>CM051238.1:396014117-397332867 GCA_027917425.1 Gastrophryne carolinensis | reverse complement strand
TATATATATATACTGTATATAGTATATATATATAGCATATATCTTTTTGATTCCAGGCTGGCTGCAGGGGGCGATTGGTCCATTTTAAAGTACAGCTTTCAATTGTTACATAGTTATTGCCTAGCTGCTCATTGCTGTTAAACATCCCTTAATGCAAACCGCACCTATGATGTTCTCAAGAGTAAGGAAAAGGCTGATGCAGCTGGTTTTTGCCCCACAAGGTCTGGGGGGGGGGGGGGGGGGGGGGGCGGACCTTTGGACCATCTTGGGTTCTCCCCTGCTTTGTAATGCTTTGATTGAATGATCACACTCCATTGCACCCAGGGTCTGACAGGCTCAGGATTCTCTCTGCTGTGCTAAACTTACACATACAGTTTAAGTATCTGGAACAGGAGTAATTTAAAGTGTGAGAGACTTAACAAGTATCAGGAAAAGAGAGAGACATATTTCTGTAGTTCAGTTCATACATTGTATTTTTATATGTCGATGGAAGTCCCGAATCATACTCTCTGTTTCCATAAAGAGTTAGTTCTGATTGATTTCCAGGGGTTTCTAGGGGCAGGGCGCTCACCCCGAGTGTGCATGGGAGGGGGGCAATATCAGGAGGACGGATGGAGGCACAGAAGCAGCACCTTAGTATGCATAAGGAGGGGCAGAATCAGGGCAGGCATCAGCACTGGGCATACCCGGGCAAGTGCCGGGGCCCCTGCACCTTGGGAGGGCCCATCTTATGCCCTCTACTCTGGGCAGTCCCTATACAGGACATAGGGCTGTGCAGTAACCAGGACTGTCAGCCAGGGGCAGACTGGCCATTGAGAGCCTTTCTTTCTGCCAGTATTATTTCTGTACTATTCTGTTTCTTTCCTTCTTTTGTTTTCTTTTTCTTCATTTCAATCTTTTTTTCATCTGTTTGTTCTGCCATCCCATTCTTTATTTCTTTCATTATAGTCTTTCCTTTTTTTCCCCTTTGTTTCATGTTTGTTTTTACCATTGCTTTTCTTTCTTCTTTTATTTATGTCAATGTTTCTATTCTTCATTTCTTTCCTTATATACTTTCCTTTCCTTATAGTCTTTTCTTTCTTTCCATCTATTCTTTGTGTCTTTCTATTAATTGTTCCGACATTCCTGTTATTTCTTTCTTTCTTCGTTCCTTCTATAACTTTATTCTACCATTCCTTCTATTCTTTCTTTCCTTCTATCTCTTCTTTTTTTTAATTCCTTCTCTTTCCTGCTTTTTTCTGTCATGCCTTGTACTCCTTTTTTGCTTCTTTGTTATTCATTCTTTCTTTGTTGCTTCTATTATTCATTCTATGCTTTTGTTCTTTCATTGTTTCTTTCCAGTTATTTTTTATATTTCCTGTCTATTTGTTCCTTTGTCTGTCTCTCCTGTCTGCTTCCCTTTTTTTTCTGCCATTCCTTCTAATCTTTTGTTCTTTACTTCTCTTTCCATAATTTCTTCCATAATTCTGATTATTTTTCCCTTCTATTGATTGGCAGTACTTACCATACATGCAACTTTATCACTATGTATGCTGTATCATAGCACACCGCAAGGGGCCCATTGAAACATTATTGCCCAAGGGCCCACATAAACCTGGAGCCGGCCCTGGGCAGAATTATTCCTTTTCCCTTCCTGACAGTTACTTTGCTGCCCTGTTGGTTTCTGTAGGGAACTACATTGTCCCTTATGAACAGTCAGGGGTAGATTGGCCATAGGGAGACGCAGGAGAATTCCCGATAGGCTGCTGCCTCTGATGACCACATCCAATCCATGATTGGTCCCTAAAGTGCTATAGCCTCAGCTAACTGTCCGGGAAGCAGATTGGAGGGGACTCAGTCACAGTGTCACAGGTACCAATAATATTCCAGACTTCTTTTTGTCTCCAGCCCACCACTGCCTCCAAGGGTTGCACATGCTCAGTTGCAACCTCAGACATACAGCTGATCCTGCCTATGAGACAGTTGTCTGCTATCAGCTAGGGCACTTACACCGACTAAGGAAGACCTAGTTGGTTTCATATTCAAGTTGGAATGTAATTTACAGGGGTGTACATAGGTTTCACAGCCCCCCCCAATAAAAAAAAAGACCTGGCCTCCAGCAGTAAAATACTTGCAATGAAGTGCTGTAGCCCAATCAGCGGACCAATAGCTAAAAGTTACTTCTGACAATTGTCATTGGTGCATGTAAATCTGGGATGGCTCTAAAGTTAAAGATCCTTGGTTAGCCAATATCAAGCATGGAGAGCTTTACAATGGGGGAGAGAAAATAGCTGCACACTCCAGGGAGGCATGTCTCCTATTGGAGGAGTTAACACCCACATGAGTGTTAAGCCATGTCCTGCCCCCCCCCCCTCTGCTAAGCTGAGTATCTCTCGATTGCAAGGGTCACAGATGGTGGCTTTCGAAGGGAGGATCTAGGTCAACTTGAAAACTGGGAGCAAATTCTATTTTACAGAAAGGTCTCAGCCCTAATCAGTATTTAACATTTGGTTTCCTCACTTTGTGCCATCAGGATGAATAGTTAGTGAAAAGGCAGACCTGACATCTGCATCCGGTCGCCGTGGCAACATGAATTATCCTCCCATCAATCACATTTCCAAAGGGAACCTAACAATGCGGCAGCTGGGGGGCGAGGTGGAAGCAGAGCTTTGGGAGCCTCAGACAATCATCGTGGTGGTCATCTTCGGACTTGTGTGTTTCCTCCATCTCACAGCATTTCTGTACACCGTCTGCCTGCATCGATATGTCAGCACGGCCCCGTGGACCCAGGAACACCCCATTCCCTATCTGAGAAAAGGGGGAAGAGCTCATAAATATTTGCAGTGCTTGATGGACAGCTACCAAACATCTCCAGGAGACAAAGCGCTGATCACCCTCGAGATGTGAACATGAACCTATGCTTGATGGGACATTAGAATAAACCTAATGCTGCAACATGGAAGGAGGAGGATACTCACCAGTCCCCCAACTAAAGAGGAAACATAGCTCTGGCTGATATATTATAGGAAAAAATGTTTAGATGGTGTCTATATAATGAGGAGACAACAATATTAGAAAAGTGTTAGTAAACTTTTGTAACTTTTTCAATTTAAATTACTTTTATTATAAGAACCTAAGATACTATAAGAGAGACAAAGTTACTTTTTTTTGGCTCCTTTCCTTTAGAAACCTAAATTAGTTGGCTAAAGCGGACCGCTTCCGTAATCTTTACATTAAATAGAACAGTTTCCCTTTATTTATGGCATATTACTTACCATTTTTTTTAGCTTTCCACCCCCAAATACAGAATTCCCCAGGAGAGCCCAGTGGGTGGAATACTTCTTAAAGGGGGAACAAAACCCAAGAAGCGCACTTTCTTGTGTTTTGTTCCTCCCTGGGGGGCATCCTGATTTGGGTTTTCTCACATTTTCCTGGTTCCCAAGTGAGCAGCTTAGACTCAGCGGAGCTCATTCAGTACAGATTTGCTCAGTGCAGCAAGAAGTCTGCATAAAGGAAGCGCCACCGGCCACATCCTCACCGACCTCTGCTGTGGGCATGCCCGCGCCAGACAGTCCCGAAAGGCCTGGCACAGGCACGAGCCTCAGAAAGAGGTATGTGGAGGATAAAGCCACAGCACCAAGGGATGTGTAAATCCATCAGGGCATCCCACAACACCAGTATCAAAGTCTCGAGGGGGGTGGTTGCTCCTCTTTAAGTCAGTGCAGTCATCCTAAGCCCTACGGTGTGAGAGTGTCTAGTTTTTGGTTTTGTTTTTTTTTTGGGGGGGGGGGGCAGGGTTGAACTTTGTTTTCTAAAGTGAGTACATTGTTTCAATTACAGTTATTGATGAAAACCTAATAAATAGTAGAGGGTTATAATGTAAAGGAATACAAGAGGAGGAAAAGGAAATAAAGTGGGGATGGGTATCACTGCTTTACCACTCTACCAAGTAAAGAAGGTTTAAGATCAAAGGGTACGAGGAAGTCAAGGGTCCCAAATATGCTTATAGTGCTTGAAACCCCAGAGGGTACCAAAGCTCTAATCGAATCCTTCTTTATTTCTTCAGTTTAGTTTTCCCATATAAATTATTCAAATTTGTTTTTCCTCTCCCACCAACCCACTTTTCAACCCCTTGTCATAAATTATTCCTTGTATGCATGTAATGTATAGACTTGGATATTAAAGTTTTTACAGATATACAATTGACTAATTACTGATTTACTCCTAGGATTTCCTTAGGGACATCCTGAGTTGGGATTCCCCGCCGTGAGAAACCTTCTGGGTTTAATCCCATGGCTGTAGCTAAGCTTAGCCACACTCTGCATCACCCCAGAGCATCCCCACTGGCAGGGAAAGCTGGGGGGGTTACACATTTTCGGGACATCCCAAACTGCGATGCTCCCTAGGGGAAGGACTTGATAGGGACTAGCACCTTATAGTCTTGGCTTTGGATTACTTTGAGGGGTGCTTTCACCATTTTGTTTCTGTTCAAGTCAAGCTGTCTTTTTATGTATATGCAAAAAAACAAAAATCTTTAGCTAAAGGGTATATCAGACTTTTCTGTAAGTGGGCCCAACCATTTGGTGGTCTTCCCAAGAAGTTTGGAGTTACTGGTTTGCTGAAGTTGTTTTCCCGAGACCACACACACTACACCGCCCCCAGCCCTCGGGCCCAAAAGTGTATTTGGATTTGTATGGCAGAATAGCTATTCCTTAATGTTCAATAAGGTTGTTAATCTTCTAAGAAAAGTTGTCAATCATTGTTGGGTGGTGTTGTGGCTTTTGCTATAAGCAGCAGCTGTTAATATAGGGCATCATTGTGAGATGTATATGAAACTAGAACAGTCTGTGTTGCTATAGCAACACCACGCCTCTCCAGTCCTGGTTTACATAGCATGAAAGAAAACAGAGGAAAGATGCAACACATTTAATCAGGAGACCAAACAAGTATTGCCCCTAAAGGGGGGGTTGTGACAAGTAGGAACAGGCTTCAGGTTTTGGTCTGTGTTAAATTCAACCCAAATATGGCCTTATATTTATTTTTACTACAAAAATATGTGACCACCCCCACCGAGGTACCAGTTATAGGGAGGGGCTGGTATGCCTAGGATAGCCATTTGACATCTCTGTAACCAGTGGAGAGTTTAGGTCATTGGGCAGAACTAAACACATCAAGATAAGGGGCCAAACCAATGTGGATTGTGCAACCAGACCGATGCTATTTTATTAGCAGCCATCACCTGAGCGCGCAACTGCTATGGACGACTTATCCAACCATTTCAGCACTTCCATCCTAGCTCTGCCTTCTCTTAGCTACAGAGTTGTCATCGTTCTACTGGATTCACTGCTATAAGCAGGCATACAGTTAGTAGCCCTGGTGCAAGAGACTAGAAAACCACAATGCAGATCTGATGGTTAACCTGGTTTACCCAATCAACGCCAATGAGCAAAGCACCAGGAGGCAGAAGATTAAAAAAAAACTGTTGGCAAGGAGCATAGTTTTGGTATAACTTAGGGTAGATGTCAATTTCTTTTTCTTTTCCATTTCTCTGTATTTGCCGTAGTTTGTCCAAAGGAGATCAATGGATGCAATGGTCAACAGCGACAACAGTCAAGAGAGACCTGCACAAGGGATAGAAGACTGCCCAACCTCATCTTCTTGGCAACTATTAGCCACAGAGGCAACACGTGAACATAATGGAGGCTGAAGGGCACCCGATAGTTGGGAGATGTTGACTTGCACGCTACACAAGGACACCAAGCAGAGCTGATAAGGAGCAGGTTATCCCTTGCTAGGCCTGCTTGGACTACATAGATCAAATACAGCACAGGGGACTTTAGAAACCCCAACTTACTGATATATAAAAAGTTGCCCTAGAGAAAACCACGTAAAACAAAACACAACAAAACTGAAAAGGGAGATGCAGTTTGTATTTGATCTCCAAGTTTCCTATATGAAAAGGTCAATTAGAGAAGTGTCCTATGTCACCAATACATGTAAACTGTTCTTTTATATCAAAATTTCATGAGTTCACAACACCACACGATGGAAGGTTTCCTTTATATTGCTAAATAGTCCAGAAATTGGCCGGCTGTGGTATCACCATGCTTGTTCCGGCAGCTATGATGTGACCAAATACAAGACGTGAGGTAAAGAAGAGGATGATGGCGTAGATGGGGGACTTGGTCTCCATTTCTCCCCGGGCACAGACAGAATGCAAATACAGATCGGATGTCGCTGTACAAAGTTTGAGTTTCATTTGCATTAGGCGTGAGAGATGTTCTAATGGGAGAAAAACATAAAACCTGTAGATTCGATAACTTCAAACAAAAACTCTCAGCAAACTGTGTAAAACACGTCCCCTTCATTCTGCAGAATAATCTAATGCTTTTAAACATGGTAATATTGGGTCAAGCTCAATGTAGCAAACAATCATTTTTTAGGTGTTGGGTAGAGTGAGGAAAGGTTATAAGCAGTTTTATAATCACATAATGATGTCTGTGAGCCCAATAAGGAGATCTGGCTTCACTTTGGTCAACAAAGACAAGGTTATATCCAAGACTAAATCGGGAATAACCATTTCCCACTCAATCCAAAACTAAAGCATTGTTATGGTTCAGACTTGCAACCCAACCATCAAGTTACCACAGTAAAATAGGAGATACTCACCTTGGATAAGTATCCTCTTTCAGGGTTTCCTATGCCCACTCTTGGCTTGGCTACAGGGCAATGGTGTTCTGAGGACATGGTGTCACATGGTGTAGCTCTCTTACACTTCTATGGACTAGATGACAATCAAACACTGTCCCACCACCTCTTAAACAAGAGAAAAGTATCTTCAATTTAAAAGGAGTGAAAATGGTATCCCAACCCCCCCAAAAAGCATCAGGGGAAAGGTTATAGCCTTTGTTTGGTGCAGCTGGGAGGTGACTGCTACAACCAACTCCAGTAACTGGATGTTTAAAGGAAAACTTATAGGTGTCACCATCATTTTTGGCACAAACATGTTAGCGAATGTCTTGCATTTCGACTGTTTGCAGACAGGACCCCCCCCCCAGGAAGAGATCTAATAACCAAATCTATCAGTAAAATTGTGGTGTGATCACTTTTCAGATGACTGCTTGTACATGGGGGTGGGGTGGTGACATCCCAGTTGGCAATGCGTCCCTTCACATATCCTCAAGACAGCACTAAGGTTATCTCTTCGGGGCCCAATTGCTGTTCTCTGTAGGTCCACAGCAATTGGCGGCCAGTGGTCACATGAGTCCATGATCGTCTGATGATCCTGGGGGGTTCACCACTAATCAGGATGCCCCCAGATAGGAGCAGCGGTCCCACACCTGGATTTAAAAAGTACGTATTACTCCAGCGGGGTGGTCACAGACCCCCCAAAAAGTTCTAGTCCTCGCCCATGCAAATTGGACGGTTTTGACTTTAATCTACATTATCCACCTTCAAACTGAAAGCATACAATAATCTTTTTAGAGTAACTTGTTGGCTTACATTCACATGAAAATAGATAAAAACAAAGCTTAGAAACATTTGGCAATGTGCAGTGTCGGCAGCCATTTTGTCATGGCACAGGATCTTGATACTCATGATAGACCTGATGTACTAAACCAAGATTGAAGCTCAATGCATTGGAACATTGAAATATTCAACAATTGTTTTAGGAGACGCTGCCATTAAAACTGGAAATGGAGCAGCCCAGGGGTTCCCAACCAGCGTTATGCGCATCAATGGTGATACGCAAGCTCCTAACAGGCCAACCTGCTGCTAATGCTTTACTCAAGCCTGACTTGCTCCATAAATAGATTTCAGCAACCTTTGGAGTAGATTTGTATTTATGTGCATTTTTAATGGATGTTTTGTGCATTTTGAATACGTTTTTGGTGACGGTTGGGAACCCATGTCCTAGACTCCATCGCCAAGGCTCAACATCCTCAGTTCATCATTTCTCCTCATAAGGGATTTTAAGAGTTTCTACTACTAATGGATCTGAAGTCTGATTTTTTGCGATCATGCACTGGAGAATGATTTTGAAGGCCTTGGTGCCTTCAAATATATTCAACATTCTTTTTCTTTACATATACAAACTCCAGGGGAACATTACAGACTTAAACTTTTTATTTACAACAAAAAAACAAAAAAACTATTAAATATTGTTAAAAACATATTGGGCCTAATTACACGCACCATAAAAATACTGCTTTCAAGGAGCACCTACACATTTTAAAATTAGGGACCATTTATCAGCCCAAATCACCAAGTAATGCCAAGCTTGGCCACTGGTTCTTCACTAACGAGGGGCGACCTGCCATTTAAAGTGGTAAGCATGGCACAGAGACTTCAGCTCTAGTAAATCAGGCCTATTGACCTAATGACAAAATGGCTGCCGAGGAACAAATTAGAGAGGTTCATTTAAAGCAACCTTGTGGCTGGGTTTCCCTTTATTAGTATGAGGTCCTTGGCCAAAACAGGGACCTTCCGGAGCTTATATATTGGACTCAACGTGCTAAGCGGTGTTCCCAGTATGCAATACGATCTCTGAAATCTAGGAAGCAGTCTGGACACAATGCACCAAACCTAGCAATGCAACCAATAAAGATGCAGCCATGAAGCACTGGGGGATTAGGTGGTGGCTGCTTTACTTTGTAGTAAAAGGCAGTAAATGCACAGAGCTTTCTGAGGCCACATCAGCAATAAATAAAGGTCCACCGATTAGAGCAGGCAAGTCTAATATTTCAGGCACATGGAGGGCTATGGTTTTTGACCATTTAAGTCAAATAGTCAAAGTAGATCTAGACCCAAGGGATTTCTGGTTTACATGGCAATCCCTACTTGCATGGGACTTCACAGTGGGATACTCAGCATTAAATGTTCTTTGCCATGTTTAAAGGATTTAAACCCAGCCATTAACACTACGTTCTCACAGAGAATGGTCAGTTGATCTGGTCATAAGTATAAAATATGCGTCTTACAAGATGGATACTTTGTGGATTTCTTTTGAAAAACAACTACATACTTGAAGCTATAATCTCCATATGCTGCCAGTTCTGAAGAGTTTAGATGCTTCAGAAGAAGCTAGAGGCAAGGTTTGTCTGCCCATTATTTCCCCCGATAGTTATTACCCAATCCCTGACTGCAGTGGTAGCAGCTCAGGGTCATCTCTTGCATAAAGCACTGATGGCAGACCTACACCAGGATACAGCATGGTATATCCATCTACAGCTCAAATGTGCACCCAAACCATCTATGTCCTCTACTAGTTCTAGCAGCACATTGCATAAAGCAAACATTCATTGCAATAGGGGCCTCCTTAAAGGATTGATGACCACATACGCAAGGAGCTGGAGTGGAGTGGTCCACGCCAGCTCAAGGAACAGGAAAGATTCTACTGGAGTGGAGTGATTATATATGGAAAGGGGGAGGGCCCATGCCAAGACCATTATTACCAAAGCAGGTGTGGGTCAACTTTTGCATCTACATCTTCGCAGGCCCTACAGCATATGGAGATTTAACCAAAATGTAGAACAAACCCCCTTTTTAAAGGAGATTTTAGGATGTGTAAAATAAAAAGGTTCCACTGAGACTTCTGTTCATGCTGCTATTCCAATGTAAAACTTTATTTCGTTTTAGCTTAAGAAGTCAGTTGCAGAGCCCGGTCCATTTTAAACAACCTTGAGTTCTCCTTTAAATACATTGCAGCAATGTTTGAGAATACAGCTCTGGCAAAGGAGCATCCGAAATGAGAGTAACTCAGCAACATTAATACATTTCATAAGTTAAAAACGCATTTCTGAACAGATTTTCGGTCACAATGACATTGGATAAAACAAAATGGTTTCTATTTGATCCCGTTTCTTTTTTTTTTTTCTATAAGATGCATTACCAAGTCATACAAAATGATACAGGACATAAAACAAAATAAACAAAAACACAGCTTGTATATTTTGAGCTTAGCATAAAACAATTGAGCAGTGACCTGCTTACAGTTTAAAAGAAATAAAACCAAAAAAAAAAAAATAAAACTTTTTTGAAATCTCACCACTACTGGAAGCCATCTCCCAGCAGTTATATAAATTTACCAACAGTCCTTTGGTCTTGAAGACCTAAAATACATTATATATATTTTTTTCCTGTAAAAAGTTTGCACAAAGTTCAAGGCTAGACCTGAGAAAACAGGAGGGATGAAGGGGGGTTCCTGGGACGGTTTATGATAAAACGGGGGAGGAGGGCCAGTTGGACAGTATTCCGTCAAGACGACGCGTTGGCTGTTGCTGTCCTGCTTTGGAAGTGGTGGTTTGTGGTGTTGACGTTGGACAGGGAGGAGTCGTTGGATGTGATCCCATAATCTGCCGGCTGAAGACAAAATGAACGACATCAATAGATTATTAAATCTGCAGCCATGAACCATAGACCCAATTATCCAACCAATTATCAGAGTGTCCTTGATTTTCATATTACACCCTGTGGGACAGTGCAAAGTAAACCAGATGGGGGAAAGGATAATCAGTCTATGGAAGATGTTCACAAGCTTCAGGCTGACTTGGACACATTGAGTGTCTGGGCATCCACTTGGCAAATGAAGTTCAATGAGGAGAAATCTAAAGTCATGCACTTGGGGTCTAACAACCTGAAGGCCACATATATCCTCGAGGGAGTAAAACTGGGAGAGTCACTTGTTGAGAAGGATCTGGGGGTACTGGTAGATCGCAGGCTAAATAACAGTATGCAATGTCAAGCAGCTGCTTCCAAGGCCACCAAGATATTATCATGTATTAAAAGATGCCTGGAATCACGGGATAGAGATGTAATTTTGCCTCTTTACAAGGCACTGGTGCGCCCTCATCTGGAATATGCCGTCCAGTTCTGGGCACCATTTCATAAAAAGGACACTCCGACTATGGAAAGGGTGCAGAGGAGAGCCACCAAACTAATAAGGGGAATGAAGGGTCTTAGTTATGAGGAAAGATTACGGGAATTTTAGTCTTGAGAGGAGACGACTGAGGGAGGACATGATTAACTTGTATAAATATATAAACGGCCAATACAAAAAATATGGGGAAACAGGTAAAATCCTCTATAAAGACAAGGGGCACTCCCTTCGACTGGAAAAAAAGAAATTTAGTCTCCAGAGGTGACAATTATTTTTTACCATAAGAACTATAAATCTATGGAAAAGCCTCACACAGAAACTTGTTACAGCATCAACCGCTGCAGCTTCAAAAAAGGATTAGAACAAAAGAACATTAACAGTTACTATTAGCGGTTATCAGTAATAAATAAATAAATAAATAAATAACTTCCCCTACCCCAACACCCTTGGTTGAACATGATGGACATATGTCTTTTTTCAACCGTATTAACTATGTAACTATGTCCCTATGATTAGGTTTCAACTAGCTGGGTCAAATGACACCTGCTGGAGCACAAAGGAATGGCAGGTAGGTCTCAATGTATTTGCCAAGGGGTGGGCTTTAAATGAGTGATACAATTAAGGGAACACAAATAAAACATCCACTGGAAACCCCTAATAATCCAGCAGGCTCTATATGCACTTACATGTCTTCTGAAAATCCTCTGCAGCAGGCTACGTTTTGGTGGTTCGGGAAGTTGCCTCCAGTCTAGATCTGGAGAGCGGGTTCCATTTGGTCCGAAGACATTGAGGTCTTTGAAGCATTCAGTTTCAATCATCTAAGGGATAAACATACAGCAGTTATTTCTGCACAGTTAGCTACAAAACTTGTGTGGAAAGTTTGGGTGGTTCTCGAATAGAGACCGATCTGTGTTGACACCTAGGAAGCCATCACTAGAACAGCAGGAACTGTTTCACCATTTGTATTGCCTGGTTGGCACAAATGAACTATGAAATAGGGACATTGGCCCAGACATCAGCTGGGGCGGAATATAAAGAACTGTGAAAGAAGGCTGCAATCCAGAGCAACCAGGAGCCGCATCATACAAAAATAACCCCCTGCCCCCTCCCCTAAAACATGTCTCTTCTTTTAAGCCCTTAACGGCCAGCCTACTTAGAGATTTTGTCACCCACTGTTGCCAGATCATTTTTCAATATTTTGTGCTATACATGTTTAACTGAGATTTTTGAAGGAATTTCCCAGGAAAATTCTATCTCGTTTTTTTTTTTAGCAGAGTCTGGGCTTTTTTTTGTGTGTGTATTCTCAATATTTTTGAGTGAAATATATGGAAAAAAATCTATTTTTTGTAATAAAAAAATGTAAGTTTGTCAATGAAATCTTATTGCGTGTGAAATCCCAATTTCTCCCTTTTACAATGGTACCACATATGTATTGGTAGACACCCTTTCCTGCCCAGGAGACTCCCCCAAACTGAAACAGCGCTTTAGGGGATTTTCAGATAAAATACAACTATGCTATGCAATATGCGCACCTTGCAGTTTTTCCAGAAAAACAACCCTTTACATTTGAAATACCCCCAACAAAATATATATTCTCTGGAAGTACACACCTCAAGCTTTCTAGGTGTACCAGGCTTGTTGATGTGGCCATAGTCTTTTGGAAGTAATCCCTCAATGTATTCTTTGGTTGCAAAGAGTTTCCCTAAAAAAAGGGAATAAAGCAGAATCAAAGCCACATTTTCCTAAAAAAAAACTATACACAACAAGAAAAAACAAGTTTAATCTGAAAAAGCAACATCCCCCGAACAGAACGATACACAACATGCATAGTTACTGTCAAGGGAAGAGTTGCCAAACACCCCAAAGTAAAGCATGTGCGTAACGGAAATTTTACTTGAAAATTTCAGCTCTGCAGACAAAGTGCGCACCTTGCGATTTTTCAACCAAAACAACCCTTTACATTTGGAATATCCCCCATAAACCATATATTCCCTGAAAGTACACATGTTAAGCTTTCTAAGCTTACCCAGCTTGTTGTAGTGGGCTCATCTTTCTGGAATTAATGCCTCAAAAGAATTCTTTGGTTGCGCAGGGTTTCCCTAAAAAATTTATAAAAATGCTGAATAAAAAACACCTTTTCCTAAAATATAAATATGCAAACTAGAAAAAACAAGCGAAGTCTGAAAGCGCAAGGTCCCCCGAACAGAACAATACCCAAGCTACTTTTAACCCTTTTAATTGCCAGCCTACTTGAGATTTTGTCACCCTCTGTTGACAGGTCATTTTTCCCCATTTTGCGCCATGTTTTGCGCCATTTTTGCTGGAATTTTCAGGAAAATTATATATATATATTTTTTGCAACAGAGTTTAGGCTTTAACATGAAATGTTTTGTTTGTAAATTTTATTTTGTTTTTTACAATATTAAAAAAAATAATTTTTTTTTTTTTTAAATTGACTCCTTTATTTGAAATAAAAAATTTATTTTATTAAGGAAAACCATATTGCATGTGAAAGCCCCATTTCTACCGATTAGAACGGTACCACATATTTATCGGTAGCCCCCGTTCCTGCCCAGGAGACCCCCCAAACTGAAATAAAACACAACTACCATCCACACTACAAAGGGTTAAATCGAGAAAAAAAATGACATAGGGTTCCCCCTCCCGGGGGGGGGGGGGGGGTTGGAACCCATTTTTGAGGGGATTTTTAAGGGTTAAAAATTAAAAAAAATGACATGGGGTCCCCCTTACCCAAAGTAACCAGCCCGGACCCAGCTATGCAGGGCTACAAGCCCGCATAGCCCATGGGCCCGGGCTCTTCTGCCCCCCCCCCCCCCTTTGGGGCTTGCCATCCACCCAGCCTTGTGAACTGGTAAAGTGATCTATTGGACCTCTTACCAGTTCACAAGGGGTTAAATGTAAAAAAAAAAAAAACACACACACAAAGATAAAAATATTTTATTAATTTTTATTTTTTATTTTTTTATACTTACCTCCCATCCATCCTGGAGCACTGTGTCCCTCGGCGATCACTCGCTTCTGCTCACCTGCTGGAAGCCTTTTATAGCTGCTGGATGACAGAACACAAAGGGTTAATTAAATAAAGACATAGGGTCCCCCCTCCCGGGGAAGGGGGGGGGGCAATTTTTTGGGGGATTTTTAAGGGTTAAAAAAAAAAAATTGACATGGGGTCCCCCTTACCCAAAGTAACCAGCCCGGGACCAGCTATGCAGGGCTTGTAGAAACAGGGCGCAGGTGCCAGCTTTTGTGGCCCCTGGCCCTGCAGGCTACAAGCCTGCATAGCCCGTGGGCACGGGCTCTTCTGCCCCCCCTGGGCTTTGGGGAGGCAGGTAATGGGGGTGCCGGGGGTTAATGGCAAGTCACCCGCTAGTCGCAGGTGATTTGCCATCCCCCCAGCCTTGTGAACTGGTATAGGGGTCATGGACCCGTTACCAGTTCACAAGGGGTTAAATGTAAAAAAAAAAAAAAAAAAAGACACTGACACAAGAAAAAGAAATCTTTATTATTTATTTTTTTTTTTTACTGTACTCACCTCCGATCCTGGGTCCCTCGTCGCTGTCCCGCGCCACTCACTCAGCTCCGGCATCTGTCAGATGCCGATCCTGATCGGCGCAGGGCGGATGAGAGGAGAGGAGGCTCCGATTGGAGCCTCCTCGCCTCACACCCGCTCTGCTCCGATCACCACTGGCATCTGACAGATGCTGGTGCTCGGAGGTAGTATCAGACGTCATCCCGCTCCTCCCACAATGGGCGTGGCTAGGGGCGGCGGCCATCGCCGCCATTACAAGAGGTGAGGTCACGAAATGCATGGGTGTATGAGCAACTTGCCAGAGGCCATCATGATCTG
This sequence comes from Gastrophryne carolinensis, assembly GCA_027917425.1. Taxonomy (NCBI): domain Eukaryota; kingdom Metazoa; phylum Chordata; class Amphibia; order Anura; family Microhylidae; genus Gastrophryne; species Gastrophryne carolinensis. The sequence goes on along the minus strand of CM051238.1, from coordinate 397,318,141 downwards.
GTGACATTATCCCCTTTTTTTTCCGTATACTTTTTCTCCCTCCTCTGCAGCGATTTGGCCGACACTTATTTTTTTCACTATATTTTGTATTATGTATAGAGCACTTTGTATTATTACATAGTATTATTAGTATTACCTATGTGAAACATTGTTGCACTATTTTTTTTTGTTTCAATCTTTTTATTAAGATTTTTCTTTTTTTTTTTAAAGGTATACAAATGACAATGGCATACAATTGTTGCACAGCATACAGGTGTTCAATCTTTCACAGAACTGGTACATTGTAAACATTACAAGATAACAATAAAGTATTTACTACATCTGTATATGCGTTTGCACAACTTAGCTGTTTGTCTATCGCCAGCGTGTCAGCCTGGATGGCCTAACTCTAGTAGCATCTGCTACACTGGACTTTAGCCCCCGCTTCCCAACTCAACGTGCATAAGAGTCCATTATTGAATTCACGGGAGGGTGAGTCAGGTAGGAAGAAGGGGGGGGGGGGAAGGGTGGACACAGGGGGGGGGAAGAAGAGGGGGACGAGTGGAGGGGTGGCCTAAGATGAAATTGGGGGGGGGGGAGGGGGGGGGGAAAGAGGGGAAAAAAAAAAAAAGAAGAAGAAGAAACACAGATCGTTGCTCATTGTAACAAAGTGTTGCATGCTTCCGGGTAGGCGTAATCTACCCAAGGCTTCCACACTTTGATAAATTTAGCGTGCGAGTCCCTCAGGATACTAGTCAGTTTCTCATTAATCAAGATGCCATTAAGCCTGTCCTTAACTGCCTGGAAGGGAATTCCTGGCTTCTTCCAGGAACTAGCGATCGTTAACTTTGCTGCCAACATAAGTTGAGTAAGCAGGGTATGTTGGGTTCTGGTGACGCCCTCCGCCTTCATCTGTAATAGGGCCACCCAAGGGTCTTGACGTATGTGGGTTTGCAAAAGAGTGCTCAGGAGACCAAAAACTCGTGACCAGAATCTCTTGACCCTCGGGCACTCCCACCATATATGCAGGACGGAACCCTCCACAGAACAGCCTCTAAAGCAGTGCGCAGGGTATCCCGGGATCGCCCTAGCTACACGTGAAGGCACCAGGTACCACCTGGTGAGCATCTTATATGCTGCTTCTACAGTCGTAACATTAATGGAGCACCTGTTAATTCCAGTCCATATCTCCTCCCAGTCCCTCCTATCTCTCACCAGGCCCAGGTCGGCCTCCCATCTGGCCATGTACCCATGTTTTGAGTTGGTGGGCAATGCTACAAGGTTCGAGTAAATGGTGGACACAAGGCCTGCAGTGGGGGTCCCCCGCGCGCACAGTTTCTCAAAAGGAGTCATGTCTGAGTCCCCAGTCTTATTTTTAAGCAAGGGCGCAATCCAGTGACGTTGTAAATACCTGAATTGCTCCGATTGTGGTGCATTCTCCCTTTCCTGTAGTGTGGGCCAGGAGATTATCTCGCCTCTAGTCAGGAGATGATAAAGTTTGCTAATCCCCACACGCTCCCACCAGCTGAACATTTTGGGGTCCAGCCCCGGAGGGAACATCGGGTTCTTAACGATTCGCATTAATGGAAGGTGTGGTGAAATTAAATTCCCCGAATATTTGGTCCCATCCCAGACTCGAAGAGAATGATTCAGGATTGGGCACAAGATTTGCGATCTATATTGCGGCGGTAACCACATTAAGCTGTCCACCGGGATTGGGTCACATGCTGAGGCTACCAGCGCCACCCACAGAGGTGTCTCAGTTTGCACATGTAGCTGTTGGAGCTGCCCTATCTGGGCTGCTTGGTAATATCTATAAATGCACGGTACTCCCAAACCTCCCTCTTTCCTATGCCTAGTCATGGTGGCTCTAGCTACTCTCGGCCTAGATCTCCCCCAGACAAATTTAATTATGCTGTTTTGCATACTTTTAAGCTGGAACTGCGGGATATGCACCGGGAGAGTTCTAAAGTAATATAAAAGCTTCGGAAGCAGGGTCATTTTTATTGCATTTACCCTTCCGATCCAGGATATCTCGTGACCCCTCCAGGTATCCAGCATCGCCTTTAATCTTCTAAAGAGGGGGGGGGTAGTTCGCTTGATATAAAGACTGGTAATGTGGCGTAATTTTGACAACCAAGTAAGATAGGGCTCCCGGGGCCCAACGAAATGGGAAGTTGGATTGAAGGACGTTTAGGGCTGGGGCAGGGATATTTAGGTTGAGTCCCACCGATTTCTCCTTATTGACCTTAAGGCCCGAGATCCTCGAGAAAGTTTCCAAAAGCTGGAGCAGGTTAGGTAGCGAGGTATGGGGCTGCGAGTCAATAGAATATCATCGGCAAACAAACACACTTTATGGTGATATCCTGCCATTTCAATGCCCTTAATGTTTGGGTTTGCCCGAATAGCAAGAGCCAAAGGCTCCAATGCCAGCACAAACAATACCGGAGAGAGCGGGCATCCCTGGCGGGTGCCTCTGCCAATCGAGAATGGCTCAGAAAGGTAACCGTTGTATTGCACTCTAGCAGAGGGGGAGGAGTAAATAGAGCGAATCCAGGCGAGAAAGTTATCACCGAAGCCCCACCTCTGGAGAGCGCAGTCCATGTAATCCCACGAGAGGGAGTCGAAAGCCCTCTGCATGTCCAAAGACAAGAGAAGGCTATGGACATCCCTTTGCTGAGCCAGCTCAATCAGGTGAAGCAGCCTGCGAATGTTGTCCGAGGCCTGCCTATATGGGATAAATCCCACCTGGTCTTTGCCTATTATGGTACCCAGGAACTCATTGTTTCTGGTAACCAGGACTTTCCCTAAAATTTTAACATCTACATTGAGTAGCGATATAGGCCTATAATTTAGTGCGTCTGAGTGGTCTTTATCAGGCTTTGGAATCATACTTATGTAGGCCTCCAAAGATGACTGATGTAAAGAACCCTGTTCTTTAAGGGAGTTAAACATAGCAGTTAAATAGGGGGCCAGTTCTGTGGCGTATTTTTTGAAATATAGGGCCGAGAATCCATCTGGTCCGGGCACTTTGGATGACTTAAGACTCCTAATGGCTCTCAATACCTCTGGGATCATAATGTCTGCGTCAAGACTCTCCTTATGGGCGTCCTGCAGCTTAAGGAGTGAGACGGAATCTAGAAATCTGTCCGCTGCCTCTCGGGGGAACACATGGGGGGGGCTTGTAAAGTTTGCTTAATAGGCTTCTGAATATTTGTATGATCTTAAGAGGGTTAGCTGTGAGGTTCCCCTCAGGGGTTTTAAGCGAGACCAAGGACTGCCGCGGCCACGAGCATCGCAATCTGTTAGCCAGGGGGGTATCAGGTTTATTAGCTCTCGCATAGTACCTCTGCTTGCCCCACCTAAGCCTCTTTTCCGCCATCTCATCCAGTTCCATGTTAAGCTGGATGCTGGCCGTATCCACCTTCTTCTTAAGCTCTCTTGTCGGGTTTGCCACCCAATCCCTGCGCAACTGCTCTAGCTGTGTGGTAAGCTGGGTCACATTGTCGTTTCTACGCTTTTTGATGGCCGAGGCCAACGCAATAAGATTGCCCCGCATAACTGCCTTGTGGGCTTCCCAAATATTCACCGCTGTGGCAGTGCCTTTGTTGGTTCCGAAGTAGGCTTTTATAGCTTGAAGGACTTGCTCTTGGGTATCTTTATGTGATAGCAGGGAATCATTGATCCTCCACTTAAAGGGTCTGGGGGCCGGGGGGGGGGGGGAAGTACTAAAACCCATCAGAACCGGTGTGTGGTCTGACCAGGGCGCTGATAATATTTGGCACTTTTGGACCAAAGGGACTAGGGTCTGCGCTACTAAGATATGGTCTATTCTACTAAATGAGTCATGGGGATTGGAATAAAAGGTGTAGTCCCGCGTTCTTGGGTTCAGCTCACGCCAAACATCTACAAGGGATGCCTCTTTGAGCATTGTGCTAATGCGGTGTGGGGGATGTTGAGTAGGTTGGGAAGCAGATGGGGGACTGGGGGATCTATCCATTTTTGGATCTAGTGCGATATTAAGAGTCCCCGGCCATAATTAGTATACCCTTGCTATGCTCCTTGATTTTTTTCATTAGATGAGAGAAGAAGTTCGTCTGATGGGTGTTGGGCGCATAATAGGATACAATTGTTACCAGAGTATCGTCCAGATATCCCACTAATAGGAGGTAACGGCCTGTTGGGTCTGCTATCTGGGATTCGCATTTGAACAGGAGGTTCCACCTGAATGCGATTAGCACACCCCGGGCCTTTTCCTTAAAGCATGCTGAAAAAAATATTGGGTAATGAGGATGCAAGTACCTCGGGGAGCATGTTGTCGAGAATCTGGTCTCCTTCATTGCTTATAACAATGAAATGCCTTTGCCCTCTTTGATTGTGAGTTAAAACCCTGGACATTATGTGTTAAGAGTTTAAAGTTAAGGTTAGCTCCAGCTAATGAGTTCTGTGGTTGGCTCATCTCGCTGAAAAAAGCCGGTGCCTCGAAAAAGTGAGAAGCAAATTGAAAAAGAAAAAAAAAAAAGGGGGGGGGGAGATTCGAGGGGTTCGCTAAGGGTTAAGGCGGTAGTGGACAAGGGCGGGGTGGGAGGGGGACAGGGGGAGGGATGGGCGTGTGGGATTTAGGGGTGTAACAAGATCCCACCTCGCGGGCAACCGAAACTGGTTACTGCGCAAGGCAGGGAAGGGTATTGGGTGGGTTCTGACCACTCAGCAGTCAGTGGTTTGCCTTCCGGGGGGAAAAACCTCACAACCAAGTCTTTGGGGTCTAAGGGGGGTCGCCTCTGCACGGGGTATCGCCTGCGCTAATGTGACTTACTGTGGCAGAACTAGCGTGGCTGATGATCTCATGGGGGAGAGGAAATTGCGCACTCATCGCCCCTATCAAGTTGCTGCGCGATGCGGGCGAGCGCCTAAACCGAAAAGCACGCTCCCACAAGACCCATGCTGGTCGCAGCGCCAACATAACCAAGGAGAGAAAACTTGTGAACTGAGACACTTAACAAAACTCTATAAAGCAATGCAACCTCAATCTCGCCAGCGGGGTCAAGCCCCATTTAGGGTGACAGTAGGAGCCGCCCCCCGCCGTCCGGACCACCCCCCGCAGACGCGCACGAAATGGCCTGCGCCCGTAGGGGAAAGCCTCCGGCCACGGGGGGGGGGGGGGGGGACCACCCCCAAACAATATAGAACAGCCCCAACCGCCCCCATGGTGGCCCTTAACAAATTGTTGAGTCAGCCCTGATCCCATAGGGATCTAGCTATTCAACCGAGCTTCTGCCATGGGGGGGGCTCAAGGCCTGATCGTCCAGAACAACATTGCATAAACCTTCTTGTAAAATAAGCTGCAAAGCATCTATAAACCAATAACATATCAACATAACTTATCTGACGGTGCCTCTGGGGGATGTAAAGAGGAAGAGAGGTGCCATCTCTCAGAACTTCAAAATGTCCCAGAGTGTCCAACTACAGCAGTTTCTCGCTCATGTTGGGAGAAAGGAGAAGAAAAGGGACACTGTCAACCGCTGATTCTCATCCAACTTCCAGCTGACGGTTTCTGGATGCCCGGGAGGGTGTAGATACAGGATAGGGTCGCCAGTCCTCTGGTCCCTTCGGTTGGGCCTGGAGCGTTGCTCCTGAGGCAGATCCGCTGGAGGTGGGTGGTCGACAGGCCCAGTTAGGTTGAGGCGATCAAGTATCTCCATTGCTTCTTCCGGGCTCGTTATTGTGTGGGTACGGCCCCCATAAGTAAAGAACAATTTAAATGGGTAGCCCCATCTGTAAGCAATTTGATGCGACTGAAGGATAAGGAGACATGGTTTCAGCTGGCGCCGCCTCTGCAGGGTAGCTGGGGCCAGGTCAGAGTAGACTTGATATTTGTGGGTTTGGAAGATCAAATTAGGGAGCGACCGAGCCGCTTGAGCAATCGCCTCTTTGGTATTGTAGAATGTGAACTTGACTACAATGTCCCTGGGCTGGCCATCTGCACGGGGTGGACCTAGGGCTCTGTGGATCCTGTCCATCTCCAGCCGCTCGATGGGGATCGATGGTGTGAGCTCTTGCACCAGGGCTGTCACAGTGGATTTAAGATCAACAATGGATTCTGGCAACCCTCTGAATCTCAGGTTGCAGCGCCTGGATCGGTTTTCAAGATCCTCTATTTTTTGATGGGCCAGGGAGAGGTCTGATTTAATATTCTGGATCTCTGATTCATGCTTCTCCAGCACAGTGGTGGTGCAGTTCGCCTGCTGTTCCAGTTTAGAAGTGCGGGTTCTCAGGTCCCTTAATTCAGCTTTAAACGTGGCTGAGATTTTGTCGGTAGCCATTTCCAGCTCCTGATGCAGCACGGCCTGAAATCTCGCCAATAGCTCTGCGTCCCTAATGCCTGGGTCAGGCTGCAGGACTGGTGGGGGTTCTGGGGTCGCTCTCTGGGACTCGGGCTGTGATGCTGGCTGCGAATCCAGCAGGTCTGGGGATGGTATGGGTGAGGATGAGGGATGCAGATCATGCTTGTGCCCAGATGTGGCTGCCATCTCAGGGCTAGCTGAGTGTGCTGGTCGCCTAGGGGTAATTGGTGGCTTCCCCCTGTCCCTGCGCCCCATCCGTTATATGGGTAGCCCCTCCTAAATGAGGATGTCTCTCCCCAGGGCCCCTGCTTACTGTGAGGGATGCGCAGACTGTCACCTTCTCCTTGTGGCTGATGAACACGCTGCCTGGCTTGCTGGAGGCTCCCTCCCCTCTCCGGCCGCTGATCCAGCTCTCTGAAGCTCTGTGTTTGGGGCAAGCAGGCCAGGGACTCCCCTACTTTAGTCACCGGATGCCTGAAGTGCGCAGGTCGCGGCCGCCATCTTGGATCTGTGACACGCTGGGGAGAACGGGCTGCGCACACGCCGGGTTAATTTTCTCTCCCTCCTGATAGTCAGCGGGTCCTCCTTGGGGACCCGGCCAGCCCAAAATCGCCACTGGTTCAAGCTGTGGAGCAGGCAAAAATCCCCATGCAGCAAGGAGCAGAGTTAAGCTGCTGCCATCTTCGTCGGCTGCTCACTAGCGCCCCCATTGTTGCACTATTTTTGACCGATTGTTGTACCTTTATTTACCATTCACAGTCTGCGGCTGTTTAAATAAAGATTTAGGCGTATGTATGTTAAAGTGGTAGTTTTTGGTATGTTTAGTGAGAAATAATATAGGATATATTTGTTACTGATAACGGTATACAGTAGTGGCACTGCTATAATTTGGGGCATAAATGGCCATAGTATGCTTGCGTATACATAGGAATTCCTTCTTTGAATTTAAACCATCCCTGCTGTGTACACATGCCGGGAGCAGTGAACTGCCTTAATCACGGCGCCTGGGGAGCCGTTGGAGGGTCAAGAGCACCTCAGTCATGTCCCAGGACCATGATGCAAACTTTCTACACATCTGAGGAAGTCAGGGGAGAGATGAAAACAACCCAAAATGTGTGTTACTGTAAAGATGACGGGTGCCCATAAAGTGGGCTCTAAGTACCGCCACTGGGAATAGTTTATTCATACATATATGGGGCCCCATTGCATAGCCTTGTTCTTCGGGTTTTAATGAATTGTGAGATGTTCTTACTTTGAAATCAGATTACAGCAGCATGGTTCTTTAAATTGTGCTCCATTCTGGGGACCACAAACCCAGCATCATGTGTCCACAGAAAAGCAGTAATTCAGGCCTATTCCCCAAAGTGACTCCAAAAGTGTACCCACTACTCCTCTATCATGGACTGAGATGTGCACCTGCTGTTCTAGAAATAGTGGAAATGACTGCGGGGGAACTCAGCCCTCATTTCTGCACCACTTCCTCTGTGTGGCAGCTGAACAGACAGCCCATGTAACTAAGTGCACCTAACAAAGTTTTCCATCAGGAAAAGCAGTGCCCCATGAGCACCCAACAGATGAATCCGATTGGCTGCACTCCCATGGGTCAGGGAGTGTCTCCAAAGGATGTAGAGAGTGTGCAGAGTGCCTCCAAAGGGTGTAGAAGAGTGTGCAGAGTGCCTCCAAAGGGTGTAGAAGAGTGTGCAGAGTGCCTCCAAAGGGTGTAGAAGAGTGTGCAGAGTGCCTCCAAAGGGTGGAGAGGGTGTGCAGAGTGCCTCCAAAGGGTGTAGAAGGTGTGCGGAGTGCCTCCAAAGGGTGTAGAAGAGTGTGCAGAGTGCCTCCAAAGGGTGTAGAAGAGTGTGCAGAGTGCCTCCAAAGGGTGTAGAAGAGTGTGCAGAGTGCCTCCAAAGGGTGTAGAAGGTGTGCGGAGTGCCTCCAAAGGGTGGAGAGGGTGTGCAGAGTGTCTCCAAAGGGTGGAGAGGGTGTGCAGAGTGCCTCCAAAGGGTGGAGAGGGTGTGCAGAGTGCCTCCAAAGGGTGGAGAGGGTGTGCAGAGTGCCTCCAAAGGGTGGAGAGGGTGTGCAGAGTGTCTCCAAAGGGTGGAGAGGGTGTGCAGAGTGTCTCCAAAGGGTGGAGAGGGTGTGCAGAGTGTCTCCAAAGGGTGGAGAGGGTGTGCAGAGTGTCTCCAAAGGGTGGAGAGGGTGTGCAGAGTGTCTCCAAAGGGTGGAGAGGGTGTGCAGAGTGTCTCCAAAGGGTGGAGAGGGTGTGCAGAGTGTCTCCGATGGGTGGAGAGGGTGTGCAGAGTGTCTCCGATGGGTGGAGAGGGTGTGCAGAGTGTCTCCGATGGGTGGAGAGAGTATGCAGAGTGTCTCCGATGGGTGGAGAGAGTATGCAGAGTGTCTCTGAAGGATGGAGGGTGTGTGCCTGTATCTCAGGCATTTCCAGGGCGGCATTCTAAGTAAAGGTCACTGCAGACTATATGAGGGCAGGTCGGAGTGACTAAAGAATAAATCACACACTAACCTCATTCTGCCAGGGGATTGGCACACATCCAGTCGCAAACTTGGCATAAAAGTCATTGTCCGTCTTGTCCAAATTCACACCTTTAACTGTTGAAAACTGCTCGATGTCCAGCACATCTTTACAATACACCGCCCGGGGCTGCAAGAAGGGGAGGAGCCTTCAAATCCAAGCTCATTCATTTACACGCTGCACATTTTTTCATGCATTGCCTGTGCTGCCTTAAGACTCAATGTATCTCCTCACATACAAAACAGCGTAGATGGTTGGATGGATGGTTGGAGAGGTTATACTCCCAGCATGGCAGCAGACCCCAAAACATATTAAGCCACTAACTACAAAAAATACAATTCTGTGATTACTCACCTGTAGAATTGGTATTATACGTATACAGATCGTCCTGTTCCAGAATATTCCTTACCCATGGGTAATACGTCCACAAGATGGCGCTGGACTGCAGAAAACAGCTTGTGGCCTCTCCCGGCCCTATATAAGTCAGGGACCTTCCACAAATTCCCCAGTATTGACAAGCAGTTAACAAGAGGCCGGGAGAACAATAACCAGAATTCAACAATGAACATATGAACAATCATCATACAGAGGTAACTAAGAATAACAACAAGGGTGGGGTTGAACAGGACGTGCTGTATACGTATAATACCAATTCTACAGGTGAGTAATCACAGAATTGTATTATTCTAAGTACACAGCACGTCCTGTTCCAGAATATTCCTTACCCATGGGACATACAATAGCAGTGTCCATAAGGTAGGGATCCCCAAAAAGTAACAGCAGACAGTTTAAACCACTGCCGCCTGCAGAACTTTGCGACCAAAAGCAGCATCAGCTGAGGCCCTAACATCAACCTTGTAAAACTTAGAAAAGGTATGAACAGAAGACCAAGTAGCGGCCTTGCAAACTTTTTCAACAGAAGCTTGATGCTGAAAAGCCCAAGAGGCACCAATAGCACGAGTAGAATGAGCAGTAAGGCGGAAGGGAGGCTCCTTCCCCTTAGCAGAATAGGCCTGTACCACAGGCTGACGGATTCACTTGCTGATAGTGGACTTAGCTGGAGCCAGACCCTTCCTAGGTCCAGACGGAAGCACAAATAGAGCATCAGTCTTCCTGAAAGATTTAGTAGCCACCAAATAGAACTTCAGAGTCCTGACCACATCCAGTGTAAAACCTGCTCCTTAGGGTTACTAGGATTGAGATGAAAGGCAGACACAACCTTAGGCAGAAAATCTGGCTTAAAGCGAAACACCACTTTGTCCTGGTGTCTCTCAAAGTAAGGGGGTTTGATGGAAAACGCCGCCAACTCAGAAACACGCCTAACAGAAGTGATAGCCACCAAAAAGACTACTTTAAGAGTCAAAATGGACAAAGGGGCCTCACGTAAAGGTTCAAAGGGAGACCCCTGCAAGGCAGATAATACCAAGTTCAAGTCCCATACTGGTAACATAGGCTTACGTGGAGGACGCACGAGAGTAACCCCTTGGAAGAAAGTCTTGACCATACGATGGTGAGCAAAGGATCTTTGGAAGAAAATGGCCAAAGCAGAAACATGACCTTTGAGGGTACTAAGCTGAAGACTCAAATCCAAACCATGTTGCAGGAATTCCAGAATCTTGGGGATAGAAAACACCCGACAGGGAAGCGACTCACACCACTCAATGTAAGCATGCCAGACCCTATAGTAGATGGATGATGAGGACTTCTTCCTAGCCTGAATCTTGGTATTAACAACAGAGGCAGGCAGCCCCTTCTCCATCAAGATGGAGGTTTCAGCAGCCAGGCCGTTAAAGCCAGCATTTGTAAATTGGGATGGCGTAGCTGCCCCTGAGTGAGCAGGTCCGGATCCTTGGGCAGAACATACTGATCTACTGCCAACTGCACGTTGTCTGCGAACCACACCGTTCTTGGCCAACGGGGGGCCACCAGAATGGTAGGCACCCCTACCTGAGCAATCTTGCGTAGCACCTTGCCCAACAGAGGAAAAGGAGGGAACACACAGAGAAGCTGAAAGCTCTTCCAAGACATTGCTAATGCATCCATGGCCAAGGCCAGAGGGTCCTGGGACAGAGCGACAAAGACTAGAAGCTTGTGATTGTGACAGGACGCAAACAGATCCCCATCTGGCTGACCCCAGCGGTGGCACAGGGAGTAACACCCTGCTGCTGAGGGACCATTCTCTCAGACGAGAGGTCCCCCTGCTGAGAGAGTCTGCCTCCAGATTCTCCACCCCCGGGATGTACACAGCTGATATGCAGGGAACATTCTCCTCTGCCCAAGACACTTCCTTGAGGGCCCTCTTGTTCAGGGTCCCTCCCTGATGATTGATGTAGGCAATCGCCGTCTGGTTGTCCGAGCGGAGCCCCTGAAGATGTGGAGTCAATTGGGCGAGAACCAACCTTATCGCCCTCAATTCCAAAATGTTGATAGGGGTGTGGGCCTCCTGAGGGCCCCACTGACCCAGGGATTTCCAGAAGCCCCCCCCCCCCCCAACCTGTCAGACTGGCATCTGTGGTGACTGTCTCCCAGAACGGGGCCAGAAAGCATCTGCCCCCCAACAGGTTTCTTGAGTCCAGCCACCACGAGAGAGCGTCTGGCCAGAGGGGACAGAACCAACACCTGATCCAGGGACCTAGGGTCCCGATCCCAAACTGATAAGAGGTGAAGTTGAAGAGGTCTCATGTGAAACAGAGCATATGGAACCGCCTCGAAGCAAGACACCATCAGGCCCACCAGCTGCATCCCCTGCCGGATGGAGGGATGAGGGCAAGACATAAGGAACCTGGCTTGGGCCTGAAGACTCTCCACCTTCTGCTGAGGCAGAAAAATCTTGACCCGAGACGTATTCAGAGTCATGGCCAGAAAGGACCTCACCACTGATGGTGACAGGAAAGACTTGGGGTGGTTGATCACCCAGCCGAAAGACTCCAATGTGGACACCACCCGCTGAGTATCCAGCTCGGCCTGCTGGAGAGATTGAGGCATGATGAGAATGTCGTCCAAGTAAGGAAGGATGCGAATGCCCTGAGATCTCAGCAGAGCCAGTACGCCCGCCAGTACCTTCATGAATACCCTGGGGGCCGAGGTGATACCGAAAGGCAGAGCCACAAATTGATAGTGCTGATCCTCCAGAGCGAACTCGAGGAATCTCTGATGACCTGGAAAGACTGGTACATGAAGGTAAGCGTCCTTGATGTCTACAGAGGTCATGAAGTCCCCTGGGCGTAGTGAATTGACAGTGGAGTGCAGAGTCTTCATGCGAAAGTGTTTGAATCTGACAAATTTGTTGAGGCACTTTAAATCCAGGATAGGTCTGATGGACCCATCTTTTTTGGGAACAGTGAAAAGATTGGAATAGTAGCCTCTGCCCCTTTCCCTCAAAGGCACCTGGCAGATAACCCCCAACTCCAGAAGGTTTTGGACAGCAAGGCACAGACCCTGAGCTGACAGGGGGTTTTGAGCCATCCGGGATTTGATGAAACTTGGGGGCGGCCAGGCTGCAAACTCATCTTGTAACCGGAGGACACTACCTCCTGAATCCACCGGTCTGAGACATGAAGCCTCCAGACGTGAGCAAAGAACCGAAGCCGTCCCCCCACCCGGATGGGTGAGGGCGCCCCTTCATGCCTGAGGGGGCTTGGGTGAGGATTTTGGCTTGGGACCCCAGGAGAGGCCAGGACGGCCACGTCCTCTGCCCCTGCCCCAGTGATCACCGCGGGCCCCAGTAAAGGAGACTCCTCGGCCAGGTCTGGAACCACGGAAGGATGGGAGAAGGGCACCCATCCCCTGAAAGGACCGAGACGGCCTCCTACGTTGAGGTAACCTACCGCCCTTGGCAAACAAATCCAAGCTTTCACCAAAAAGGCACAGGCCCTTGAAAGGGAAACCAGTGAGAGCCTTCTTAGCAGCATTATCAGCTACCCACTGACGTAGCCAGACAGAGCGGCGTATAGCCACCAACAGGGCAGGAGTTGTACCACACATTCTAATAGCATCATCCATAGCAGATAGGACATATGCAGCAAATTCATAGCAAAGCAGGAGAGACCTATACTCTTCTCCTCCTGCGTCATCAGAGGCCCCTTCTAAGAGGCTCTTAAAGTGGACCAACACCCACCCCAGATCGGCTCGGGCCGATCAGCTCCCTCCCCACGGGGCATCTGAAATCGGGATGCCCCGCTGTTTGAAACCCCCCAGCAAGCCCCTAAAAACGTACCTCATTGGGGACGGACAAGCGACGGATAAGTCGCCACCGCCGCCTCCTCCCACGCGTCCCTCTAGCAGGGCGCGCACCCGCGCCGGCCGTTTCTGAATGGCCGGCGCGTGCGCGCACCCTGCGGGGGGTACGTGAGAGAGGCGGCGGCGGCGGCTTATCCGTTGTTTGTCCGTCGCTGATAAGGTAAGATTTTAGGGGCCTTCTGGGGGGTTTCACACAGCGTGGCACCTCCGATCGGGGTGCCCCGTGGAAGTGGACCAACACCCAGGATAGTGAAAATCCTGGGTGTTGGTCCACTTTAAGCAAACCCTTAATAGCAATAGCTGTAATGACAGAGGCACAAACCGGGCGTAGCGTGGTCCCCACACAGGCAAAGGCATGGCAAGCCAGTTGGTCCATACGCCGGTCCTCACCATCCATCAGGGTAGTAGTGTCAGGAGAATGCATGACAGATGTATTGGACAGCCCCAGAACGGGCGCGTCCACCTCAGGAGGACATGACCAATGCTTAATCACATCAGCAGGAAAGGGATCCCTTTTGTCCCAATTCTTGGGCACCCCTGGCAGCTTGCTAGGCCGCTCCCATTCTTTGAGCACCAGATTATTAAAGTGCGACTGCTCAGGGAATTCCAAAACGTGGTTTAACCGTATGAAAGAGCTCACCCTGCTGCGGAGTCACGGCAGGAGGGGAGATACAGAGCACTTAAAAAATATGAGCCAAAAGCCTGTCAGCGTCATCTGAGGACCATAGATCTTCCCCAAAGGGAGACCCTGTACCACCATAAACCCTGGGTTGCTCCTCAGATGATTCAGAGAACAATTCCCCCTCCTCCAGGGGGGAATAACCAGTACAAAAACGTCCTCAGTTTCCACAGGAAAGAGGGAGACGTTGGGAGACAAATGCCACTTCTTAGCAGAAGCCTTGCACGATGCAGACCCAGCAATATGTTTCTCAATGCTGGCTACCCGTGCAGCCAAATCAGGCTGAGACTCCCCGCTAGTATGCTCCTCGTAGGGGGTCAGATGCAGGCATGGGGAGGTAGGCGAAGCCCGAGGGGGCGCAGGCCCAGCAACAGGTAATCTAGGCTGCAGTGCAAGTACCTGCTGGGCGCAGGATACACATACCCTGACATCATCACCGATTGGGGATACCCCACACGCAACACATAGCCGGGCTTGTCCCGAAGGAACCCCAGGCTCATTATCCCCAGAAGCCTCCATATGGTGATTTGAACAGGCACAGTAGGCCAGTAAGGGTTAATGCTAAAGTGCTACCCGGGATGCCCCAATAGAGCGCTAGGGAAGTGGGAGATAATGAGGGGAGAGGGCCGGGAGAAATCACAGGACCGAAGCTTTATCCCGCCTGAAAGACACCACAATATATTCCCATAAGAATAATGCATAAGAAAAAATAGAGAAAAATTCACCCCACCGGGGTTACTCAGAGACCGCAAGGAGCCAGCAGCGTCAGGAAGAAGACAAAATGGCGTCCGCAACCTCGAGAGGCGGACCGTGGAGACATGAGGTAAATTGCATCATCCACAGAGCCCCCCCCCCCCCCCCCCCCCGAAGAGCGCCCACGTGATCTGGCCGGCCAGTAGTGGCCCGGCAGCTCTGAGGTGAATGGGGCTGCCAGCCGCGGAGAGCAGTACAAACACGCGGCGGCACGTTTTAATAAAGTGACAAACACAAATACGGCTAAAGTCATAAACACTAGAACCCCCCCCCCCCCCCCGAGATCTGGGGGAATTGGCGCCCGGGGCAATAATAGAAGTGAAGGTGGAGGGGAAATGGGAATAGGGTTTACCGCACAGGATAACCTGGCCAAACCCATGAGGCAGTGGGGGCATCCCAAAAGGCTCACCATTAGCCTAAACCGCCTACCCTGTTAGAGCAGGGACTGCGGTAGGAGCCTAGCTCCTCAGCACCAAGGTGCTTCTATCGCCTATCTTCACCCGAACTTTAGCAGCCGAGGCTGGGAGGCAGTCAATGGGACAGAACGGGTGGGAATAGTCCTGCAGGGCCGCAGGCAATAAGCCCCGCTCACCTGCGCCACAAGAGAGCTGTCTCCTATCTTCTCAGGGCAGACTGCAGAAATAAACTGGGGAATTTGTGGGAGATCCCTGACTTATATAGGGCCGGGAGAGGCCACAAGCTGTTTTCTGCAGTCCAGCGCCATCTTGTGGATGTATTACCCATGGGTAAGGAATATTCTGGAACAGGACGTGCTGTATACTTAGAATAAATCCTTGTGTATATGTATGCAACTTAGTATATACTTGGCGACAATAAACCTGGACCCGATACAGATCCTTGTAGCCAAAAAAAAAAAAAACGCTATAAGAATCTTTATGGAAAAAAACAGCCAAAACATTCAGCTTTAGGGGTTATTATGTATGTAGCTTGTGCAACTGGACATGCAAAGAAGCAAAAAGCCTTTAAAACAGACCTCTTGATCACATTACCTCCACCAGATGTAGGATACCCACCATACAAGCATAAAAACAAGCCTGGTATCAAGCAAAGCTACTATAGGGGCCCCTGTTCCAGCCTGAAGCCAACTGCCAATCAATGGGGAAGCAGTGGCTTCTGTGAGCAACCAAGCGGCCATAGATAAGTGAATACTGATCAGCAAAGGGGAGGAAAAGTATATAACAAGCCCCTTTCTGCATCTTGCATCTATAATAATAATAAATCAAGGCAACTAGAATTGTGGGGGGCTGTTGATGAATAGCTCATAACGGAAGGGAAAAACTTTTTTCAGCTCATGGTTTGATCAGCGGAGCCAGGGGTTATGTGAGCACTGTACCTGCTTTTACAAAAGTACTTTAGCAATTCCCCACCCTTGCTGCAGACCATCTAGGACAGGTCTTGGTCCAGCCTGACGTTTCACCATCATAGAGTCATAAATACTTACGTCTGGCACGAAGGGCGGCTTCATAAATCCTGCCTCCAACCTTTTGAAGTTGATGTTCCTGAGAAATGGATGTTGCTTGACCTGACTGGCGCTCTGTTCATTGCACCCTAGCCTCTGCTTTGGGTCTTTGGCTAATAGCTGTGGGCAGAACACAAACAGGAAATCATGAAAACTAAATTGGAAAGGAGGGACTGTTTCCTGAAGAGAAAAGACAAATTATTTGGAGTGTCTCCGAAAACCAAGCTGTATACAAATCTAATGATGGGAGTTCAATGAAGGTTTAGCAACAGATCAGGAATAAGACCAGGAAAAGGGGTTGGATTTGCAATCTACACCAGTATCTGACATGGCATCATCCCACAAAACCGCACCATTGATGTTACAAACTGAGTAAGATCATATTAGATCAGCCTTTTTTATGCCGCATATACTGGATGTAATTATTTTGTCCAGAAAATAAAATTAAGCAATTTGTCTTTTCCTTGTTTCCGATCATATCCCTGCATTGACCATCTTACTCACTTTCCAGACCAGGACTTCTGCAATTGGGGTCTGGGTAGGTATACCAGGTCCAGGAAGATCTCCCATTTATCTTACATGGTGTATGCTAATTAACCCCACTAGGTACCGCCTGGCACTTCTCTTGACCCCTAAAGTAACAAAGTACTTCACTGCCCTAGTTTAACACTCTTGCTACTCTTAAAGAGGAACTATGGTCAAAAAGTCCATAGTCCCTCTTTAATACATAGCAGCAGGGCAGCGCACGCTGGTAAGACAAAGAACCGGTTGACCAGGAAATCCCCTTATCCAGGTTCTCTTCTATAGCAGCCTATCAGCCTCCAAGGCCAGAGCGGACAGCTGCTCACAGTCAAGTGGGCGCGTCACCCCAAGCAGCCTATCAGCGCGGAACGAGGAGGCTGATAGGCTGCCTTAGAAGAGGACCTGGAAGAGTTCCTGTGCAGCAGGTTCTTTGTTTTACTGGCGCTGATGCACAGCGGGGCAGCCCATGTCGCGTTGGCCTGCTGCTGCATATTAAAGTGGACCAAAACCCAGGAATTTGACTATCCTGGGTTTTGGTCCTTGCCCCGCTGTATGAAACCCAGGTTGCCCGAAAAAAAAATTACCTCTTCCTGGTCCGACTATGCATGCACGGCCACTCTTCCAATCAGCACGATCAGATCCGCTTGAGCCTCTTCGTTCACGAGCTCGTCAAATTTGAGCGGATCTGAGTGTGCTGGTGGCTGCATCCCCCGCTAACCTCTAACAGGTCTGCGCCTGCTATTCACAAATGCCTGGTGCAGGCACACGCCCTGCTAAAGGGATGGGGGGGGGGGGTCGCCTGCTGCTCATGTACGAAGTTGAGTTTTCGGATGACCTGGGGGGTTTCACACAGCGGGCACGCCGAGCGAGTATGTCTGCCCTGGAGTCTCAGACTCCAGGGTGGGTTTTGGTCCTCTTTAAAGAGGGACTATGATGATTTTGACCATAGTTCCTCTTTAACTCAATGCTCATCAACTAAAAAAGTTAAAATCCCACTGTAACCCCGAAACTTGACTGGAAATCCTTAATCCCACATTGTAACCTTATCCTCATTGTAGTTTCACTGGCTCTACCACTCATTTTCCCAGGAACAGGACATTTCCAAGTGGGGCCTTGGGTAAGAACCTCCTGTTCCATAGATTCCTTTTCATCCTTCTACCTAAACCCCAACCTATTATGAAACCTCTCCTTATAATCATAACCTGCAGGTTACCCAACTTGCTCTTCCACCCACTTATTGCAAAGGATGATCCCTCCTATTTCTGAACCCCAAACTAAAACCATTACCATGAATCCAAGTTGGGCCCACTGGGGCATCCACTGCATTTTTTCTTTTCTATGCCTGATGTACAAGCCCATCTGCCACAACAGGCCATAATCCTCCTGGACAAATGCATTTGGTCACCAAAGTTAACTTTGGGCTTGGTCCCTGTGTGGATACAGGAAGCCAAGAAGTGGTATTCATTACTTTACCTGTTATTAGGCTTTTGGCCTTGGGGGGACAGGGAGTAGACCTGAAGTAAATACCACAACGTATGAGTTGTTTGCTTTAAGCAAGGCATTTAGTCTGAAGTATTGCTTGCAGAGACACTTGTATTGCTTCTTTGCCTGTTGAAGTTTTAAGTTTGATAAGAGCAATTAAAAGAATAAGGGGTTGCTCCCCTAGTTGTTTTTAACAGTATTATGCTATTTTGGTTTTTATTTTTTGGGTCATACCGAATTGAGCAATTTTAGGGATTTAGGTCTGAAAGTATTGGATGTTGAAAAGGTCTTGTGAAAAGTCAGGTAAGCCTGCTCCCAATTTATCTATTGCACTGTATGTCCCAGATGGGCTCTCAGAGATTAGAGTTAGGACTGCACCCCACAGAGGCACTTTGGCGTAGTGGTGCAGTTTAAGCATATTTCTGCAGATGTGTGTGACCGAGTCCTCTGTTTTTAACCAAGTTTAGAGACAGATTATAGGCTGGCCTGCAAGCTAACAGGGTTGAGTGCTGTGGCTCCTTTAAGACTTTTGTGTCTTGTGAAAAGTGGCTATATTTAATTGGGTAATACCAGCTTTGTATACGGGAATTATCTGATAAATATGATGAGTTTTAAAGTCTGGATGAGCAAATTTTCTACATTAAAGAGGAGCTAAAGCGAAGCACATGGGATAAGAGGACTATTATTGTGAAATCTGAATATATATATATATATATATATATATATATATATATATATATATATAGTGATTGGTTCCAGCATCCACACAAAGTGTTGTTAAGCATTTGAGTGAAAAAGCAACGAAATATTATAAGTGCATTGATAAGAACTTTTATTCACGCAGATTGTTAAAATCTCGATTTTAGGATCTATAGTCCTGGGGTGATTCAGGTTATGTTTTACTCCAGCGCAGGACTATTTTTAACACAAGAGACTTGCTGATCACTAGTTTTATGCAGTTTTAAAGGTACTAATGTACCATAGTGATGGAAAACTTCTTTGCGTTTTCAAAGTTCAGCTTGTGGTCTTGGTCTATCACAGCCCTCACTAATTGCCTCTGCATTAGGGCTTTGTAGCACCAGAAGCAAAGCACTATCAATAAATCATAAAAGAATTGGGCGGTGGGTAACCTAAAGATTTTGAGAGCCTCTGGAATTACTGGAGTGACATTTTTGAGAAGTCTCATAAACTCAAACACACATACCACATAGGTTGCTGTTATTTTCATCTTGTAACAAAATATCCACCTTAATAGAAACAACCTGCACCTCACCAATAAACATCCAACAGCAGCCACCCCACTTACCATCTTACAAATGGATTTGGCATCTTCTGAAAACTTTTCAGAATAGGACTCTTGTTCTTCTTGAACGCGCTTTTCCACCTCTTCCCTTTTTACTCGCTCTTTCCGAGCACGGAATGGCGACTGTCCCATAATCATCTCGTATATGAGGCAGCCCAACCCCCACCAGTCAGGGCTGAATGTGTATCGCTCATTTTTAATGACCTCTGGAGCTAAAGGGAAAACCATTCTATTATTTGCTGAACAGCACCTTAGCACAGAAAAACACATACAGCAACTACATCACAATAAACAAGTAAATAAAGGGCAATGTGCTTTTCAATCTTATGCACTTGCATTGGGGTACAAGGCAGTGCTTAGCATCTGTAACAAATGCAATATATTTATGTGCGCAGCACAGGGAAAGTTAAGTTCAAGGAAACCATACGCTATGAGGTGGGGGGGGGGGGGGGTGAATAGTGAAGTATCAGCAGTTTGTTCATAGTCTCGACAATCCCTTTAAAGTGGACCAAAACCCAGGATTTTCTGGGTTTTGGTCCTTTCCCCTGGGGCAACCCGATTGGGGATGCTCCACTGCGTGAAACCCCCCAAATTGCCATGCGCAACGCTTCCCGGTCCTACAGCGCGCTCTGAGCTGCTGACATCACGCCGCCTCAGCCGGCATCTAAGGCCAGTGGCTCCGAGCGCACTGGCGGCCACATTCCCTGCGGATGCGCTGTTGCATTGGGAAGCAAGGTAAATGAACGGGACAACCTGGGGGATTCCACATAGTGGGGCATCCTGATTTTGGAGGGAATCGATTGGCCCGGGAATCTTAGGGCCAATTGCGCTAGGTTTTGGTCCATTTTAAAGAGGAACATCGGAGGCCCTGCAGTCTAAAAGACTCCAGGGTCATCCGAATTCCACCAATTCGGGATGCCCTGCTGTAAGAACTCTCCCCTCCTCCCCTGATGGCCAGTTTCACTCACCTTCTCCTAAAGCCCTGGCTGTGTCCATGCGCTCTGGCCGAATCCCTGTACACATCTAGCCGTGCGGTGAGCATGCCCGTGTCCAGCCTTTCTGAATGGGGGCGCGGGCACGCCACGGTTGCAAGGTGGGCGTTGGATGTGACTGGCCGCCAGCAGCGTCTTAGGGAGCCAAGTGACAGCAAGTGCACGTCGCTAAGCCAATCAGTGCACTTGCTCGAGTCTGCAACATGGGAGCGCAAGGCAGGCGAGTGAAACGGGGTTTAACACACAGTGGGGCATCCCAATTTGGGATACCGCAGCACAGAGGAACACCATACAGGATTAAATTTCAAGGTTAAAGCCAAAGCCAAAAGAATGAAAAAAAAAAAGTAAAGCCAAAGAATAAGAATAAAGCTGCACAGATTTGGGAAGTCAAATAAATATAAATAGCATTTGGCTTTTTTTGCTCATCTTTTTATTAGCGAACACATTCCTGAATTAAAAAGTCTTCATATCACCACATAATCTTCCTTTATACAAATCCACGAAAAACGGAAACAAAAGTGAAGGTGGTTATTTCTAAATCTGTAGATGCAGAGAGTGAAAACTTTCAATACAGATACTCACCCATATATCCAACTGTTCCCACTCTTCCCCTAATACTATCTCCATCTGGAATTTTTATGGCAAGTCCTAAATCTGAAATTCTGATATGACCTGAAAAAGGGAGAAAGACATAAACCTTAAAACTAATTGGTAGTTCATCACGAAGAATTCTTACTACTACTAATGAGGCAGCCATTTAAATAGACAGCATATTATCCTATATAGACACTGCCCCCTACATCCCCCCCCCCCCCATTTAAAGTTCTATTTTTGGGGGGAAAAAGCCAGTCGGAACAAAGCAATACATGGTCTGAGACAAAGTATATCAGGCACTGAAGAACCAAATATACCCAAGGTTGAGAAAACAGACCAATGTGTCAAGCTACTGGAAACAAAAGATTGAAGAAGTAGCGAGCGATGTTTAGAACAGATTTCCAGCAGGACGACTGGGTCAACCAACATTAAAGCATTAAAGTGGAAGTGGAAGTGATGTCCAGTTTCGGGTAAGCCCAGGACCGAGGGGTGGGGGGTTACCCTTAAGACTGAACATCTACTGTAAGCACATTGAGAAATCTTATCGCAGTTCCATCTCCAGTCATACAGAGCTCCATGTGGAAAAGGTTAAGTATCCTTATGGGCAGCAGGGGTAAATGGGCCAGGGTTCTTGGAGACAGTGACCATACCTGGCAGAGTTGCCAGAGAGGGTTTAGGAACACTTTTAAGAGTTAAACAGTCCTTTAAAAACAAAAATAAAGATGTGTGTATAAGGATGTAATTACGAAAGAAAATGGGGTGTTTTCATCAAAGCGTAAGCGGAAACTAGTCACGTCCGCTGTAAAATTACTACAACAAGGGCAAGTTGTAAGAAATAACATACCTTAAAGCTGTTCTTATTCTCTTAAATCACAGTGGTGGGCTGCTAACAGTGACTCAACCTCATACAACATTGATGTCACAAATTGCTGTGTAAGCCGGGACCGAGCTGCCCGTCTGCACCGGTGAACTGATAACAGGATTTAGCAGAATAAATTACAGGGGAGGGACACAGGTCCTATTGAGTGATGACCGTAAGCAGTGTTCAATCATTATAGGCCAATAAAACATGTCCTAATGCAGGGAATGTTTTACGTTCCCTATACTCAATCAGAATGACCAAAATGGTAAACTGGTATCAGATTTATTTATGTAAGAGATGCCCTGAGAAGTAGCAACAATGTCGCTTCTTGCCCCTAGTTAGACAGGATTTGGTAAAATCAAGCAAATGACCAAAAATCTATTTTTAATAATAAGTGTTATGAAAGCAATCAGCACCTAAACCTTAAAGTGGACCAACACCCAGGATTTTCACTATCCTGGGTGTTGGTCCACTTCCGCGGGGCACCCCGATCGGCCGGCGCGGGTGCGCGCCCTGCTAGGGGGATGCGCGAGAGGCAGCCCGCGCGTGCGCCGTTGGAGCGAGGAACAAGTAGGATTAGCGGGCATCCTGGGGGGTTTCATAAAGCAACAGGCAGGGAGCTGATCGGCCCGGGAATCTTATAGATTCCCGGGCCGATCAGCGGTGGTGTTGGTCCACTTTAAGCAAGCAAAAGTTAGCAAAAATCTTCATACATCATATTTTCAGGTCAGCACACTTAAATAATGCTGTTTTCTATGTAACCAGATGTCTGTGACTTACCATCATCATCTAAAAGAATATTTTCTGGTTTCAGGTCCCTGGAAATAGGGGAAAAAACAAATCAGAATGTGGAAAATAACGGCATTTATAGTTACCACTATGTAGTAGTTTTGTATTCGTTACTAGTCTAGAACTGTCCCATGTTACCTAAATGACAAAGTCTCGACTTTATGAGCTCACTTGAGTGCTTACGTCATTGCCGCAGCACTTGGCACCATACCCGCTCCCTCTGCTCTGCCCATTCAAGTCTGCCTGGTGTGGGATGTGCCAAAGTCTTTTAGACTTTAAAGTGAACCAACACCCAGGATTTTGACTATCCTGGGTTTTGGTCCACTTCGGTGGGGCACCCCGATCGGGGGTGCCCCGCTGTGTGAAACCCCCCAGAAAGTCCCAAAACCTCACCTGTCCCCGCTCCCACGTGACCGCTGCAGCCAATCCCCGCCGCCGGACAAGCGAGGTCCGTCGCCGGACAAGCGAGCGCGCCCGCCGCTGCCTCCTGCGCGTCACTCTTACAGGGAGCGCACCCGCGCCGGCCATTCACAAACGGCCGGCGCAGGTGCGCGCCCTGCTAGAGGGATGCGCGAGCGGCGGCGGCTCGCGCATGCGCCGCTGGATCGAGGAGCAGGTAGGGATTTCGGGGCTTTCGGGCCCGATGCTGATAGGCCCGGGAATCTTATAGATTCCCGTGCCGATCAGCATCAGGTGTTGGTCCACTTTAAGCCAAGTAATGAAGGTTTTGCTCTGTTTTAGGTAGAAAACCTAAAGCCGATGTGGCACCAGCATAACTTCACAAGCACTGCATTTCTATATGCAGGTGCTGTGTAGCTACTATCCCCACCTGTAGACAATACCCTCCTGATGGAGGTGATCCAGCCCACAACAAATCTCAGCAGCATAAAAGACGACACGCTCCTCTTCGAAGCCAGGATTGCCCATGTTGTAGATATGGAACTTGAGGTCTCCGCCGTTCATGATGGTAAGCACCAAGCACAGAGCATCTTTTGTTTCATATGCATATGCCAAGTTCACCTGCAGAAAAAAGGTCTCCAGTTATTATGGCCAAGAAAAGCATTTTTTACAATGCAATGCCTCTTACACCTTTCCCATGCTCCAGCAGATGCATGGTGGGGGGTGGGGGGTGGGGGGGCATGTCAAGAATAAGCTTTTGAGCTGGCTCATGAAGATGGGCTCCACACACAGACATTGTATGAATTTGGAGTTTTGCTTTAGGCTGGAATAATGTTCATTTTAGGGTTTAACCAACATGCGTTTACTTCAATTTTCAGATTTCATGGATTCTTGTTGTCTTTTTGTCCTTGATTTTGTCTGGGGACAATGTTCTATTGTCATATCTTGTTAAAGCAGACCGAAACCACTAAAACAATTCAATCTATTTTAATCCCCTGCACCGGGGATCGTTTGGATGTTTTCTGCCCTCAATGCTGCTTGGTATTCCTGTTCTAGTGATTTTAATTTCCCTTTTCCCCAGCTATGCCATTGTATGCCGCTGGTTTTGGACAGGATACTATTGTTCTAAACTAGCCATTTAAGCCCCACTCTTTGCAATCTCATGCTGGGAGCAATAAGTGGCCAATAAGAACCAATAAGGAGAGAGAAAAGCTAAAAGAAGCTTTCATTTTACCTTAATTTCTCCCCAATTTTTCATTTAAAGCCCAAATCATTTGAGTATTTTATCCAATTCATTACCAAAACACTAATGTGAGTTGATACATGTGTTTTTTTAATTTCAATTTAACCTTCAATTGGACGTGGTTGGTCCGCTTTATGGATGAGGAAGGCTTAAACTTGGCATGCTTGTAAGAACTTTCTGCAGGCAATGCAGGACAGGTAGGACATTTTACTCCCACTCCAATTAAGGGGCCGGTCCAGCCCCTTCCTGAAAAATAAACATAACCCCCAACCTCGCCCCTTCAATATAGCGATCCTGCTAATGTAATAAAAGAAAAAAGAGACACTCACCTTTACCCTGAATCTAGCCTCCGAAGTCAGCGGTACCAAACCCCCCTCCCCAGAAGTCCCAGACTCTTATCGAGCACGCTCAAGCCTGCCCATTCAAGTGAATGGGCGTCTGCTCCCAGCGGCCAGCCAGGACTTCTGGGGGAGGGGAGGGGGGGCGTTCGGTGTGGACAGCTGCGGCACTGCTGACTTCCAGGGCTGGATTCAGGGTGAAGGCTAGTGTCTTTTTTTTTTACATCAGCAGGATCGCTATTTGGAGGGGGCAGGGTGGGGGTTATGTTTATTTTTTAGAAGGGGCAGGAGTGGTCCATTAAGAAGCTGCTTTTAAACCTGAAAGGTGTTATATCCCAGGTCCAGACCAAACTTTGATGTGTCCCAGTTTGAGCAATGTGGTTAAAATGGTCAGTAGAGTCCTTCTTTAGAGATTACATTGAGCTTTCTCATTGTCTCCATTAAAAAAAGTTCAAGCTAATGTCACTGCATTATTGAGACCAATCTACCCACCAAAGCACCATGAGAAAGCACACACAATGCTGGAGGACACAGTCATATAACCACAGTGTCCAATATATAGCAAGAGGTATCAGGGCTAAGATGCAGTCACATCTCATTTATACTTTAATGCCATAATACAACCCAAGAAACGGTCGGAGGACAACAGGTGTCTGGACCGTCCCTTTTAAGCATTTCACTTAACCATTTAACTTAACTTAACACCTTGTAAGACACGTGCTACTATGCTAAGTGCCTACTACCTGTGACCCAAGCCTTTTGTCAACTCCTTTATCCTTTCAATTTTAAAGCTCCCGAAGACATGGCCTTTATTCAAAAATGCCTGTGGGACAACAGGCGCCGTCATTTTAAGCAGTTTACTTTACTGTCCTAGGGCCCTGCAAAGCACTTGCATAATCTTGTGCAGTGCCACAGGAGATGGTGCTTTACATAAATAAACCTCATTTGGTTCGTTTTTCTCATCTACATTTAGGGCCACACATTCAGAAAAACAAATCTGAGGGGTTCACAAACATTCAAGCACTACTGTCTTCGGTGGACTTCCGCTGGCAAACTAAAGGGCCCCCACCTTTAGTCCTATGCAGCTGATCGGTGCCAGTCTGGCGATCAGTAACTTTATCCAAGCTCCCACTGCATCTGGTGCATCCCACGCTGCCCGAGCTGCAATCTCCATTCACTGGAGCTTTCACACCGGACCACACCCCTCATTAGTCACAGGGGGATGTAACCATGCCCCTCCATTTCCTACAATGGAGGGGGTGTGTAAGGTCTTGGCCTTCTACCTCCATTGCAATGAATGGGGAGGGCAGTGCCGTACAATTCACGGTGATTCGAAATCCCATACATATTCAATGTTACATATTGCCGGACTGTCCCCGATCAGTTGCGCTAGACAAAAGGCGAGTACTCTTTAGTTTTTTTTTATTGCCCACTGAATAACTTTAACTAAAACAAAAAAAAGTAAATACAGTAAAATTAAATGTATGTCTAACAAATGAATAAGGGGCACTCAACTGTTCCCTCAGATTAGCTGTAAGTGGCATCATGGCCACACCAGACGCGCAGCCAACGTGGAACTGCACAACTATTCCAGGTTATTTTAAACCTGCTTTCCAGCTATTGCATAGTCACACTTGAAGAAGTTTGGTCTGTTTGTATTGATTCAAAATATATGAGCTTCAGTTTTTCAAATGAATTACTAGAAATAT
Source organism: Gastrophryne carolinensis (assembly GCA_027917425.1). NCBI lineage: Eukaryota > Metazoa > Chordata > Amphibia > Anura > Microhylidae > Gastrophryne > Gastrophryne carolinensis. The sequence goes on along the minus strand of CM051238.1, from coordinate 397,291,907 downwards.
ACACATTTTTGATGATATTCAAATTTTTTGCAATGCACATGTATGTTCCCCCACCATGTAAATACAGATTGAGCACAATGAAAATCATCCTACCTGCACTTAGTTATCGGAGCCTTTAAACATCCAAGGTGGTAGCCTGTGGAGTCTCAGGCTGTCTGCAGAAAGGACATGTCTCCTGACAATGCCGCTCTGCATTCTGTGATTGCTGTCCTTTTTCTGACCCCAGTTCTGCTTTATCTGTGCAGAGCACAGCTATAACCCCAGCCCCTGAACCTCTCCTCGGCACGCGATGCTGAGAAGGAACAAAGAGCAGCTTCTGGGGCAAGATGGCCGAGTCCTGAACAGAGGAGTTGCAGCCCAGCGGGGGAAGAATAACACGCAAGTAGCTAAAAATGGGCAAATAAAATGGGCAAAAATCACAGCCCCCAGATGTGCAAAGCAGAGTGATCTACCCCCACAGGCTTGCAGCTGTAATTGCAGCTAAAAGGTGGTCCTACATAATATGGGCTCAATTTGGCTAAAAACATATGCAGTTTTTAATTTTTTTTTTACAAATACACTTCATAAATACTTGCTACTTCGTTTTGCACATAAACTCTAGTCTGTTGCTGTAGCGTGTGTGGTCCGATTTACACAAACCTGGATCAAAATCATGACAGAACATAAAATTAAAAAAATTCTAATTTGAAAAATAGCAGGTGTAAATATTCGACTGTGGACTGGACACTAAGGTAGAGATTCCAGCGTAGCCATATTTGTCTGGGCCTACAGAAATCCAGCAAATGTTTAGGGGAGAAGGCATACCACAAAACGACTGTTCACTTTTTCCAGGATCTGTTTCTCATTTAATGCCATAGATTCTCCTTTTCGCTTCTTGATCCTTTTCTTCTCCAGCTTTTTACATGCATACATTTTCCCAGTGGCACGGACCTGGCAGGCACAGACCTAACAGGCAGAAGGAAAAAATACAATTCTGTGATTACTCACCTGTAGAATTGGTATTATGAGTATACAGCACATCCTGCTCCAGAGATAATTCCTTACGTTTGGCTAATACATCCACAAGATGGCGCTGGACTGCAGAGACAGCAAAAAAGTGGCTCCTCCCGGCCCCTTATATTCCAGGGACCTCCCACAAATTCCCCAGTATTGACAAGCAGTTAGCAAGAAGCTGGGAGAATAACAACCATAATAAAACAATTTTAACCATGATAACCACCACCATACAGAGGTACTAAGAATAATGAAAACAAGGGCAGGGTGGAGCAGGACGTGCTGTATACGTATAATACCAATTCTACAGGTGAGTAATTACAGAATTGTATTATTCTAAGTATAAAGCCCGTCCTGCTCCAGAGATAATTCCTTACGTTTGGGACATCCAATAGCAGTGTCCGTAAGGTAGGGTGGGATCCCCAAAAGCAACAGTGTGCAGATTAAACCACTGCCGCCTGCAGAACTTTGTGGCTAAACACAGCATCAGCTGAAGCCCGAACATCAACCTTGTAAAACTTAGAAAAAGTATGAACAGAAGACCAAGCAGAGGCCTTGCAAACTTGTTCAACAGAAGCCTGGTTCCGGAAAGCCCAAGAGGCACCAAGAGCACGAGTGGAATGGGCAGTAAGGCGCAAGGGAGGCTCCTCCCCCTTAGCAGAGAGTAGGCCTGAATCACAGCCTGACAGATCCACTTGCTGATGGTAGACTTAGCTGGAGCCAGACCCTTCTTAGGATCAGAAGGGACCACAAAAAGAGCATCCGTCTTCCTGAAAGGTTCAATAGCCACCAAATAAAACTTCAGGCTCCTAACCACACCCAAGGAATGTACAGCCCTCTCCTTAGGGTTACTAGGATTAGGGCACAGAGAAGGCAGAACAATGTCCTGATTGAGATGAAAAGCAGACAACTTTAGGCAAAAAATCTGGTTTAAAGCGAAACACCACCTTGTCCTGGTGTCTCTCAAAGTAAAAGGGGCTGGATGAAAAGCGCCGCCAACTCAGAAACACGCCTAACAGAAGTGATAGCCACCAAAAAGACTACCTTAAGAGTAAGAATGGACAAAGCAGTCTCATGCACAGGCTCAAAAGGAGACCCCTGCAAGGCAGATAGGACCAAGTTCAAGTCCCAGACTGGTAACATAGGGGCGCACGAGTAACCCCCTGGAAAAAAGTCTTGACCAGATGATGCTGAGCAAAAGATCTCTGAACGGCAGAAACATGACCTTTCAGAATCCCCAGATCCAAACCATGTTGGAGAAATTCCAGAATCCTAGGAATAGAAAACACACGACAGGGAAGATTTAGCCTCACACCAGTCAATGTAGGTACGCCAAACCCTAAAGTAGATAGAAGAAGAGGACTTTTTCCTAGCCCTGATCATGGTGTTAACAACAGAGGCAGGCAGCACCTTTTCCATTAAGATGGAGGTTTCAGCAGCCAGGCCGTTAAAGCCAGCGTTTCTAAATTGGGGTAGCGTAGCCGCCCCTGAGTGAGCAGGTCTGGATCCTTGGGCAGGGTGTACTGATCTACCGCCAGCTGCACGATGTCTGCGAACAACACTCTTCTTGGCCAACGGGGGGGGCACCAGGATTGCTGGCACTCCTTCCTGAGCTATCTTTCGCAGAACCCTGCCCAACAGGGGAAATGGGGGAGACACATACAGAAGCTGAAAGCCCTGCCAGGGCATTGTCAGAGCATCCATGGCTAAGGCCAGAGGGTCCTGGGACAGAGACACAAAGACTGGAAGCTTGTGATTGTGACGGGCTGCAAACAGATCCACATCTGGCTGACCCCAATAGTGACACAGAGAGCGAAACACCCTGTTGCTGAGGGACCATTCCCCCAGGCGAGAAGTCCCCCCTGCTCAGAGAGTCTGCCTCCAGATTCTCTACCCCGGAATGTACACAGCTGAGATGCAGGGAACATTGTCCTCTGCCCAGGACAGGATCAGACACACTTCCTTGAGGGCCCCCTTGCTCTGGGTCCCTCCCTGATGATTGAGGTAGCCAACCGCAGTCTGGTTGTCCGAGCGGACCTGAACAGCCCGACCCCGAAGGTGCAGGGTCAAGTGGGCTAGAACCAACCTGATCACCCTCAGTTCCAGAATGTTGATAGGGGTGTGGGCCTCCTGAGGGCCCCACTGCCCCTGGAATGTTAGGGATCTCCAGAAGCCCCCCCCCAACCTGTCAGACTGGCATCCGTGGTGACTGTCTCCCAGCAAGGGGCAAGAAAGGATCTGCCCACCAACAGGTTCCTTAAGTCCAGCCACCACGAGAGGGACCGCCTGGCCAGGGGGGACAGAACCAAAACCTGATCCAGGGACACAGGGTCCCTGTCCCATACAGACAAGAGGTGGAGTTGAAGAGGCCTCATGTGAAACTGAGCATAAGTAACCGCCTCGAAGCAGGACACCATCAGGCTACCAGCTGCATTCCCTGCCTGATGGAAGGATGAGGGCAGGACAGAAGGAGCTGAGCTTGCAGACTGTCCACCTTCTGCTGAGGAAGAAAGATCCTGGCCCGAGCTGTATCCAGATTCATGCCCAGAAATGACTGCACCAAAGAGGGAGACAGGGAAGATTTGGAGTGGTTTATCACCCAGCCTAATGACTCCAGTGTGGTCACTACCTGCTGAGTATCCAGCTCTGCCTGTTGGAAGGACGGAGAAGTGATAAGAATGTCGTCCAAATAGGGAAGAATGCGAATGCCCTGAGCTCTCAGCAGAGCCATAATGCCCGCCAGCACCTTGGTGAATACCCTGGGAGCCGAAGTGAGACAGAAGGGCAATGCCACGAACTGGTAATGCTGATCCTCCAGAGCGAACCTGAGGAATCTCTGATGACCTGGAAAGACTGGAATATGGAGGTAAGCATCCTTGATGTCCACAGAGGTCATGAAGTCCCCTGGGCGCAGTGAACTTACAGCTGAACTCAGAGTCTCCATGCGAAAACGCCTGGATCTGACAAACTTGTTGAGAAGTCCAGGATGGGTCTGACAGACCTCTCTCTTTTGGGAACGGTGAAAAGGTTGGAATAATAGCCCTTGCCCCTTTCCCTTAAGGGCACCTGGCAGATGACCCCCAGCTCCAGTATATTCTGCACAGCAAGCAACAGGCCCTGAGCTGACAGGGGGTCTTGAGGCATCCGGGATCTGATGATCTTGGGGGCGGCCAGGCTGCAAACTCATCTTGTAACCGGAGGACACTACCTCCTGAATCCACCGGTCTGAGACATGATGCCTTCAGACGTGAGCAAAGAGCCGAAGCCGTCCCCCCACCCAGATGGGTGAGGGCGCCCCTTCATGCCTGAGGGAGCTTGGGGGAAGACTTAGACTTGGAACCCCAGGAGGGGCCAGGGCGGCCACGCCCTCTGCCCATGCCCCAGAAATCTCCCCGGGCCCCTGCAAATGAAGCTCCCCTTCCCATTCTGGACCCACGGTAGGAGGGAAGAAAGGAACCTGAACCCCGAAAGGGCCGAGACTGTCTTTTGCGCTGGGGTAACCTGCCTCCCTTAGCAAACAGGTCCAGGCGATCCCCAAATAGACGCAGTCCTTTAAAGGGGAACCCAGTGAGAGCCTTCTTGGCAGCGTTGTCAGCTGCCCACTGGCGCAGCCAAACCGAGCAGCGTATAGCCACCGCCGAGGCAGAAGCCCTGCCGCAAATTCTAATGGTATTATCCAAGGCAGAGAGGACATATGCAACAAATTCCTCACAACGCAGAAGGGCTCTATACTCTTCACTAGCAGCAGAGTCCTAATAGCCACAGCTGTAATGGTAGAGGCACAAACCGGACGCAGCGTGAACCCCACACAGGCAAAGGCATGGGAAGCCAGCTGATCAATGCGCCGGTCCTCACCATCCTTCAGGGTAGTAGAGTCAGGGGAATGCATGACAGAAGTGTTGGACAAACCCAGAACTGGTGCATCCACTTCGGGAGGGGACGATCAACGCTTAACCACTTCAGCAGGAAAGGGATACCTCCTATCCCAACTCTTAGACACCCCAGGGAGCCTGCTAGGTCGCTCCCACTCTTGAGCACGAGATTATTAAAGTGAGTTTGATCAGGAAACTGCAAATGTGGCTTAGCAGTGTGAAACAACTCCCCCTGCTGCCGAGGAGCCGCGGCAGGAGGAGAGAAAGTACTTCAAAAATGTGAGCCAAAAGCCTGTCAGTATCATCTGGAGCCCATGCATCAGAGCCAGAATCATTAGGCTGCTCATCAGATGATTCTGAATCAGAAAACAATTCCCCCTCTTCCAGGGGGGTATAGCCGGCCAGGTCAAAAAAATTCCTCAGCCTCCATAGGAAAAAGGGTAACACCAGGCGCCAGATGCCGCCTCTTAGCAGAGGCCTTACGTGCCGTAGAGCCAGCAATCAGCTTCTCAATGCTAGCCACCCTGGTAGACAAATCAGGCTGAGACTCCCCACTGGTATGCACCTCACTGGGAGTGAGATGTAAGCGAAGCCATACAGGGCGCAGGCCCAGCCCCCAGTAACCCAGATTGCAGTGCAAGCGCCTGCTGGGCACAGGGTACACAAACCCGCACATTGTCATCACTTGTAGGGGACAATCCACACACAGCCGGGCTTGTCCCAAAGGAACCCCAAGCACATTATCCTGAGAAGCCTCCATATGGGGATTCTCGCAGCCCAAACCGGCCAATAGGGATTTACGCTATAAGGCCACCCGGGATGCCCCAATAGCCCGCTAGGGAAGTGGGAGGTAAAGGCAGAATAGGCCTCTAATGGCAAACTAAATAGAGGGGATAGGCCGGGAGAAACCACAATTAAGTTTGACCCGCCTGCAAGACATAAACAGAAAGGTCTCGTAAGCGGTATGCATACATAAGCCAGCCCGCAGGGGCACTTACGGACCGCGGTAGGTAGACGCCAGCCACGCAGCACGGGGAGAGCAAAATGGCACCCGCAGATACCTCGAGGGACGGGCCGCGGAGACAGCGATGCAGAACGTGCCATCCGCAAGACCTACCAACCTAACATGAGCCCACCGATGGACAGGGGGCGAGGAGTGATAGCGCGGGAGGGGCATCTCATAAGGCTCACCATGGGCCTATACCGCCTACTTTGGTGGGGGATTGCGGTCGAAGCAGCGCTCCTTAAGCACCTGACAGCGGTGCTGCCTACCGTCACCCGACCAGTGCAGCCAAAGCTGGGAGGCAGAAAAAAGAGGAATGGGTGGAAATAGTCCTACAGGGCCGCAGGCTAACAGCCCCGCTCACCTGCGAGTAGAGAGAGCCATCTTCTTGCCTTCGCAGCGCCGACTGCAGAGAAGAACTAGGGAATTTGTGGGAGGTCCCTGGAATATAAGGGGCCGGGAGGAGCCACTTTTTTGCGGTCTCTGCAGTCCAGTGCCATCTTGTGGATGTATTACCCTGGAGCAGGACGTGCTGTATACTTAGAATAAACGTTATGCAAACACCAAGCCAAAAAATGCGGCGTGAGGACTTTACATCTAGGATCTACAAATAAGCCTCAGTGTGACTAATTTGTGATAACCACATTAAAGAAACGGTAAAGGCCGACCACAAAATCACAGTAAAGGGGCCTTACCACCAAGAAAGTGTATGCCTGCCAGTCTAATCTCACAGAAAAGAATTGTTGGGATGATTTCAAGTCACCTGAACTGCAGTAGACTGGAATTGATAAAAGCCTGGATTGACCCACAGGGGTCTGTAAAATTAGGGGAAAGTTCCAGGTGCATGTCTGTGCATCTGTCCCTTTCACCAGCCTAAGGGTAGATCATTTTCTGTCGCCACCCCTAAGATTTTCACTCAGCTCAGAGACACAGAAGAGACAGACAAATAGATAAATAAGCTATATCTTCCCCTGCACAAGGAATGGTGTGCCCCAATCGGATTACAGAGGGGTAACTATCAGATTATACCCCATTACTTTAATAGGTTACCCCTCTGTGCTACCACCAAGGCCAGCAACATGGACACAGTAGAAAAAAAGACCATTTTATCGGATCACACAATGTATTAGTGGACCTGAGCCAGACTAGAATCCCTAATAGGGATGCCTGGGGGTTGAGAGGGGGGAGATACTTGTGATGGCCACTGTAAAATATGATGGCATCACCTTAGGGACAGGAACAGAGTGCAGAGCCGATTTAACATTTTACAAATCTGTAGCCCAAATATCCAGTGATCTGGTGAATATCGCGCAGGCCAACATCGGCTTCTATATCTCTTTTCTGCTGCCACTGCTCAGGCCTCCGTGGCGGTCTGCTGCTTCGGTGCCGAGTGAGGAGTAAGTACTCCTACACTTCCGGGTCGCCCACATGCAGAAAGGCTGCGCCCGGAAGAGATGTCAGTGCGCCTCCGGGTCGCGGACACAAGTCTCCGTCCCTTCTTTTATCCTAGGAAAATCCGAAAACATGGCAGAACCGAGGATGAAGACCAGGGAATGCCCGCGCCCAGAGGCTCAGGTGAATACCATAATGAAATCCTGGGTAGAATTCTTCCAATGCCAAAATCGGCTTTTTAAATGGGCAACGCACCACTAGTGCGCTGTGAGACTATGGGGGACTTCCCTCAACCTCATGTGAACTACACCGGAAAATAAAAGGTTCCAGGTTCAGTGGGCTTCTTTAGGGTCTACTGGAGTGGAACATAAAAGAATAAAATAAAAAATTGGTTGCAGCCTACTGTCCTGTGGGAGGGAACACTCAGAACTGAGGTGGAGAGGAAGAGGTGGGGTTTTAACCTCTGTTCAGTTTGTGTTTCCTCCCAGGGTTGGAGCCTACCTCTCTCCGTGGGTCGTCATGATGGGAGAAAAAAAATAGAATAACCTTTTTAGAGAGAGTACTGGCACGTCTTATCTAAATGTAACACTTTTTTGTATCATCTTAAAGCCTTCAGCATGTCAATGAAGAAGGTAGAAAAGACTTTTCATTTGCATCCACTACTGACAGATCGGTTAGATTACACATGGTTTTACAGGCTGGAAAAACTTTGGAATATTCATCCTGGATGTCACAATGCAATCTTTCCACTGGAAAAATTAGGCTAGACTGAATTATAGAAATCCGATTATCCAAGTCCTCTGCAGTCAACCTAAACAAACCTTTTTTGGCATGGGAAGAATACACATAGCACAGACATTACATTACAGTGGTGTCGAAGACTACCCATCCTTTGCCATAGGGACTGAGACAAAAAAGACGTACATAGTGTGTAAAGGAAGACATTTGGCATGTGCCCCTTATGCCCCTTTCCAATAACACTGGCTGGCCTACCTGGCCTTGCAGAAATAATCGCCAGACACTTTTCCTATCTCACACAAAAGGAATGATCAGGCCGCTACTGAACTGCAGCTGTAATTCTCTAGCCCTGCCTGATAAATGTGCCCCACTGGGCAGCCTAGTGACATGAAGCAGGAGCCCATCAATGTTCATAAAAGATTGGATAGCTGCACATCTTCCTCCATTTCCCTACATAAACCAGCAGCACAGCCACTGTGTGGCATGCATACACTACCCATACAGTGAAAATTCACTTTCCTTATATGGCAAGTAGCCATGAGCTTAAAGCAGAACGAAACCTATCCAGGTCGGCCCAGGAATCTAAAAGATTAGCCTTCCCCCGAGGCAGAGCGCATTAGGACGCTGCGCTGTGCGAGACCACCCCAAGCCCCCCCCGGCAGAGTAATGGAATGAAAATGTGCAGTAGTTCTCACTGACAAACGTGTTTAGCTGGGTGTGACAGAGGCTCTGTCTTTGGATGTCATCACTATTCGATTTCCCACCGGGTCATTCACTGGCCTTTTCTTAATTAGGTTCCAGACAATGTAATTGTATTTTGATACTGTTACAGGCAACGTCATTGTATTTTGACTGCCATTGTGTATTGTTGATTACGTCACAGTCAATGGCATTGTCCTGATTGATGGTATTACAGCCTGCTATTGTTCTACTGATTGCGTCACCGGCAGAGTTGAGGGATTGTGTGCCCTGCTGCTATTGGTCAGTGTGGTTGTCATTGCATGGAGACTTGTGTATATAAGGCCTAGAGTGGCACTAATAAAAACACTTCACCTTCACCCTCAATACTGAAGTTCTGTCTCTTATTGGGGGAAACGCTATATTACAATTCACTAGCCCTTGTAAGGGCTGTTCCTGTTTCCTCACGGACGACTCTGGAATTCCAGCAGCACCTCTTACGATTGGGAAAAGGACGTCTCGGGCGGTGAAGCCCTCCGGCGATAAGGGTTATCGCTACACTGGGGATACATTTTTTTTTCACTATTTCCAGCTTGTTCACAGTAAAACTGACCTCACGCCTTTGCACAACCTTTGCACAGCAAGGATGTAGTAAAAAGGGCATTAAAGCGGACCCTGAATAAGAGCATATCTTATATGTTTCCCACACCCTGTACATTAAGATTGCTCACATTTAAAATCATCCTACCTGCATCTACTGCCTTTAAACATTCAAGATAGTGGCTCATCAGACAGCCTGCAAACAGAAGTGTCTTCTGTGTCGCTTTGAATTCTGGAATTGCTGTCCTTTCCCTGACCCCAGCTCTGATCCATCTGTGCAAAGCACAGCTATAACCCCACCCCCTGTACTTTATCCCGCTCTCCTCTCCTCAGTATGTGATGCTTCTGAGTCAAGATGGTGGCGCCCATATCCTAGAGTCCTGAACAGAGTTGCAGCCCAGTGGGGGAAAGAATAATAAGTGACTAAAAACTTAAAATATATTAATTTTAGATGCTGGGGAATATTTTAAGGGCTTTTCATTAAATAATGCTGAAGGTCTGGTTTAATGAAAACCTGTTAAAACCAAGGAGGTCATATGAACAAGTTATTGATCGCTCATGAAAAGACACGGTAACAAGTAACTCACCTCCCCAAATCCTCCTTTTCCTAGGACCCTGTATTGCCGGAAAGTATCCTTTGTAACAGCTAGCCTGCAAAACAAAAAATATAAAGAATTGATTAACTGTAAATAAAAGCCCCAATGTACATATGGTCATTGGTTATGCAGACAGCAGGAACTCTTACTTCCACAGGGCTATGATAATAGACGTATAATCCAGCAGTGTTAGAGGATGATCCCACACTGTGCTGAATAATATTTTACACAATTAGGCATATTACCCATTTTCCTTTGGCATAATCAGCACACCCAAACAAGGCACTATTCATAAGGAAAGGGGAGAGCAAGATCAGAAGACCCCCGTGTAACTTGGCCTCTATTAAACTCCCCGAGCCACAGTTACTGAGGTTTTAATGAACTAAAACGTAAAATATTTTTCTTTGACTTATATGGAAGGCATTGCTTTGAACATGTCTGGTAGTTGCATGGTTTGTCTTCTTAGTAAAGTTTGTGAACAATGGACAAAGTACGTAGCTGCCGTGAATATCACTTGAGGAAAGGGACCTGCTCATAATCCAATTCAATTGTTCCAGGGCAGACAAGACTACAACCACTTTTGGCAGAAGTGCCATGAGGTCCCTAAACATCAGAACACAGATTGATGGCCCTCCAATTGCAATCCAGAAAAACCCCTGGTGAGCTTGGTGGATTGGAATTATATTGACTTCCCTAGCATTTAACAGGACCAAAAATGTTTCCCCAAGGGGCACACGTCTAAGTGAGCTGAGCTGCTTTAGGTCAAGAATAGACTGATCTGAACAAAGATTTGAGAAAAATTCCACACCATGTTCTAAAGGAGATACGGATTGGAGGCATAGAAAAAATATATACCGAACCTTGAAAAAAGGGGGGGAGGGGGTTGGTAATGCATAAAAATACAACTCTGTGAAGTACTCACCTGTAGAGTTGATATTATATGCATACAGCACGTCCTGCTCCAGACATAGTCATAACGTGTGGGTAGTCCTCCGCCTCGGGCGCCGTGCACTGCAGAACATGAAGAAAACAAGCTCCTCCCGGCCCTACATATACCGGAGGACCTCCCACAAATCCCCGGCATTGAAAAGCAGTGAGAGAAGAAGCCAGGAGGAAAACAACCACCCAGAGACTGGCAATAATATCCAAGATAATAATCACCATACAAGGGATCCAGAACAAGGTGAATCAGGGTGGGGTGGAGCAGGACGTGCTGTATGCATATAATATCAACTCTACAGGTGAGTACTTCACAGAGTTGTATTATTCTAAGCATACAGCACGTCCTGCTCCAGACATAGTCATAACGTGTGGGACATCCAATAGCAGTGTCCATAAGTAGGGTGGGATCCCCGTGAAAAAAGGCACAGCCAACCATAACAGCGCTGTCACCTGTAACCTTGGTAGCAACTTGAGCAAAGCTCTAACTCAACTTATGAAGCCTTACTAGGCTAATAAAAAACAAGCAGGGAACTAGTCAGCCTGCTCAACAACCGAGTGCAAAAGGCCCAAGCCAGGCACAGGTAGAAGAAAACCAAACCAAGAGAGAAGAATGAATCTCCCTTAACAAACAGGCCAGAGTAACAGCCTAACCACGCTACTAACGACAACGGGGTAGCCATGGCAACCATAGAACCTTTCCCGTCAGGGAATACGAACCCTGGTCTCAGCAAGACCAGCGGAATTCTGAAAACGCTAACAAGGCTCCAAGAGCCAAAAACGTTAACCATGAGCTCAGAAGGGACCAGCCGAGCAAGACCAGTCCAAGGGGCACTATACCCATGGAAGTAGCCAGATCCTGTAGCAGGAAGGATGGGGACGCCTATAAGCCCCAAGGGCATAGTCCCAACCCTGGACAGGGAACAGTCCAGAAGTTCCCAACGCCTATTGAGGGATAGCAATCCCTTTTAAACTCGGAGTAAGCAGAACACCAGTCCAGAGACCATAGGATCTGGAATAGAGAAGAATACAACACTCCGCCTGGACCCAAGCTTGGTGCAAGGCGGAAACATCTTCCCCTAACGGGTTACAGATATATAGAGCTGTAAAATATAAAAAAGGACTAGGCTAAGAAAGCCGTCTCCTATGGCACGCCTCTAACTGAGGCACCCGCCCCTAAAGGGTCACCTGAGGTAAGGAACAGTTCAGACAAGAACCTGAATAAGAACCCAGGGAACCATTAGCCGGGCAACAGGAATAATTCCCCCCCAAGGGAAATGAATTCCCTGGGGAATGCACCTGAGCCACCCCTGAGGAATGCTCAACGCCAAAGCTTGAAACTAGTCTCTACATAGGACCCAACAGAGTAAGCCCTGGAACCTCTCAAGGAACTGAGTTGGGGGACCAACTCCAGCCATGCCGTAAGAACTCTAGGACCCAGGGGTAAGACCACATCCCGTAGGAGAGAGAGAGCTAGTCCAAGCTATCCAACTAGGGCGACATCTCCCAACATAGTTGGCAGAAAAGGGAGAAGAATAAGAAGGAGGGGTCAAGACCCAACCCTCCAAAGGAAGAGACACCCAGGGGGATCATCTCTGATAGGGTGAATAACCATCGTCCAAACCCTGTAAAGGGAGTGACGTAGTAAGGAGCCTAACTAGGCATAACCGCCCACATGAGAGGGCACACAGTACAACGGTCTCCAGCAGAAAACGCGAACCAAACCACACAGAGCCACTCAGGGCCCCCAGTGCAACAGTTCACCCTTGCCACAGCAATCCTGTGCAGACCCCCACCTAGCAGGGTGTAAGAAAGGTCAGACAAAGGGTAGAATACCCGGACAGAAGGCCACACTAGGTCACCATGACCAAGGCCAGAGAGTCCTGGGACAGTCACCCAGGGCAAGAATTAGGATCATAACCAGGACATGAGTCTCTGTAACAGTCACGGGGCCACTGCCCCAACCAGTAGGCTCAATGAGGCACTAGGGAAGGCCCTCCCAGCACAGTAGGACAGCCAACGAGCCAATATCAATGAAGCGCAAGGAGTGTAAAAACCTCCACTAGATTAGAACCAGACCCTACAAGAAGGGTCAACCTGTTCCGAGACCTTCTCGGATAAAAGCAGGGACAGGCCATTGGCCAGACAGACCAAGAGTCCCCAAGAGCCCAGGCCTAAGGGGAACAGGCCAGCAAGTTAGGGCCCAAAAGGGCACAATGTGATGACCTAGCAACAGTATGAACATGGACCCCCCTAAAGGGGCCCCCCTTAGGTACCACAGGGAATTTCATAAGGAATAGAACCCCTTTAGTGACCCTGCCAGACTTAGTCCCCATGGCGACCATCTACAGGGATAGCAAGAAGGAAGTGAAGTCGATCAACAACTTCCAGGAGTAGACCAACCAGAAGGAAACCCCCATACGAACAGGGGGAATGTACTGATCTATTTCCAGGGGTGTTGGAACCCCATCCAGGATAAGTAACCCAAGGTGCCGCAGGCCCCAAGGGCATCTGAGAAAAAGAACAGCATCGGGCCGCCAGCAATAGGCCCACCAGCCGCAAGGTGAATGTAGTGTGACTACACAGAGGGCAAGGCCCCTTCCATACCAAGGCACCCATCTAAATGCCACCCCGTAGGGAGATTATAAACCAGGTAACACCAAGTGAGTGATGTGCCTAAGCACCAATCCAAAGGACCCCAAGGGAGCCCCAAGTCAGGTAGAAACGAGCGCGGCCAGCACCGGTGAAAGATCATGAAAGCACTCCCATACTCACCTTGACGAGCCTCCTGGGAACTGGGGAGGGACCCCAGACAAGACCCTAATCTGAAGAATGGTCCTGTAACCCCGGCTGGAAAAAGGACTAGGTGTCCAGAAGGAACAAGGGACCGAAGGAGAATAAGGATCCTCGCAGGCATCAAGAGGCTCACTGGACAAGGGGGCCTGCGGTCCAACAGATGGATACCAAGTAAGAACAGCCTGTGAAATACAAACGCTAGGTCCAGAATGCCGGGCCTGGGCAGACTGCGTCATCCCGGAGGAAGGAGCAGTGTGGATGCAATTACCCGCCAAGGGCCAACCTGTAAGAGAGCCCAGACCCTCCATGCCAAACTCGGCCTGTGTCAATTCACTAAGGGAAACAATGGGACTAGAATACCCCTGACTACTTCTGAAGGGAACTGCCCAGAAAACTCCATTCCTTTAAGGACCGCGTCCAGGGGACCCATCACCTGTAACCGCCTGGAAGAAGCATGGCATCCTGCCATAAGAGCCAAGAGCTGTGGCAGTTCCCTCGCCCACAGGGTCAGGGCGTCCCTTCATGCTTGTGTGGTTTTGGCAGACTTTGGTTTTGCTCTGCCGGAAGTCCCAGGGCGTTGCCTGCCTCCCCTGGAACGACCTGCCACTCCAAAAAGTTGGAAGCACACTTCTGGTTCTCGCTTAACACTAACGTATGGAGGGGGCGGAGAGTCCCTGCCCCTGGGCTGCCGAACCAGCCTTCTGCGCGAGGGCGCCTTACCTTTTTTGCCAAAAAGGTCCAACCTGGCCCCAAATAAGCGTCGTTCTCTAAAAGGAAGACCAGTAAGAGCCTTTTTAGTATCATTGTCGGCTCCCCACTGTCGCAGCCAAAGCAGGCGACGAATAGCCACCACGAGAGCCGAAGTTCTAGCGCACATTTTAATAGTGTCATCCATAGCCGAGAGGATAAACCTCACAAAAACTTCACAATCGGACAGTGCATTGAAGACCTCACAAGGAAGATCCTCCGGTTGTTGGTCAATTATCCTCCTGAACAGTGTCCTGGTGGCCACCGCGGTAACGGCCGCAGCACAGACCGGGCGCAGAGCCGTCCCTACACTAGAGAAGGCATGGGAAGCCAATCTGTCCATGCGCCGGTCCTCAGCATCCCGAAGGGTACGAGAAGAGGAGGCCGCCATGAAGGGAGGGTTAGCAACCCCAATAATTGGCGCATCCACCTCTGGAGGGACTGACCATCGTTCAACCAAATCATGGGGAAAGGGGTACTTCCAGTCCCAAACCCCCGGAACCCCTGTAAGTTTACAAGGTGATTCCCATTCTTTAGATATAAGATACTGGAAATGATCCTGATCCAAAAATTCCAGGCGCGGTGTCGCCGTGTGGAAACTCTCCCTCTTGGGCTTGGGAGACTCTCCCGGAGGAGAAATGGACAGCACTTCAAAGATCTTGAAGTAACTCATCAGTGTCACACAGGCCCCAAGAACCCGGGCCAGAGCCGTCACGGCTCCAAGACAACTCATCTGAGGAACTGGAACCTGAGAACAGTTCGCCATCATCAGAAGGCTCAAGGTCCTGCATAGCAGCAGGTTCCTCAGTTTCGGTGGAAAACCTATAACTAGGAGGCGTCAGGGACCGCTTCTTCCCAGCGCCCAAGCGCTCCGCCAACCTAGACATCACTTGCTCCGCCGTGGGGAGCTTGCGCGGCACCACCTGCTGGTCATCCCCGCTCGAGTGCGACTCATAAGGAGTGAGATTTAAGCACGGGGAGACAGGAGAATTGAAGCGAGGTGCAGCTACTGGTAAACCTGATTGCCGGGCCAGCGCTTGTTCAGCACACAGTCCGCAGACCCGTGCTCTGTCAGCGTCAGCGTGGGGTTGTCTACACATGGTACAAAGCCGGTCTTGTCCCCGCGGGACCCCGGACACATAATTCTGAGATGCCTCCATATGGTGATTAATCTAGAAATATGCCAGTAGGGATTTATGCTGTAAGCAACCCTGGATGCCCCAATGCCCGCTGGGAATGTGGGAGGATTTAATATGGGCCCGTAGGATATAATATATTATATATATATATATATATATATATATATATATATATATATATATATATATATCAGGCCGGGAGAAGCCACCAGAATCTTGGCGTCTGAAAGACATAAGGAGAAGAGAGGGTGTCAGAGAGCCATGCGCAGCACAAGAAGAAAAATAAACGAACACCCGTGAGGGTACTTACAGTAACCAAGGGAGAAGGAGGATCGTGACCACGCGCGCGTGGAAGACCGACAAAATGGCGCCAAGCGAACCTCGAAGGGCGGGCCAGAGCAGTAGGTGATGCGGAACACACCAACCAGACCACGCCCCCCCTTTCCAGAGAGCGCGACGCTCTAAGCGCGGAAGATAGAGAAGGAGACAAAATAAAACGCCATGGCGTCGCGAAACAGAGCCGCCTTACGCGCCGAGTCAAATACATTAAAGGGGCTGCGGTCAAAGTTAAAATAGTGTTCAAAGTGCGGCTCTGACCCCCGGTAACCGATAAAGGCAATAAGCATACAGTGTAATAGGACAAGATTAGGCCAACGTACACAACCCCCCCCTCTTTTTCCCCCCACTAACAGGGGGAACTAAGGGAGAAGGTGACCCAGCACTCGGGGTTCACCGCTACACGGGGCGTGGGGCAATGATGCGGGAGGGGCATCCACTATGAGGCTCACCATTAGCCTTAACCACCTACCCTATGGCGGGGGATTGCGGTGGAGCATGGCTCCGTTAAGCACACGAGGTGCTGCCTACCTTCACCCGACCAACGCAGCCGAGGCTGGGAGGCATATTCTTCACAGAGAGGACGGGTGGAAATAGTCCCGCAGGGCCTCGGGCTGTAAAGCCCCGCTCGCCTGCGAGAGCGTGATACTTCATGTCTTCGCAGTTCAGCACTGCAGATAAATCTGGGGATTTGTGGGAGGTCCTCCGGTATATGTAGGGCCGGGAGGAGCTTGTTTTCTTCATGTTCTGCAGTGCACGGCGCCCAAGGCGGAGGACTACCCACACGTTATGACTATGTCTGGAGCAGGACGTGTTGTATGCTTAGAATATTTAGGGGCCCATCACATTGCTGGCTTCAGTGGTATCTCATAGGGGTAACTATCAGATTATAACCCATTCCTTTAATGGGTTACCCCTCTGTGCTACCACCAAGGCCAGCAACATGGGACAGAGTAGAAGGAAAGTAAGTAAGACCATTTTATATAATCAGATAATGTTTTAGTAGACCTGACTCCGATCACAATCCCTAATAGGTATGCATGGGGCTTGCGAGGGGATACTTGCGGCCCTGATGGCCACTGTGAAATATTATGGCATCACTTTAGGGACAGGAACAGACTGCAGAGTCTCTTTCCTAGGGTATAACCTGCATTTCCCCTGTCACCCCTTAACCATGTCTGGGAGGGCGCCCCTATTGGTTTACCTTTAGCTTCTGAGAAAATACTATGTCTACACAATTCATAATCAATCATGGAGGACCTCCTATTAGAGTTATCTATAAAGTGTGGCTGCATGGGCCATCATAAGACTTGTCACGTTTGGCCTGGATAAGGCGTTTGGCAAAATATTTCAAGCAGAAAAATTGATTAAGGTATTTGTGCAGTAAGTCAATAAAAAGCAAATTCACCTGAGAACCTCTGCTGGGATCCCTTATAACCAGTCTGCTTCCATCCTTCATTATTGTGCTGTCAGTTCTCCAACCAGCTTTGGTAAATGCTCATGCTTCAAATTACAAGATAGCAGGCTCCCTTGTGCTGGGAGGCAGTCGGGAGCTTCCCGAATATGTGTGAAGTATAGGGTGTTCTTAGTTTTAGCCTAGACAAACCATTTAATACTGCAAGGCAACAGA
Organism: Gastrophryne carolinensis; assembly: GCA_027917425.1. NCBI lineage: Eukaryota > Metazoa > Chordata > Amphibia > Anura > Microhylidae > Gastrophryne > Gastrophryne carolinensis. Next base: position 397,274,448 of record CM051238.1, on the reverse strand, counting down.
CAGTTCACACTGCCAATTAAAAAGGAAGCCTACTCCCACATCATCAGCAGCGTGTATGCGAGGAGAACACAGTCCACAGCAGAGCAAACAGTGTTGAAAGCAGGGGACAGCAACCCACAGGAAGTAAAATCTAGCCTGGGGTCTGGCAGGTAAGTGCCCTTCCTTTTTTACAGTCTGGAGAGAAGTCCACATAACTGTGACCCCTGTGGCATCTGGCACTAGACAAAGTCCTGCACACATGTTGAGATCCCCAGTGTGCCAGTTACAGTGGAGATGCAGTCACTGGGGGGGCATAAAAAATGAACTACAAACATGTTCTAGAACATGCTCCCGTTAAGTCTCCGCTACTTACCTCTCAAGACTTTTCCACTGCAAGAAGCGATCAAAGTACATGCTTTCCTGGTACTCTCTAAACGGAGACCCCCGCAGGAACTCATGCAAGACGCTGAAAAGAAACACAAAAATGAATGTACAGGATGCTTCAAAATGTTCCTAATCCCATGTCAAACCCATAAAGCAGTGAATTATACAGGATTTCATTTTTGTACAGTGAACAACACAAACAAGATTTTATGATGTAAGTGAAAAAAATGATTAAAAAAAAAGATCCAATGTGAATCTGGTGGAGCTTCTTTCTTCCCCTTGCGCTTCGAAAAACTACTTCATCAGGTTGAATGGTAAAAGTCCATAAACAAATTTTTTTTTTAGGACATATGGACGCGGCTTACCCATTTTTAAACCATTATGGTGTCCTACTGCAAAGATCCTACTTCACAGAATTTCATTTCACTTTTCATGCAAATTTTGTTTTCTATTTCTTCACACTGGCCCTTCCAGTAGCATAGCACTTTGCCTCTCAATGGCACGTGTTCCCTGCATCCAGTGATGCTCTGGCACCCCTAGATGGCTAATTTACAGCGTGGCATGCCCCCCTCTGTGCACATGCCCACCGGCCTATTAACTTCAATGTGGCTCGGGAGCACACCCACAAAGCAGGCCTGGTCTTCACATCCTCATGGCAGCCGCTGTGAAGACCAGATAAGGTTTTTTTTTTTTTTTTTTTTAAAACCCTCCCCCCCAATTAAGCCTCAACACCGAGGGAGAGGATCTTCAATAGACTTGTGAGTCTCTAAAGTTTACCCATAGTGTGTAAAAAAGGAGGGAAAATCTGGCCCTGTCTAACTCCCTCCACTCCATCTGCTCCTCCGGCCTCCCCTATTCAAAACCAGGTCTCTACTCCCCACTGGAGACCATGGCAGCATGTGAAGTAGGTCTTCAAGGAAGAGGAAACATGTACTGGATAAGGTGATCATGGGGGGGGGGCGGGGGCTCGCTACATGCTGCTACAGCACTCAATGAGGTGCCAGTCCTAAAAAGTAATTTTGGGACAGCGCCAAAATATATGAAGGAGAGTACTCTCCTCAGTTCCACATCTTCAGCAGCTAGTAGAGACTTGAGTAGACATTATTCCACCTTCCACCAGTGAGAATGGTAATATCCGTCTCCTGACGCTGTGACACCCCCCCTGATCACCCGAAAAACTCACCTCTCCCCGCGCCGACGGACAAGCAATCTGACAGTCCCGGACAAGCGGCTCCTCTGCCGCCGCCTCCCGCGCGTCCCTCTTGAAGATAAGGGGGTTTGGGGGGTTTCACCCCGCGGGACATCCCGATCTCGGATGTCCCGCGGGGAGGGAGGTGATCGGCCCGGGAATCTTATAGATTCCCGGGCCGATCACCCGTGGGTGTTGGTCCACTTTAAGTGAAGTGGGGCAAAAAAGACCAAAAAGCTTGTGAACGTTAATGGCACATTGGCACTTACTTGCTCGAGTCCCAAAGCTGTTGCTCTTACCTGATGCAGCTGCTAAACACTTCCTTGCTGGGGTTCTTTTCGAAACTTAATGTACATTCTTCCATCTGTAGGTCTGGGATCTCTGGCACATAATCTGGTGACTATAGTGGAAGTGGAGGGATACATAAAGAAATGTAAAACCGTGCCTCCTAAATTATTTATTAGAGCATCAAACCACCATAAAAGGTGCCAGAAGCTTACATTATAGGTCAGCACCGTGAGAATTTTTTTTTTAGAATGATTTCCTTTCTCTTAGTGCAATTCAGCACCATTTTAAGCTGTGTAAATTAATTTAAAAATGTTCACAATTTAAAAATACCGTTTTGTGAGTACTCACCTGTTAAACGGGTATTATGAGTGTGCCATACACTCCACTTCAAATCTTCATGACATGTGGGTAATCACCAGTAGAGGGCGAACTTCTGCAGAGAGGAATATGCAAAAAAGAAAGCCCCTCCAAGTCCATATATACCTGGGACCACCCCCCAATTTTCCAGTGTAAAAAAGCAGTAAGGGGACCAGGAAGAACCAATTATAACATTAACAATCAAACCAATGGTTCACCATATAAAAGCTCCGGAATACCAGAAAAAAAGGGGTGGGGCGAAGTGGAGTGTATGGCACACTCATAATACCCGTTTTACAGGTGAATACTCACAAAACTGTATTATTCTAAGTGTGCCATACAATCCACTTCAAATCTTCATGACATGTGGGACATCCAATAGCAGTGTCCGTCATGGGTGGGAACCAGAAACAGTAAAGAATGTACCAACTTAAACCACTGCAGCTTGCAGAACCTTGCGGCCAAAAACAGCATCCGCTGAAGCCCGCACATCAACCTTGAAAAACTTGGAAAAAGTATGAACGGAAGACCAAGTAGCAGCCTTACAAACTTGATCAACAGAAGCCTGGTGCTGAAAAGCCCAGGATGCACCAACAGCACGAGTAGAGTGCGCAGTGACCCTAAAAGGGGGAGTCCTCCCCTTAGCAGAATAGGCCCCAACAATGGCCTGACGAATCCATTTGCTAATGGTAGACTTGGCGGGCGCCAAACCTTTCCTGGGCCCACAGGGCACAACGAAAAAGGCATCCGTCTTGCGAAAAGTAGTCACCAAATAGTACTTAACACATTGAACCACATCCAAATTGTGCAAAACCCTCTCCTTGTCATTGCTAGGCTTAGGACACAAGGAAGAAAGAACGATATCCTGATTGAGGTGGAAAGCAGACACCACCTTAAAAAGGAAATCGGGCTTAAAACGAAAGACCACCTTGTCCTGGTGTCTTTCAAAGTAAGGGGCCTGAATCGACAGAACCGCTAACTCAGAGACACGCCAAACAGAGGTAATAGCCACCAAGAAGGCAACCTTTTGAGTGAAAACAGAAAGAGCAATATCCTGTAGCGGCTCAAAAGGACAACCCTGGAGAGCCGAAAGAACCAAATTCAAATCCCAAACAGGAACCACAGCCTTCCGCGGGGGCCGCACATGCGCGACCCCTTGGAAAAAAGTCTTAACCAGCGGGTGTAAGGCAAAGGACCTCTGGAAGAAAACCAACAGAGCAGAAACCTGTCCTTTCAAAGTACTAAGCTGGAACCCAAATCCAGATTATGCTGAAGAAACTCCAAAATCCTAGGAATCGAAAACACCCTGCAGGGCAAGGCCCTAGCCTCACACCAATCAATATAGGACCTCCAAGTCCTATAGTAAATGCCAGAAGAGGACCGCTTCCTAGCTCTAATCAAGGTCTGAACAACGGCCGCAGACAAGCCTTCCTCCTTCAGAATGAAGGTTTCAGCAGCCAAGCCGTCAAAGCCAGCGTTTGAAAATTGGGGTAAAGTAGTAGACCCTGAGATAACAGATCCGGCAACATGGGAAGCCGGTACTGATCTACGGCCAGCCTTACAACGTCTGCGTACCAAACCCTTCTTGGCCACCTTGGAGCCACAAGAATTGCTGGTGCCCCTTCTAGAACCAGTTTGTGAACTACCTTGCTCAGCATGGAGACGGGCAGAAACAGGTACAGAAAACCCAGATCCTTCCAAGCAAGGGACAAGGCATCCACTGCCAGAGATAGAGGATCCTGAGAAAGAGACACAAAGGCCGGAAGTTTGTGATTGTGCCTCGAGGCAAAGAGATCCACCTCCGGAGTCCCCCACTTGCGGCAAAGATCCAGAAAAACCTCTGGGTTGAGAGACCACTCTCCTTGGTGAGAGGGTCCCCTGCTCAGGGAATCCACCTCCGTGTTCTCCACTCCCGGAATGTAGACCGCCGAAATGCAAGGAACGTTGCTCTCCGCCCAGTGCAGGATCAGAGAGACTTCCCTGAGGGCACTCCTGCTGCGAGTCCCTCCTTGGTGATTGATGTAAGCTACCGCCGTTCGGTTGTCTGAGCGAACCTGAACCCGCAGACCCCGTAAATGTGAGGTCAGCCGTGCCAGAACCAGTCGGATGGCTCTGAGCTCCAAGACATTGATGGGGGTGTGAGCCTCCTGAGGACCCCACACCCCGCTGAACTGATGACTTTTCCAATAACCTCACCTGCCCGACAGGCTGGCATCCGTGGTAACCGTCTCCCAACAAGGGACCAGAAAAGATCTGCCCTTGAACAAGTTGCTCGACTCCAGCCACCACCGAAGAGACTGCCGAACCCTGGGAGACATCCTGAAAGGTTGATCCAATGACTGCGGACACCTGTCCCAATGCGTCAAAAAGTGAAGTTGAAGAGATCTCATGTGAAACTGTGCAAACGTGCCGCCTCGAAGGAGGACACCATCAAGCCCACCAGTTTCATCCCCTGTCAGATAGAGGGACAAGGACTGGCCAGAAGAAAGCGGATCAGATCCAGAATCCCCTGCACCTTGGTCTGGGGTAGAAACACTCTGGCCTGAATGGTATCCAGATTCATGCCCAGGAATGAAATCACTCGTGATGGGGAGAGAGAGGCGGTTGATCACCCACCCGAACCTCTCCAGAGTCGACATAACCTGGTGGGTGTCCAGCTCCGCCTGACGGAGGGAAGAAGCTGAGATCAAAAGATCGTCCAGATAAGGTACAACGTGAATGCCCTGACCTCTGAGCAGGGCCATGACACCCGCCAGGACCTTGGTGAAGACCCTCGGAGCCGAGTTCAGTCCGAAATTGAAAATGTTGATCCTCCACTACAAACCTGAGGAATCTCTGATGTGCTGGAAAGATTGGAACATGCAGATATGCATCCTTGATGTCTATGGATGTCCTAAAATCCCCTTGGCGAAGGGAATTGATGGCCGAGCACAGAGTCTCCATACGGAACTTCTTGGCTCTGATAAATTTGTTGAGGACCTTGAGATCTAGAATGGGTCTCACCGAACCCTCCTTTTTGGGAACCGTGAAAATGTTGGAGTAGTAACCCCTGCCTCTCTCAGACGGAGGCACCGGGCATATAGCTCCCAGGTCCAGAAGGTTTTTCACTGCTAACAGGAGCCCCTGTGCAGCCTGAGGGTCCGAGGGCACCCGGGACCTGACGAATCTTGGAGGCGGCCAGTACTCGAAATCCAGTTTGTACCCGGAGGAGACCACTTCCAAGATCCAATTGTCTGTGACCTCCCGGGCCCAGACCTGGAAGAAGAGCCGCAGCCGTCCCCCCACCCTTGCGGGTGAGGGCACCCCTTCATTGCTGAGCCGGTTTAACGACAGGCTTGGAACCCGAGGCAGCCGCGGGACGTGCCCGACCTCTGCCCCTGTTCCAGGACGAGCCCCTGACACCCGCTCTGGCCCTTCGAAAGGAAGGAGTGAACAAGCCAGCCCCCCGAAAGGGACGGCACTGTTTCTTCCGCTGAGGTAACTTACCTCCTTTAGCAACAGCATCCAATTTATCTCCAAACAGCCGCGTACCCAAAAAGGAAAGAGCTATAAGCGACTTCTTGGCCCCAAAGTCCGCCGTCCAATGGCGGAGCCAGACCGATCTGCGCATAGCCACCAATAAGGCTGAAGTCCTACTACACATGACAATAGAATCTTCCATCGCAGCCAAGACAAAATCCATGAACAATTCACATCTCTTAAGGGTAGCGAACTCAGCGCTAGCCAGATCAAACTGAGCATCATTCAGCCAGTCCCTGATAAGAGACCTGGTAGCAAGCGACACTAGGGCAGATGCGCAAACAGGCCGCAGGGCTGAGCCCACGCTGGCAAATGCGTGGCACGCCATCTGATCAAGGCGCTTATCCTCGCCATCCTTAATGGAAGTGGCGTCAGGGGTGTTCAGCACAGAAGAGTTGGTCAAACCTAAAACTGGCGCATCGACCTCTGGAGGAGAAGACCAGCGCTTAACCGCCTCCACCGGGAAAGGATACTTCCTATCCCATCCCTGAGGAGCACCAGGAAGCCGACTGGGTCTCTCCCATGCTCTAAGGATCAGCGCATCAAAGTGTCCCTGGGTAGGGAATTCCAGACGGGGCTTGCGGACCCCCAAAAATTCCCCCTACTTGAGAATAGGCGCCTCAGGCGGGTCAATATCCAAAACCTCCAATAGATGTGACAAAACAGTGGCCGTATCTACGGCATCCCCCAGCGCCTGCACGACATCAGCATCAGACTGTACATAATCAGCCTCTGTTTCCTCATACAATTCCCCCTCCTCTAACGGGGAATAATCAGACAAATCAATGGAATCGTCGTCAACACCCACAAAGGCTGGGCCGACGACAAATGTCTCTTTTTAGCCTGGGCCTTCTTGCCCACCGTGCTAGCAATAAATTTCTCGATGCTGGCCAACCTAGCACAAACATCAGAGTGCGACTCCCCGCTGACACCAATGTCACTTGGGGTACGGATAAGGCGGGGAGGTGAAGGCGATGAAGCGGGAGGAGCCGACCCAGAAGGCTGGGTAACAGACTGCCGCGTCATGGCCTTTTGTGCACATGGTATACAAATCAGCACATTCTCCCCCGTAAGGGATACCCCACACCCCACACATGGCCGGGATTGTCACAGAGGGAGCCCGAGCCCAGTATCCTGTGGAGCCTCCATATGGTGATTTTTGTGGTCAGTAGCAAGACCGTAGGTAATTTACGCAAAAGCAACCCGGGTTGCCCCTTAAAAATCCCAGTGGGAGGATTTAAAGTAGACCAACACCCAGGATTTTGACTATCCTGGGTTTTGGTCCACTTCGGCGCTCTCTGAAACCCCCAAAAACTCACCTCTCCCCACTCCCACGTGACCGCGCCGTCCAATACCCGACAACGTCCAAGCGGGTGACAGCGGCGTCCAAGACAGCGCGTCCGCCGCCGCCTCCCGCGCGTCACTCTCGGTGTGCGCGCGCCCGCCATTCACAGACGGCCGGCGCGGGCGTGCGCACGTCTAGAGGGGCGCGCGGGAGGCGACGGGAGGCGGAAGCCGCGGCGGATCAGGTAAGGAGTTTGGGGGGTTTCACCCCGCGGGACATCCCGATCTCGGATGTCCCGCGGTGAGTGAGGTGATCGGCCCGGGAATCTTATAGATTCCCGGGCCGATCACCCCTGGGTGTTGGTCCACTTTAAGGTGATCAATTATACACTAGGGACCCCAGGACCAGGAGGAACCCCTTAATATGCACAATTATGAAGCAATCTGCAACACACAACCAGGCATATCAGTTACTTTACATAATTGACAAAACAAGCATGATCATTCAAGGACATAAGCCTGCAGCGAAGGGGGCCCCCAAATAGCTAAGGCAGTGGCCACCAGGCCCTTACCATCCCCCAGAATCGGCTGCAGCAGCAGCAATGCAGCAAGATGGCCCCCGTCTCTGAGGAGAAGCAGGAAGAGAAGGGGGGCGGGCCAGCGCACGCTCTCCAGGCCCTACCCCCCTCCCAGCAGCACGGATCTGGCCCCACAGAAAACGTGCCAAACGAGGGGTCGGGGCTACCGCGCCGAGCGCCCGGCCCCGCACCCCTTTCTAAACACAGCCTGAGGGAGAGAAGCTCCCCAGGGTGAGAGGAAAAAACCCCAGCAGGCTAGGCCAACGTAAATGCACCCATTCGTCAAGGGAAAACTTCCACTGTGAACCACACAAACTCACACACACACACTAAAAGTGGTAACACCAACACACATTCACATATAAATGTATCTACAAATATGCCAAAAAAGGGGGAGGCCGAGGACGACGGCCAGCCAGCCCCCCCCCCCCCCAGAGGGAAGTAAGGGACCCGGAAGGGGGGGGGGGGGGGGGGGGATACGGCCGGAATACGGCCACAGGCATGGAGGGACGGGGCATCCCACACCAGGATCACCAAAACCTGGGTAACCACCTACCCCAGAATGAGGTCTCACGGTGGAGCAAAGCCCTTCCACACTCATAGGGTGCTACCTACCCTCACCAGGACCCGCAGCCTAAGCTGGGAGGCTCAAATAGGGACAATTTAGAAAGGGTCCTGGCAGCAATAGGGATAATAAACGGCCGGGCGCGGGCCCGACTTACCTGCAAGTAAAAGAAGTCTTCATCTTCTGTCTTGTCGCCTTCCCTGCAGAGAAGGAACTGGGAAATTGGTGGGAGGTCCCAGGTATATATGGACTGGGAGGGGCTTTCTTTTTTGCATATTCATCTCTGCAGAAGTTTGCCCTATACTGGAGATTACCCACATGTCATGAAGATTTGAAGTGGAGTGTATGGCACACTTAGAATATAGTGCTAAACTGCACTAAGGAAGTAAAACCTTATAACAAAAAAAATCCCTGTTACACTTACCGGTAATGTTTTTTCTACCAATCCTTTAGCATGACCCACGAAGAGGGTCCACTACTGGGAGGAAACACAATACTGAACAGAGGTTAAAAGATGCACCTGTCCTCTGCCCAGGAAGCAGATATGGCTCTGGTTGAGTGTGCAGAAACCTGTGGAGGAGGAGAACTCCTCTGGATGTATTTGCTTGTAAAATAGTCTGTCTTGCGCATAAGCGAGATCTAGCTTATAGTGCATCAGGAAGGTGTAGGGCAGGGGTACTCAACCACTTCTTCAAAAGGTCCCTTTTCAAGGCATCCAGTGAGAGGTGAAGGTCTGAACGGAGGGCTGTCGCAGGGGGTGGATAGTAAGAAATCAGCACATTGGAGGAGGGGCTATAGATCCCCAGGCAAAACTAAAAAAAGGCCGCTTGCCCCCCACCCCAAAAAGGAGCTTTTTTTATTCTCTTTTTTTTTGGATGGGGCAAAGAGACAGAGAAACAAAGTTTGTGTGTACCGTGCAATGCCACTTCCCGCCCGTGCAGTAATTCATATTGCAATGCTAGATGCCAGGGAGCCATGACACTGGCAGGAAGACCAAGCACTACATCACCAATCAAGGGGGCAGCTCTGAGCATAGCAACACAGAAGCAACTGAGTGTAGGGCTGGTAGGGCAGGGGTCCGAAAAAATCTGGCACCAGGGTCCGCATTCGGACCCCAGTCTGTCAGTTGCGTATAGCTGGTGTAGGGTAAAGGCCACTTTGCTGCCTTACAGATCGCTGAGCCCAACTCGCTTCTTCTCGGTCCTACAGCGAATGCGCAGCCACTCGTCCAGGATTTAAAGGAGACAACTAGTCTGCTGCCCTGGCCACCTGTGAACCTCGGGTGAACTAAACCCTTGATAACAGATGGTTCCAGAAATCCTGGAGCTCAAAACAATAAACTAAAACAACAAATTGGTTGCAGCATACTGTCCAGTGGTTCATTAGGGAGGAAGCACAAATAACTGAAGTGGGCAGGAAGGAGCGGAGCTTTTAACCTCTTCAGTTTTGTGTTTCCTCCCAGTGGGTGGAGCCTCTCTCCGGGTCGTGCTGAAGGTAAAAATTTTTCAAGATTTCAATTTGCAGTTACTGCCTTTACCTGTTAATTGAGATGGAGGAACCTGCTTGCAAGCTTAGAATCTTATGTCCTGGATACTGGCTGCCATAGTGTCAGGCTTCTCCTATAAATTGAATAGCATGCAGGTTTGCTGGAAAACATCCTTCTCTGCTTCTTCTGATAGAGGGAGGGACAGTGCCTGTATCTTCCAAACAGAAAACTGGCCACCAAATGCTGATCAAAGAGCAAGCATGGCTATTTTGAATTTTTTGGGGCCAGACAGGTCCTTTAAAGTAGCTATAGGCTCCTAAATATGTGGCACAAAGCAGGTCCATATTGGACTTAATAGGCTGGCATAACATGATGAAGGTTCAGCTCAACAAAGCTGGCTATAGACCACAGATAATATTCAACCATGGAGATAAATTCTGAGGCATAGACCAAAGCATCACCAGTTGCCTTATTTTTTGCATGTAGCCACCGTTCAGCATTATAACATGACACTAAATAACCCAGTGTTCAGATATCAATCCAAAAAAGAGGCTCTCTGCAAACCTAAACTACGATTCCTCTGCAGGGTTAAAGCCTTCATCTAATTCAAGGATCTTAAAGATTCAAAGGGAGTAAATCAAATCCATTTATGGTACATTTAGATCAAGGACAGAACAACCCTCCGATATGGTCAGATGATGAATTTGTTAAAATCCTCACCCGCCATATGGCAGCAGAAAACTAGGGCACAGTTATGTGATTTGGAAAGCCAGATGAATAAGGCCATGGACATGTGAGCACCTCGGTCAGCTGGCTGCTTTTGGGCATCTGTTTCAAAATCACACAGAAATCTGGGGCGTGCTGTCGCTGGGCAAATAAAAAGGGTTTAAGCCAAACCTGTGTGGAATGATGTAGAGCAGACATTATATATCTGCATGCTGACATGCACCCAGGGCATAAGAAATCAGAAGGAGTCCACCGTTTAAAACCCCTGTGGTTGGCAGTAAATTCACCTTTACCAGCAGCTCCCCTGGAAATGTCTTTGCTCACGGCCACATCCCCGGCTTACCTGTAATTGTGACACACTCATGCTCCCAGCACTCCCCAGGCTACAGGGAAACCGGGATGTGGCCAGCGGGCTAGGTCACACTAGCCAGCATTCTTGAGATCAGTCAGTGATCTCAAAAATGCCAAGTGGACGTGGCCTCAGCAGCGGAAATTTCTTTAACCTGGGCCACCGCCGAGCTGCCTGCATTGCCCGAGCTACTTGAACAGAGAGGGCCCAAAAGGGTTTTGTGCCACTTAAAGAAAGTCTAAACCTTTTCCCCACCAACTCCTCCCACCATGCTAAGCCCAATTTGGCTGTTGATATAATAAAACAGGTCATTGATTAAACTTGGCTTAGCACAGTGGCAGGAGTGGGTGGTGGTGTTACAAGAAGGGGCAGTCTTAGAGGAAGCGGCCTTGTGACCGGAGGGTGACATGTTGGATTCACGGCCATGGGACATGACTTAAACCGGACCTTCACTATGATTTAATGAAAAGCCCAAACTCTTAAAAAACGGTTCCCCAGCATCTACAATTAATATATTTTAAGTTTTTAGTCACTAACTTATTATTCTTTCCCCCACTGGGCTGCAACTCTGTTCAGGAATTTAGGATACGGGCGCCGCCATCTTGAATCAGAAGAATCACACTTACTGAGGAGAGGAGAGTGGGATAAGGTACAGGGGGGCGGGTTATAGCTGTGCTTTGCTCAGACAGAGCAGATCTGGGGTCAGGTAAAGGTCAGCAGTCCCAGAATGCAGAGCAGCACAGTCAGGAGGCACTTCCTGTTTGCAGGCTGCCTGATAAGATGGCGGCTTCCATAAGCCGCCATCTTGGATGTTTAAAGGCTCATAACATGCAGTAGATGCAGGTAGGATGATTTTTAATGTGGCCAATCTGTATGTACAGGGTGTGGGAAACATATAAGATAGACTCTTATTCAGAGTGAAGGTCCGCTTTAAGTACTCTTGAGCAAGGCACCTAACCACCCAACTGCTCTCCAGGTGCCATAATTAGGGCAGTCCACCATTTTGGGCATGTGTACACAAAGTTCATCTATGTCCCAATTCCAAAAAAGCTTGGACTTGTTTAAAGCGGAACAAAATCCAGGGCTTTGTTCCGTGCTTAGGGCGAGGGCATCCATAGGCCACAAAACCTCTTCCTGGCGCATGTGCGGCATCTCGTCCAATCAGAGCCATTTGCCACACATATGTAATGCTCGGCCAAACAGCTCTATTTACATGCAGGGCCACGAGAGTGCAGGGGGCACAACCTCAGCAGCATGTGGGCTCCCACCCCCAGCCTATTAGAATGGCTGGAAATGGGAGCGCGCTCACAGCCCAAAAATGTGGGGAAGCAGCCTTCAGATGTTACCTTTACCGAGGGCACCAGGAAGCAGCTGAGTTCTGCTGTGCCCCAGGGGGTTTCACGCAGAGAGGTATCTCAGTTAAAGTGGACCAACACCCAGGATTTGGACTATCCTGGGTTTTGGTCCACTTTCCCGATCGGGGGGTACCCCGCTATGTGAAACCCCCCATATCGCAGGATTCAACTCACCTCACTCCACTCCTACGGCGCTTGAGCGGCCGCTCGTCCAATCAGCGTGCTCAGAGCCACTGAGCTATGCGCATCTAAGCTCAGCGGCTCCGAGCATGCGGGTGGCCGCATCTCGCGCTTCCCCCTAACAGGGAGCGTGTCTACGCCGGCCATTCACAAATGGCCGGCGCGGGCACGCACTCTGCTAGAGAGAAGTGCGAGATGCACCCGTGCCGTTGGACCGGGAATCAGGTAAGGTTTACCGGCGTCCTGAGGGGTTTCACACAGCGGGGCATCCCTCCATGCATTAATCAAAGCTCCTCAGCGCAATCCAAAAAAAATCCCGTTAGACTTACTGCTAACGGCTTTTCTATGAATCCTTCATGACGACCCGCAGAGAGGGAAACTCCACCCCCTGGGAGGAAACACAAACTGAACAGAGGTTAAAACCCCCACCCCTTCCTCTCCACCTCAGTCTTAGTAAAGTAACAAAGTAAACCCTAGGACTATGGGTGGAAACTAAGGGGTAGTCATGAAGGATTCATTGAAAGCAGTCTAGCGGGGATTTTTTCCCATCATCCTACATGACGACCCACTGAGAGCATTAGCAAGGTAAATATACCTTAGGGGTGGGAAGCTGCCTTCTACTGAAGGCCTGAAGCTTTGCATAAAGGAGATCTAGTCTATAGTGTTTGAGGGAAGTGTGGGGTGAAGAACACAATGCTGCTTTGCATATTTCTTCTATAGAGGCACCTAGGAAGGGACCTGTTAGTAGATGTAGCAATCTTTGGCAAAAATAAAGGATCAAGTCTCAGTATGGCCTTATCTGAACTGCAAATGTAATCCTTCATTGGTAAGGCTTGTAGTTCACTTAACCGCCTGGATAATGTGATGGCCAGCAGAAAACTAAATTTAAGAGATAACCACTTTTCTGGTACTTCCTCTAATGGCTCAAATGGAGGTTCCAGCAACCTCATTCAATACCACTGAGAAGTCCCATGTTGGAACCCCCTTAAAGTTCGCTGGTCTCATGTGGGTAATTGATTTAAAGTATTGATTGAACAGTTGATTCTGTCTCAACTGGCAGTCTAGGAAGACTGATCAGGCTGAAGTCTGAGGGGTTTATTCATCAAGCTATAGCGCCAGGTAACGACTGGCAGCGACAGGTAACGACAGTTAGTGAACGGTGACCGCCGGGAGCTGTACGCAATACCACATTTATCAGAGCGAATCTGGTGAGCGACTAACAGCGACATGTAGCGACCGATTCATCATCACAGATGTCTCAACGTATACCGCCGGCACTCTGCCTTCCAGAGTGCCTGGTATCACCTGTCACTACCTGGCGCTCTCCCATACATTTCAATGGACGATCCTTTTATTCTCTATAAACAGTTTTATGTTTGTTGTTTTTGTTTTTTTAATTAAATAATTGTATCAAATAATTGTGTCACCTCTTTTTTTTTTAAACTTTTATGCAGAATTGTCATTACATGTCTGGTATTAAAGTGTTCATGTTACAATGTAATAACAATGCAATTCCATATGTTTTCACTTTGTTACTAGTGGATACATGTTCAAAAACACACTTTAATCTCACAGCCTCTGGGCTACAACGGCCTGATTTTGAGGGCCGGCACTGTGTGAGGCTTTTTTTATGAATATGGTGCGAGTTGGTCGCACTGAGCTGGCGCTGCCGTTAGCTCCCATACAGCGCTGTTCTGGTGTTAGAGTGACTCACACAATATATTCATTAATGCCGGCCAGCGACTGAGACGCTCTGAAACAGCGAACCATGGCCGAGCACAGCGACTACTAGCGGTCGCTCTCAATGTCTCGCTACACACACTCATCTGCCGGTACCTGGCGCTAGTAATGAATCAGCCTGTGAGACTTTAGTGCACTTACTGCTAGGCCCTTCTCTGTCCAGTGGTTCCTTGGGGGGGAAACACAAATGGCAGGTGGAGAGGAAGGGGTGGGGTTTTAACCTCTGTTCAGTTTGTGTTTCCTCCCAGGGGGTGGAGCCTCCCTCTCTCAGTGGGTCGTCATGAAGGATGATGGGAGAAAAACACAGGCCAATTGAAGCTGAAAATGTATTGGCTGAAACCATTTTGCAGACATGTGAGTGTTTGTACTGGTTTCTGATGCAAGAAACAATTCTTAGTGAGAATACCAGTGTGACAGCGCTCATACCCTCAGGCGTTAGGAACTAAAAATAAACTGAATCAGGCTAAAGTGACGACTATTTCCATGTATACAAAAGCAAACCTTCTCACCTTTGAATTGAAGAATCGTTTAATTATCTCCTCCCCGGTCTCTTTTCTCTTCTCATCTGGGGCCACTTCATAGTTTAACTGGAAAGGAAATGGAAGCGATGATGGTGGTAAATAAGATTCCTGCACTGACAGCTGTCATAAATTATATTATATTTGACCCCTGGCAAGCACATCTAACGAATAGTAAACATTGTTGCTTTTCTTTTTTCAGTGACTCCCTGACCAACCACCATATTTCTAAGGATGTCACAACTTTTTCTAAAATTCCGACAGCCTGCTATTTACAGAAGGGCCTTACTGAAGCCTTTGAGGGTCACTCGAAGCCCAACATAAGAACCTATACTCACCTTATCTGGACTCATCCAGTGGTGAAAAGGGAATTCAGCACCCATTCACAAATCACCCCATGGTGGGGCGGCCATAGAGGGCCATTACTGCGCTTTGATACAGGGGTCACACCCGGCATAAAAAAGTCTAAGGGGAGAAAGAGGAATCTGTGGTAACAGGTTTTTAACGTCCCATTCTGTTTATAGAGGGGAGATCTGCTCAACTCCAACTACCTGTCCTCTGAGCAAGGCTGGGCTAGAATAACCACCTACCGCTTATGCAATTCTTATTATGTGTGGAGATGCTTTTACCCATCATGCAGTGCTCTGGGCAGATATTTAGAGTGGTTATTGCTAATGCTGCTCCACATGGACCAACTCAGGATAATTGAAATGGAGCTGATCACCACTGTAAAAATGGAAGGAACACTCGAAATCCTGTCACCCCAGGATTTTGTTACTCCTGGAGCTTGGTGGAAATTCTTTTCAGCTGGGGTGTATAAGTTCCTCCTCTCACTATCTAACAGGTTTATATGAATTTTCAATATTACACAATTTGGGAGGTGACAAACTCAAATACACCATGGCCAAAATTAAAAACTTGGACAAAGTTGTGGGCCAAACGTGATAGCTTAAACTTGAAAGAGGACCTCCACCCACATAAACACGTCTTCTACTGCCCTCAGTTAGTGATCTCTTATCCATGGGTAGAGTAGAGGTGGTCAGGTAAAATGTATCCCTCACTGGGGGCTCTGGGAGAAGTGTTTCGGTGCATATGTGCTCATAATAGGGTGCAGGTCCCTTTCAATATTCTGAGAAGAATCATATGAATGTTGGAAAGGCTTCTCCTCAGAAACTATAAAGGGGACCTCCACCCCAAGTGGACTCCTGCACCTATAAACCTCCCTCAGTGGTGTCATCCCAAATGAGTTTGCACAGTGGTCATGTAGTCGGACAAACCAGTGGCCCCCTGCATTGGAATACTTATGGTTGTGCGTGCAGGTGTGCGTATCCCGTATCCTGTGGGGAAAGTATTACTGGCAGCAGATCGGTTTCGAGTACAGATAAGTCAAGTACCACCTGATAGAATCTCGTGTTCCACTTGTTGGGAACCCCTGCTCTATAAAAAAAGTATGGCTAGAAATCAATGCTGTTCCCGTTATAACCACAGAATAAACGCGAGCAGCAGTCCTCAAAAAAAATGTCACACTGATTTATTGCTACTTTTCTTTTCTGGATCATAATGAGAAAACATGGGCGACCTTACCACTGCGTCCAGGAAGTGAATACATTTGAGGAGGTGTTCCCTTGTTTCACAGAATAGGCGGAAGAGGAGGCATCCAATTGGCTGCTTTTCACAGAGGCTGGTGTAGTCCCTTTCTGTAAAAGAGAAGGGTGGGGGGATTATAGTTTAGTACATAGGTGTGACATACATCTAGATAGCGGACAGCTGAATCATGTGGAACATAACACTCCCAAACACTCAAGGTTTGCAAATATATTATTTCCATCATTTTCTGGGATATTTAGGTTGGTACAGCATTAGGGATGAAAGCTACATGTACTAAACAAACTAAAAGAGTGAAACATACAGGGAAATGGTAGGCCTATAAGATGACATCTGTCAGGACTGGTTTGGATGGGGTCTTGAACCAGCAATCTGCCATTCATTATCGCTCCAAGTCTGCTGCTCTCACCACTGTGCTATCTGCTGTGGTAAACGCTAGACAACTTTGATGTACATTGCTAATATACACATTGCTGCTGGAGAGAACAATCTTCTTTTATAAACAACAAAAACGAAAAAATACAACTCTGAAGTACTCACCTGCAGAGTTGATATTATACGCATACAGCACGTCCTGCTCCCGAATAGTCATAACGTGTGGGTAGTCCTCCGCCTCCGGCGCCGTGCACTGCAGACATGTAGAAAACAAGCTCCTCCCAGCCCTACATATACCGCGGGACCTCCCACAAATCCCCAGCATTGAAAAGCAGTGAGAAGAGAAGCCAGGAGGAACCAACCACCCAGAATAACTGGTAGCAATATCTTAATGATAATAATCACCATACAGTGGATCCAGAATTAGTGAAATCAGGGTGGGGTGGAGCAGGACGTGCTGTATGCGTATAATACCAACTCTACAGGTGAGTACTTCCCAGAGTTGTATTATTCTAAGCATACAGCACGTCCTGCTCCCGAATAGTCATAACATGTGGGACATCCAATAGCAGTGTCCATAAGCAGGGTGGGATCCCCAGAAAAAGCAAGGCACAGCGGACAGTAAAGGCGCTGTCACCTGCAAAACTTGCAACAGGCATGACAAGAGCAGAGGCTCCAACGTCAGTCTCATAACAGAACCAAGAAGGTATGAACAGAGACCGGCCATAAGTCAAGTAATTGAACTATCAGAGAAAAAACCTTGGTGCTGAAGGGTCAGTGATACCCAAGCACCCATGATAACGGAGTAAACAGTAACGGGGAAGAAACGCTCCCCTGAAGCAACATAGGTCAGTGTAGTGACCCAACCAGCTCACAGGCAAGGAAGCCTTGTGGCAACTCTTGTAACACCCCCAAAGGGAACAAAAACAGGTCACCCGACCAAGGCGGGAATACAGACCCTTAATTATCAGGAAGCCAAGGCTTCCCCAGGATCAGAGAGCATCCAGAAGGAACGAACCAAAGGCACAATGGCGCTGGAATAGATATCAGGCGCATACCTAAGGAGGCGCCCATAGACTCCAAAAACAGCAGTCCCCCTAAAGGCCAAGAAGGCCGGCATGGGGAGAAGTGCCAAACCTGTAGAGGGATGTAGGCCCTCCTGTTTAGTATTATTAGTAATCAGCCCATGGCTATACTAAGGGGCTGAACCAAGGGTCCAACAGACCACCTGAACCAGAAGCCCAGCGTAAAGGGAACACCCCCAGGCATGGGGTACCTGTACCCGTATATAGCTGTACATGTATATATGTGTACACATAGCGTCAGGGAATTAACCAGAACCATCGCCTCAGGCACCTGTCTGACGGAGTCAGGAGGCCCCAGAAGAGCGGTCTGGCCTACAGGGCAGCTGAGACCGCATCCAGGTAGGGTCCCCAGGAAGTCCGCAGGGTAACAGAATGAAAAAGTTGATCCCCACAGGGACTTATGGAACTACTGGGGAGGTGCAGTTAAGCAGAATCAAAGAGAATACTCTACAAGGGTGACAAAACCAGACTCCTGCAGGAAGGCCAAGACAGGCCTACACCATCAGAGTCCCCAGATGGGGAGCCAACCCCAATTTATGCTGTAATGGCTTTAAGGCCCTGGGAACCGATAACGTCTCACAGGGAAGAGACTAAGGCCCATGCCAGTCAATATGGGATACCGCCAAGCCATTATAGGCGGAGTAAAGGGAAGCTGGGGAGCTAGCTCCCAAACCACCACTAATACCAAGTCACCCAGAAGATGAGGCCCACCCCCAAGGGGCGATTAGCAATCAATCCCCAGACAGGAGACCTTTGATTGGAAACAGGAAGAGACCTGATAAGGGCAGAACCGCACCCCAACAGAGCTATCACAATTCAGCAGCCTTCAGCAGAGGTATCTGCAAACCATTACTCCCAGGGCCGCCAGGCCATAGATCCCATAGAACCCCATGTCCTGCCAGCTGTGCGCAGAACCCAAGGTAGGTTGATGAAAGGAGGGCATATGAAATAACAAGGCTATGCCTAAGTACTCAGGCCCCCTGACCGGAGTCAGAATATCCTGGGACAGTAGGGACAGGGGCAGAGGCCCTGTGTCAGGAGGGAGGCCCCTCAGAGCCACGCTAGGCTCCCTGGGCAACCCGGGATAGTATAACCTGCCGCCAAGGGCATCCATAGAAGCGAATACCGCTGAGAAGCAGGGGGGGGTAGAACCCCACCCAGTCCAGGAACAGGCACCCTCCAGAGGTAGCAACCTGTCCCAATCTTTAGACCAGCATTAAAACCATGCCATCGCCTTTCAACAGGCCAGGAATCCCCCATGAACCGACCGGTCCTGAAGGAGGGGGAGGCCCGCCATATAGATTCAAAGGGGGCCACCGTTTCAGCAAGCCCAGCAGATAAGATGGACCCTCTAAGGGGCCCAACCTAGAACATCGTGGGTTGTGGAAGAGATTTACCTTTCCAAACCTGCGAGACTTGGTACCCAGGGTGACCATACTCTAGGAGATGCTGGTAAGGAAGGGAGGTGCCCCCCTGACGGGGCCCTTGCATATGGGAAGTTCCAGAGGAACCACCTTACCAAGAAGGCATGAGCACAGACCAAGCACCGGGGTGCTGGGACATATGAAGGTTTAGTAACCTACTGCGCCGAAGAGCCCGAGGGCTCGGTATACAAATGACATCATCTTGATGTGCCACTGACAGGCCCACCAGCTGCCATCCCGCTTGTTGAAGGCAAGGCGCAAGTAAAGGGGGGCAGAGCCCCCGTAACCAGGGGTCCCCTAATGCCAGAGAAGAAGGCAGCATGCCTGAACTGAACGGGGAATAGTGGATAAGTGACCGTGAGGGGATGAGGTGTTTAAGCAACCATCCAGTAGCTTCCAGGGGACACTGTCGGCCAACCGACCCACTTAGTCTGATGCAGAGGCTGGGGAGTAAGGAAGACGACCCGGTAGGTCCCAACGCAGAAGCCCCACCTCAGGCGTGTCCCAGACACGCCAGGCTAGTAGCCTGGGCACGAAAGAGAGGCCCCAAATAGCACCTCAAGCTGCAGAGTTGATCCTGTGACACTGACTAGAATAGTCTTTGGCATGCAGCAGACCCCAGAGAAGCTGAGAAGGGCTAGAGCTTCGCAAGAGGCTGAAACCCCCCCCCCCCCCCGCGCAGGGGCCTGTGACCTAAGACAGAGTTGTCATATATGGATTACTTGTGAAGGTAGAATTGCTAGGCCTGCCATAGGCCCACGGGGTCCAGACTACCTCGTACTGATGAGGGGGGAGGATGGAAAAAAATGTATAGAGGTAATGGCCCCATACCGTTAAGGCAATTAACAAGCGCGCCCAACACTGCAGGCCCAGTCCGGCCTGCGCCAGGTTCAGAAGGGAGAGCAGGGGCTAAAAACACCCTGACAGAAAACTGAGGAGGGACTGCCAGCGAGAACCCATCCTGAGCCCAGGTGGGTTACATCCCGGAACCACCAGAAGGAGAAGGCATATTCCTGGATGTGAGACAGCTGTGCAGTCGCCCCCTTCATGCTTGGCGAGGTTTTGGCAGATTTGGACTTGGTCCTGCCAGAAGGCCCAGGGCGCCTCAGATTCGCGTTTGACACTAACGTAGGGAGGTGGAGGGGTGACCCTGCCTCGTGGAGGCCGGAGCGGCCTTCTGCGGAAGGGTGCTATAGCCTTTTTGCCAAAAAGGTCCAAGCGGGCCCCGAATAACCGCCGTCCTCTGAATGGAAGGCAAGTGAGAGCCTTTTTTGTAGCTCCATCGGCGCCCCACTGTCGCAGCCAGACCAGGCGGCGAATGGCTACCGCAAGAGCTGAGCTCCTAGCACACATCTTAATGGTGTCATCCAGTGCCGATAGAATAAACTTCACAAAGGCTTTGCAGTCTGATAGCGCACTAAACACCCCCCAAGGGAGGTCCTCAGGGCGGTGATCCAGTATCTTTCTGACCAGAGTCCTGGCGGCCACCGCAGTGATGGCCGCGGCGCAAACCGGGCGCAGGGCCGTCCCAGCACACGAGAAAGCGTGTGAGGCCAGTCTGTCAATGCGCCGGTCCTCAGCATCCCGAAGGGTACGGTGAAAGGGGGCAGTCATAAAAGGGGGGGTTTGTGACCCCTATAACCGGCGCGTCCACCACCAGGGGAGCTGACCATAAATTAACCACATCAGGGGGAAAAGGGTACTTCCATTCCCAGACCCCTGGAATCCCTTTAAGCTTACCAGGCGATTCCCATTCCTGGGATATAATATTCTGGAAATGTTCCTGTTCTAAAAACTCCAAGCGCGGCGGCACTGTATGGAAAGTCTCCTTTTTAGGCTTGGGGATCTCCCCAGGGGGAGACCTGCTCCGCCGTGGGCAACGCTCGCGGCACCTCTTGCAGGTCATCCCCGCTGGAGTGGGACTCATCATGAGCGATGTTTGGGAGCGGGGGGAGGGGGGTGAGGAAGGGAGGATCCTCTGTTAGCAATGCCTGTGCTGCACACTGTCCGCAGACCTGTGCCCTGTCAGCCTCAGCCAGGGGCTGGCCACACACTGCACACAGCCGGTCACGTCCCGGAGGGACCCCGGTTCCATAATTCTGAAATGCCTCCATATGGTGATTTTTATGCAGTATAACGCAGGGAATTATGCAATAGCAACCCTAGATGCCCCAAAACCCGCTAGTAATGTGGGAGAATTTGTAAAGAGGACCCGTTATAATATATGTTAGGCCGAGGCCGGTAACGAAGTCTTGGCTTCTGAAAGACATAATGGGACAAGGGGAGTGGAGTCAGTGCCATGCTCGGTTTGAAAAACCTAGAAACCATACCGCCCCGGAGGGCACTTACATGACCGAGGGAGGAGACGAGCCACACCACGTGCGAAGATAGAGAAAATGGCGCCAGCGAACCTCGAGGGGAGGGCCAGGCCAGGCTGTGACGCAAGACGCGTCATGCCAAGACTCCGCCTTCCCCAAAGAGCGCGAAGCTCTAACCGACAGCAAGTGCAGCGGGGAATATGTAACATCTAATGCTGACACGCTGTAATGAATCTGCCGAGGCAGACTGATAGTGAGAAAAGACAGCTCGCACTGTACAGTGATGCACGACACTGACCCCCTGATTAAAAGAGACAAGGTCTAAAAGCTGATGGGCGCTAGGGCTGCCACACACACACACACACACACACCCCTTCTTTTCCCCCCCGAGTTACGGGAGGGAGCGAGGGGGTAAGCTGACGGTGTCCATGGACTGAGTCTATGAGGGGCAAGGCAATATGCGGGAGGGGCATCCTCTAGAGGCTCACCAACGGCCTGACCGCCTACCCTATGGAGGGGGATTGCGGTGGAGCATGGCTCCATTCAGCACACCAGGTGCTACCTACCTTCACCCGACCCGCGCAGCCTAGGCTGGGAGGCATATTTCTTCTAACGAGGACGGGTGGAAATAGTCCCACAGGGCCTTGGGCCGTAAGGCCGGCTCGCCTGTGAGAGCGTGATACTTCATGTCTTCGCAGTTCCAGCACTGCAGAGAAATCTGGGGATTTGTGGGAGGTCCCGCGGTATATGTAGGGCCGGGAGGAGCTTATTTTCTACATGTCTGCAGAGCACGGCGCCGGAGGACTACCCACATGTTATGACTATTCGGGAGCAGGACGTGCTGTATGCTTAGAATAAATAACATAAGTTCAGCACCTCGAGGACACCATTTTGACACAATATAGGTAATATGGTCAATGGGGGGGGGGGGGGGGGGGGGGACTTGCCTTTTCCTCGTTTTTTTTTTTCCTCCCATTGACCATACCCTATTGTGTGCCAAAATCGTATTCTCAGGCACAGAGCTTATCTGTTTTTTTTCTTTTTTATTGTTTGTTATTAAAAATAAAGTTTTTCTTTTCATTTATATCTACTGGTAATAATGTTAATTTTATCCGGACATTCTTGGGTAAGGTCAGTTTATTTGGGGGCAACAAGAAGTTAGGGACAGGCATCCCTTAAACCCATAGACCTTCGCTTGATATTCCATTAGTAAAATGTCATGATTTTTTTAAAAGGTAAGGAGTAGGAGGTGGAGCGGCAGGCGCTGATGGAGAGGAGGAGGAGGTGGGGCAGCGGGCTCTGTGCTGCTCTCTTCCGGCATTGGCAGGGAGAGAGAAGAGGAGGTGGTGTCATGTTTCTTCTCGCCCGCTTGAGGGGGCACTTGCTCTTAGACAACCCACCACTGGGTAAATATATATATATATATGTACGTGCGGCAGAAAAAGCTGAGGCACACAACGGACTGCTGAAATAGCTGCTGGCTTGTACAATGCTGTTGACAGCCATGGGAAATGTAATGAGAGATCACAGAAGAGATCAATGAAAAAAGCAATTCTATGAGTACTCACCTGTAGTCACCTGTTGTTTTTGTTCTTGCATGGCACGGCCTGCTTCGGTATTCATAACAGTTGGGTTATTCCGCCACAAGGTGGCGCAGTGGTACTGCAGAAAGCTGTGGCATCTCCCGGCCCCCTATAAAAATGGGATTAACCATAGAGTTCCCAGCGTAGACAAGCAGTGAGACAAGAAGCCGGGAGAGAATAAAGGTAAAAAAGGTATAGAACCCCAATTAACTTGGAACACTCACCATAAAGAGGCAACCAAGAATAACGATAACAAGGGTGGGTCGAAGCAGGTCGTGCCATGCAAGAACAAAAACAATTCTACAGGTGAGTACTCACAGAATTGCTTTTTTCTTTATTGCATGGCACGGCCTGCTTCGGTATTCATAACAGTTGGGTAATCCAAAAGCAGTGTCCAAAAGTAGGGTGGGATCCCCAGTGAGTAACAGCCGGCAGTTCAAGTCACTACCGCCTGAAGCACCTTGGGGCCTAAAGCAGCATCCGCTGAGGCCTTAACATCAACCTTGTAAAAGTTGGAAAAAATATGAACAGAAGACCAAGTAGCGGCCTTGCAAACTTGATCAACAGAAGCTTGGTGCTGAAAAGCCCAAGAAGCACCAAAAGCACGAGTGGAATGAGCAGTAATCTAAAGGGAGGTTCCTTCCCCTTAGCAGAATAGGCTTGAACCACCGCCTAACGGATCCAGTTGCTGATAGTGGATTTAGCCGGAGGCAAACCCTTCCTAGGTCCAGAAGTGAGAACAAAAAAAAGCATCAGATTTTCTGAAAGGCTCAGTAGCGACCAAATAAAACTTCAGAGCCCTGCCCACATCCAGAGAATGCAGTGTCCGCTCCAAGGAATAAGCAGGATTAGGACACAATGAAGGCAAGACAATGTCCTGATTGAGATGAAAGGCAGACACCACCTTAGGCAAGAAATCCGGCTTAAGCCGGACCACCACCTTATCCTGATGCAACACAAAATAAGCAGGTTTGATGGAAAGCGCCGCTCAGAAACTCACCTTAAAGAAGTAATAGCCACCAAAAAGGCTACCTTAAGAGTCAGAATGGGCAAAGCAGCCCCACGGATAGGCTCAAAGGGAGGACCCTGCAGAGCAGACAACACCAGATTCAAGTCCCAGACTGGTAGCATAGGCTTACGAGGTGGACGCACATGAGTAACACCCTGGAAAAAAGTTTTAACCAACCGGTGGTTGGCAGAGTATCTTTGGAAAAAAAAATTGCCAGAGCTGAAACATGGCCTTTGAGGGTACTTAGTTGAAGGCCAGACTCCAAACCATGTTGCAAAAATTCCAGAATCCTGGGAATGGAAAAAACCCGACAGGGAAGAGACTCACACCAGGCAATGTAAGCATGCCAGACCCTGTAATAGATAAAGGACGAGGATTTCTTCCTAGCCCGAATCATAGTATCCACAAAAGAGGCAGGCAACCCCTTCTCTGTCAAGATGTAGGTTTCAGCAGCCAAGCCGTCAAAGCCAGCGTTTGTAAATTGGGATGGCGTAGCTGTCCCTGAGTGAGAAGATCTGGATCCCTGGGCAAGACGTACTGGTCTACTGCCAACTGCACGACATCTGCGAACCACACCCTTCTTGGCCAACAGGGGGCCACCAGGATGGCTGACACCCCCTCCTGGGCAATCTTGCACATGACCCTGCCCAGTAGAGGGAACGGAGGGAACACATAGGGAAGCCGAAACTCCGTCCAAGGCATTGCCAGTGCATCCGTGGAGAAGGCCAGGGGATCCTGTGACAGGGGGACAAACCTGGGAAGTTTGTGATTGTGACTGGCTGACCCCAGCGGTGACACGGAGATAAACACCTGGTAGTTGAGAAACAATTCCCCCAGACGAGACTCCCCCCTACTCGGGAAGTCCGCCACCTGGTTCTCCACCCCCGGAATGTATACCGCTGAGATGCAGGGGACATTCTGTTCCGCCCAAGACAGTATCAGAGACACTTCCTTGAAGGCTCGCTTGCTCCGAGTCCCTCCCTGATGGTTGATGTAGGCCAACTGCCGTCTGTTTGTCTGAGCGGATCTGAACAGCCTGACCCGAAAGGTGTGTGGTCAGGTGGAACAGAACCAACCTGATCGCCCTCAGTTCCAGGAAATTGATGGGAGCATGGGCCTCCTGGGGGCCCCAACTACCCTGGAACTGTAGGGACTTCCAAAAGCCCCCCCAGCCCATCAGACTGGCATCCGTGGTGACAGTCTCCCAGCACGGGGGCAGGAAGGTCCTGCCCACCAGAAGATTCCTCGAGTCCAGCCACCACGAAAGGGACTGCCTGGCCAGAGGAGACAGAGCTAATTCCTGATCCAGGGACACAGGGTCCCGATCCCAAACTGACAAGAGGAGCAACTGAAGAGGTCTCGTGTGAAACTGAGAAAAGGGGAGCCTCGAAGCAGGACAACATCAGGCCCACCAACTGCATCCCCAGACGGATGGAAGGATGAGGACACGAGCAGAGCCAGTGCCTGCTTTTGAAGGCCCTCCACCTTCTGCTGAGGAAGGAACACCTTGACCTGAGAGGTATCCAGTGTCATGCCCAGAAAGGACCTCACCAAGGACGGGGACAGTGAAGACTTGGAAAAAAATACAATTCTGTGATTACTCACCTGTAGAATTGGTATTATGAGTATACAGTACGTCCTGCTCCAGATAGATTACTTACACTTGGGTATTACTCCGCCAGATGGCGCTGGACTGCAGAGACATCAAAAATAGGCTCCTCCCGGCCCCTCAAATACCCAGGGACCTCCCACAATCCCCAGCATTGAAAAGCAGTGAACGAGAAGCCGGGAGAATTAAAACAAACCCAAACTGGTAACTATAACAATGATAACAATCACCATACAGGGGATCCAAGATAATGCAAAACCAAGGGTGGGGTGGAGCAGGACGTACTGTATACTCATAATACCAATTCTACAGGTGAGTAATCACAGAATTGTATTATTCTTAGTATACAGTACGTCCTGCTCCAGATAGATTACTTACACTTGGGACATCCAATAGCAGTGTCCATAAAGTAGGGTGGGATCCCCAAAGGTAACAGCAGACAGGTCATACCACTGCCGCCTGCAGAACCTTATGGCCAAAAGCAGCATCAGCTGAGGCCCTAACATCAACCTTGTAAAACTTTGAAAAGGTATGAACAGAAGACCAAGTAGCGGCCTTGCAAAATTGTTCAACAGAAGCCTGGTGCTGAAAAGCCCAAGAGGCACCAATAGCACGAGTAGAATGAGCAGTAAGGCGGAAGGGAGGATTCTTCCCCTTAGCAGAGTAGGCCTGAATCACAGCCTGACGGATCAATTTGCTGATAGTAGAATTGGCAGGAGCCAAACCCTTCCTAGGACCAGAAGGGACCACAAAAAGAGCATCAGTTTTTCTGAAAGGTGTAGTAGCCACCAGATAGTACTTCAGACACCTAACCACATCCAAAGAATGTAAGACCCTCTCCTTAGCATTACTAGGATTAGGGCACAATGATGGGAGAACAATGTCCTGATTCAAATGAAAGGCAGACACAACCTTGGGAAGAAAGTCTGGCTTGAAGCAAAACACCACCTTGTCCTGGTGTCTCTCATAGTAGGGGGGCTGGATGGAGAGCGCCGCCAACTCAGACACACGCCTAACAGGTGATAGCCACCAAAAAGACAACTTTGAGAGTAAGAATGGCCAGGACAGCATCCTGCACAGGTTCAAAGGGAGCACCCTGCAAGGCTGACAAAACCAAGTTCAAATCCCAAACAGGCAACATAGGCTTACGTGGGGGACGCACATGAGTAACCCCCTGGAAAAAAGTCCTGATCAGAGAATGCTGAGCAAAGGACTTCTGGAAGAAAACAGCCAGGGCAGAAACCTGACCCTTCAGAGTACCGAGTTGGAGCCCCATCTCCAACCCATGCTGCAGGAACTCCAGGATCCTGGGAATAGAGAACACACGACAGGGAAGAGACTTAGACTCACACCAGTCAATGTAGGAACGGCAAACCCTGTAATAAATGGAAGAAGAAGACTTCTTCCTAGCCTTTATCGTGGTATCAACAGAGGTAGACAGCCCCTTCTCCATCAAGATGGAGGTTTCAGCAGCCAGGCCGTCAAAGCCAGAGTTTGTAAATTGGGATGGCGTAAGGGACCCTGAGTGAGCAGGTCTGGCACCCTGGGCAGAACGTACTGATCTACTGCCAGCTGCACCACATCTGCAAACCACACTCTTCTTGGCCACCTGGGGGCCACCAGAATTGCTGGCACCCCTCCAGAGCAATCTTGCACAGAACCCTGACCAGCAGGGGGAATGGAGGAAAGACATACAGGAGCTGAAAGTCCTGCCATGACATTGCTAGGGCATCCGTGGCCAAGGCCAGAGGATCCTGGGACAGGGAGACAAAGGCCGGGAGCTTGTGATTGTGACGGGACGCAAAGAGATCCACATCCGCATTTCCAAGACGTTGATAGGTGTGTGGGCCTCACCTCCCTTGGAACTGCAGGGACTTCCAGGAACCCCCCCAACCTGACAGACTGGCATCCGTGGTGACCGTCTCCCAGGAGGGGGTCAGAAAGGATCTGCCCCCCCAACAGGTTCCTGGAGTCCAGCCACCACGAGCGGGACTGCCTGAACAGGGGGGAAAGGGCAGAGACCCGGTCCAGGGACGCAGGACCCTTGTCCCATACTGACAAGAGGTGGAGTTGCAGAGGCCTCAAGTGGAACTGATCATAAGGGACCGCCGCGAAGCACGCCACCATCAGGCCCACCAACTGCATTCCTTGCCTTGCCTGAACTGTATACAGATTCATTCCCAGGAATGAAGTCACCAAGGAGGGAGACAGAGAAGACTTGGGATGGTTGATCACCCAGCCAAATGACTCCAGGGTGGACACTACCAGCTGAGTATCCAACTCTGCCTGATGTAGAGACTGGGAAATGATGAGAATGTCGTCCAGGTAGGGCAGCCCTGAGATCTGAGCAGAGACATCACTCCTGCCAGCACCTTGGTGAACACCCTGGGAGCTGAAGTGAGACCGAAGGGCAATGCCACAAATTGGTAGTGGTGATCCTCCAGAGCGAACCTGAGGAACCTTTGATGACCTGGAAACACAGGAATATGAAGGTAAGCATCTTTGATGTCCACAGACGTCATGAAATCCCCTGGGTGCAGGGAACTGATGGCTGAGCGCAGAGTTTCCATGCGAAAACGCCTGCACCTGACAAATTTGTTGAGGATCTTCAAGTCCAGGATGGGCCTGACTGACCCATCTTTTTTGGGCACGGTGAAGAGGTTGGAATAGAAGCCCTTGCCCCTTTCTCTTAAAGGGACCTTGCAGATGACCCCCAGCTCCAGAAGGCTTTGCACCGCCAGAACTAGATCCTGAGCTGACACAGGGTCCTGAGAAATCCGGGATATGATGAACCTTGGGGGGGCAGGCAGCAAACTCTATCTTGTAACCGAAGGACACTACCTCCTGAATCCACCAGTCTGAGACATGAAGCCTCTAGACGTGAGCAAAGTGCTGAAGCCGTCCCCCCCCCCCCCCCCGGATGGGTGAGGGCGTCCCTTCATGCCGGAGGGGGCTTGGGAGAGGACTTAAGCTTGGAGCCCCAGGAGGAGCCAGGGCGTCCACGTCCTCTGCCCCTACCCCAGAAGTCTCCTCGGGCCCCAGTAAGCGAAACCCCCCTCCCTTGTCTAGCACCACGGTAGGGCGAGGAAAAAGAGCCCTGACCCCGAAAGGGCCGAGACTGCCGCCTGCGCTAGGGTAACCAGCCTCCCTTAGCCAACAGGTCCAGGTGGTCCCCAAACAGGCGTAGTCCTTTGAAGGGAAACCCGGTGAGTGCCTTCTTGGCAGCGCTGTCAGCAGCCCACTGGCGCAGCCAACCCGAGCAGCGTATAGCCACCACAAGGGCAGAGGTTCTGCCACATATTCTAATGGTGTCATTCAAGGCAGAGAGGACATAGGTCACAAAAACATCACAACTAGAGAGTGCATTAAACTCCTCCCTAGACACATCATCAGGGGCACCATCAAGGATACTTCTGAGCAGGGTCCTAATGGCCACAGCCGTAATGGCAGAGGCACAGACCGGGCGCAGCGCCGTCCCCACACATGCAAAGGCATGGGACGCCAGCTGATCAATGCGTCAGTCCTCAGCATCCCGCAGGGTAGTAGAGTCAGGGGAGTGCATGACAGAGGTGTTAGATAACCCCAGGACCGGGGTATCCACCTCTGGAGGGGATGACCAGCGCTTCACCACATCAGCAGGAAAGGGATACTTCCTATCCCAACTCTTAGGTACACCGGGAAGCCTGCTGGGGTGCTCCCATTCCTTGACTACAAGGTTATTAAAATGGGCTTGCTCAGGAAATTCCAAGCGCGACTTAGCAGTATGAAACAATTCCCCCTGTTGCCTGGGGGCCGCAACAGGGGGAGAAATAGACAGAACCCCAAAAATCAGTCAACAGTCTATCAGTATCATCTGGGGCCCAGGGGTCAGAGCCAGAATCGTCATGACCCCTGGGCCTCTCATCAGATGACCCTGAATCAGAGAATAGCTCCCCTTCCTCCAAAGGGGTATAGCCAGACAGTTCCAAAAACTCATCAGCTTCCATAGGGAAAAGAGTGACATCAGGCGTTAAGTGCCCCTTTTTGCCAAGGTATTAGCAATCAACACTAGCCAGTCTGGAAGACACATCAGGCTGAGAATCCCCACTTGTATGCAAGTGAGAGTGAGATTTAAGCTTGGGGGGAGTAGGTGAAGCCATACGAGGCGCAGTCCCAGCCGCCGGAAAACCAGGCTGCAGCGCAAGCACCTGTTGGGCACAAGGTACACAGACCCGCACATTGTCAGCGCTAATAGGGGACACCCCACAAGCTACACACAGCCGAGCTTGTCCCGAAGGAACCCCGAGCACATTATCCTGAGACGCCTCCATATGGTGATTATAGCGGCACAATAGGCCGATAGGGATTGACGCTATAAAAGCAACCCAAGATGCCCCAATAACCTGCTAGGGAAGTGGGAGTAATTAACACTAGGCCTCACAAGTTAATAACTAAATAGAGGGAGTAGGGCCAAGAGAAGCCAATAGGGTTCGGCCCGTCTGAAAGACATAAGCAAAGGGGAGCCGTAAGCGACATGTAAATGACAACGGTAAATAAAGCCGCCCGCGAGGGCACTCACGGACCACGGTAGGTAGATGCCCGTCACGTAGCAGCCGGAACCAAGAAAAAATGGCGTCTGGTATACCTCGAGGGGCGGGCCACAGGGACAGTGACGCGGAATGCGCCAAAAGCGGGCCCCGCCCCCCCCGAAGAGCGCGTAGCCGTACACGTGACAAGCAGCCAATAACGGCGCACCAGCGCCTGGAGTAACGCCGCCGCCGCCAAGCGCAGAGCACAGTGGAAGCGCTTGGCGGCGGTGGCAAATTTAAGAAAGACAATCAGTGCAACCAAGTCAGCGCGGCGACTGACAGCAATCATAATAACATAATACAGTGAAGCACAAAGGCCAATACACATACACACACATACATCCCCCCTCCCCCGAGGCTACAAGGGAGAGCAAGGGAGGACAGCGGCCACTTAACAGGACCCACCGATAGACAGGGGCAAGGGGCAATAGTGCAGGAGGGGCATCCCATAGAGGCTCACCATATGCCTATACCGCCTACCCTTTGGTGGGGGATTGCGGTGGAGCAGCGCTCTTAAGCACCTGACAGCGGTGCTGCCTACCATCACCCGACCAGCGCAGCCAAGGCTGGGAGGCACATTACTAATGGGTGGGAATAGTCCTACAGGGCCGCAGGCTAATAGCCCCGCTCACCCGCGAGAAGAGAGAGCCATCTTCTTGTCCTTCGCAGTCCAGACTGCAGAGAAGATCCGGGGATTGTGGGAGGTCCCTGGGTATTTGAGGGGCCGGGGAGAGCCTATTTTCGATGTCTCTGCAGTCCAGCGCCATCTGGCAGAGTAATACCCAAGTGTAAGTAATCTATCTGGAGCAGGACGTACTGTATACTAAAAATATTGATCACCCAGCGGAAGGACTCCAGAGTGGAGATCACCACCTGGGTGTCCTGTTCGGCCTCATGAAAGGACTGAGCCACAATGAGGATGTCGTCCAGGTAGGGAAGGATGCAAATGCCCCGGGTTCGTAGCAGAGCCATCACTCCCACCAGCACCTTGGTGAACACCCGAGGTGATACAGAATGGTAAGGCCACAAACTGGTAATGCTGATCCTCCAGCACGAACCTCAGAAATCTCTGATGACCTGGGAAGATAGGCACATGAAGATAAGCATCCTTGATGTCCACGGTGGTCATGAAGTTGCCCGGGCGAAGGGTACCGACAGAAGAGCGTAGCGTCTCCATGCGAAAATGTTTGAATCTGCTAAACTTGTTGAGGCCTCAGAGAGCCGTCCTTTTTGGGGACCGTGAAGAGATTGGAATAGTACCCCTGACCCTGTTCTTGATGGGGCACCGGACAAATGACCCCTGACTCCAGCAGGCATTGAACCGCCAAAAGTAACCCTTGAGCTGACAGGGGGTTTAAAGACATCCGGGATCTGATAAATCCTACCGCCCAGTCTCACAGCATCATCCATAGCAGTAAGGATAAATACAACAAAATCAGAGCAAAGCAAGAGGGCCCTATAATCCTCCCTCCTCCTACCAGCCATAGCGCCAGCACAGAGAAGCATGAGCATTTTCTTAAGGGCAATAGCAGTAATGGCAGCAGCACAGGCCGGGCGCAGTCCAGCCCCCACACAACTAAAAGCATGGCAGGCCAGCTGATCCATGCACCGGTCCTCGCTGTCCTTCAAAGTGGTAGTGTCAGGGGAAGGCAAGTATTAGACAGGCCTAGCACGGGAGCGTCGACCTCAGGGGGACAGGACCAACGCTTTACTAGATCAGCAGGAAAGGGATACCTCTTATCCAATCACTTGGGCACAGTGGGCAGCCTGTTAGGACATTCCCACTCCCTAAGCACCATAGAAGTGAAATGGCCCTGCTCAGGGAACTCCAGACGCTGTTTACCAGGACGAAAAAGCTCACCCTGCTTTCTCTTAGCCACCTCAGGGGGAGCAATGTGCAAGATTTCAAAAATTTGTGACAGCAGATTGTCAGTGTCCTCAGGGTACCATGATTCCTCCCCGGACGCAGACCCAGGGTCACTAATGCAACCCTCCTGCTGGTCCCCAGAGGAGTTAGTGTCCTGGAACAGTTCCCCTTCTTATAGGGAATAAAGTCCCCCAGTGGCATCAAATCCCTCATACTCCTCAGTGGAGCAGGAGGGTGTGGAAGTCAGGTGCCGCTTCTTGCCAGAAGCCTTCCTAGGATCAGACTGTGACCCCCTGCTAGCATCCCCCTCACTGGGAGCTAATTGCAGCAGTAGGGGGGGGGGGGGGTAGGTCATGCCGAAGGGGGCGCAGAGCTGGGAAGCGATGCAGGCAAACCAAGCTGGAGCGCAAGGACACTTTGAGCGCATGGCACGCACACCGTGACATCATTGCTGATAGGGGATACCCTGCACATGGAACACAACCGGGATTGGCCCGAAGGACCCCCGAGCACGCTATCCCCAGAAGCCTCCATATGGTGATTAACACAGGCGCAATAGGCCAGCGCTGGGTAAAGGCTAAAACAAAAGCTACCCCGGATGCCCTCCTACGGGATGCCCCCAGATCAGCAAAAAGGTGGGGGGGGGGGGATGAGGGGGAAGGAAGGAGTAGAGCCGGGAGAAACCACAACCCACTGGTATCCCGCCTGAAAGACATACGTAAAAACGACACATGAGCATCCCGCAGCACACGCCCCACGAGACCAATAAAAAAAAACCCCAAGGGGGACTCACGGACCAAGGACACCGCAGGGTCACCAAGGCACAGACCGCAGGATGCAGCGACACACCGGAGGAAACAGCGCTGCAGCCCGGAAGGGAGAAATCCAGACGCACAGCTAATCCCAAATGGCGGCGGCAGAGGTACCTCAAGGGGCGGGCCGCGGGGGGACGACGCGATACACATCATCCGCCGGTCCCGCCCCCCGAAGAGCGCGAAAATGGCGCCCACGTGACCCCGCCGGCGCCATGACAAACGCCACAGGTTATAGCGCCCACAGCCGCGGAGCGCAGTACAAAGCGGCGCAGCGGGCAAAAACACCACTCGCTGCTACCACCCCCCCCCCCCCCCGAACAAAGTCAGAGAGGGGGAGGGGGGAGAAAGAGACGAGAAGGCAGCGGCGAGTATCCAGGCCAGGAGGGGGGGGGGGGACCCCTGAAGGAAAAGAAGGGCACACAAAAACACTCACCCCCTCAGAAGCCAGGACAGGAACTCCGCATCCCTAGTAGGCTCACCATAAAGCCTATGGCCGGCTACCCTTTGTGGAACAGGGTCTGCGGCTTGAAGCCGCGCTCCAGGAGCACTTGACCCTAGTGCTCTTCTACCCTCACCCAATCTGTCAGCCAAGGCTGGGAGGCAGTGAGGGTCCAGAAACGGGTGGAAATAGACTTGCAGGGCCGCAGGCTTGGTTGCCTCGCTCGCCTGTGCAGAGAGAGAGCCATCTTCTAACTTTGCAGTATCACTGCAGAGGAAACACTAGGAACTCTATGGTTAATCCCGTTTTTATAGGGGGCCTGGAGATGTCACAGCTTTCTGCAGTACACTGCGTCACCTTGTGGCGGAATAACCCAACTGTTATGAATACCGAAGCAGGCCATGCCATGCAATAAAGAAAATGTTACTTCTAGAACTATCCCTCTATAACTCCTCATCAAATGGCAGGACGCAATTTTCCAGACAGATCTTCACTGAAGAACTTATGTCCACTCACCCAGCTGCTTTCGCAGTTCTTCACACTGGCTAATATGTGGGAACTTGAGGATTTCCTTCCATTTTTTACTTCTCCCTTTCCTCTTGCCTCCTCCACCTGAAATTCAGAATCATAAAAAGGTCATTTTGAAATCTTAGCACACAATAGATTTATAAAGCAGGATTGGAGGTGCAGGGAATAGGAATAATTAATTAGATGTTTGACAGTAGAGGGAATAATGTTAATGTTACTTTAAGATTTTCTTTGCCATTTGTGTAACCAGTTTCCCGACTCTGTCTACAGCAATCGGTGTTAATCGTGTTTTTACTGGCACCATGGAAGGGTCCCCTTATCAGGGCAAAATACACCTACAAGACCCATGAAATTTCATATTACATTTTACTCCTCTGCCACCTCTGGTCATCTCCAACGTAAAAGCATCTCCCGTATCTATCCAATTCTCTTGCACTATACAACTAGAATTCAAGTAAATTCCCTGCTTATTTCTTGCTTGGAATACTGCAACACTCTCCTCTGTGGTCTACCAGCAAACATCTAATCTATTCTGAACCCCGTTGCATGCCTCATCCACCTAGTTTCTCCAGGGCTGCTCACGTTTGATAGTCCCACCACTAGCTGCTAATATCTGAACAAACCTTACCAAGCACTTATCAGCCATGTTCCTTCCGGCATTTCATTGGCAAGTGCCTTGGATGGATGGCTCAGAGACGCAAAGCAATAATTTGTATAGCTTCCCCCACTGCAAGGAGTGATGGGTGATCTATTATACCTTGTGATGCACACTGTACAAATACTTTCCATTCTAGAAAAGCACCTCTTTATCTTTCCTTTGAGAAGAGGGTTTTTGGTCTCTCTTACCCCCCCAAATTAAACCTTACATAGGTCTCTCTACATGGTGGCTTGCAACTCTGTATCGCCAATGCTAAACATACTAAACTAGATGTAGCCTCAATGCTCCTTACAATCTTCTGTTATCTTTTTGCCTCAACACTTTTGCATGTGCCGCACCACTCCTCTGTACTGCCCCCCCCCCCCCAACAACACACCACTCCCAAACCTTCAATAATTCGAAAGTGCCCTCAAAACATCTACTTAGATAAGCCTATCATCTTGCTAAAAGACAGTCCAGTCTTACCAGTCTTAATAACTCTTGCGGTTCATGGAAGCATCCACAATGGGATTACTGCGGTATGCCAAACCATTGTCTTCTACTGAGATGTAGGAGACAAACCAGTCCCCCATCCCTTCTCCTCTTAATAGAAATTAATGGGGGAGAACACGATAGTAATCTCATCATGGCTGAACCACAAGAGTTTAGACTGGACATTAGGCAATCTACTTCAGATTTGTTCTCAACACAACGCTAAACACACACTGCGAAGCTCAGAACATACTTGTGTCTAAAGCTCTCCTCTCTGTACCTAAAAGATAAAGGGCAAAGACAGGATCGTCACTCACACTGTATGCTGTCATTTGATGTATTTGTTACTTTTCTGTCACATGACTAGTAATTCCTATATAGGTGGGCAACCATTTGCACACACCTTTACTGGCTTCACAGAGGCCAAATTGCTTTAAACCTGCACAGCTTGCAGCAGGACAGTCGTACATCAGATTACTTGGTGCTTTAGTGTTTTTTACCCCGGACTACCTACTTGGAGGACCCCCTACTCACTGTAATGCCAAAAGATATCTTAAACATTTTTCATATTTTGATTACTAGCAAAGAGAGACACATTAAGATTCATACTCTCTGAAACAGATTCACTTCTGCAAGGTCAACTAAGCAAGTAACCCAAACTGAAATTGAGAGAATAGTATTGCCCAGCATAAGACACCCACTGGTTTTTCTAATTGATAACGTCGGTAAAGTCACAAACTCTTCGGCAATGAAAGATAGTGGTGAACCACATTCGATGAGAAAAGATTGTAGAAGTCATAACAGATATACAACAGGAAACCCGTTGAAACATCCAAATAATAATGCGGTGACTCCCTTTAGAGCAGCGGTTCTCAAACTGTGGGTCGGGACCCCGGCGGGGGTCGAACGACCAAAACACAGGGGTTGCCTAAAGCCATCGGAAAATACATATTTCTGATGGCTTTAGCCGCTGAGAAGTCGCGCTACCGTCTGCAGCAGCGCTATTCAGCTGGAACGCACACCGTTATGGATGCACGTTCCAAACTGAATGCCTGCGTGCATGCGCAGACATGATTGCATCATCTGTCCGGGGCCTAAGGGGCGGGGAAACGCTCCACAATCCATAGTAGCGCATAGTGTGTCATCAGTGGGCGGACGCAGCAAGCGCCGGAGGACAGAAGCCTAGGAGGCAGAGAGGCAAGAGAGCCTGCGAGACAGCCTGCTGGTGTAAAAGGTTAATAATGTAAAAACAGTGCACACACCATACACACAATACTGTGTAAGGTACTTTGTGTGTAATCATTACACAGTACACAAAGCAGCTTACACTTACACAAAGCACCAAACATTTACACAGTGTCTTATACTATAAGAGACCACTATAAGATGTAGTTCACACTGTCCCCCAATGTATAATTATCTCCCATATCTCCCACTATTTTCCCATATTATGAATGAGGAAATTCCGGCATTGAATCCGCCTCCTATCGATTTCATTGTGAGTGCGGCGAATTTTGTGGAAGAGAGCTCCCGAGAATCTCGAGTTACCACACAATCCACCGCAGCCTCCTATTAATTTCAATAAGAGGCAGAGAAATGCACACATGCTATGCCATGGTGAAATGTTATTTATTGGAATTAGTAATAAATATTTCTCAGCATATAATTAAATATTGTTTTTATGATTAATCACTATATTTAAATTATGTGTGATTTGTAGCAATGAGAATACACAATGCATAGCAGGTATTTACATTCCGAATCATAACTGTAGCAAAATTACAGTTTTGAAGTAGCCACCAAAATTATTTTTTGGTTTGGGGTCACCGCAACATGAGGAACTGTATTGCGGGGTCACGGCATTAGAAAGGCTGAGAACCACTGCTTTAGAGCATCAACCCTGGCAGTTCAAGCCTTGTATATGGATTCCTCAGCACCTCAAATAGAAATATGTAGAATGCTTGCAGATCCTCCCAAAAACTAAACAACTGCAGAATTGTGAATGTGGCAGAGGAGGAAGCATGCCGACTTACTGCATTTCTCCTGCAGCTTTCACACCACTTGCAGCTCTTCCTGCCTCCTTGCATCACATGACCTTGGAAGCTGCAGAGACAGGAAAGCTGGCACACTACCTGATACTATGTATTAACCCAGGACACAAAGTAGACAATGCCTGGCCCTGGGCACCATGTACATCCCCAGCCTCAATAGTAAGCTAGAGCTCAAAGTGTTCTGGTCTGGCAGACCGCTAAACCACACAATGGGGGCCCACAAGTCACAAGACTTGGAGTTTAAAAAATGGTTTAAAATAGCCCCCTAGTGACTAGACAATTATTAGGCGGGGTCAAATGATTCCTTTTCTCAGTAACTGAGGTCCATTGAGAGCTCATCTGCATCACCATCACTCCATAGCAACATGTAGACCCCCGGGAACGAGGAGATTTATCCCATGTTCCCATATTAATATAGGGATTGTAATCCTTCCCATATTAGGGCTAGAGGACACAGACCCTCCAATAAATTGTGTCCTCTATGGTCTATTTTAGTCAGTAAAGCTAAAATGTAATGTGAATATATATTATATACACATACATACAGACACAAACTATGAAATACACATACTGCTGTGAAAGCAAAGCTATTTCAAAACAAGGTAATTAATAGCTATTAATCGGGAAACTTCCGGGAAAGCACAGCAAACAGGAGTAAGTACAAGTGAGCGCATTTATTGCTGATGATTCACATACATATATATATTATATATTTATTTAGCAGGAGGCAGTTTGTCTGTGACAGGAGGCAAGTTAGGGGCACCTTTAGGTTTGAAAGATGCATTTTCACAAATAAAGTTGGACATTTTTTTTATAAAGACCCAAAGTGTTTTACATCAGCCCCAAATTGAATCATCACGAAATTGTTTAAAGTGGACCAAAATCCAGGATTTTGACTATCCTGGGTTTCGGTACTTTCCCCGATCGGGGTGCCCCGCTGTGTGAAACCCCCCAAAGAAACTCCCCTCATCCCGTTCCTACGACAAATGCGCGGCTGATCGGCCAATCGGCGCACTCGGATCCGCTGACGTCACGCCATCTAAGACAGCATCTAATGCAAGCGGGCACGAGGCCTGCTAGAGGGACAGCAGGGATGCGGTCACGACTCGCCCATGCGCCATTGGATCGGGAAGAAAGGCAAGTGAACGGGGCGAGTTGGGGAATCCCGATTCTGGATGCCCTGGGGAGGCGGGGATTGGGGGAATTCAATCGGCCCGGGAATCTTATAGATTGGGTTTTGGTCCACTTTAAAGCAGGAAACCATGGATTTTGTTACCTTCCCCTGGGGCATACCGGAACTGGGATTCCCCGCTGTGTAACCCCCCCACCCCCAGAATGCCGCTTTTCACTCGCCTCTTCCATGTTCCAAGGGCACATACATGGGCTCTCAACCAATGACAGTCATCTGCCCTGACCTTGTCATTCCACAAACTGCTCTAATTGGCTAGAACGGGTAGTGTGCTCCTGTCCCAGCCATCAGAATGGAGCGCATGCTGGGGATAAGGCAGTGCACGCTCCTCAATGAAAACGACAGCCGAATGACAGTCACGGCAGACGTCTCTCATTGGACAAGAGCCTGCACATTCGCAGTTGAAGCAGGTGTGTGTTTATGAGCCCCGGGGGGGGGGGGGGGGGTTTAACACAGGGGGCATCCCAATCTCAGGAGTAACAAACCCCAACCACTGGCCTTCCCCCGGGGAATCCCAAATTGGGATGCCCTGCTGTGTGAAACCCCCCCAGGCACCAGTAATCGCTTACCTTTCCTCAGTCCAATGGTGCATGCATGGGATCTCGTTCAATCAGAGCTGGCTCTGATTGTTTTCATTCAGAAAGGCTAGGGCAGGAGGGTGCATGTGCCACTGTGGATGAGGCTGTTCGTGCCCCCCATTAAAGATAATGAGAGCCCTTTGGCAAATTATATAAACATGGCAAGGGGTTTTGAGTGGATGAGAGTCCATGCATGCGCCATTGGACTGAGGAGAGGTGAGTTTTACTGGGGGTTTCACACAGAATTGAGATGCCCCGGGGACAAGGAACAGAACCCAGCATAGTCAAAATCCCAGGTTTCAGCATTAAATATCTGTATATAAAATATTAGATGGTAAAAGGAGGGGTCACCCAATACAGCCACCTATCTAATATGATCTTCCAGTTAACTACATCACTGGCTGGCTGAGGGGTCCTCACCCACATGGTCTACCAAGCCGAATGTTGCCTGGTGGAAGTGTGGATGTCCCGAATTCAGAAGATAAAACTAAACTTTAAAAAAGGCACCGAACAAATAGAGGGCAACTAACTGCCACAAATAAATCAAGCTGATGCAGAAGACCATGTTGATTTTTGCTGCTTTGCAAAGTAGCATCAGGCACAATGCTTCAGGGCTACCAGTCTCAAACATGATGGCCAATGTTGCCCTAGACTGGGCTCAGCCGTCTAGTTCCCCCCTGTACAGACAGAAAGAAGAAAGTTTTGCCAATACTCATTTCTGTTTTCGTGTTGAAGTTATCTTAAGGAAACATGCGGAATACTGACATATGACACTGGCAGCCTGGAATTCACATTGAGAAACTAGAGAGCGAATCAGGATTATTGTGTTACTCCAGAAGGAAGTTTTGGGGAGAAAAAAAAAGGTTTGAAAAGCTTTTTCCTCCAAGCAATGCCTACAACATGGGGGAGAGTTTTGGATATTTAAAGGTTTTCACTGTAAAAAAATGCACCTGTAAAAACCCCAGTGAAAATTAGATTACAGGTTATGAACTTTAGTATCTCACGTACCTTGCATTGAGGTAGAAAAAGTGAAACCCATGGTCTAGAAACATCTATATAGCTAACACACCTTTCATTCGCCATCAAAGAAACCGTTTCAGATAGTGTGCGACAAGATATAACTGCTTAACCACAAATGTTCCAGCACCCAGCAAGCAAACGTCTTAAAGAATACAAGCACCAGTTGCAAATAAGAGTCATCATACGACAAAATGCTTTGACTGCCAGAAATGTGTTGGATGTTACCTATGTTAGTGCTAGATGGTTTGTATATACATACTGTGCTAAATGGGAATACTTGTCCTTTTAAACATCAAAATGATTTATTCTTTCATGAAGACACCTTTAGATAGTAACCCATCCCACCCATAGGAAGTTCAAACACTCAAATGAGACAACCTTCCACAGGCTTTAACTAATCCAGGAAACGGTTATGACAACCCTGATATTCTAGATCAGCGATGTCAAACTCAAATACACAGTGGGCCAAAATTAAAAACTTGGGACAGTTGAAATTTATTGAACAAAATGTCTATCCAATTGGTGTGCTCGGCTCCATTTTGCTTTTTTTTAGCGGACAAGAGCTTTTGTCGGCTAAGGGACAAATTGAGCCAATTTGACCGCTTTAGGTCCACTATAAATGGCCAGCCATGAAGTCTTTTAGCCAAATACATGGTTGGACCTCTTTAAGGCGACATTCCACTTTTCGTGATGTTATGGGATAGGGTTCTCTGCCTTCCTTTACATCACTCAGTCACTTTTCACAGTCACTGGCGGGCTGAGCCAGCTTGAGGTCATCATGAGTAGGGGGGAGACAGCAGCCAATTAAGCCTGGATAGCATTTGCAGTTGCCAACCACTGGGGGAAGTGCTTCCCTACTACATCACCATAGGGGTGGGGTTTTACATCAAAGCCCCGTCCTGCAATCTTGCTGGCCGCCAGGCTGCAATCTGGCAGTGCAATCCGTCCTGTGGACAGGCTTCTTAACTAGCCTCCCAGGGACTAAGTGGCGCTGGGCAGCAAGTGTGTGGCTGTGCGACTGGTTTAACTCCTGTGACAGCCCCAGCCCAATCACTGGTAGATAACAGGGTGGGAAAAGGGGGGCACGCGGACCAAATCCAATGACGGGTTACATTTGGCCCGCAGGCCAGAGTTTGACTTGTGTATTCTAGATGAACCACTCTAGATCAGAAAACAACGTTTAAAAATATTTCACTCAAGTTAAAGTAGCTCTTAGAAATTACCCACAACTTCTGAACTGCTTTCAATAGAAAACGTTAACGTTTTGCAACCTTTTTAAAGGAGTCTAAACCTCAGGTTTCCCCACCACCAGCATGATGGTGCATGCTTTAGTGCAGTCCTTTTTCTTGCTTGAATACTAAGAATCAGTGATCCAAAACGCAAGTATGCAGGTAGGGAAACCCCACTTCAATGGCTGCATACATACTCCAAGTAAAAACTAACTAGCAGAACAAAAAAAAATAAACGTCAGCACCAGACTGCAGTCGAATTAAAATTCGAGTAGATCCAATAACAAAATATATACACAATGACCTAACCCTTCCCTGACTTTTCATTGCACATTAAATCTCATAAAGTCAAAAAAGAAATCTGGTTTGCCTAAATCAGAAATGCTCAACCTGTGCCCCTCTGAACCACCTGATGTGGCCCCAGACCTGCTGTGGGGAAATATAGTTAAATAGAGGATTAGTAAATATAAGTGGTCCAGGGAGAGGGATACAGGAGCAGTGCAATGGCAAATAGCTGTGGCAGCAGCGGCTTCGAGAAACTCGATGACATTTATAGTACAGCATCACCCCTGGGTGAAATGGCAAGATAACATGATACCAGTTTAATATAAATATATGTTTCGCATTGGTAGAAGTCTAGATATAGTATTGGGGAGCCAGTTTCGATCAGTTTGGGACTGATGGGGGAAGAGCTATAATTATGGGACCCATATATTCGGAGAGGCAATCAGAATGTGTATTGCTAGCGTGTGGGGATTGTTACATAATGTGGAAATGGGTGTGGTGGAAGGACATAGAATTGTAGAAAAAGCAGAGGTTGGGCTGCCTGCTGTGCATGTCCACTGCTAAAAGAACCAGGCTGCCCAGATACTCAATTTGGGGTTGCGGGGCCCACATGACCGCAAGCAGCCTATCAGTGCTGCCAGCCACTGCCAGTGCAAGCTGA
Source organism: Gastrophryne carolinensis (assembly GCA_027917425.1). Taxonomy (NCBI): domain Eukaryota; kingdom Metazoa; phylum Chordata; class Amphibia; order Anura; family Microhylidae; genus Gastrophryne; species Gastrophryne carolinensis. Next base: position 397,232,584 of record CM051238.1, on the reverse strand, counting down.
TGGGCTGCTGTAGAAGGATCCAGAAAGAGGTGAGTACCGGGACGGCACGGTTCTGTTTTTTAGCAGCGCAGTTCCTTTTTAAGTGGCCTGCGCTCTTCAAAAAGGTAGAGCACTCCAGGTTTAAACTTCTTTCCCATCCGATTTTGGAATGAGCCTCCATTTAAAGATCTCTAGGAAGCCCAAAAGTAGGTTCGATTAATTACTCAGTTTATTCACCCATGACCTAAGTGGTCACTGGCAGCATCATGCAATGCAAAGCAACTTTCTCAATAGACTAATGTAGCATCAGCATTGCTACACAAGAGAAAGAGGGGAGGCAGATATTTGAAGAGCTGTCCAAGACTTTTGGAAGTCACATAAAATAGATTAGACCCAATGTATCAATACCTTGAGTCTGCTTTTAATTTAAAGGGTTAATATGAGGTTATCCGTTCCCACCCTCCAGGAGTATTTTGGTTCTATACCCAAGTGCACGAGCATCAGTGGCTGCAGCAGCTACTAGGATTTCTTATTCAAACACAAAAGTGGAATTGCTGTGGGGTAAATTAAGGGACAGCAGCAAAACTAAAACGTGGAAAATTGTCCGGGGTGTGAGGGGCAAGCGGCAAAGAGTTGGAAGGAGGCAGGCCTATACAGGGTGATACATTTCCTGGGAGGAGAGTAGACTGATCTGGTGGAGGTGGCAAAAACTAGAGGAGTCCCCGGGTTGTCTACATGGCAGCTCCTGCAGTTGGCGCACTTCCTCTCTTCCCTGCGAGTGCATAGAGAGGGAGGACGGGAACTCACGGCCTATGAGGAACTGTGTCTCAGTATGCATCCGGAAAGACACACCCTCTCGAGGGCATACAACATTTTAATAGCCCCCCCCAGATATGGAAGACCCCCCTTTTCTGGTTAAATGAGAAAGAAACCAAAACGTAGCCTGGACGCCCAAACAACGTAAAAATAAAACCAATCTTTACCGCACAAAACCTCAATCTGCACTAGGTACCAAGAATGTAGCTACAAGCTGCTGACCCGATGGTAAAGGGTGCCAGCAGCTCTCCAGAAATGGTTCCCCGAGTGTCCCGGCTGAATGTTGGAGATGCGATGAGGAGAGGGGTGATCTGTTACATATGTTATGGGCATGTCCAACACTTCAGGGGTTCTGGGACACAGTCAGGCATGTTGCGGGGAAAGTTTCGGACTCAGACGTGCCTGCAGATCTGGCACTTTGCCTACTGCATATGTCGGAGACCCCAATAAAGAGATATCGCAACTCCTTACTGTGCCACCGGTTAAATGCAGCCAAGGCTTGTATACCACAAATGTGTAAGAGTGTGGAGCCCCCCTCAATAGCCCTGTGGTTTCAAAGAGTCAATGATATGATATTCGAAAACCTGATGCTGTCTAGAGATAATAGACATAAGAGATTTACAACGACCTGGTATAGATGGATAGAGTTCAAGGACTCCCCAGAGTGTAAAATGGTGCTTGGAATACCCTAGTGGAATGCCCCCTCTTCAACGCCCCTACCCTCCCTCCCTGTTGTCATTCCCCAAGGGATTGTTTGCTTGAATGGTTAATGGCCGTATACCCAAGTCGTAGAGTGGCAAGACCTGTAGCAAGTTAATAGCGCTTAATTGAGATGTACATTGAATGGCTTTGGCCCTCACAATGTTAACTGGCCACAAGGGTTGGGAGAATGACTGATGCGTGGGCTGGGTGAGTATTTAAGCCTTAATCAGTAGAGCAGCTTAAACTGGGAAGCACTTGTGGGACACAAGCAAGCTTTAAAGTTGCGTACAGATTATAGATCCACTACGATGTGCAAAGTAGTTGTGTACCGAGGCTTATAGTCCTATTGCATAACAATCCAGAACCCCGGAGCTCAGGTTTCAAAGCTGGCAACGTGGATGTAAAAGAGTTAATGGCGGGCAGCAGTCCAGACCTTTGTATGTTTACAGCACCTTTTGTAATAATCTTGGCACAGGTCAGACCCCTATTATTTATTTTCATTTAATTGGCCTAGTGAAAGTAAATATTAAATAAAGAAATCAAATTCAACAGTCGGTAAAATGTCTGATTGTGTTATCACAACACAAATGTTTCCTCCTGGAATAGAGACAGAGCTCATGACACAAAACCCAAGATGGTGCCAAAACCAGCAAAGCGGCGGTTATACGCAGCACTGAGCAAGGGAGAGGGGCATCGCGTGAGGGGCCGCATGAGAGGAGACAAAAAAAGAAAGACGGTGCCATGAACAACCAATCAGAAGCTTGCATTCTGTTATAGTGAGCTTCATGATTTCCCACTGACACCGCATGCAGTAACCTGCAACCCCTTCCCTCCAATGTTTTTAATGGGAACTGGCCATACATAGGCCTCGTCTGCGGGAGAATGGTCAAATGCAGGCACATGATCAGCTGATCACATGAACAGCCCACATCCGCTGAATTGCCCTCACTTTAGGGTAGAAAAGAGTGAGTGTTATGTAGCGAAAAATGCATTAATTTCTACCCATGTGCATCAGCTCAGGCAGTGACTCTCCATGGCTACCAGCTTAATGTGCTTCTTGGGATAAATTTAAAATCAGAGCATCCTTCCCCCATCCACCAAAAGGTTAAATTAACTTTCTACTCTCCCCAAGCTGGCTGTCAGGGGTGGCATATTTAATTCATCAGCCATCTGCATTATCTCATAAACCCTACTAAAAAGGTGCTTCTATCTGCCGACTACCATCTCATTCGCCCCTTTAATGGGGTCACATTGAGGAGCCATGCTCTGCTGCTGCTGAGGAGGCCCAGCAGAAAAGAGCGAGTTCACTAGACTTAGGATAGGATTTATAAAGCAGGTTTAATAAAAGATGCAACCCCTGACAGCCAGTATGGGGAACACTGAAAGCAGGTCGATCTAACTCTTTACCTGAAATGCTAGAGCACGTTTTCTCAACCTGCAGTACATGTACCCCAGGGGCTACTCTGGGAAGTTCAGGCATACAGGGGGTGCCTGACAGTTCTGGTATATTTTTTTTTAACAGCAAATCATTATTTATTTTTCCTTTGAAAGTGCACTGATGCTTGTGGCCCATTTATTTTGTAATATATATGTGTATATATATATATATATATAATGTATAATTAGTATAAATATATAATAGTAATATTTCTAATCGATCTCCTTTTTGAGGGTACTTGGTTGTAACTTCCTGTTGCTAGGGGGGTACTTGGCGTAAAAGGTTTCGAACCATTGTATGCCAAGCAGAAAATGAATGGCCAACAGAGGAAGAGGCTAGAAGTCTTGTGAGAAAAACAGAAGACATAGCTGTTAAACCAGAGATAGAACGATGGTGTTTTCTGAGAGGGAAGGCTACCAAATTAGCAGCCTAAGAGGAGAGGAAAGTGTGCTTTGATTATTCACTTACACCCTACAGAGGGCTCTTCAATTGGGACAGTTTCCCCTAAATGTCTAGGTTCCTGAAAACCAGAAGCGGATATGAGAACTACCCACACCACTAACTGATGGAATATTCAGGAGATAAAGCGAATGTTCCAAACATTTACTGTGCACTCACAGCAGACCTGGGGCCTGACCTCAGTAAGGAAGGCTACTCCACCAATGCTCCCACAAATCAGCACTGGATAGTGTAGGTAGTGAAGGAAACATTCAGGGGGAAGCATTGTCTGAAATATATGGTTAAAAAAAATTAAGAAGAAAGGTTTTGGGTCAGCACTCCTTAAAAATTCAACTTTTATTTATGTCCATTAAAAGCATCTCCAACAGTATTCAAAACAGCCATAAAACCATATTACCAGAACCCCAACAGCTGGAAAAAATCGTGCAGCTCTAACGCGTTTCAGACGCTACCAGGTCCTTAATCATAGATATTTTAAAATAATTCAGATAAGCAATTATATAGATATTTTTCTGTATAAGTGCTTATCTGAATTATTTTAAATTATCTACGATTAAGGACCCGGTAGCGCCAGAAACGCATTATAGCTGCACGATTATGGTTGTTTTGACTACTGTTGGAGATGCATTTAATGGACATAAATAAAAGTTGAATTTTTAAGTGCTGACCCAAAACCTTTCTTCTTGGCTTCTGAGTGGGGCTTGGGATGCCACGGACCATGCACCCTTTTACCCACATTTGATTGGTGTGCATTTATCGCTCTATTTTTTTTTTTTTAATTACCTTGGCTTCTGTTTTTAGGGTTCTATTAGGGGTCACACCGAAGAAAAGTCACTGAAATAAGGGTGCTCAAAACTTTTCAAATTTAACGATTGCAGTTTTACATCGCTGTTATTTTAAAGCTGACACTAAATCAAATAAAACATTAAAGAGAATTTTATTTTAAGTCCCAGTTGACTGCTGTTAAACACTAACCATATAGGTAGTGCAGTTTACTGTAGACCACAGTGGTGGAAGCACAACATAGAGAAGCTGTGGACAATGCACCACAATGAGGATAATTACAGCTTGCGCTCGCCGGAGAAGTGTACCACAGGGCACATTAGAGGTTAGAGCTCCGTGCCGAGGAAGGAAATGGCTCACCGCAACACATATCACTGATCACAGGACAGGAGAACATGACAGACACATTGCTACACACACAGGTCAATGCACAGGTTTATAGAGGAGAAAGGGGGAAAAGCAGCACAGATACCGTCACATCTATAAGTGTATAGCACAAACATATTCCATCACGCACATCTGAACATTTTGTAGTTAGACCAATGAACAAACTGCACAGTATGTTTTGAGGTTGCGAATCCAGACTGGCACGGAAAAAGAGCCTACTATTAAAAAAAAACCCCAGTGGCCCGGCCAGGAATCTAAAAGGTTCCAGAGCCTGCCACCGGCTTTCCCCCAGGGCATCCCAGAAAAGGGATGACCATGCTATGTGAAACCCCTCAGTGTGCCGGTAATAACTCACCTTTCTCTGATCCAACGGCGCATATGTGGGCTCTTGTCCAATCAAGGCCTTTTGCAAATGGCTCTGTTTCCAAAGGATGCATGCACTCCCGCCCCAGCCATTCACCCCACTAAAGGCAATCAGACCTTTGCTGAAGGATGTAAACATGGCAAAGGGCTTTGATTGGATGAGAGCCAGTGAATGTGCCATTGGACCGAAGAGAGGCGAGTTTTACTGGAAAAACGGAGGGGTTCCAAAAAGTGGGGCATCCCAGGTTTTGTTCGTGTTTAGAGAACAAAACCCAAGATTTTCACCATCTTGTGTGTTGTTCCTTCTGTGTGTGAAAACCTCGGGGTCACAAGTAAACTCACCATTTCCTCGCACCCACATGTGCGCGTCACTCAGCCAAGCAATGGCAAACATTTCATTTATACAAATCTCATTCATATTTTCAGGTGCAAAACACCACTACAACTACATTGCATAATAGGGAAACATGGGGCAATTTACCTGAAAATGGTTATATATTATACTTTTTAGTGTAATCCCCCCATGACTTCTCCATATTGTACCACCAGTGATCATATAGGAAACCTCTTGCTGCTGGAGGAACCCTGCCTCTTTCACTTTATTCTCATCAGGAAATACTTTCCCAAGCAAACATTTCTTCAGGTTACTAAATAGAAAGTAATCACTGGTAGCCACCAGTCTGGACTGCAGGGTGAATAATTAGGCCCCATAAAGCCGCATTTCCTGACAGCAGTTTGCAATCTGCAAGACTTTTGAGCAGACACATTGAAATGAAGAAGCTGCATGCCTGCCAACAAGTAGCCACTGCATTTCGATTTGATTGCCCCATGTAATGCCTTCATTGCTGAAGCATAGAAGTCTCTAGCAATTGTCTTGAGTGGCACAAATTCTAGTAATAAAATGCATTCTATATCCCAGAAAACTGCACAATATTTTTTGGGGTTGTTGAACAAGCTTCCATTGCATAGACTCTTGTTTGGGCGTAGGATGATGGTGGTGAACTCATGTTCCATCACCCGTAACAATAGAGAATAGAGGTCTCCTGGATTTTCTCTAACCTTATCTAAATTATCTTCGCTAAATTGCTGGTGACATCCTTTTTGCCCAGGTGTCAACACTTGCCCCACCCACCATGAACTGACCTTTGACATCAAAACATCGTGTATGATACAAGAAGCCGCCCCCAATTAAAATGCCTTTTTCATGAGCTATAAAACCAGGGCTGTGGCCCCCTGGTAAACCAAAGTTTGGACTCCAACTCCTCTATCTTAACTTCATAAATGGCCACTAATTAGTGATAAAAATCTGTGTGAGTGAGGCAGGATTCCAGGAGAGACACCAGACGGCACACCTCCAGTTACTGTAATGCCCTCCATGATGCATAAGAGAAGATTAGGAAGCAGACCCTCCCCTAATTTCTCTGCACAGTGGATGGTAGCTAGTCTCTACCCACTGCAACCTGACGGGCAGCAAGCACAGAGGAAAACTGCTACAACATGCCAGATACAAGTAATACAATGGCCAGAAATAGGGTTGTTCCTCTTGTAAACGCACTATTAAAAATCCTGGACCCTTAAAATAACTATTGCCCTGCATCTAAAATAAATATATTTTAAGGTTTTAGTTGCCTACTTATTATTTCCCTCACTGGGCTACAACTCTGTTCAGGATTTCAGGATATGGCTACTGCCATCCTGCCTCAGAAGCATCACATGCTGAGGAGAGGAGAGGCACAGACAGAGCAAAAGGAAAGCAACCCCAGAATGCAGAGTGGCATAGTCAGAAGACTATTCCAGACTACTTCCATTCTGCAGGTAGCCTGAGACTCCATGGACCGCCATCTTTAAAGGCTAAGAAAATACACTAGGTGCGAGTAAGATGATTTTCAATGAGAGCATTGGAGAACATGCATGTTAGACTCTTATTTAGGGCAAAGGTTCAATTTCATGTGAAACATGTTGAAAGGCTAATACTTAATGTGTTTCTGTTCTGTTTAACACTTCTGAGATGACTACAGACACTCAGTGATCAACTATCTTTGGTCTTTAGGAGGAGGAACTAATTACTGAGCGGGTGTTTGAAGCATTGTAACTAAAGGCCTTGGGGCAGCATGATGCCTAGTACAAGGGATAGGGGAGATTGAAGAACTCTATCACCACTAGAACACCCTGCTGCTGATGATCACTGATTTTATAAACAAGGGCCTTGTTAATTTTAATATATTACAATTTCTAAACTTCCTATGAAAGTTACATTAGTTTACAATACTAGTAGAGATGTTCTTTTTCAGAACATTTTTAAAAAGGCTCCGACTCCACAGCGCTGGCAATAACACTTTGATCAGATGATCATGAATCATGGCCTCCACTTTAGAGCACATTTCCTCTGAAGATGCTTTAACGGGTTGCTCTGAACGGTGGTCATATTCAGTTGACTCCCTACTCCATTTAAACCGCTTGGCCCAAAACTTTACTTGGTAGTAGGAAGGCACATCATCACCATGTACAGCAATCATCCTTTCATATATTTCTTTGGGTTTCTTTTTCCTATGTAAGGAATTTAATCATGGAAAAAAGCTACAAATCTCAAATCTTTTTGTAAACCTGCATTGTACTGAACTTACAATTCTGTCACTTCCAGTGGTTTGATCAGACAGGAACTGCTACTGTGTGTTCAGACTGGTCTCAATCTGCACAAACAAGCTCAGCTCTCCAACACTGACAGAACATACTGGGATAGATAACTCAATGAACAAAACTACCACTGCTACTCAAGGGGTTTCCACCCAGTTATATTATACCTCAGTATAATAGCAGACCTTGAGGTCTGCTTCTAACATGATCTTGATCTGCCCTTTATTATTATTTTCTTTAGCAATTTACCTTGTTTTATTTAAAAGATGATTTTTAGGCACCTAATTTTATCCAAATCGCTCAGGATGCATAGATGCTACATGATGCTACAACCCACAACCAGCAGCCCGGGGCTACATGCAGCTCTCAGAGCTATCTAATGGGGGTCCCTGGCCTAAAGGGTTGATTCAGATGTCCAGTCAAACCAAGGAGCCTTCCCTGCCTGGCACAGCTACTCATTCCCCCTCCTGACCTGTCCACATCCTAAGCCACCAAACTAATTAGCTCACGTGGCAGCCAGTCTCCCTGAAGCTGCTAAAGAAAGGCAGAGGGAATGGGGTTCTTGTGTTGCCAGTCAGGGGGTGCACACTTCTTTCCTCCAATCAGTGAGGCAAGCTTTTCCCTTATAACTGTGGGCTGGAGCATGCACTTGGGCCTGGTATTACAACTGAAGACAAAAGTTTATAATGGACAGTATTTTATGAATAAATGACACTAGGATGGACACGTTGCCATTTGTGGAAAAATACCAAATATTTCAGCAATTAAAAAAATAAAATAAAAAAAGCTGCTTAGAAAAGTCTGATCAGATTAAATGGGAAAGTGACTTTAGAGAGATAAACCAGGGGGGGGGGGGGTCAAATCAGATTATATTTAGCAAAGAGTTGCAAAGGCAGATGGCACCACCATAACCGCTACAACTCATAGCCATGTTATTGGTTTATAGTAGGATAAGAAACTACTGGATGAAAATTTCCAAAGCTAATGTGACCCATTTAAAGTGATCCTCTACACTTAGTATAGGATCAACTTAAAGTGGACCAACACCCATGCCTGATCAGCTCCCTCCCCGAGGGGCATCCGAAATTGGGATGCCCCACTGTGTGAAACCCCCCAGGACGCCCACAAACCTTACCTTCTTAAGGGCAATAGCAGTAATGGCAGCAGCACAGGCCGGGCGCAGTCCAGCCCCCACACAAGTAAAAGCATGGCAGGCCAGCTGATCCATGCGCCGGTCCTCGCTGACAAAGTGGTAGTGTCAGGGGAAGGCATGACCGAAGTATTACACAGGCCTAGCACGGGAGCGTCCACCACAGGGGGACAGGACCAACGCTTTACTATATCAGCAGGAAAGGGATCTCTCTTATCCAATCACTTGGGCACAGTGGGCAGCCTGTTAGGACATTCCCACTCCCTAAGCACCATAGAAGTGAAATGGCCCTGCTCAGGGAACTCCAGACGCTGTTTACCAGGACGAAAAAGCTCACCCTGCTTTCTCTTAGTTCCCCTCCTTCTAGGGCAGTGGTCCCCAACCCTGTCCTCAAGGCCCACCAACAGGCCAGGTTTTGCAGATCTCCACAAAGATGCACAGGTGGAGTAATTAGTGCAGCTGCAGAGCAATAGAGCTGGCAATTTGGAGATCCAAAAAACATGACATGTTGGTGGGCCTTGAGGACAGGGTTGAGGACCACTGTTCTAGGGAATAAAGTCCCCCAGTAGCATCAAACTCCTCATACTCCTCAGTGGAGCGTGGGGGTGTGGAAGTCAGGTGCCGCTTCTTGCCAGAAGCCTTCCTAGAAATAGGCCCGGCAAGCTGCTTCTCAATGTTGGCCACACGAAGTGCCAGATCAGACTGTGACCCCCTGCTAGCATCCCCCTCACTGGGAGCTAATTGCAGCAGTGGGGGGGTAGGTGATGCCGAAGGGGGCGCAGAGCTGGGAAGTGATGCAGGCAAACCAAGCTGGAGCGCAAGGACACTTTGAGCGCACGGCACGCACACCGTGACATCATTGCTGATAGGGGATACCCTGCACATGAACACAGCCGGGATTGCCCCGAAGGACCCCCGAGCACGCTATCCCCAGAAGCCTCCATATGGTGATTAACACAGGCGCAATAGGCCAGCGCTGGGTAAAGGCCAATACAAAAGCCACCCGGTATGGCCTCCCACGGGATGCCCCCAGATCAGCAAAAAGGGGGGGGATGAGGGGGAGGAAGGAGTAGAGCCGGGAGAAATCACAACCCACTGGTATCCCGCCTGAAAGACATAAGTAAAAACGACACGAGCATCCCGCAGCACATGCCCCACGAGACCAATAAAAAACCCCCAAGGGGGACTCCCGGACCAAGGACATCGCAGGTTCACCAAGGCACAGACCGCAGGATGAAGCGATACACCGGAGAAACAACGCTGCAGCCCCGAAGGGAGAAATCCAGACGCGTAGATAATCCAAAATGGCGCCAGCAGAGGTACCTCAAGGGGCGGGCCGCAGGGGGACGACACAATACGCGTCATCACCCGCCCCCCCCCCCCGAAGAGCGCAAAAACGGCGCCCACGTGACCCTGCCGGCGCCATGACGAAGCAGAAACACCACAGGTTATAGCGCCCACAGCCGCGGAGCGCAGTACAAAGCGGCGCAGCGGGCAAAAAACACACTGTAAACGCCAAAACACCACTCGCCGCTACCACCCGACCCCCCCCCCCAAACAAAGTCAGAGAGGGGGAGGGGGAGAGAGAGAGAGACGAGAAGGCAGCGGCAAGTATCCAGCCCAGGAGGGGGGGGGAAAATGGGACCCCTGAAGGAAAAGAAGGGGACACAGTCCCCAAAACACTCACCCCCTCAGAAGCCAGGACAGGAACTCTGCATCCCTAGTAGGCTCACCATAAAGCCTATGGTCGGCTACCCTTTGTGGCACAGGGTCTGCGGCTTGGAGCTGCGCTCCAGGAGCACTTGACCCTAGTGCTCCTCAACCTCACCCGATCTGTCAGCCAAGGCTGGGAGGCAGCGAGGGTCCAGAAACGGGTGGAAATAGACATGCAGGGCCGCAGGCTTGGTTGCCCCGCTCACCTGTGCAGAGAGAGAGCCATCTTCTAACTTCGCAGTTTCACTGCAGAGGAAGGTCTCCACCCCCCCCCCCCCCCAACAGCAGGTCTCCATCCCCCCCCCCCCCAACGACAGGTCTCCATCCCCCCCCCCCCCCCCAACGGCGGGTCTCCATTCCACCCCCCCCAACGGCGGGTCTCCATTCCACCCCCCCCAACGGCAGGTCTCCATTCCACCCCCCCCAACGGCAGGTCTCCATTCCCCCCCCCCCCCCCCCAACGGCAGGTCTCCATTCCCCCCCCCCCCCCCAACGGCAGGTCTCCATTCCCCCCCCCCCAACGGCAGGTCTCCATTCCCCCCCCCCCCAACGGCAGATCTCCATCCCCCCCCCAACGGCAGGTCTCCATCCCCCCCCCCCCAACGGCAGGTCTCCATCTCCCCCCCCACGGCAGGTCTCCATCTCCCCCCCCACGGCAGGTCTCCATCCCCCCCCCCCCCACGGCAGGTCTCCATCTCCCCCCCCCCCCCAACGGCAGGTTTCCATCTCCCCCCCCCCCCCAACGGCAGGTCTCCACTCCCCCATTCCTGCTTGTAGCAAAAGGAAAAGAGGGGCAAACTTTGTAGCCTGGCTACAGCACTATTATTGCCAGTGCCACCGCTGTGGACAGATACTTCTATATTGTTATAGGAAACATGCTCAGGAACTGAGGACAGGATTGTGTCCAAATGTTGTGGTGTTGTGGCTTTTTACTAGGACATGAGGCACTATACAGCTCCCTTAAGCGAGCCCCACATCTAGAAGCCTGACCAGCAATGACATTTCAACTGTCGTCATAGGACGTCATTAAGGTGCGGGCTGCTCTGCATCTTAACTCAGAGGCATTGTAGGCATTGCACATACGATTGTAATGTAAACTCTGAAAATCCAGGGGACTATAAATCACAGGATTAGCCAGATTTAGAAAAAAAATCTCTGGATGGGATGTGCAATGCGTTCATGGCACAGTTCAGAGCGCATCCCCGAGGAGATTCTGGAATTCAAGTGTTGGATGTGAGTGAAGAACACAACATTCTGTGCGATAAAGGACATGGCGTATGGCCTCTCCTACGATCCTGAATGACTTCTGCCAGGCGGATCATGAGAATCTTCCAGGTTTCATCCTATTGTGTGAGCAGTTGAGGAAAAAGGGCTACTGCAGCTACCAACAAGCAGGATGGTACTGCTGCCTATTCAGCTATGGCAGCTAGCTAACAAAATGTCCCCAAAATGCTGCATATAAAGAAGAACGTACAAAAGCTTTTCCCATTCAAAAAGACGGCAGCATCCTATTACTCATGTTAATATGTTACCCATTAGCCAGTGCAGGCTTGCAATAAGGAGCTTTAGGGCTGGCTACATGGCCACATCCAATTCCTCGGGCGGGAGGAGGGCCCATCTACCCAAGCCCACTGTCTGTCCCTGCAATACTGTAGTCTTGGAGTATACTCATTGACTTACAATAACGGCACTTGGGGTGGGAGGAGTTCGACTCGGCTGGGATGTCACTTGCTGGCCCTAGTCCACCACCGCTTTTAGCCAATGATAACCAGAATTCAAAAAGGTAGAAGCAGCATTCGGGATTAAAAAAAAAACAAAAAAAAAAAAAAAAACAGGTCAACTTCAGTCAACGTGGTATCCCAAACTGACAAAATCATCCTTTTCCTTCCACATAGTAGAAGCGTGTTTCCCACAGAGATCCAGATCTCCTTCTGTAGCAAAGTCCACCATGACCACCAGTGGACTTATCTTCGTCGCTCTTACATCAGACTGTGTGGGACAAACCAATACTTGTGTGTGCAGGGGAGGAGAGCTGTTTGCTCTGCTCGCCTGTCTCTTCTCTGATTCTTTGTACACAGCAAAGTACATTAGCAATTTAATTCATCGTCTTGTGCTCGAAAAATATTGCTGCTCAGTAGTTTTAAAGTTGGAGCAATCACCAGGATTTTCAATCTCAGTGATTGGTCCATGTCCCTGCTGAGTGAAGCCCCCAGATCAGCTATAAACCCATTCCCACAGCACATACTAATACACAAGAAAAAGCCATTGTTTTGGACTGATCATAAGCACGGGACGTGGGGGCAGCTGCATCCCTGGTTTTGTGGCAGAGTAGGCACCTTCCTTCCTCCTTCCAGCACGCAGCTTAACTGAATGGCTGGGCATGGGAATGTGCACAGCTGCAGGGATACAGTCCACAACCGTGCAGAGGGACCAGCTGAATGCTAAGAGTTCTACAGGACTGTCCAGGGGGAACAGTAGGCCATCCCAATTTGGGATGCCCCAGGGGCACCTAATGGTAGTTGGCCGACCCTGGAATCTTACAGATTCTAGAGTCGCCAACAGCTGTGATAGGTGCACTTTCATCAGGCATGGAGAAGAGGAGTACTGATAATGTGTCACTGAACTTGATAGGTGATGCACTAAAAATGGCCTAGTGATCATCGTGGCGAAAACAGGACACTATACAATGCAGTCATCAACTTTGTCCTGGGATTCCTGCAGGTGTGAGGGTGCGTGCAAAAGGGACAAGAAAAGACTCTTGACCAGAAGAAGACAATTTGCACCCTGGATACTCACGGCTTAAACCAATCCCATCAGGCCGCTACAGACTACCACCATGCAGGACCACCCCTCAGCAATCCGACTTCTTCACTGGACCCTCTCCCAACAATGCTGCCACAAACAGCCAAGATGTAACCATTAAATCTGCTATGATAAAACTTCCAAAGATATCACACACACTTGGGCACCCCCTTAAACCGGACCAACAGCCTGGCACAGTTGGGAAAGAAAGGTAGCGGCCATTTTGGACCTTCCTCTCCCAGCATCTCATTGATGCTGCTGCCTGGATTCAACTGACATCACTGACAATGCACAGTAACAGGAAACCCAGCAGCACTTCCTGTTTGCAGGTGGCCTGCAGATACATGAGATGCCGTTCTCTATATAGCAATCTATATTGTCCTGGGGAGGGGTGCATACAAGCACTGTTTGTTGTGTTGGTCTGGTTTAAGTCATTTCTGACTGTTGGTCCACTTTAATGCTCTAATGTTCTCATATTATCTCAAGCCCCATCTAATACCACTTATTCAGGCCTGACCTAATGCATCCCTTGCTTTCTCCCGACTCTGTAGCTTTGTATTTCTGATTTCTTGACTGACATATTGCATCCCTTGTTTGTTTTCCTAAAACCCTCGTGTATTTTACTGGAACAACGTAAACTGCCAAAAATTAATCGTGCACCCGACGAGTAACGCTCTATTCGATTCTAATTACACAGAGATAAGAGAGACCCCCCCCATTCTTTACAGACATTTGGAGCGATCACACATAAAGCGGAATTTTAACTGTAAGACAGGAGACGAAAGATCATCCCAACTATGCTCATCAGAGGTCAGCTCTCTGGCATAAGAACAGACTCTACAAGAAGTCCTAACGTTTTGTATAAGGCGCGGAAAGTTTACAGGCTATAGTAACAGCGATACCATAAACAGAAAGACGAAATGGACTAATAGTGTTTTCACAATTACAAGCCGTCTAACTTCTTCTGCATCAACACAACACAAACCAACAGGTTCAAAGCCAGGAAGCAGAGAGAAGGCGGGCAGGCCCGCACCGTGTGACGGTCCTCCAACAAGGAAGAGAAATAGCTGAGGTGCCTGTTTATACAATCTTATCGCCAGAGATTAGGGACACAGGCCAAATAACACAAGGGTTTAAAAATAGCTGGAGTGACGGCATCAACACATCTCAAGTCAGTCAAGAGGAAATAAGGCCGTCCACCTCCCACCACAGTCTAGACCTAAAGAAAGCCATTTCACGTTGTTATTGAAAGCCAATTAGATTGAAAGCCTGAATAGATTGCAGCTTTGCTTCCCAATTCACTTAACAGTCATCCTATATGATCAGGAGCAGTGGTTCTATTCATGCCATACATTATAATGGCCGGGAGTTTACTACAGGTGTGGTCTGCATATTACAATGCAACAAGATCTAGAAAAATCCCATTCAGCCTAAAACCAGCACCTGGTGGACTAAACCAAGGCTCCTCAGCTGAATGGGGCACCTCAGCACTCCGGCTGGGCCGTGCAGGGAAAAATCAAAAGGAAACCAAGGATGGACAGGAAGGGTGGGCCTTAAATATGTTCTGATCTTGTGTTTCCAGCAGGAGGCAGAAAGTATATCTCATGTGGCCATCGTGGAGGATGAATGGGGAAAGATGCATTACTGCAATGATGTGGAGGTAGTACCGCTAGTAGACACTGTAAGCGGGTATTGGGCGCTGTAATAGAGCGTCTCAGTTGCTGTAGTAACCCGGCCGGCATTGATGAATATGACGTGTGTTGACGTAGCACCAGCTCAGTGCGTCCGGTACTTGGTGCTCCACACCATATTTAACAAAACACACAGCGTCGCTATAGCATAGAGCGCCAGACGCTGTGTGATTATAGTCTGTTTTTGAACACATATCCACCAGTAACAAAGCGAAAACACATAGAATTACATTGTTGTAAGACTGTGACAATAACACTTCAGTGCCAGACTTGTAATGAGAATTATGCATACAAATATAAAATGATAAAAAATATATTAAAAGTGTTTGTTTGCAGCAAGGAAAGGTCACACAATGATGTGAGCAAAAAAAAAAAATAAATTAAATTGCCAAACAACTAATGAAAGCCCATTGAAATGTATGGGAGAGCGCTACAAAGGCGACAGGCACTACATGGCGCTCCTGAGCCTAGAGCGCCTGCGCTATACGCAGCACCGCCTGTAATAATACATCGGACGCTACATGGCGCTGTTAGAGGCGCTCACCAGTTTCGCTTTCTTAAATGTGGTTTTGCATACAGCGCCCAGTGTTCACCAGACACTGCCTGCCGCTACGAGGCGCTACCTTCTTAAATAACCCCCTAAAATTCTTACCCCCTGATAATGCCATTGTTCTAAGCCCCCTTATGTATGAAATAAACATATGGATGCCGTGTGTCAGCAGTGGGGCTGAGGGTTTACAGTGACTGAGCAGCTGGCGGGTGAGGAGACCGTCACCTATGTCCTGCCCAGAAAACCACAAGCCGGGACTGTGCTGAACTCTTGTTGTGGTGATCTAGGATTTTTCTTTGTTTTATTCGGCTTGTGGGACCTTAGGATTTCCTTCCATTACAGGCAATTTACTATATACATAATTCAAACTAAAATGATCTAAGTAAAAGGTGAATTGAGGACTCCTACACCTGAGACACAGATTTTCAAGTACAAGCAATCAGAATTCTTCCAATCTCTTTATCTGACAAAACAATAGAACTGACCAAATTAAACCTACTGAAAGCGGACCAACAGCTAAAAATGACTTAAAGTGGACCAACACCCTCCCATGATCGGCCCGGGAATCTATAAGATTCCCGGACCGATCAGACCCCTGACTGCGGGGCACCCCGATCGGAAACCCCCAGAAACCCCTACATCCCTCTAGCAGGATGAGCACCCACGCCAGCCTGTAAGAGTGACGCGTGGGAGGCGGCGGCGGGCGCGCTCTCTTGTCCGTCGCTGCCTCCTGCTTGTCCGTCGGCGGGGATTGGCAGCGGCGGTCACGTGGGAGCGAGGAGAGGTGAGTTTTTTGGGGTTTCTGGGGGGGTTTCACACAGCGGGGCAACCCCGATCGGGGTGCCCCGCCGAAGTGGACCAAAACCCAGGATAGTCAAAATCCTGGGTGTTGGTCCACTTTAAACCAGACCAACACAACAAACAGTGCTCATATGCATCTCTCCCAAGGGCAATAACTATTGTTATAGCTAATTTTTAGAAACAAAATGGCGGCTCGTGCATTTGCAGGTCACCTGCAAACAGGAAGTTTGTTACTGGTATTGTCAGTTGAATCCAGGCAGCAGCATGGCTAATATGCTGGGAGCGGAAGCTCCAAAATGGCAGCTACCTTTCTTTTCCAACTGTTCTAAGTCCAGTTGAAGAATTACTGAATTTCAGTTGAAACATTTGCTCAGGCAACTGTGCTGGTTACAAAGCTTACAGCCCGTGCATGGTGCCAACAGTGGGCAACTATGGGCACCATATAAGCCCCTAGTCACAGCAGTGTGCTAGACCTCTGCTAGAGTTCAGGTCTAAATGACAACTGGCGATCTACACAATAGGGAGCTACAGGTCGGGGACTCTCTGCTTTACTGTAAGATGCAGCTTCGTTCATCCCATGATGTTTTAGATTGGAGAATGGTACATTTTAAATTAATATTAAACTGGACCTTCAGCATCATTTAATGAAAAGCCCAAACCCTCAGAAAACTATCCCCCTGAATCTAAAATGAATCTATTTTATGTTTTTAATCACTTTTTATTCTTTCCCCGCTGGGCTTCAACTATGTTCAGGACTCTAGGATACAGGCGCCGCCATCTTGCCTCAGAAGCATCACATACTGAAAAGAGGAGAGTGGGGCAAAATTACAGGGGGCAGGTTATAGCTGTGCTTTGCTTGGACAGAGCAGAGCTGGGGTCAGGAAAAGGACAGCAATCCCAGAATGCAGAGCAGCAGTCAGAAGACACTTCCTGTTTGCAGGCAGCCTGAGACACCATGTGCCACCATCTTGGATGTTTAAAGGCTCATAAAATGCAGTAGATGCATGTTGGGTGATTTTTAATGTGAGCAATCTGTATGTACAGGGTGTGGGGAACATATAAGATAGACTCTTATTCCGGGTAAAGGTCCGACTTAACAACTTGAAAACTAAAAAGGACCATGGAAGTAGTAACCTAAGAAATAAATAAAAAAATATTATATAATATACATTATAATTATATAATTATTATATTATATTATAATTATTATAATATAATATAAATATAATAAAAAAGTTTATATTTTGGATTATACCCCTTTTGCTTTGACAGCTTTGCACACTTGCTATTTACTGAATCAACTTCATGAGTTAGTAACCGGGAATGGTTTTCATTTAAGGACTATGCCGTGTCCAGAATTAAAGCAGACCAACAGTCAAAAAAACACTTAAACCAGACCAACGCAACAAACAATGCTCATATCCATCCCTCCCCCAGGCAATTTAAATTGCTGCACATAAAAATTAATTGGTGGTAAATTTTAAAAAGAAAATGGCGGCTCGTGCATTGGCAGGACACCTGTAAACAGGAAGTGCTGCTGGGCTTCCTGTTACTGATCATTGTCAGTTATGTCAGGTCTGGTTTAAATTCGTGAAATGCATTACCTCCATAATGGTGTCACGGAGTTCAAGTACCAGACACACAAAATTAACAGTTCAGAAAAAGACTGATAATTATTTATGGTCAAATTGTTGCAAAGAAGCTACTACTGAAGGACAACATGAGAATTGCTAGGCCCCAATAGACACAAGTAATGCACATAAGTGCCCTAATCAGTCTGTGGTCCAATTAGTCAACAATTGAGATTTTGGGGAAAAAGGTGAGCGCATGGCTTCTTAAAGTGGACCAACACCCTGACTTTTTCTTTCTCATTCAAATAATAACCCATGCCATGCCCCAGGACCCGTTAAAGATAATAAAAAAAAAAAAAAGAAGAAGAAAACTTACCTTCGATGATCCTGCGCGGCGTCGAGTCATTTTTTGTTTCGCGTGGCCATCTTTGATTTTTCATGTAAGAGGAAGAGATCGTTTGACCTCTTCCTCTTGCAATTTTCACGCATGCGCAGTAGCGCCGCTTAGGTAAAATGAAGCACCGCTCGCTCCCGTCGCTTCACTTTACCTTGCGCGTTTTTTTGTCTTTAGGTGAGCGCGCTCTGCAGAGCAGGGAAAAGGCAGAGGGAGTGAAAGTCGGGAATATGCCTGTGATAGGCGAGTTGTTGATTTATTTTTCTGTTTTTTACTTTTTTTTCTTCTTTCAGGAACTAGACCAGGGAGACGTGCACGCTCCCGAGAGCGGACAGAGGCCACGCCCCCCCCCGATGACGTTGAGAAGAGCAGAAGAAAGTGAAATCGGGCGAGTGAGGAGGACAGCTTATCCACGGACAAGGAACAGGGACAGCATGCAAATGGACGGACAAACAAGATGGGCAGCATGGTAATGAACGGACAAGAGCTGGAGGGCGGGACTTCCGGACGAGATTTTTGAAGAATACAGGCGCTGCGAGGGACAGAAGGCTGCAAAAGTCAGCAAAAGGTAAGTGTTTTTTATGTTTAACTGTTCAGACTTGTTGTTTTGGAGGGTGTTGGTCCACTTTAATTTGTCATTCCCACTATGAAGCATAAAAAGGAGGTGGTGTGAGGATTCTTTGTTGGAGACTTATTAAAACTTCACACACATTTAACCAACATGGCTACCACAGCATTCTGCATCGACAGGCCATCATATATTCTTAGCGCTTAGTGGGGCCATCACCTCCAGAATATGCAAGAGCCATCTGACCAAGATGCAGAGGGATGGCGTGTTGTATGCACAAGGACTTGCCCTAAACAGGAGTGTGTTTGGAATTAAGGGACTACAGCCAACAAGTACCCAGCTAAAAAATCCTTAAACTGGAGCTTCAGCATCATTCAATGAAAAGCCCAAACCCTTAAAAAATGATTTCCCAGCATCTAAAATATATTTTAAATTTTTAGAGTGACATACGGGCGTCACCATCTTGCCTCAGGAGCATCACATACTGAGGAGGGGGGGGGCAGGTTATAGCTGTGCTTTGCACAGACAGAGCAGGGCTGGGGTCAGGAAAAGGACAACAATCCCAGAATGCAGAGCAGCATAGTCAGAAGACACTTCCTGTTTGCAGGCAGCCTGAGACGCCATGTGCCACAATCTTGGATGTTAAAAGGCTCATAACATGCAGTAGATGCAGGTTGGATGATTTTTAATGTGAGCAATCTGTATGTACAGGGTGGGGGAAACATACGATAGGCTCTTATTCAGGGTGAAGGTCTGGTTTAAGGTCTGTTGGAAAACCCTTCCAGGTCACCACCACATGAAGCAGACCGAGAAATGTCCAATGCCATCATCAATGCAAAAAAAATGCTAATTTTAAGAAACTAAACAATAGTTTGTTTACTTCTTAGTTTCTCCATGTTTTCAGATTTTTAAAAGCATACTACAATGACATTTTTGTTAAAAAAAATATGAATGAAAAGCTGTGATTTGCTAATGGATATTTAAATGGCACAATCAAGAGTAGCACAGAGAAAAAACCTACAGTGTCTACACATAGCTAGTTTATATTTACTCTGGTATCCATTAGATACATTTACAACAAGATCACCAGCAAGATCTTCCGGCCCCCAAACAGGTTGCTTGACAAGTATGTCATACACAAAGCTGAGGGAACAGGGAAAGCCACTGATGTGCTACCATGGCCTCCAGGACCTCAGTGGGAATGCGCTTGCTGCCAGAATAATTCGTTTTATTGTTTTAACCCCTTAACATGACTAAGAACTGGAAGAGAGGAAGGTCTTTTCTTTTCTTTTCTAGACTTTAGGGTTTCTTTAAAGTCTCTGTCCAAACATGTTTACTTCCACCCAACCTACTCCACAATGGAATAGTTTAAAAGGAGCCATTTCAAAGCATCCCAAAATCTTTGATTATACGCCAATACCTTAAAGTGGACCAACACTCAGGATTTTCACTATCCTGGGTTTTGGTCCACTTCCGCGGAGCACCCCGCTGCGTGAAACCCCCCAGAATGGCAGAAAAAAAACTCACCTCACCCGCTCCTACGACGCATGCGCGGGCCTCATCCAATCAGTGCGCTCAGAGCCGCTGTGGTATGCAAGGGACGGACAACCACAGCGGCTCCGAGCACGCTGGCAGCCGCATCTCGCGCTTCCCTCTAACAGGGAGCGTGCCCGCGCCAGCCATTCACAAGCGGCCGGCGCGGGCACGTGCCCTGCTAGAGAAGCGCGAGATGCGGCCCGCCCATGCGCCGTTGGAACGGGAGTAAGGTAAGATCAATGGGTCGTCCTGGGGGGGGGGGGGGTTCACACAGCGGGGCATCCTGATTTCGGATGCCCCGCGGGGAGGGATCTGATCGGCCTGGGTGTTGGGCCACTTTAAGTGAAGCTGCTGGCATCCCTTCCATTTCTGGGAATAGCTGAGCAAGGGCAGGTCATGGCACAGTTGTGGTCAGACCCAGCTGCGGGACCACGATGGCTTCCTATGTTAACTTGAACCAAGAGCTGGAGTGGATGTTAGAACACTTTTTTTCTTAGTTGTGCAGGAGCAGAATTGAAAGGAGGGCAAACATTTGAGCCCTGCTATTGCTTCTACCCGGCACTGCAGGACAAGGAGTAAAGGGGCATGGGATAGGCATCTGGTGAGTCGATTGCAGCCTTATCATTGCCAATGCCTGGACAGTCCCTTTAACGGGACATTACACCTGTGCTCTACCCTCATTTCAGAGCCTAGTGAGGCAAAAAAGTAGCACAACTAGCTCAGATTACTTAAACCGGACCTTCACCATGATTTAATGAAAAGCCCAAACTCTTAAAAAACGATTCCCCAGCATCTAAAATTAATATATTTTACATTTTTAGTCACTAACTTATTATTCTTTCCCCCACTGGGCTGCAACTCTGTTCAGGAATTTAGGATACGGGCGCCGCCATCTTGACTCAGGAGCATCACACTTACTGAGGAGAGGAGAGTGGGATAAGGTACAGGGGGGCAGGTTATAGCTGTGCTTTGCTCAGACAGAGCAGAGCTGGGGTCAGGGAAAGGTCAGCAGTCCCAGAATGCAGAGCAGCACAGTCATTTCCTGTTTGCAGGCTGCCTGATAAAATGGCGGCTTCCATAAGCCGCCATCTTGGATGTTTAAAGGCTCATAACATGCAGTAGATGCAGGTAGGATGATTTTTAATGTGAGCAATCTGTATGTACAGTGTGGGGGAAACATATAAGATAGACTCTTATTCAGAGTGAAGGTCCGCTTTAATAGAGATTGATCAAATACTGAAACGGCTTTGCTATCACTGTCATGGTCCCTTTATGGTAACTTTATCAGAGGAGAAAAAAAAGCCGTCATTACAATTCAGATAACATATTACATATGTGACAGTTTTGTGAATTACCGTAGGTTTACTTTGCCATCTTCATTACTAAAAAAAAAAAATATAATCATTTTATTTAAGTTTTAAACTGCTGAAATAAGAAAAGAAAAATCAGCCTGAATGTCGCAGACATTTCCGGAAAAGGATGGACCACCTTTCCCGTACTATGTAACGGCTTATGGAATATGGAAACAAGCCCAGGGGCATTTGGCATCAGATGCCATTAGTACTCAGCCCAAGAGGAAAATAGATCCATGGTTAGAGGTTTTTTCTAGCATCCAATCAATGTCCATTTTACAACCTCTATAGTATGTAGGTCAGTAAACATCCATTACACATCAATCGTGCTGCACCAATCATCAACACAAAGTCAGATGTAGAGCAGGTCAAAAAAAAATACTTGTGCAAGGCAAAAAAAAAAAAAGTAAATGGGACTTTAAAGCTGCAGCACATGGCCAATCGCAGGGCCATGTTTCGCCAAAGGAGTGAGAAAACAGGTAAGAAAGACGTTGCTTGCAGGGGTTAATAGTAAAAATGTATTCTATAAATATTGATTGAGTAAGCGCCAAATGCTGGATGATGAGTAAAACCCTCTCCTTGAATATGTGGTTAGTTGTGTAAGACACGGGGGGATATTGAGGTCAGCAGTCTGTTCAAATAATCTATGAACAACTAAACTACTGATCTATGATTAAAGGCCGATAGCGTCCGAAACGCGTCAGGACTGCACCATCATGCTGGTCTGGTAATCATGTTTTTATGGCTTTAGCACGACATTTATTGGATGGAGATGTTTACTAATAAAGCATTGGACTTTTAAGGAGAGCGTACCCACTACCTTTATTCTTACTATTGCTGTGGGGCGGAGGAAGTGCCCTGGGTCAAGCATCCTGTTAATCTGTTACCGGTGTCCATTAACCTTCCTCTATATCGGAGTCTGCTCAACTAAACCTAAAAGCTTCCGTTACGGGCAAAACATTTAGGGGGGTAATCGGGTTTCCCCAGTACCACCTGCAATTGCTATATGAAAAAAAAAAAAATGGAGAAATGAAACCCACCCCCTCCTACATCACATAGTGTAAGACACACCATTCACCGTGTATAGGGGGGTGGTTGCATCTTCCCCTGCTTGCCTGGTTTCTTTTTATCTTTATATTTAACTCACAGACAGCATCCAAGGTAGCCCAGTTATGCTGGAAGCATAGAAAGCAAGAGACTGAAGATAAAAGACAGGCAAGCAGCTTCCTTCACAGACTGACTGTAACAATCCCAAGTCTGATTGACACAACTGCAAAGCATTGCTTAGAATAGGAGATCATAAATAACTGCCCTCTTCTGATAAAGAAATTAAAGTAGAAGTCTAAGCATTTTGTAACACCCGCTCCTCACTCCCACTGTGCTAAGCCAGATTTGGCCGATAACAGAAAAAAAAAAAAAAATAAAAAAAAAACAGTTTCTTGGAAATCCAGATTGGGGGGGGGGGGGGCGCCACTGGAGGAGGATGAGGAAATGCTTTTTCCTTTCTGTGGTCAGAGCAAAGAGACAGAGGGGGACTGACACTGCATCAGGTAACTTGCCAAGCAATTGTTTGACTGGCAGCTCTCTTGTACTGTCTATACGGTTAAGCAATCTATTTCTCATTTAATCTTTAGACGTTCTTCAATATATAAATAAAAATCCCAGAATCACCATTAAATCCATTTACTGAACAGCTAATGCAATCTAGGAAACATTGCTAAGCTGCTCCACCTGAGACACCGTGCAGACAGTTTAGGCGAGCTTCATATTTCTAAGGTTTCTAAGCTGGACTGCAGCTTTGTATTCGCCCGATTCTGTGGCACTGCAAACAAAATATAAAAGATCTGCAAGATGAAAACGTAACCCCAAATTCTGGGAAGAACTTAATTGTCTCCTATCAAAGGACCCTCTAAAGGCCGAGTGTAAAATAAAAGCCTAAGTGTGTTACCTCCCAGCCTGCAGATTACTACTAGTTCAATCTTTATCTGTAGGGGCATCCCAAATTGGGGTCCATGGTTTATTAAAAAGGGACCTAAAGTCATTACAGTTTATGTTACACTCCCAAATTCCTGCTCTGCAGTTTCCACTTTATAAAGTCACAGTCAGCTGTACTTTTTCCCCCAGTAATGTCATTCAAATGTATTTTGCAGGGCACTATATAAATATAGCTGCTCCTTGGGGATGCAATTAAGGCGTTTATAAATATTTCTTTAGAAACTCGACTTTAAAGTGGACCAAAACCCGTGATTGGCCAGGGAATCTATAACATTCCCTGCCCGATCGATTCCCTCCCCCCCTCGGGCATCCAAAATTGGGATGCCCCGCTGTGTGAAACCTCCCATACACTTACCTTGTTTCCAGGTACAGCGGTGCATGTGTGAGCCGCGGGCACATCCCCGCTATGCCTCCAGCAGGACATGTGCCCGTGACAGGCATTTGCGAATGGCTGGTGCGGGCACGCTCCCCGTTAGAGGGTAGCAGGGGATGCGGCCGTCAGCACGCTCTGAGCTGCTGGCCTTAGACGCCGTGACGTCAGCGACTCCGAGTGCGCCAACTGGACGAGCAGCCGTGCATGCCCCGTAGGACCGGGTAGAGGTGAGTTGGCTTGGACGATCTGGGGGGTTTCATGCAGCGGGGCACCCCTGATAGTCAAAATCCTGGGTTTTGGTCCACTTTAAAATGCGTGCAGAGGGTCAGCTTGAGAAAATGTATTTCTTCGTTTTCCTAGGGGTTGGAGCTGTGGAGGTCCCATGTGCTAATCCATGGAAGTGTTGTGTCATTATGGTGGATGATGTATGATGGTGGTAGAACTGGTGTAAAGTTGGTAGTGCTGGCATTTCTGCCATGACAGGTTCCCTTAGAAGACAAAGGCCTCGACTCAATAAAGGTAGACTTTCGTTGTTTTCTTAGCTGGTGATTCAGCAACAGTGACATTCTCAGGGTTTTTTCTCTCATGAATAAAATTTTTTACTACCATGAGAATTTTTCTCTACCTTTATTGAATCGAGGCCAAAGGATTCATTTCAGCGAGCTGGGCGTCATCCAGGCGACCATTCGCAGTATGCTGGACGCACTACCACGTGCAAGCGTCTCTATCCCAGACCATCATTAGGCTGGGTCCAAGTATATTATTACACCCCGATGGTTTGCTCCTATGGCCGAGGTTCCACTGGAGTCTGCACTGACGCAAAATGGACCACAATGAACAACATAAGCAGCTAACTCTCCTTATGACAGAGAACTATGGAGCTACTCCGCACAGCTCCATGTCCACGAGAATACTGGATTTTGGATTTAGTAACGGTATGTATAAGGCTGCTAGACAGGCTTCCACTGCCATCACCAGTTTAAGTAGCCCCCCCCCCTTTTTCAAAAGGTTGATTACCCCCAGTTTACACTAAAGGCCTGCTTTAAAAAGTTCATGACAAAAAACAAAACGTTTCTCCTAATCTTCCCTCCAACTAGCTTCAGGTTGTGCCCCCTTGTTCCATCATTAAACCGGACCTTCAGCATTATTTAAAGCGGACCAACACCCGGGGGGGGGGGGTCGGCCCGAGAATCTATAAGATGAGGGGTGAGGTGAGTTTTCGGGGCTTTCTGGGGGGGGTTCACACAGCGGGGATCGGGGTGCCCCACCGAAGTGGACCAAAACCCAGGATAGTCAAAATCCTGGGTGTTGGTCCACTTTAATGAAACGCCCAAACCCTTAAACTATTCCCCAACATCTAAAATTATTATATTTTAAGTTTTTAGTCACTTATTCTTTCCCACATTGGGCTGCAACTCTGTTCACGACTCTAGGATACGGGCGCCGCCATCTTGCCTCAGAAGCATCACATACTGAGGAGAGGAGAGCGGGGTAAAGTACAGGGGACGGGTTATAGCTGTGCTTCGCACACACAGAGCAGAGCTGAGGTTAGGTAAGGGTCAGCAATCCCAGAATGCAGAGTGGCACAGTCAGAAGACACTTCCTGTCTGCAGGCAGCCTGAAACTCCATGGGCCGCTATCATGGATGTTAAAAAGGTTAAAAAAAAAACAATAGGTGCAGGTAGGATGATTTTTAATGTGGGCAATCTGTATGAAGGGGAGTGAGGAAAACATACAAAATAGACTCTTATTCAGGTCCGCTTTAAGAGTGATGTGTGTCATCAGCTTAAAGCGGACCAAAACTCACATTTTCAACTAGCTCCCCCCACGAATAGTAACTTTTGCATATTTTTACTGCTCCTACCTCATTGTAATCCCAAATAATGGCACCTGTTTCAGCTGTAAAGCTCCGCCTCCTCCATTTATTGCCACTGTTGTGTGTGGCAATGATGTCATTTCCACACTTATGCAATGACCAATTACCCGCAATCCTACAGTAGGAGCAAACAGTATGGCAGTGGGGGACAATATGAAAACAACTATTAGACTCAATACCATAGTGAAAACAAGTAGCAAAAACAACAGTTGTAATATTATTGGCAGGGCTGCCATTGGCGCAGGCAGGGCTCTACTATGGGGGGGGGGGGGGGGCAGATGCCAGACCTGAGGGCACAGGGACCCCTCCATAACCTTAAATATGTCCTGGATGTGCCCCTAGCAGTCATGCTTGGATCAAGCTTCAGTATATCAGGGTAGATAATGGCCACAGGAAAGGCTACAATGGGGCCGTTACATTACACAAATTAGGAATAACATTATCCGGACAATACAAATTGCACCTAATGACACTTCACACACAGTCCATAATGAAACACTAGTCAGGCATAAGGAACAGAAGCCAGATATCAAAATGGTCCTAAATGTCAAAGTTCTACAGCACCCCTTAGATAACTCAGAGAATTGCCCCAAAATCAGGCAGAAAAATTCACCCCTTGAATATTCCATGGCCCACTAGACCCCACACAGCCAATGGGGTTCCTCCAGTTAAAAATCCCCTGGAAGCCAAAAAATCTGGAACGCAGTATGATGGGGAACGGGCATGTGTGCAGCCATTTCCAGCCCAGATAAAGCTCTGATAAAAAAAAAAAGAGTCTCTCTCTAATGCAGGGTACAAGGGGCAATCACTAGGGATTGCCAGCCACGTGTGCTCAGTGTTAGTGATCCCGAAAGACAACGTTAGGGTTTGCCCATGTTAGAGTTCAGCCCGAAACTGGAAAAGCTGGTTGATTGCCCACAATGTCAAGATGTCTACGGCTGGGGCTTTAGAAAGGTGCCCCCCCTTCCGAAGACACAGGCGAAAGCATACAATGTAAAGAGTCCTCACTCATGGAGGCGGCCATCTTTCTGAAGCCCTGGCCCGTAGACAGTGCCAGTGGAAAACGTTAAGTGTACAGCTGCACACTGTGCACTAGGGACCTCCTCCCCTGGCAGAAGGTGGGTGAGGGGTCCAAGGAGCCGGAGGGTGAGAAGGGGCTGTAATTTTTGGGTCAAGTTCATAAATTGCTGTGCACATTAATTCCTTGAATGGCTTTCCGAGGTCCTCTCGCTGGGCACTGCCTCTGGCTGCATGCCCACCCATCACCTGATGTTCAGATACGCCTGACAGTGGTGCACATATATAGAGGGATGCAGGGGATCCCACCGAAGGCCCACTTAAGTACCTTGGCAGCAATGTTCAAGGTTAGAATATAGGGGATCTCAGAGGTTTCACACAGTGGGGCACCCAAAATCCAAGTAATTAAATCGTCCAGCCCTGTAGTCTAAAAGCCTTGATCACCTGCAGCAATGATCCCTCTTAAACAAAGCTCCCTTCCCCTTCAGTACTTTCCAGCAAATGCAATGCAAAACACATGGTCAGGTAAGTATAGGCTTTTATACTGTTTTTCTTTTGCCTACACCAACCCTTTAAAATAACAGAAAACCCACAACTGGAACAGTAAAATAAGCAGACAAAAATGTTGCATATCTAGTTTTCTTGCCCTGACAATTCACTACCTCACGTTTATCAGCTTTAAAAACAAAAAAAATCCACCTCACTGTGTTCTTTACACCACGATCCCCCCCCCCCCTTACACTATTAATTGTTGGTATTGAAAAAGCCAGGCCCAGCTTATTTCATTTTGTGGCTTTGCTGCTTTTTTCTTATGGAGCTCACAATAAATTTAAAGTGTAACAAAACCCAGAATTTTCACCCCCCTGGGTTTTTGGGGTGATTTACAAGGGGCATCCCAAGTCTGGGAACCTCATATTGATCTACACTCCTAAAGCACATGTGGGCTCTCGACTAATCAGAAAGAAGCAATTTCAGGCTCCTCCCACCAGGCGCTCCACGCCACTGATATACTGCTGAGGGAGGGGGCTGGAGATGGCGACAGAGGTGGGATCAATTTACAATGTACAAACTGGACACAGCTAAGCATCCCAAGCGGTAATGTCAGGGGTCAAACTGGGAGTTGAGGCTTTTGTTCCAAGACCAGACTTGTCTTTTCCCACAATTCTGGGATTTTTTTTTTTTTTTTTTTAAACAAACTTGGGCTGAATTATAAGCTTTGCGGTTTGGGGCTAGAGTAGGACCCCCCCCCCATTCACCAGATACTCACCTCGATCCAGGATCCAACAATGCACACGTGCAACTTGGCTTCTCCATCTCTGCTGTGCACACACTCTGCACGCAAGGCATGCGGAGCAGGGATGCCAATTACAGTGGAACAAAACCCAGGATTTTGACTATCCTGGGTTTTGGTCATTGGCCCCCACCGTGTGAAACCCCCCAGGCTGCCCGAAAAAACTCACCTCTTCTAGGTCCTATGATGCATGCACAGCCGGTCGTCCAATCAGTGTCAATCCGCGCGCGCTGGCAGCCGCATCCCCCGCTACCCTCTAACAGGAAGCGTGCCCATGCACAAATGCCTGACGTGGGTAAGCGCCCTGCTAAAGGGACAGATGGGATGCGACCGCTGCTTGCGCAAGCGCCGTTGGCCCAGAAACTAAGGTGTATAGGGTGACCTGGGTGGGTTTCACACAGCAGGGGTGCCCCGGGGGGGGGAGAAGGAATGCCTGACCTGGAGTCTCAGACTCCAGGGTGGATTTTGGTCCTCTTTAACCATGCTCCTCCAGGGATACCCTGCTGAGGAGTTTACAGGGACATTGGGGAGTTTACAGAGTGGTACATCCCTAATGAGGATGCCCAGCAGACAGGGAATCACACAGTAAGAACCACCATTTTTTCGAGAATAAGGAAATGTTTTTACTTTTACATTTGAACGGATTACAAAATTCCAGGGGCGGCTACTAGCCTGTCCCTATAGAAGGATGCCCCACTGTGTGAAACCCTCCGGGGTTGCAAGTAAACTCACCTTTACCAGCGGCTCCTGTGACACTGCCATCTCTGTCCGCTGCATCCCAGGCTTCCCTGTAGCTGTGTGTGCTCCTGCGCCTGGCCTATCTGAATGGCTGTCCACAGGAGCAGTCTGAATAGAAAGCCGAGATATGGCCAGTCGGCTGCTGATCATGATATGCAACCAGCGATCTCAAAACTGCCTCTGGGCGTGGCTTCTGTGGTGGAAGACCCGGCTCTATCTGAAAACCAGTCCACTTCTGAGCCAACAGCATCACGACTGGGCCAGGGCAACGATACTCCCAAAAATCAGTTTTGATCTGCTTTAATAATGGCAATGAAAACGTTGAAATGATCAGTAAAAGTATAGAAAAAGGAGCAGAAAAGTATCACATGCCAATAGCTTACTATGAAAATTTACTTTGAAGCTACAAGTGAAGGGGGGACCGAGGTGTAGCAGTAGAGCAGTTTTAACATCTCTGTTACTGTCAACAAATTTTAGAACAGCAGCAATAATATATGTTGCTATTACAATATCAGCAATTAATAGTTATTATGTATTAATAGTAATAACAAAACAGGTAAGAAAACAACGCCACATTTTCTACAGGACTAAGGAAATACAGTACTGGCAACATAACAGAGGCATGTTCAGTATCAGCCAAAAGCCCTGCATTTACCAACTGACCATAACTTAGGCAGCACTCGGGGACAAGCAGCAGCTGCAAAAGCTAAGGTACTGGATGAATAAAGGACAGGACAAGAACCTGGGATTAAGCCACAAATCACTGGTAAGGCCTCAGTCTAAACATCAGGTACAGTTTTGCGGCCTGCCGAGTGAGGGGCAAAAAAACATTGTAAAAAAGAGGGTAACCCGATAACTGAATACGAAGGTACTTCTCTGTTTACGATAAAGGGTTAGAGAAATTGAACATGTTTACAAGACTATATTTTTTTTTTTTTATTCCCTCTAAGGCTTTTCATATTACACACATAACCCAAAATAAAAAAGATACCTTAGAGGCAATCTAATCATTATATAAAATATATACAAGTCCCATGCAAAGAGAAGTCTTAGGGGGGGATTTCATTTACTACGTAGAAATATAAGCAAGACCAAAAGACCTAGGGACACCAGGGCCAGACGAAAGCCAATCGGAATGCCCCGCTGTGTGAAAACCCCTGGTTTTGCTATATACTTGTGCACACCCCCAACCAGACATATGTGAATGGCTGGCAGTGGGTGCACCCAGAGAGGGGAGGTACCTGGCAATACTTTCAGTATTAATTGGCAGACATTAATATGCACAGTAATGAACACTGATTGGAGGAGAGCCGGTGCATGTGCCATGGAGCGAGGTGAGAAATTGGCTGTTCTGCGGGGGTTCACGCATTCAGGATGCATCTGTTAAAAGTCATTGTCCAGATCAACATAGAAAAAGCTTTATACTCACCTTTTGTCCAGTGCAGAAGACTGCAACTAGTCTGGCATCGTCTGTTGCTTCTTGTTGCGGCGCTGCTCATGCCATCAGTCGCAGTAACGCAGGACGCCTCCATTGACTGCAATGAAGGGGGTGTGTGAAGACCTGTCACACCCCCTCTATAGACTGCAAACTGGGGGGGGGAGTGGCAAAACCAGGCACACTCCCCTCTTTTGACTGCAAACTGGGGGGGGGGGGGGGTGAGTGGCAAAACCAGGCACACTCCCCTCTTTTGACTGCAAGAGAGGGGGCGTGTCAAGACCTGTCACTCCCCCTCTATTGACTGCAAGGAAGGGGGTGCGCCGACGTTACAGAGACTGATGGTGGGTGGTGGTGCCGCATCGAGAATGAGGACGATCAGGTTGTACGTAGCAGAACATGGATCTGCCGATCAGGTAAGACGCCGGACTAGGAGCGATCATCTACGGGGACAAAAAGTGAGTATAAAACTTTTTTTTTTTTTTTTTTTAAATGCGAGCCTGGTCAATGACTAAGTGGACCAAGACCTGCAAGCCGGAAATCTAATATATATATACAAGAGCCTTACAAGCAGAAGCTTTAGAGGGGATCTAATCACCACATATAGATCTATACAGGATCTCTAGAAACAGAAGCTTTAGAGGGGATCTAATCACTACATATAGGTCTATACAATATTCTCTAGGAAGAGAAGCCTTAGAGGGGATCTAACCACTACATATAGACCTATACATGATCTCTAGAAAGTGAAGCCTAAGAGGGGATCTAGTCACTACATATAGATCTATACATGATCTCTAGAAAGAGAAGCTTTAGAGGATATCCAATCACTACATATAGATCTATACATGATCTCTAGAAAGAGAAGCCTTAGAGGGGATCTAATCACTACATAGATCTATACATGATCTCTAGAAAAAGAAGCTTTAGAGGGAATCTAATCACTACATATAGATCTATACATGATCTCTAGAAAGAGAAGCCTTAGAGGGAATCTAATCACTACATATAGATCTATACATGATCTCTAGAAAGAGAAGCCTTAGAGGGGAGCTAATCACTACATATAGATTTATGCATGATCTCTAGAAAGAGAAGCTTTAGAGGGGATCTAATCACTACATAGATCTATACATGATCTCTAGAAAGAGAAACCTTAGAGGGGATATAATCACTACATATAGATCTATACAATATTCTCTAGAAAGAGAAGCCTTAGAGGGGGATCTAATCACTACATATAAATCTATACATGATCTCTAGAAAGAGAAGCCTTAGAGGGGATCTAATCACTACATATAGATCTATACATGATCTCTAGAAAAAGAAGCTTTAGAGGGGATCTAATCACTACATATAGATCTATACATGATCTCTAGAAAGAGAAGCTTTAGAGGGGATCTAATCACTATATATAGATCTATACATGATCTCTAGAAAAAGAAGCCTCAGAGGGGAGCTAATCACTGTGCATAAACCTATACAGGGCCGATACAAGTAACTGTCAGAGACCTATTTATCCCCAGAAGGATCCAAAGGACATGGACAGGAATTTGTTACACACGTAGCACGAGTCTATCACGATTGGAGGGATCACTTGACCTACACCCTGGGGTATTAGGGACAAGATCTGATCCTGTATGAATTTCATTGGCGGACGAGTTTTTGCTTTGCCTAAGCATAGAAGGTAGGGGTTAGAACACCTGATGGGCACAATCATTATTATCCTATTAGTAGCAGGCGACACACCTGCCACCAAGTAATACCCCAGTGAGGGGCATAGTGCAGCGCATTGGGGAGGGGCATGGCGGGGGTCTTACCTTCTCTGGCTTTCAGCAAGACGGTGTTGGCAACGATATTCTCGAGCTCCATGGTCGCTGGGGGTCAGGATCATCCAGAGGAAGGGGGGCGATCACAGTTGGGGTGCCAGTCCCCCCAGTTAGGCGGGTGTGTGCGCCATCCGTTGGGTCGGTGCCCACCCCCCACCTGAGGGTAAGTCTCTCTCCAGCAGGGTCTGGTCTGGGGCAATGGGAGGAATAAATGAATTAAACTGCAGGGTGATGTATTGGGGGGGGGGGGCTGTGGCCCTACCAGCAATACCAGGCCAGCTAATAATGGAGAGTGGGGGGCTGATCCCACAATGCACCGGTGCAGATAAGCTGTGGGGGGCAGAAGTTACCCGGGGGTAGGAGCCCGGGATCCCCTGGCGGGCAGGGGCAGCATGGGGGGAGGGGGGTGCGCACTGTGTCACGGGCGGGAGAAGACAGGGGGCGGCCTGCTCGGGCTTTCCCGGGAGATGCTGCTCGTTACCGGCCACACCGGACACCCGCCACCGCTCTATCCCGGGCCACAGGCAGCAGCAGGAAGTAACCTGGAACTGGAGCCTGGCGGAGGCTGAACGGCCCACAGCGGGGCGGACACTCGGCTTTGACGTCACGCCGGGAGCTCCCGGGGGCTGATGGGAGATGTAGTCCGCTAAGCGCTGGCGTATGTGGTGGGCTCTGTGTGGCCCGAATTGCTTTCCAATGTCTTCCTGCTCTTATCTCATTAAAGGGAACCTGTCTGTCACTGATACAGTAGACAAAATACATTTCATACAATGAACCTGTCACTGATACATTAGACAAAATACATTTCATACAATGAACCTGTCACTGATACATTAGACAAAATACATTTCATACTATGTAAAATGCTCAAACCCGCTACAGGTTTATCTGGGCCCTTGGGCGACAGACTCAACGGGCCCCTTTGAGTTGTGTTGTGACACACTACATACCTCCCTGATTTGGAGGGACTGTCCCTCTTTTGAGTCCATGTCCCCCTGTCCCTAATTGTTCTCATTTGTCAGGTGTAACATGCAGATCCACATCAATAAATATATCATTTGCATATTTAAAGTGTTTCTATTGTTGTAACTGTTACACCCTATCTCCTATCCATCCCTCAATGAGGGGGTGCGGCCTAATTTAACAAATGTCCCTCTTTCCCACCCTGATAGGTTGGTAGGTAAGCACACATGGTGGTAAAGCTGCAAGGGGTGCTGGATTTTGCCCTTGTTGCGTTCGACTTTAAAGTGGACCAAAACCCAGTATTTTGACTATCCTGGATTTTGGTCCTTGATCGGGGGTTCCCAGCTATGTGAAACCCCCAGATCGCCGCTGCCAACTCACCTCTTCCCGGTCCTACGGCACATGCACAGCCACTCATCCAATCAGCGCGTGCATAGCTCAGCTGCTCCGAGTGTGCTTATTGGACGTGTATGCGCCATAGGACCGCGGTCAGGTGAGATGATGAGAGCGATCTGGGGGGGTTTCACATAGCGGGGCACCCCTGATCAGGGTGCCCCGGGGGAGTGGACCAAACCCAGGATAGTCAAAATCTTGGGTTTTGGTCCACTTTAAAGCGGACCAACACCCTCCATGGCGAGGGTGTCCACCAGCGCCCCCGCTATAGGAACGGCGGGGGCATCCGGAATGCTGGAGCCCCCCCCCACACACATAAACCCCCAGGATGCCCGTAATCTTTAACTGATTCTCACTCCTCCGCCAGGAATCCTACACTGCAATTGGCTGCCTGGTGCTCACGTATTCAGTGATTGGCTGCATTCGGCAGCCAGAATGTCTCTGCCCAGGTGAGCACCGGGCAGCCAATTGCAGTGTAGGATTCCTGGCGGAGGAGTGAGGATAATGTAAAGATTACGGGTGTCCTGGAGGGGGTTATGTGTAGGTGCCCCCCCCCCCCCCCACAGCCTGTACAACAGAGGTGGCCACCAACAGGGTGTTGGTCAGCCTTAAATAACTCAGAGCAGATAGCAGCAACAAGCCTGAGGCAACAAGCTTAGCGACCACACATCTGCTCTGAGGTCTTTTCATGGACATTCCCTTTAAAGTGGACCAAAACCCAGGATTTTGACTTTCCTGGGCTTTGGTCCTTTCCCCTGGGGCACCCCGATCGGGGGGTGCCCTGCTGTGTGTACCCCCCCTCCCAGATCGACTAAGCCAACTCACCTTTTCTCGGTCCTATGGCAAATGCGTGGCCAATCAGCGCACTTGGAGCACTGTGTCACTTCGTCTAAGCCAGCGCCGGCCATTCACAAATGCCTGGCCTGGGCACACGCCCTGCTAGAAGGATAGCAGGGGTGCGGCCACGGCTCACACATGCACCGTTGACCCGGGAAACACGGAAAGTGTATGGGGCGACCTGGGGGGCTTCACACAGCGGGGCATCCCGATTTTGGATTCCCCAGGGGGAGGGAATCGATTGGCCCGGGAATTTTATAGATTTGGGTTTTTAAAGGGAAAGTCCACTTTCATAGACTTAAAGCGAACCAACACCCTCCATGGCAAGGGTGTCCACCAGCGCCGCCGCTATAGGAACGGCTGGGGGGCATCCGGAATGCTGGAGCCCCCATGATGCCCGTAATCTTTACCTTATCCTCACTCCTCCGCTGGGAATCCTACACTGCAATTGGCTGCCTGGCGCTCACGTATTCAGTGATTGGCTGCATTCGGCAGCCGGAATGTTACTGCCCACGTGAGCACCGGGCAGCCAATAGCGACACATGGGAGTGAGAAAAAGATAACGAGCACCCTCAAGGGGGTTATGTATGGGTGCCCCCCCACACACTGCACAACAGAGGTGGCCACCAACACCCGCCCCCGCGAAGAGTGTTGGTCCGCTTTCAATAACTCAGCAGATAGCGACAACAATTAACCCACGCAGATAGCGACAAAAAGCCTGAAGCAACAAGCTTAGCGGCCACACATCTGCTCTGAGGTCTTTTCATTGACATTCCCTTTAAAGCTTTTTTGACTATCCTGGGTTTTGGTCCTTTCCCCTGATCAGGGATGCCCCCCAGCGTGAACCCCCCCCCAGATCGCCTAAGCCAATTCACCTCTTCCGAGTCTTGTGGCGCATGCACGGCCGCTTGTCCAATCAGTGCACTTGGCTAGCGGCTCAGAGCACCCTGACACCCACATCCCCTGCTACCTTCTAACAGGGAGCGTGCCCGCACGGCCATTCACAAATAGCTGGCGCAGGCACGCGTCCTGCTAGAGGGATAGCGGGGATGCGGTCGCGGCTAGCACATATGCCATTGGCCTGGGAATCAAGGTAAGTATATGGGGCGATCTGGGGGGTTTCGGGAATCGATCAGCCTATGAATCTTATAGATCGCGGTGGGTTTTGGTCCACCTTAAAGTACATTTTTTCCATCAAAATGGAAAACCTTGCCTGAGTTTCTAGTCCCCCATCCTGGCATTGCTGCCCTGCCTGGCTAGGAAAAAAAGAATGGGGATAAAAAACAAGTAATGAATGTAATAAATGAAAGGAAAGTCAGAAAGAAGAATAGAAAAAGAAGGAGGAAAGGCTGATTCAGCACCGTGAGATTTTTTTTTCTCACACTTTTTTTGTGAGAAATGTTTCTTTATAACATGTTCTATGCTTAGTGCAATTCCGCACCATTTTAGCTATGTACAATATTTTAAAATTTGCTAAAAATGGTGCTGAACTGCACTAAGGAAAAAAAAATGTTATAAACATTGTTTTCTCACAAAAAAAGTGAGCAAAAAAAAAATCACACAGTGCTGAATCAGCCCTGAAATGTCAGAAAGAAGGTAAGAAAGTAGGAAAGAAAGAAAAGAAGGAATGACAACGGAATAAAGAAAGAAAAGAAGGAATGACAACGGAATAAAGAAAGAAAAGAAGGAATGAAACGGGAGGGAAGAAAAGAAGGTATGACATTAGGAATGGAATCAAAGAAGAGAAGAAGGAATGATAAAGAAAAAAGAAAGGAAGAAATGGAAAGAAGGAAAGAAGGAATGATAAAGGAATAAAGATAGAAAAGAAGAAATGACACGGAAAGGAAGAAAAGAAGGCAGGAAATAAATATTAGAATCAAAGAAGAGAAAAGGGAATGACAAAGAAAGAAATCATGAGAAGAAAGAAAAGAAGGAATGATAAAGAAAAAAGAAAGGAAGAAATGGACAGAAGTAAAGAAGGAATGATGAAGGAATAAAGAGGGAATGAGGGAAGGAAGAAAAGAGGGAATGACACAGAAAGGAAGAAAAGAAGGCAGGAAATAAAGAATAGAATCAAAGAAGAGAAGAAGGGATGACAAAGAAAAAGAAGAAATGGACAGAAGGAAAGAAAGAGTAAGAAAGAAAGAAACAATCTCCCAGTTCTGGTTACTTGCACGCCCCTGCATCCTGCATATGGGCTGCCCTGGGGGAGGGAATAACCTGCTTACCATTGGGAACATGCTAAGCCCAGTGTTGACCCCAGTTCTGCCTAAGCCCCTGTGTGGTGTTTCCTTTGCTCCTTGTGACCCTTGACCTTATTAAAGCTGAACTCCACTCACCACACCCCAGGGATTCCAATTTGGGATGCCCACCACCCTGAAATTAATTGGATAAAATACTTACCTATGTCCAGCTCCATCACTGCTGGAATCAGGTTAATTGGCTGTACGTTCATACACTGTGCACATGCCTCCCAAGGGACCATGGGCAGTAGTTCTTAAAGTGCAATAAAACCCAATATAGGATACTCCCTGGGAAGGCCAGTCGGCCATCTTGGATTTTGTTCCACATTAAAGTGGACCAATACCGGCCCTCAAATCTTTTAACACTCTTGGACCGCTGCTCTCCCTGACCCCTTCCAAATCGGGATGTCCTGATGTATGAAATGCTGTGTCCATAAAGACTTTCATTACAGTGATCCCATGGGGCATGCAAGGGCTGCGGTGGCATCCCGCCAGCTGATGCATGCAGGCGCACAGGGCAGGAGTCAGCACTAGGCATACCTGGGCAGATGCCTTGGCCCCTGCACCTTAAGAGGGCCCACCTCATTTCCTCTACCCTGGGCAGTCCCTAAGCAGGACACATGGCTGTGCAGTAACCAGCACTAAGGACTGTCTGCCAGTGGCAGTTTGCCCACTGGGAGATCCTTTCTTTCTGTCAGTCCTATTTTTTGTTTATTTACTTCTATTCTTCTTCATTCTTTCTTTCTTTACATCTATTTTTTGTTTCTTTCTTTCATCTATTCATTCTGCTATTCCTTTTCTTTGTTTGCTCCTTTTTTCTTTCTTTCTTCTTTCCTTCTATTATTTTTCTATGTCAGTCCTTCTATTCTTTCTTTCCTCCTTTCTCTTCTGTTTTTTTCTCCAATTCCTTCTCTCTGTCTTTCCTGTTTTTTTTTTTTTATTTATGATTTTTTCTGTTATTCCTTTTATTCTTTCTTTCGTTCTGTCATTTATTCTAATGCTATTGTTCCTTCTGTTTATTTCCTTTTTTTAAAAATATTTTATATTCATACATGCAAATGTTATCACCATATATGGATTATCATACCACAGCGGCAAGGGGCGCACTGAGACTCTATCGCCCAAGGGCCCGCATACACCTGGAGCCGGCCCCGCACACGCACCAGGCCTATCTGAATGGCTGCCACACATAGTCGGATGCAAGCATCCAAAGGGATGCCGGCCATTTTCAGCACCCTATTTACAACCAGTGTTTTATGCCTTTAATTCATGTGCACAGCATAGTCTGCTGATTGAAGGACAGGCCGCACATGTGTTGTGGGAGTGGTGAGAAGGTAATCAGACCAGGCGAATCTAAGGGTTTCACACAGTGGGGCATCCCAATTTGAGGACACGGACCGAATACCCCAGGTATTGGTGAACATTGCAGAGGTCCGCCAGTCCCCCTCCTGGGCATAGCTGTGAGGCAATATAAAAACTCGACCTGGGGAGTAGTGCAGCAACAGGGTGAGTATTTCTTTAGCCTATTAAATACACTAATTCAGGCTTTGCTCTGGGGGAATGACCAGGGGGCAGGGCTGAGAGGGCAGAGGACCTCTTTAATGTCTGCACAGTGGGTCATCATAAATTGGGGGTACAGGTCTCCTTCAATTAGGGCTGTATTTGGATCTCATGCTGACCTAGGCACTTTTGGCACTTGCACCCCCTTTCATTCTAAGCGTTTGTGTTCGGTTCCTTTCACCATGTGCAGTGCAGAATAGTCCTCTCTTGTGCCTCAGTTACAGGAGCTCTGAGGTGGTGGCCTCATGGTCTGTCCTGCATCATTTCCTGTCCCCCATTGAAGGTAGCAGTGGACCGAAGGATGCTTGATGGCAGACCCAGCGGAGGAGAAGCAGCTCAGCAGCAGATCTGGTTGAGGAGCAGTGACTGAGCAGTGCACCTGGCCAAGAAGTGGAGGACCCTATTTAGCAACAATGGCACCTACAGAGGTAGAGGTGGACCCGCTGGAGAAGCAGCATCACGTCACATATATGTGGAGGACCCATAGATTTTATGTGGCAGAATTTTCGACCCGATTTTGTTGTGTTAGAGAATTCCTACACTAACCCTACAAAAGGTGTGAAAGAGACCTAGGAATAAAAAAGACAATTCTGTGATTACTCACCTGTAGAATTGTTTTTACTATGCACAGCATGGCCTGTTTCATTTAATCCTTACTTCTGGGTATTCCACCACAAGGTGGCGCAGTGGACTGCAAGAGACTTGTGGCCTCACACAACTAAACTTTGGAACAAATCACCATACAGAGGCAACCAAAGATGATGATAACAAGGGAGGGATGAAAAAGGCCGTGCTGTGCATAGTAAACAATTCTACAGGTGAGTAATCACAGAATTGTCTTTTTCCTAGTGCACAGCACGGCCTGTTTCATTTAATCCTTACTTCTGGGACATCCAATAGCAGTGTCCGTAAAAGTAGGGCAGGATCCCCAAAGAGTAACGGCAGGCAGTTCAAACCACTACCGCCTGAAGTACCTTGCCGCCAAAAGCAGCATCAGCTGAGGCCTTAACATCAACCTTGTAGAACTTGGAAAAGGTATGAACAGAAGACCAAGTTGCGGCCTTACAAACTTGTTCAACAGAAGCTTGGTGCTGAAAAGCCCAAGAAGAACCAATAGCTCGAGTGGAATGAGCAGTAACCCTAAAAGGAAGAACCTTCCCTTTAGCAGAATAGGCCTGCTCCACCGCCTGACGGATCCACTTGCTAATAGTAGATTTGGCCGGAGGCAAACCCTTCCTAGGTCCAGCAGGAAGAACAAAAAGAGCATCAGATTTCCTAAAAGACTCAGTAGCAACCAAATAAAACTTCAGAGCCCTGACAACATTTAGAGAATGAAGGGTTCGTTCCTTGGAATTAGCAGGGTTAGGACACAATGAAGGTAAGACAATGTCCTGATTGAGATGGAAAGCAGACACAACCTTGGGCAGGAAATCCAGTTTAAGCCGAAAAACTACCTTATCCTGACCGAAGTAATAGCCACCAAAAAGGCCACCTTAAGAGTCAGAATGGGCAATGCAGCCTCACGCATAGGTTCAAAGGGAGGACGATTACTATGGGGTGCACCACCTATATTCTTTGTAATGTGCTCACTCCTTAACAAACACAATCATTCCAATGGGAGTGGAAGTGGGGAAACCACACCTCCCTCCCTGTGAGGAGCACCAGAAATTATTTCAAAACCTATATCCTCAAAAAATTAGACTTTTTATTGTTACATATAAATTCATAAAAATACATACAAAAATACACATAACACAAGACATTTAAAAACAAATAGCTGATCCTTTTTCATATCTCTAATCCACCAATGATGGTGAATCTTCTTTAAAATATATGTGATGTAAACTCTG
This sequence comes from Gastrophryne carolinensis, assembly GCA_027917425.1. Lineage (NCBI taxonomy): Eukaryota > Metazoa > Chordata > Amphibia > Anura > Microhylidae > Gastrophryne > Gastrophryne carolinensis. The sequence continues at coordinate 397,192,495 of CM051238.1, read as the reverse complement.
CTCCAATCCTATGTATATATTAAAAAGCTAGAATCCTATGTATATATAAAATATTAGAATCTGTATGTGCAAAGACACAATATCTCTACACACGCATACTCCAGTATCTGTGCCGGCACTAAGAAAGCCCAAATCGGGCCTCTATACTATCCATGAAAGACCTGTCAATTACTTTCCACCATAATATAATTTAAACAACCTCTATTGTATAAATATATAATCACAAAAAACCATGAAACACCTTAAATTGATAAAATGTGCAAAAATTCTGCCAAAAGTGCTTAGTGCTGTAAATATTATAATATTATCATAAATCCCTATCTAAATAAAAATGATCCTACTAGCAATAATTAAATAATTGAATGCATAGAAACCCCACCTCACACAAATCAATACTACATAATAATCAATATGACAGGTGATATGGAGCTCAAAGAGCTCAATATTAATGTGCCTGCACAGTATAAAGTATATACTACCAGTGCCCAAAGTATCGCATATCAGGGTGAAAGCATGTCAGCATCACATCACAAAAAGGGACCGCAAACCAGGCCACCCACGCCCGCCGCTCCCATGCGGCTTCAAAGGGTGAAGGATAATATGATAATATTATAATATTTACAGCACTAAGCACTTTTGCCAGAATTTTTGCACATTTTATCAATTTAAGGTGTTTCATGATTTTTGTGATTATATATTTATGCAATAGAGGTTGTTTACATTATATTATGGCGGATAGTAATTGACAGGTCTTTCATGGATAGTATAGAGGCCCGATTTGGGCTTTCTTAGTGCCGGCACAGATACTGGAGTATGCGTGTGTAGAGATATTGTGTCTTTGCACATACAGATTCTAGTATTTTATATATACATAGGATTCTAGCTTTTTAAACCGGACCTTCAGCGTGATTTATTGAAAAGCCCAAACTCTAAAAAACAGTTCCCCAGCATCTAAAATTAATATATTTTATGTTTTTATTCACTAACTTATTATTCTTTCCCCCACTGGGCTGCAACTCTGTTCAGGAGTTTAGGATACGGGCGCCGCCACCTTGACTCAGAAGCATCACACTTATTGAGGAGAGGAGAGTGGGATAACGTACAGAGGGCGGGTTATAGCTGTGCTTTGCTCAGACAGAGCAGAGCTGGGGTCAGGTAAAGGTCAGCAGTCCCAGAATGCAGAGCAGCACAGTCAGGAGGCACTTCCTGTTTGCAGGCTGCCTGATAAGATGGCGGCTTCCATAAGCCGCCATCTTGGATGTTTAGAGGCACATAACATGCAGTAGATGCAGGTAGGATGATTTTTACTGTGAGCAATCTGTATGTACAGGGTGTGGGAAACATATAAGATAGACTCTTATTCAGAGTGAAGGTCCGCTTTAATATATACCTAGGATTGGAGCAGAGTTTACATCACATATATTTTGAAGAAGATTCCCCATTATTGGTGGATTAGAGATATTAAAGTGATATGAAAAGGGATCAGCTATTTGTTTTTAAATGTCTTGTGTTATGTGTATTTTTGTATGTATTTTTATAATTCAAAGGGAGGACCCTGTAGAGCAGACAACACCAAATTTAAGTCCCAAACTGGTAGCATAGGCTTACGCGGCGGACGCACGTGAGTAACCCCCTGGAAGTCTTAACCAGCCTGTGATTGGCAAAAGATCTTTGGAAAAAAATTGCCAGAGCCGACACCTGTCCCTTGAGAGTACTAAGTTGAAGGCCCAAATCCAAACCATCTTGCAAAAACTCCAGAATCCTGGGGATAGAAAACACCCGACAAGGAAGAGACTTGGACTCACACCAGGCAATGTAAGCATGCCAGACCCTGTAGTAAATAAAGGACGAGGACTTCTTCCGAGCCCGAATCAAGGTATCAACAACAGCGGCCAGCAACCCCTTGCCCATCAAGATGGAGGTTTCAGCAGCCAAGCCGTTAAAGCCAGCGTTTGTAAATTGGGATGGCGCAGCTGCCCCTGAGTGATAAGCTCTGGATCCTCGGGCAAGGCATACCGATCTACTGCCAACTGTACGACGTCCGTGAACCACACCCTCCTCGGCCAACAGGGGGCCACCAGAATGTCCGGTACCCCCTCCTGGGCTAACTTGCGCAGCACCCGACCCAGCAGAGGAAAGGGAGGGAATACATAGAGGAGTCGAAACTCTGTCCAGGGAATTGCTAGTGCATCCGTGGCGAAGGCCAGAGGGTCCTGTGACAGGGAGACAAAACTTGGAAGCTTGTGATTGTGACGGGATGCAAACAGGTCCACATCCGGCTGACCCCAGCGGCGACATAGGGAGTGAAATACCTTGTTGCTGAGAGACCATTCCACCAGCCGAGACGTCCCCCTGCTCAGGGAGTCTGCCTCCTGTTTCTCCACCCCCGGAATGTAGACCGCCGAGATGCAGGGAACATTCTCTTCCGCCCAAGACAAAATCAGGGACACTTCTTTTAGGGCTCGCTTGCTCCGAGTTCCTCCCTGATGATTGATGTAGGCTACCGCCGTCTGGTTGTCCGAGCGGACCTGAACAGCAAGACAGTGAAGGTGGGGAGTCAACTGGGAGAGGACCAACCTGATCTCCCACAGTTCTAGAATGTTGATGGGTGCATGGGCCTCCTGGGAACCCCACTGACCCTGGAATTTCAGAGACTTCCAAACTCCCCCCCAACCGGTCAGACTGGCATCTGTGGTGACAATCTCTCAGCACGGAGGCAGAAAGGTCCTGCCCACTAGAAGATTCCTTGAGTCCAACCACCACGAGAGGGACTGCCTGGCCACAGGGGACAGAACAAAATCCTGATCCAGGGACACCGGGTCCCGATACCAAACTGACAAGAGATGCAACTGAAGAGGTCTCATTTGAAACTGAGCAAAGGGAACCGCCTCGAAGCAGGACACCATCAGGCCCACTAACTGCATCCCCTGCCGAATGGAGGGATGAAGACACAATAGCAGGGCCCGGGCCTGCATTTGAAGGTCCTCCACTTTCTGCTGAGGGACAAATACCTTGACCTGAGAGGTAGCCAGAGTCATGCCCAGGAAGGACCTCGCCAAAGACGGAGACAGTGAAGACTTGGGATAGTTGATCACCCAGCCAAAGGACTCGAGAGTGGACGCCACCACCTGAGTATCCTTCTCGGCCTGATGAAGAGACTGATCAGCAATCAGAATGTCGTCCAGGTAAGGAAGGATGCGATTGCCCTGGTTCCTCAGGAGAGCCATTACGCCCGCCTTCACCTTGGGGAATACCCGAGGAGCCGAGGTGATACCGAACGGTAAGGCCACAAACTGGTAATGCTGATCCTCCAGAGTGAACCTCAGGAATCTCTGATGACCTGGGAAGATTGGTACGTGAAGATAGGCATCCTTGATGTCCACAGTGGTCATGAAATCGCCTGGCCGAAGAGAACTGACAGCCGAGCGTAGCGTCTCCATACAAAAGTGCTTGAACCGGACAAACTTGTTGAGACCCTTCAAGTCCAGGATGGGCCTCAGGGAATCGTCCTTTTTGGGAACCGTGAATAGAGTAGTACCCCTGACCCTGTTCCTGGTGAGGTACCAGACAAATGACTCCTGATGCCAACAGGCGTTGAACTGCTAGGCACAACCCCTGAGCTGACAGAGGGTTTTGATATATCCGAGATCTGAGGAATCTTGGGGGCAGCCAGGCTGCAAACTATCTTGTTACCGGAGGACACACCTCCTGAATCCACCGGTCTGAGACGCAAAGCCTCCAGACGTGAGCAAAGAGCCGAAGCCGCCCCCCTACCCGGTCGGGTGAGGGCGCCTCCTCATGCCTGAGGGGCCTTGGGAGGGGGTTTAAGCTTGGATCCCCATGAGAGACCGGGACGACCACGGGATCTGCCACAGCCCCAAGAGTCTCTGCGGCTACCCGAGAAGTGGGAGCCACGACCTCCCCTTAAAGCACGAAAGGAGGAGGAGGACCCCTGAAAGGGCCGTAACTGCTTCCTACGCTGAGGGAGCCTACCATCCTTGGCCAGAACATCCAGACGCTCACCAAAAAGATGGAGCCCCATGAAGGGAAGCACGGTGAGGGACTTCTTAGCAGCAGTGTCAGCTGCCCACTGGCACAACCAAACAGACCGGCGCATAGCCACCAAGAGGGCCAAGGCCCTACCGCCCAGCCGGACGGCATCACCCATAGCAGCCAGCACAAAGGCTACAAAATCAGAGCAAAGCAAGAGGTCCCTATAATCCTCCTTTCTCTTACCAGACATGGCGCCATCAGCAAGACGCTTGAGCTTCCTCTTAATGGCAATGGCCGTAATGGCCGCGGCGCAGACCGGACGCAGGCCTGCCCCTACAAAGGTGAAAGCATGACAGACCAGCTGATCCATACGCCGGTCCACGCTGTCACGCAGTGTGGTAGTGTCAGTAGTAGTGTCAGGGGACGGCATGACCGAAGTGTTAGACAATCCTAGAACCGGAGTGTACACCTCAGGAGGGCACGACCAGTGCTTAACCAGATCAGCCGAGAAGGGATACCTTCTGTCCAATACCTCTGTTAGGACGTTCCCACTCCTTGGGCACCATATTGGAGAAATGGCCCTGCTCCGGGAACTCCAAACGTTGCTTGCCAGGGCGAAAGAGCTCACCCTGCTTCCTCTTCGCCGCCTTGGGGGGGGGGGGGGGGGGCGATGTGTAAAGTCTCAAAAATAGCCGACAGCAGTCTATCAGTGTCATCTGGGAGCCAGGTACCCTCATCAGAAGAGGACCCCAGGTCACTGTCATAACCTTCCTGCTGACCCCCAGAGGAGTCTGAACCATGGAAGAGCTCCCCCTCCTCTAGGGAGTCACTGCCTCCAAACACATCAATGCCCTCATCGGCAAATAGGGACAGCGCGGCGTCAAGATGCCGCTTCTTGCAGGAGGCCTTACCCGCCACCGGATGGGCCAACTGCCTTTCAATGCTGGCCACGTGTAGTGCCAGATCAGATTGGGACCCCCTGCTAGTACCCCCCTCACTGGGGGCTAAATGCAGGCGCGGGGGAGTAGGAGATGCCGGAGGGAGCGCAGAACTGAGAAGAGAAGTGCTCAGTCCAGCCAGTCGCCCCATACACTTACATTGTTTCCCGGTCCAATGGCGCATGCACGAGTGGTGGCCGCGCGGGCATGCTCCCAGTTAGAGGGTAGCAGGGGATGTGGCCGTCAGCACGCTCAAAGCAGGTGGCCTTATACGACGTGACGTCAGCGGCTCGAGCGCGCTGATTGGACAAGCGGCTGCACATAGAAGAGGCGAGTTGACTTTAATGATCTGGGGGGTTTCACACAGCAGGCTATCCCTGATCGGGGTGCCCCAGGGGAAAGGACCAAAACCCAGGATAGTCAAAATCCTCGATTTTGGTCCAGACCAAAACCCACATTTTTAATTAGCATCCCGTGAATTGCTCCAGCCATGAAGAGCACCTTTTGCTAATTTTCACTGCTCCTGCATAACGCTAACCCCAGTTAATGGCGCCTGTTTCAGCTGTAAAGCTCCGCCTCCTCCATTCATTGCCACTGTTGTGTGTAGCAATGATGTAATTACACACCTATGCAATGACTGATCACCTGCCATCTTAAAGAGAGGGACAGCAAAATAAAAAGTGTTCCAGGACTTTCAAAGAGCTAAAATATCCATTTCTAGTTCTGCACCCTAAGAAGAAAGTATCGACAGGGGCTTAGGTCAAATCTTTCACAATTTCAGGGGGTTTTGGTCCACTTCAACCAGTAAGTTACATTTGTATTTTGGTCAATAAACATTTTATATTATTACAATCTAATTAGTTTAGCTGGGGGTAATCTTCTCTGTTAGGTCCCAAGAATGTTTTCTGCTGGTGGGCTCAATGTGCTGAAGTCTGACCCTGTTAATTCCCCTGTTGGTCTCCAAATATGAATATGCAGAGTGTCCCTGGATTCTCCAGCAGCCCCCCCCCCCCAAAAGAATGGTGCAAGGCCATCTATAAGATTCTAGGTCTGTTGCTCTGCCTCAGAAATCCAGTGTGGGAAATGTGAGGTCCATGTGGTAATGTGAGGTCCATGTGGTAGATTTAGGAGCTTGAGGAATGCTAGATTCCAGAATCCCGACCTATCATGCATCCATGGTTGGGCTTCCATTGCAATGCTTAAAGTGGACCAACACCGAGAGGTGATCGGCCCGGAAATCTATAAGATTCCCGGGCCGATCACCTCCCACCCCGCGGGACATCCGAGATCGGGATGTCCCGCGGGGTGAAACCCCCCAAAAAACCCCCAAACACCTTACCTGATCTTCGGCGGCGGCCGGCCGCCGCCGCATCCCTCGCGCCCCTGTAGGCGTGCTCGCGCCCGCGCCGGCCGTCTGCGAATGGCCGGCGGGGGCGCGCGAGCGCCGAAAGTGACGCGAGGGAGGCGGCGGCGGCGGCAGCCGCTTGGACGTTCCTGATCCCCGCCTGGACGTTGGCGGGGATTGGACCGTCCAGTCACGTGGGAGCGGGGACAGGTAAGATTTTGGGGCCTCCTGGGGGGTTTCACACAGCGGGGCACCCCCGATCGGGGTGCCCCGCCGAAGTGGACCAAAACCCAGGATAGTCAAAATCCTGGGTGTTGGTCCACTTTAAAGCGGACCAAAACCCACTTTTTTAACTAGCATCCCCTGAATTGCTCCCCCCATAAAGATCATCATTTGCCAATTTTCACTGCTACTGCTTCATTCTAATCCCAGATAATGGCGCCTGTTTTAGCTGTAAAGCTCCGCCTCCTCCATTCACTGCCACTGCTGTGTGTGGCAATGATGTAATTGTCACACCTATGCAATGACTGATCACCTGACATCTTACAGTGAGGGATGGCAAACATTTCAGGACGATTAAAAGAGTGAAAATATCTATTTCTAGTTCTATACCCTAAAAGAAGGGCGTATAGGCAGGGGCTTTGGCTAAATTTATTTTACAAGTTCAGTGGTTTTTGGTCCGCTTTAAAGAGGAACAACACAAAGGAATTTCCACTTTCCCGTGTGTTGTTCTTCTGAGGGGGTGCATCTTGAATCGGGATGCTCGGCTGTGTGTATACCCCTCATGTTGCCCAATACACTCACCTTCTTTTTGCTCCAACGGCGCAGACTTGGATGACAGCGAGTGCGCTGATTGGCTGAGCAGTGCGTCTCCCTTTGGCTCTGCTGACGGCTAAGCCACCTGGATGGCTAAAAGGCCCCCCTCACCTTCTAGCTGCGAAGTTCCTGAGGCAAAAAGCAAAAGGTGACCTGGGGTGCAGCCGTATCACATAGACACAACAAGGGCTCCAGGAGAAGGACAGCGGGGCATCCCAATTTTGGAAGCCCCCGGGGGTGAAACTCAACCCCCGAAAGTTCCTCTTTAAGACAGTATAGCAAAGGCACAGAATACCTTCCTGCCATGAATCAATTATGTTCCATATGAGGCTTGATCCTAATGATGGGATTACCAGAAGAAAGCTGGAGCTCAAATTGCTGCCTGAGGTCACCTATTATTTTTGTCTTTACAACATCAGTTAACAACAACTGCACTGAAAATGAGATTTCTTATTCCAATGCAATTATTTATAAAGCTACTTTATTAGCAAATGGCGTGAGATGGGAATAAAATTGAGGCTCACTGTAGGACAGACCCTCTATATAATATAATAAAATGCAATACTGTGCTGTGCAATTTGAAAGAATATATGTTTATTAACTTTAATAAAAAGCACTAGCTCAATATTGCACCTAGTTCATATATATATATATATATATATATATATATATATAGCCGGACCCTAGGGGGAGCGGGGGGTGCACTCAACTGCATGGAGCAAATGCTCATATTCAAACAAGGTTTAAAAAAGTCCTCATCTAGTCCAAATATCCTATAGTGACACACTACAAGAGTTCTTAGTATTCCTTTATTATTTATTAATTATACACCGTGAGGTTCTCCAGCAGCCACCCACTTTATCTCCTCTTTAAACCGGACCTTCAGCATGATTTATTGAAAAGCCCAAACCCTTAAAATACTATTCCGCAGCATCTAAAATTAATATATTTTAAGTTTTTAGTCACTTATTCTTTCCCCCACTGGGCTGCAACTCTTTTCAGGACTTTAGGATACGGGCGCCACCATCTTGACTCAGAAGCATCACTCTAACTCAGGAGAGGAGAGTGGAATAAAGTACAGGGGGGCGGGTTATAGCTGTGCTGTGCTCAGACAGAGCAGGGCTGGGGTCTGGAGAAGGTCAGCAATCCCAGAATGCAGAGCAGCACAGTCAGAAGGCACTTCCTGTTTGCAGGCTGCCTGATATTCCATGAGCCGCCATCTTGGATGTTTAAAGGATCATAACATGCAGTAGATGCAGGTAGGATGATATTTAATGTGGACAATCTGTATGTACAGGGTGTGGGAAACATATAAGATAGACTCTTATTCAGGGTGAAGGTCCGCTCTAATGTTATCTCCTCCACAATTCTGTCCAAGCATCCGTCACATGTAAACTATTAAAAGATAGAAAGAAGCAACATAGCGTAATTCTATTTAAATGTAATATAATGCTAAAAACCAATAAGTATTGCATTCAAAGTAGTTCCACTTAAATCTCACATATAAACAAATACACCTGGATTCTTTACACTCTAGACATTACCTTTCTTCTCCTACGCTGGCGAGTCTATATGCGCTGGTGGACATTCAATAGGAAAATACCATTTTGTGAGTACTCACCTGAAAAATGGATATTGTTGGTGTGCCACACACCCCGCTTCACTTCTTAAATATTCATTACTTCATGGGTTAATCCACCGCAGGTGACGTAGTGCAGAGAGGAAGTCTTGTAACGAGCCCCCTTCCGGCCTATATATACCTGGTACCTCCCTTCAATCACCAGTATAATCAAAAAGCAGTAATACAAGGTACCAGTATTCCACCAGTAACCTCAAAATCAAATTTGATATAAAAAGGCTTCACCATATAAAGGCTTCGGTAATACCGAAAAGGGCGGGTGTGAAGCGGGGTGTGTGGCACACCAACAATATCCATTTTTCAGGTGAGTACTCACAAAATGGTATTATTCTTGGTGTGCCACACACCCCGCTTCACTTCTTAAATATTCATTACTTCATGGGACATCCAAAAGCAGTGTCCACAAGGGAAGGGCATCTCAAGGCCAGGTGAAGCATAACTTAAATGACTGCAGTCTGCAGAACTCTGCGGCCAAAACCAGCATCCGCTGAGGCCCGCACATCAACTTTGTAAAACTTAGAAAAAGTGTGAACAGAAGACCAGGTGGCGGCCTTACAAACCTGTTCAACAGAAGCTTGGTGCTGAAAAGCCCAAGACGCCCCAACAGCGCGAGTGGAATGAGCAGTAATACGAAAAGGGGGAACTCTTCCCTTAGCAGAATAGGCCGCAGCAACGGCCTGACGTATCCACTTGCTAATGGCAGATTTGGCTGGTGCCAAACCCTTCTTAGGCCCATGGGGCACAACAAAAAAGGAATCCGTCCTACGGAAAGGAGACGTGATAACCAAGTAGTACTTAACACAGCGTACTACATCCAAACAATGCAAAACCCTCTCTTTGTCATTCTTAGGATTAGGACACAAGGAGGGAAGAACAATATCCTGGTTCAAATGAAAAGCAGAAACCACCTTAGGAAGAAAGTCTGGCTTGAACCGAAAAACCACCTTATCCTGATGTCTCTCGAAGTAAGGCGCCTGGATAGACAAGGCCGCCAATTCCGAGACACGCCGGATCGAAGTGATCGCTACCAAGAAGACCATCTTCTGAGTCAGGGTAGATAAAGCAATATCTTGCAAAGGCTCAAAAGGAGGAGCCTGAAGAGCAGAAAGAACCAAATTCAAATCCCAAACCGGGAGTAATGGTTTCCTGGGAGGCCGCACATGCGTAACCCCCTGGAAAAAAGTTTTAACTAAAGGCTTAAGCGCAACACGCTTCTGAAAAAAGATAGATAAGGCAGAAACTTGCCCTTTCAACGTACTTAGCTGAAGACCAGAGTCCAGCCCAGATTGTAAAAACTCCAGAATCCTGGAGACCGAAAATACCCTACAAGGAAAAGATCTCATCTCGCACCAAGCGATATAGGCTTTCCAGGTCCTATAGTAGATGATAGAAGAAGACCTCTTCCGGGCACTGATCAGAGTCTTAACGACTGAATCAGAAAGACCCTCCTCCTTTAGGATGGAGGTCTCAGCAGCCAGGCCGTCAAAGCTAGCGCTGGTAAATTGGGGTAACACAATCGACCCTGAGTGAGCAGATCGGGCCGAAGAGGCAGAACGACCTGGTCCACTGCCAGCCGAACGATGTCTGCGAACCACACTCGCCTCGGCCACCTTGGGGCCACGAGAACGGCGGACACCCCTTCCAGAGCCAACTTCCGAAGCACTCTGCCTAGCATGGGTATCGGAGGAAACAGGTACAGAAACCCCAGATCCCCCCAGCTCAGGGACATGGCGTCCACTGCCAGAGCCAGAGGATCCTGGGAGAGCGACACGAAGTTCGGGAGCCTGTGATTGTGACGAGAGGCAAACAGGTCCACCTCTGGAGTCCCCCATTGGCGACACAGTGAGTGAAATACCCGAGGATGGAGGGCCCATTCTCCCCGACGGGGAGAGCCCCTGCTCAAGCGGTCCGCTTCCAGGTTCTCCACTCCTGGGATGTATACCGCCGAGAGACAAGGAACATGGGCTTCTGCCCAGGTCAGGATCAGGGACACCTCTCTGAGAGCACTCAGGCTGCGAGTCCCTCCCTGATGATTGATGTAAGCAACCGCTGTTCGATTGTCTGAACGCACCTGGACCGGAAGGCCCAGAACGTGCTGAGTCAGGAGAGCAAGCACCCGACGGATGGCTCTCAGTTCCAGAACATTGATGGGTAAGTGGGCCTCTTGAGGTCCCCACTGCCCCTGGAACTGCAGCTCCTTCCAGAATCCGCCCCATCCCGACAGACTGGCGTCCGTGGTGACAATTTCCCAAAGGGGGGCCAGGAAAGACCTGCCCTTCACGAGATTGGTCGAGACCAACCACCACTGGAGGGACTGCCGGACCCGGGAGGACAACTGGAAGGGCTGATCCAGCGACCGAGGCTGCCGGTCCCAAGACGCCAACAGATAAAGCTGAAGCGTCCTCGTGTGGAATTGAGCAAAAGGAACTGCCTCGAAGGAGGCAACCATCAACCCTACCAGCCTCATCCCCAGACGGATGGACGGCCGAGGATTGGAGAGTAGGACCCGAGCCAACTCCTGAATCAGAAGAATTTTGGACTGAGGGAGAAACACTCTGTGTTGATGAGAGTCTAACTGCATCCCCAGAAAGGACACCACCCTGGCCGGAGCGAGGGAGGACTTGGAGAGGTTGATCACCCAACCGAAACTTTCCAGCGTGGAGAGCACCACCCTGGTGTCTTTCTCCGATTGATCGAGTGACGGAGCCATGATAAGAAGGTCGTCCAAATAAGGTACGACACGAATGCCCCGAGCTCTGAAAATGGCCATGACCCCTGCCAGCACCTTGGTGAACACTCTTGGAGCTGAGGTAAGGCCAAACGGAAGTGCCACGAATTGATAATGCCGATCCTTCATCATGAATCGAAGAAAACGTTGATGAGGGTGGCAGATGGGAACATGCAGATAAGCATCCTTGATGTCTATAGACGTCATGAAGTCCCCTTGCCGAAGAGAGCCGACGGCAGTGCGCAAGGTTTCCATGTGAAACTTCCGAAAACGGATGAACCTGTTGAGCAACTTCAGGTCCAGGACGGGACGAACTGACCCATCCTTCTTGGGGACTGCGAACAGATTGGAGTAGAAACCGAGGCCCATCTCTAAACGCGGTACCGGCCGGATGACCGCCATCTCTAACAGATTCTCTACCGACGCCAGGAGCCCCTGTGCGGCCAAAGGATCGATGGGCACCCGAGACCGAAAGAACCGTGAAGGAGGGCGAGACTCGAATTCCAGCTTGTAACCGGACGACACTATCTCCTGAATCCATCTGTCCGGAACCTCCCGGTTCCAAACCTGGGAGAAGTGTCGCAATCGTCCCCCCACCCGCACGGGTGAGGGCAGCCCCTCATTGCTGAGCGGGCTTACCAGCAGGTTTGGGCTTGGAGCCCCAGGACTGGTCGGGACGGCCACGGCCCCTCCCCCGCGTCCAACCTGTACGACTGGTAGAGGGAAGGGAAGCCCCCCTACCCGCTCTGTATCCTCGAAAGGACGGCCTACCAGAAGCTGCCCCTCTAAAGGGGCGTCGAGGCCTCTTGCGTTGTGGCATCTTACCACCCTTTGCGACTGAATCAATTTTCTCCCCGAACAGACGCAACCCCAAAAAGGGGAGAGCTGTGAGCACCTTTTTAGAAGCTGAGTCCGCCGACCACTGTCGCAGCCATACTGACCGACGAATAGCGACCAGCATTGCCGCTGTCTTGCTACTCATAGCCAGCGCATCGTCCTGAGCGGATAGAACGTAAGACACAAAAGAATCGCACTGCTTAAGCGCAGCGAACTCATCACAAGCGGGATTGAGATCCTCGCATAGCCCCTGGATTACAGATCTTACTGCTAAAAGAAGAAGGGCCGAAGCGCACAGGGGGCGCATCGTTGTTGACCCAGCATAAACAAAACCATGGCGAGCATACTGGTCAATCCTACGATCCTCCCCATCTTTAGGGACAGAGGTCTCAGCAGACTGTACCATAGCGGAGCTAGATAGCTCTAGCACAGGGGTATCGACTTCAGGAGGGACGGACCAAAGCTTCAGCAATTCTGGCGGAAAAGGATAACGCTTTTCCCAACTGGAAGGGATTCCAGATAACCGCGTGGGATGTTCCCATTCTTTAAGGACCACCCTCTCAAAGTGGTGCTGTCTGGGAAAAACCAAACGCGGCTGAGGCTCTTTAAACAACTGACCCTTTGGCAGGGTGACAGCCTCAGGCGGATCTAAATTCAGAATTTCAAACATTTGAGCCAGAATGGAGGGGGTGTCAAGGGCAACCCCCGCCGACCAATCGCCAATCGCATCAGCCTCAAGCTGATCTGCCGGCTCATCTGACTCCAAGAGGAATTCACCCTCATCCGGGGAGCCATCGGACCATTCCACAGGCTCACACAATTCGTCCTGAGGAGCCGAAGATACCGGAGTCAGGCGCTTCCGTTTTGCAGGGGCCTTCAGCCCCGCTTTAACGGGCAATACTTCCCGAAGCCTGGCCGATTTTACCACCACTTCGGATTGCGAACCCCCACCCTTGACAGTGTCATGCGGGGTCCGGAACAGGGAGGGAGAGGCAGGAGATGATGAAGGTTGCGACGGGTCAGCAGCCGGATCAACAGACTGACGCGCAACAATCTGCCTTGCACAAGAAATGCAAATAAAGATATCATCAGCAGGGAGCGCAGCCCCACATTTTACACACCCCCTGGACGGCTCTGACGAGTCGTTTCCGGTAGTAACAGAAGCCTCCATATTGGTGATTTATGGTATCGCAAACACTGGGACTTTTAAGGCATAAGCCAACCCGGGATGCCCCTTTATAAAGAATGTCCTGGAAGGGAGGGTTTTTGTAAATACACCTTTTTTTTTTTTTTTTTTAAGAGAAAAAGGTCCCCCTTAACAGTCTCAAAATATATATATATATGTATATATATATATATCTAAAATGTGCAATTTCATATATCAAGAATGACTAGCCAGGCAATATAGAGCCGGAGGGCCGCAATAAAAGAGGGATCCCAGGATCTGAAAGGAAAGAAAAACAAACCATCAGATCCTTTGTGAGTGTAACAATGCAGCATGTTCACAATAGTATGATAAGAGTGCCTCCTTAAACGCTTGCCCCATAAGAAATCTCACTCTTGGCCCCACAAACACGGGGCCGCTTACCTGCTACCGACGCCAGGAGCCAGACCGGAGGGACATGTAGCAGCCGCAGCAGTAGAACACAAACCCATGTGTTGCTGCAGCGCGCGCCCCCCCCCCACGTGACCTCTCTTCATAGCGACAGGAAGGAAGTGAGGCTGGGGCCGCCGAGCGCCGCTTCCGCCGGCGCCACGCCCCTCCCCCCCACCCGCGTCACCGGGAGCCGCCCGTTCCATTCAATGAGGGATTGCCACCAGCTGCGCTGGCTGACACCCAGCCAGGCGGCGGAGGAGGAGGGGGAAGGAGACACAAGCGCAGCCACACAGGCTGCCGCACGGAGCAGCGGGGAAGGGAGGGAGGCGGGAGGGGACGCATCTGAAGCACAGCAGCTGAGCGCGGTCTGCTGCCCCACCCCCATAAAGCAGACCAACACACTGGCCATCCCTAAAGTATCTGCCCGGAGCTCCAGCCAAAAACAGACAAAGCGCACCATGCTGCTGCGCAGTCTGCTACTATGCACAAAGTGAACACACAGAAAACAGCAATACAGTGAAAACACCATACAAGATACACAACCCTCTATACCCCCCCCCCCCCATAGTGAAGGGAGAAGGGACCGGAACGGGGGAGTAAGGGGCTACGGGGACCCTCGGGACAGGGGCATCCCATTTCCGGATCACCATGCCGGATTGCCGCATTGCCCCCAAAAGAGGGGGACGAGCGGAGGAGATAAGCTCCTAGGCACCAATAGTGCCGTCTACCAATTACCCGGTGAGCAGCCTAGGCTGGGAGGCTTCCTATCCACCATAAAGGTATACAAACTCAAACCGGGCAGAAATAGACCAAAAGGGGGGTGGCGGGGTAAGAATACCCCGACCTACCTGTAAGCAGGAAACTTCCAACCTCTGTCTGTCAAGCAGAGAGAAAAATACTGGTGATTGAAGGGAGGTACCAGGTATATATAGGCCGGAAGGGGGCTCGTTACAAGACTTCCTCTCTGCACTACGTCACCTGCGGTGGATTAACCCATGAAGTAATGAATATTTAAGAAGTGAAGCGGGGTGTGTGGCACACCAAGAATACATCAGGTGTGGCAAAGTGTGCAGCAGTTTCTAGAATCTAAGTATACAGGGACATCCTGCTTAAAGTGATGACTACACCTAACTCTGAAGCTGAGGGCAGCAGGAGGTGGTTGGCTAGGGTCTAACGAGTTGAGGGGGGACGCTTTAAAGTGGACCAACACCCAGGGGGGATCGGCCAGGGAATCTTATAGATGAGATCCCTCCCCGCGGGGCATCCAAAATCGGGATGTCCCGCGGGGTGAAACCCCCCAGGAAGCCCAGAAACCTTACCGTAACCCCGTTCCAACGGCTCATGCGCGGGCCGCGGCTCGCGCTTCCCTCTAGCAGGGCGCGCACCCTGTTAGAGGGAAGCGCGAGACGCGGCCTCCAGCGCTCAGAGCCGCTGTGGTTGGACGCCGCTTGTACGTGCATACCACAGCAGCTCTGAGCGCTCTGATTGGACGAGCGCCCGCGTAGGAGCGAGGTGAGGTGAGTGTTTCCGGGCGTTCTGGGGGGTTTCACACAGCGGCGCACCTCCGATCGGAGTGCCCCACCGAAGTGGACCAACACCCAGGATAGTGAAAATCCTGGGTGTTGGTCGACTTTAAGCAGATCAGAATTCACGTGGGCTGGTCCTGGAGTCTAGCCTGCCCCTGTGGCATCTGAAATCAGGATGTCCCGCTGTGTGAAACCTCTGAGGCCCCTGGCAAATGAAAGTTTCCGGGTGGCTAGCACAATGCGTCTCTGGCCCTCCTGCATCTGGCCAATCAGATAGGTTGGTGGTGGGAGCGCTTCCCAGACTAGAGGAAGCCTATCAGCCAACTGTTCATCTCCTCCAAGGATGCACCATTGCAAAGTTACGTGAGCGGGGAGCGGTGGAGAAAGCCAGCGCGGCCCTAGTATGATTTCTGATAAGACATAGCTCCCGGGATCCTGGTGACATGTTCCAATCAAAGCACAACGTCTAAGGAACTCCAGGGTCTGTCGACTAGGTGCCCCGAATCGGCATGCCCCACTGTGTGACCCCCCCCCCCAGATTGCCCTTAAACCGGACCTTCACCATGATTTAATGAAAAGCCCAAACCCCTATAAAACGATTCCCCAGCATCTAAAACTAATATATTTTAAGTTTTTAGTCACTTATTATTCTTTCCCCCACTGGGCTGCAACTCTGTTCATGAATTTAGGATACGGGCGCCGCCATCTTGACTTACTGAGGAGAGGAGAGTAGGATAAAGTACAGGGGGCGGGTTATAGCTGTGACAAAACAGAGCTGGGGTCAGGAAAAGGTCAGCAATCTCAGAATGCAGAGCAGCATAGTCAGAAGGCACTTCCTGTTTGCAGGCTGCCTGATGCTCCATGAGCCGCCATCTTGGATGTTTAAAGGCTCATAACATGCGGTAGATGCAGGTGGGATGATTTTTAGTGGGATGATTTTAATGTGAGCAATCTGTATGTACAGGGTGTGGGAAACATATAAGATAGACTCGTATTCAGAGTGAAGGATCGCTTTAAAGCGGATCAACAGTCAAAAATGATTTAAACCAAACCCACACAACAAACAGTGTTCATACGCATCCCTCCCCAGGGCAATTTACATTGCTGCACAAAAAAATCCATGTACCTTTTTCTAAGGCCTGCTGGGATAAATTTTAAAAACAAGATGGCCGCTTATGGGCTTGCAGGCCACCTGCAAACAGGAATTGCTGCTGGGCTTCCTGTTACTGTCAGTTGGGACAGGAAGCTGCAAAATGGCCGCTTCCTTTCTTTTCCAACTGTACCAGGCTGTTGGTCTGGTTGAATTTTCTTCTGGTTCCTTGCTGTGATTACAGCTGCACCTGCTCCCGTGCCCAGCCAATCAGCTAGGGTGAGGAGCAGGGGGGCGCGCACTCCACAGGGGAACCGGGAATGCTGCCACCAGTCCAAAACAACAGCTTTATTCTATATTCATTATTATGCCATCCTAAATCGCTGATTGGACAAGAGCTTGAAAATGGCAGAAAGAGCTGAGTGGGCAATGTTGGGGGTTTCACACAGTGGGCATCCCAAATCAGGATAACCCGGGTAAGAGGACCAATCACCAGGATAGTCAAAATCCGCCTCATTGGTCCACTTTAATCATGTGTGAGGATGGTGGGGGTGGGGGGGGGGGGGGGCATTAGAAGGTTTTGTGTCGCTTTAAACCGGAACTTCACCATAATTTAATGAAAAGCCCAAACCCTTTAAAAAAAGATTCCCCAGCATCTAAAATTAATACATTAAGTTTTTAGTGACTTACTCATTACTCTTTCCCCCACTGGGCTGCAACTCTGTTCAGGACTCTAGGATACGGGCACCACCATCTTGACTCAGAAGCATCACATACTGAGGAGAGGAGAGCGGGATAAAGTACAGGGGGGGCGGGTTATAGCTGTGCTTTGCTCAGACAGAGCAGAGCTGGGGTCAGGAAAAGGACAACAATCCAAGAATGCAGAGCAGCACAGTCAGAAGACACTTCCTGTTTGCAGGCTGCCTGATGCTCCATGAGCCGCCCAATCCACTGGTGAATGCACAGGCCGAGGGGGAAAGGTGAGTTTTTATGGCTGACCTGGATTCCCCAGAGATGAGGACCAAAACCTGGGATAATCAAAATCCCAGGTTTTGGTCCACTTTAACTGTGTGCTGGTAGCTGCTGTACATACTGGTGATGTATCTTATTATTATTACATGGCTCTGCAGGTTTTTTCACACTTGCCACTTTACCGTTATATTATACTGTTATAGATTAGCACATAGTTATTGCACTTTTAATATATTCATTGTTCTATTGATTGTTGTTTTGCAGTTTACTTATTTTTTGGCACTTTGCATATAACATGCACTTTAGCGCTCTGCAGCCCATGTGTTTATTTATTACATAATCATGTATTGTGCAGATTACATTTTTGAACAGCCCCATTTTCACCCCCCCCACAGCCTTTTGTCGGGCAGGCTGATTCATTACTAGCGCCAGGTAACGGCAGATGAGCGTCTGTACAGTGGCACTTAGAGCGACCGCTAGTGGTCGCTCTGATCGGCCATGAGTCGCTATTACAGAGCACCTCAGTCGCTGGCCGGCATTGATGAGTATGTTGTATGTGAGTCGCTATAACACCAGTACAGTGCTGTATGGGAGCGAACGGTAGCACCAGCTCAGTGCGACCGACTCACACCATATTCATAAAAAAAGCCTCACACAGCGCCAGCGCTCAAAATCGGGTCGTTGTAGCCCACAGCACCAAAGGCTGTGTGATTAAAGTCTGTTTATAAACACATATCCACAAGTAACAAAGTGAAAACACATGGAATTACATTGTAATTACATTGTGACATGAACACTTTAATACCAGACATGTAATGACAATTCTACTTTAAAATATTAAAAATCAAAAAAATGTCAAAAATTACTTTTTATAGGCCAGGAGAGGTTACACAAATTTTTGATAAAAAAAAAATACAATTCTGTGATTACTCACCTGTAGAATTGGTATTATGAGTATACAGTACATCCTGCTCCAAATCTAATACTTACAGTTGGGATATACTCCGCCAGATGGCGCTGGACTGCAGAGACATCGAAAATAGGCTCCTCCCGGCCCCTCAAATACCCAGGGACCTCCCACAAATCCCCAGCATTGAAAAGCAGTTAATGAGAAGCTGAGAGAATAAAACAATCCAAACTATCAACTATAACAATGATAACAATCACCATACAGGGGATCCAAGGAAATGCAACCAAGGCAGGGTTGGAGCAGGACGTACTGTATACCCATAATACCAATTCTACAGGTGAGTAATCACAGAACTGTATTATTCTTAGTATACAGTACGTCCTGCTCCTAATCTAATACTTACAGTTGGGACATCCAATAGCAGTGTCCATAAAGTAGGGTGGGATCCCCAAGAAAAATCAGCAGCAGACAGTTTAAACCACTGCCGCCTGCAGAACCTTGCAGCCAAAAACAGCATCAGCTGAGGCCCTAACATCAACCTTGTAAAACTTTGAAAAGGTATGAACAGAAGACCAAGTAGCAGCCTTACAAACTTGTTCAACAGAGGCCTGGTGCTAAAAAGCCCAAGAGGCACCAATAGCACGAGTAGAATGAGCAGTAAGGCGGAAGGGAGGATTCTTCCCCTTAGCAGAGTAGGCCTGAATCACAGCCTGACAAATCCACTTGCTGATAGTAGACTTGGCAGAAGCCAAACCCTTCCTAGGACCAGAAGGGACCACAAAAAGAGCATCAGTTTTCCTGAAAGGTGCAGTAGCCACCAGATAGTACTTCAGACACCTAACCACATCCAAAGAGTGCAAAACCCTCTCCTTAGCATTGCTAGGATTAGGGCACAAAGAAGGAAGAACAATATCCTGATTCAAATGAAAGGCAGACACTACCTTAGGCAGAAAGTCAGGTTTGAAAAGAAACACCACCTTGTCCTGGTGCCTCTCATAGTAGGGGGGCTGAATGGACAGCGCCGCCAACTCAGACACATGCCTGACAGAAGTGATAGCCACCAGAAACACAACCTTGAGCGTAAGAATGGCCAAGGCAGCATCCTGCACAGGTTCAAAGGGAGCACCCTGCAAGGCTGACAGAACCAAGTTCAAATCCCAAACAGGCACCATAGGCTTACGTGGGGGGCGCACATGAGTGACCCCCTGGAAAAAAGTCCTGATCAGAGGGTGCTGAGCAAAGGACTTCTGGAAGGAAATAGCCAGGGCAGAAACCTGACCCTTCAGAGTACTCCAACCCATGCTGCAGGAACTCCAGAATCCTGGGAAAAGAGAACACACGACAGGGAAGAGACTTAGACTCACACCAGTCAATGTAGGCACGCCAAACCCTGTA
The DNA here is from genome assembly GCA_027917425.1 of Gastrophryne carolinensis. Taxonomy (NCBI): domain Eukaryota; kingdom Metazoa; phylum Chordata; class Amphibia; order Anura; family Microhylidae; genus Gastrophryne; species Gastrophryne carolinensis. Next base: position 397,172,709 of record CM051238.1, on the reverse strand, counting down.
GTAAATGGAAGAGGAAGACTTCTTCCTAGCTTTAATCAAAGTATCCACAACTGAGGAAGACAGCCCCTTCTCCATCAAGATGGAGGTTTCAGTAGCCAGGCCGTCAAAGCCAGAGTTTGTAAATTGGGATGGCGTAGTGAGCCCTGAGTGATCAGATCTGGCACCAAGGGCAGAGCGTACTGATCTACTGCCAGCTGCACCACGTCTGCGAACCACACTCTTCTTGGCACCTGGGGGCCACCAGAATTGCTGGCACCCCTTCCAGAGCAATCTTGCGCAGAACCCTTCCCAGCAGGGGAATTGGGGGAAGACATACAGGAACTGAAAGTCCTTCCATGACATTGCTAGCGCATCCGAGGTCAGGGCCAGAGGATCCCTGGACAGAGAGACAAAAGCTGGAAGCTTGTGATTGTGGCGGGACGCAAAACAGATCCACATCTGGTTGGCCCCAACAGTGACACAGAGATTGAAACACCCTGCTGCATAGGGACCATTCTCCCTGGCGAGAGGTCCCCCTGCTCAGAGAGTCTGCCAGGTGATTTTCCACCCCCGGGATGTACACAGCTGAAATGCAGGGGACATTGGCCTCCGCCCAAATCAGGATCAGAGACGTTTCCTGGAGGGCCCTCTTGCTCCGGGTCCCTCCCTGATGGCTGATGTAGGCAACTGCCGTCTGGTTGTCTGAGCGCACCTGAACAGGCAGGCCCCGAAGCTGAGTAGTCAAGCGAGCCAGAACTAACCTGATTGCCCGCAGCTCCAAGACATTGATAGGTGTGTGGGCCTCCTGAGGGCCCCACCTCCCCTGGAACCGCAGGGACTTCCAGAACCCCTCCCCAACCTGACAGACTGGCATCCGTGGTGACCGTCTCCCAGGAAGGGGCAAGAAAGGATCTGCCCCCAACAGGTTCCTTGAGTCCATCCACCACAAGAGGGACCTCCTGACCAGGGGGGAGAGCACACAGACCCTGTCCAGGGACGCTGGGTCCTTGTCCCATACAGACAATAGATGAAGTTGCAGAGGCCTCAAGTGAAACTGAGCATAAGGGACCGCTTCGAAGCACGCCACCATCAGGCCCACCAGCTGCATCCCCTGCCTGATGGAGGGATGGGGACAAGCTAGGAGGGGCTGAGCCTGTGCAATCAGACTGTCCACCTTCTGCTGAGGAAGGAAGATCCTTGCCTGAACTGTATCCAGATTCATTCCTAGGAATGGAGTTACCAAGGAAGGGAACAGTGAGGACTTGGGGTGGTTGATCACCCATCCAAATGACTCCAGAGTGGACACCACCAGCTGAGTATCCAACTCTGCCTGATGTAGAGACTGGGAAGTGATGAGTATGTCGTCCAGATAGGGAAGCACGCGGACGCCCTGACATCTGAGCAGAGACATCACACCAGTCAGCACCTTGGTGAACACCCTGGGAGCGGAAGTGAGGCCGAAGGGCAAGGCCACAAATTGGTAGTGTTGATCCATCAGAGCGAACCTGAGGAACCTTTGATGACCTGGGAACACAGGAATATGAAGGTAAGCATCTTTGATGTCCACAGAAGTCATGAAATCCCCTTGGCGCAGGGAACTGATGGCAGAGCGCAGAGTTTCCATGCGAAAGCGCCTGCCCCTGACAAACTTCTTGAGAATCTAAGTCCAGGATGGGCCTGACAGAACCATCCTTTTTGAGTACTGTGAATAGGTTGGAATAAAAGCCCTTGCCTTTTTCTCTTAAAGGGACCTGGCAGATGACTCCAAGCTCCAGGAGGCCTTGCACTGCTTGCACTAGCTCCTGAGCCAACACAGGGTCCTGAGGAATCCGGGATCTGATGAATCTTGAAGGGGGATCGGCAGCAAACTCCAACTTGTAACCGGAGGACACTACCTCCTGAATCCACCGGTCTGAGACATGAAGCCTCCAGACATGAGCAAAAATGCTGCAGCTGTCCCCCCACCCGGATGGGTGAGGGCGCCCCATCATGCCTGAGGGGGCTTGGGAGAGGATTTAGCTTTGGGACCCCAGGAGGAGCCAGGACGTCCACGTCCTCTGCCTATACCCCAGAAATCTACCGGGGCCCCAGGGAAAGAAACCCCCCTCCCTGTCTCGCACCACGGTAAGGGGAGGAGAAGGAACCCTGACCCCGAAAGGGCCGAGATTGCCGCCTGCGCTGGGGTAACCTGCCTCCCTTAGCAAAAAGGTCCAGGCGGTCTCCAAACAGACGCAGTCCTTTAAAGGGAAAACCAGTGAGGGCCTTTTTGGCAGCGTTGTCAGCAGCCCACTGGTGCAGCCAAACCGAGCGGCGTATAGCCACCACAAGGGCAGATGTTCTGGCACACATTCTGATGGTGTCATCCAATGCTGATAGGACAAAATTTACAAAAACATCACAAGGCAAATCATCAGGGGCACTATCAAGCATATTTCTGATAAGGGTTCTAGTGGCCACAGCAGTAATGGCAGAGGCACAGACCGGGCGCAGCGCCGTCCCCGCACATGCAAAGGCGTGGGATGCCAGCTGATCAATATGCCGGTCTTCGGCATCCCACAGGGTAGTAGAATCAGGAGAATGCATATAAGAGGTGTTAGATAGCCCTAGGATCGGGGCATCCACCTCGGAGGGGGATGACCAACATTTAACCACCTCAGCAGGAAAGGGATACTTCCTATACCAACTCTTTGGAACCCCGGGAAGTTTACTGGAGCGCTCCCATTCCTTGAGCACAAGGTTATGGAAATGTGCCTGCTCTGGAAATTCCAAATGTGATCTTGCTGTATGGAAAAGCTCCCCTCTTTGCCTCAACAGGGAGAGAGATAGACAGAACCTCAAAAATCTGGGTCAATAATCTGTCAGTGTCATCCGGGGCCCAGGGGTCAGAGCCAGAATCATCATGACTCCTCGGTCTCTCATCAGATGAGCCTGAATCAGAAAAGTGCTCCCCTTCATCAGACGGGGTATAGCCACACAGATTCCAAAACTCCTCAGTTCCCATAGGGAAAACAGTAACATTAGGCGTCAAGTGCCGCTTCTTAGAAGGGGCCTTATGCGCTAAAGACTTTGCAATAATCTGTTCAACAGTAGCCAGTCTAGAAGACACATCAGGCTGAGAATCCCCACTAGTATGCAACTCAGTAGGAGTGAGATTTAAGCTTGGGGGAGTAGGTGAAGTGAAACGAGGTGCAGCCACTGGCAGGCCAGATTGCAATGCAAGCACCTGCTCAGCGCAGGGTACACAGACCCGCGCCTTGTCAGCGTCAGCATGAGGCTGCCCACACGCTACACACAGCCGGTCTTGTCCCGAAGGGACCCCGGCACAATATCCTGGGATGCCTCCATATGGTGATTATAGCGGCGCTATACGCCGATAGGGAATAACGCTAAATAGCAACCCCGGATGCCCCAATAACCCGCTAGGGATGTGGGAGTATAATTTTTACAAGGCCTACAAGTAATATACTAAAAACAGGGCCGGGAGAAGCCAAGAAGGGTTCGTCCCGCCTGAAAGACATAAGCAAACAAGACCTTAAGTACATCGTAACAAAAGTGAAGGAGATAAAGCCGGCCGCGAGGGCACTTACGTACCGCGGTAGGTAGGAGTCCGTCGCGCATAGGCCAACCAAGTAGAAAAGATGGCGTCGGTATACCTCGAGGGGCGGGCCAGTAATAGCGATGACGTGGAACGCGCCAAAGACGGGCCCCGCCCCCCGAAGAGCGCGAAGCCAGAAAGGCCAACAGCCAATGATGGCGCACCAGCGCCTGAGGTAATGCCGCCGCCAAGCACGGAACCAAGTCAGCGCGCGGCGGTGGTAAATTTAAAAGCAATAAAGACAAGTCAGCGCGGCGGCTGACACAAGAATAAAGACATGTGAAAAGTGAAAGCACAGACTGCATAACATACATATCTATACACATACACCCCCCCCTTTTTTCCCCCGAAGACTATGAGGAGGATGAGGGAGGACGGCGGCCACTTAAACAGGGCCCACCGATAGACCGGGCAAGGGGCAATAGTGCGGGAGGGGCATCCCATAGAGGCTCACCATAAGCCTGAACCGCCTACCCTTTGGTGGGGGATTGCGGTGGAGCAGCGCTCCTAAGCACCTAACAGCGGTGCTGCCTACCTTCACCCGACCAGCGCAGCCAAGGCTGGGAGGCATATTACTAGTGGAACGGGTGGGAATAGTCCTACAGGGCCGCAGGCTAATAGCCCCGCTCACCTGCGAGTAGAGAGCCAATTCCTCGTCCTTCGCAGCCAGACTGCAGAGAAATTCTGGGGATTTGTGGGAGGTCCCTGGGTATTTGAGGGGCCGGGAGGAGCCTATTTTCGATGTCTCTGCAGTCCAGCGGCATCTGGCAGAGTATATCCCAACTGTAAGTATTAGATTTGGAGCAGGACGTACTGTATACTAAGAATAATGTATGGGAGAGCGACAGGTAGCAACAGGTAATACCAGGCGCTTTGGAAGCCAGAGCACCGGCGCTATACGCTGAGCCGTCTGTGATGATGAATCGGGGAATTCAGAGGTCCTTCACTCTGAATAAGAGTCTATCTTATATGTTTCGCACACCCTGTACATACAGATTGCTCACATTAAAAATCATCCTATCTCCATCTACTGCATCTTATGAGCCTTTAAACATCCAAGATGACGGCTCATGGAACGTCAGGCAGCCTGCAAACAGGAAGTGTCTTCTGACTGTGCTGCTCTGCATTCTGGGATTGCTGACCTTTTCCTGACCCCAACTCCGCTCTGTCTGAGCAAAGCACAGCTATAACCCACCCCCTGTACTTTATCCCGCTCTCCTCTCCTCAGTAAGTGTGATGCTGCTGAGTCAAGATGGCGGCGCCCGTATCCTAAAGTCCTGAACAGAGTTGCAGCCCAGTGGGGGAAAGAATAAAAACTTAAAATATATTTATTTTAGATGCTGGGGAATAGTTTTATAAGGGTTTGGGCTTTTCAATAAATCATGGGGAAGGTCTGGTTTAATGTTTTTTAACCTGTCCTGTATTGATTATCTGTCAGGGTCGCGTTATGATTAGTTTATGTTCCTAATACATTTCTATTGATTGTTAATCAGTTGGTTGGTGTGCGGCCATTTATATGGGGTGATTGCTGGGGAATCTCTGAAACCCCACTTCATATACATTCTAACACTTTACCTGTGTAGCAATGTTGTCAGTCTATACAGTCATTTGAAGGAATGTCGGGGTGCACCCGGGCCTAACAAGCGGCACTAGGGGCACGAAACAATTGTCCTGGCTCTAGGTAAGTTTTGTGGTGGCTGTGAAAGAATAATGGGGCAAAGCTTTGTGGCATTTAGGAAACAAAACCCTCTTAAGGGAGTTCAGGGCTCCTGGCCGCGTATTCAGCCTCTGTGAACAGAAACACTTTGGCCTCTGTGAAAAGCACAAACCAGTTTACATAAACTCTCTTTGTAAAAACTCTAAGCTGGTAACCACGACAATCTGCCATAATGTGACATGTCGAGTCCCTGCCGAACCAGCCGAGCCAGTCCCCTGCAGAGGCCGCCATTCCTGCCTTCATGGACAAGGCCACCGCCGCTACTACCGCGTACAACAAGGCTCTCGGCGTGGCTATAAATAGAACTCAAACACTGTAAAACTGGTCCTACTGCCACCTAAACAGTCACTACTGTCAATAAAAGAGCAGATACCGCTAAAGCTTTTCTAAATTTAGCTTTCCCACAAGTTGTCATAAGACTTTTTAAAAAATGCATTTGATTTAATTGACATGTGCATTGTCCTGTCCATAGGTATTACTGTAAGTACACAGGTGAGTACTACGTCCACATGTGGGATAACTGCACTGTATACAGGGCCAGCATCAGCACCCGACAAACCCGGTCAGCTGCCGAGGGCCCCCACTCCCAGGGGGGGGTCTGCTGGCAGCTGGCACAATACCGTAGGAAAAAAAACAAAAAACGTTTACTTATCTGCGGCCGCAATCCCACGTATTTCTGGAGAGGGTGAATTTCGCCCTCTCCTCGTCACAGAAGAGGACACCCAAATACGCCCTCTTCAGCACTTGCTAGCCCCGCCTTTTGTGGGCGGGGTGGATTACGTAATCTGCACCTGCCGCAAGAGGCACAGTTGCGCCGGGCGAACGAAGGTAAGAGGATCGTTGGCTGCCGGGAGATTGGTGGCGGGGGGGGGGGGAGGGGGGCAAGGGATCACAGCCCCTCGCACCTCCCCCACCAAGCACACGGTAGCTGTCATCTGAGTTTCGTTGGACAGGATCGCTGGGGAAAATGCAGAGGATTGGAGGCGATTAAAAAAAAAAGAAAAAAATAAACTAAAATTTTCTCTGTGTGTGTCTTTTTTTTTACTGTTAACCCATATAGGGGTGTCATGGACCCCTTACCAGTTCACAAGGCTTAGGGGGCTGGCAAGCAGAAGAGCCCGGGCCCACGGAGGCTATGCGGGTTTGTAGCCGTCAGGACAGAGGGGCCACCAAAGCTGTTCCTACAAGCCCTGCATAGCTGGTTCCCGGGCCTTATGTTCTGTCGGCCAGAAGCTATAAAAGGCTTCCAGCAGCAGCAGGAGTGATGGGAGGTAAGTATTAAAAAAAACAAATAAAATAATGTTTTCTGTGTTTTTTTTTTTTTTTTTTTTTTACATTCAACCCTTCAGGAGCCCTTATACCAGTTCACAAGGCTAGGCTTAGGGGCTGGCAAGTGCGGGTTTGTAGCCTGCAGGGTGGGGGGGGGGGGGGGCACAGAGGTTGGTCCTTGCACCCTGCTCTATGCCATGGAATTTATAGAACCCTGACCAGCGACTCTCCACCACAAAGGGGCCCAGTGAGACCATGCTGCCCGAGGGCCCACATAAACCTGGAACCGGCCCTGACTGTATATAATCCTCAATATTGGGAGCAGTTGTAGGCGAAAATGAGAATCCTGAAATGTAAAATCTTCCTCCAACTCTCCTACACAGCGCTATGAAAAAATGTATTTTCATCATCCCCCCATTGCATCTTCTGTCCAGGGTTATCAATCCGAGGAGCATCCTGGTTGCTTTATATCTGAGGTAGTGGGCTATGTCATGAATAAGGAATAGTATCTAAATCTCCTCCAAGAGCAAATTCTCCTAAACATCCAGCAGCAAATTGGTGATGAACAATGTTTTCCCAGCATAATAGACAGGGAGGGCTCAGGGTATATATGGGCCCTTGGGTGACAGAGTCCCAGTGGGACCCTTGTGGTGTATTCTGATTAGCCTAAAGGGTTAAGTCCACTTTCGATGGAATTTCTGAAAGTGTATTATCTAGTATTTTTTTTTCTTGCTCTACCTATTTGGTGTTTTATGGAGGCGATTTTCACTACCTGCTGTCTGTTGCTATTGGCAACCGTACACCAATGGGTCGATTCAGAGCCAGGTGAGAATCTCACTCCTTTGTTAGGAGAGAAAACTGCCATTTACTTTTATTGTCTACTGGGTGTAAATTTTCACCTGGCTCTGAATCAGGGTAGTCAATTAAAGTCAATGGCAATTTTCTCTCCTAAAAAGGAGTGAGAATTCCCACCTGGCTTTGAATCGACCCCCAAGTCTATACATCAAGATCTACAAGAAGAGAGAAGTGGTCGCTTTGGTCACTACTGAACTGAGGGAGCTCTCTTGACCCTACACATGTTCTGTGTCTACAGGCCCCACATCTCTCTTCTTGAAGATACTGGTGTACAATGTACTTGGGACCCCTTATCATTTCAAAAGTAAAGAAAAAGTTATACATTTTTTAAATCCTTTATTAATCCTAATTAATCTTTCCATGTCCAACCCTGACACACTGAAAATGATGCTGGCTGGCCGTCTGATAGATGCCCCACCAGCATCTGGAGGAAAGGGGGACACAGGTACCCCTCCTTTCATCACAGCTTCCCAGCCATGGACTGAGCGAGGGATCTGGGGGAAAATGCTTTTATACAAAAAGGAGGAGCCTCTCTGGAATCTCCCCTACGTGACACAGGAGGGACGCCTACTTGCACATCCCAATCTGTGTCGCTCACCTGCAGCGGCAGACTGGGGCAAAAAAACAGCCCAGGATTTTATCAGCACCTAGCCTGCCCATGACCATCCAGTGGCATCTCTGCTGCTTCCTGGCAAGTGTGCTCCAAGACTGAGGCTATATCATTAGGGTGAAGACATGAGCTGGGCTTGCTTGGCTGAGGGGATAGAGTGGGGAAGGGGATGGGGGGCTGGGATAGGATGGGAGTGTTAGTAATGGTAGAAGTCCAGACTGCCCCAAAGTAGTGCGGCCCACCGGGCTTTTGCCCGGGTCTCCCTATCCCCAGGCCCCTGCTCACCTGGGATCTGAGACTCACAGTGGGAGATCACTGGCATTTGGAGTCTAAAGTACTTTCCATGGTCTTGGCGGCCCCATATTGTCCAATCTGCTCCTGAAAGGCCCATCCTTTGTCATGGTTATTTTAGAGAAGTTTAGAGGGATTGTGAACAACAAGAAGTCTCTTATCCCTTTGGTCACCAAGACCATGTGTTCACCCACCCCCACCATTGCAGTGAAAAATCAGACATGGTTAGTGAGTCCAATGCTGGGGGCAGCTGTTTGACATGGTTTCCAGTACATCAAATAAAGGACCAGCACACCGGGTCAGGGCGGGCGTCAGCACCCGGCAAGCCCGGTCAACTGCTGAGGGCCCTGGCTCCCTAAGTTCTGCCCCATTCATCCCTGTCCCCTTCGCTCTTCCCCACAGCCCTGTCCCATCCACTTCTCTACCTTCATATCTGCTCCATCCCTCTCCTCCCAGCCTTGCCCATCTACCAGTCTATCCATCTTTCTTCCAGCTCTTCCCATCTACCCCCCCCTCTACCCAGCCATTCTTGTCCTTTTCATTTTGCCCATCCACCCCTCTTCCTCCCAGCTATCTCTCCATCCATCTATTCCTGCCCTTCCTGTTTTGTTTATTCCTCTTCCTCAATACTCTGCCCATTCAGGTCCAAAATAAAAACAGCTCCAATAGGGGGTTGGAGAATAAGCAGCACTTCTTAGTTTTGGCCATGAAATGTATAGACCCCCGGACTCGCGACTCTACACCATAAAGGGGCCCACTGAGACCATGCTGACCGAGGGCCCACATAAACCTGGTGCCAGCCCTGCACCGGGTGACTCTATATCAGGATCTGGTAAGTTTTATTCCCCTGTACCTACACGATCAGTTGCAGGATTGTTCTTTAAAATCTGCATATTGCAATTCTATCCATTGTAAAATCTGCATATTGCAATTCTATCCATTGTAAAATCTGCATATTGCAATTCTATCCATTGTAAAATCTGCATATTGCAATTCTATCCATTGTAAAATCTGCATATTGCAATTCTATCCATTGTAAAATCTGCATATTGCAATTTTATCCATTGCATAGGGCAGCAGATTGAGGCTGGTGTAAAACCACCAGTGGGGGGGGGAAGAGTATGAATTGCAGGGCTGAATGTCACCTTCAGTTAAGTAGTGAACATCTGGACCCAAAGTGATGTGTTGCAGGGGAGTAAAGGGAAGTAACTTTTTTTTTTCTTTTTGCCCACAGATGCCCTTTAAAGTGGACCAAAACCCGCCGTGGAGTCTGAGACTCCAGGGCAGGCACACTTGCTCCCCCTGGGGCACCACGATTGGGGGTGCCCCGCTGTGTGGAACCCCCAGGTCGCCCGCAAACTCACCTTTGTTCCTGGTCCAACGGTGCATGCGCAAGCAGTGGCCCATCTCCGCTAACCCTTTAGCAGGGCGCGTGGCATTTGTGAATGGCAGGCTTAAAGGGTAGCAGGGGATGCGCCCACCAGCTCATTTGGATCCACTCGCATTAGATGAGCTCTTGGGCGAGGGAGCTCGAGCAGATCCAAGCGCGCCGATTGGACGAGAGGGCTGCGCATGCGCAATAGGAGTGAAGAAGGGTACGCGAGATCGGGCAACCTGGGGGGTTTCACACAGCAGGGCACCCCCAATTGGGGTGCCCGGGGGGCAAAGACCAAAATCCAGGATAGTCAAATTCTGGATTTTGGTCCACTCTAAATGTTTTCTAGTTGCTTGAACAGAATAATAATAATAATAATATACAGTACTGCATGCACACTGCTGTTAAATAGGGAAAAGAGGCAGCCATGATGGTGACCCCTGACCTCATGGACCTCTAAGCAGTTCCTAACACTGCTCCCCTGTGCCTGCACCTTTGTTTTTAATGTTGTTGAACACATCATTTCTTATAGGTGATGCTGCACAGGGGACGTGTCACTGAACAGAAAATGATCTCAGTTACATCATGCAGGAATAAGCCGCCATCATTAAAGGATCACTAAATAATGAGTAGCACAAAAAACAAGAAAAACCTAAATACTTAAAGGGCCAGTGTAATCAATGTTATCATTGTTGAGCTGCCACCTATATAACAAGCTGGGCTGTAGCTACCCTTCAGTCTTTGCTGCAAGCACTACCTAAAGGAGAAGGATCAAAATTCGGATTTACACCCAGTTGTCCCATACACACCACCGAGCCTATTCTAAAATAAAAAAATTACTTAACCCAGACCAACACAACATACAGAGCTCATATCCATCCCTCTCTGGGAAATTTAGATTGCTGTACTTAAAAATTAATTTACCTTTTTCTAACTGCTGCTGTAGTAAATTTTAGAAGCAAAATGGCAGCTCACGAATCTGCAGGCCACCTACAAACAGGAAGTGCTGCTGGGCTTCCCGTTACTGTGCATTGTCAGTTATGTCAGGTGAATCCAAGCAGCAGCATGACTGAGATGCTGGGAGAGGAAGCTCTTCTTTTCCAACTGTGCCGGGCTGTTGGTACGGCAAGGGCCAGAAGCAACGATCAGTCAAGCAGTAGGGGGTACCAACAAAACAAAGGGCACAATCCAATCTGAGCCCTGCAGGTCCTAAAGGTCCATTACGCCATCACCCACCAGCGTGCCTGGAAGAAATACGCCTTCTATGTGTAAAGTTCTATATATGCAGGTACAGGTATTACCAAATTAAGCATTGTGCATAGATGGATTCCATATATATAAAACATTATATATACAGTATATATCAGGGGAGTACATTAAAACATAACTTATTGACAAGAGAACTGAAGTGCCCCCATAGAATTAAGTTATTTAAAAAAAAAACATTGTACCGCGTGCCCCAGCACCCGCATATAAATAATTGGATAATAGTACTTACCCAGGACTCCCCTGCATGGCATCACATCAATTTCTTTCACCGCCATACTGGACTTCTTGTTCAGCAGAGGTCGCCGTTTGACCTTTCAGCTCTTCTTCTTATTGAAATCCTGCGCATGTGCATTAGGTATAGGAATGCAATGAACTGAAAAGAGACTGCACCACCCCCAACAAATGAATCTACCTGTAGTGTGCACACAAAGAGGTAATACCACTGTATAAGATAAAACGCAGGAGGTCCCACTCCCCCTACAAAGCCCCAAAGATGTGGCACCACTACCAATTATTGTTCAATAAAAATTGATTAGTCATTTTTATTAATCAACTTGAATGTCACACTGAACTACATGAACTCAAATGCACACAAATGCAGAAACGTGAGAAAAAAAGATGAGCTTACATGAACATACGACCACCAGCCCACTGCCCCTTGTCTACGCGTTACGTATGTTCATGTAAGCTCATCTTTTTTTCTCACGTTTCTGCATTTGTGTTTATTTGTCACCCCCGGCTTGTTCTTGCATTATATGGGTAGGTACTAGCATAGTTAGGTTAGCACTATGGTTTTGGAGGGAGCACTTGTACTTTGAGTGAAGGGAATATGATTGTTATTTAAGCCATTTATGTGCACTAAATCACTTTATTTATTAACTTTAGGGATAATTAATAATTATTTACTATTATATTTATTATATAAAAACATTTTATGTGTAATTAATCCTCCACCCGCCCCCTGCCCCTTCATTGTGGGGGTTTTTTGTCCCCTTCCTTATTGACATTGTTGTGTCTTTAATGTTTTTTAACCAGTGTGTCATGTATGTAGTTCATGTAGTTCATGTAGTTCAGTGTGACATTCAAGTTGATTAATAAAAATGACTAATCAATTTTTATTGAACAATAATTGGTAGTGGTGCCACATCTTTGGGGCTTTGTAGGGGGAGTGGGACCTCCTGCGTTTTATCTTATACAGTAGGTATAGGAAGTATGGCTTCGAACCTGAACGAGAGGAGCTTCCCTGTTGAAACCGGCAATGCTACTGGGCATGCGCCGGTCGCACGCTGGCTGGAACGCTACATTCCACAAGAGGAAGAAAGAAGCAGGGAGGAGAAAGGGAGGGCACAGGGAGGACACTTATGTGGTGTCAGCCAATCCAGGGTGAGCACATGCAGTCTGTTGCCTCCCACTTCAGATATGTTGCAAACGCCTCCTCTACTGCTTCTTCCAGACCTTGCCTGCATTACCCGCCAAGGACGTGGAGGTTAGAACAATTGGCCGACCCCACCATGGAGAACGCATGCCTTGCCAGTTGGTCCAACCTCCTATCTGCTGGGTTTCTCAAGGCCGCACTATCCAAATTAGGGATAATGGTGGCGAAGAACCCCATCCGTGGGCGAACCCTGGTACACAAATGGACCTGGCAGCCCCCCAGAGGGGGTATCCCTCTCCAACGAGCCTGAAGCCACAGGGGAAACTGGATGATCCGACTGAGGCACGGAGCCTGCCAGCTGTGTAAGGCAGTGCAGGACAGTAGTGTTGTTCTATCCACACCATACTTGTGAGGCAAATATACCAGCCACCTTACCCAACCTATGATAAGTTTGGAAAGTTGGGACTATCTTTGGACTCTTAAAATGCAGAGTTATATTTAGTGAACTGTTCCAGTACTTCATTTATATTAATTTATGTATACTGGTCAGACCTGCCTGCACCATCAGAAAACAACCTCCCTGCGGCTAAGAACCCACCGGCCAAGAATGCAGAATCCAGTTTCTGGACCCCCAGTCGGAGCGGGGGAAGCCAGCCACGTTGTCAACTGCACAAGCCGGCTTCCAACTCTGCTGATAAAGCCCTCCCCCGCCAGACCAACGAGGAAGAAGGCATGCAGGAAAGTGACTAATACCTCCCCAAGATCCTCAGTGTGGTGAATGTCCCCGGCACTCCAATCCAGTGGCTTCTCTCCGCTCCTCTCCTGCTTTGGTCCAGTGGTAGATCGTTGGCAGAGGGTTCTGACAGCATGGCCTGCTTTTCCCCACTCCCCTGCTGCTGTGTGTATTGCACATACAAGCAGGCCATGCTGTCAGAACCCGCTGCCAACCATCCATCACTGGATAAAAGCAATGGGGGAGCCAATGAGAATTAAGATCACCCCAGCGCTGAGGAGGTGAGCTTTTTTTGTAATGTTTTAACAGGGATTCGTTATAAATTCAATTCAGACAATCACAATTTTTTGGGGGAAATTCAGTGAATCATCTAAATGGAATTATTAAAAGATTCTCACAGAGCTTTAGAGTTAGATACCCAATCTCTTAAGCTCGATTATATTAATTCCAGTGTAAAAGAGAAGCTCTTTTTGTAATGCCCCAACCACCCACCTTCTCCTGTGGTACGTCTGATTTGGGTGTTAAAATAATAAAACATATCACCTGACCACTGCAAACCTCCCCCGATGCTGGTGGGAGGCGGGGCTCTGCATGGCAGCAATGCACCCGACGGTTACACATAAGTTACAGGCCAGTACAGTCACACACCTACATGGATTAGGTAACTAACCTGACCTCATGTACCACTGGATGGAAACCCCTGGTATAGTGTCTTGTGTGCAAGACCATGGATGACCTGCACAAAACCCAGACCTGAACCCTTATACATTCACGCATGTCCTGCACGGCAATAAGACTGAGCAACAAATATAACCCTAATCCCGTCAACAAAGACAAGCGCAACTGAAAGTCCTGCTCATCATTAGATGAGTGACCTAGTGCTCACGTCACCCAATTACGTACCTAAACCTTAAGCCATTTCATTAGCCAGGTCACGCTCTTAAGGAATATTACCATTATAATATACGCTGCTAATATTCCGCAGGGAGTGTGGAAATTTCCGAGCAGCAGCCTGTTATTATCTATTAATCTTAGCTCTACGGGAGCAAGTTGATACCACATCATGGTGTAAATCATTATAGACCAGTGGTCCCCAACCATTAGAGCCACATTCAGCTTTTTGAGATGGTCGGGAGCCACATTCAACACAAATAAAACATAGATACCATATAACAGGAAACAACTGGAATTTTTTCTAAATGACAATAATCAAGTACTCAAAAGCATCAAACTTGACAAGTTATTGTGCATGACGTTCCCCCTGCCCCATGAGTAGACCACCATCCAAGTTCTAAAAAGGTAAGTGGAAAAATCAAAACCCAGACACTGCTAGGAGATTGGTAAATGGAGTGCATGTAAGCCACACGTGGCACCACTTAGCAAAGAAAAAGAGGTACCACAAGGTTTACAACAAGAAGGGACGATGGCTTTTTGCAACCTCAGACTTGAACTTCTGGAGGGGGGTGGGGTAAGTTGCATTCACGGTTCAGGGAGGCTTTCTTGATAAGTAGAGGTATAACAGCATGCTTATAGGAGGAACGGCTCCAGTGGAGAGGATAATAGTGATGTTAATGCTGGAATGCAACCAAATGTGTACCCAGACTTAATTGATTCAGTTAGCGCTTCCCCATATTTTTTTTCACAGTATATCCTAAAAAAATAAAATTCTGTGATTACTCACCTTTAGAAATGGTATTATACGTATACAGCACGTCCTGTTCCAGAATATTCCTTACCCGTGAGTAATACATCCACAAGATGGCACTGGACTGCAGAAAAAAACAGCTTGTGAACTCTCCCGGGCCCTATATAAGTCAGGGACCTCCCACAAAATCCCCAGTATTGACAAGCAGTTAACAAAAGGCCGGGAGAACAAAACCAGAATTCAACAATGAACATATGAACAACCACCATACAGAGGTAACTAAGAACAATGATAACAAGGGTGGGGTGGAACAGGACGTTCTGTATACGTATAATACCAATTCTACAGGTGAGTAATCACAGAATTGTATTATTCTAAGTATAGAGCACGTCCTGTTCCAGAATATTCCTTACCCATTTGACATCCAATAGCAGTGTCCGTAAGGTAGGGTGGGATCCCCAAAAAGTAACAGCGGGCAGTTTAAACCACTGCCGCCTGCAGAACTTTGCGACCAAAAGCAGCATCAGCTGAGGCCTTAACATCAACCCTGTAAAATTTAGAAAAGGTATGAACAGAAGACCAAGTAGTGGCCTTGCAAACTTGTTCAACAGAAGCTTGGTGCTGAAAGGCCCAAGAGGCACCAATAGCACAAGTAGAATGAGCAGTAAGGCAGAAGGGAGGCTCCTTCCCCTTAGCAGAATAGGCCTGAATCACAGCCTGGCGAATCCACTTGCTGATAGTACACTTAGCTGGAGCCAGACCCTTCCTAGGTCCAGATGGAAGCACAAATAGGGCATCAGTCTTCCTGAAAGATTCAGTAGCCACCAAATAGAACTTCAGAGTCCTGACCACATCCACATCCTGTTCCTTAGGTTTACTAGGATTAGGGCATAGAGAAGGCAAAACAATGTCCTGATTGAGATGAAAGGCAGACACAACCTTAGGCAGAAAATCTGGCTTAAAACGAAACACCACCTAGTCCTGGTGTCTCTCAAAGTAGGGGGGTTTGATGGAAAGCGCCGCCAACTCAGAAACACGCCTAACAGAAGTGATAGCCACCAAAAAGAGACTACTTTAAGAGTCAAAATGGACAAAGGGGCCTCACGCAGAGGCTCAAGGGAGACCCCTGCAAGGCAGATAAGACCAAGTTAAACCCCTTGGAAGAAAGTCTTGACCATACGATGGTGAGCAAAAGATCTTTGAAGGGAAATGGCCAGAGCAGAAACATGAGCTTTGAGGGTACTAAGCTGAAGACCCAAATCCAAACCATGTTGCAGGAATCTTGGGGATAGAAAACACCCTACAGGGAAGCGACTTAGACTCACACCAGTCAATGTAAGCATGCCAGACCCTATAGTAGATGGATGATGAGGACTTCTTCCTAGCCTAAATCATGGTATTAACAACAGAGGCAGGCAGCCCCTTCCCCATCAAGATGGAGGTTTCAGCAGCCAGGCCGTCAAAACCAGCGTTTGTAAATTGGGATGGCGTAGCTGCCCCTGAGTGAGCAGGTCTGGATCCTTGGGCAGAACATACTGATCTACTGCCAACTGCATGAAGTCTGCGAACCACACCCTTCTTGGCCAACGGGGGGCCACCAGAATGGTTGGCACCCCTTCCCGAACAATCTTGCGTAGCACCTTGCCCAACAGAGGAAAAGGAGGGAACACAGAGAAGCTGAAAGCTCTTCCAAGACATTGCTAGTGCATCCATGGCCAAGGTCAGAGGGTCCTGGGACAGAGAGACAAAGACTGGAAGCTTGTGATTGTGACAGGACGCAAACAGATCCACATCTGTCTGACCCCAGCGGTGGCACAGAGAGCGAAACACCCTGCTGCTGAAGGACCATTCTCCCAGACGAGAGGTCCCCCTGCTGAGGGAGTCTGCCTCCAGATTCTCCACCCCCAGGATGTACACAGCTGAGATGCAGGGAACATTCTCCTCCGCCCAAGACAGTATCAGGGACACTTCCTTGAGGACCCTCTTGCTCAGGGTCCCTCCCTGATGATTGATGTAGGCAATTGCCGTCTGGTTGTCCAAGCGGACCTGAACCGCCCCCGTTCCCGAAGGTGTGGAGTCAACTGAGCGAGAGCCAACCTTACCGCCCTCAATTCCAGAATGTTGATAAGGGTGTGGGCATCCTGAGGGCCCCACTGACCCTGGAATTTCAGGGATTTCCAGAAGCCCCCCCAACCTGTCAGACTGGCATCTGTGGTGACTGTCTCCCAGCACGGGGCCAGAAAGGATCTGCCCACCAACAGGTTTCTTGAGTCCAGCCACCATGAGAGAGACCGTCTGGCCAGAGGGGACAGAACCAACACCTGATCCAGGGACCGAGGGTCCCGATCCCAAACTGACAAGAGGTGAAGTTGAAGAGGTCTCATGTGAAACTGATGTATGGGACTGCCTCGAAGCAAGACACCATCAGGCCCACCAGCTGCATCCCCTGCCGGATGGAGGGATGAGGGCAAGACATAAGGAACCTGGCTTGGGCCTGAAGACTCTCCACCTTTTGCTGAGGCAGAAAAATCTTGACCTGAGACGTATCCAGAGTCATGCCCAGAAAGGACCTCACCATTGATGGTGACAGAAAAGACTTGGGGCGGTTGATCACCCAGCCGAAAGACTCCAGTGTGGACACCACCTGCTGAGTATCCAACTCGGCTTGCTGGAGAGATTGAGACATGATGAGAATGTAAGGAAGTAAGGAAGGATGCAAATGCACTGAGATCTCAGCAGAGCCAGTACGCCCGCCAGTACCTTGGTGAAAACCCTGGGGGCCAAGGTGATACCGTAAGGCAGAGCCACAAATTGGTAATGCTGATCCTCCAGAGCGAACCTGAGGAATCTCTGATGACCTGGAAAGACTGGTACATGAAGGCAAGCGTCCTTGATGTGTCTACAGAGGTCCAGAAGTCCCCATGGACATAGTGAATTCACAGCAGATCGCAGAGTCTCCATGCAAAAGTGTTTGAATCTGACAAATTTGTTGAGGCACTTTAAATCTAGGATAGGTCTGAAGTACCCGCCCTTTTTGGGAACGGTGAAAAGATTGGAATAGTAGCCTCTGCCCCTTTCCCTCAAAGGCACCTGGCAGATAACCCCCAACTCCAGAAGGTTTGGACAGCAAGGCACAGACCCTGAGCTGACAGGGGGTCCTGAGCCATCCGGGATGTGATGAATCTTGGGGGCGGCCAGGCTGCAAACTATCTTGTAACCGGAGGACACTACCTCCTGAATCCACCGGTCTGAGACGTGAAGCCTCCAGACGTGAGCAAAGAGCCGAAGCCGTCCCCCTACCCGGATGGGTGAGGGTGCCCCTTCATGCCTGAGGGGGCTTGGGTGAGGATTTTGGCTTGGGACCCCAGGAGAGGCTAGGACAGCCAAGTCCTCGGCCCCTTCCCCAGTGATCTCCGCGGGCACCAGTAAAGAAGCCTCCTCGACCAGGTCTGGAACCACAGAAGGATGGGAGAAGGGCACCCATCCCCCGAAAGGACCGAGACGGCCTCCTACGTTGAGGTAACCTACCGCCCTTGGCAAACAAATCCAAGCGTTCACCAAAAAGATGCAGGCCCTTGAAAGGGAAACCAGTGAGAGCCTTCTTAGCAGCATTATCAGCTACCCACTGACGTAGCCAGACAGAGCAGCGTATAGCCACCAAAAAGGCAGTTCTACCACACATTCTAATGGCATCATCCATAGCAGACAGGACATATGCAACAAATTCATAGCAAAGCAGGAGAGATCTATACTCCTCTCCTCCCGCATCATCAGAGGCCCCTTCTAAGAGGCTCTTAAGCAAACCCTTAATAGCAATAGCTGTAATGGCAGAGGCACAAACCCGGCGTAGCGCGGTCCCCACACAGGCAAAGTCATGGCAAGCCAGTTGGTCCATACGCCGGTCCTCACCATCCCTCAGGGTATTAGTGTCAGGAGAATGCATGACAGATGTATTGGACAGCCCCAGAATGTGCACATCCACCTCAGGAGGACATGACCAACGCTTAATCACATCAGCAGGAAAGGGATACCTTTTGTCCCAACTCTTGGGCACCCCTGGCAGCTTTCTAGGCTGCTCCCATTCTTTATGCACCAGATTATTAAAGTGTGACTGCTCAGGGAATTCCAAACGTGGTTTAACCTTATGAAAGAGCTCACCCTGCTGCTGCTGAGCCACTTCAAAAATATGAGCCAAGAGCCTGTCAGTGTCATCTGAGGACCATAGATCTTCCCCAAAGGGAGACCCTGTACCACAATGAACCTTGGGTTGCTCCTCAGATTCTGAATCAGAGAACAATTCCCCCTCCTCGAGGGGGGAATAACCAGTAGTGTCAAAAACTTCCTCAGTTTCCACAGGAAACCTTACGCGATGCAGACCCAGCAATATGTTTCTCAATGCTGGCTACCCATGCAGCCAAATCAGGCTGAGACTCCCTGCTGGTATGCTCCTCATAGGGGGTCAGATGCAGGCGTGGGGGAGTAGGCGAAGCCCGAGGGGGCGCAGGCCCAGCAATAGGTAACCTAGACTGCAGTGCAAGCACCTGCTGGGCGCAGGATACACATACCCTGACATCACCGATTGGGAACACCCCACACGCAACACAGCCAGGCTTGTCCCGAAGAAACCCCCGAAGCCTCCATATGGTGATTTGAACAGGCACAGTAGGCCAGTAAGGGTTAATGCTAAAGAGCTACCCGGGATGCCCCAATAGACTGCTAGGGAAGTGGGAGATAATGAGGGGAGAGGGCTGGGAGAAACCACAGGACCGAAGCTTTATCCCACCTGAAAGACACAATATATTCCCATAAGAATAAAGCATAAGAACAAAATAGAGACAAATTCACCCCGCTGGGGTTACTCACAGACCGCTAGGAGCCAGCAACGCAGGAGGAAGACAAAATGGCGTCTGCAACCTCGAGGGGCGGGCCGTGGAGACATGAGCTAAATTGCATCATCCACAGAGCCCGCCCCCCCCCCCCCGAAAAGCACGAAGTGCGCCCACGTGATCTGGCCGGCCAGTAGCAGCCGGGCAGCTCTGAGGTGAATGGGGCTACCAGCAGCGGAGCGCAGTACAAACACGCGACAACGTGTTTTAATAAAGTAACAGGCACACATAAGTCTAAAGTCACAAAACACCAGACAAGCCCCCCCCCCCCCCCCCCCCCCGAGATCTCCCAAAGGGAGAGTGAGGGAGGATAACAACGGAATACCCCAGGGGAAATGGCGCCCGGGGCCAATATGAAGAGAGAAGGTGGAGGGGGAATGGGAATAAGGTTTACCGCACAGGATAACCTGGCCAAACCCATGAAGCAGTGGGGGCATCCCAAAAAGGCTCACCATTAGCCTAAATCACCTACCCTGTTAGAGCAGGGACTGTGGTAGGAGCCTAGCTCCTCAGCTCTATCGCCTACCTTCACCCGAACCTTATCAGCCGAGGCTGGGAGGCAGTCAATGGAACGGAACGGGTGGGAATAGCCCTGCAGGGCCGCAGGCAATAAGCCCCGCTCACCTGCCCCACGAGAGAACTGTCTTCTATCTTCTCAGCGCAGACTGCAGAAATAAACTGGGGATTTTGTGGGAGGTCCCAGACTTATATAGGGCCGGGAGAGGCCACAAGCTGTTTTTTCTGCAGTCCAGCACCATCTTGTGGATGTATTACCCATGGGTAAGGAAAATTCTGGAACAGGACGTGCTGTATACTTAGAATATATATATATGTCAGATTGCCATGACCATTGACATAGCTCCAAGCAACGACCGCACTCATGTTTCTAGAGGATGTAGCATTAGAAGTTTAACCCTTTCAGTGCTAGCCTACCTAAAGATTTTGTCACCCTCTGCAGCCATTTTCATCATTTTGCATGTTTAACTGTGATTTTTGAAGGAATGTCCAGGGATTTTCCAGAACAATTATATACATTATATTGAAAACATTATATACATTTTTCAGCAGTTTGGAATTTAACATGAAAATGTCTTGATTGCCATTTTTCATTGTTTTTGCTAAATTTAAAAAGGCTACCCCTACAATTCGTAGTTTTTTTTTTTTTATTTTAAAACACTTAAGAAAATCAGATTGAGTGTAAAAGCCCCATTCCTCATAGTTACAACCTTTCCTGTCCAGCAGACACCCTAAACCCAAGCAGCGCTTTAGATTTTCAAATTAAATACTGTTTTCCCCATTACATTTGATTTACCCCCATTTGATGTATTCTCTAAAAGTACAAACCTAAAGCTTTCTAGGCATACCAGGCTTGTTGTCATGGGCACAGTTTTCTAGACACTGACCCTCAGGGAATCCACTTGTTTTCCTAAAATATTGGTATGAAAAAAAAAGCGCTACACCTGAAACTGCAAGGTCTCCTATACAGTACAATACCAAACATACAGGTAGTTTTAACCCTTTATCAGAAACTCTGTCGGCCACTCTGGGAAGAAGGGGGCAAGCTCTGCTCCAGTAAGTCCCTTTTTAATTTATGGGCATGTTCTTGCAGTTTTAAGGGCTACTTTAAATTATTGTTATATGTTTGGAAGGTTTTATAGGACCCTTATAGCCTACTACTCCTTTTGTATTTTAGACCAAACCCTTTAAAGGAAGTGTCCAAGACTAAATCTGGCTCCAAGGATAAGAGTAGGAGTGGCCGATATGTAAAATCAAGCTACTAGATTCCTATAGGAAGCCTCTTTGCAAGCCCTGAACCGAAAAGGTTGCGAGTAAGGAAAGTCAGCCCAGCATGACGGTTTGATGAGAGTTCTGAAGGATTATATTTCCTCTTTCTTTGAGAATCTTAGGACCCCAAGGGACTCGGTTGGATGCAAGGAGTTTGTTGGGCATCCCCTAGAACCCCCTTTTTTCAAGAGGGCAGGAGCCAGACATCTCCGATACCCCCCTCTGAGGGGGGATGAGGACCCTTGTTCAGGTTCCGATTCAGTTTCACCAGTGAAATTCCTTCTTCCTCCAGAGGATTTACCATACCTCCTGCATATGGTTCATCTTTCTGTGGGCATTCTAAACATGATGGGTTCTATCCAGATTTTGTTCCTGACTTTCCTCATTCATAACTCACTTAAGCAGGCTACCCTTAATGAGTGGAAGGATCCAGTTAAGAAGGTTTATAGACCAGGGGCTCTTAAGAGGCATTATCCGTTCACTGAGGAAGCCTCACATATTTGGGATGAATGCCCCACACTAGATGCCCTCAAAGTGTCTCCAAGGGGGTGGATTTAGTCTTTGATGACTTGGTATCCTCAATGATCCTTTAGACAAGAAGATGAATACTCTGTTGAAGAAAGCATGGCAGACGGAATCTTGTACTCTCAAACCAATTCTAGCCTCTACTTGTTTTGCCAGGAATCCTAATTATTGGCTTCAGCAGCTTAAATCATGTCTCTTGAAGCAAACTGATATTAATGAGATTATGAAGGCTTCTCTTCTCAGCAGCCTCTTTTCTGTCTGATGCCACAGCAGAATCTGTAAGATTTTTGGCGTGAGCCATGGCCCTCACCAATTCGGTGCATAGGACTTTGTGGCTGCATACTTGGTCAGGGGATACAGATTTAAAGACGCGCTTGTGTGCCATGCTCTTCAACTGGGAATTTATCTCTGGCCCAGAACTAGAGGAGGTGTTAGACCCCTTAGAAGTCTTTTCCCACTAAGCGAAGAGATCTCAGTAATAGAATTTTTTTTTTGTCAGTCCTCTTATACATGGCCCTGTTTGGTACCCAACAATCAGTCCTTAAGAAGCAATGAAGCCAGGTCCTTAATGGGTGCCCAGTTAAAAAATTTCACATCTGGTGGTACATTTTCCTGGATTGTCCCATTATTTACAGAGGGAATAAGGAAAGTTTTCTCAATAGCATTCATGAACGTCCCTCCCAGGAACTTTTTTGTTACTCCGCTCCCAGGGGGCAGGGAGGAAAGACTAACCATTTGCAGCAGTCTAGATTCTATGTTGGATATGAGAGGGATTGTTCTACTCAAGCATTTTTTGGTAAAGAAGACCTTTGGAGGATTCCGCTTCATTCTCAATTTGAAGAAGCTGAATATGTCGTTTTTTACAAAAGTTCTGGCGGGACCTCTAGTTGCACTGAGGGTGAAAGGAATCGGGAACATAGCATATCTAGAAGACCACCTCTTCCTCTTTACCCCAGACTACTACGACTGGGTTGGATCCCGAATTAACAGTTGTCCAGTCTAGTCCCATCACAGGTCATGACTTATCTGGGGTTCTAGATCAATACAAACCTTCAGAAAATCTTTCTGCTTCAGTCGAAGATAACAATCCCTCAGGAAGCCGTTCAGGAAACCAGTCGGTCAATTCCGTTTCGTCAAGCTATGTAGGTCTTGAGGCTAATGACCTTGTTCTTCCCCGCTTTAAGATGGGGTCAGCTACACAAGGACAAAAGACTACAGCTGCATATTCTAAACTCTAGGGCCAGGTCTCAGGAGTCAGTCCATAGACAGGATAAGCGACGTCCCAGATTTAATGAAGGAATCTCTGAGCTTGTGGCAAGGCAAGCACAGGTGTGTCAGTGGCCTAGCCTGGTCAGACCCCAAGGACATGGGGATCCCTGACCTCTCAAGGGAAATGGTCCAAAAGACTGAGCCTAACCTCATCAAATCTCAGAGAATTGATGTGAAGGAGGCATGGCTAGTCTTCTCCGCACCTGAAGGGTCATCGCGTAATCAGAACAGAAAATGCAACTACTGTGGCTTTGAGCAAACTTAAGGTCCCTGGTAATTTTTCTAAACATCCAAAAAGGGCAGCATATAGGCTGCCCTCTCTCAGGCTACATTATTTTATGTTATCTTACTAATTTACCAGTTGGTGCTTTGTCTGTCTGTTTTTCAGATCTCTTAAACGACTGGTGTCTGTAGGAGCTAAAGCTTTTGTGCATTCTGGTGTTCCTACCTTTGGCTGGAGCCTTACCATCTTTTTTTAATGTAAAAAATGTATTTTTTTTTCCAGGAAAATCATATTGCGTGTGAAACCCAATATGCTCCTGTTTACAACGATACCACATATGCATTGGTAGACCCCGGTTCATGCCCAGGAGACCCCCCCCCCCCCCCCAAACTGCAGAGACTACTATCCAGACCATTAACGGCTTATTTAAAAAAAAAAAAAAAGTGATTTTCTAAAAAAATTTAAGTGGAAAATGGTGTGGGGACTGGGTATAGGGGGGATCTTAGGAACCCTTCTTAGATCAGAAAGAGTTTAAAGAAAAAATGCTTTTTAATGACATTTTTGCTGACTTATTTTTCTTACCTCTGATCACTGTCATGCTATCACCGAGAGCCAGTAGTGATTGGTGGAGGGTGGGTGCAGAGGCCAGGGCCCAGAGTCAACCTGCTCCTAACTACAGACTTCTGATCACCAGTTTTTCTACCCCGGAGCAGTGGATGACATACTTCTCCGAAAAAGTGCTCCGATCCCTGCGTCAGCCAGCGAAATGCCTGTCCCTGCACAAGACCGAGAACAGGCGGGCTGTGGGAGCTACGTGCACACAGCGGCCACCCAGGAGGGTTTAGTTAAAGGGCATCATCTCAGATGGCCTCAGGTAGGGAGGAAAAATACAGCAGCTTTTCTGAGAAAAACACAACCAAGATTCTTTCCTGGACTGATGGTGCTATTGGGTCAGTGCTCAGCATTGTCTCTTCTGCATGGTTTGAAGGGGTGAGCAGAAAAAACAGACAAGTGCAATTTAAAAATAACACTGGAGGAAATGCAATAGAATGAGAACTAAAACAGAAGAACTGTTGAGACCTCTCCCATCCAGGTCATACTCCGCTTTCAATCTGGCAGGGACTTCCACGGTTCTAAACAACTGGCGGGACCTTATGGTCCAATAATAGGTCCTTTTCAGTGGCCATTTGAACTCCAAATAAACACTTTGCCATACAACAGCAGGCAAGGCCTAAGGAGCCAACTTACAAGATAACTAATAAGATTAAGGTTTGTCCAGAAGCAATTGAACCACGCTTTCAATTGTGTAGGTGTCGGTTTGCACTACGACTACATTACCTACCCAGTTTAGCATACTTCACTCTTCTACAGTCAAGTCCTGTAGACTGGGAATCAGAGGCTTCAGCAGGAAAGCACCTCCTCCAATAGGAAACCGTGATTTACTTTATGGCAGATAAGATCAATAGTTTAGTAGCAAGAATGAAGCATGTGAAAACACATTCCAAAGGCAGTTGCCTATTCAGCTCAAGAGAAAGCTCTCGCAGGGCTGAGACCTAAGCACAGGTTCATTTCTTAAAAGGATCAGTTTAAAAGAAAACTGCAAATATTACACCATACTCAACTCCCTGCACTTATCCAATCACTTTGAAGCACAAGGGACAAACTCAAAGCCTTTAAAGTGGACCATCACCTCCCTCCCTGCGGGACATCCGAGATCGGGATGTCATGCGGGGTGAAACCCCCAAACCCCCTTACCTTAGCTTCGGCGGCGGCCGGCCGCCTCCCTCGCGCCCCTCTAGGCGTGCGCGCGTCAAGAGGGACGCACGGGAGGCGGCGGCGGAGGAGCCGCGGACAGGCGGCTGTCAGAATGCTTGTCCGTCGGCGCTGGGAGCGGGGAGAGGTGAGTTTTTCGGGTGTTTGGGGGGGGGGGTTTCACACAGCGGGGCACCCACCGAAGTGGACCAAGACCCAGGATAGTCAAAATCCTGGGTGTTGGTCCACTTTAAGTGGCCCACTGACAGCTGCCAGACAGCAGCTGGGCACCACCCTTTCTAGCTTGTCCAGTCACTCCAAGACAGCCAACACAGGCAACACATCTTTGCACCTGTGTGGCACTGCCAAGTGATGCCCCCATACACTGCACTCCACTGTGGAATGGTATCCAGCCTCTAATCATGCCTATTAAATCTGCTGGGGCCTACCTAGAAGTTTCTGCAACCGTTATATGCCTCTGTGCAAACAAGAGGCCCAACCTAACCCACGTCACGAGTAAGAACCTGCAGGGTTCGAAACGCGTAGACATGCATGGATTTTACTAGGGGATTTTTGTCTGAACCATGCTTTTATGACTTTGCTTAAATAAAAATCTGATGTAATTTTAAAGAGGATCTTTTTGGCTGGCAACCATATTCATTGTGCCTGGACTTGGAGTGGAGCACTCATAACCGAGCTGAATGGATTTACATCTTGGGATGTGACTTCTAATTAAGGTAGAGCTGACTTTTTTTTTCTTTTGTTGCTACCCAACCTAACCCACCCAACTTACTGCCACAGCAGAGGGTGCTACAGTTTCTGCAGGGGGTATTGCTAGCTGTTGCCAGGTTAAGAGGGAATATTCAGGGACTCTCCTGTGCAAAATGATTGTGTCTGCATCCGTTCTTGAAAACATTTTGCATCCATTCTGGGCAAGATAAATGTGTAACCATACATTACAAATTAAATGTTTGGATTAGTATTTTGTTTCGAGTTTCTTATTAACCTGCTCTTTAAAGGCGAACAAAATGCTGATGTGGCCCTCTTGCGAAAATGAGTCCGACACCTCTGCTTTAAAAAAGGGACAGTACATGCTATACAACAAAATAAAGCCCCCCCCCTCCCCCCGACAAACTTGCAGCCACCCAATCTCCAAGTTACCATCTCAGGTACAAATATTGCACTCCTGGGGGCACCTAGCTGCATGTACCCATCTTGATCAGGTAGAAGCAGGTCCCCTCAAAGCAATCATAAAGCCTTTAATTGTGCCTCCTCCCATCCTACCATCTCCACAGCAGACCCCCTCCCCCAGAGAAAGTGGGACATGAGTGATGGTCTTATCTTTGGAAAAGATGAGGCACAATCATCTACTTTAGGGACTTGAACCCATTAACCCTTTGAGTGCCGGCCTACCGAGATTTTTTGTCACACTCTGTTGCCCGACGACTTTTCACGTTTTTGCGCTACACGTGTGCAACCTTGATTTGGTGGCCCCTGGCCCTGCAGGCTACTAGCCCACATAGCCACTAAGTGGCCCGGGCCCTTCTGCCCCCCCGGCCGTTGGGGAGGCAGGTAATGGGGGGCTGGGGGTTATGGCAAGTCACCCGCTTGCCGCAGGTGACCTGCCATACCCAGAGCCTTGTGAACTGGTATAAGGGGTCTCATGGACCCCTTACCAGTTCACAAAGGGTTAAGTTAAAAAAAACAGACACAAAATTCTTTATTTTTTTTTTACTTATACTTACCTCCCATCCAGTGTCCCACGCTGCTGCAGATGACAGTTGTCGGTAGTGATCGGAGCAGGGAGGGTGGCAGGCAGGGAGATCAGAGCCTCCCTGCCTGCCACCCTCCCTGCTCCGATCGCTGCTGACAACTGACAGATCGGAGCCCGGGTGACGGTAACCCGAGGAACGGGATGACGTCATCAAGTGGGCGGGGCCAGCGCCGGCCGAAGAGGATGGTGAGTGCCCGTTTCTGGGCCCTCACAAGCAGCGTGGAAAGCCCGGGGGGGGGGAAATCGGAGCCCCCCCCCCCCCCCCCCCCCCCCGGTGAAGAGAAGACCCGGGGAGAGCCATCGCTGTGAGGTGAGTAAATGTAATTTACGTTTTTTTTTTAACAGATGTCGGCGCCGGCGGGGGGGGGGGGGGGGGCTTCCTGAAGATCAGAGGCCTGGGGGCGGAAATCTAACAGCGGATTCTTGTACAGAATCGCTGGCCCTTTCAAATGAGGGGTAAGGTAAGTCTGTATGTTTTTTACTTTTTTTTTTTTTATGGGCCTCTAAGTCAGCTACGTGACTCTCACGTAGCTGCCACTTAACGGTTGGAGAGGCAGCTACGCGAGAGTCACGTAGCTGGCACTAGAAGGGTTAAAATGTCTTTGGGATAAAGTTATTTTACTAGACGCCAAGGTTCCTCTTGAAACATATACTGTACCTTTAACTGCAGAAGGGGCCCTATATGGATCTTCCAAATTGGAGAGGGGGCATGCGCTAGGGGAGGGAGGATTGCCTTGATTAGTTTCCTCAGTAGCCCAGAAAGGTTTTACACAATTGATTGAGCCTAATCCACATTCTTAGAAACCCCCGCTTCTTCCAAAAAGAGGAGGGGGGAAAAAAAAGGTTAAAGGCTACAAGAGGAGGAAAGAAAACAAACCTGAATGAAAAAACAAATCCAAGAAATCAACTTGGTCACTCAGTTGACCATATATAGTAACCTGTCTCAACTGGTCACGGGAGAACACCCAATTGTAATTACTTAAAGCGGAAAAAACCCAGTGCAGCTGGCCCTGGACGTTAAACCCAGCACAGACTCTCAGCCCATTAGCCATTAGCATTTTACAGCAGATTTACTGGGTGAACTGGGGGTTTCACACAGCAGGGCATCCCAAATCAGGATGGCAAGAACAAAATCCCAGGTTGAAGGAAGGGTGGTAACAAGTTCATATACTTTAATTTGGGAATGAATGCTCCCTAGAGAATTTTATAGATAACCATCAGTAAGGTTACACCGTAAATAGATAATTTCATATGAGAGTTACATGTGGCTTATTGGCACTGTAAATGACACTTACGTAATTGAACGAGAAGATGTGCAATACCATAGTACTGATATTTTGGTCAGATTTGTCGTCTTTGACCTAGACTACTGCACCATAATGTCCTCTAGCCTGCTCCAGGCCATCCTATTCTGGGTTGCCCCGCTGTGTGAAATTCTAGTAAACTCACCTTTACCAGTGGCTCCCATGATGCTCACCAGCAGCTACATACCAGCGCCCAGACATTTTGATCTTTGATATTGTGTAGGTTTATATACAGTACAAAAGGAGGTTGCAAAAGCTGAAAATTTAGCAGCCCAGACTACTATTTAAACAAATTGCACCAGATGGAAGGAGGGGGTGGCCTTGCATATGTGAACCAAGTAACTAGTGCAGCCATACTGAACTGGCAGACCGGGGTCCGAATGCGGACCTCTGCCCCAACTGCCCTGCACTCAGTTGCTTCTGTGTTGCTGTGCTCAGAGCTGCCCCCTTCACTTGATCGGTAATGTAGTGCTTAGTCTCCCTGCCAGTGTCATGGCTCCCTGGCACCCAGCATTGCAATATGAAGTACTGCGCGGGTGGGAAGTGGCATCGCACGGTACACACAAACTTTGTTTCTCTGTCTTTTTGCCCCATCCAATCCTGTCCCAACTCTGCCTCATCCAGCCCAGTCTCTCTGCCCCATCCATTCCTGTCCCCCCAGCTTTGCCCCATCCATCCCATCAGCTCTGCCCCATCCATTCCTGTCCCCCCAGCTTTGCCCCATCCATCCCATCAGCTCTGCCACATCCAGCCCAGTCTCTCTGCCCCATCCATTCCTGTCCCCCCAGCTTTGCCCCATCCATCCCATCAGCTCTGCCACATCCAGCCCAGTCTCTCTGCCCCATCCATTCCTGTCCCCCCAGCTTTGCCCCATCCATCCCATCAGCTCTGCCACATGCAGCCCAGTCTCTCTGCTCCATCCATTCTAGACCTCGAAGTTTAGCCCATCCAATCCCTGCCCTCCCTGTTTTTTCCCCCCAGTGCCCAATAGGATTCTTGGGGTGCCCCCCCCCCCCAACATGCGGTGATTTTTAAAGTGGACCAACACCCGATGCTGATCGGCCTGGGAATCTAAGATTCCCAGGACGATCAGCATGGGGCCACCAGGCTGTGTGAAACCCCCCAGAAAGCCCTACCTGCTCCTCGATCCAGCAGCGCATGCGCGAGCCACCACTCGTGCATCCCTCTAGCAGGGCGCGTACCCGCGCCGCCCGTTTGTGAGCGGCCAGCGCGGGCGCGCTCCCTGAAAGAGTGACGCGCGGGAGGCGGCGGCGGGCTCGCTTGCTTGTCCGGCGACGGACCTCGCTTGTCTGTCGGCAGGGATTGGCTGCAGCGGTCAGGTGGGAGCGGGTACAGGTGAGTTTTTGGGGCTTTCTGGGGGGGTTTCACACAGCGGGGCACCCCCGCTCGGGGTGCCCCACCGAAGTGGACCAAACCCCGGGATAGTCAAAATCCTGGGTGTTGGTCCACTTTAACTATCCACCGCCCGGACGTTTACCTTTCACCAGATGTCTGTAAATGGACCTTTACAAGAAGTGGTTGAGTACTCCTAGCCTAGTGTTTATTTGTGCTGGCATTGCCATTCTAAGCTCTATAACCCTGCACATGAGGGAGCCCAAGAAAACAGAACACAGATGCTACAGCTCAGATTTCTCCAAGTACCTGGAGCTTCACTTTACTGTTCCAAGCCAGGTTTTGATCCAAGCAACAGCCATCTTGCTCACTTAAGACAGCATGTGCCCCTTTTCTGGTGGCACAATACAAAATACCTATGAAATAAGTATTGTGGAATTACTTAACATCTATTAAAAAAATAAAACAAAAATCCTTAAGGGGGCATCTTCGACCCCCACCATGATAATTAACAAATAAGTGCTTTTAGCATGGTGCTGCCACTGTGCGCAACATAACCATTATAAGAACGTAGATCACAACTGCTGCACGTTGCTGCTGCAATAGTCAAAACGGGCAAAAAAAAGCAAAATACGCTTTCAGACGTTCCTGTGAAGGCATTCCGTGTCATGTTGTCCAATGAGAGCTTAGTACTCATCCAAGGTATCCGCTCTGGGGATTGACAGACCTCGCTCCTTCAAGGCCTGGATCTTCACCTTCTCAGCCTCCTGCTTGCTTTGCTGTTCTATGCGCTGCTCCTCCAGGATCTCTTCTATGGAGACTTGAAGTAACTGCGTTTCACTCTCCTTCTCCAGGTCCTGCGAGGAGACAAAACACAAAGTTAAATTAAAAGCAACACCTCTAAGCAACTAGCAGGTCGTAACAGTCTGCCAAGGCGTTCCTTCAGCATCCAAAAGCCCAAATCCCATCAGCTTGCCAACTGTTCCACTGTGCTTGGTGACCAGGAGCCACAATACTGCCAGCCACAGACATGGCATCCAATCAGATCTACTAAGAGGCACTCTGTCCAAATAAAGGTTCATTTTGATATCTTAAAGCGGAACAAAGACGTACTTTGTTCCGTGCCCCTGGAGCATCTTGAATCAGGATGACCCGCTGTACGAACACCCCCAATTTGGCCAGTGAAACTCACCTCACCTTTCCTCGGTCCAATGGTACATGCGCAGGCTCCGATTGCCTTCAATAGGGAGAGCACACGGCCACATGCACTCTCCTGTGATTCTGGATTCCCCGGAATCTTAGATTACAGGACAGCCGCTGGTGGGTTTTGTTCCGCTTTTAAGTGGCTCAACAGCCACATGGCCCTGAGGTCTAAAAGACTCCTGGGACAGGCTAGCTGGTGGTGCTGAGCATCCAAAAAGCAGGATGCCCTACAGTGTGAAACCCCCAGGGCCGCCAGTAAATTGACCTATACCGGCTCCCATACCCAGCCATTCAGTTAGACTGGGAAGCAGTCTAGGCCCAACCTACAATAAAAGCTTGGCATGCGGCCAGCAGGCTGGTCACGTCACCTGGAATTCTTGGGATCAGCCAATAGGCAGCTGTAAAATGCCTTTTTAAACCGAACACTCTAAAAGTCAAGCTTCCGCCTGCCAGATTGCTGCACAGAAAAGTCTCACTTTTATTTTGGAGAAAAGTCCATATAGATAATGGCGGCTCCTGGGTGCTCTGTGGCCCCTCTGGCTGGCAAAGTGGAAGCGCTCGAGTGGTGCGTTTCCGCTGCATCTAAGCGCTGTTTGCACATGCCCTGCTGGGATGAGAGAGTGTCCACCAGGCCCACCCCCAATGGGCCAGCACTTACAGAGGCAGCAGGAGCACACCGCTCCAGAGCGTAGCACCGCTTACGTTTTGCCGGCCAAAGCAACATCTGCTTTTGAAGCAACTGAGAGCCCAGAAGCTGCAATTATCAAAATAATGGACTTTTTGCCAAAATAAAAAAAAGTGAGACTTTTGGGCAGCACAGGTGTCCTATCCTGATGCAGAAGTTTGACTTTTAAGCAGAATACCATCTGTCAGGAAGTAGGCACATCTCTAAAAGTACGCATGCTTTAATGTAGGGTTGTCATACAGAGATACATGAAGACAGACAAGGAAATCCTGAATTTGGGGCGATTGCTAGCAGATCTGGCCTAACCTGGCAGAGTTGCCACAAGGGTTGAGGTCTACTTCAGTTCTCCATGGCAGGCCATCTGTGGTTCATACATATGCATTGGATACATTTATTCTCCTTTAAATGTAAAGTCATATTTCAGTCAAAACACTATACTCACGTTGAATCCCACCCAGGCCATCGCTGCTAGTCCCATGCTAACACTTACCGGATCAGCCAATCCCAGTGTCGCCACTGCTCCCTCCTCCACATAGACGTTGCTGTGCTGATGGGAGACCAGGTCGCGCCCTGTGCCATAGTCTCCAATAGCACAAGTGCCCATGTGTCAGAAAAGGGAGCAATGCCTGGATTTGAACCATCCGGTCTTGGCAACGGATTGGCAGCAATAGTCTGGGCGGGATTCAAAATGAATATAGAATTTTTTGTGTGTTTTGACTGAAGTATGACTTTAAAAAGAGGAAGCCCAAACTTTTTGTAACCCTCAAGCCACCCCTCCCCCTGTGCCAAGCACGAATTGGACATTGGGCTTCTGTGCAACATGCCCACTTGAACGTGGGTCACTGGAGGAGCTGCAGGCCGGAAGCGAGTGGGTTTAACCGCTTCCTGCCCACCGGTCCTCCATTGCGCTGCCTCCTCAGACATTTCTCCATAAGACATCGATATCTCCTCCCCCCACCCCCATTTATGGTGCATTTTATGGAGCAAATACAGTACTTTAATGTGAAGAAGGGAACAAGTTTTAGGGGTGAAGCATGCCTCTAACTTCCTCTGATACCCCATCCTGAAATAAAACTCCTCCAGTAAACAAGGACCATACTCACACTTTAGACTGGATATCCATTTAAAGAAAAAAAAAAAAAAAAAAAAGGAAAGGGTGGCGATTATTTGGCTGACTTACAATCTCTCCGAGAAGGACCACATTTTCGCCTCTCACAACAAATATTCCCCTGGGAATATCGCCATATTTCTTGCCAACATGTATCCTCTCCACAGTCTGGTGCAAGACAAGATTAGCTGAAAGAGGGAGAAAAAAAACTCATTGCTTTAAAAAGCAGCTGCACGTAAGGTCAATGACAGTCCAATTTCCTGTTCTGTAACTTGCCCTCATGACATATGGATCGGGAGAGTTATTACTCTATATAGCATCCTGGATTCTATAGTCACTGCACCTGTATTGTAACAGAACTTCTATACTCAGGCATTAATATTTATTGTATCACTTAAACCGGAACAACCCAGCACAGTTGGATAAGAAAGGTAGCAGCCATTTTGGAGCTTCCTCTGCCAGCATCTCAGCCGTGCTGCTGCTTGGATTCAACTGGCAATGCACAGTAACAGGAAACCCAGCAGCACTTCCTGTATACAGACAACCTGCAGATGCACGAGTCTCCATTTTGTTTTTAAAAAATACCCAGGCAGGTGTTAGAAAAAGGTAAATGAATTTGAATGAGAAAGTGCCCTGGAGATGTATATGAGCAACGTTTGCTGTGTTGGTCTGGTTTAAGTCATTTGTGACTGTTGGTCCGCTGAATATCAGTTTGAAAGCAAAAATATATCTGTCCCGGCATCAAGTAGTGCAGGCTAAGGCCAGTTAAAGCGGACCTTCACTCTGAATAAGAGTCTATCTTATATGTTTCCCACACCCTGTACATACAGATTGCTCACATTAAATATCATCCTACCTGCATCTACTGCATGTTATGAGCCTTTAAACATCCAAGATGGCAGCTTATCTTATCAGGCAGCCTGCAAACAGGAAGTGCCTCCTGACTGTGTCGCTCTGCATTCTGGGACTGCTGACCTTTATCTGACCCCAGCTCTGCTCTGTCTGAGCAAAGCACAGCTATAACCCGCCCCCCTGTACCTTATCCCACTCTCCTCTCCTCAGTAAGTGTGATGCTTCTGAGTCAAGATGGCGGCGCCCGTATCCTAAATTCCTGAACAGAGTTGCAGCCCAGTGGGGGAAGGAATAATAAGTTAGTGACTAGAAACGTAAAATATATTAATTTTAGATGCTGGGGAACCGTTTTTTTTTTAGTTTGGGCTTTTCATTAAATCATGGTGAAGGTCCGGTTTAACTGTATACAAAGCTATGTGGCTCTGCTGCCACCTCCTGGCAGATGTTTATCCCTACATGCTAAACTCCAGGATACACGACATTACTATTGCTTATTTTTAGAGCATCATCTGTGCAGTGTAAAAGGCCATTTACAGACCGTGTAGAACAAAATTCAGATCTCATGCAAAATGCAACAGATTGTAAACATGAAGCCTCTGAAAAAGCACAGCAAGAAATGAGCTGGAGGATCACATGCGGTGACGGAAAGTCAGAGTTTGGCGGCATGCGGCTAGGCAATTGTGGGCAGCGGGAGTAGAGAAAGAAACAAGGATTTAAAGCGGACCAAAACCCACATTAACTAACATCTGAATTCCTCCCACCATGATTAGCACCTTTTGCCAATTTTCCCCAGATAATGGCGCCTGTTTTAGCTGTAAAGCTCCGCCTCCTCAATTTATTGCCACTGTTGAGTGTAGCAATGATGTCATTGCCGCACCTATGCGATGACTGACCCCCTGCCATCTTACAGAGAGGGTCAACGAAACAAGCAGCGTTTCATGGCGATTCAAAACGTGATAAAATCTATTTCTAGTTCTACACCCTATGAAGGGAGTATTGGCAGGGGCTTTAACCAAATGTATGTCACAAGTTCGGTGGGTTTTGTTCTGCTTTAAAGCAGCTTGTTTCACTTGTTTGGAAAGGGGGAACCTTGGGGGGTGCTTGGAAGGAAGGTTGGGAAATGGTAACATTAACAGGCCAAGGAAAAGAAGGCGAGAGGCACAAGAGAAATCCAAAACGGACAAGCAAGATGTAGAGAGCAGAGCTGAATATGGAAGAAGGAGAGAGGTAATCTAGTTGGATTAAATATTAACCCCCCTGGCGTTATGATAGAGGCAAATGTAATGGTAACGAAAGCGTTACCATTACATTTGTCTCTGACGCACGGCTCCGCCCCCATAAGCCTCTGCGGCTCTGAGACGGAACCAGAAGTCAGACGGACGCCGCAGCCGCGGCTCTCACCTGCGGTCGCAGCGGGGACATCGCTGGATCGCAGGGAGAAGGTAAGGAGACTGCGCCGCCCTGCTCCTCTGCCAAATCGATCCCAAGCGTGACTCGGGGTTACCGCTACTTACAGCGCAAATTAACCCCGAGTCACGCTCGGGATCGCCGCTAAGGAGGTTAAATGTAAGGCCGAGTGTGGCTGAGCAGAGCTTTAATTGTCCACTTTTTTGGCATTTCCACAGACCTCTGATCAGGACAGTGCCAGGCACGACATGAACCACTTGCCTTAAAGTGGACCAAAACCCAGAATTTTGACAATTCTGGGTTTTGGTTCATGCCCCCAGGGCACCCCAAGCGGGGTTCCCCCGCTGTGCGACACCCCCCAGATCGCCTGATCTCACCCACCCTTACCCAGTCCTACAGTTCATGCGCAGCCTCTCGTCCAGTCGGCTCAGATCCGCTCCCACCCCTTCGTCCAAGTGCTTGTCTAAGGTGAGCAGATCCAACCACGTGCTGGCGGCCACATTCCCCGTGCCGGCCATTCACAAATGCCTGGTGCGGGCACGTGCCTGGCTAAAGGGATAGCGGGGATGCAGCCGCTGTTCGCGCATGCATGTTGGACAGGGGAGAAGGCAAGTTTCTGGGCAACCTCGGAGTTTTACACAGTGGGACATCCCAAATCTGGATGCCCTGGGGGGGGGGGGGGGGAGAAAGTATGCCTGCCCTGGAGTTTCAGACTCCAGGGTGGGTTTTGTTCCACTTTAACACCCCCCCCCCCCCCCCCCCCCCCCACCAATCAATCTCCCACAGCCACTGCCTGAAGCTCCCAGCTGCCCTTGCAGATTCTGGCTGGTGAGGGGGAAAGGCACGTGTATGGCTGGTTCCCATTGAAAAAACATTGGGCTCCTCTGTACTTGTACTTCCACGTACTGAGGAACCCATTGTTTTCAATAGGAGCCACCCATACACACAAGCACATCCCCCAGCTTTACCAGCGAAGGCTGCAGGAGACCAATGAGTAGCACCAGAAAGGTAAGTATTCTGTCTCGTGTGCTCCGGCACTGTCCCAATCGGAGGTCTCTGGAAAAGTCCACGAAAGTTAACTTTTCCTTCCAAGGTCCATTAATGGCACACAGCAACTTCCTTTCATCCTTTGTGCAAAATTTGAAAGTGATTGAAAAGATTATATGGACATGCCTTACGTGTGCTAAGGAAAAGATGCCCAAAACGGAGATTTACACACCGCCCAACGCAAGAAATGATAGAATTACCCATCACTCCTTGTAGGTGGCAGAGCCAGGCAAATCATCTAGGTCTTGGGACCATCCAAAGGCAATTTACACAGCCAAACCACAGAAAACACCCTTTCCCCATCTGCATGCATAATACTAAAGCATTGTCAGCACTTACGTTTGCTCCTGCACCCATATAATGGTGCTGGTCATATCCTTTACCTTTGAGTAGAGGGTGTTTTGGTCTCTTTAGCCCCCCTACATTACGAGGGTCTCTCCACATAGTGGCTTGCGACTATTTTTGCATTCTTGATGTCAGTTTTTGGGTTGTGGCCGAGCTAGGTAGGACATGTCATGGTGCACACTCTGCTGTGGTCAGAGATAGCTGTGTGACAGAGCGGCAAACATTTTTGAATGGTCCTGGAGGAATGAAATTAGAAGAGGACCAACTTTTGGAGAACTGCTATGGCTTCTACTTGGTACTGTCGGAAATGGAGGAGAGGCCTTATTGCCACCGGATTTACAATCCCTAAATAAAGTTAACCCCAACTATCATTAATCGAAATGCAACCTCTGCTGCACCCAGAGGTTGCGCTAGACTTTTTCACAAAGTAGAAATACTCCTCAGCATCTTGGAGGAGCACGCAATTTCCAGCAATTAAATGAAACAAAGAGGAGGAATAGGTAGTGTTAAATATTGGCTGCGTCAACTGGTTCTATCTGTAGAAGAGGGGGTGTCACTGGAGATACGATGCCCCTGTCTGCTTATAATGCAAAATGAATTGGTACAAGTTTGAGAGGCTTTTGAATGTACTTTACCAGTATAGAGATGACAAATTGGTCATCAATGAGGCCTGCTCACATCTTCACATACAGGGAAGGTCACCTCCCGATCACACTGAATTCACAGGTCAGCCCAACCATGGCAAAACAAGGCCGAGCTCACTTACCAAACTGATCAATACTTCGTAGGTACCCAATGAGGGTTCGTCCATCTCGGAGAAAGACCAGGTGTTTTTCTTAAAAATAAAAATAAAGTAAATATCAGTCTTCACACAGGAGAAAACCCAATAAAACCCAGAGGGTCCATTACGTAGCAGGTCACTAGATATCACGCTTCCCTTTTCTCCACCTGAAAACCTAGAAACAAGTTACTGCAGTCTCCATAAAAAGCATTAAAGTGGATCTACATCATTGAGATTGAAGGTTTACAAAAGGGACAAGCTGTATACAGTTCATCCACTTTCAATGGCATCTTTAAAGTGGACCAGCACCCAGGATTTTGACTATCCTGGGTTTTGGTCCACTTCCCCGGGGCACCCTGATTGGGGGTGCCCCGCTATGTGAAACCCCCCAGATCGCAAGATACAACTCACCTCACTTCTAAGGCGCATGCGCGGCCACTCGTCAATGCGATGTCTTACCTTAGCAGCTCCGAGCACACTGGTCTCTAACAGGAAGCGCGTCGTGCCGGCCATTCACAAACAGCCAGCGCGTGCCCTGCTAGAGAGAAGCGCAAGATGCGGCCGCGGCCCGCGCCATTGGATCGGGATTCAGGTAAGTGCAGCGGGCATCCTGGGGGGGGTTTCACACAGCGGGGCATCCGGGTTTTGAATGCCCCGCGGGGAGGGGTCGGATCGGCCCGGGAATCTATCCCGCTGGGAGTAATACGCTCGAGGTGCATTTTTCATTGCAAACCATGTTAAATAAAACATTTTCCCTTGCAGCAATGGATAGAAGAAGAGTGTTACTAAACATCATTATAAAATTAAATTAAGGTAGGGTGTAGGACGTTGTCCTGGAGGACTATTGGAAATAATGTTACTGGTAAGACCATGGTTTTTCCCCCCAGCATCCCCCAGGGCGGCTTAGCCACAGAAGGCAAGAAAACACTCAGCACCCTTACCTCAGGGTGGGCAGACTGCCTGTAGCGCCATCTTTACTCATTTTTGCTGATCCTGGTCCCCCAAGTCCACCTTATAATGCTTCAGGAATGTATGTGGTGACGACTAGGTGGCAGCATTGCTGATTTCTTCTAGTGAAAAGCTGCCATTACAAGCTGAAGAAGCCAAAACTACCCTAAGAGAAGGACTAATTCCTGAAGAGCTGGGGCACCTGATGCCTGACAGGCCAGAGCAATCGCAGCTATCGAAGCCTTAGAACAGTAGTCCTCAAACTTCCTCCTCAAGGGCCGAGACAGGCCAGGTTTTGCAGCTCTCCACGCTACTCCATAGGTGAATTAACTGGTGCTCAGACAGAGCTATAGCCCTAATTATTACATCTGTGCATCAGCATAGAGAGCTGCAAAACCTGGCCTGTCTCGGACCTTGAGGAGGAAGTTTGAGGACTACTGCCTTAGAACCTTGTAACCCTTTGTTCTTCCCCGCAAAGGAAATTAAATGGTCTGACCTTGTCCATGCAGAGGTAACCTGCAAATACAGTAGAATGAGTTTCCTAGCATCCATTAATCCTAAGGACCTGGCATCCTGGCCTTTATGAGAGGACTTGAGCACAGGTAACAGTTTCCTGCAATCTGTGAAATTTGGAGCTCATCTTAGGTAGGTAGAGAGGATCTAGTCTAAGGAAAAGTTTGTCAGGAAAGCTTCTAAGGTTTGATCGAAAGTGCCTGCAGGTCACTGACCCATCTGGTTGATGAGATAGCTTAAACTGGACCTTCACCATGATTTATTGAAAATCCCAAAACCTTATAAAATGGTTCCGCAGCATTTAAAATTAATATATTTTAAGTTTTTAGTCACTTATTTTTTCCCCCACTGGGCTGCAACTCTGTTCAGGACTTTAGGATACAGACGCCGCCATCTTGACTCAGAAGCATCACACTTACTGAAGAGAGGAGAGTGCGATAAAGTACAGGGGGGTGGGTTATAGCTGTGCTGTGCACAGACAGAGCAGAGCTGGGGTCAGGAAAAAGTCAGCAATCCCAGAAAGCAGAGCAGCACAGTCAGAAGGCACTTCCTGTTTGCAGGCTGCCTGATGTCCCATGAGCCGCCATCTTGGATGTTTGAAGGCTCATAACATGCAGTAGATGCAGGTAGGACGATTTTTAATGTGAGCAATCTGTATGTACAGGGTGTGGGAAAACATATAAGAGACCCTTATTCAGAGTGAAGGTCCGCTTTAAATGAAAGCTACATTTAAGGATAGCATCCTTAAGGTTGCTTCTTTTATAGGTTCAAAGGGATGCAATGTTAGCCCCTGGAGGACCAACATCAGAACCCAGCTGGGAAACCTCTTAATGAGCCATTTTCTGGCGATGGAAATGAAAAATCTGTCTAACAAGGGATTTTCTCTAAGATGCTCTTCTAAAAATACTGAGAGCAGATAGCTAGACTTTCAGTATGTTCAGGAGCTAAACCTTACTTGTAACCTTCCTGAAGAAATTCTAACACTTGAGGCTACACTTTCTGTCAGTTAGGACCTTGCAGAGGTGAATGCTAGGTACCGCTTCCAGACTTTACAGTAAATCTTTTGGGTAACCAGCTTTCTACTTTCTAACAAAGTAGAAATGACTATGGGACAACCCCTTTTTTCCAGTATGCCCCATTCAGGATCCAGACCACTAGCTTTAGGGACTGGAGCTGTGGATGGACGATTGTGAACAACATCCAGAAGTGCTGGTAGAAGCCAAGGGGGTTCCATGGACATTCAGGAAAAGAGGGAGAACCAAGGTCTGTGGGGCCAATGTGGCGCAATCAGGAGGCCTGCTCTGATCTTTTTCATGAGCAAAGACAACAAACTCATTGGAGGAATTGCGTAACAAAGGGCAAATGCTCCCCAATGGTTGTTGAAAGCATCCAAGCCACTGGATACCTCCTGAGAGAGAAGTACCTTGGGCGTTTGGCACTTTGGCTGTTGGCAAACAAGTCTATGTCCGGTTGACTCCATCGAGCTACTATCAAACCAAACACTTGCTGATGCAGAACACATTCTGCCTGGGCTGTTGCAGGTCCCCCTTTATGTGGATGGCTTGGATGGATTTCATCTTTCCCTCTAGACTGCTCAACTGTGACAAAGTCAGCCTGGAGAGTTCCAAAGACCTTGTTCCTCCCTGGTGATTTACGTAAGCTACCACCGTGACAAGGTCTGAGACAACCTGGATATCGCTGTTCAGTAACTGGTCCTCCAGTTCCCCTATGGCCCTTTTCACCACTAACAGTTCTCTGTAGTTGAAGGACTTTCAGGCCGTCCACACTCCTGGATAGTATAGTCCCTGGCAATGGGCTCCCCATCCAAAAGAGCTGGCATTGTTGTGGAGTTACGATTACTAAAGGCACTATCTGATGCCGAAGCCTTCAGCCTGCCAGTTTTTCTGATAATGTCTGCCAGACTTTACTGAACTTGCTCCAACAAGGCGATTTGCTGGTCTAAACCATTTAGAAAGAAGGCCTGCAGAAGTCGAGAGTGGAGGTCACAAGACCCAACATGGCTAAAGTCTCTCTCAGAGACCGACTGACAGGAAAGGACCTATGCCACAGAACTCACCATCTTTTCCCTCTTTGAATCTGGAAGGAAAATAACTGGCTTGGAATATCCATTTTGTACCCCAAATACATGCATCTTCAGCTGGGGAGTAGACTGGACTTCTCCAGATCCAATATCCAACATCTGTAAACACAGAAAGGTCTTTTGTAAAGCTGCTAGGAGCAAGAGCCTGTCTGCTGCAAAAAGGAGCAGATCCTCTAGATAGGCTATGACATTTATCTGATGAAGGCTCAGATGAGCCATTGCTTCTGACAAAATCTTTGTGAATATCCGAGGCGCCGAAGCAAGTCCGAAAGGCATGGCTCAGAACTGCCAATAACTGACTTCCCCTCTAGATGGATTGCAAATCTCAGAAATCTTCTGTGAGAAGGATGAATAGGAACATGGAGATGAGCATCTTGTAGATCGCGTTCTTCTGTAAAGTGTCTGATGGAATAAATGGATTCCATTCTGAATGGTTTGCATTTTAGGCTGCAGTTTAGATTTTTTAGATGTAAAAATCATACAAAATCTCCCAGAGGGCTTTTGTACTAGAAAGATGTGAGCATGATATCCCTCCCTCCTTTGGAGACCTCCCCTTGCCCTTTGGGGTCTGCCAAGGCTTCCGGATCTCTGGTCTCCTAAGTTCCCGCTGGGAAAATTTTGGGCTTTTGTTGTCCAGCCATGAGGGGGCACTGGCACTTTTCTTTTAAGGAACCCGCTACCTTTTTCCCAAGGAGCAGGAAAGGATAGAGTCCAGTCTCATAACGAATAAGGGGAGCCCACAAAGGTGTGACTTAGATACAGGATCCCCCTGACACATTTTAACTAATTTAACTCTATTCTTTGCAATTGGGGGGGGGGGGGGGGTTGTTGAGGCCAGGCATGCTGAACCTGCTTTGGGATGCCCCCTCGATTGCAATGAATAGAGCTGGAATGTGGGGTCGTAAACAAGGCTCAATGGACGCTACCAAAACCAGCCGCCGGCGCTGGAAAACAAACGCTGCGTCCCCAACATTGGGTATTATATAAAGATGCTGGCACTACATGGAGAAGCTGCAGGGGGAACACTGGACCTGCACAGAGCAACTGCTGGGGAGAAGAGGCGAGTATAGGCTTTTTTGTTTCTGCCTGGACAATCCCTATAAATTATCAACACACTATGTAATACATAGACAAGACTCTGCGGGAATAAAACTTGTTTAAAAAGTCTCTTGTAATTATTCACCAGTTGTGCTTATCTTGAAACTTCATGTGACCTCACCACCAGAATCACATTGCACGTACCAGATTGCTGATTAAGACAGGCTCATCATATTATAACTCAACCTCCGCCAATACAAGCATTTCCCTTGTTGGATAATTTATCAGCAAACACGTTATTCACAGCGGTGTCATCAAGTATTTCAAAATAAACACCTCAGTAGATCCAGATATTGCATGGGGAAAGATATTAAAAGACCAAACATAGCATAATACTGTTTGCAATGGGGTCAGTTTAAAAAGCTTTATTGCGCTTACCCTTCCGCACACTCATACACGCATGTAAAATCAAATAGGGCTGTCCTCATCCACTTCTGCTCCTCCTTGGGTCATCAAGCAGGGGAACTGAACACAGAACCTTGCCGCCCCGGCGTGGTGATGTCGTGGAGGGTCCCGCCACGACGTCACCACGTTTCTTTTCTCCGACTGCTCCAAGCAGCGGTGCTTTTTACCTGCTTGGCCCACGGCCGGGGCGGCAAGGTTCTGTGTTCAGTTCCCCTGCTTGATGACCCAAGGAGGAGCAGAAGTGGATGAGGACAGCCCTATTTGATTTTACATGCGTGTATGAATGTGCGGAAGGGTAAGCGCAATAAAGCTTTTTAAACTGACCCCATTGCAAACAGTATTATGCTATGTTTGGTCTTTTAATATCTTTCCCCATGCAATATCTGGATCTACTGAGGTGTTTATTTTGAAATACTTGATGACACCGCTGTGAATAACGTGTTTGCTGATAAATTATCCAACAAGGGAAATGCTTGTATTGGCGGAGGTTGAGTTATAATATGATGAGCCTGTCTTAATCAGCAATCTGGTACGTGCAATGTGATTCTGGTGGTGGGGTCACATGAAGTTTCAAGATAAGCACAACTGGTGAATAATTACAAGAGACTTTTTAAACAAGTTTTATTCCCGCGGAGTCTTGTATTACATAGTGTGTTGATATTGGTATTTGTGGCTGGACTGACACAGCTTTTTAGGCTCCTTGCGCTGGACATAAATAACTTTTAATTGTGGAATTGCCATCACTGAGTAGATAAAAATTATAAAAGCGTCTTTTTAAAAAATCTGTAATTTGTGAGTGCGGCCCAATAGGAAGGAGATTTTCATCTCTATTCCTAAAAATTAGAATCCCTATAAATTACTGTAAGTTTCAGCAATTGTAACTAAGGGCCTAGGGGCAGCAGGAAGATACCAAGTATAAGGAACAGGGGAGAATAAGGAACTCATTATCCATCAACACTACAACACCCTGCTGCTTCTGCTAATCACCGATTGTTAGAAACAAGGGCCTTAGATCCTATGAATGTTTTTTTTGCAGAGGGAAAATTTGGGAGGCTTAAATTGTGACAGGTTAAAGTGGACCAACACCCAGGATTTTGACTATCCTGGGTTTTGGTCCACTTCGGTGGGGCACCCCGATCGGGCTGTGTGAAACCCCCCAGAACGCCCGGAAACACTCACCTCACCACGCTCCTACGCGGGCGCTCATCCAATCAGATCGCTCAGAGCCGTTGTGG
Organism: Gastrophryne carolinensis; assembly: GCA_027917425.1. Taxonomy (NCBI): domain Eukaryota; kingdom Metazoa; phylum Chordata; class Amphibia; order Anura; family Microhylidae; genus Gastrophryne; species Gastrophryne carolinensis. The sequence goes on along the minus strand of CM051238.1, from coordinate 397,129,397 downwards.
TATGCACGTACAAGCGGCGTCCAACCACAGCGGCTCTGAGGCCGCGTCTCGCGCTTCCCTCTAACAGGGAGCGCGCCGCGCCGGGCATTCACAAACGGCCGGCGCGGGTGCGCGCCCTGCTAGAGGGAAGCGCGAGACGTGGCCGCGGCCCACGCATGCGCCGTTGGAGCGGGGTTAAGGTAAGGTTTCTGGGCTTCCTGGGGGGTTTCACCCTGCCGGACATCCCGATTTCAGATGCCCCGCGGGGAGGGATCTGTTCGGCCCGGGAATCTTATAGATTCCCGAGCCGATCACCCCTGGGTGTTGGTCCACTTTAAAACAAGACAAAAAAAACATGCTACTTAAACCGGACCTTCAGCGTGATTTAATGAAAAGCCCAAACTCTTAAAAACAATTCCCCAGCATCTAAAATTAATATATTTAACATTTTTAGTCACTAACTTATTATTCTTTCCCCCACTGAGCTGCAACTCTGTTCAGGAATTTAGGACACGGGCGCCGCCATCTTGACTCAGAAGCATCACACTTACTGAGGAGAGGAAAGTGGGATAAGATACAGGGTCGCAGGTTATAGCTGTGCTTTGCTCAGACAGAGCAAAGCTGGGGTCAGGGAAAGGTCAGCAGTCCCAGAATGCAGAGCAGCACAGTCACTTCCTGTTTGCAGGCACTTCCTGTTTGCAGGCTGCCTGATAAAATGGCGGCTTCCATAAGCCGCCATCTTGGATGTTTAAAGGCTCATAACATGCAGTAGATGCAGGTAGGATGATTTTTAATGTGAGCAATCTGTATGTACAGTGTGGGGGAAACATATAAGATAGACTCTTATTCAGAGTGAAGGTCCGCTTTAAGTTTTCAATAGCGACAACACTAGTCACACATCCTACAGGGTTGTCACTATTAGAAAGTATCCTAGTGATTTTGAAGTGGACCAACATCGACCGCTAACGGAGGTGGGCCTGCTTCTGGTCGCATTCAAACAGCCTCAGGGGGGCATCCAGAACACTGGAGTGCCTCCAAAATTCTTACCTGCCCCTTGGCTGGGAATGCAGCCCTGTAATTGGCCGCTGGCTGTTATGCGAGCAATAACAGAGCACAACACTGACCCACGTGACCACCTAGCAGCTAATCACTCCCAAGCTTGTTTGAATGTGGCCAAAAGCGAACCAACACCCATTAGTGGATGAATGGGGGTTAATCCTCCCTCCAGAGCACCAACTCCACTTGCATGTCCGCCCTTCCCATGCCGAGTGCACGGCCTCTCATCCAGTCAGCGATGTATGCCATGTATGCCATGCAGCCTAATGCATCTGACTTGTCTGGGGATGCGCCAATGTGCAAAACCCCCTTCGATCATGAAAACTACATGCAGGCTCTCATCTAATCAGAGCCCTTTGCGGTGTATACAGCCTTCTAGATTCCAGGCTGGCCGCTAGTGGGTTTTGCCCTCCTTTAAAGTGGAGCTTCACCCCGAATAAGAGAGTCTATCTGGTATGTTTACCACACCCTGTACATACAGATTGGCCACATTAAAAATCATCCTACCTGCATCTACTGCATGTTATGAGCCTTTAGAACATACAAGATGGCGGCTTATGGAAGCCGACATCTTATCAGGCAGCCTGCAAACAGGAAGTGTCTCCTGACTGTGCTGCTCTGCATTCTGGGACTGCTGACCGTTACCTGACCCCAGCTCTGCTCTGTCTGAGCAAAGCACAGCTATAACCCCCCCCCTATACCTTATCCCACTCTCCTCTCCTCAGTAAGTGTAATGCTTCTGAGTCGAGATGGCGGCGCCCGTATCCTGAATTCCTGAACAGAGTTGGAGCCCAGTGGGGGAAAGAATAATAAGTTAGTGACTAAAAACTTAAAATACATTAATTTTAGATGCTGGGGAACCGTTTTTTAGGAGTTTGGGCTTTTCATTAAATCACGCTGAAGGTCCGGTTTAAACCTCACTGGTTGCTATAGTCAACGCCCAAGCGTCACCTGTATGAGGAAAGTGCCCCTTGGGTTTAGAAAACTACAGTTCCCAGCATGCCTTGCCCATAATCGCGTATACTGACTGTCTATGTCCTCTATGAGGCTGGCGGTTCCCGGCATGTAGTTCATGGTGCTGCCGCCTCCCGCTCCTCTTCCTCACTGCACAGAGCGCGCGCTGCCAGCAGCCGGAAGCTCCGCCATAGTCTCCACACAGCTCCGAGCTTACGCCGGTTTCTTTTTTTTCTAACAGGCGTCCAGGTGACGTCACGCCGCAGACAGGCGACGCAGGGCCACGATGCCTGTAGTCTGGGGCGGATTAGAGGAGGCGGTGCTCTGCGATGACAGGTAACGTCTAAGATGGGCGGCGCTAAGTGTTGACACGAGCTGATTGGGTGGGCGTGATACCGTGTAATAGGTTTGCAAGAAGCACGCGCGTGATATCTGGCCTGGTCATTGGCCGCAGGAGCCTCTGACGTATGTAAAGCGCTCTACTCGTGATTGGTCGGGATCATGCTAAGGACGAGCGAAGGCGGGAACTTCACAAAATGACAGCTAATTCCCCTTACTTCTCATTGGCGGAGCAAACCTTTAGTGGGCGTGGTCAATACTGACCGCAGACTTTGCATTGGTTAGCGGACTCGGTCGGCCGGCGTGATTGGCTAGCTGTGAGTAGCCCTACCGAGCTCTGCGCGTGCGTGTTGGGACTGTGTTTGCGCGGCTGAGCGGGTCCCGTTAGTTCCATGTCGGCCGCGCACAGAGCCGGGAATGGCGGCGGCTATTACCCGGGAGGGGAGGTGCTGGCCCGGCAGCGGCAGGAGGAGGCGGCAGCGGCGGGCTGGGGCGCCGGCTACTACCCTCAGGAGACCGAACAGAGCTGGCCGGGAGGCGGGGACATGGGCGGAGCCTCTGGAGCGCAGGTAAGGAGGAAGGAGGGGTCACGGGGTGCAGCAGCTGCTGTTGGCTGTATGGGAGGCAAGGTGTGTACTCACCTGACCCCCGGGGAGCTCATCCCAGGCAGCCTGCAGCTCCCAGCATGCTCTGCGACCTCATACAGCCATGAGCGCGGCTTGCTGCCACTTCAGTCACCTCCGTATAAATATTAAAGCAGAGCTCTGCTCAAAATGGCCGGAATGTCCTGCTTCCTAAAATAGAGAGTAAGCCCGAACGTAGGCTCCCATGCGCATTGTGTGCACCACGTGACACATACATACAGCATATACATAAATGAACATAATAGTAATAATAGCACATAAGCTGATCAGATGGGGGGAACCTCATCTCATCTCATACCGGTTACACTGGGCAGCCCCTATGCAGAGCCATCCCTGGGGCAGATAAGGTAGTGTTTGTCTCTTTCTTTCCTTATTTGTTTATATCCTTCCTTTCTTTCACTTTTTCTTTCTGCCTTACCTTCTATTACTCCTGCCTTTCCTTTTATTCGTTTTCTTTTTTTCTATTTTTTTTCTTTCCATCCATCCATTCTTTTTTTCATTTTATCTGCCATTCCTTTTCTTTCTATTTTCTTCTGTTATTTCTTTTGTTCCTTCTATCTTACTTTCTTTCCTTCTTTCTTTAATCTGTTTGTTCTGCCATTCCTTTTCTTTTGTTATTTCTTTCGTTCCTTCTATCTTACTTTCTTTCCTTCTTTAATCTGTTTGTTCTGCCATTCCTTTTCTTTCTTTTTATCTTCTATTATGTCTTTTTTTTCCTTCTATCTTACGTTCTTTCCTTCTTTCTTTAATCTGTTCTGACATTCCTTTTCTTTCTTTTATCTTCTATTATGTCTTTTTTTCCCTTCTTTCTTTAATCGGTTTCCTCTTCCATTCCTTTTTTCTTCTATTATTTCTTTCTTTCCTTCTGTCTCACTTTCCTTCCTTCTTTCTTTAATCTGTTTTTTTTTCTGCCATTCCTTCTCTCTTTTTCTTTTATGATTTCTTTCCTTCTCTTTTTTTGTTCTGCCATTCTGTCTTTTTCTTCTGTCATTGCTTTTATTCCTTCTGTATTCTATGCTTTTGTTTTTTATATATATATATATATATATATATATATATATATATGATTTTTTTTTTTTTTTTTTTTTTTTTTACTTTCTAATCTTTGTTTCTGTCTTTAATCTATTTTTGTGTCTGTTTTGGGTCATTCCTTTTCTTTCCTTTTTTTTCATTTCTTATTTCTCTTCTTATTTCTTTTCTACTTTCCTTCTGTCATTCCTTCAAAACAAAGCTGGACTGCCACTGCTCTAAAGACACAATAAATAGTGTGGTTCCATTTCTTGGCCTAGCAGTGGGTGGTCATACTAGAAAAAGCTGCCTATAGAAAATAGGCCAAAACCATCAGCAACCACTTTGTTCAGCAGCACAGCAAGAGCTGATGGGGAGGCAAGCAAGGAATGCTTTGATTTTTACACTTAGCCTGGAGTAACCTTTTCAGTCAAAACCACCTTTGTCTCTGAAGTTATCAAAGTGGGATAAGACTGTCATGTTCAACATGCAGATTGTTTAACTATATGTAGTTGTAACCTAAAACCCTATTGTAACCTAAAACATTGTTAATGTGGTTCAGAAAACTATAGTGTATCACAAAAGTGCTCTAGGAGATGAGCCAGTGGCAGGATTGAGGTAAAGATTGTTATATTAGGGATCTGGCCTTTGCGTTTTGACTATGGCTCGGCTTTCCTTTATCTCACAAGATGGTGTTACTAGTCACCATAACTTGAACTGGTGTTTGAAGCTGCCCTGCATGTCTCTCTTCACAAGGGGGTACAATCCTAACACAAAGGTTTATTTTACATCCCAGAATCCCCGATTGGGGGTGCCCCGCTGTGTGAAACCCCCCAGATCGCTAAACGCAACTCGCCTCTTCCCGGTCCTACGGTGCATGCGCAGCCGCTTGTTCAATCCGAGCGCACTGGTGGCCGCATGCACCATTGGACCAGGAAGCAAGATACGTGTACAGGGCGACCTGGGGTGTTTCACACAGCAGGGCATCAAGACTTTGGATACCCCAGGGGGAGGTATTCGATTGGCCCGGGAATCTTATAGATGGCCCTACGGAAAGCGCTCAAGAAGTATGGTCAAGCGCAGGCATAAGACCTGCCAAACGCAGAAGTGGAAGTTGTGCACATACCTTAATTTTAAAATGCTACAATTACCATTAGTCCGTGGTAATTAGTCCATTATGGTTTACTAGGGAAGTCCGTGCTATCATAAAAGATAAGACGTCTGCCTATAAGAAGTATAAAGTAAGTGGAAGTGTAGCTGACAGAGAGGCGTATAAAATTAAACAGAGGGAAGCAAAACTGATTATAAGGACTGCTAAAGGGCAAAAGGAGGAAGAAATGGCCAAATCTATGAAGAGGGGAGATAAAACCTTTTTCCGATATATTGGTGACCGAAAGAAGAAAAGCAATGCAGTCTCAAGAATTAGAAATAGGGAAAATAAATATATTGACGGAGATAAGGCTGTGGCTGACCATCTGAATAGCTACTTTTGTTCGGTATTTTCAGATAGTAGCAGGCACGGCCATAGCACAGCATCCCGCTGGGGGGGCACAGCTCTGGAGTTTCTGGAGGCTGATGTCTTAGCCGAGCTGGCACATCTAAAAGTAAGTAAGGCGATGGGTCCAGATGGAATCCACCCCAGAGTTCTAAGGGAACTTAGGTTTGTGATTGCAGCCCCTCTGACTGATTTACTTAACCATTCCCTTTCAACTGGTGAGGTTCCAGATGATTGGAGAATGGCCAATGTCGTACCAATCCATAAAAAGGGGAGTAGAGAAGAAGCCAGTAATTACAGGCCAGTTAGTTTAACATCTAACATGTCACTAAAGTGTTAGATGAAGGTGGTGCTGTGGATATCGCCTATCTGGATTTTAGCAAAGCCTTTGACACTGTACCACATAAGGAGCTCATAGATAAGTTATTGAAGGTAGGACTCAATCCCTGGATAATTCAGTGGATTTCCAGTTGGCTGAGGGATCGGTATCAGAGCGTTGTTGTAAATGGTGTGCAATCTGAACAAAGGTGAGTTACAAGTGGTGTGCCGCAAGGCTCTGTCCTGGGCCCCATTCTTTTTAATATATTTGTAAGTGACATAGGAGAAGGCATGGTAGGAAAAGTTTGTCTGTTTGCTGATGATACAAAGGTTAGTAATAGGGGGGATATTCCTGGAGGTGTCTGCAACATGGAAAATGATTTAGCTTTACTGGATAGATGGTCAAAACTGTGGAAACTAGAGTTTAATGTCTCTAAATGTAAAATCATGCACTTGGGTAGAAGGAATCCCTGCTCTGAGCACCGTATGGGCAGCACTGTGTTAGCCAGGACCTCGGAGGAGAGAGATTTAGGGAGACTGATTACTGATAGCTGCAAGATGAGTGGACAGTGTAGCCAGGCAGTAGGAAAAGCAAGCAGGATGCTCAGCTGCATAGCTCGAGGCATCACCAGTAGGAAGAGGGAGGTTGTGATGCCGCTGTATAGAGCCCTGGTGAGGCCACAGCTAGAATACTGTGTGCAGTTCTGGAGACCTTACCTGCAAAAAGACATTATTCAAATAGAACGGGTCCAAAGGCGGGCAACGAAAATGGTGGAAGGACTTAAACTTAAAACTTATCAGGAGAGACTTAAAGAACTTAAAGTGGACCAACACCCAGGATTTTGACTATCCTGGGTTTTGGTCCACTTCGGCGGGGCACCCCGATCGGGGGTGCCCCGCTGTGTGAAACCCCCCAGAAACCCCAAAAAACTCACCTCTCAACGCTCCCACGTGAGCGCCGCAGCCAATCCCCGCCAACGTCCAGGCGGGGATCAGGAACGTCCAGGCCGCTTCCGCCGCCGCCGCCTCCCGCGCGTCACTCTCGGCGCGCGCGCGCCCCCGCCGGCCATTCACAGAGGGCCGGCGCGGGCGCGCGCACGTCTGGAGGGGTGCGCGGGAGGCGGCGGCGGCGGAAGCGGCGGCGGATCAGGTAAGGTGTTTTTGGGGTTTCTGGGGGGTTTCACCCCGCGGGACATCCCGATCTCGGATGTCCCGCGGGGTGGGGGGTGATCGGCCCGGGAATCTTATAGATTTCCGGGCCGATCACCCCTGGGTGTTGGTCCTCTTTAATTTGTACAGTCTGGAGGAAAGAAGGGAGAGGGGGGACATGATTGAGACCTTTAAATATGTGAAAGGATTGAATAAGGTTCAGGAGGGAAGTGTTTTTAAGAAGAAACTTAATGATAGAACAAGGGGGCACAACCTGAAGCTAGTCGGGGGGAAGATCAGGAGCAATGTTAGAAAATATAATTTTACAGAAAGAGTAGTAGATGCTTGGAACAAACTTCCAGCAGAGGTAGTTGAAAAATCAACAGTCACTGAATTTAAACATGCCTGGGATAAGCCTCCATCTATCCTAAGATAAAGAGACCATACAGTATACACATAAGGGCAGACTAGATGGACCGTATGGTCTCCTTCTGCTGTCAACCTTCTATGTTTCTATGAGTAGAGTTAAAGTTGAAAAACTTTTTGAAAAGTTTGAAAATTTCTGAAGAACTAATATTGTCTGTATCCAAATTTTTGTTTTCTAAGCGGTTAAATTAAAATGAATGACTGCGTTGTTCTTATGATCTGCATGTGGTATTAAGTTTCTGGAGGTTATCCAGGACATTGCACCATCTATTGCCTGGTAATTGTGCAGAACATAATAAAGCGGGCACACCCCTTCTAGTGGCTCACGTCTTTTCATGCGCTGCTTGTGTGGTGAGGTCACTAGGTGAGTAACACTCACTTAATTGGTGTAAGAGGAGCTGCAGGAGACACTTCCTTGTGGTGCGCTCCTGAGGTAGGAATATGCGTCTTTCTCCTTCTTCTGTCCTCTCCATGTATTACGTCTAATTTTACTTCCACATGATTATAATAGATCCAGGGCTGGTTATGCAAAGTTGTCTTACTGGATGTTTTTGTGTGAACGGGGTGTGTGTGTGTGTGTGTATATATATATATATATATATATATATATATATATATATATATATATTTTATATATATTTTTTTTTCTTTCTACTACTCAGGCTCCATCTCAGTCTCTTACTATTGAATGTGTGAGCAGCAGAAGGTTTTTGGTATGATGGCAAACCCAGGAGCTTACATTTACTGGTCGCTGTCCCTTGTCGAGAGAAACTATGTCACCTTGCATTTGTCTTATTAAACTTTCACTGGCTTAATGCAGTGAGGAATTAAAGGACAACTGTAGACAAAAATGAAAATCCTGCATTTTAAAATCCTCGTCCAGCGCTTTCTTATATCACATTATTATAATCAGAGTCAGTAAGTTCTGACTTCAGCTACAACCAATATTTAGTAATAACAAATTTAAATTGACTGTATTTCTCACCATTATATACGTAATTATGCTGCCTCAAACATATTCACATGTATTGGAATACTGAATTTCTGAACCCAAGCTTCTCTCCAGGTAATAACCTAAAAAAGTCTATACTGACATATTCTTAGTATACAGTACGTCCTGCTCCAGATAGATTACTTACACTTGGGTTATCCTCCTGCACTGCAGAGACATGTAAAAACAGGCTCCTCCTGGCCCCTCAAATCCCGGGGGACCTCCCACAAATCCCCAGATTTCTCTGCAGTGCCGACTGCGAAGACATGAAATTATCACTCTCTCGCAGGTGAGCGGGGCTATCAAAGCCTGCGGCCCTGTTGGACTATTCCCACCCATCCTCCTCGTATTGTGCCTCCCAGCCTGGGCTGCGCTGGTCGGGTGAAGGTAGGCAGCACTATGCGTGCTTATGGAGCCATGCTCTACCGCAGTCCCCCACCAAAGGGTAGGCGGTTTAGGCTGATGGTGAGCCTCTAGGGGATGCCCCTCCCGCATTATTGCCCATGCCCCGTGTAGCGGTGGGCCCTGTACAAAGGGTCGCCATCCTCCCTCGTTCCCCCCCGTAGCTCGGGGGGAAAGAAAGGGGGGGGGTGTGTTTGGTCCCAGTGTATTGTGATTACACGCTTACGGCCTTAGTAATGTCCTGGAGTTGTATATGTGGTGTCAGACGCTGATTTGCCTTTTTTACTCGTGTAACTGCCGCCGCCGCCGCGCGCGCCATTTTTCCTTCATGGATGTGCTGTGCCGGGCGGCGGCGGCGCCTCAGACGCTGCGGTGTCATCCTTGGCAAGTCATCTATTCTAAGTGTGTCATACACTTCGCTCCTCATGACAACATTGACGGCTGTCCTAGAGCTTCGCGCTCTTCGGGGGGGCGGGGACCTGGCTTGGCGAGGTTCGCTTGTCGCCAGTTTGAGGTGTAGTCGCACGCCTTTTATGCTCCTTGCTTACTGTGACATGGTTCTGACACCCCTCATTCTCATTATGTCTTTCAGACGGTTGAATCCAGTGGCTTCTCCCGTCCCGGTGTAATTGCCAGTTGGGCCTAGTATAATTACTCCCACTTGGGGCATCCAGGGTAGCTTCAGCGTCAATCCCTACTGGCCTATTGTGCCTATTAATCACCATATGGAGGCATCCCAGGATATTGTGACCAGGGTTCCTTCGGGACAAGCCCGGCTCTGTGTAGCTTGTGGGGTCTCACCTATCAGTGGTGACAATGCACGGGTCTGTGTTCCTTGTGCACAGCAGGCGCTAATGGTGCTTCCCGCCCCCCCGGTGGCTGGGCCTGCACCTCGCCTCACTTCACCTACCCCAAGCCTGAGTCTAACCCCCAATACAAGTGGGGATTCTCATCCTGATGTGGCTGCTAGACTGGCCAGTGTGGAAAAATTGCTTGCTAATACCTTAGCGCGTGACAAAAAAGCGTCACTTAACCCCTGAAGAGGGTGATGAGTTGTTGCATCTATATGACTATACCCCCTCGGACGAAGGGGAGCTGTTCTCTGACTCAGGGTCATCTGACGAGAAGTCAAGGGGTCATGATGATTCTGGCTCTGATCACTTTACCCCGGATGATACTGACAAACCTGCTGGTTCAGATTTTTGAGGTTTTGTCCATCTCTCCCCCTGTTGCGGCTCCCAGGCAAAGGGGTGAGCTATTTCATACTGCTAAGGCTCGATTGGAATTTCCTGAGCAAACCCATTTCAATAACCTCGTGTTTAAGGAGTGGGAACATCCCAGTAGACTTCCCGGGATTCCTAAGAGTTTGGACAGGAAGTATCCTTTTCCTGCTGATATGGTCAAGTGCTGGTCATCGCCCCCCAAGGTCGATACTCCTATTCTGACACTCAGCTGGTGGTGTCCACCTTGGAGTCCTTCGGCTGGGTGATCAATCACCCCAAGTCCTCTCTGTCCCCTTCGTCGGTGACCCCATTCCTGGGGATAATTCTGGATACAGTTCAGTCACGGATATTCCTTCCTCAACAGAAGGTGGAAGCTCTGTCTCCGTAGGCGAGGTTCCTGCTCTCGTGCCCCCAGCCCTCCCTCTGGCAGGGAATGCAGCTGGTGGGCCTAATGGTGGCGTGCTTCGAGGCGGTGCCTTTTGCTCAGTTCTATTTGAGGCCTCTGCAGCTTCACCTTCTGTCAGTATGGGACAAGGACCCCATGTCCTTGGACGGGGTTTGTGTGCTTCCCCCCTTGGTCAGAGTGTCCCTCTCGTGGTGGCTGGACCACAAGAACTTACTAAAGGGCAGGTCCTTTCTGGCCCCCTCCTGGGAGACGGTCACCACGGATGCCAGTCTGTCAGGTTGGGGGGGATTCTGGAAGTCCCTGCGGTTCCAGGGGAGGTGGAGCCCTCAGGAGGCCCACTTACCCATCGACATTCTGGAACTACGGGCAATCAGGTTGGTACTGGAGCAGTTGACCGATCACCTGCAGGGAATGTCTGTGCAGGTGCGCTCAGACAACAGGACGGCGGTTGCCTACATCAACCATCAGGGAGGGACCCGGAGCAGAGGTGCCCTCCAGGAAGTGTAGCAGATTCTGACATGGGCGGAGGCCATGTTCAATGCATTTCGGCTGTGTATATCCCGGGGGCAGAGAATCTACTGGCAGACTCTCTGAGCAGGGGGACTTCCCGTCAGGGGGAGTAGTCCCTTTGCAACAGGGTATTCCAGTCCCTGTGTCACCGTTGGGGTCTACCGGATGTGGATCTGTTCGCATCCCGTCACAATCACAAGCTCCCGGCCTTTGTCTCTGGCCTCTGGCCTTGGCCATGGATGCTCTGTCAATGTCATGGAAGGAATTTCGGCTCCTGTATGTCTTTACTCCGTTCCCCCTGTTGGGCAGGGTCCTGCGCAAGATTGCTCTGGAAGGGGTGCCAGTGATTCTGGTGGCCCCCAGGTGGCCAAGAAGAGTGTGGTTCGCAGACACGGTGCAAATGGCAGTAGACCAGTACGTCCTGCCGGGGCGCCAGATCTGCTTACTCAGGGCTCCTTACGCCATCCCAATTTACAAAATCTGGCTTTGACGGCCTGGCTGCTGAAACCTCCATCTTGATGGAGAAAGGCTTGTCTGCCTCGGTGGTGGATACCATGGTGCAGGCTAGGAAGAAGTCTTCTTCTGCCATCTATTATAGGGTATGGCGTACCTACATTGATTGGTGTGAGTCTAGGTCTCTCCCCTGTAGGGAGTTCTTAGTCCCTAGGGTTCTGGAGTTTTTACAGCATGGTTTGGAGTTGGGTCTAAAACTCGGTACTCTGAAGGGTCAGGTTTCTGCCCTGTCTGTCTTCTTTCAGAAGTCTTTTGCTCAGCATCCCTTGGTTAAGACCTTCTTTCAGGGGGTCACTCATGTGCGTCCTCCACGTAAACCTATGGTCCCTGTTTGGGACTTGAACTTGGTTTTGTCTGCCTTGCAGGGTGCTCCCTTTGAGCCTATTCAGGATGCTGCTCTGGCTGTACTTACCCTCAAGGTTGTCTTTCTGGTGGCTATTACTTCGGTCAGGCGTGTGTCTGAGCTGGCGGCTCTGTCTATCCAGCCCCCCATACTTTGAGAGACACCAGGATAAGGTGGTGTTCCGCTTTAAGCCGGATTTCCTGCCTAAGGTGGTGTCTGCTTTTCATTTGAATCAAGATATTGTTCTTCCTTCATTGTGTCCTAATCCTAGCAACGCTAAGGAAAGGGTTTTGCATTCATTGGATGTGGTCAGGTGTCTGAAGTATTACCTGGTAGTCACTGCGGCTTTCAGGAAGACTGATGCTCTTTTTGTGGTCCCTTCTGGTCCTAGGAAGGGTTTGACTCCTGCCAAGTCTACTATTAGCAAATGGATTAGTCAGGCTGTGATTCAGGCCTATTCTGCTAAGGGGAAGAGTCCTCCCTTCCGCCTTACTGCTCATTCTACTCGTGCTCTTGGGCCTTTTCAGCACCAGGCTTCTGTTGAACAAGTTTGCAAGGCCGCTACTTGGTCTTCTGTTCATATCTTTTCAAAGTTTTACAAGGTTGATGTTAGGGCCTCAGCTGATGCTGTTTTTGGCCGCAAGGTTTTGCAGGCGGCAGTGGTTTAAACTGTCTGCTGTTACCTTTTGTTGGGGGATCCCACTCTACTTTATGGACACTGCTATTGGATGTCCCAAGTGTAAGTAATCTATCTGGAGCAGGATGTACTGTATACTAAGAATAATACAATTCTGTGAAATATGCACCTGTAGAATTGGTATTATAAGTATACAGTATGTCCTGCTCCACCCCACCCTGTTTTGTTGCATTATTCTGGATCGCCTGTATGGTGATTGTCATCATTGTTATAGTTACCAGTTTTTTGGTGGTTAAATTCTCCCAGCTTCTTGTTCACTGCTTTTCAATGCTGGGGATTTGTGGGAGGTCCCCGGGTATTTGAGGGGCCGGGAGGAGCCTGTTTTTACATGTCTCTGCAGTGCAGCGCCATCTGGTGGAGGATAACCCAAGTGTAAGTAATCTATCTGGTGTGGTGGCATTTGTGAATGGCCAGCGTGGGCACGCTCCCTGTTAGAGGAAAGCGGGGGATGCAGCCGCCAGTGTGCTCTGAGCCGCTGGCCTTAGACGAAGGCTTGACCAACGTGACGTCAGCGGCTCCGAGCGCACTGATTGGACGAGCCGCAGCACATGCGCCTTAGGACCAGTAAGAGGTGAGTTGCGTTCGGCGATCTGGGGGGTTCACATGGGGAAAGGACGAAAACCCAGGATAGTCAAAATCCTGGCTTTTGGTCCACTTAAACACACCAACTCTAATCATTGCTATGACAGGGTTGTGCCGAGCCAAGAAGTGCCAAACCTGCCTTGCCGCACTCCCTCCATTGCATTGAATGGTGTAGGCATGTGATTGGGGGGTGTGAACAAGGCTTTATAGGCTCCGCCATCACAGGTGTTTTTGAAGATACCAACGCTACATGGAGGAGGAGTTTGTTTCTGCTTGGACAATCCCCTTACATTCCTGTAAGTGTAATGCTAGATTTCCATTGAGCGATTTTCGATAGAGAAAACGTATTTGAGCGATAATTGAGAATTGGCTGACATAAATTTTTTTGTTCGTCACCTGACTGTCAGTATTTGGAAACAGAAATCGTCCAAAAATAAGACGTCCAGCGCACAGCGCTAGTGATCGTATGAGTGATTGTATGAGTGATTTCTCTAATGAACAATTTGCATGGTCATTCGCTCGCTGAACGAACAGTTATTTTATCTATTTGTGTAAATGGGCCAATAGGGAGCAGGGGAGAATGCAGAGCTCATTATCTATCACCACTAGAATACCCGGCTTTGATGAACAAAACAAACTCCGACTCCACAGCCCTGATTAAAAGGTATAGACATTTTCTTGCCTACTCATCTTATTTTTGGTGATGTCCCCTATAGTGGCTGCTTGTATATTAAAGCAGAAGTCCAGGCCTAGATGCCCATCCCTCTGCAGAACCGCTCCCCCCTGGGCATTCCCACTGCCTGAAAGCTCCCCACTAGCCTGAACAGCTATACAGATCAACCGAGCCCCAAAGCCTGGACTTGCTTTGAATCCTGGGTTTTGGTCCTTGCCCCCAATCAGGATGCCCCATTGTTTGAAACCCCCCAGGTCAACTCGCCTCTTCCCAGTCCCATAGCGCATGTGTGACTGCTTGTTCAATCAGCGCATTCACAGACGTCATGCCATCGAAACCTTCGTCTAAGGCGAGCAGTTCCAAGCGTGCTGACGGCCACATCTCCCGCTACCCTCTAATAGGGAGCTTGCCCAAGCCAGCCATTCACAGATGCCTAGCACGGGTACGCGCCCTGCTAGAGGGATAGTGAGTATGAGGCTCGCCAATGCGCCATTGAACCGGGAAAGAAGGTAAGTGTATGGGGCAACCTGGGGGGGTTCCACACAGTGGGGCATCCCGATTTTGGATGCCGAGGGGAGGGCAGCGGTGACATTCAAAAGGTAAGTAGGGGCTGATGGGGGGGGGGGGGGGGATTGGCCCTTTTTATTTTATGTCCGAAGTTTCTCTTTAAAGAGCCAGTCAAGCCAGAGTGGCTGTTTTTAAAGTGGACCGTCACCCTCCCGTGATCGGCGCGGGAATCTATAAGATTCCCGGGCCGATCACCTCCCTCCCCGCGGGACATCCGAGATTGGGATGTCCCGCGGGGTGAAACCCCCCCAAATCCCCTTACCTCTAGACGTGCCCGCACCGGCCGTCTGTGAATGGCCGGTGCGGGCGCGCGCGCATCAAGAGTGACGCGCGGGAGGCGGCGGCGGAGGAGCCGCTTGTCCGCGGCTGTCAAACCGCTTGTCCGTCGGCGCGGGGAGAGGTGAGTTTTTCGGGTGATCGGGGGAGTTTCACACAGCGGGGCACCCCGATCGGGGGTGCCCCACCGAAGTGGACCAAGACCCAGGATAGTCAAAATCCTGGGTGTTGGTCCACTTTAAACTACCCCCCACCCTGCCGCCCTTACCTAGCGCTAAAGCAGGGCCAAGGGTTAAACAACAAAGACGTCTTTTATCCAGCATCGCCCAATCACCGCGTAGGGCGGCACCATCTTGCCTCTGCTGCATGGGTGACCCTGAACCGGAAGGTCCCTGCACTGTGCGCATGGCCGCCTGCCTATTTGAGTGAAGCATATAATGAATAGCGTATTATACATGTAAATTTTTTCACATGCATCCAGAAGCCTTGACTATGTAAAATACTCCAATTAAGTAGTAGCAATTTCTCCTGGCCCTGCACAGCTGTCATTTGTTAAAATGTGCTGCTGAGGTAACGTAAACAAAGTCATACATTCTTTATATATTATATGTATTTTTTGGTACTGCTACAAATTGTTACATGGTCAGGTGGTGCAGAGAAAATGACTCATGTCATGCAAACTTTGCCTGCAGACATGGAGTCTGCATCTTTTGTAGACTTGCATCTAGGCTTATATCTAGATGCAAGGTGTAACTGGAAAGCTCTAACATGTTGTCTAAAATATAGACTTAATTAGTATAAATCTATCTCTATATAGTCAGACATCATGTTCTTAGAGCTTTCCAGCAACACCCCCTACTACAAGTCCTTGTTCCCCCTGCAAAATTGGGCCCTGCTATTTGCCAGGTGATTGCGGTTTCCTTTGGCAAATGGAAACTGAAGGGACTGAGGACTAAATGACATTTCCCAAATATTGTGTGTGAGTCTTACTATTCAAATGCTGTTATATTTGAAATATTATCAGTAGAGGCAATCGCTGTTCTTAATTTTTTAGAATCCGCAGTATCCTGGATACAATCCAAACGTCTGGTCCTGCGCAGGTCATCCACGCCCCCCTTATCCCCCTAATTATACAGTTGGAGGACAGGTATGTAGATTGAAAGCAACTAACACACAATTTCACATCTGACATCTTGGTGTAGTAACAGTGTAGTCCTCTTCTTTTCCTGCCTTTTTTTTTTCTTTTTAAACATAAGATATCTACCTGGTTTAAACTGAGGTGTGCAGTAGCTTGTGGTACATGGACATGCTGTAGAACATGCAGTGACAAATACCTAATCATCCTGCGGTGGGATCGTTGTAAGCAGCACTGGCTTCCTGGCTAAATTCTGTTTGGGCTTGTCTGCTCCCAGGCAATCTGAGCGCTCTTCTTCTTTATTCATGATTTATTTTTGAAAAAGCTTAATTGCCCCCTGTGACGATTGCACGGGTTGATCAGACCTATTGATCGCTCATCTGATCAAATATTGTACCCCACATTTGTCACCTCAATTGTTCAATTGGCAACACTGCTGCCACCAGAACACAAACAGTGTTCACCTCTATATGAGCCACACACAACACAATCAGATCGAACAGATTGATTGACCCATAACCACTTTCAGGCGGGGGTGATCGAATGCCCTAGGCAAGTAAGGTGGCAAGTAAGGTAGTCAGGCTCTTCAGAAATAGCGTGAGCATTTTAGATCCTTAATTCAGAGCATCAGTGACCCTTTGCTGTATTTTTAGAATGTATTTAAACAAAAAGAAAAACACAAAAACAAGACAAGAACAACAACTACAAGAAAAATGATGCAAGGTGATAAAAACAGAATTAACTAT
Source organism: Gastrophryne carolinensis (assembly GCA_027917425.1). Classification (NCBI taxonomy): domain Eukaryota; kingdom Metazoa; phylum Chordata; class Amphibia; order Anura; family Microhylidae; genus Gastrophryne; species Gastrophryne carolinensis. Next base: position 397,112,965 of record CM051238.1, on the reverse strand, counting down.
AAAACACAGTAAATAAGATAAATAGCAAGATACTTAGGTGTCTGTCTGGGCTGTGGTTCGATCAATTGTCTCTCAGTTCTCACACGCTTTCTGGTCTTCTCCTTAGATGTTAAAAGGGAGCGTGTGTCACTCTTGATGGTAAGATTAGAGTCCCTCTGCCCATTCTGTAGCTCACCTTATTCCCTCTCACCAGGGGTCAGTTTCTGACCTCTCCTATGGCAGAGCGATTGGAGTCACCCACGGTCTGATTGGTGCATGTCGGATTTTCCATCTTTGGGTACCTGAAAGTTCCGTATGAGATCCCCCATTATATATATATATATATATCAGCTTGGTCACACCCCCCCATTAGTGGAAGTTTAGACCAACTGCCATACAAATAGCCTGGTCTTCACGCCATCTTTGTATCGGTTTATCTCCAGTGTGCCAAGTTGTATCTCCTTATAGACAACATTCATGTAGGTTTTTCCATTATTCTAGCTGCACAGTATGTCCTGAAACATCAAGATGTCTTCTTCACAGGGTATGGAACAGTATGCAAATGGATCCTATGGACCAACCTATGGTCAGTCTGGAATGAACCCACCTTATCCAGGATTGCAGCCACCAAATCCCTACCTCTCTCCTCCATCACAGCCCCATTACCCTGTTGATCCATACAAGCAACCAGGCGGGGCCCCGCCACCGCCTCCACACTGGGGCTACCCCCAGCAGCATCCTCCATTCCCACAGTACTCGGCTCCTCCGGTAAGTAGTACTTTAGCTAGAAATGTATATGTTTATCTTAAACCAGACTAACACCCATAAAAAAAAATGTGTTCCGCCCCGTAGGGGCATCCCAAATCCTGCCATTGTGTTTGATCCCGTCAGACTGAGCAGGGGCCAGGTCTCCCCTTTCATCACAGCAGATTAGTAGTGCGCGTGTGCCTGCAGCGGGGGTGAGGGTGTTCTCCTGAAATAGATGCTGCAATAAGAGTGCATGGTTATTTCCTGTTGTGTGTATTTGAATTAGACATAATATCCTAGAGCTGTGCACATAATTTGTGTGTTTACCAGTAGAGAAGGAGCTCAGATGGATTTCTCTAGGTCAGAACAATAACTAATTCTATGAAAAAATGGTTATTTTCCTAAACGCCACTTTGAGAGCTAGTTACGTCTTGCTGGCCTTTAAGAGTCTGTACCAGCAGAATCTGGGAACTAAATGTGATAGTCTGGCACTTGTAGCCAGTGTGTAAATGTTTTTTCTAATTACTGAAACACTCTATCATCAATGTTTTTTAGGCAATGCCTCAACAAAGTCCACAAAACGAAAACTGGAACATGTATGGAGCACCCAACCCATACCAGTGGCACAACCCACCACCTCCTCCACAGAACCCAAGCAGTGGGCATTATATTACTGGTGGAAGAGCCCCATGGCCAGCAGCAGATGTACAGCCAAACGTCTATGACATGAAGGTAAAAATGAACAAAAATGTGGACCCATATCCAAAAGGGGAGGTCTGACCCAGTACCACTGACATCACTCTTTACACTTATTTGTATAAGATCAAGCCTATGTTCCATGTAGGCTCTAACAGATCGTTTGTGTCATTACTACATTGTGTGCTGGTGTTCCATCAACAAGACGCCAGACAGCTACCACTATAAGGCCAGGGTTCTTTTGGATGTAGGTACGCCTTTCGAACCTTATGTATTTGAGTAAACTTGCAACTTTAAAGTAAATTTGTCACGCTGCTTGCAATGTATTAAATTTTTTGGTATATATAAGTAATGAAAACTGTGACATGTGATGACAACATTCAGTTAAATCTCTTGCAAATAATGTATGTATGAGATAGGTAAAAGAAAATCCTGGCTTTTAAGTTTCTGCCACATTTTTCCCAAAACCTCCTCAAGGACAGCTTGCCGCTATGCCGTCCACCTCCATCTCTCTGTGCCCCAGTGTTTTTTTTTTTTTTTTTTTTTTTTTTGTGTGTTCTAGTAAACAGACTGGAGCAGCAGCTCAAGAATTTTGTTTGTTTTGCTTTGGGGCAATGGAGTTCCGGGTCCCCTGAACAGAGTCAAGGAGGGCCGGGTGCCCAGTTGGCCCTTAGGCTGTGCTCTCCATAGCCATACATTCCTGCCAGTCTCCATGTGAGCTGGTGGAATGTTGGGTTTCCAGTCTCCAGCGCCCGGCCATGTGGCTTTGATGCCAGGTGCATGGTGAAGGTCACAGGAGACTCTCTCCTTCTGTGAGAGGGGCAATGGAGGTCCCCAGGGCTACAGTAGTAAAGGGAGGACCTGGAGTCCAGAGTTACTACTGACTGTGGCCCCCAAGACTGACCCAATTCCCAGGTGGATGCGGTCTGTATTATTCAGACTGTATTATGTATGTCACACACCCCGCTTCCACTTTAATAATGATGCTTGGGTAAACCCACCTGCAGGTGGCGACGTTGCAGAGAACTCTTTCAAAAAACGAGCCCCTCCCAGTCCATAAATACCTGGGACCTCCCACTCATATCCCCCCAGTGTTCTTCTCTGCAAGATGGCGACAAGACAGAAGAATGAAGTCTCCTGCTTGCAGGTAGCCGGGGTAACTCCCGGCCCCCCTTTTTTATTGCCCTTAGTGAAGCCTCCCAGCCTAGGCTGCAGGGCCGGGTGATGGTAGACGGCACCTCATGGTGCCTAGGAGCTTAGCTCCACCACAGGCCTCATACTAGGGGGCAAAGCGGTTATCCGGTCTGGTGATCCCAGATTTGGGATGCCCCGTCCCTGTTCCACCCCTAGGGTGCTGGCACTCTCCCCCGCTCGGTCCACCATTCTCCCTACGCTAGGGGGGAGGGGGGACCTTCTCTCATGTGTGTGTGAATGTTATGCTTTTACATTGTGTGTGTTGTGTTTTACTTGGCCGCCGGGTCCCGTGCGGGATCGGCTGCGCTTTTTCTTTTTGGGCACTTCTCCACCGCTGCCGCGCCGTGCCTTGTGTCAGGTGTTGTGGGAGGGGCGGGGCCGGTCTCGGTGCGCGAGCCGTCCGCCCACTCCCACTTTGGCGCTGTTTTGGAGCCCGGTCTGTGGCCGGGCTCCTTGCTTCTCAGGGGAGGGTGCGGGGTTGGGCGCGTCAGCTGACGCCTCCTCTTGCCACTGGCGGCGGCGGCGGCTTTACAGGCTTCAGGAGGCGGGGCGGTGCTTTGCGCGGCCCGCGCTGTGACTGTGAATGGTAGGGGGCGGGGCCGGGGGGCTTCTCGCATCTCGGGCCGGCCCGCCCCTCTTTTCCTTCCTCCTGCGCTGCTTGGACTTGCTGCTGTGCTGCTGCTTTAGGTGAGTCCTTCCTCCTTCTTATGGATGGCATTAACTGCTCAGGTGCGGGTGTAGCCCCTGCTCCTTGCGCATAGGCGCTGTTTATTCTGTGTTTGTGTGTATTGATTGGGAAACCTTGTCTGTAGTGACGTTTGTCCTTGGTCTGCGGTTAAAGGGGTCCCCCGGTCTTAGATGCCTGGGTAGTCCTAGGTTTCCCTATAAATTCTCCCACTCGGGACATTAAAAGGGGCATCCCGGGTCGCTTATGCGTAATTCCCTGGGTAATTGCGAATACCACAATTTCACCTTATGGAGGCTTACAACAATTCCGGACACGGCCCCTCTGGGCAATCCAGGCAATGTTTGGGGTGTGGGGCACCTCTTCCAGGGGCTGATGTCTTGTTTTGTATACATGTGCACAGCGGAACATTGCGCGGATGACCGGTACGCCGGCCTCCGGCTCCTCGCTGCCCGTGTCATCGCTTACCCCTCCCCGCCTGGGTGGGGATTCGCAATCGGAGGTGTGTGCCAGTTTGGCCAACCCTGAGAATTTGGCTTCTAATGTGGTGGCCCAGAAGGCCCCGGCTAAGCGGAAGCATCTGTCCTCGGCCGCACTGGCCTGTGAGGTTGGAGAGTGTGAGTCGTTAGACTGGTCCGTTTGCCCCCTGCTTGAGGAGGGGGAGCTCTTTGAGGAATTGGACGAGGCTGACTATCTACATGTCCTTGGTGCGGCTGGGAGCAGGCGCGGGGGGATGCACTTGACACCCCTTCGATCCTGGTTCAGATTTTTGATGTCTTGGCTATCGCCCCTCCTGAGGTGGCTCCGCCGCCAAAAGGGGAATTATTTGAGGTGGCCAAGCCACGTTTGGAGTTTTTCCCGTCTAGGACATTTTGATGATGTCATTCTTAAAGTATGGGAAAAGTACGGGTGTTCCGCCAGGGTGGAATAAGAATTATCCTTTTCCGGAGGACCTGGTTAAGCGTTGGTCTTATCCACCTGAGGTTGATGCCCCGGTTTTGGGTTTGTCTAGCCGTTTTGCACTCTCCTGACTGTACGACCATCACGGATGGTGAGGATAGACGTATTGACCAGTTGGCTTGCCATGTGTTTGCCAGTGTTGGATCGGCCTTGCGGCCTGTTTGTGCTTCCAGGTCCATTGTCAGGGAATTGTTGACTTCTTCCAGCCTTGATCCAGCTTGTGAGGAGTTGTCGCTCTCAAACGTTGTGAGTCGTTTTTGTCTTTTGTGCTTGCCGATCAGGATGACGCCATGGTGATGTGTGGTTGGACCACAGCCTTGTTGGTGGCTATCCGGCGGTCGATTTGGTTGCGCCAATGGGCTGCTGATTTTATTTCACTGAAGTCTCTTACGGCTCTCCCGTTTGTGGGTCTGCGCCTGTTTGGTGAGCAATTGCATTCTGTTGTCATGGGAGGTAAGTTACCTCAGCGCAAGAAACAACGCCGTTCCATTGGGGGGGGCGGCTTCCTTTAACCCAGCATTTCGGGGAGCCAGAGCTGGCAGGGGTTCGGCTTTCTCGGCCACCAGGGGTGCCGTTTGGAACAGGGGCAGAGTTCGTGCCCGTCCTGGGGCTCCAAGTCCGCTGCCAAGCACGTTCAGCATTGAGAGGGCGCCCTCACCCATGCGGGTGGGGGGACGGTTGCGACATCTCCCAGGTCTGGGACCAGGCGGTCTCGGACAGATGGATCCGGGAAATGGTGTCATCCGGTTACAAGCTGGAGTTTGGGTCCCGACCTCCTTCCAGGTTGTTCAGGTCTCGTGTGCCTTCGGATCCTCTGGCTGCGCAGGGGCTCCTGGCGGCTTTAAGGAATCTTCTGGACATGGCAGTCATTCGTCCAGTGCCTCCCTCGGCCGTGGGCCTGGGGTATTATTCCAATCTCTTCACAGTGCCCAAGGAAGACGGATCAGTTCGTCCCATCCTGGATCTGAAGTTTCTCAACAGGTTTATCCGTCCCCAGATATTTCGCATGGTAACTCTGCGCTCTGCCGTCAATTCTCTTCGGCAGGGGGACTTCAGGACGTCCATAGAGTGATGGCCCTCCTCAGAGCCCAAGAGCTTCGCAGCATGTCTTATCTGGACGACTTTCTCATCATGTCCTCCTCGTTCAGTCAATCAGAGACAGATACCAGGTCTGTGGTATCCACTCTGGAGAGCTTCGGCTGGATAATCAACTATCCCAAGTCCTCCCTCTCTCCTTCCAGGGTGGTGTCCTTCCTGGGATTGTCTCCGGATTCTTTCCAACTCAGAGTGTTCCTTCCTCACTCCAAGGTTCTTTTGGTTCAGGAATTGACTCAGCTTCTTCTGTTCACCCCTCGCCCGTCTTTCCGGCTGGGAATGAGACTGGTGGGATTTATGGTGGCCTCCTTCGAGGCGGTTCCATTTGCCCAGTTTCACACAAGGACGCTTCAGTTTCGTCTGTTGGCGGCTTGGGACCAGTGTCCGAGGTCGTTGGATCTGCCCTTTCTGATGCCTTCCCGGGTTCGGCTGTCTCTTCAGTGGTGGATGGTTCCAGCCAATCTCTTGAGGGGCAGGTCATTTTCTGACGCCTCTTTGGGAAGCTGTCACTGCGGACGCCAGTCTGTCGAGTTGGGGAGGCTTCTGGAGAGATCTTCGGTTCCAGGGGCTGTGGGGGCCTCAGGAGGCCCACTGGCCCATCAATGTTCTGGAGCTGAGAGACATTAGGTTGGTTCTGTCTCACTTGACACAGCATCTACAGGGTTTGCCGGTTCAGGGTCGGTCGGACAATCGGATGGCTGTTGATTTCATCAATCACCAGGGAGGGACTCGCAGTTGGGGTCCCCTCAGAGTGGTGTCTCTGATCTTGGTCTGGGCGGAGATCCATGTCCCATGACTCCCGGAGCAGGTGCTCTTACCGCCGGGGGGAATGGTTTCTCAATCCCAAGTTATTTTGGTTTCTTTGCTTTAGGTGGGGGACACCGGAGGTGGACCTGTTTGCTTTTCATCACAATCACAACTTCCCGTTTTTTTTGTGTCTCTCTCTCAGGATCCCCTGGCTCTGGCAATGGATGCCATGTCCCTGAGCTGGGGGGATCTGGATTTTCTTTATTTGTTTCCCCCTGTTCCCATGCGGGGCACGGAGTTGCGTAAGCTGACCTAGATGGGGTTTCCGCCGTTCTGGTGGCTCCAAGGTGGCCAAGGCGGGTGTGGTTCGCAGTCATCGTTCGGCTGGCAGTGGCTCAGTTCGTTCTGTCCCTTCGGCCGGACCTGCTCATTCAGGGTCAATTACGTTACCCCAATTTAACAACGCTGGCTTTGACGGCTGGGCTGCTGAAACCTCCTTCTTGAAGGAGGAAGGTTTCTCCGATTCTGTCATTCAGACTCTTGTTAGTGCTAGAATGAGATCTTCTTCTACCATCTACTGTAGGACGTGGAGGTCTTATATTGATTGGTGTGAGGTCAGGGCTTTGCCCTGCAGGGTCTTTTCTATTTCTAGGATTTGGGATTTTCTGCAAGCCGGGCTGGACTCGGGTCTCCAGCTGTGTACCTTGAATGGGCAGGTATCTGCTCTGTTTGTCTTCTTTCGGAAATCCTTTGCGCTTCATCCTTTGGTCAGGACCTTCTTTCAGGGGATTACGCATGTGCGGCCTCCTAGGAATCCTATGCTCCCTGTTTGGGATTTGACTCTGGTTCTGTCTGCTCTTCAGGGTTCTCCCTTTGAGCTTTTGCAGGATATTGCTCTTTCTGCGTTGACTCAGAAGGTTGCCTTTTTTGGTTGCCGTCACCTCTGTTCGGTGAGTCTCGGAGTTGGCGGCCTTGTCGATTCGGACTCCTTACTTTGAGGGGCATCAGGACGATCCGGACTATCTTCCTAAGGTTTCTGCCTTTCTTCTTAACCAGGACATTGTTCTTCCTGCCTTGTATCCTAAGCCTAGGAATGACAAGGTGAGGGTTTTGCATTGTCTGAATGTGGTATGCTGCGTGATTTGCTATTTGCTTGCTACATCCTCTTTTCGTAAGATTGAGGTCTTATTCGTGGTACCCTGTGGGCCTAGGATATGTTTGGCTCTGGCCAAGTCTTCCATTAGCAAATGGATTCGTCAGGCTCTTATGGGGCCTATTCTGCTAAGGGGAAGGTTCCCCCTTTTCGTATTACTGCACTTTCTCCTCGTGCTGTTGGAGCGTCTTGGGCTCTTCGGCACCAGGCTTCTGTTGAACAAGTTTGTAGGATGCTACTTGGTCTTCTGTTCACACCTTTTCCAAGTTTTTACATGGTTGTTGTGCGGGCTTCAGCGGTTGCTGTGTTTGGCCGCAAAGTTCTGCAGGCTGCAGTTGTTTGAGTTATGCATTATTGCCTTGTTGGATACCCGCCCTTTGTGGACACAAGCGTCATTATTAAAGTGGAAGCGGGGTGTGTGACATACTTAGAATAATACCATTTTGTGAATACTCACCTGTAAAATGGGTATTGTAAGTATGTCACACACCCCGCTTCACCCGCCCTTTTTGGTATCCTGGATCTTTTATATGGTGAAGCTTTGTTTCCATTTTGAGGGTTACCGTTGGATTGTTCCTGGTACCCTGTCTTTACTGCTGTTTGAAAACTGGGATATGAGTGGGAGGTCCCAGGTATTTATGGACTGGGAGGGGCTCGTTTTTTTCAAGACTTCTCTGCAACGTCACCACCTGCAGGTGGGTTTACCCAAGCGTCATTATTAAAGTGGAAGCGGGGTGTGTGACATACTTACAATACCCATTTTACAGGTGAGTATTCACAAAATGGTATTTTTGGGGTACAGGTTAAGTATACTGCTCTGGGTGAGCTGGTGGAACGGTGGGATGCAATGGGGCCATCGGCATGTCGTGGCCCTTTCCTCCAAGCTCGGCTGTGAGGGGGCGTGGATGGCGCCGTGTGAGCGCCCCATGGGGAAAGCCGAGGGCCACGTCAGAAATGGGGGACGGATGCTCACTCACTTTTCCTTATCTGAAGCTTGGGCTGCAGCAGACCCGAGAGGAGCGATTTCAGAGTGTCTCTACCAGCTCCAAGGTCAGCAGTGCAGTGAATATGGAAGAGCACGGGCACACTATAGGGCAGGTCACAGTGCATAGCTCTGTAAGGTGTTTTATCAGTTGCAGGAGCGCTTGACACGAGGGCATCCACCCCGCACCACCCTGAGCGTCTATGGGCGAAGCAGAAAACCTGAGGGAGTAGGTGGCCACCTGGCCAGAAACCTTATTTTAGCTGGGTTCCTCTATTTTTCCAGTTGTCCCCCCTCAGCTGGGGGGAGGGCAGTGCTATTCCAGAGCAGGAATTAGTAGCCTGTGCAGGTGGCTACTGTTCTGGATATTACAAACTTCATTATTCCCCTTTACACTTCAGCTGAATTCCAGGTGATCAATGACAAAGTAATCCACCCATCATCTTCCAGGAGTGGTCATGGTTGGAGCAAAAAAACAGGAGGAGGTAAGTGAAGTGGCCACAAACTTACTTAATATGTACCACAGCTGTTTAACCAGCCTGTGTTTCTATTTATATTCCCATGATAATAAAGATAAGTAAGCAGAAAGAGCTAAAGAGGCAAAAAGAATGGGGTAAAAATGAGCTGAGAGGGAATGGTTAAAACATTTTCAGCATATGGCTCATTTATACAGCATGATAGACCGAGCACCAGGGGCACCGGTTAAACAGAATCTGTTCAAATCTGTACCAATTGAGAAAATAAAAAGTGAAGGAGCAACAATGATATGGCCCCCTCCCCTAACTTACTGGGCCTCTGTGCAGTCGCACACTCAAGTTTCGTCCTTGCATGTATCACTAAGCAGCAGCCCTGACATGAATCTTCAGTTTGGGGGAAGGGGGGCTTCTGTGTTTTTCCGGCAGAAGATCACCCACAGCCCTTCCCCACCTACAGGCCTTTTGCAAGACAGAGCTGGGGGGTTATAGATGGCCATTGGGATTTTTTTCCTCCATACTTGACTTTAAGGCCACCATGCCTAGGCCAGTGGTTGCTCCTCATTAAGGCAAGAAATCTTAGCTCTTGGCTGCATGGTTGCCTAGTGTTGGAGTGCACCATGGGAGTGCGAATTACAGGGACTTTTCACAGCCAGCCATCCAAAATTGGAATACCCCTAGGGGGAACTTTAATCTGGACATGGTCTTTTAGCGTTTTGGTCCACTTTAAAAGGACTGTAAACCAAAATTAAAAATAAATAAATGGGCACCCAGCAGCAGATCCTGGACAACCCACCGCTCAGAATCCTGGTTCTGTGAACAAGGGGTGTGACTGATTGAAGGGTATGGAACAGTGTGCAATACCAGGAGCTCCGTTTTCTTTCAGATTATGAAGCCTTCTTTTAGGTTGATCATGGTGCCCGCCACAGACGATTAACATAATAGCATACATAGCTGACCTAGCGAAGGGTTATCACAAGAAGAAACCTCTCAACTGCCAGGTAATGCAGTGGCCCCTGGAGAAGTTAGGGTTTTGAGGTGGGATTGGGTTTATCAATTGATTCTGCACCTAAATGGCGCCACTGGCTGAGGAAGCGAAGGCATTGGAAGCGAAGGCATTGGGCACTCAAGCCTATTATATTATAATATACTCATATTACTATGCAGTCTGTTTGTCTTATTCTTAGTATACAGTACGTCCTGCTCCAGATAAAATTCTTTACTCTTGGGTATTACTCCGCCAGATGGCGCTGGACTGCAGAGACCACAAAATTGGCTTCTCCCGGCCCCTCAAATACCCAGGGACCTCCCACAAATCCCCAGATTTTCTCTGCAGTCTGGACTGCGAAGGACAAGATGGCTCTCTCTTATCTCGCAGGTGAGGGGAGCTATTAGCCTGCGGCCCTGTAGGACTATTCCCACCCGTTCCATTGTTTATGTGCCTCCCAGCCTTGGCTGCGCTGGTCGGGTGATGGTAGGCAGCACCGCTGTCGAAATCCCCCACCAAAGGGTAGATGGTATAGGCATATGGTGAGCCTTATGGGATGCCCCTCCCGCGCTATTGTCCCTTGCCCCTGTCTATTGGTGGGTCCTACATTAGGTGGCCGCTGTCCTCCCTCGCTCTCCCTTGTAGTTCTCGGGGGGGGGGGGTGAGTGTGTGTGCTTCTGTGCATTCACTTGTATGTGTGCTTGGTTTGCCTTTAGTTCTGTCACCGCACAGACTTTGGTTGCACTGGTTACTTTTTTGGAATATGCCGCCGCCGCGCGTGCTTCTGCGGCGTTCCGCGGTTGGCTGCGACATTACCTCCATCATTGGTTGCTTGTCATGGGTGCAGCTTCGTGCTCTTCAGGGGGGGCGGGGCCTGCCCCTCGAGGTATACTTGGCACTATTTTTTCTTGCTCTTCGTGCTGCGTGGCTGGCTTCCTATCTACCGCGGTCCGTGAGTGCCCTCACGGGCTGTTTTTTACCTATTGTCATGTATGCATGTCACTTACGGGGTTTTTCGTTTATGTCTTACAGACGGGTCAAACTCAATTGGTTTCTCCCGGCCCTACCCCCTCTATTTAGTTATTAAACTTTTGAGGCCTAGTGTGCTAATTCCTCCCACTTCCCTAGCAGGCTACTGGGGCATCCCGGGTTGCTTTTATAGCGTGAATCCCTATCGGCCTATTGTGCCTATTGTGCTGCTATAATCACCATATGGAGGCTTCTCAGGATAATGTGCTCGGGGTTCCTTCGGGACAAGCCCGGCTGTGTGTGAAGTGTTGACAATGTGCGGGTTTGTGTACCTTGTGCCCAGCAGGTGCTTGCGCTGCAGCCTGGTCTACCAGCAGCTGGGCCTGCGCCAGGTATGGCTTCGCCTACTCCCCCAAGCTTAAATTTGACTCCCTGTGAGCTGCATACCAGTGGGGAATCTCAGCCTGATGTGTATACTAGACTGGCTAGTGTTGAAAAGTCGCTTGCTAATACCATGGCACGTAATGCCTCTGCTAAGAGGCGGCATTTGACGCCTGATGTCACTCTTTTCCCTATGGAGGCTGAAGAGTTCTTTGAACTGTCTGGTTATACTCCCCTGGAAGAAGGGGAATTGTTCTCTGACTCAGAATCCTCTGATGAGCGGCCCAAGGGTTATGATGATTCTGGCTCTGATCCCTGGGCCCCAGATGATACTGATAGGCTTTTGGCTCAGATCTTCGAAATGCTTGCTATCCCCGGTCGCGGCTCCTAAGCAGCAGGGGGAATTGTTTCATGTTTGTTTCAATTGTTGCTTATGTCCTCTCTGCCTTGGATGATACCATTAGGATGTGTGGCAGAGCCTCTGCCTTGGTGGTGGCTATACGCCACTCGGTTTGGCTGCGCCAGTGGGCAGTTGACAACGCTGCCAAGAAGGCTCTCACTGGGTTTCCCTTCAAAGGACTACGCCTATTTGGGGACCGCCTGGACCTGTTTGCTAAGGGAGGCAGGTTACCCCAGTGCAGGAGGCAGTCTCGGCCCTTTCGGGGCCCGGACTCCTTTTCTTCCCCCTACCGTGGATCCAGACCAGGGAAGGGGGTTTCCTTTACGGGGGCCCGAGGAGATTTCTGGGGAAGGGGCAGAGGACGTGGCTCTTCCTGGAGCTCCAAGCCTAAGCTTTCCCCCAAGCCCCCTCAGGCATGAAGGGCCACCCTCACCCATCGGGGTGGGGGGACGGCTTTAGCACTTTGCTCATGTCTAGAGGCTTCATGTCTCAGAAGGGTGGATTCAGGAGGTAGTGTCCTCCGGTTAAGATGGTTTGCTGCCTGGCCGCCCCCAAGATTCATCAGATCCCGGATGTCTTAGGACCCCATGTCAGCTCAGGCTCTGATTCTGGCTGTGCAAAGCCTTCTGGAGCTGGGGGTCATCTGTCAGGTCCCCTTACAAGAAAGGGGCAAGGGTTTCTATTCCAACCTTTTCACCGTGCCCAAAAGAGATGGGTCAGTCAGGCCCATCCTGGACTTGAAGATCCTCAACAAATTTGTCAGATCCAGGCGCTTTCGCATGGAAACTCTGCGCTCTGCTATCAGTTCCCTGCGTCCAGGGGACTTCATGACTTCAGTGGACATCAAAGATGCTTACCTTCATATTCCTGTCTTTTCCAGGTCATCAAAGATTTCTCAGATTCACTCTGGAGGATCAGCACTACCAATTTGTGGCATTGCCCTCCAGTCTCACTTCAGCTCCCAGAGTGTTCCCCAAGGTGCTGGCAGGAGTGATGGCTCTGCTCTGGTCTCAGGGCATTTGCGTTCTGCCCTATTTGGACAACATTCTCATTACTTCTCAGTCCCTCCAGCAGGCGGAGCTGGATACTCGGCAAGTAGTGTCCACACTGGAGTCATTTGGCTGGGTGATCAACCATCCCAAGTCTTCCCTGTCTCCCTCCTTGGTGATGCCATTCCTGGGAATGAATCTGGATACAGTTCAGGCAAGGATATTTCTTCCCCAACAGAAAGTGGACAGTCTGCTAGAGCAGGTCCAGTTCCTGCTCTCTTGCCCCCATCCCTCTATCAGGCAGGGGATGCAGCTGGTGGGCCTGATTGTGTTGTGCTTCGAGGCGGTCCCTTATGCCCAGTTTCACATGAGGCCTCTGCAACTCCACCTCTTGTCAGTGTGGGACAAGGATCCTGCGTCTCTGGACCAGGTCCTTGTTCTGTCCCCCCTAGCCAGGCGGTCCCTCTCGTGGTGGCTGGACTCCAGGAACCTGTTGGGTGGCAGATCCTTTCTGGCCCCCTGCTGGAAGACAGTCACCACGGATGCCAGTCTGAAAGGTTGGGGGGGCTTCTGGAAGTCCCTACAGTTCCAAGGGCGGTGGGGCCCTCAGGAGGCCCACACACCCATCAACATTCTGGAATTGAGGGCGATCAGGTTGGTTCTGGCTCGCTTGACCCAACACCTTCGGGGCCGGCCTGTTCAGGTACGCTCGGACAACCAGACGGCGGTTGCCTACATCAGTCATCAGGGAGGGACCCGGAGCAAGGGGGCCCTCAAGGAAGTGTCTCTGATCCTGTCCTGGGCGGAGGACAATGTTCCCTGCATTTCAGCTGTGTACATTCCAGGGGTGGAGAATCTGCAGGCAGACTCTCTGAGCAGGGGGCCTCTCGCCTGGGTGAATGGTCCCTCTGCGACAGGGTGTTTCACACTCTGTGTCTCGGTTGGGGTGAGCCAGATGTGGATCTGTTTGTGTCCCGTCACAATCACAAGCTCCCAGCCTTTGTCTCCCTGTCCCAGGATCCTCTGGCCTTAGCCACAGATGCTCTGACAATGTCATGGCAGGATTTTCAGCTTCTGTATGTCTTTCCTCCATCCCCCCTGCTGGGCAGGGTTCTGCGCAAGATGGCTCAGGAAGGGGTGCCAGCAATCCCGGTGGCTCCCAGGTGGCCAAGAAGAGTGTGGTTCGCAGACATAGCGCAGCTGGCAGTAAATCAGTACTCTCTGCCCAAGGTTCCAGACCTGCTCACTCAGGGACATTTACACCATCCCAATTTACAAACACTGCCTTTGACGGCCTGGCTGCTGAAACCTTCCATCTTGATGGAAAAGGGGCTGTCTGCCTCTGTTGTTGACACCATGATTAGGGCTAGGAAGAAGTATTTTTCTTCCATTTACTATAGGGTTTGGCGTGCCTACATTGACTGGTGTGAGTCTAGGTCTCTTCCCTGTCGTGTGTTCTCTATTCCCAGGATTCTGGAGTTCCTCCAACATGGTTTGGATCTGGGGCTTCATCTCAGTACTCTGAAGGGCCATGTCTCTGTCCTGGCTGTTTTCTTCCAGAGGTCTTTTGCTCAGCATTCATCAGGACTCATTATAACAATTCTACAGGTGAGTAATCACAGAATTGTATTTTTGTTTAGCTAAGGCTGTAATACAGATGGCAAATGCTTGACATTAAAGAAGTTGTATTTCCAGTCTGGGTCAAACAATGAATTCAAGGTTTTTTTCTGTTTTTCTTTTAGGATGCTTCTCAGCCACCAGACTACAACCATCAAAGACCATTTCCAGGCTATCAGCCCAATATGCCCCAACCAGGACCACCAGCTGAACCCAAGCCTAACCCCATTCCACCAAATCCTCATTATAGTGCGTCTCCCCAGATGTACAACAGAAAAGACCCTTCAAACCCAGAAACGGTTCCTAAAGTTAAGGAAGCAAATGCTTCCCCAGCTGATCCTGGAGCTACCAACCCTGGTATTGTGAAGATCAACCAGATATTGGAAAAGGTGGCCGAATTAGAAGAAGAGGTCGATGAGTTTGTAGGAAAAAAGACTGAAATGTGTTACCGGCGTTTAGAAGAGCTGTTGACCAAGCAGTTATTGGAACTAGATTCAGTAGAAACCGGAGGGCACGATAATGTCCGACAGGCACGGAAAGAAGCCGTGAGAAAACTTCAGTCGATTCTGGAGAGGCTTGAGCGGAAGGGGTTGTAATCTCAGGCAGCCGCTGGAGGTTTCATCAGTATGAGGTACACTGAGATTCCAAGTTTTTTGCAAGCTAGATTGCACATGGTGATACTTCTTGGTTCCTGCCATGCCAAATATCTAAGGAAGGGGCAAACCACTGAAGGCCAATATTTTGAAGCGATGGTGTTGAAAAATAAAGAATGTTTCCTTAATTTTTCACTTCAGTAAAAAAAGAAATCATTTTTTTTTCTGTGCAGTTTAAACATTTTTGAAGTATTCATGGAAAATATTTGCATTGGAAATCCTAGATAATTCCATGAAGGACTAAGCACTGTTTGAGAAAAACTGGAGTTCTTAAGTACAACAAAGCCATTTGGAAATAGACCGGTTTTAATTATTTAAAGCCATTAGGGGATAAACTTTGATGAGAGCGCTGACTGGGGGCCATTACCAAATCCACTAGAACTCTATTCACCATTAAACTTTTCTTCGGCTGCCTAGCATGACAAGTTTTTGTGGTCTTGCCATTTTTGCTTGTGGAATACATTCATATATTCTAGGGCTTGGAAATTGGGGAGTTGAATGTAGACTGTTTTTTTTTAGGACAAATATATGTGTATAGTGTCTCATTTCATTTGTGGAAGGACACAATGGAAAAACAAAGACTTGTAAGAAAGGCCTGTGTCGACATTATTAAAGGTGAATGTCACTTTAACCTAAAAGGTGGAGTTGGGCAGATCAGGTGATTTGTCTGGTGCTTTGTATCTTTAAATAATCCAAGGGATCTCCTTTCTTCTTGGATGGGGTTTCCATAGGTGCAAACCTAAAGCATTTCCCTTTTCCTTTTTAATGTCCTGTCTTGTAAGCGCCCCCGTCATAGTCAGAAGTTTCTTTTATTCCTGTTCAGATTGAAGCTGCTGCCCCCTTTGAGTTTACTTGAGCTGCTACCCCACATGCTCCCAATTTACATGTTAAAGTGAGCCTATGTGGTCACAATGCTTCCAAGCGTTGGTACAGCTAAAACTGTATAGAACTAAAATGCAACCAAACCTAAAAATGTGATCTCACAGGTTTTGTTCCTTTCCCTTGGGGCATCCTGAATTTGGATGCCTCGCTGTGAGAACGCCTAGTACAACTCACCTCTTCCCTGTTGCTACGGCACATATGGGGGAGAGCAGCCAATCTGAGCTGTTTGCCATGTTTACATCCTTCAGCAAACGGCTCTAATTGACTAATAGATTCCAGGGAGGCCGCTGGTGGAAAACCCTCCCTGGAATCCATTAGTCAATTAGAGCCATTAGTTAGTCTGCTTTAACGTTTCTTTCCAGGCATTAGAATAAAAAAGTATATACTCACCGTTTGTCCCCCAAAGCTCCTGCGTGCAGCATTTGTTCATGCTTGCAGATGAGGGAAAACAAGATTTAATTGTCCAGCACTGGTCAGACATGGTGGTGTCCATGAAATCGGGAAATCGGGTTTGGAATGCCCCCTCCTTTGCAGTAAATAGAGTAGGTTTCTAGGGGCCCGAACACGGCCCCACGGATGCCGCCATATGAGGTCAGCCGGCCCTGGAAGACGGAATCGCTGTCCTCTGTGTAAGTATGAAGCTGACGGAGGAGCTACACCTGAGCTGGACAGAGCTGCAGGGGACAAAATGTTATTTTCACCCGGAATATCTCTTTTATCCGAGCAGTTTGGAAACCAGTGGAATGTTGGGGCCAGCTCCACCTTCTTTTATGTTAGGTCTCTATTAGAGCGTGCAGTTAAAGCAACCCCCTGGCTCAGCTGAGGATCTAAATGCCCAGCAATACAAGAAAGATGGCACTTTGTGATCTTATGCATCATGTGGGATCTGTCTGCCAATGGGAGGCTTGCCTGAACTCATATCACTATTTTGCATAATAAAATATATGATAAAAATCGTAGACTGTTTTATCTTGGAATTGGCAGTGTAGATTGGGAAGCTGTTTTTTTATTTTGCTTATACAATAGCTCCTTACTGAGAATTCACAATATGAGGATGCCGGTGGATGGCACTTTGTATATACATCAGAGGTTACCTACATTTTAGCTGTGTTGTCGGCTTAGTGACCATGGCGGGTACCCTCATGGTGAGCTTAATCTGAGTGCCCTTGTGAGCCTCTGTTCTGGTGCCATGCATTGTATTCTGACAGCAAATGTCCGCCCCTATCATTCTCTTCCCTTGTTGTGGCATATTTGCTCGGTGATGATTTTGTTTGCCACTGTCCATTTCTTTTTGAAACCAGAGCCTGTATGACATAAACTGGGATCAGACAGTTTCCCTATGGCTTCCTTATAGAAACATGAAAGTGCTTGTTCTGCCTCTTTCAAAAATTGGAGATTCACTATTGGTCAAACCAGGCTGTAATGTTATTTAAAGTGAAGCAAAACCCTTATTGGATCCCCCCTCCCCCTCCTCCACTGTTCAGTCATTATAGAAATTAAAAAAAAATCCTTGCCAGGGCTGTGGTGGTGACTGCTGAAGACATGGCAGCCCAGAAGTCTTTGATAGTTATTACTAGCCACTTGGGCCTCTTTAGAAATGGGCCTGAGCTTGTCAGCACTGGAGGTAGGCATTTTGGTCTCCTTATGGTGCACATACTTTTCATCTGGGTTGTCCATTTGTGTATTCTCTATCGTTCACAGGAGGGCACAAACTTGGGTTAGGACACTAGACAGCAGTTAATAGTGTGCCCCCATGCTCTTTAGAGCTATTCTACAATATTTTCATCTAAAAAGGAGACTTAGGAGTCACTGTAGGAGCTTTTGAGACTGGTTTGAAGCACAGCTAATCCACCTCCTGAAACTTTGTTTGACAAGGCACAAAGGTATTTAGTAATGGATGATTCTTAGGGAGTAACTCTGATGGCCTAAGAAATGCTGATGCTTTTAAAGTCATTGTCCAGACAAAAATATATATATATATTCCTCTTTTGTCCCCTGCAGCTCCTCCATACCTCTGGTGTCCTAAAACCCACCCATACCAGAAAAGAAGCACCTTGGTGTCCAGCGCTGGTCAGGCCTTGTAATCTCCAAGATGGCAACCGCATAGCCACTTGATTCATTGCAGTGAGTGGAGTGGTTGTGAGAAGGGGGTGGATTCTGCATTGGAGGATGAAGACTGGTGCAGGACAACATGGTGCTTCGGTTTTCCGGTATTGGTATAATTTAAATCAGAGGAGCTTTGCCTAACTATGGCGTCCACCATTATCAGGGCCATGTCCTATACATTACTTTAAAATCAGTTGTGTACCCACTTTATGCATCCTGTCATCTTCTCACAAAGGCCCCTTAGTATCCCAACGAGCCAACATATCTTTCTTGAGATATCTGCTGAATTTTGAAAACCCTCTATAATAGCAGATTTGCACCCTACAGTGATAATAAGTCCATGTCCCGCACTGCTATAGCTTTGCCGACAAGGCTTTATAACAGAATGTTTTCTCCTTTCTCCTACAAGAGTTCAAAAGCCATGGCTAGATTTTGGAGCTTTTTAGTTGCTGTATGTTCTTCAGGGCTCCCGTCAGATTCTTCTTCTTTTGGGGTTCCTAATCCTTCTCGAGACCATCCTTTTTTAATTTGGGGGCTTAATTAATCATCCTCATAGTCTCGGGGAAAATGCTGACAATCGTAATTACTTATACAAAAGGGTTATTATCCTACCTGGATAATGAAAAATCTTTTCTAATCTCAGGAAAATAACTGTGTTTGGTTAAAGGTATTGTGAAATATGAAAAGAGAAACATTTGCAAACCAGAAGATAATTTCATTGAATTACCCTTTTATGAAGAGGATGCATGTTCTCTAAATCACCATAGCAACAGCGAGGACCTGAACTCAAACACATCCAGCTGTCTTGGGGATAACAGGTTTTGTATTTGCACTGAGAGGAATACTGTGTATGAATAATATATATATATATATATATATATATATATATATATATATATATATATATATAATAAAGCCATACAAAGATTACTTGTTGTGAGTTTTGTGTATCTGTCTTGTGTGATATTTTAGTAGTGTCTTGTGTGAATATTATGTCTTACTTCTTCCCTTCCCATGATGGAGGGAGGTGCATTTGCTTCAGGTTACAAGCAGGGGATGTACTGGTGCTAAAAGGCCACGTTTTACATTTAGTGCCAGACCCTCGCTTTGGTGGGGGTGTGAAGAACCAGGGAGGCTGCTCTGTGTTACCCCACTGCAGCTGCCAAAAGCACTAAACCTGGATATTGCTGAAGCTGGGACCAGGTGAGTACATTTTTTATTTTAACCCACCACCAGCCTGTCTCAGCACCAACGTGGGGGGGCTTCAATGTTGGCTTTATGGTCGCTTTGGTTGCGGTGTTACCCCACAGAGATTATTCTGACCTACCTACCTCCAGTCAAAAGATAGGAGGCTGCCTCTGTGACTAGAGGAAGGGGTGCTGAGCACATTCCCCTTGTCAGGGAGCCCACTGCCAGCACTTACAGGCTGACTCATGACTAGCGCCAGGTAACCGCAGAGTGACCGCTAGTAGACGCTGTGATCGGCTATTGGGTGCTGTAACAGAGCGCCTCAGTCGCTGTAGTAACCTGGCCGGCATTGATGAATGAGATGTATGTTGGGCGTTCTAACACCAGTACCGCAGTGCATGGAGCAAAAGGTAGCGCCAGCTCATTGCGACCAACTCTCAGCGACTCACACCATATTCAACAAAAAAAACACACACAGCGTAGGCGCTCTGGATCTGGTCGCTATAGCATAGAGTGCCAGACACTGTGTGATTAAAATCCATTTTTGAACACATATCCACCAGTAACAAAGCGAAAACACATGGAACTATGTTGTTGTAACATTGTGACATTAATACTTTAATGCCAGACCTGTAATGACAATTCTGCATAAAAATATAAAAAGTTTTAAAAAATGACTTATTCTAAGTATGTCACACAGCCCGCTTCAAACATTAATTATTACACTTAGGTTACTCCACCAGCAGGTGGCGACGTTGCAGAGAAGTCTTGAAAAACGAGCCCCTCCTGATCTATAATACCTGGGACCTCCCACTTATCTCCCAGTGTTCTTCTCTGCAAGATGGCGACAAGACAGAAGAATGAAGTCTCCTGCTTGCAGGTAGCCGGGGTAACACCCCGGCCCCCACCCTTCTGGTCTATTTCTACCCAGTCCATGTTTTGATATTTAATATATATACTGGAAGCCTCCCAGCCTTGGCTGCTAGGCTGGGTAATGGTAGGCGGCACCTTGTGGTGCCTAGGAGCTTATCTCCTCCGCGAGACCCCACGCGTGGGGCAACGCGGTTATCCGGCTGGTGATCCGGATTTGGTATGCCCCGTCCCGTCGTACCCCCCTTAGTCTCCTCATCCCCTGCTTGGTAGTGTCCCTTCGCTGTGGGGGGGGGTGACTTTTGTTAGGGGTGTTATCTATCGTATGACAGTGTTTTACTTGTTTGGCCCTGACTGCTGGTGTTTGTGTGCGGGCCGGTGGATGACTAAGGCGCCTGTGTGGCAGCGTTGCTGCACGCTGTCCTTGGAGGCGCCGCCGCCATCTTCTCCGCGGCGGTTGCTTCTGAGGTAACGGGCCGCGGGCTATGGAGGGGGGCGGGGCCGGAGCGCTTCGCGCGTGTTCTCCGGCCCGCCCTTCTTCTTGCCTGTGCTTCCCTGCTCGTCTTTCGCCGCCTCAGGTGCCATGTCCGTCGGCCTGTGTCTGTTTGCGCTTTATGTGTATGCTAGTGCCGCCCTCACTGCCTCTTGAGCCTTCCGGCTCTGTATTTCTGCCGCCGGACATATTATCCATTCTGCAGGGATTCTGATATCATTATATATATATATATATATAGCTCAATGAATTGGTTGCTATTTTATTATATATATATATATATATATATATATATATATTTATTTGTTGTTGTCTGTGGAGTATCTGGCTGTACTCCTGCAATGAATTGATATTTTTCTGTATGTGAGTGTGTGTGGGTGTGCATGCGCTGTGTTCCTTATTACTTGTGTCTTTTGCTCTGAAAGCTGATTATGGTCTTTCTTTTGTTTCAGATCCTGGGATACCCTTGCTGCTTGGGGCTCCCGGTCTGATATACTTGGCTAGTCTGGTTTAAAATTGGGTTCTATTAAGGGATCAAAAAATAATCCTCCCACCCCCGGGACTTTAATTGTTAAGGGGCATCCCGGGTTGCATACTGCGTAAATCCCTGGGTAGTTGCGAATACCATAATTTCACCATATGGAGGCTTCCAAGGATACCGGAATCAGCCCTTCGGGGCAATCTAGGCTGTGTGGGGGTTGTGGGGCTCTGCTCCCGGGGGATGATGTCATTATATGCATTCCATGTGCGCAGCGGTTCATTGAGCGCCAGTCCGGCTCCCCGGTTCTCTGGCCCTTCGCCGTCCATGTCATCCCTTACACCTCCCCGCCTGTTCCGGACCCCATGTGACGTTGTCATGGCTGGGGATTCGCAATCGAGGTATGCGCCCGGTTGGCTAGCCTCAAGAAAATATTTCCGCTGTGGTTGCTCAGCAGGCTCGGGCTAAGCGGAAACACTTGTCCCCGTTTCCGCCGGACTCAGACGTGGATGTTATTGAGGCATTGGATTGGTCAGATTGCCCCCCGATTGAGAGGGGGAGATTCTGGAGGTTTACAGATATATACGGCACTGAGCAAACGGAATTAAATTTATTATTCCTTAAAAAACAATAGAAAAGAGTCCAAAATATTCAGATGTCCCACGGTGCATGCACATAGACTAATTGGTCTCAACACCTGTGCCCGCTGGTGAGATTCTAGAGGAACTGGACGACCCTGTGGTCCTGCAGTTGTTTGGTGCTGAGGGTGACCAGGCGGCGGGGACAGTATTTGACATCCCTTCCATATTGACTCAAATGTTGAAGTTTTTGATTTAAACCCTCCCAAGGCGGTTTCTCCGCCTAAGGGTGATTTGTTTGTTGTGGCCATGCCGCGTTTGGAGTTTCCCTGTCACGACATTTTGAGAATGTCGTCCTTAAGGAATGGGAGCAGCCTACGCGTCTCGTTTGTGTTCCGCCTGGTTGGGATAAGTAGTATCCTTTTCCGGCGGACTTGAAGCGTTGGATTTTCCTCTCGAGGTTGATGCCCCGGTTTTTGGAGCTATCTAACATGGCGGTGTTGCCTTCTCCTGACACGACTCCCTTAAGGATGGCGAAGTTCGCCGATTTGTCCAGCTGGCTCGCTATGGTTTTACCTGTGCGGGTTCGGCTTTGAGGCCTGCTTGTGTTTCAGTTTTCTTGTTGTTGGCGGGACCTATGTGCGGACCTTGATCCTACTTGTGATGAGTTCCTTGCTCTCAAACGTTGTGAGTCCTTCGTTTTGTTGTCCTTGCCGCTCAGGATGACGCCATGGTGATGTGTGCCAGGACCACGGCCTTGTTGGTGGCTATCCAACGGGCGGTGTGGTTGCGGCTGTGGACTGCTGACTTTAATTCTAAGAAGTCGCTTACGGCTCTTTCCTTTTTTGGGTTTGCGCCTGTTTGGTGAGAAATTGGATTCGGTTGCCAAGGGAGGTAAGTTACCTCAGTGCAAGACTGTGAGGAATAGGTCAAATATTATATTGCACCTTATCGCTGAGGTCGGCATTCCCCTTTAAGAAACCCCACATATCAAGAGCTAGAGATTCCCTTTATTATAAATGCACAAGTCCGTATCTCCCTTCAGGAAGGAATAATTAGCATGCATATGTGAGCAGCTCAGCTCACAGACCGCCTGCTGGTCGTATCACACCTTGGGCTGCGAAGCTGCCGGGCGGTCTGGAAGCTCAGTGGACCTCCTGCTGTGAATTTGGCATAATCAGGATAAAACCGCAGACTCGCGGCACCAATAGAATTTGGATCATATCGCGGCATCCATGTATCCTAGCGCCAAACCGGTTACAGAATCAGAACCGGCTCCCAAAACCGCATCAGGGCATAGTAAATTGCGGTCATAAAAACACAGCAAAAGCTTGCAAACGGAGAACTAAGGTTCTGGACAAAATAGAAACCCGGTTCCAGGACTTATCGCGAACGTGGCGTCCAGCACGACAGTTTGGTACCACTTGCAAGGCCATGTGACCCCCCTGCTCCGAGTTAGAGCATCTAAAGGGTTTTAGGGCAAAATCCCATTCTAAAAAATGGGAGGTAACATCCCCTCCCACAATGGGGAGGGGAGGTGGGGAGCCTGGCAGCATAAATAGGGTGGTCTGGAACCAGGTAACTGTCACTCAACGGGAAGGGGGTTATGCAGCCGGCGTACCCAGGGGTGTCCATCACCATAACCATCATCATAAGCTCTTGACACACCCCCTTGTGGGAGCTACTCTCATCCACTCTGCATGCTTAAGGTAACTTATTGCTCATTGTCTCTCTGTGTATTGCACTATAACCTGTAACCATCTCAGGATTGCATATTTGTATCATCTGCAACAGTTCATATTACCTAATAGTTAAATGCTTGTTAACTCTGCCTAGTGTGCTTATTAGCGTTAAAACTTATATTTAATTTGAGCGGTCTGCTTTGCCTTAAACCAAGAATCGGTGTGTCCGAAGGCTGTGAGCCTGGTATCCCTGATAGGAGAGGGATCGGACAAAGGGTTTTTGGGAACGCGATCGGTGTGCACGGAGGTCCCTGGTTGTAGTCGGACCTCGTGACGCCCCGGTTCCCTGACAAAGACCTTTCGTCGTTCCTTTCGGGGGGGGGGGGCTCTTTGAATTCCTCCTTTCGGGGAGCCAGACCTGGCAGAGGCGCGGGCTTTACGGCCCCAGTGGTGCAAGCTGGAACAGGGGTTGAGGCCGTGGCCGTCCCGTTCACTCCTGGGGTGCCTAACCCAAACCAGCTGCCAAGCCCGCTCAACAATGAGGGGGTGCCCTCACCCTTGCGGGTGGGGGGGGCGGTTGCGACTCTTCTCCCGGGTGTGGGACCAGGCGGTCTCGGACAGGTGGATCCGGGAGGTGGTGTCGGCCGGTTACAAGCTGGAGTTCGAGTACCGACCTCCTCTAAGGTTTTTTCCTGGTCTCGTGTGCCCTCAGATCCTTTGGCCGTGCAGGGGCTCCTGGCGGTGGTGAGGAATCTTCTGGATATGGCAGTCATCTGCCCGGTCCCTCCTTCGGAGGTGGGCCGCGGGTATTATTCCAACCTCTTCACAGTGCCCAAGTTGGATGGGTTGGTTTGTCCCATCCTGGATCTGAAGTTCTTCAATGTGTTTGTTCTTCCCCGGAGGTTTCGCATGGAACTTCTGCGTTCTGCCATCAATTCTCTGTGGCAGGGGGATTTCATGACGTTCATAGACATCAAGGATGCCTATCTTCATATTCATATATTCCGGCTCACCAAAGGTTTCTTCGCTTTGTGGTGGAAGATCGGCATTTTCAATTTGTGGCTCTTCCGTTCGGCCCTACCTCGGCTCCAAGAGTGTTCACCAAGGTGTTGGCGGGCTTGATGGCCCTTTTCAGAGCTCAGGGGATTCGCGTTGTGCCCTATCTGGACGATCTTCTCATCATAGCTTCTTCTTTCAGTCAAGCGGAGGTGGACACCAGGACGGTGGTATCCGCTCTGGAGAGGTTCGGCTGGGTGATCAACTTCCCCTAATTCTCTCTCGTTCCGGCCTGGGTGGTGCCCTTTCTGGGGATGTCCTTAGATTCTTGCCAACACAGAGTTGTTCGGCCTCAGGCCAAAGTTCTCTTGGTTCAGGAATTGGCGCAGCTTCTTCCTTCCAATCCTTGTCCGTCCATCTGGCTAGGGATGAGACTGGTGGGGTTGATGGTAGCTTCCTTTGAGGCAGTTCCCTTTGTTCAGTTTCACACGAGGACGCTTCAGTTTCATCTATTGGCGTCTTGGGACCGGCGACCGCGGTCGTTGGATCGGTCTTTCCGGATGTTCTCCCGGGTTCGGCAGTCTCTCCAGTGGTGGATGGTCTCGGGCATTCTCTTGAGGGGCAGGTCTTTTCTGATGCCTCTTTGGGGAACTGTCACCATGGACGCCAGTTTGTCGGGATGGGGAGTTTTCTGGAAGGACCTTCGGTTCCGGGGGAGGTGGAATCCTCTGGAGGCCCACTTGCCCATCAACATTCTGGAGTTGAGAGCCATCAGGTTGGTTCTGTCTCACTTGACACAGCATTTACAGGGCTTGCCGGTTCAGGTTCGGTCGGACGATCGGTCGGCGGTTGCTTACATCAATCGCCTGGGAGGGACTCGCAGTCTGCGTGCCCTCAGGGAGGTGTCTCTAGCCTGGGCGGAGACTCATGTCCCTTGTATCTCTGTAGTGTACATTCCATGATTGGAATACGCGGACGCGGCCTTCCTGAGCAGGTGCTCTTTCCGCCGGGAGGAATGGTCTCTCCACCCTCAGGTTTTTCGGTCGCTTTGTCTCCGGTGGGGGACGCTGGAGGTGGATCTGTTTGCTTCTCGTCACAATTGCAAGCTTCCGACATTCGTGTCGCTCTCTCAGGATCCTTTGGCTCTGGCGGTGGATGCCATGTCCCTGAGCTGGGGGGGACTTGGGGTTCCTTTATCTGTTTCCTCCGATCCCCATGCTAGGCGAGGTGTTGCGAAAGCTGGCCTTGGACGGGGTTCCCGCCATTCTCATGGCTCTAAGGTGGCCAAGGAGGGTGTGGTTCGCAGACATCGTTTGTTTGGCGGTGGATCAGTGCGATCTGCTTCTTCGGCTGGATCTTATCACACAGGGTCAACTGCGTTGCCCCAATTTACCAACGCTGGCTGTTACGGCCTGGCTGCTGAAACCTCCAACTTAGGGGAGGAAGGTCTTTTGGATCCGTTATTCAGACTTTTATTAGTGCCGGGTAGAGGTCCTATATATATTATAGGACTTGGAGATCTTATATTGATTGGAGTGAGGCTAGATCTTTGCCCTGTCGGGTCTTTCCTGTTTTCAGGATTTTGGATTTTCTTCAATCGGGGCTGGACTCTGGTCTTCAGCTGAGTATCTTAAAGGGGCAGGTTGCTGCCTCTGTCTTTTTTTTAAAAGTCCTTTGCGTTTCCTCCTTTGGTCAAGACTTTCTTCCAGGGGGTTTTCGCATTGCGGCCTCCTAGGAAGCCTTTGCTCCCTGTTTGGGATTTGAATTTGGTTATCTCTGCTCTTCAGGCTCCTCCTTTGAGCCTTTGCAGGATATTGCTCTTTCCACTCTGACTCAGAAGGTTGCCTTTTTGGTGGCCATCACTTCGGTTCGGCACGTTTCGGAGTTTTCAGGCTCCTTACCTTGAGAGACATCAGGACAAAGTGGTTTTCTGCTTCGAACCGGACTTTTTTCCTTAGGTGGTCTCTGCTTTTCATCCTAACCAGGACATTGTTCTTCCTTCCTTGTGTCCTAAGCCTAGGAATGACAAGGAGAGGGTTTGCACTGTGTGGATGTGGTACACTGTGTGAAGTACTGTTTGTTTACTACATCTCCTTTTTCGTAAGACTGATGTCTTTTTTCGTGGTGCCCTGTTGGGCCTAGGAAAGGTTTTGGCTCCCGCTAAGTCTTCCATTAGCAAATGGATTCGTCAGGCTGTTGTTGGGGCGTATTCTACTAAGGGGAAGGTTCCCCTTTTCATGTCATTGCTCTTTCTACTCGTGCTGTTGGGGCGTCTTTGGCTCTTCAGCATCAGGCTTCTGTTGAACAAGTTTGTAAGGCTGCTACTTGGTCTTCTGTTCACACTTTTTCCAAGTTTTTGCAAGGTTGATGTGCGGGCTTCAGCGGATGCTGTGTTTGGCCGCAAGGTTCTGCAAGCTGCAGTGGTTTGCGTTTTGCATTATGGCCTTGTTGGATACCCGCCCTTTCTGGACACTGCTTTTGGATGTCCCAAGTGTAATAATTAATGTTTGAAGCGGGGTGTGTGACATACTTAGAATAATACCTGTAGCGATAACCCTTATCGCCGGAGGGCTTCACTGCCCGAGACGTCCTTTTCCCAATCGTAAGAGGTGCTGCTGGAATTCCAGAGTCGTCCGTGAGGAAACAGGAACAGCCCTTACAAGGGCTAGGGAATTGTAATATAGCGTTTCCCTCAATAAGAGACAGAACTTCAGTATTGAGGGTGAAGGTGAAGTGAACTTTATTAGTGCCACACTGTGCCTTATATGCAAGGCTCCATGCAAGGGGACCTCCCCCGTGGACCTCATGACAAATACACAGACCAATGGGAGCAGGGCACACAATCCCTCAACTCTGCCGGTGACGCAATCAGCAAAACAATAGACGTCTGTAATACACTCAATCAGAACAATGCCATTGTCTGTGACGTAATACAATGGCAGTCAGAACAATGAATAACGTAATCAATCAATACACTGGCAGTCTGTACATGCTTAAGAAAAGGAAAGTAATGAACCTGTGTAAAGTCCAAAAGACAGAGCGTCTGTCACAATGCCCCCTTTTTGTGGAACACCCGGCAGACCCGGATTGACCCTGTTCGGGTTAACGTGGGGCTGTCCGGACTCTTGTTATGGGCAGAGTTCTGTGTAAGGACAAGTCTGCACATAGTGAGTAACCGGACTAAACATTGACGTGGGCTGTACATAGGAATCGGTCATGGGTGGGGTCCATACATTGGGATATTGTGGCGTTGGTGAGTTCAGCACCAAAGTCCTTGGTTGGATGTGTGCACAGGTGCTTTGCTTTCTTATAGCTGGTCCAAGTTTCAATCTCTTTCCATGGTAGCTGATCGGAGAATCCACAATCTTCTGCACATCTATATCATCGTAAAAGTAGACAAAACCATAACCCTTAGAAACGCCAGAGGCATCCCTAATAATTTTGACATTCTTTACAGCACCATACTTTGAAAAAACATCCTTAATTTCAGGCTGATTAATCCGACGGTCAATGCCCCCAACAAAAATAGTGTTTGGCATAAGTTTCCCTTCTGGAAGGACGTAACCTGATGGCTGATCCTCTTCTTGACTTCGTGTAACAGACATGACGTGATGCAGACGAAACCCCTGGGTCTCCCCGACCAGTGGGCTGGAGTCGGCAGCTCGGGCTGGAGACCGGGTTGTAACAGGGTTGACGCTGACTGGCCCAGAGGTAGCGTAGGCAGAAGTCATTGGCCCTAGATCATTTCCCAATAGTACTTCTGCTGGTAAGTTGTCCATAAGTCCCACATGTACCCTGCCAGCTCCAGTCAAGATGTACTCGGGCGGTGGGGAGTCGAAACACAGCTCCCCCCGCCACCCTTACTGCAACGGTGTGTCCGGTGCGGTCTTTGTTCTTGACCAAATGAGGTTGGAGCAAGGTAAGTGTGGCTCCAGTGTCGCGTAATCCTTGCGCGGTGCGCCCATTGACTCGTACCTCCTGGCAATGGTGCTGTCGGTTGTCTTGGATGGCCGCTTGTACGGGATCAGCTTCATACAGTACCCCCAGATACTCTTCCGAACTGCTCTCAGCTTCCAAACAGTGTGCCACCGGAGTACGGGAGGTGGAAGGTTGCTTTTGCCCCCACGTGTTTCGGGGAGGCTCTAGGGCGCAATCACTGCGATAATGTCCCCATTGTTTGCAACGATGGCACTGAACTGTGGAGAGGTTCGGTTGCTGCACTGGCCTATGTGGCCCAGAGTAACGAGTTGGCACTGAAGCCACAGGTGCTTGAAATTTGATGGGAGGTTGTGGTTTTGGAGCGGACTGTTCTGTCTGGCGAGATTCGGTGTACTCGTCAGCTAGACGAGCAGCCTCAGGTAGCGTTAGAGGCCTCCGGTCACGTACCCACTCTCTTAGCTCTGGTTGAAGGGCATTGAGAAAATGTTCTAGTAAAAACAACTGTAGTACATCCTCAGCGGTTGTGGCTTTGCATCCAGTGACCCAGTGTGATGCTGTACGATGGAGGCGACATGCCCATTCCGTGTAAGAATCCCCTCCCTTCTTTTGGGATTCCCGAAATCGTCACCTGTAGGTTTCCGGGGTGACAGCGTACCGGGCTAACAAAGCCTCCTTTACCAGATGGTAGTGTGGTAAGTCCGCATCAGGGATGGCCCGGAAAGCATCGGAAGCTTTCCCAGATAGTTCCCCTGATAATATGGTGACCTCCGTGGGTACCCGGTGTAAAGCGCACTGCCGTTCAAAATCGGCCAAAAATCCGTCAATCTCGTCATCACTTTCCTGGAAGGACTTAAATGCTGCAAATGGAATCTTTCTCCCCCCAGTGTAACTGAGGCTGAGAGGCTGCTGGGTTGAAAGTCGCCGATCTTCCCTTCGCTTACTGGCCTCTGCCTCCGCTGCGGCGAAGACTCGGACGATCAGTTCCTGTGATGGATTCGGGCCATAGACCGACAATCTGTTCCAAACCGCTTGAACGAGAGCAGCATCTTCATCGATCTCTATATTGGTTTCGGTCCTCACTGCTGCACGATCCATTTCGATCAGCTTGGCTATCAGTTCCTGACGTGGGCGGTTGCTAGCCGACCTTCCCTGGCTCTCGAGTAGATCCTTCAGGGTCAGCCTTTTCAACTTGTCCTACTGACTCTCCATCAGGGTAGCACTCTCTCTGGGTAGAAAGGACCATCCGACCGCTTGCCACCAATTGTAGCGATAACCCTTATCGCCGGAGGGCTTCACCGCCCGAGACGTCCTTTTCCCAATCGTAAGAGGTGCTGCTGGAATTCCAGAGTCGTCCGTGAGGAAACAGGAACAGCCCTTACAAGGGCTAGGGAATTGTAATATAGCGTTTCCCTCAATAAGAGACAGAACTTCAGTATTGAGGGTGAAGGTGAAGTGATCTTTATTAGTGCCACACTGTGCCTTATATGCAAGGCTCCATGCAAGGGGACCTCCCCCGTGGACCTCAGGACAAATACACAGACCAATGGGAGCAGGGCACACAATCCCTCAACTCTGCCGGTGACGCAATCAGCAAAACAATAGACGTCTGTAATACACTCAATCAGAACAATGCCATTGTCTGTGACGTAATCAATCAATACAATGGCAGTCAGAACAATGAATAACGTAATCAATCAATACACTGGCAGTCTGTACATGCTTAAGAAAAGGAAAGTAATGAACCTGTGTAAAGTCCAAAAGACAGAGCGTCTGTCACAATACCATTTTGTGAATACTCACCTGTAAAATGGATATTATAAGTATGTCACACACCCCGCTTCACCTGCCCTTTTTGGTATCCTGGATTCTTTATAGGGTGAAGCTTCGTTTACAGTTTGAGGGTTGCCAATGGTTTTTTCCTGGTACCTTGTCTTTACTGCTGTTTGAATACTGGGGAATGAGTGGGAGATCCCAGGTATTATAGATCAGGAGGGGCTCGTTTTTCAAGACTTCTCTGCAACTTCGCCACGTGCTGGTGGAGTAACCCAAGTGTAATAATGTTTGAAGCGGGGTATGTGACATACTTATAATATCCATTTTACAGGTGAGTATTCACAAAATGGTATTTTTCTAGGCCAGGAGAGGTGACACAATTATTTGAGAGAGAAAAAAAAAATAAAAACAAAAAAACCTGTTTAAACAGAAGAAAAGGAATGTCCATTGAAATGTATGGGAGTGCGACAGGTGGAAGCTAGAGCACCAGCGCTATACGCTGAGCCACCTGTAATGATGAATCAGACATTACATTGCGCTGTTAGTCGCTCACCAGAATCGCTTCCATGAATGTGGTATTGCGTACAGCACCCAGCGTTCACCAGACGCTGCCTGCCGCTTTCCCTTGATGAATAAAGAGACCAGTAGCAATCTGCAACCACCGACAGATGCCCAAGAGCCCATAAGCGAAAAGAAGGGGTACCTTGCACCTCCAAGTTCTCCCAGTACTTTGCTGATCTGAAGACAGCAGCCATTTCCCTTTGAAGTATAGTAGTGCAGAGTGGCTTTAGAAGTCTGTGTACACTATACTACTGACAGTGATGTGTTTTTTCGATGATGTTGCGCAGGCTTCTGTGTTTTCTTATGCCTGTTCCAACAAAACCCCAGTGCTGCCAAACGCAACACATGAGACACACCCAGGCAAACAGCCCAAGAAAACCCTCCCAAATGCACTGAGATTCTTATTGCTTGTCTGTAATGAGTCAAGTGGTGTTGCTTTGTATAGCTATCCGGCAACAATGTGTATCTTACTAAGTCAAAGAATCTGAACTTGCTGTGTTCTGTCAGGTGTTAATGCAGAAGTCCAGTCATAGGTTGGTCCTCTCCTGGCACTGATGCAGGAGGGGGGTTACAAAGAAAAAAAACTCTTACCTGATCGGCGGTCCAGCACAGTTGCTCAGGGTCCTGGGGGCCGCCATCATGAGAAAGCACAGAGTTCCACCCTCACGTGCGCTCCAGTTTGCCCCGTCACTTCAATTTGCGGGCAAGAGTGCATACGGAGCCGCTGGATGCCCCTTTGTATCATTTTGCGGTGACCCCATGTACCTGGTGGAAAGGTGCTGGACCAAGGGCAAGGTAAGGGTTAGGGAGTGATTGGATTTCCAGTCTTGGGGGGGGGCATGCAGATTGCTGGATCCCCCCGTGCATAGACCCCTGCCCCCCGCAATTGTTACCCAAACCTGGATCAGGCAAAATACAACCCAATAATTGGCCACCTGGATCAGGCAAAATACAACCCAATAATTGGCCACCTGGATCAGGCAAAATACAACCCAATATTTGGCCACCAACGGTCACATGGCTGGGTGGCCAATCATGGGGCTGCATTTTGCCTGGGGGTTTCGAAGTTCAGATAAGGGTTGGGGGGGCACCAGCAATCTTTCACAATGCAGACCCACGCCTATTATGTAGAAAATGGGCGTGGGACCACTTTAAAAGGACAGTCTAGGTCAGGAGTGCTCAACCTATTGCCAACCTTGGCTAAGGTCACACCCACCACCCGGTAGGGAATAACATCATGGAAATCTTCAGGTAAGCCCTGGTTTTCAATAAAGGTTAAGTGGACAATGGGGTTGATTCAGAGCCCGGTGAGACAGGAGACACGCGTAATTGTGCGTTATGATTTCCAGTTGCTAATGTGGTCAGTTTATGTGTAATACGGATAGGATTTTCATAATTCTACATAACCTTGATGTCTGGATGTTGTATATAATGATGTGGCCAGAGCAGGCTCAAAGCAGGGTGTGTGTCCAGTCCTAGACCTTCTTTCGTCGCTTAGGTGCAAATCTTATCAATGGAGGGGCCTTTGAACCCAAGGACCCCCAGTGTGGAGGCACTGGCCGACATGAGCTATGTATTTTACATTTACAGCGGTAGTCAATGAAAGTGAATGACCGTTTTCTTTTTCCTTAAAAGGAGTGAGAATTCTTACCTGGCTCTGAATCGACCCCAATAGGGTTCTCATTATTTTTATGGAGGTCTTGCTACCAAACGAAAAATCATGCAAAAATGAAAGCATTTCACACTAAAGTTCTGGCAGAAAAAAAGGCTTTGCTGAATCAGACCAGCGTGAAAAAATGAACCGAGGATGGAAAAAAAAAGGTGAGAAAGGGGCTCTGAATCAACCCTAATGTCTTTAACCAGACTTAGAATCTTATAGACTCTAGGTCCAGTTTTGGTACGCTCTGCTCTTATAGGTCCTAGAAAATCAATCTTCCAAGGAGGGGGGTGTAGGTCCATCTTGAATAGTTCCATTACCATGGAGCATTGTAGCCATGTGGTTTCCTAAGTCTTGCTCAAGGTGTTTAAATTGCAAAATCAACAGGGGGATCTGACTGGTTATGAAGGAGGTGAGTTTTTTATTTGTCTGTCTCTAGATAGTAGACTGGGCAATCAGGATGGCTATAAGTGAAAGGGGGTGAAGACCACAGGTCACCAGGTGAGAGTTTTATATCAGTTTACACTCTCCCGGGTGGTGGTCTTCTTTTAGAGAGGTATCTTGTTTTGTTTCATTGCAGTGACCTTACTGTAATAGTTGTGTGTGTGTGCGTAAGGACAGAATTGCTGTTATATATATTTAAAAAGGACCTCCGGTCCAGAGAAAGTCCAGCCAAAAATTACCTGACTCCATCTTTCATATGCAGCAAGGTGGTCGCCACCTACCCCTCCTGCACAGTTCCCCTCATCCTCCCCCTCCCAGTGCCACTCGCCCCTCCTGCACAGTGCCCCTCATCCACCCTCCCAGTGCCACTCACCCCTCCTGCACAGTGCCCCTCATCCACCCTCCCAGTGCCACTCACCCCTCCTGCACAGTGCCCCTCATCCACCCTCCCAGTGCCACTCACCCCTCCTGCACAGTGCCCCTCATCCACCCTCCCAGTGCCACTCACCCCTCCTGCACAGTGCCCCTCATCCACCCTCCCAGTGCCACTCACCCCTCCTGCACAGTGCCCCTCATCCACCCTCCCAGTGCCACTCACCCCTCCTGCACAGTGCCCCTCATCCACCCTCCCAGTGCCACTCGCCCCTCCTGCACAGTGCCCCTCATCCACCCTCCCAGTGCCACTCACCCCTCCTGCACAGTGCCCCTCATCCACCCTCCCAGTGCCACTCACCCCTCCTGCACAGTGCCCCTCATCCACCCTCCCAGTGCCACTCACCCCTCCTGCACAGTGCCCCTCATCCACCCTCCCAGTGCCACTCACCCCTCCTGCACAGTGCCCCTCATCCACCCTCCCAGTGCCACTCGCCCCTCCTGCACAGTGCCCCTCATCCACCCTCCCAGTGCCACTCACCCCTCCTGCACAGTGCCCCTCATCCACCCTCCCAGTGCCACTCACCCCTCCTGCACAGTGCCCCTCATCCACCCTCCCAGTGCCACTCACCCCTCCTGCATAGTGCCCCTCATCCACCCTCCCAGTGCCACTCACCCCTCCTGCACAGTGCCCCTCATCCACCCTCCCAGTGCCACTCACCCCTCCTGCACAGTGCCCCTCATCCACCCTCCCAGTGCCACTCACCCCTCCTGCACAGTGCCCCTCATCCACCCTCCCAGTGCCACTCACCCCTCCTGCACAGTGCCCCTCATCCACCCACCCAGTGCCACTCACCCCTCCTGCATAGTGCCCCTCATCTTCCCCCTTCCAGTTCCACTCACCCATCCAGCACAGTGCCCCTCATCCACCCTTCCAGTGCCACTCATCCCTCCTGCACAGTGCCCCTCATCCACCCTTCCAGTGCCACTCATCCCTCCTGCACAGTGCCCCTCATCCACCCTCCCAGTGCCACTCATCCCTCCTGCACAGTGCCCCTCATCCTCCCCCTTCCAGTTCCACTCACCCATCCAGCACAGTGCCCCTCATCCACCCTTCCAGTGCCACTCATCCCTCCTGCACAGTGCCCCTCATCCACCCTCCCAGTGCCACTCACCCCTCCTGCATAGTGCCCCTCATCCACCCTCCCAGTGCCACTCACCCCTCCTGCACAGTGCCCCTCATCCACCCTCCCAGTGCCACTCACCCCTCCTGCACAGTGCCCCTCATCCACCCACCCAGTGCCACTCACCCCTCCTGCATAGTGCCCCTCATCTTCCCCCTTCCAGTTCCACTCACCCATCCAGCACAGTGCCCCTCATCCACCCTTCCAGTGCCACTCATCCCTCCTGCACAGTGCCCCTCATCCACCCTCCCAGTGCCACTCACCCCTCCTGCACAGTGCCCCTCATCCACCCTCCCAGTGCCACTCACCCCTCCTGCACAGTGCCCCTCATCCACCCTCCCAGTGCCACTCACCCCTCCTGCACAGTGCCCCTCATCCTCCCCCTTCCAGTTCCACTCACCCCTCCAGCACAGTGCCCCTCATCCACCCTCCCAGTGCCACTCACCCATCCAGCACAGTGCCCCTCATCCACCCTCCCAGTGCCACTCACCCCTCCTGCACAGTGCCCCTCATCCACCCTCCCAGTGCCACTCACCCCTCCTGCACAGTGCCCCTCATCCACCCTCCCAGTGCCACTCGCCCCTCCTGCACAGTGCCCCTCATCCACCCTCCCAGTGCCACTCACCCCTCCTGCACAGTGCCCCTCATCCACCCTCCCAGTGCCACTCACCCCTCCTGCACAGTGCCCCTCATCCACCCTCCCAGTGCCACTCACCCCTCCTGCATAGTGCCCCTCATCCACCCTCCCAGTGCCACTCACCCCTCCTGCACAGTGCCCCTCATCCACCCTCCCAGTGCCACTCACCCCTCCTGCACAGTGCCCCTCATCCACCCTCCCAGTGCCACTCACCCCTCCTGCACAGTGCCCCTTATCCACCCACCCAGTGCCACTCACCCCTCCTGCATAGTGCCCCTCATCTTCCCCCTTCCAGTTCCACTCACCCATCCAGCACAGTGCCCCTCATCCACCCTTCCAGTGCCACTCATCCCTCCTGCACAGTGCCCCTCATCCACCCTCCCAGTGCCACTCACCCCTCCTGCACATTGCCCCTCATCCACCCTCCCAGTGCCACTCACCCCTCCAGCACAGTGCCCCTCATCCACCCTCCCAGTGCCACTCACCCCTCCTGCACAGTGCCCCTCATCCACCCTCCCAGTGCCACTCACCCCTCCTGCACAGTGCCCCTCATCCTCCCCCTTCCAGTTCCACTCACCCCTCCAGCACAGTGCCCCTCATCCACCCTCCCAGTGCCACTCACCCATCCAGCACAGTGCCCCTCATCCACCCTCCCAGTGCCACTCACCCCTCCTGCACAGTGCCCCTCATCCTCCCCCTTCCAGTTCCACTCACCCCTCCTGCATAGTGCCCCTCATCCTCCCCCTTCCAGTTCCACTCATCCCTCCTGCGCAGTGCCCCTCATCCACCCTCCCAGTGCCACTCACCCCTCCTGCATAGTGCCCCTCATCCACCCTCCCAGTGCCACTCACCCCTCCTGAACAGTGCCCCTCATCCACCCTCCCAGTGCCACTCACCCCTCCTGCTCAGTGCCCCTCATCCACCCTCCCAGTGCCACTCATCCCTCCTGCATAGTGCCCCTCATCCACCCTCCCAGTGCCACTCACCCCTCCTGCATAGTGCCCCTCATCCTCCCCCTTCCAGTTCCACTCATCCCTCCTGCGCAGTGCCCCTTATCCACCCTCCCAGTTCCACTCACCCCTCCTGCACAGTGCCCCTCACCCACCCTCCCAGTGCCACTCACCCACCCTCCCAGTGCCACTCACCCCTCCAGCACAGTGCCCCTTATCCACCCTCCCAGTTCCACTCATCCCTCCTGCACAGTGCCCCTCACCCACCCTCCCAGTGCCACTCACCCATCCAGCACAGTGCCACTCATCCACCCTCCCATGCCACTCATCCCTCGTGCACAGTGCCCCTCACCCACCCTCCCAGTGCCACTCACCCCTCCAGCACAGTGCCCCTTATCCACCCTCCCAGTGCCACTCATCCCTCCTGCACAGTGCCCCTCACCCACCCTCCCAGTGCCACTCACCCACCCTCCCAGTGCCACTCACCCATCCAGCACAGTGCCACTCATCCACCCTCCCATGCCACTCATCCCTCGTGCACAGTGCCCCTCACCCACCCTCCCAGTGCCACTCACCCCTCCAGCACAGTGCCCCTTATCCACCCTCCCAGTGCCACTCACCCCTCCTGCACAGTGCCCCTCACCCACCCTCCCAGTGCCACTCACCCACCCTCCCAGTGCCACTCACCCATCCAGCACAGTGCCCCTCATCCACCCTCCCAGTGCCCCTCACCCCTCCTGCACAGTGCCCCTCATCACTCCCTCCCAGACCAACTTATCTACCTTCCCAGTGCCACTCACCCCCCTGCAGAGTGCCACTCATCCAGACCCCACAGTGCCCTAGACCCCTCCTACACAGTGCCCCTCATCCTCCCCCTCCCAGTGCCACTCATCCATACCCTCTTAAAGTGGACTATACTGGACCTAGAGTCTATAAGACCTAGGGGTGTCAGAAAAAATTGATTCTGTCAAATATCGCAATATTTCATTAGACAATACTAGTATTGATTCAAAATATGTTCGAATCGATCTTTTCTAAACTATTTATAAGTAACATTTACTCCTGACTACTAGTTGGCAGCGCACTGCGCAAGAGCCTGTTATTCAGCAGCTCTGTCCCACCCGCAGCAGAGAAACAAAAAGATCCCACGAGAGTCGCCCTTCATTGTTATGTATGTGTGAATGTTGTAGGTTTTTCAAAGCTATATTCATTGAAAAATTTGCAATATATCGTCTTTGAGACAGAATCAGGATTTATGGGGATATATTGTATCGTCATATGTGTATCGTGAATATGAATAGCGCCAGATTCTTGTCAATTTACACTCCTAATAAGACCCTAGGTCCAGTTAATTAAGGAGCCCTGGGGCATCCCGTTTTCTCTCAGTACATGTTTCTATATTTAAGAGCTTATTTATTTTCTTGGTGTGCATGATATCCACCCATGGTCAGCTAAGAGGGATGGTCCAGGATTATATAGCGCCCACATTCCTTCTCTACTATCTGGAAGGCTGATTCATTATTGGCGCCAGCTATTGACAGATGAGCGTCTGTACAGAGGCGATAAGAGCGACCACTAGTAGACACTTTGATCGGCTATCGTGTGCTGTAACAGCGCGTCTCATTCGCTTTAGTAATAGTATAGTATAGTAACCTGGCCGGCATTGATGAATGTGATGTGTGTTGGGCTTTCTAACACCGTTGCAGGGAGCAAAAGGTAGCGCCAGCTCATTGCGACCGACTCTCAGCGACTCACATCATATTCAACAAAAAAACAGACACACACAGCGTTGGCGCTCTAAATCTGGCTGCTGTGGCATAGAGCGCCAGAAGCTGTGTGATTAAAGTCTGTTTTTCAACACATATCCACCAGTAACGAGCGAAAACACATGGAATTAGATTGTTGTAACATTGTGACATTACCACTTTAATGCCAGACCTGTAATGACAATTCTGCATAAAAACATTAAAAAAATCAAAAAAGTTTGAGAGAAAAACAAAATGATTAAAAACAAAAAAGCCTGTTTAAACAGAAGAAATGGAACATCCATTGAAATGTATGGGAGAGCGACAAGTAGCGACAGGTAATACCTGGCGCTCTGGAAGCTAGAGCACCGACGCTATACGCTGAGCCGTCTGTAATGATGAATCGGGCGCTACATGGCTCTGTTAGAGTCACTCACCAGAAGCGCCTTCATAAATGTGGTTTTGCCTACCGCGCCCGGCGTTCACCAGACGCAGCCTGCCGCTACAAGGCACTACCTGCCGCTATCTCTTGATAAATAAACCCCTAAGTAATTGACTGATGGCTCTCATCTAATTCTCTAGGATGTGCACCATTCCAATATGTTTGTTGTAACCCAATTTACATCCACTCACATAACCCCCCAGTGCCCCTAATCTGTGCCCTCCCAGCCCCACCTATCCACCCTCCCAATGCCACTTACCCCTCATGCACGGTGCCACTCACCCCTCCCCCCCCCACCTCTGGTGCATGCTGTAACCCCCTCCCATCATTTACAATATGCCTCTCAGTAATGCATCACAGCAGACCCAGAAATGGCCGCACACTCATGATATTCACATCATTACCAAAGGTGGGGGCAACGCTTTTACAGATATTTCTGGGTCCTCCGACTGAAAGGAGCACAGCAGAATGGGGCCCAGAAAAGTCATATGTGGTGCTACCATAGAGCTTCTGGTCTGGAGCCTGGGTTTGGTAAGTGGTATTGTTCCTCTCAGATGGGGCATCCTCACCTTCCTAATGTTCCCATGGTGTAGGTGGAGCTGTAGACATGCACTTGCTGCCCATTCTGAAAGGCCTGGTGCAGGTACGCGCACTGCTAGAGGTGAGAAGTGGCGCAAGTGAAACGGGGAATCGGGGGGACATCCCAAGTCAGGATGCTCCAAAGAGTGAAAGTCAGGCGGACATGAAGTCTTATAGATTCCAGAACCTCCATTGTTCCTCTTTAAAGTGGACCAAAACTGAGCGGGATTGGCCTGGGAATCTATAAGATTCTCGGCCGATCCATTCCCTCCACATGGGGCATCCAAAATCAGGATGCCCCGCTGTGTGAAACCCCCCCAGGACACCTGCTGCACTTACCTGAATCCCGGTCCGATGGCGCATGCGTGGACCGCGGCCGCATCTCACACTTCTCTCTAGCAGGGCGCAGGCCATTTGTAAATGTTAGAGGGAAGCATGAGATGCAGCCGCCAGCACACTCGGAGCCGCTGAGCTAAGACGCCGCTAAGATGTGCATAGCTCAGCGGCTCCGAGCGCGCTGATTGGACGAACGGACGCGCAAGCGCCATAGGACTGCGGTGAGGTGAGTTGATGCGGGGGATCTGGGGAGTTTCACATAGTCGGGGAAGTGGACCAAAACCCAGTATAGTCAAAATTCTGGGTTTTGGTCCACTTTAAGTCCAGTCTGATTGGACGCCACTAACAGCTGTTACCGGAGCAAGGAAGGGGCTGTGCAGGACAAAAGGTGAGTATAGTGTTTCTTTAGTACCTGTGCTGCTGCAGCATCCCCACTTTTCCTTTACATAGACATTCACCTGCGCCAGGCCTTTCTGAATGGAATGAGCACTTCTGATTGGTTGAGTGGCCCGCGCATGTGCTGTGGGAGCATGGGGATGCTCCATCAGAGAGCAACAAAACCCAACAAGTTCCTCTCTGTTTTAAAGCGGACCAAAACAACATTTTTAACTAGCATCCCCTGAATTGCCCCCCCCCTCCATGAAGTTTACTTTTTGCCAATTTTAAGTGCTCCTGCTTCACTCTAATCCCAGATAATGGCGCCTGTTTCAGCTGTAAAGCTCCGCCTCCTCCATTCATTTCCACTGTTGTGTGTGGCGATGATGTCATTACCACGCCTATGCAATGACTGATCACCTGCCATCTTACAGAGAGGGACAGCATAAAAAGCAGTGTTCCAGGACCAATCGAAAAAGGGAAAATATCCTTTTCTAGTTCTACACCCTAAGAAGGGAGTATCAGCAGGGGTTGTCGCCAAAAGTATTTAACAAGTTTGGTGGGTTTTGGTCCGCTTTAAAAGCCAAAATAACCTGTAATCACAACCCAGCTTTCTGCACCAGTCATCTTATCATACTGTGTAAAAGTAAAAACTGTAAACATACCTCCCATTGTCCCTGATTTGGAGGGACTGTCCCTCTTTTGGGTCCGTGTCCCCCTGTCCCTCGTTCTTCCCATTTGTCCCTCTTTGAGGTGTAACATGCAGATCTGCATCAATCAACGCTCCATTTGCCTATTCAAACTATTTATATTGTTGTTACTATTACACCTATCTGTCATTTAATGGGGGCGTGGCTTAATTTATTAAATGTCCCTCTTTCCCACCCCGAAAAGTTGGGGAGTCAAGGCATAGTGTATGTATGTACAGTATATATAATAAATATATATAGCGCCACTAGGTGGCAGTAACACACGTTGCAGGGCACTGTCTAATCACGTGACCTCCCTTCGCCTCCACTCTGCTGTGCGTGTTGCTAAGCTCACTAAGAGCCAGGACTACAGTTCCCAGCATGCCCTTCGGCAGCCAGCAAGCAGAGCCTATGAGTGCGCGCTAATATTGGACGCTGCAGGTTCGTTTTTATTCGTGAAATGAGATTTTGGTAATACAGAGACTTGCTTGTCAGGTTTTACGGCATTATCCGTATTAATTCGTTCACCGTTCTCCTTTTTTGTTTTTTTTTTGGGGGGGGGGGGATAAGCTACGAAAAACATGTGCTCCTTGCAGGGGCGGACTAGGCCATAGGGAGCACAGGGGGATTCCTGGTGGGCTGCACTGTTTTGGGACCAACTGGGCTCTGACCTAACCTAGACCCTGTGCCAGAATTTAGTCAGTCCTTTTATAACCCCCCCCCCCCCCCCATGTTTACCCCAACTATATATATCATGCCTCCCAACTTTTGAAAATAGTAGAGGGACATTTTTTGTCCATAAGACACGCCCCTAAAGGGGAACGCCACCTAATAAATACATAGCAAATAAATTACATGAAACACATCCCCCCACACACATGAATGCAGACAAGCCCCCTACACACACAGGCAAACATAAACATTCAGGCAAACATACTCCCTGCATGCATACATGCCTCCACTACACACACACACACACACACACACACACATGCAGGCAAACACACACACACACACACACACACACATGCAGGCAAACACACACACACACACACACACACACACACACACACACACATGCAGGCAAGCCCTCACACATAGGCACACACACACACACACACACACACACACACATACATGCAGGCAAACACACACTGCATGCATGCAAGCTCCCTCCACACACACACACCATGCAGACACATGCAGGCAAACACACACATCATGCATGCATGCAAGCCCCCTCCACACACACACACATGCATGCAAGCCCTCACACATAGGCACACACATACTTGCAGGCACACACATGCATGCAAACATACATCATGCATGCAAGCCCCCTACACACACACACACACACACACACACACACACACACACACACACGCATGCAAGCCCTCACACATAGGCACACACATGCAGGCAAACACACACTGCATGCATGCAAGCCCCCTCCACACACACACACACACCATGCAGACACACGCACATGCAGGCAAACACACACATCATGCATGCAAGCCCCCTACACACACACACACACACACACACACACACACACACACACACATGCAAGCCCTCACACATGCATGCAAACACACACATGCATGCAAGCCCCCTCCACACACACACACACCATGCAGACACACACACACATGCATGCAAGCCCCCACACAAAGTCAAAACACGCATACATGCAAGCACACACACACACACAGGCAGACACACACATACATACATACATGCAAACACACACACAGGCAGGCAAACACACACATCATGCATGCAAGCCCCCTACACACACACACACACACACACACACACACACACGCATGCAAGCCCCCTCCACACACACACACACACACACACACACATGCATGCAAGCCCCCTCCACACACACACACACACACACACACACACACACACCATGCAGACACGCACACATGCAGGCAAACACACACACATCATGCATGCAAGCCCCCTACACACACACACACACACACACACACACACACACACACACCATGCAGACACACACACATGCATGCAAGCCCCCACACAAAGTCAAACACACGCATACATGCAAGCACACACATACATAGATACATGCAAACACACACACAGGCAGACACATGTGTACATAGGTCCACCCCTCCTCGGCCCCACTCTTACCGCCCGGACAGATCTTTGTAGAGGAAAGCGCCGCACTGGCGGGGCAGCGGACAGTAAGAGGAAGCTGGCCCTGCCTCTGGCTCCGCCCCCACACATGCCGCAGCTCCCGAGACGCCGACTACTTTGCAGCCTGCCCCGGACACCAAATAGCGGCTCGGGGTGGCGTGACAAGGAGCCGTTCGTGGGACAATCCCGTGAAAATCGGGACAGTTGGGAGGTATATATATATATATATATAGCCAGGGTCGGCTCCAGGTTTATGCGGGCCCTTGAGCAATAGTCTTAGTGGGCCCATTGTGGTATGGTCTGATACTCCATACAAGTTGCATGTATGGTGAATACTGCCAGAGAATAAATAATTGGATAATAAAGGAATGACAGGAAGAAAGAGAAATAAATAATGACTAAATAGAAGAAAATACAATAAAAGATAGAAAAGATGGCTAGAAATAAAGAAATATAAAAAAAATGGAAAGAAACAAAGAAAGAACAAAAGCATGGAATGAATGACAGATACGAAGAAAGAATAAAAGGAATGATGGTAGAAAAGGAGAAGAGTGAGAGAGAAGGAAGGAAAAAATAATAGAAAGAGGAAAGATAGAAAAGGAATGGAAAAGGGAAAAGATGTAAGGAAGAAAACAAAGATGGAAAGAAAGAATAGAATTAATAAATGGAAAGAAGAAGTAAAGAAAAGGAATGGCAGAACAGGTGAAAAAAAAGGAACAAAGAATATATGGAAAGAATGAATGAAAGAAAAAAAAAGAATAGAAGGAAAGAAACAAAGAATAGAAGAAACACCAGCAGAAAGAAAGCCAATCTCCCAATGGCCAATCTGCCCCTGGCTGACAGTCCTTAGTCCTGGTTACTGCACGGCCCTGCTTCCTGCCTAGGGCTTGGCCAGAGGTAAAGGTAATGTGGTGGGCCCTCCCAAGGTGCAGGGGGCGCCGGGTATACCCAGTGCTGATGCCGGGCCCTGTATATAGGTCTAGCCTCATGGCTTTGGGGTCCATGTCTACTCCTGGCACATTATCTGCACCTACAGTACTAAAGACTCAGTACCATAAGAGAGTCATATCCACCACTGCCCAGCTCAGAAGCTCCCTGGGGGCGTGGCTCAGAAGCTCCCTGGGGGCGTGGCTCAGAAGCTCCCTGGGGGCGTGGCTCAGAAGCTCCCTGGGGGCGTGGCTCAGCAGCTCGTGGGCTGATTTCTGAGCATTGGCAGCCTGTGGGGTGTGTGGCAGCACAGGGAGCCATCCCTATCTCTCTGTAAGTGGGCGCCAGGAGCCTCTCAACTGGGCCAAGCAGGCCTCTCATTTCCAAACACCTCATCTCTTTCCTTTTCATTTTTGCACATTTCTTCATTATTCTCTTTTTCTTTCTTGAATTTCCTTTTCTTTTATTTCATGATCCCTCCATTTTCCTCTCTTTCTGTTCCCCGCTTGTCATTTCCACACCCCTCTTCTTCCCATCGTCCTGCTTTCTTATCTTAAACTCCAGCTCTGTTTTCGATTTTCTTTCTATCTTTTTCTTTCCTTCTCGTCTGTTCTTTTCTTCTCTAAGTTTTTTTCTGCATAATATTCTCCTCTCCTTTTTCTAACCATAGTCACCTCTCTCTCTCTCTCTTAGTCCTTCACTGGTTTGTTTGATTTCATTCCCTCAATTATTTTTTCCATTAATTTCTCCAGCTTTCCTTTTCAGTTTCTTATTCTTTCTTTCCTTTCTTCCTTCACTCTCATTCTTTTCTTTCTCATTTTCCCACATCCCCCCATCTTGCTCTGATTTTCTCCCCATCGCATTCCTTCAACCTCTCTCTCACTTTCTGTGTCATCCTATTTTTGTAATCTTTTCTCCTCCTTTCTCTTTTCCACATTCCCTCCATCCTCTCTTGTTTCACCATTTCTTCTGGTGCTGGTGACACCCATGGCATTTCTGTTTGATTGGCTCTCTGTGCTGGTGACACCCATGGCATTTCTGTTTGATTGGCTCCCTGTGCTGGTGACACCCATGGCCTTTCTGTTTGATTGGTTCCCTGTGCTGGTGACACCCATGGCCTTTCTGTTTGATTGGCTCCCTGTGCTGGTGACACCCATGGCCTTTCTGTTTGATTGGCTCCCTGTGCTGGTGACA
Organism: Gastrophryne carolinensis; assembly: GCA_027917425.1. Lineage (NCBI taxonomy): Eukaryota > Metazoa > Chordata > Amphibia > Anura > Microhylidae > Gastrophryne > Gastrophryne carolinensis. The sequence goes on along the minus strand of CM051238.1, from coordinate 397,069,002 downwards.
CCCATGGCCTTTCTGTTTGATTGGCTCCCTGTGCTAGTGACACCCATGGCCTTTCTGTTTGATTGGCTCCCTGTGCTAGTGACGCCCATGGCCTTTCTGTTTGATTGGTTCCCTGTGCTAGTGATGCCCATGGCCTTTCTGTTTGATTGGCTCCCTGTGCTAGTGACACCCATGGCCTTTCTGTTTGATTGGCTCCCTGTGCTAGTGACGCCCATGGCCTTTCTGTTTGATTGGTTCCCTGTGCTAGTGATGCCCATGGCCTTTCTGTTTGATTGGCTCCCTGTGCTAGTGACACCCATGGCCTTTCTGTTTGATTGGCTCCCTGTGCTGGTGACACCCATGGCCTTTCTGTTTGATTGGCTCCCTGTGCTGGTGACACCCATGGCCTTTCTGTTTGATTGGCTCCCTGTGCTAGTGACACCCATGGCCTTTCTGTTTGATTGGCTCCCTGTGCTGGTGACACCCATGGCCTTTCTGTTTGATTGGTTCCCTGTGCTAGTGACGCCCATGGCCTTTCTGTTTGATTGGCTCCCTGTGCTGGTGACACCCATGGCCTTTCTGTTTGATTGGCTCCCTGTGCTAGTGACACCCATGGCCTTTCTGTTTGATTGGCTCCCTGTGCTGGTGACACCCATGGCCTTTCTGTTTGATTGGCTCCCTGTGCTAGTGACACCCATGGCCTTTCTGTTTGATTGGCTCCCTGTGCTGGTGACACCCATGGCCTTTCTGTTTGATTGGTTCCCTGTGCTAGTGACGCCCATGGCCTTTCTGTTTGATTGGCTCCCTGTGCTGGTGATGCCCATGGCCTTTCTGTTTGATTGGCTCCCTGTGCTGGTGACACCCATGGCCTTTCTGTTTGATTGGCTCCCTGTGCTGGTGACACCCATGGCCTTTCTGTTTGATTGGCTCCCTGTGCTGGTGACACCCATGGCCTTTATGTTTGATTGGCTTCCTGTGCTGGTGACACCCATGGCCTTTATGTTTGATTGGCTTCTTGTGCTGGTGACACCCATGGCCTTTATGTTTGATTGGCTTCCTGTGCTGGTGACACCCATGGCCTTATTGTTTGATTGGCTTCCTGTGCTGGTGACACCCATGGCCTTATTGTTTGATTGGCTTCCTGTGCTGGTGACACCCATGGCCTTATTGTTTGATTGGCTCCCTGTGCTGGTGACACCCATGGCCTTTCTGTTTGATTGGCTCCCTGTGCTGGTGACACCCATGGCCTTTATGTTTGATTGGCTCCCTGTGCTGGTGACACCCATGGCCTTTCTGTTTGATTGGCTCCCTGTGCTGGTGACACCCATGGCCTTTCTGTTTGATTGGCTCCCTGTGCTGGTGACACCCATGGCCTTTATGTTTGATTGGCTCCCTGTGCTGGTGACACCCATGGCCTTTCTGTTTGATTGGTTCCCTGTGCTAGTGACACCCATGGCCTTTCTGTTTGATTGGCTCCCTGTGCTAGTGACACCCATGGCCTTTCTGTTTGATTGGCTTCCTGTGCTGGTGACACCCATGGCCTTTCTGTTTGATTGGCTCCCTGTGCTGGTGACACCCATGGCCTTTCTGTTTGATTGGCTCCCTGTGCTAGTGACACCCATGGCCTTTCTGTTTGATTGGTTCCCTGTGCTGGTGACACCCATGGCATTTCTGTTTGATTGGCTCCCTGTGCTGGTGACACCCATGGCCTTTCTGTTTGATTGGCTCCCTGTGCTGGTGACACCCATGGCCTTTCTGTTTGATTGGTTCCCTGTGCTGGTGACACCCATGGCATTTCTGTTTGATTGGCTCCCTGTGCTGGTGACACCCATGGCCTTTCTGTTTGATTGGTTCCCTGTGCTGGTGACACCCATGGCATTTCTGTTTGATTGGCTCCCTGTGCTGGTGACACCCATGGCCTTTATGTTTGATTGGCTCCCTGTGCTAGTGACACCCATGGCCTTTATGTTTGATTGGCTCCCTGTGCTGGTGACACCCATGGCCTTTATGTTTGATTGGTTCCCTGTGCTGGTGACACCCATGGCCTTTCTGTTTGATTGGCTCCCTGTGCTAGTGACACCCATGGCCTTTATGTTTGATTGGTTCCCTGTGCTGGTGACACCCATGGCCTTTCTGTTTGATTGGCTCCCTGTGCTGGTGACACCCATGGCCTTTCTGTTTGATTGGCTTCCTGTGCTGGTGACACCCATGGCCTTATTGTTTGATTGGCTTCCTGTGCTGGTGACACCCATGGCCTTATTGTTTGATTGGCTCCCTGTGCTGGTGACACCCATGGCCTTTCTGTTTGATTGGTTCCCTGTGCTGGTGACACCCATGGCCTTTATGTTTGATTGGTTCCCTGTGCTGGTGACACCCATGGCCTTTCTGTTTGATTGGCTCCCTGTGCTGGTGACACCCATGGCCTTTCTGTTTGATTGGTTCCCTGTGCTGGTGACGCCCATGGCCTTTCTGTTTGATTGGCTCCCTGTGCTAGTGACGCCCATGGCCTTTCTGTTTGATTGGCTCCCTGTGCTAGTGACACCCATGGCCTTTCTGTTTGATTGGTTCCCTGTGCTGGTGACACCCATGGCCTTTCTGTTTGATTGGCTCCCTGTGCTAGTGACGCCCATGGCATTTCTGTTTGATTGGCTCCCTGTGCTAGTGACACCCATGGCATTTCTGTTTGATTGGCTCCCTGTGCTGGTGACGCCCATGGCCTTTATGTTTGATTGGTTCCCTGTGCTAGTGACACCCATGGCATTTCTGTTTGATTGGCTCCCTGTGCTGGTGACGCCCATGGCCTTTATGTTTGATTGGCTCCCTGTGCTGGTGACACCCATGGCCTTATTGTTTGATTGGCTTCCTGTGCTGGTGACACCCATGGCCTTTCTGTTTGATTGGCTCCCTGTGCTAGTGACACCCATGGCCTTTCTGTTTGATTGGCTCCCTGTGCTAGTGACACCCATGGCATTTCTGTTTGATTGGCTCCCTGTGCTGGTGACGCCCATGGCCTTTATGTTTGATTGGTTCCCTGTGCTAGTGACACCCATGGCCTTTATGTTTGATTGGCTCCCTGTGCTAGTGACACCCATGGCATTTCTGTTTGATTGGCTCCCTGTGCTGGTGACACCCATGGCCTTTCTGTTTGATTGGCTCCCTGTGCTGGTGACACCCATGGCCTTTCTGTTTGATTGGCTCCCTGTGCTGGTGACACCCATGGCCTTTCTGTTTGATTGGCTCTCTGTGCTGGTGACGCCCATGGCCTTTCTGTTTGATTGGCTCCCTGTGCTAGTGACACCCATGGCCTTATTGTTTGATTGGCTCCCTGTGCTGGTGACACCCATAGCCTTTCTGTTTGATTGGTTCCCTGTGCTAGTGACGCCCATGGCCTTTCTGTTTGATTGGTTCCCTGTGCTAGTGACACCCATGGCCTTTCTGTTTGATTGGCTCCCTGTGCTAGTGACACCCATGGCCTTTCTGTTTGATTGGCTCCCTGTGCTAGTGACGCCCATGGCCTTTCTGTTTGATTGGTTCCCTGTGCTGGTGACACCCATGGCCTTTCTGTTTGATTGGTTCCCTGTGCTAGTGACACCCATGGCCTTTCTGTTTGATTGGCTCCCTGTGCTAGTGACGCCCATGGCCTTTCTGTTTGATTGGTTCCCTGTGCTGGTGACACCCATGGCCTTTCTGTTTGATTGGTTCCCTGTGCTAGTGACGCCCATGGCCTTTCTGTTTGATTGGTTCCCTGTGCTAGTGATGCCCATGGCCTTATTGTTTGATTGGCTCCCTGTGCCGGTGACACCCATGGCCTTTCTGTTTGATTGGCTCCCTGTGCTGGTGACACCCATGGCCTTTCTGTTTGATTGGTTCCCTGTGCTAGTGACGCCCATGGCCTTTCTGTTTGATTGGTTCCCTGTGCTAGTGACGCCCATGGCCTTTCTGTTTGATTGGTTCCCTGTGCTAGTGATGCCCATGGCCTTATTGTTTGATTGGCTCCCTGTGCCGGTGACACCCATGGCCTTTCTGTTTGATTGGCTCCCTGTGCTGGTGACACCCATGGCCTTTCTGTTTGATTGGCTCCCTGTGCTGGTGACACCCATGGCCTTTCTGTTTGATTGGTTCCCTGTGCTAGTGACGTCCATGGCCTTTATGTTTGATTGGCTCCCTGTGCTAGTGACACCCATGGCCTTTCTGTTTGATTGGCTTCCTGTGCTAGTGACACCCATGGCCTTATTGTTTGATTGGCTCCCTGTGCTGGTGACACCCATGGCCTTTCTGTTTAATTGGCTTCCTGTGCTGGTGACACCCATGGCCTTTATGTTTGATTGGTTCCCTGTGCTGGTGACACCCATGGCCTTTCTGTTTGATTGGCTTCCTGTGCCGGTGACACCCATGGCCTTTCTGTTTGATTGTCTTCCTGTGCTTGTGACGTCCATGGCCTTTATGTTTGATTGGCTCCCTGTGCTGGTGACACCCATGGCCTTTCTGTTTGATTGGCTTCCTGTGCCGGTGACACCCATGGCCTTTCTGTTTGATTGTCTTCCTGTGCTTGTGACGTCCATGGCCTTTCTGTTTGATTGGTTCCCTGTGCTGGTGACACCCATGGCCTTTATGTTTGATTGGCTTCCTGTGCTGGTGACACCCATGGCCTTTCTGTTTAATTGGCTCCCTGTGCTGGTGACACCCATGGCCTTATTGTTTGATTGGCTCCCTGTGCTGGTGACACCCATGGCCTTTCTGTTAGACTTGCTTCCTGTTTGGTCACCACAGACAGAAAATGCATCTTTGCTGCCAGAAGGACGGCAGTGGCCTAAACCTTCCCCGGTGCACCCGGACCCCAACTGAACTACGGCCACTACTGTGAGCTCCACATTTAGGAGATACTCTCCTTTTACCCCCCAAAGCTCTGTGATTGCGTGTGAAAGAATTGTGGCACACCAATCATTTCTATAGGCCTGACCCAGGAGCACACACCAGCCAGAGGGATGCCCCGAGGCCTGGACATGCACTGCGCGATTGTCAGAAGGTTGCGTTCTTCCGGCAAATTGGGGGATTTCACAAAAAGGGTGCAATCACCTGGCCCTGGAGGCTTATAGACCCCATGGTCGTGATCTGTGGGTACTTCTATTCTACTGTAAAACAAAATGGGGAGCTGTAAACATGCACGGCGGGGGGGGGGGGGGGGATGTGCTGCTATGTCAGAGGGCCAATTACATAATAGTTTGGTCTGTCCTTTTTTTTAAGGAAAGGCTGAGACACTAGAAGCCAGCAGAATCTGACCTAAAGTGGACCAAATCTATGATGGCCCATACCCTGTCCCCAAATCATAATGCTCCACCCTGTGAAATCTGCCAGATAACCCGGGATACTTACTGATGCGGCTATTTCAGCAATGCATGTGCGGGCATCCCGCACTCGGTGAGCATGCCCATCCACACCTTAAAGTGCATAGGTGCGTGCACAGAGCTGTTTTTTTTATACTGGAATCATCCTTGAATCATGAATTTATGTATCTCAGTAATCTAAAGTAAATTAGGTGATAAGTGTGACCTATCAGCAGCTGGGTGCTCCTGGGGCACCTAAGTTCAGGATGTCCCACTGTGTGAGCCCACCCGATCACCTGCAAACCGCTTACCTTTCTGCCAGTCCCTCGATGCGATCACTGGCATCCCTGCAGCTGTGTGCGTGCCTACGCCCAGTCATTCAGATCGGCCTGTCACGGGAGCGTGTGCACTTCGCAGGGAAACCGGGGATGCGGCTCTCGACACTCCAAAACAACGGCTTTATGCCCTGCATCAGTATGCACGCCATAAAGCGCTGATTGGACAAGTGGCCACACATGCACTGTGGGAACGATGGTCAGGTGAGTTGAGTAGGCGATCTGGGGGGGTTTACATAGGGCATCCCAAATCAGGATGCTCCAAGGACCAGGATAGTGAAAATCCTGATAATTGGTCCACTTTAAGGGCTGAATCTTACTCTGCTCCTGCAAGCTGTCCCAATAAAGCTCATCTGGTGAAAGGAGCTGCAACATTTGCAATCGAGCTCCTGTCTGTATTTCCCTTATCAACAAATCCCAACCCCCAGATGCAGGCCCGGCTCTGGCCAGGACCCCCTCTGCAGGGACCTCCTCTCTCACTGGTGGTGGTCACCTGCTGCAGTGGTAAAAGAGAGATCAAATAGGGCTGGTTATCCAAACCCTCGGTCACGGTCAATGGCACAGTTCGATCTCAGATGGTCCCGACACGTAACACAGTAGGCGTCATGGCAGTAGTTATCCAACAAAACAAAATATGTCACGATACTCGGACAATAGGCCGTCAGACTTGCACACCACAATGGAGTTCCTTAACCAGTTTGGTTCCTCTTTGTTCGCTTGTTGGCAAGGCAAAAGCTCAGGTTACATCCACAAAACTAAGACAGACTTTTGCTCGAATCCAACTCAGGTTCAGTTAAACCGGACCTTCAGCGTGATTTAATGAAAAGCCCAAACTCTTAAAAAACGATTCCCCAGCATCTAAAATTAATATATTTTACGTTTTTAGTCACCAACTTATTATTCTTTCCCCCACTGGGCTGCAACTCTGTTCAGGAATTTAGGATACAGGCGCCGCAATCTTGACTCAGAAGCATCACACTTACTGAGGAGAGGAGAGTGGGATAAGGTACAGGGGGGCGGGTTATAGTTGTGCTTTGCTCAGACAGAGCAGAGCTGGGGTCAGGTAAAGGTCAGCAGTCCCAGAATGCAGAGCAGCACAGTCAGGAGGCACTTCCTGTTTGCAGGCTGCCTGATAAAATGGCGGCTTCCATAAGCCGCCATCTTGGATGTTTAAAGGCTCGTAACATGCATTAGATGCAGGTAGGAAGATTTTTAATATGAGCAATCTGTATGTACAGGGTGTGGGAAACATATAAGATAGACTCTTATTCAGAGTGAAGGTCCGCTTTAATGCTCATTTAAATCTTTATTGCAGTTCACAGTACACTGTTCAGCAGCAGTGGGAGCCATAGGGTAGGGTCACCCCACACCCCAACTACTCCCTCGCCCCTGCACCAAAATCCACGGCAATCTTATAGATTCCAGGGCCACTAGATTCCTTCTCCCCCAAGGCATCCAGAATAGGGATACCCCGCTGTGTGAAATCCCCAGGTCACATGGTATACTCACTTTCTCCCCCGTTCCACTGGCGTATGTGCGAGCAGCAGCACATTTCCGCTATCCCTTTAGCAGGACGTGTGACCATAGCAGGCATTTGTGAATCGCTGGCGCGGGCACGCTCCTTGTTAGAGGGTAGCGGTAACGCTGCCGTCGATGCGATCGGCGCTGCTTGGCTAGACTCTGCTCCTTAGACGTGAGTTGGAGTGACCTGGGGGGTTTCACACAGCAAGGAGCAGGGGCAAGGACCAAAAAATCCTGGGTTTTGGTCTACTTTAAGGCAAGTAAATTCACAGGACAATATTCTCTAAGGGAGACCTTCTCCACTTTAGAGCTAGTACTCAAAGGGTAAGTCCACTTCCGATGACATTTTTTAATGTGTATATTTTTTTGTGCCAAAAGGATGTTCTTAAGGTGCTGAGCTGATATAGGATTTTTTTATTTTTTCCTGGTTATCTAATGAGTATTTTCTGGAAGCAGTTTCCAGTCTCTTGCTACTGGCAACGTACATGAAGAAGAGAGAAGTTATCCCTGAACACACAGAACACTGCTGCTATGGCCGCTGCTGAGGTGAGGGAGCTCACCTTACACATGCCCAGCAGCAGTGTCCTGTGCAACTATCTGCAATCATTTGCTATTGACAATATGCACCAAATCTGCAATTGGTGTACGTTGCCAATAGCAACAGATGAAAAATGCTTCCATAAAACATATATTTGCTAACATTAGTAAAAATGCCAGATCAGCTCAGCACCTTTAAAGTGGACCATCACCCAGGGGTGATCGGCCCGGGAATCTTATAGATCACCTCCCTCACCGCGGGACATCCGAGATCGGGATGTCCCGCGGTGAGGGACCCCCCCAAAACCCCCAAAAAATCTTACGCCCTGTCAGAGTGACGTGCGGGAGGCGGCAGCGGACGCGCTATCTTGTCCGTCGCTGTCACCCGCTTGTCCGTCGGCGGGGATTGGACGGCGCGGCCACGTGGGAGCATGGTGAGGTGAGATTTTGGGGCTTTCTGGGGGGTTTCACACAATCGGGGTGCCCCCTCGAAGTGGACCAAAACCCAGGATAGTCAAAATCCTGGGTGTTGGTCCACTTTAAGGCCTAATTTTGCCACACAAAAATATACACTTTCCAAAATTCGTTTGAAAGTGGACGGGGAGGCCGATTCATTAATAGCGCCAGGTAGCGACAGATGAGCGCCAGTAGCGTGATTTTCACAGCGCCAGCTAGTATTCGCTGTGCTTGGCCGGGGTTAGCTTGTTGACAGCGACTCAGTCGGTGTGCGGTAATGTTGAATACGGGGTTAGGGGTCGCTGTTTCACAGGTTCAGCGCTGTATGGGTGCGCCTGACAGCGAATGGCCAGAGCGAACGGCTTGCTGCAGATTCATTAACAAATCACGCTCAAAAATTTCTCGCGCTGTGAATTCCTTGTTTAAACCCCAGAGCGCTGGCGGCGATGTGTGTAAAGTCGTTTTTAACCCCCAAACAACCATTTTTTTTTAATGTAAAAATTAAACAAGTTTTTCTAAACATTTTGTAATATGAATACATTAATATCAGACCTGTAATATCAATTCTGCACAATTTTTAATTTTTTTTTTTTTTTACTTAAAAAAAAAACCTAACATTGCAGAAGTGGTCACAGAATTTTTGACATTATAAAAAAAAAAAAAAAAACATTAATAGCAATTAATTATGATTATTTAAAGATTGCTCCATTGAAATGCATTGGACAACGCCAGGGAGCGCCAGGTCATACCTGGCGCTGTGATGGGATTAGCAGCAGCGCTGTTCGTTGCAGTCGGCTACATGATGAATCCCGCGCTAGCCTCATTTAGCGTGATAAATGCGTCATTGTGACCGCCGCCGGGCGTACTTGAGTCGGTAGCCGCCGTTAGCTGGCGGTACCTGGCGCTCGTCAGACACTACCTGGCGCTAGCCCTTGATAAGTAAACCCCTTACTCTTTATCAGTTCAATCCCAGTTCTGTGTCACGCTGCATGTACCGGGTTCCGGGGTTTTATTCCGGAGCTTAATGGTTTCCAACGGGGGAAGCCGCACCTTACCGTCCACGCCACAGACACTTACTTGGCTTCCTCTAGCTCTCCCGACCAGGTCCTTCTCCCTGCGTCCCGAAAACCAACCTTACGTGCTGAAGCCCCACATCTTCTTGCGTTGTGATAGCTGTTCCTGCCACTAAGACTGGCGCGAAGGTTACAGGTGATCTACCCAGTGAACTACCATGTGCCCCACTCATTTAACTCCCGCAACAGGGACGGACTGGGGCTAAAAAACATCGGCCCTGCTGCACTGTTCTTATTGTCACTATATACACACCTTATTTTTGTTCCATAAGATGCACCCAGGGTTTAAAGGACTAGAATAAGAACCAAATGGTGTGCTTAAATGCCCCCATTCAGTGCGCAGAATCACCCCATTACAATAAAGGCAGTAGGGGCATCCCTCGGTACAGCCAGTGGGGGCATCTCTCAGTACAGCCAGTGGGGGCATCCCTCAGTACAGCCAGTGGGGCATCCCTCAGTACAGCCAGTGGGGCATCCCTCAGTACAGCCAATGGGGCATCCCTCAGTACAGCCAATGGGGCATCCCTCAGTACAGCCAGTGGGGGCATCCCTCGGTACAGCCAGTGGGGGCATCCCTCAGTACAGCCAGTGGGGCATCCCTCAGTACAGCCAGTGGGGGCATCCCTCGGTACAACCAGTGGGGGCATCCCTCAGTACAGCCAATGGGGCATCTCTCAGTACAGCCAGTGGGGCATCCCTCAGTACAGCCAATGGGGCATCTCTCAGTACAGCCAGTGGGGCATCCCTCAGTACAGCCAGTGGGGCATCCCTCAGTACAGCCAGTGGGGCATCCCTCAGTACAGCCAGTGGGGGCATCCCTCGGTACAGCCAGTGGGGGCATCCCTCAGTACAGCCAATGGGGCATCTCTCAGTACAGCCAGTGGGGCATCCCTCAGTACAGCCAGTGGGGGCATCCCTCGGTACAGCCAGTGGGGGCATCCCTCAGTACAGCCACTGGGGGCATCCCTCAGTACAGCCAATGGGGCATCTCTCAGTACAGCCAGTGGGGTATCCCTCAGTACAGCCAGTAGGGGCATCCCTCAGTACAGCCAATGGGGCATCTCTCAGTACAGCCAGTGGGGCATCCCTCAGTACAGCCAGTAGGGGCATCCCTCAGTACAGCCAGTAGGGGCATCCCTCAGTACAGCCAGTGGGGCATCCCTCAGTACAGCCAGTGGGAGCATCCCTCAGTACAGCCAATGGGGCATCTCTCAGTACAGCCAGTGGGGGCATCCCTCAGTACAGCCAATGGGGCATCTCTCAGTACAGCCAGTGGGGCATCCCTCAGTACAGCCAGTGGGAGCATCCCTCAGTACAGCCAATGGGGCATCCCTCGGTACAGCCAGTGGGAGCATCCCTCAGTACAGCCAATGGGGCATCTCTCAGTACAGCCAGTGGGGCATCCCTCAGTACAGCCAGTGGGGCATCCCTCAGTACAGCCAGTGGGGGCATCCCTCGGTACAGCCAGTGGGGGCATCCCTCAGTACAGCCAATGGGGCATCTCTCAGTACAGCCAGTGGGGGCATCCCTCGGTACAGCCAGTGGGGGCATCCCTCAGTACAGCCAATGGGGCATCTCTCAGTACAGCCAGTGGGGTATCCCTCAGTACAGCCAGTAGGGGCATCCCTCAGTACAGCCAATGGGGCATCTCTCAGTACAGCCAGTGGGGCATCCCTCAGTACAGCCAGTAGGGGCATCCCTCAGTACAGCCAGTAGGGGCATCCCTCAGTACAGCCAATGAGCGGCATCCTGGGGCGATCGTGATCATCCTGCAATGGCGCTAGTGTGAAACCAGCCACACCCTCAATTTTACTGTGACTTGTGATTTGATGCGGTGCATTTCCTGTCCCCCAGCGGCGTGGGCAACTGGAGTGGAAGGCGATGGCAGCAGGACTGGCAGAGGATGAGGCAGCAGCAGCGAACCGGCAACGGCGCCGCTCTCACACACACACAATAACACACATACATGCTTATCGGCACTTCCCGGTATGGACGCCGGCCATATGGGGCATGCCCACCGACCAGCGCGCAACAGCCGGAAGTGCCGGTAAGCATGCATGTGTGGTATTGTGTGTGTGTGAGAGCGGCGGGCGCCCTCAGGGCCAGCCTCCAGCATCTTTTCCATGGGGTCGCAGCCCTCCCTGGCACCGGCCTACCGGGATTTTGCCGGGAAGCCCTATGGCCAGCCCGGCCCTGCCCCCAGTATATGTATGGATTCCTTCCCTTTATATTGCTAAACACCACCCTCTTCCCTCTAGCCTACAGTCTAACTCCACCCACTCTGGTCTCTTTTTAGGGGAAATCCAACCCCTTCTCTCTGGTTAAAGCGGACCTACACCCTACATAAGAGTCTATCTTATATGTTTCCCACACCCTGTACATACAGATTGCTCACATTAAAAATCATCCTACCTGCATCTACTGCATGTTATGAGCCTTTAAACATCCAAGATTGCGGCTTATGGAATATCAGGCAGCCTGCAAACAGGAAGTGTCTCCTGACTGTGCTGCTCTGCATTGTGGGATTGCTGACCTTTTCCTGACCCCACCTCTGCTATGTCTAAGCAAAGCACAGCTATAACCCCACCCTCTGAACTTTATCCCACTCTCCTCTCCTCAGTAAGTGTGATGCTTCGGAGTCAAGATGGCGGTGCCCGTATCCTAAAGTCCTGAACAGAGTTGGAGCCATGTGGGGGAAAGAATAATAAGTTACTGACTAAAAGCTTAAAATATATTAATTGTAGATGCTGGGGAATCGTTTTTTAAGGGTTTGGGCTTTTCAATTAATTATGGTGAAGGTCCGGTTTAAATACTAACTCCACCCACCTGTCAGATACAAGCTAGCGACGCCCATTTATTCCCCTTTTAGGTAGCTTCTCCCATCCCTTCTCAGCCACCAGTTAGCATGGAGGATAGTGGTAGATAGAAGGCGTGTACCACTGTGTGGCGGTGTCAACACGGTGTCAACAGGGGACGATAGGCCCTAACGCTAACCCAAACCCACGTTACTGAGGGGCATCCCAAACTGGGAAGAGCCGGGGGTGAGGGTCAGCCAGGAGCACAGCGTCCAGCCAGAAACCACTCACACCATTCCAGCATGACGAAGGCCCCGCAGCCACAGGACTGAAAGACAGCCCGCCGAAGACAGGGGTCCCCGTGGAACCATGGCATCGCCCACCAAACTTTGCCAACTCGCACAAAATTGGGGCCAGCGGGATCAGAATGGAGGCTGCACATTCTCTGCCAAGGTGCTCCTGGTCTCACCCTTCTAGGCCTGAGAACCCTCTATGCCCTCCCCTACTAACCCTTTCTGCTCTTCCTACAGAGGTCCTGGACAGATGCACCGAGGATGACATGGGGGCCTCCTGAGAGACCACTGCTGATCCTCATCCCTGGAGACCCCACCATCAGGTTGTACAGCTCCCACATGTGGAGACACACAACCCTATATTCACCTACCTGGTAAGTGGACCTTGATTAGTATTTTTGGGATGCCCCGTAGATAGGAATCAGAACCAGTTCTCTTTGGTAACTGAACCCTTGTGTTTTCCTATTAATGGGCATCTACAATCCTTCCCAGACCCAAAAGAAGAACCCCACCTGGACCTCTTTAACCCCTTCCTACCCCGTGTCCAATAAATACCTGGGTCATTTTACCCATTTTTTTTCTTTTTGGTTACTACCACTCACTACCTCAACCCTAATCACCTCCTCTAACTCACACATTCAGGACTTCACACAAGCTGCTCCATTAATCTGGAATGCATTTCCTTATACAAGCTGGCACTCCCCAAGCCTTCATTGCTACCCTCAAAACCCACCCATTCAGATTAGCCTATCATTTGGCCTAAATAATTGACAGCCCCAACCACTTCAGATCACTTCATACTAAGTATATGTTACTTGTGACCTACTTTCTGTCTTCACCCCTTATATTTTAGGTTGTAAGCCCACAGGGGCAGTGCACCCTCTCCTAATGTATTTCAGTATGACTGTGTATCTGTGATTTTCTGTCACATCTGTCCCATAATGCTGATGTATTTGCCCTGTTTGTAATGCCACATTGTACAGCGCCATGGAAGATGACGGCGCTTTATAAATAAACAATAATAATGATAATGTTTTTGCACAGAGCTGTCATTTCAGCTTCCTGTTATGTTTCTTTCAACAGGAAGTGACTTCACATCTTCCAGCTCACAGTCACCTGCCGCCTGTATTGTTCCGGGAGGATGGCGGAGCTTCCAAGTCCTTCCAGTCCAGAAGCGGCAAATAACTCAGATGAAGACACTGCCCCCCAGATAACCAATGAAAGCAGCCAGCAGAAGCGGCGAAGCAAGCGGGCACCTGACTCCCAGCAAGATGGCGGAAGCATGTCACTTCAGGCCCAGAAATACGTCCGGGAAAGGAAGCGGATGCAGTGTGGTGAATGCAGCGCCTGGTTTGCACACGGTTCACACTTAGAAAATCACCGAAAAACGCACAAGAAACAAAATGAGTTTATGTGTTACGAGTGTGGAAAAAGGTTTTCTCAACGCTATGTCTTGAAGCAACACCAGGAAACTCACAAAGCCTATATTCGCCCTGTCGTCTTTTCCAGGAGATTAGGGCGCAGGGACAAATGAAGATGCCATTATATCTCAAATATATAGGAATTGGATCAAAAGCACTCCGGACACGACAAATGAAAAAGTATATTATATCGTCATATGCTTTAAAGCACACGGATTAAGCACATATCCAAAAGTACAGAAGAGGATACAGAGTGTTGGTCAGGGAATTGGGAATGTTGGTCACCTCAGAAAAATGTAAATAATATTATAACACTAGCAGGGATCAAACAGTTCTATGAAAAGACAATAAGTAATTACCATATAGGATTAGGAGGGGAGTGTGTCCCATTCCTGATGAGTAACAGAGTAAGTGAGCTAACCAGTAAAATCCAAGTTAAGGAATATTATGGTACAAGATACAAGAGGAATACAATAGTCCATATCGGACAAAAGTGAAAAGGAGCTACCTTCTGAGGCAGCCTTCTGCAGAGCCTGGAGGAGACCTGGGCTGGGAAATTGATGGCGGAGTCATGAAACGAGGACATGGTTGGGAGTTAGTGTACTGGAGAGATGAATGGTGGGGACTCCTGGGATCTCAGGTAGCCTGGCCCTTCCTTTGTGCCATGTAGAGGAGCTCCGTTCCAGGAAAATGGTTGAGTGGTCAGATGGGATAGATAACAGAAGGTGAGTGTAGATGCCGGATTTGGGAGCAGTGTGTGTGTGATTAGGGCAAACTGCAGCATTCCAGCCACAGCGCCACTTTTATCAGACTTGGCCAAAGGAAGACAAACTCAAAACTCTAATTCATGGTTGCAAATGAAAGAGTATATTATATCATCATCTACTTTAAAGCACACAGATTTAGCACATATCCAAAAGAGGATACAGAGTGTTGGTCACTTATGGTTCAGGGTGTCATCGGGAATATTGGTCACCTCAGAAAAATGTAAATCATAACATAACACTAGCAGGAATCAAACAGTTCTATGAAAAGGTAAAAAGTAACTACCATACAGGACTAGGAGGCGATTGTGTCCCATTCCTGATGAGTAAAAGAGTAAATGAGCTGATCAGTAAAATCCAAGTTAAGGAAAATGATGGTACAAGATACATACAAGAGGAAAAAACTTCTGGTCAGTAAAGTACTATATGCTCCCTGCATCATACCAGAAGACAACCATCAATGTATACAGTAGTAATCATATGCAATCGCCACCTTGTTTCTCAGCATTTGGTAACACTTTTTCCTATTGTTATATATGATCCTTTTCATGGTGTCATGTTAGCCCACGGCTCCTTTGTCAAGGCTGCGATTTTTTTTTCCGTGTCCGTAGTGCTTTTGATCCAATTCCTATATATTTGGTAGTGCCTCTAGAGGTGTAGAGTGGAGAAGCACCTAGGATCAGCATAGCACCCACTCATTTCTCTTCACCTCTATGGTGTGACGAATACCTATCATGTTTTAATGATGCCATTATATCTCCCCATTGTCATCTATATGGATGAACACAATCATATACTTGAGTTAAGGCAGGGCGGCTCACCCATGTTGTCTTTATATGTTCATATTAATGGGTGTCTGATACTTAAAATGAGGGCGATGAAGAATCTGGTTTCTTCTCAATTCCGGATCCCTGTGCCCTGGCTCACACACTGCTGAATTGTGAATCTGCTGCTCACAGTATGTGAGCATGTGTTTACATAGACTTACTATATTCTTATGAGGAGGGTGGGAACTTAGAAGGCCTTGATCTAGTAGGTTGGTGGTAGTGGGGTGGAATACAAGGAGAAGTTTAAGGGTTAGGATAGGGAAAACCCCCTGTTCAGAAGCTATCTTCTGAGGCAGCCTTATGCACAGCCTGGAGGAGACTTGGACTGGGAAATTGATGGTGGAGAAGGGAAACAAGGACATGGTTGGGAGTTAGTGTATTGGAGAGATGAATGGTGGGGACCCCTGGGATCTCAGGCAGCCCGGCCCTTCCTTTGTGCCATGTAGAGGAGCCCCGTTCCGGGAAATTGGTTGAGGGGTCAAACTGGTTGGGGGTCAGATGGGATAGATAACAGAAGGTGAGTGTAGATGCTGGATTTGGGAGCTGTGTGTGTGATGGGGCAAAGTGCAGCATTCCAGCCACAGCGCCGCTTCTATCAGACTTGGCCAAAGGAAAATTCAAAACTCTAATGCAGGAATCACCAACCTGTAGCTTTAGACCCACTTGCGGATCCCTGGGCGGCGTGAGGTTAAAAGAAACAATATCGGTTGCATCCCCAGCATCTCTAGCTGAGGTGCTCTACCATCCCCAAGCCGGCCGACCCAAACTGGTGCAACTGCATAAAATGGCTGATTAGTGGGGCCAGACACTTCCAGAGGTTCCTGGTGGAGAACAGCAGCTGGAATGTCCAGTGAGACTTCACGTACAGACTGCGTTTTAGGATTTTCATAATGAAGCATCAAGTCGCGGCCTGACTTTACTTCCGTCTCTGAAAGGAGCACTAATGTAAAATTGTGGAATTGTGGAATTGAGTAAATCTTCCACCAGGCTTGTGGTTTCTTCTCCTGGTAGGGATAAAATCCAGGGGGGGGCAGGTACAGTGTATCAGGGGGGACAGAACCTGTTACCACTGATTTCCTCTTCGTTCTATTTAAATATTTATTTGTTTGGGCAATTTTTCGCAATAGTGCTCCTTTAAAGAAGAGCTACAGTCCAAAAAGACATGGACTCTAAGTAATTTTCCCACAAATTAAAAGTCCTATGAAAGCCCAAATTTGGGCAGAACTATTTACGAGGTCATCACATTTGCAGCTGTTAGTGCCACACACCGCCAGCACAGTGTGTGCACAGCCACCTGGCAAATCTGATTGGTTGCAGATGAAGCAGAGTCCTCTCATGTTCACACTGCACAGCGCTGAAGAGATTTTAGTTTCAGGTCCACTTTAATGCAATTAATAATGTTGCCACGCATTCTAAGTTGAAGGTTAGAAAAAAAAAAAGAGAGAAATGCAATAACTGGTTTATGATGTTGAAATAATATTTGTATTTGACAGATGTCACTTTTATATCTGAAGGTTGTAAAATAAAATTAAAATACAATATGTATTTATTGGTTGGTTGGTTTTCCGCTTTAAATATTTAAAGCGGAATGAAACCTACTTGTATCTCTCTTGCCAGTATAGGTCATGGCCAGTAAGGATCTATATTCCCCAGCCTTAAAGTGGCAGTCCAGTTAAAAAACTGCACTGCACCACTCCCCCATCATGCCTGTTACCCACTTCCATTGAGCCGCTCTTTGTGCTCCCCAAGGCATTCGGCAGTGGAGCTGTCAGTGACTCCCACTGAACCAATTACTGCTGCTGTAGCACTTATGGGGTGACTTAAAGGAGCAGTATCGCAAAATTTGCATTAAAAAAGATAAATAATTAAATAGGCACACAATAGTTTCTAACATGTGTATAAATAATGTGGTGATAGAAAAAGGAAAAAATATCTGCCTTTCTTTTAAATTGTATAATGACAGTGGCTCAGTCCATTTGCTGAATAGGGGGATCTGCTGGGTTGTATTTAGTGAGCTGCTTCATTTAGCCCACTGGTCTCCTAGCAACACTTTACCTCAGAGGCTGACACTGTAATCAGTGGTAACGGCTGTGTGTGTGTGAGGGGCTGCTTTTGTTATGAGACCAGGTGACTCAAATGTGTAAAATCTATACAAAATAAACTAAACTGACTGAAAATAACTGAAATTCTTCTTTGAATAACTGTGCAGGAAAATCTAAAGGTATTAAAGTGGAACAAAACCCTGAGTGGCCGACCCTGAAGTCTATAAGACCCGGACATTGACCTTCCCCCTTGGGCATTCTAAATCAGGATGCCCCACTGTGTGAAACGACCCCTGGATAACCACAGATCCCCCCCATTTTCCTGGCGCTCTCATGCAGATAGTCATTTAGACAGGTCGGGCGGCCAGGAAGGTTACTGCTCAGGCTCCCCATCTGCGTGCAAACAGAGCTGATTGGATGAGAGCCCGCGCATGCGCTGTGGGACAGGGAAAGGTACGTTTTCACAGGCGAACTTGGGGATTTCACATATCAGGGCATGCCAAGTCGGGATGCCCCTAGGGGCACAAAACAAAACTCCAGCTGAAAGAAAGATCATATGGAAAAATGTGTTGAGAAAAGAGAGAGAAAATGGTCAACTGAAAGATTCTGCAGCAGAGCCAACATGAAGGGAAAAGAGAAAAAAAACAGGATGTAAACATAAAAATCCAATTCTGAAATAAAATAACTCCCCCCCCCCCCCCCCCCAAAAAAAAAAAAAAAACTGGTGAGTCTGAGATTTGAACCAATGACTCTGGTTCAAACTGATATTGAATTTACCAATGAGCTAAATGACTTCTAGAGCTTTTCTTTCTGTTTTAGATATATGAGTTCCGGCCAGGCAATGTTGCAATATTATCTTATGCTGGATGGCTGCCAGCACTGAACAGCTGATTACTTTGTTACATTGTTTCCCCCTCTCCTCAGCGTGGAACAAGCCAGAGTGTCGGCCCGACACTCAGCAGACATAAACATGAGCTATTAGTCTCCAGCTGCACAACACAGACATCGTTTTTTTCTAAATTTTTAATTCTTACTACAACACTTACCTACATTCAAAGTACCATTTAAATATAAGTCACCAAGAAAAATTTGCGATACTGCTCCTTTAATGGTCGCTTAAAGCGGAGCAAAAAACCCACATTTTTAGCTAGCTTCCCCTGAATTGTTCCCCCCATGAGGAAGACCTTTTGCCAATTTACATGGTTCCTGCTTCGCTCTAATCCCAGATAATGGCGCCTGTTTCAGCTGTAAAGCTCCACCTCCTCCATTCATTGCCACTGTTGTATGCAATGACGGATCCCCCGCCATCTTACAGAGAAGGCCTGCAAAAAAAAAAAAAAAAAAATTGTCTCAGGACTTTTCAAAGAGCGAAAATATCTATTTCTAGTTCTACACCCAAAGAATGAAGTATCATCAGGGGCCAAAATGTTTTTCAAAAGTTCAGTGGGTTTTGGTCCGATTTGAACTCCTCTCGCTGCTCTTCTTTCAAGAGGGGGCGAGCAGCATCTGAATGGTCAGACAGGTGCTTCAAAGACCTCATGTGCTTCTAACAGGTTGTGTTGTGACAGTGACTGACCCCCCAGAGCTGCAGCCAACCATCACTGTGATGTTGATAGGCAGAATTACATCCACTGCCCTCTGCTCACACCCTGTGAATAGTAACCAGAAGACTGGATCACAGGGCAAGGTTATCAAGATGGGTAAGCATGAAAGATCTAGACTGGTCTTGTCTTCATCTGTCCTTGACCATGAGATTCTCAATGGCTTCAGAGGACCCAGTATTCCAGAACACTAAGGCCTAGCCTGACACAGGAAAATGTCCTTGTTGTCAAAGGGGCTTCTTTCCGTGTCCCAGTTTACCTGGAGCAACCTTGTTTTGACCATAGGAAATTTAACATGATCAGTTGATCAGTGTAACTTTCTGGTATCCAAGGTTTGAGCTAAGGTTAAGGCCAGAATTCAAAGTGGTCGTGATATGGCAAAAGATGTCTCATCCCTTACTTCTGGCTAATGTCTTTTTCACAAAGGGAGGCCATGTAGGGTAGGTGTACTCCTCTCAGTCCTGGAACAATTCAGAATCTTCAGAAGGCAATGCTGATGTCCTCTGGGACCATTTCCATCCCAAGGACAAATGCGCCCTGCTCAGAGCCAAATCCTGAACATCTTGTCTTCATGAACAACTTGCCTGGTTTGACCTGGTTTGACCTATTGATGCCAGACTGACTGACTGAGGTGGAGTTTTGGAGCCTTCTTAAGCTTTTACTAGTTTTCTTGGACTGCTTTTGGGTTTGAGCAGATTTCTGAGGGTTCAGACACACGGGGAGGCCGATTCATTAATAGCGCCAGGTAGCGACAGATGAGCGCCAGTAGCGTGATTTTCACAGCGCCCGCTAGTATTCGCTGTACTTGGCCGTTGTTCGCTTGTTGACAGCGACTCAGTCGGTGTGCGGTAATGTTGAATATGGGGTTAGGAGTCGCTGTTTCACAGGTTCCGCGCTGTATGGGTGCGCCTGACAGCGAATGGCCAGAGCGAACGGCTCCCAGCATATTCATTAACAAATCACGCTCAAAAAATTCTCGCGCTGTGAAATGCTTGTTTAAACCCCAGAGCACTGGCGGCGAAGGCTTAAAAGTAGTTTGTAACCCCCAAACAACCATATTTTTTGATTAAAAAATTAAACAAGTTTTTCTAAACATTTTGTAATATGAATACATTAATATCAGACCTGTAATATCAATTCTGCACAAATTGTTTTTTGTTTTTTTTTACCTTAAAAAAAATATCTAACATTGCCGTAGTGGTCACAGAATTTTTGAGAGTTTAAAAAAACCTTAAAATCAATTAATTATGAATATTTAAAGATTGCTCCATTGAAATGCATTGGAGAGCGCCAGGGAGCGACAGGTCATACCTGGCGCTGTGATGGGATTAGTAGCGGCGCTGTTCGTTGCAGTCGGCTACATGATGAATCCCGCGCTAGCTGATAAATGCGTGACTGTGTCCGCCGCCTGGCGTTCTGAAGTCGGTAGCCGCCGATAGCTGGCGCTACCTGCCGATAGTCAGACACTACCTGGCGCTAGCCCTTGATAAATAAGGCCCATTGTCTCCTCTGTGACGTATATGGATCACAGAGG
The DNA here is from genome assembly GCA_027917425.1 of Gastrophryne carolinensis. Taxonomy (NCBI): domain Eukaryota; kingdom Metazoa; phylum Chordata; class Amphibia; order Anura; family Microhylidae; genus Gastrophryne; species Gastrophryne carolinensis. Next base: position 397,048,500 of record CM051238.1, on the reverse strand, counting down.
CAGCACATCGAGCAGTGCGGCAATGGAAGGAGTGACTGACGGTCAGAGAGGTATTACAGTCTCTTTTAGTGATCTATAACCCCTTGGTCAAAAATGTAATGAGACCTCCTTAGCAGAGTGTTATGCAACAGAATTTTTAGATGTAATATATATATTTTATTGAAAACATGACATGGTATAAGCTTTTAAGTTGCTGGCTTGGTTTTACTGAGTTGACTCAAACATTGAGAGATACAGCTCTGTCCTTGTCATAAAAACTGCCATTGTCTATGTGTGAGAATGTGTCTATTTACATCTGCTTGCTAAATTTACATCTCTGGTCTTTATATTGCTATATGTTTATTACTGTTTACCTCAGCTGTCTAAATACGAAACTGAGAGGGTATATGATCCTCAAAAGTCTAGTCAGCAAATAACAGCTGGCTTTGCCTCCTTAAAAAGGGACCCAGAGTGCTGCGAAATGAGGAATTAACCTGTGTTTTGAGACGTCTTAACACAGTGTGGTCTCTCTGCTTTTCGCCGTACTCTTCTGGCTGATGCTGAGGCAGATGATGATAGAAGCCCGCTCTGTTTTGTGGTGAAGTGGTGCAGATTTCCCATTCAAGTTCCCATTGGAAAGGTGATGTTACTGAATGGTGATGCTGTATTAGTGTGTGGATATTAGTGTGCACTACCTGTGTCAGGGACATAGTGTTGTTTTCCCACAAACCCCTTGTCTGTCGCCTCCCCTGCTCCTGGCTGATGAATCTCAGACAATGGTTATTTCTGTGGTAATGTCATATGTATCCCACTAAGTTTTAAGCTATTTATGACAGTTTTCCTGTATTTATATGTATTTTTACCTTTACCTTTGTTAAGCTTTCTTTCTGTACATAAGTATATTGTATATATATTCTTTTTTGGTTATGCTCTGATCTCTTTAAAACAATATAAAGAACCTACATTTATATTAGTAGCCCTGCCCTGGGCATTAATTAGTAAAATATCTGGTATTTGGGTGTGTTTTGGCCACCAGCAAAACACAGATCTGCCAATGAGAAGGGGTCCTGGCCCTGAGGGACCCCAGATGTACCTAAACCGGACCTTCAGCATGATTTAATGAAAAGGCCAAACCCAGCATCTAAAATTAATATATTTCAAATTTTTAGTCACTTATTCTTTCCCCCACTGGGCTTCAACTCTGTTCAGCACTCTAGGATATGGGCGCCGCCATCTTGCCTCAGAAGCATGACACATAATGAGGAGAGGAGAGCGGGATAAAGTGCAGGGGGCGGGGTTATAGCTGTGCTTTGCACACACAGAGCAGGGTTGGGTCAGGGAAAGGACAGCAATCCCAGAATTCAGAGCGACAAAGTCAGAAGACACTTCCTGTTTGCAGGCTGCTTGATGCTCCATGAGCCGCCATCTTGGATGTTTAAAGGCTCATAACATGCAGTAAATGCAGGTAGGATGATTTTTAATGTGGGCAATCTGTATGTACAGGGTGTGGGAAACAGTAGACTTTACTTACCTTTGAAATGGTTTTCTAGAGGTTCCATAGAAGACACAACTCATAGACTAGTGGGTGCACCTATGTCTTGGCTTGTTGTCATTGCAGACTGGTGTGAGTATGGTGTATGGGACACTTGCAGAGAAACTACATTATGGTCCCCAGAGACAAGAGAGCAATTCTGTGCCAAGCACCGTCCTGGTTGACAGGAACACTAAACCAACCTAACCTGTCTCCTCATACCATCCCTGAACCCTGCATTAGAGAGATTTTTACAGCTGCACATATGTGGCATTTCCTGTCCCCACTATATCTAGTACATTCTGGTAATGAGGAATGGTGGATATTTAAAATGATGTAGTCATACCAGGTAGAACTAAAGCTGAAACATGCCCTTAAAGAGAGTTCTCATGTTTGAATGGCGGCTGTATTGCTCCCTGGTAGTTCAGCAGTGCCTCCTGGTGCTCTCCAGCTCTCTGGCAGTTTAGCTTGTAGTGCTTTCAGATTTCTTGCGGTTAATATAACTGAAAAGCCTGACCCCTTCCTCCCCTCCCCAGTCTGTCAGTTCCAGCTGTGTGCAACAAATTGTTGGAGGCGCCATTTAAAGGAGCGCTATCGAGAAAAAATGGGCCAATCACAAAAATTATGCTGGATGGCGGGAGGAGGGGTCACTTATACACCCGGCATCAATAAATATTCAGCCAGGCTTGTTTTTTATTTTTATTATTGGAAGGAAGAGGTAATCGGGTGACAGGTTCTGTCACCCCTGATACACTAAACCTGTCGCCCCTGGATTTTATTCCTACCGGGAGAAGAAAACCACAAGCTTGGCGGGCGTTTTATTCAGTTTGGGTGTATAAGTGACCCCTCATCTTATTAGCCGATGTGTTTATATGGGTTTTTAATATTACACAATTTCGCAATAATGCTCCTTTAAAGATCGTGCTGCATCCTGTTAGTGTTTTTATGAATATTGTGCAAAAGGACACAAACTTCCTTTCTGTGTAAAGGATCTTTTTAAAGTGGATCAAAACATATGCTGATTGTTGTGAATGTGCACATTACCCAGGATTCCCAAAATGCAACCTCTGTCTGATCAGGGGGTTACTAAGAAGTGCTCGGGTGACTCTCATCTTGTGCTGAGATTTCATAAATATACATTTTCCTAAAAATGCCCAAAGATTATGTGTCATATCCTCCCTTCTGCATTTCTGGGTCAGTTGCAGCTGTCTACCAATAGGGTCACATGTGCAGACCAGGTGGGTAGTTTAGACCAATTAGAGGCTATTCTTTCTGCTTACAGCAGCCAAACTGATGATGCTTGTGGGAGGAGAGATGCAGCGGCGCTGGAGGTTTTTTGGGGGGGGAAACTGTCTGGAGGTGTGTTTTAAATTTGTAAATGACAAGATGAGACAAGCTTTTTATTAGATTTATTGTTTACATGGAATTTTCTACTAATAATAAGGCTAATTTAAGAATTTAAGATTAACTTTCAAATGACAAGCACATTAATACGAGTGATCGGTACAGCATTGCATAGCAAATATGCCACAGTAATCAACTTTTTCTTTTTTTTTTTAATCTGTGGGTAACGGTCTCTATAGAGCCAGTTTTTACTTTTTATAACCTGGTGGAGAATAGAAAACAATCACATGATCGATTGCTTCCTTCAATGTACCTATTCTTCAAATACATTTTGTTGAGATGAATACATCTGATTGGAGCTGTTTATATAGATTGTATAAAGTGTGTTGCTATCATTGAATCAGACATCTAGTACTGCTTCATTATAGCTTTCCAGGGATGGCCCTCATGCAATCTATGGCCTCGATTCAATAAGAGTTGAAAAAAATTCTCATGGTAGTAAAAAATTCATGAGAAAAAAGCCTGAGAATGTCACTGTTGCTGAATCACCAGATAAAAAGACAATGAAAGTCAATGGCAAATTTTTACTCCTAAGAAAAGTAGAGAAGTGTTTACTCCTTTCTATTCTGTAGTAAAAGCTTCCATTGACTTTCATTGTCTTTATATCTGGTGATTCAGTAACAGTGACATTCTCAGGCTTTATTCTCATATTCTTGAATTTTTTTCAATGGGGGTTTGCACATCGCTTATATCTGCACATGATGGGTGTCGTTGATGAAGAATGATAACAGATTGGTGAGCCAAACGTGGGGGCAGGTTTACTGTATGGAAATAGTGGGATAATCCAACATGATAATATTTGGTTGACTTTTTTTAGATGTTCCTGCAGCAGCGAACTGATGTCCATTCAGGTTCAAAGCAACTGCAGACGCAGGTAGAATCCTCAAATTTGTAAAGACCACAACCACCCGAACACACACAGGAGGCTGGGGTAAATCCTGCAAAAGAACAAAACGTATTTATAAGTACACTTATACACTAACACAACACTTATCTATAAGTACACTTATACAGTAACACAAAACGTATTTATAAGTACACTTATACACTAACATAAAACTTATTTATAAGTACACTTATACAGTAACACAAAACTTATTTATAAGTACACTTATACAGTAACACAAAACTTATTTATAAGTACACTTATACACTAACACAAAACTTATTTATAAGTACACTTATACACTAACACAAAACTTATTTATAAGTACACTTATACACTAACATAAAACTTATTTATAAGTACACTTATACAGTAACACAAAACTTATTTATAAGTACACTTATACAGTAACACAAAACTTATTTATAAGTGCACTTATACACTAACATAAAACTTATTTATAAGTACACTTATACACTAACACAAAACTTATTTATAAGTGCACTTATACACTAACACAAAACTTATTGATAAGTACACTTATACACTAACACAAAACTTATTTATAAGTGCACTTATACACTAACACAAAACTTATTTATAACTGCACTTATACACTAACACAAAACTTATTTATAACTGCACTTATACACTAACACAAAACTTATTTATAAGTACACTTATACACTAACACAACACTTATCTATAAGTACACTTATACACTAACACAACACTTATTGATAAGTACACTTATACACTAACACAACACTTATTTATAAGTGCACTTATACACTAACACAAAACTTATTGATAAGTACACTTATACACTAACACAACACTTATCTATAATTACACTTATACACTAACACAACACTTATTGATAAGTACACTTATACACTAACACAACACTTATTTATAAGTACACTTATACACTAACACAAAACGTATTTATAAGTATACTTATACACTAACACAAAACTTATTTATAAGTACACTTATACACTAACACAAAACTTATTTATAAGTACACTTATACACTAACACACAACTTATTTATAAGTACACTTATACACTAACACAACACTTATTTATAAGTGCACTTATACACTAACACAACACTTATTTATAAGTACACTTATACACTAACACAAAACGTATTTATAAGTATACTTATACACTAACACAAAACTTATTTATAAGTACACTTATACACTAACACACAACTTATTTATAAGTACACTTATACACTAACACAACACTTATTTATAAGTACACTTATACACTAACACAAAACTTATTTATAAGTACACTTATACACTAACACACAACTTATTTATAAGTACACTTATACACTAACACAACACTTATTTATAAGTACACTTATACACTAACACAAAACTTATTTATAAGTGCACTTATACACTAACACAAAACTTATTTATAAGTACACTTATACACTAACACACAACTTATTTATAAGTACACTTATACACTAACACAACACTTATTTATAAGTACACTTATACACTAACACAAAACTTATTTATAAGTACACTTATACACTAACACACAACTTATTTATAAGTACACTTATACACTAACACAACACTTATTTATAAGTACACTTATACACTAACACAAAACTTATTTATAAGTGCACTTATACACTAACACAAAACGTATTTATAAGTATACTTATACACTAACACAAAACTTATTTATAAGTACACTTATACACTAACACAACACTTATTTATAAGTGCACTTATACACTAACACAAAACTTATTTATAAGTGCACTTATACACTAACACAAAACTTATTTATAAGTGCACTTATACACTAACACAAAACTTATTTATAAGTACACTTATACACTAACATAAAACTTATTTATAAGTGCACTTATACACTAACACAAAACTTATTTATAAGTGCACTTATACACTAACACAAAACTTATTTATAAGTACACTTATACACTAACATAAAACTTATTTATAAGTGCACTTATACACTAACACAAAACTTATTTATAAGTACACTTATACACTAACACAAAACTTATTTATAAGTACACTTATACACTAACACAAAACTTATTTATAAGTGCACTTATACACTAACACAAAACTTATTTATAAGTACACTTATACACTAACATAAAACTTATTTATAAGTACACTTATACACTAACACAAAACTTATTTATAAGTACACTTATACAATAACACAAAACTTATTGATAAGTACACTTATACAATAACACAAAACTTATTTATAAGTACACTTATACACTAACACAAAACTTATTTATAAGTACACTTATACACTAACACAAAACTTATTGATAAGTACACTTATACAATAACACAAAACTTATTGATAAGTACACTTATACAATAACACAAAACTTATTTATAAGTACACTTATACACTAACACAAAACTTATTTATAAGTACACTTATACACTAACACAAAACTTATTTATAAGTACACTTATACACTAACACAAAACTTATTTATAAGTACACTTATACACTAACACAAAACTTATTTATAAGTACACTTATACAGTAACACAAAACTTATTTATAAGTACACTTATACACTAACACAAAACTTATTTATAAGTACACTTATACACTAACACAAAACTTATTTATAAGTACACTTATAAAACTTAACAAAAGAACACAATACTGAGAAAGCTACATGGTTCAGCTTGGTCAACCAACCACCTACCAAACATATATACAAGGCGCACATACTATAGAGGCAGATGCTACCAGGCCTGTGGCAGAAGATGGCCCAGTACAAGCTGCTTTTCTTTGAGGTGTCATCACACAGCTGGCAGAAACTATGACCATTACCATTGGCATCCTATTCAAACAACTAACCAACACTGCAGAGTGATCAGCTTTCTGCGATGGAGAGATAACTTACACAGTCTATGGGTAACACCCTTCCCTGGCCAGGACAGGTGGGGAAGCCACTCTCCGTCTTATAGGGCAAAAAAATAGGGTAGTTATTTACTTTTTGGGTCTTAGCTGTACCATCTTTGTGTATTCTTTTAGATTTAAAATTCCAAGGTCCATAGATATCTGGTGAATAGGCGGGTGTGCACACAATGGGGGGTGCCAATCTGTGCAGCCACTGCAAGACGGAATCGCCAGGGGGGAGGGATCGGTGCTGGGTTATGGCCAGGTTGTTTTTTCTTTGTAACTGTTGGGGTGGGGGGCAGAGACCAAACACCCACTTTAAATGCTGGGACCTTCAATTTGCTAATTGACAGCCTCAAGTGAAAGTGTCCCCAATCCAGGTTTACACTGCACTTTAAAGGAGCACTATCGTGTAAAAACGACCCAATGATAAAAATCCATATAAATATGCTGGATGGCGGGGGAGGGGTCACTTATACACAAGAAATATCCAACCAGGCTTGCTTTACTTTTTTTTAATGGAAGGAAAAGGATACCCGGGGTGACAGACTCTGTCACCCCCTGATAGACTAAACCTTTCACCCCTGCATTTTATTCCTACCATGAGACAATAAACCACAAACTTGGTGGGAGTTTTATTTAGTTCGGGTGTATGAGTGACCCCTCCTCTTATGAGCCGATGTGTTTATATGGATTTTTACACACAAAGTTTCCAGATAGTGCTCCTTTAAATTGAAATCTAAAGGCATCTATTAATGGAGCTATGCACTTGGCTGAGAATTGCCATAGAGATGGCGCCCATCAAAATGTGTCACATGGGTTTGAGTGTTCTCCATTGCTAAGAGAACAACAGCATTTGTGTAAGCTTGTGTATAACCCATTGAAGGCGGTGTGGCAATAGAGCCACCATCATCCTCTTAGGTGTGATGCTGGTGGAATGAACTTGATTATTCAGGGAAACAACAATTTCGTCAAGTCAAGGCCTTACCTGCGTCACATTTAGCTGTATTTCCTGGGGTTCGAATGCTAACACACTGCATTTGCGGTATTTTGCATTTACACTCAGATCCTCCAGTATTAGTTCCACTTCCAGTAGCTGGGCTCCCGCCTCCAGTAATTGAGCTTCCATATCCTCCAGTAGCTGGGCTCCCGCCTCCAGTAATTGAGCTTCCATATCCTCCAGTAGCTGGGCTCCCGCCTCCAGTACTTGGGCTCCCGCCTCCAGTACTTGGGCTCCCGCCTCCAGTACTTGGGCTCCCGCCAGGTCTTGAATCTCCATATCCTCCATTAGTAATAGAGGGTCCCCCATATCCTCCATTAGAATTAGCGGGTTGCCCATATCCACCCCCCACAGGTCTAGGGGGTTCTCCGTATCCACCCCACGGAGGTCTAGGGGGTTCCCCGTATCCACCCCCCGGAGGTCTAGGAGGTCCCCCATATCCTCTGGGATTTATCCAAAAGTTTGGTTGAGAATCTGCAAATGTATAAAACAAAATGCTGCAGGTTAGCACTGCATTGCTTTACATTATAGGACATACAGTATATTCGTACTCAAAGGCCAACGCTGGCAGCTTTCAGACTGGGAAAGTGGATGAGGAAAATCAAATTGCACTTCCTGTTTTGTTTATGGTGGTCACATGACACAGGAAATGCAACTCAATGGTGTTATCAGGACTAAAAGGCAGATACCAAAGTAGATCCACGCTCCCAGTGTGAATGACCACCCTTTAATCCATGTGACATCTATGGCTCAACTCCCTTTGTGGTCATCATCAGACAGGAAGTGAGACGGCATCTCTCCAGTGAGGAACTATTTGTGACATTAAAAATGTAATGTGTTTTTTTAAACTGGTTAAAGCGGACCTTCACTCTGAATAAGAGTCTATCTTATATGTTTCCCACACCCTGTACATACAGATTGCTCACATTAAAAATCATCCTACCTGCATCTACTGCATGTTATGGGCCTTTAAACATCCAAGATAGCGACTCATGGAGCATCAGGCAGCCTGCAAACAGGAAGTGTCTACTGACTGTGTCACTCTGCATTCTGGGATTGTTGTCCTTTTCCTGACCCCAGCTCTGCTCTATCTGTGCAAAGCACAGCTATAACCCCGCCCCCCTGCACTTTATCCCACATTCCTCTCCTCAGTAAATGTGATGCTTCTGAGTCAAGATGGCCGCGCCCATATCCTAGAGTCCTGAACAGAGTTGCAGCCCGGTGGGGAAAAGAATAATAAGTTAGTGACTAAAAACTTAAAATGTATTAGTTTTAGATGCTGGGGAATCGTTTTTTTTATGGGTTTGGGCTTTTCACTAAATCATGCTGAAGGTCCGGTTTAATTGTCGACAACTCCCTCCCGGTGTCACTGCTACTTCTTTTTAGTGATCTTGGCGCTCTGGAAGCATTTAGGGTCTGATCCAGTTTTATAGTGATCCTAGAAATGATCACAGACTTCCTGGTCCATCAATTGCATGTGTTCCTGGTCATGGGAATACGCCATCATACCCATGTCATGTTTAAAGTAGACCAGAACCGAGTGCGATTGGCCCGAAAATCTATAAGATTCCTGGGCTGATCGATTCCCTCCCCCCGGGACATCCAAAGTCAGGATGCCCCGCTTACCTTCATTCCTGGTGCAACGGCGCATGCATGAGCTGCGGCCGCATCCCCGCTATCCCTCTAGCAGGGCCCGTGTCAGACATTTGTGAATGGCCGGTGCTGGCACGCTCCCTGTTAGAGGCAAGCAGGGGATTCGTCTGCCAGCGCATTCGTAGCCACTGGCCTTAGACGCCGCCTCAGATTGCGTGAGCGGCTCCTGGACGAGAAGAGGTGAGTTTGGGCGATCTGGGGGGTTTCACACAGCAGGGCACCCCTGATCGAGGTGCCCCGGGGAAAAGGACCAAAACCCAGGATAGTCAAAATCCTGGGTTTTGGTCCACTTTAAAGGGACATTCCAGGCAAAATTGTTGTGCTCTCCTCGCGCTGGTTGTCAGGGGCTGTACCTTTCATTCAGCCTGCTTTATCCTTTATAACAAATGCAGAGGAACGCTGTTCCTTTTGCAGGTCCTCCTCAGCAGCAGAGTATTGAGTATTTACAGAGGAGTAGCCAGGCTTTCTGACACCCGGGGCAAAGATTTGAAATGACTCCCCCACCCCCACCTGTGCTCAGGCCCCCCCTTTGGTGCCCCCTGACCTGCTGCACCCGGGGCAAGTGCTCCTCCTGCTCCCCCCAGCTACGTCCCTGGTATTTATGCAGATGGCAGTGCATCAGTCCCCTCAAAAGTACATTTATTTTAGGACTGAGAAAAAAAGTCATCAAGAGGGAGCAAGTTTATTTGGCTTTATCAGGAAACGCAAAGTGCTGGTAAATAAAAGATGCCGGCGTGTGCTGAACCCGGAAGAGGCAGCAGATGGAGGAGCGGCGGGCGCTGTCTCTGGCCCCGGCGCTGCCGATAAAAGACAGCGGTGGGGGACAGGGAAAGAGCCCGCCGCTGCTCCCTACAGCCGGCTCCGTGAATGAGGTGGGTGTGGCCTGCGCTGACACGGTGCAGACCACGCCCACCCCATTCATGGAGCCAGCCGCTTGTCGGCGGAGAGGTGAGTTTTTTTTTCCGGGGGAAAAGGGGGGGGGGGGTGGGGGGAATGCCACAATACCTATGGAAACGGGGGGAGGAATGCCACACTACCTATGGGAATGGGGGGGATGCCACACTACCTATGGGAATGGGGGGGATGCCACACTACCTATGGAAACGGGGGGAGGAATGCCACACTACCTATGGAAATGGGGGAATGCCACACTACCTATGGGAATGGGGGGAGGATGCCACACTACCTATGGAAATGGGGGAATGCCACACTACCTATGGACATGGGGGGGAATGCCACACTACCTATGGACATGGGGGGGGATGCCACACTACCTATGGAAATGGGGGAATGCCACACTACCTATGGACATGGGGGGGGGATGCCACACTACCTATGGACATGGGGGGGGATGCCACACTACCTATGGAAATGGGGGAATGCCACACTACCTATGGACATGGGGGGGGGATGCCACACTACCTATGGAAATGGGGGAATGCCACACTACCTATGGACATGGGGGGAGGATGCCACACTACCTATGGAAATGGGGGGAGGATGCCACACTACCTATGGAAATGGGGGAATGCCACACTACCTATGGACATGGGGGGGGATGCCACACTACCTATGGAAATGGGGGAATGCCACACTACCTATGGAAATGGGGGAATGCCACACTACCTATGGGAATGGGGGGGATGCCACACTACCTATGGAAACGGGGGGGGGGGGTGCCACACTACCTATGGAAATGGGGGGGATGCCACACTACCTATGGAAATGGGGGGGATGCCACACTACCTATGGAAATGGGGGAATGCCACACTACCTATGGAAATGGGGGGGATGCCACACTACCTATGGACATGGGGGGGAGGAATGCCACACTACCTATGGACATGGGGGGGGGAATGCCACACTACCTATGGACATGGGGGGGGAATGCCACACTACCTATGGACATGGGGGGGAATGCCACACTACCTATGGAAATGGGGGGGAATGCCACACTACCTATGGAAATGGGGGGGATGCCACACTACCTATGGACATGGGGGGGGGGGAATGCCACACTACCTATGGACATGGGGGGGGAATGCCACACTACCTATGGACATGGGGGGGAATGCCACACTACCTATGGACATGGGGGGGGGGGGGAATGCCACACTACCTATGGAAATGGGGGGGGAATGCCACACTACCTATGGAAATGGGGGGGAATGCCACACTACCTATGGAAATGGGGGGGATGCCACACTACCTATGGACATGGGGGGGGGGAATGCCACACTACCTATGGACATGGGGGGGGAATGCCACACTACCTATGGAAATGGGGGGGAATGCCACACTACCTATGGACATGGGGGGGGAATGCCACACTACCTATGGAAATGGGGAGGAATGCCACACTACCTATGGAAATGGGGGGGATGCCACACTACCTATGGACATGGGGGGGGGGGAATGCCACACTACCTATGGACATGGGGGGGGAATGCCACACTACCTATGGAAATGGGGGGGAATGCCACACTACCTATGGACATGGGGGGGGAATGCCACACTACCTATGGAAATGGGGAGGAATGCCACACTACCTATGGAAATGGGGGGGAATGCCACACTACCTATGGACATGGGGGGGGAATGCCACACTACCTATGGAAATGGGGAGGAATGCCACACTACCTATGGAAATGGGGGGGAATGCCACACTACCTATGGGAATGGGGGGGGGGGAGGGATGCCACACTACCTATGGGAATGGGGGGGAGGGATGCCACACTACCTATGGAAATGGGGGGGATGCCACACTACCTATGGACATGGGGGGGGAATGCCACACTACCTATGGAAATGGGGGGGATGCCACACTACCTATGGAAATAGGGGGGGATGCCACACTGCCTATGGAAATGGGGGGGAGGGATGCCACACTACCTATGGAAATAGGGGGGGATGCCACACTACCTATGGAAATGGGGGGAGGAATGCCACACTGCCTATGGAAATGGGGGGGGGGGGATGCCACACTACCTATGGACATGGGGAAGGGGGAATGCCACACTACCTATGGAAATGGGGGGGGTTGGAATGCCACACTACCTATGGAAATGGGGGGAGAATGCCACACTACCTATGGGAATGCCACACTACCTATGGAAATGTGGGGGAGGGATGCCACACTACCTATGGAAATGGGGGGGGGAGGGATGCCACACTACCTATGGAAATAGGGGGAGGGGGAATGCCACACTAGCTATGGAAATGGGGGGAGGATGCCACACTACCTATGGAAATAGGGGGAGGGGGAATGCCACACTAGCTATGGAAATGGGGGGGGGGATGCCACACTACCTATGGAAATGGGGGGGAGGGATGCCACACTACCTATGGAAATGGGGGGGGGGATGCCACACTACCTATGGAAATGGGGGGGAGGGATGCCACACTACCTATGGAAATGGGGGAAGAATGCCACACTACCTATGGAAATGGGGGGGGGGGGATGCCACACTACCTATGGAAATGGGGGGGGGGGTGCCACACTACCTATGGAAATAGGGGGGGATGCCACACTACCTATGGGAATGGGGGAATGCCGCACTACCTATGGAAATAGGGGGAGGGATGCCACACTACCTATGGAAATGGGGGGGGATGCCACACTACCTATGGAGATGGGGGGAGGGATACCACACTACCTATGGAAATGGGGGGGAATGCCACACTACCTATGGAAATGGGGGGGGGAATGCCACACTACCTATGGAAATGGGGGGGGGGGGATGCCACACTACCTATGGAAATGGGGGGGGGGATGCCACACTACCTATGGGAATGGGGGAATGCCGCACTACCTATGGAAATAGGGGGAGGGATGCCACACTACCTATGGAAATGGGGGGGGGGGGGATACCACACTACCTATGGAAATAGGGGGGGATGCCACACTACCTATGGAAATGGGGGGGAATGCCACACTACCTATGGAAATGGGGGGGGATGCCACACTACCTATGGAAATGGGGGGGGATGCCACACTACCTATGGAAATGGGAGAATGCCACACTACCTATGGGAATGGGGGAATGCCACACTACCTATGGAAATGGGGGGGGTTGGAATGCCACACTACCTATGGAAATGGGGGGAGGAATGCCACACTACCTATGGGAATGGGGGGAGGGATGCCACACTACCTATGGAAATGGGGGGGGGGATGCCACACTACCTATGGGAATGGGGGAATGCCACACTACCTATGGGAATGGGGGAATGCCACACTACCTATGGAAATAGGGGGGGATGCCACACTACCTATGGAAATGGGGGGGAATGCCACACTACCTATGGAAATAGGGGGGGGATGCCACACTAGCTATGGAAATGGGGGGGAATGCCGCACTACCTATGGAAATAGGGGAGGGATACCACACTACCTATGGAAATAGGGGGGATGCCACACTACCTATGGAAATGGGGGGGAATGCCACACTACCTATGGGAATGGGGGAATGCCGCACTACCTATGGAAATGGGGGGGGGGGGGATGCCACACTACCTATGGAAATGGGGGGGGGGTGCCACACTACCTATGAAAATGGGGGGGGGGTGCCACACTACCTATGGAAATGGGGGAATGCCACACTACCTATGGGAATGGGGGGGATGCCACACTACCTATGGGAATGGGGGAATGCCACACTACCTATGGAAAGGGGGGGGGAATGCCACACTACCTATGGGAATGGGGGGGGGATGCCACACTACCTATGGGAATGGGGGGGGGATGCCACACTATCTATGGAAAGGGGGGGGAATGCCACACTACCTATGGGAATGGGGGGGGATGCCACACTACCTATGGGAATGGGGGGGGGATGCCACACTACCTATGGAAATGGGGGGAGGATGCCACACTACCTATGGAAATTGGGGGATGCCACACTACCTATGGAAATGGGGGGATGCCACACTACCTATGGAAATGGGGGGATGCCACACTACCTATGGAAATGGGGGGGGGGATGCCACACTACCTATGGGAATGGGGGGGGGGATGCCACACTACCTATGGGAATAGGGGGGGGGGAATGCCACACTACCTATGGAAATAGGGGGGGATGCCACACTACCTATGGAAATGGGGGGAGGGATGCCACACTACCTATGGAAATGGGGGGGGGGAATGCCACACTACCTATGGAAATGGGGGGGGGAATGCCACACTACCTATGGAAATGGGGGGAGGAATGCCGCACTACCTATGGAAATGGGGGGGGGAATGCCACACTACCTATGGAAATGGGGGGGAATCCCACACTACTTATGGGAATGGGGGAATGCCACACTACCTATGGAAATAGGGGGGTGCCACACTACCTATGGGAATGGGGGGGGTGCCACACTACCTATGGGAATGGGGGGGGGATGCCACACTACCTATGGAAATAGGGGGGGAATGCCACACTACCTATGGAAATGGGGGGGAATGCCACACTACCTATGGAAATGGGGGGGGGATGCCACACTACCTATGGAAATGGGGGAATGCCACACTACCTATGGGAATGGGGGGAGGATGCCACACTACCTATGGAAATGGGGGAATGCCACACTACCTATGGAAATGGGGGGGATGCCACACTACCTATGGACATGGGGGGGAGGAATGCCACACTACCTATGGACATGGGGGGGGGAATGCCACACTACCTATGGACATGGGGGGGGAATGCCACACTACCTATGGACATGGGGGGGAATGCCACACTACCTATGGAAATGGGGGGGAATGCCACACTACCTATGGAAATGGGGGGGATGCCACACTACCTATGGACATGGGGGGGGGAATGCCACACTACCTATGGACATGGGGGGGGAATGCCACACTACCTATGGAAATGGGGAGGAATGCCACACTACCTATGGAAATGGGGGGGATGCCACACTACCTATGGACATGGGGGGGGGGGGAATGCCACACTACCTATGGACATGGGGGGGGAATGCCACACTACCTATGGAAATGGGGGGGAATGCCACACTACCTATGGACATGGGGGGGGAATGCCACACTACCTATGGAAATGGGGAGGAATGCCACACTACCTATGGAAATGGGGGGGAATGCCACACTACCTATGGACATGGGGGGGGAATGCCACACTACCTATGGAAATGGGGAGGAATGCCACACTACCTATGGAAATGGGGGGGAATGCCACACTACCTATGGGAATGGGGGGGGGGGGGAGGGATGCCACACTACCTATGGGAATGGGGGGGAGGGATGCCACACTACCTATGGAAATGGGGGGGATGCCACACTACCTATGGACATGGGGGGGGAATGCCACACTACCTATGGAAATGGGGGGGATGCCACACTACCTATGGAAATAGGGGGGGATGCCACACTGCCTATGGAAATGGGGGGGAGGGATGCCACACTATCTATGGAAATAGGGGGGGATGCCACACTACCTATGGAAATGGGGGGAGGAATGCCACACTGCCTATGGAAATGGGGGGGGGGATGCCACACTACCTATGGACATGGGGAAGGGGGAATGCCACACTACCTATGGAAATGGGGGGGGTTGGAATGCCACACTACCTATGGAAATGGGGGGAGAATGCCACACTACCTATGGGAATGCCACACTACCTATGGAAATGTGGGGGAGGGATGCCACACTACCTATGGAAATGGGGGGGGGAGGGATGCCACACTACCTATGGAAATAGGGGGAGGGGGAATGCCACACTAGCTATGGAAATGGGGGGAGGATGCCACACTACCTATGGAAATAGGGGGAGGGGGAATGCCACACTAGCTATGGAAATGGGGGGGGGGGATGCCACACTACCTATGGAAATGGGGGGGAGGGATGCCACACTACCTATGGAAATGGGGGGGGATGCCACACTACCTATGGAAATGGGGGGGAGGGATGCCACACTACCTATGGAAATGGGGGAAGAATGCCACACTACCTATGGAAATGGGGGGGGGATGCCACACTACCTATGGAAATGGGGGGGGGGTGCCACACTACCTATGGAAATAGGGGGGGATGCCACACTACCTATGGGAATGGGGGAATGCCGCACTACCTATGGAAATAGGGGGAGGGATGCCACACTACCTATGGAAATGGGGGGGGATGCCACACTACCTATGGAGATGGGGGGAGGGATACCACACTACCTATGGAAATGGGGGGGAATGCCACACTACCTATGGAAATGGGGGGGGAATGCCACACTACCTATGGAAATGGGGGGGGGGGGATGCCACACTACCTATGGAAATGGGGGGGGGGATGCCACACTACCTATGGGAATGGGGGAATGCCGCACTACCTATGGAAATAGGGGGAGGGATGCCACACTACCTATGGAAATGGGGGGGGGGATACCACACTACCTATGGAAATAGGGGGGGGATGCCACACTACCTATGGAAATGGGGGGGAATGCCACACTACCTATGGAAATGGGGGGGGGTGCCACACTACCTATGGAAATGGGGGGGGGGGTGCCACACTACCTATGGAAATGGGAGAATGCCACACTACCTATGGAAATGGGGGGGTTGGAATGCCACACTACCTATGAAAATGGGGGGGAATGCCACACTACCTATGGAAATGGGGGGAGGAATGCCACACTACCTATGGGAATGGGGGGAGGGATGCCACACTACCTATGGAAATGGGGGGGGGATGCCACACTACCTATGGGAATGGGGGAATGCCACACTACCTATGGGAATGGGGGAATGCCACACTACCTATGGAAATAGGGGGGGATGCCACACTACCTATGGAAATGGGGGGGAATGCCACACTACCTATGGAAATAGGGGGGGGATGCCACACTAGCTATGGAAATGGGGGGGAATGCCGCACTACCTATGGAAATAGGGGGGATGCCACACTACCTATGGAAATGGGGGGGAATGCCACACTACCTATGGGAATGGGGGAATGCCGCACTACCTATGGAAATGGGGGGGGGGGATGCCACACTACCTATGGAAATGGGGGGGGGGGGGTGCCACACTACCTATGAAAATGGGGGGGGGTGCCACACTACCTATGGAAATGGGGGAATGCCACACTACCTATGGGAATGGGGGGGATGCCACACTACCTATGGGAATGGGGGAATGCCACACTACCTATGGAAAGGGGGGGGGAATGCCACACTACCTATGGGAATGGGGGGGGGATGCCACACTACCTATGGGAATGGGGGGGGATGCCACACTACCTATGGGAATGGGGGGGGATGCCACACTATCTATGGAAAGGGGGGGGAATGCCACACTACCTATGGGAATGGGGGGGGATGCCACACTACCTATGGGAATGGGGGGGGATGCCACACTACCTATGGAAATGGGGGGAGGATGCCACACTACCTATGGAAATGGGGGGGGATGCCACACTACCTATGGAAATGGGGGGGGAATGCCACACTACCTATGGAAATTGGGGGATGCCACACTACCTATGGAAATGGGGGGATGCCACACTACCTATGGAAATGGGGGGGGGGGATGCCACACTACCTATGGGAATGGGGGGGGGATGCCACACTACCTATGGGAATAGGGGGGGGGAATGCCACACTACCTATGGAAATAGGGGGGGATGCCACACTACCTATGGAAATGGGGGGAGGGATGCCACACTACCTATGGAAATGGGGGGGGGGGGGGAATGCCACACTACCTATGGAAATGGGGGGGGGGAATGCCACACTACCTATGGAAATGGGGGGAGGAATGCCGCACTACCTATGGAAATGGGGGGGGGGAATGCCACACTACCTATGGAAATGGGGGGGAATCCCACACTACTTATGGGAATGGGGGAATGCCACACTACCTATGGAAATAGGGGGGTGCCACACTACCTATGGGAATGGGGGGGGTGCCACACTACCTATGGGAATGGGGGGGGGATGCCACACTACCTATGGAAATAGGGGGGGAATGGCACACTACCTATGGAAATGGGGGGGAATGCCACACTACCTATGGAAATGGGGGGGGGATGCCACACTACCTATGGAAATGGGGGAATGCCACACTACCTATGGGAATGGGGGGAGGATGCCACACTACCTATGGAAATGGGGGGAATGCCACACTACCTATGGAAATGGGGGGGATGCCACACTACCTATGGACATGGGGGGGAGGAATGCCACACTACCTATGGACATGGGGGGGGGGAATGCCACACTACCTATGGACATGGGGGGGGAATGCCACACTACCTATGGACATGGGGGGGAATGCCACACTACCTATGGAAATGGGGGGGAATGCCACACTACCTATGGAAATGGGGGGGATGCCACACTACCTATGGACATGGGGGGGGGAATGCCACACTACCTATGGACATGGGGGGGGAATGCCACACTACCTATGGAAATGGGGAGGAATGCCACACTACCTATGGAAATGGGGAGGAATGCCACACTACCTATGGACATGGGGGGGGGAATGCCACACTACCTATGGAAATGGGGGGGGAATGCCACACTACCTATGGAAATGGGGGGGAATGCCACACTACCTATGGAAATGGGGGGGATGCCACACTACCTATGGACATGGGGGGGGGGGAATGCCACACTACCTATGGACATGGGGGGGGAATGCCACACTACCTATGGAAATGGGGGGGAATGCCACACTACCTATGGACATGGGGGGGGGAATGCCACACTACCTATGGAAATGGGGAGGAATGCCACACTACCTATGGAAATGGGGGGGATGCCACACTACCTATGGACATGGGGGGGGGGAATGCCACACTACCTATGGACATGGGGGGGGAATGCCACACTACCTATGGAAATGGGGAGGAATGCCACACTACCTATGGAAATGGGGGGGAATGCCACACTACCTATGGGAATGGGGGGGGGGAGGGATGCCACACTACCTATGGAAATGGGGGGGAGGGATGCCACACTACCTATGGAAATGGGGGGGGATGCCACACTACCTATGGACATGGGGGGGGAATGCCACACTACCTATGGAAATGGGGGGGATGCCACACTACCTATGGAAATGGGGGGGAGGGATGCCACACTACCTATGGAAAGGGGGGGGATGCCACACTACCTATGGAAATGGAGGGGATGCCACACTACCTATGGAAATGGGGGGGAGGGATGCCACACTACCTTTGGAAACGGGGGGGATGCCACACTACCTATGGAAATGGGGGGGATGCCACACTACCTATGGGAATGGGGGGAGGATGCCACACTACCTATGGAAATGGGGGAATGCCACACTACCTATGGGAATGGGGGGATGCCACACTACCTATGGACATGGGGGGGAATGCCATACTACCTATGGACATGGGGGGGGAATGCCACACTACCTATGGAAATGGGGAGGAATGCCACACTACCTATGGAAATGGGGGGGATGCCACACTACCTATGGACATGGGGGGGGGATGCCACACTACCTATGGACATGGGGGGGGAATGCCACACTACCTATGGAAATGGGGGGGAGGGATGCCACACTACCTATGGAAAGGGGGGGATGCCACACTACCTATGGAAATGGAGGGGATGCCACACTACCTATGGAAATGGGGGGGAGGGATGCCACACTACCTATGGAAATAGGGGGGGATGCCACACTACCTATGGAAATGGGGGGAGGATGCCACACTACCTATGGAAATGGGGGGATGCCACACTACCTATGGACATGGGGGGGAATGCCACACTACCTATGGAAATGGGGGGGATGCCACACTACCTATGGACATGGGGGGGGGGGATGCCACACTACCTATGGACATGGGGGGGGAATGCCACACTACCTATGGAAATGGGGGGGAGGGATGCCACACTACCTATGGAAAGGGGGGGATGCCACACTACCTATGGAAATGGAGGGGATGCCACACTACCTATGGAAATGGGGGGATGCCACACTACCTATGGACATGGGGGGGAATGCCACACTACCTATGGACATGGGGGGGGAATGCCACACTACCTATGGAAATGGGGGGGATGCCACACTACCTATGGACATGGGGGGGGGATGCCACACTACCTATGGACATGGGGGGGGAATGCCACACTACCTATGGAAATGGGGGGGAGGGATGCCACACTACCTATGGAAAGGGGGGGATGCCACACTACCTATGGAAATGGAGGGGATGCCACACTACCTATGGAAATGGGGGGGAGGGATGCCACACTACCTATGGAAATGGGGGGAGGATGCCACACTACCTATGGAAAGGGGGGGAGGATGCCACACTACCTATGGAAATGGGGGGGTGCCACACTACTTATGGAAAGGGGGGGAGGATGCCACACTACCTATGGAAATGGGGGGGGGGGGGTGCCACACTACCTATGGAAATGGGGGGAGGGATGCCACACTACCTATGGAAATGGGGGGGAGGGATGCCACACTACCTATGGAAATAGGGGGGGATGCCACACTACCTATGGAAATGGGGGGGAGGGATGCCACACTACCTATGGAAATAGGGGGGGATGCCACACTACCTATGGAAATGGGGGGAGGAATGCCACACTGCCTATGGAAATGGGGGGGGGGATGCCACACTACCTATGGACATGGGGAAGGGGGAATGCCACACTACCTATGGAAATGGGGGGGTTGGAATGCCACACTACCTATGGAAATGGGGGGAGAATGCCACACTACCTATGGGAATGCCACACTACCTATGGAAATGTGGGGGAGGGATGCCACACTACCTATGGAAATGGGGGGGGGGGAGGGATGCCACACTACCTATGGAAATAGGGGGAGGGGGAATGCCACACTAGCTATGGAAATGGGGGGAGGATGCCACACTACCTATGGAAATAGGGGGAGGGGGAATGCCACACTAGCTATGGAAATGGGGGGGGGATGCCACACTACCTATGGAAATGGGGGGGAGGGATGCCACACTACCTATGGAAATGGGGGGGGGATGCCACACTACCTATGGAAATGGGGGGGAGGGATGCCACACTACCTATGGAAATGGGGGAAGAATGCCACACTACCTATGGAAATGGGGGGGGGATGCCACACTACCTATGGAAATGGGGGGGGGGGGGTGCCACACTACCTATGGAAATAGGGGGGGATGCCACACTACCTATGGGAATGGGGGAATGCCGCACTACCTATGGAAATAGGGGGAGGGATGCCACACTACCTATGGAAATGGGGGGGGATGCCACACTACCTATGGAAATGGGGGGAGGGATACCACACTACCTATAGAAATGGGGGGGAATGCCACACTACCTATGGAAATGGGGGGAATGCCACACTACCTATGGAAATGGGGGGGGGGATGCCACACTACCTATGGAAATGGGGGGGGGGGGTGCCACACTACCTATGGGAATGGGGGAATGCCGCACTACCTATGGAAATAGGGGGAGGGATGCCACACTACCTATGGAAATGGGGGGGGGGGGGATACCACACTACCTATGGAAATAGGGTGGGACGCCACACTACCTATGGAAATGGGGGGGAATGCCACACTACCTATGGAAATGGGGGGGGGGATGCCACACTACCTATGGAAATGGGGGGGGGTGCCACACTACCTATGGAAATGGGAGAATGCCACACTACCTATGGAAATGGGGGGGGATGCCACACTACCTATGGGAATGGGGGAATGCCACACTACCTATGGAAATGGGGGGGTTGGAATGCCACACTACCTATGAAAATGGGGGGAATGCCACACTACCTATGGAAATGGGGGGGAGGGATGCCACACTACCTATGGAAAGGGGGGGATGCCACACTACCTATGGAAATGGAGGGGATGCCACACTACCTATGGAAATGGGGGGGAGGGATGCCACACTACCTATGGAAATGGGGGGAGGATGCCACACTACCTATGGAAACGGGGGGAGGATGCCACACTACCTATGGAAATGGGGGGGTGCCACACTACCTATGGAAAGGGGGGGAGGATGCCACACTACCTATGGAAATGGGGGGGGTGCCACACTACCTATGGAAATGGGGGGAGGGATGCCACACTACCTATGGAAATGGGGGGGGAGGGATGCCACACTACCTATGGAAATAGGGGGGGATGCCACACTACCTATGGAAATGGGGGGGAGGGATGCCACACTACCTATGGAAATAGGGGGGGATGCCACACTACCTATGGAAATGGGGGGAGGAATGCCACACTGCCTATGGAAATGGGGGGGGGGATGCCACACTACCTATGGACATGGGGAAGGGGGAATGCCACACTACCTATGGAAATGGGGGGGTTGGAATGCCACACTACCTATGGAAATGGGGGGAGAATGCCACACTACCTATGGGAATGCCACACTACCTATGGAAATGGGGGGGGGAGGGATGCCACACTACCTATGGAAATAGGGGGAGGGGGAATGCCACACTAGCTATGGAAATGGGGGGGGGATGCCACACTACCTATGGAAATAGGGGGAGGGGGAATGCCACACTAGCTATGGAAATGGGGGGGGGATGCCACACTACCTATGGAAATGGGGGGGAGGGATGCCACACTACCTATGGAAATGGGGGGGGGATGCCACACTACCTATGGAAATGGGGGGGAGGGATGCCACACTACCTATGGAAATGGGGGAAGAATGCCACACTACCTATGGAAATGGGGGGGGGGGGGGATGCCACACTACCTATGGAAATGGGGGGGGGGGGTGCCACACTACCTGTGGAAATAGGGGGGGATGCCACACTACCTATGGGAATGGGGGAATGCCGCACTACCTATGGAAATAGGGGGAGGGATGCCACACTACCTATGGAAATGGGGGGGGATGCCACACTACCTATGGAAATGGGGGGAGGGATACCACACTACCTATGGAAATGGGGGGGAATGCCACACTACCTATGGAAATGGGGGGGGAATGCCACACTACCTATGGAAATGGGGGGGGGGGGATGCCACACTACCTATGGAAATGGGGGGGGGGGTGCCACACTACCTATGGGAATGGGGGAATGCCGCACTACCTATGGAAATAGGGGGAGGGATGCCACACTACCTATGGAAATGGGGGGGGGGATACCACACTACCTATGGAAATAGGGGGGGACGCCACACTACCTATGGAAATGGGGGGGAATGCCACACTACCTATGGAAATGGGGGGGGGGGTGCCACACTACCTATGGAAATGGGGGGGGGGGTGCCACACTACCTATGGAAATGGGAGAATGCCACACTACCTATGGAAATGGGGGGGGGATGCCACACTACCTATGGGAATGGGGGAATGCCACACTACCTATGGAAATGGGGGGGTTGGAATGCCACACTACCTATGAAAATGGGGGGGAATGCCACACTACCTATGGGAATGGGGGGAGGGATGCCACACTACCTATGGAAATGGGGGGAGGAATGCCACACTACCTATGGGAATGGGGGGAGGGATGCCACACTACCTATAGAAATGGGGGGGGGGATGCCACACTACCTATGGGAATGGGGGAATGCCACACTACCTATGGAAATGGGGGGGGGGGGGGATACCACACTACCTATGGAAATAGGGGGGGATGCCACACTACCTATGGAAATGGGGGGGAATGCCACACTACCTATGGAAATAGGGGGGGGGATGCCACACTAGCTATGGAAATGGGGGGGAATGCCGCACTACCTATGGAAATAGGGGAGGGATACCACACTACCTATGGAAATAGGGGGGATGCCACACTACCTATGGAAATGGGGGGGAATGCCACACTACCTATGGGAATGGGGGAATGCCGCACTACCTATGGAAATGGGGGGGGGGGGGATGCCACACTA
The DNA here is from genome assembly GCA_027917425.1 of Gastrophryne carolinensis. Taxonomy (NCBI): domain Eukaryota; kingdom Metazoa; phylum Chordata; class Amphibia; order Anura; family Microhylidae; genus Gastrophryne; species Gastrophryne carolinensis. Next base: position 397,024,246 of record CM051238.1, on the reverse strand, counting down.
CCTATGGAAATGGGGGGGGGGGTGCCACACTACCTATGAAAATGGGGGGGGGGGGGTGCCACACTACCTATGGAAATGGGGGAATGCCACACTACCTATGGGAATGGGGGGGATGCCACACTACCTATGGGAATGGGGGAATGCCACACTACCTATGGAAAGGGGGGGGAATGCCACACTACCTATGGGAATGGGGGGGGGATGCCACACTACCTATGGGAATGGGGGGGGATGCCACACTATCTATGGAAAGGGGGGGGGAATGCCACACTACCTATGGGAATGGGGGGGGGATGCCACACTACCTATGGGAATGGGGGGGGGGGATGCCACACTACCTATGGAAATGGGGGGAGGATGCCACACTACCTATGGAAATGGGGGGGGATGCCACACTACCTATGGAAATGGGGGGGGAATGCCACACTACCTATGGAAATTGGGGGATGCCACACTACCTATGGAAATGGGGGGATGCCACACTACCTATGGAAATGGGGGGATGCCACACTACCTATGGAAATGGGGGGGGGGATGCCACACTACCTATGGGAATGGGGGGGGGGATGCCACACTACCTATGGGAATAGGGGGGGGGATGCCACACTACCTATGGAAATAGGGGGGAATGCCACACTACCTATGGAAATGGGGGGGGATGCCACACTACCTATGGGAATGGGGGAATGCCACACTACCTATGGACATGGGGGGGGGGGGGGAATGCCACACTATCTATGGAAATGGGGGGGGGGGAATGCCACACTACCTATGGAAATGGGGGGGGGGGATGCCACACTACCTATGGAAATGGGGGGAGGAATGCCGCACTACCTATGGAAATGGGGGGGGGGAATGCCACACTACCTATGGAAATGGGGGGGGGGGGGAATGCCACACTACCTATGGAAATAGGGGGGGATGCCACACTACCTATGGAAATGGGGGGAGGGATGCCACACTACCTATGGAAATGGGGGGGGGGAATGCCACACTACCTATGGAAATGGGGGGGGGGATGCCACACTACCTATGGAAATGGGGGGAGGAATGCCGCACTACCTATGGAAATGGGGGGGGGAATGCCACACTACCTATGGAAATAGGGGGAGGGGGAATGCCACACTACCTATGGAAATAGGGGGGTGCCACACTACCTATGGGAATGGGGGGGGTGCCACACTACCTATGGGAATGGGGGGGGGGATGCCACAACTACCTATGGAAATAGGGGGGGAATGCCACACTACCTATGGAAATGGGGGGGGGGATGCCACACTACCTATGGGAATGGGGGGGATGCCACACTACCTATGGAAATGGGGGGAGGATGCCACACTACCTATGGGAATGGGGGGAGGATGCCACACTACCTATGGAAAGGGGGGGGAGGATGCCACACTACCTATGGAAATGGGGGGGATGCCACACTACCTATGGAAATGGGGGGAGGATGCCACACTACCTATGGGAATGGGGGGAGGATGCCACACTACCTATGGAAATGGGGGAATGCCACACTACCTATGGAAATGGGGGAATGCCACACTACCTATGGAAATGGGGGGGATGCCACACTACCTATGGACATGGGGGGGAATGCCACACTACCTATGGACATGGGGGGGATGCCACACTACCTATGGAAATGGGGGGGATGCCACACTACCTATGGAAATGGGGAGGAATGCCACACTACCTATGGAAATGGGGGGGATGCCACACTACCTATGGAAATGGGGGGGAGGGATGCCACACTACCTATGGAAAGGGGGGGATGCCACACTACCTATGGAAATGGAGGGGATGCCACACTACCTATGGAAATGTGGGGGAGGGATGCCACACTACCTTTGGAAACGGGGGGGGATGCCACACTACCTATGGAAATGGGGGGGTGCCACACTACGTATGGACATGGGGGGGGAATGCCACACTACCTATGGAAATGGGGAGGAATGCCACACTACCTATGGAAATGGAGGGGATGCCACACTACCTATGGAAATGGGGGGGGAGGGATGCCACACTACCTATGGACATGGGGGGGGGAATGCCACACTACCTATGGACATGGGGGGGGAATGCCACACTACCTATGGACATGGGGGGGAATGCCACACTACCTATGGAAATGGGGGGGAGGGATGCCACACTACCTATGGAAATGGGGGGGGGGATGCCACACTACCTATGGACATGGGGGGGAATGCCACACTACCTATGGAAATGGGGGGGAGGGATGCCACACTACCTATGGAAAGGGGGGGAGGATGCCACACTACCTATGGAAATGGAGGGGATGCCACACTACCTATGGAAATGGGGGGGAGGGATGCCACACTACCTATGGAAATAGGGGGGGATGCCACACTACCTATGGAAATGGGGGGAGGATGCCACACTACCTATGGAAATGGGGGAATGCCACACTACCTATGGAAATGGGGGGAGGATGCCACACTACCTATGGAAATGGGGGGGTGCCACACTACTTATGGAAATGGGGGGAGGGATGCCACACTACCTATGGAAATGGGGGGGAGGGATGCCACACTACCTATGGAAATAGGGGGAGGAATGCCACACTGCCTATGGAAATGGGGGGGGGGGGGATGCCACACTACCTATGGAAATGGGGGGGGGGGGGAGGGATGCCACACTACCTATGGAAATAGGGGGAGGGGGAATGCCACACTAGCTATGGAAATGGGGGGGGGGATGCCACACTACCTATGGAAATGGGGGGGAGGGATGCCACACTACCTATGGAAATGGGGGGGGGATGCCACACTACCTATGGAAATGGGGGGGAGGGATGCCACACTACCTATGGAAATGGGGGAAGAATGCCACACTACCTATGGAAATGGGGGGGGGGGTGCCACACTACCTATGGAAATGGGGGGGGGGGGTGCCACACTACCTATGGAAATGGGGGGGGGGGTGCCACACTACCTATGGAAATAGGGGGGGATGCCACACTACCTATAGAAATGGGGGGGGGGGGGATGCCACACTACCTATGGAAATGGGGGAAGAATGCCACACTACCTATGGAAATGGGGGGGGGGGGGGTGCCACACTACCTATGGAAATGGGGGGGGGGGGGTGCCACACTACCTATGGAAATGGGGGAAGAATGCCACACTACCTATGGAAATGGGAGGGGGGGTGCCACACTACCTATGGAAATAGGGGGGGATGCCACACTACCTATAGAAATGGGGGGGGGATGCCACACTACCTATGGAAATGAGGGGGTGCCACACTACCTATGGGAATGGGGGAATGCCGCACTACCTATGGAAATAGGGGGAGGGATGCCACACTACCTATGGAAATGGGGGGGGATGCCACACTACCTATGGAAATGGGGGGAGGGATACCACACTACCTATGGAAATAGGGGGGGATGCCACACTACCTATGGACATGGGGGGGAATGCCACACTACCTATGGAAATGGGGGGGGGGGGTGCCACACTACCTATGGAAATGGGGGGGATGCCACACTACCTATGGGAATGGGGGAATGCCGCACTACCTATGGAAATAGGGGGAGGGATGCCACACTACCTATGGAAATGGGGGGGGGATACCACACTACCTATGGAAATAGGGGGGGATGCCACTCTACCTATGGAAATGGGGGGGAATGCCACACTACCTATGGAAATGGGGGGGGGGATGCCACACTACCTATGGAAATGGGGGGGGGTGCCACACTACCTATGGAAATGGGAGAATGCCACACTACCTATGGAAATGGGGGGGTTGGAATGCCACACTACCTATGAAAATGGGGGGGAATGCCACACTACCTATGGGAATGGGGGGAGGGATGCCACACTACCTATGGAAATGGGGGGAGGAATGCAACACTACCTATGGAAATGGGGGGGGATGCCACACTACCTATGGAAATGTGGGGGAGGGATGCCACACTACCTATGGAAATGGGGGGGGGGTGCCACACTACCTATGGAAATAGGGGGGGAAGCCACACTAGCTATGGAAATGGGGGGGAATGCCACACTACCTATGGAAATGGGGGGGGGATGCCACACTACCTATGGGAATGGGGGAATGCCACACTACCTATGGAAATGGGGGGGGGGATACCACACTACCTATGGAAATAGGGGGGGATGCCACACTACCTATGGAAATGGGGGGGAATGCCACACTACCTATGGAAATAGGGGGGGATGCCACACTAGCTATGGAAATGGGGGGGAATGCCGCACTACCTATGGAAATAGGGGAGGGATGCCACACTACCTATGGAAATGGGGGGGGATACCACACTACCTATGGAAATAGGGGGGATGCCACACTACCTATGGAAATGGGGGGGGAATGCCACACTACCTATGGGAATGGGGGAATGCCGCACTACCTATGGAAATGGGGGGGGGGATGCCACACTACCTATGGAAATGGGGGGGGGGGGTGCCACACTACCTATGAAAATGGGGGGGGGGGGTGCCACACTACCTATGGAAATGGGGGAATGCCACACTACCTATGGGAATGGGGGGGATGCCACACTACCTATGGGAATGGGGGAATGCCACACTACCTATGGAAAGGGGGGGGGGAATGCCACACTACCTATGGGAATGGGGGGGATGCCACACTACCTATGGGAATGGGGGGGATGCCACACTACCTATGGGAATGGGGGGGGATGCTACACTATCTATGGAAAGGGGGGGGAATGCCACACTACCTATGGGAATGGGGGGGGATGCCACACTACCTATGGGAATGGGGGGGGGATGCCACACTACCTATGGAAATGGGGGGAGGATGCCACACTACCTATGGAAATGGGGGGGGATGCCACACTACCTATGGAAATGGGGGGGAATGCCACACTACCCATGGAAATTGGGGGATGCCACACTACCTATGGAAATGGGGGGATGCCACACTACCTATGGAAATGGGGGGATGCCACACTACCTATGGAAATGGGGGGGGGGGGGGATGCCACACTACCTATGGGAATGGGGGGGGATGCCACACTACCTATGGGAATGGGGGGGGATGCCACACTACCTATGGAAATAGGGGGGAATGCCACACTACCTATGGAAATGGGGGGGGATGCCACACTACCTATGGGAATGGGGGAATGCCACACTACCTATGGACATGGGGGGGGGGGAATGCCACACTATCTATGGAAATGGGGGGGGGAATGCCACACTACCTATGGAAATGGGGGGGGATGCCACACTACCTATGGGAATGGGGGAATGCCACACTACCTATGGAAATGGGGGGAGGAATGCCGCACTACCTATGGAAATGGGGGGGGGGGATGCCACACTACCTATGGAAATGGGGGGGGGGAATGCCACACTACCTATGGAAATAGGGGGGGATGCCACACTACCTATGGAAATGGGGGGAGGGATGCCACACTACCTATGGAAATGGGGGGGAATCCCACACTACTTATGGGAATGAGGGAATGCCACACTACCTATGGAAATAGGGGGAGGGGGAATGCCACACTACCTATGGAAATAGGGGGGGTGCCACACTACCTATGGGAATGGGGGGGGGATGCCACACTACCTATGGAAATAGGGGGGGAATGCCACACTACCTATGGAAATGGGGGGGGGGGATGCCACACTACCTATGGGAATGGGGGAATGCCACACTACCTATGGACATGGGGGGGGGGGGGAATGCCACACTATCTATGGAAATGGGGGGGGGGGATGCCACACTACCTATGGAAATGGGGGGGGATGCCACACTACCTATGGGAATGGGGGAATGCCACACTACCTTTGGAAATGGGGGGGGGGGGGGAATGCCACACTACCTATGGAAATAGGGGGGGATGCCACACTACCTATGGAAATGGGGGGGAGGAATGCCACACTACCTATGGAAATGGGGGGGAATCCCACACTACCTATGGGAATGGGGGAATGCCACACTACCTATGGAAATAGGGGGGGTGCCACACTACCTATGGGAGTGGGGGAATGCCACAATGCCTATGATAAGGGGGGGGGCACACTATCTATATGGGAAATGGGAGGGGGGAATGCCACACTGCCTATATGGGGAATGGGATAGGGGATGCCACACGGCCTATATGGGAAATGGGATAGGGGATGTTACACTGCCTATATGGGGAATGGGATGAGGGAATGTCACACTGCCTATATGCGGAATGGGATAGGGGATGTTACACTGTCTATATGGGGAATGGGATGAGGGAATGTCACACTGACTATATGGGGAATGGGATAGGGGATGCCACACTGCCTATGCCATTGGGGTATCCCACACAGCCTATGGGAATAGGGGGATGCCATGCTGCCTATATGGGGAATGGGATGGGGGGGATGCCACACTGTTTGTAATGGTGTGTTTGGTTTAAATCATTTTCTTTTTCCTCCTCCAAATCTTAGGTGCGTCTTATGGGCAGGTGCGTCTTATGGGGCGAAAAAAGCGGTAATAATATTTAGATATATTTGTTTGCCTACTTTAGTTGAGCCAGACAGTAAATATATATATATATATATATATATATATATATATATATATATATAATATTTTAGTTATTAAATTGTTTACTTATATCTGGTATTATATTCTATTGATGTTTTTTATAATAATAATTGTTTGCATATTTGCCCATATTGGTTCCAGGAGCCATTGGTTATGATTTTTTTAGTAGATTTATTGTTTACAGAATTTGGACGAGCCATTCAGGAGTTAAAATTGTTTACAGTGTGGCAGTTGACTATTGGCAAATATAATGCCTGATACAAAGGTAAAAAGTGAGATTAATGTACCTGTCTGGAAAATCCAATAAATCACCATAACTGTTACTGGTAAACCCATAAACAAGGCCTCCCGGCGTGGAGTTCTGACATCACACTTCAGATGACATCACTACACTTCTGGGGGTTATTCTTCACTTGCTATAGATGTATGGAATACAACACCAACCAGCTACATAGCTGGATCCACCTACCCCTATAGTTCCCCTATAGTTCCAACTCATGCCAACCACTGCTGATACTTATATAGACACTGTGCCAGGGTCTGCAATATTGTGAGTGCAATTAAAATCAGATGCGTATTGGCAGAAGGCCATGCAAATATTATAATAATATTATACCTATCTGGTGGAACGTTTGATATACTGAGCTATGTTCAAAAAACTAAACTAAACTAAAGTATGTGATGTCAAGCAGCTGTCCCCAGCAATCCTGTCCCGCTCTGCTGAGCTGATTGGGGGACGGGATAAACCTGTAAACCCCGATATCTCTGCCATTTCTACTTCAATTTAGAAAAACAGCAAACCAAACATAGCCCGACACAATGGTGTAACAATTACCTTTGCCTGCAGTATCACATTAAAATGAATGTGATGTGTAATTATTCCTAATCACATACTGTCTGTAAGCTTTATATGTGTAAGTCCGGTACAATGTATAATGTGTACTTACATGCCAATGCCACTAGTAGGCAGCACACCAAGAGCTTCAACGATGCCATCTTTCTGCAAAACATTCGTTTTAAAATTATAATTAGAATCCTAATCTACTATCTAATACACTATATAGTATGTACCCAGTATAGATGTATTTGCAGTTTCCTTTAGTAGTTGCCCTTAAAGTGGACCAAAACTCACACCGATCGGCCCAGGAATCTATAAGATTGCCGGGCTGAACGATTCCGTCCACCGGGGCATCCAAAACTGGGAGTCAGAATCAGAATAGTAATCAGCTTGAGCCATTAGGGCTAGTGGGTTCCTAGGTGGCTATTTTGATTGGGATTTAGACTTTCATTAAATGTGACTTGTAGCAGCAAGCTCTATGTTCAGCTGGTAGTGCTGCTTCTATTATAGAGCCAGGGCTGGATTATGAGGGGGGCACAAGGGGCCTCCACCACTTGCCCTGTAAAGAGGGCCTCCACCAACCTTTGGGTTGTGATCTGATCCAGGAGGCTTTTCACTCTTTGGTCTGACGGTCTGTGGAGCCAGCAACAAAGCTATTGGCGGCAGTGGGTTTTTTTTTTTGCTTTTGCTAACCTGCAGCCAAAGCCACCACAGAGAGGACAGAGAGTCTAGAGCAGCAAAGCCATTGTCAACAACGCTACAGTGATGGGTGGGTACAGAGCTGTCGGTGGCCGCTCACTGCACATAAGCCACCAACCACAGCTAACGTTCCAGTAAGTAGGCGGGTGCCAGACAACCACCAATCAGTTACTTGGCTGGACTATTATTTTAAAGAGAAAAAAATACTGTATATGAGGCCTCCACCAGATTTTGTGCCCAGGGGTCTCCACCACACTTAATCCGGCCCTGTATAGAGCTGACAGTCCCCCTCCCCCTTCCCCCAAACTGTATCACACAATGTTTTTTTATCCATTAAAGGTGATCAGTAGGGTGGGAAATCACCATCTAGGTTTGTGCCACAGGGCACCCAGTCTAGTGTTAAAATTGGGTGCTCTGGGACATTGAAGTTGCCCAAGCACCTGGACCAACCTGCCACCAACATGACACAAAAGGCTTAATGTGGTCCAATACCTATTTTCTACAAAATGGGTGCTAGACCACAAACGGACAGGTGCTTTAAAGTGGACCGATCACGTGCTGGCCACCTAGGTGCCTAATCAGGTTTCCTGCTGTGTGAACCCCCCTCCCCACCAGATAGCCCACAAACTCCTTACCTTTCCACCGGTTACTCGCTGCGATCACAAGACGTGGACTCATCCCCAGTATCCCTGCAGCTGTGCGCACCCCCTTGCCCAGGCATTTAGATAGGCTTGGGGGGGGGAGCCTTACTCCACAGAGAACCTGGGGATCGGGCTGCCGTCCCTCAATGCAAAACAAGAGCTTTCTGGCATGCATTAGAATGCAGGGCATAAATTGCTGATAGGACAAGAGCCCGCACATGTGCTGTGGGAATGGCGGAAAGGTGAGTTGGGGGTTTTCACACTGTAGAGCATCCTAATCTGTGTGTGCAGCTGGCAATGTTGCTTCTGTTATAGAGCTGCCAGTACTCCCCCCACACAAATCTGTATCACGCAAGGCATTTTAGCCATTACAGGGGCTCAGTAGGGGGATATTACTATCTAGGTTAGTGTCACATTTCAAGATAAGAAATACTTATCATTTTATTATATTATAAATATTATAAAATATATACCTTATTTTAAATGTTATAAGTTTATAATGCATTCCCTGTGCCTATATTTAAGTGGGAGACACCCTTGGATGTAACACCCGTTTTTTCATTTACATTCTTTAGGATCTGCTTATATTTGGTAAGTGCACTGTGTGATTGGTGACAGGATCTGTCATTACAGAATCTGGAATTAATGTGCTGTATTAGCTCACAGCATTGTTGAAGCACTGTTAACAGATTAAAATATTGCTCCACGCCCATCTGTAACTATTAAAAACTTTTTGCACCTTTTGTAACTAACATTCTCTATGAATTGAAGATAAGCTTCTTAGATTACTTAGTTCATAAGTCTTGTAGACTAAATACGTATATTTGAAGGCAAGACTACTTATTTCTATTCATCAGACATGAGCCCTGTGATGAAACATGTACTTGTGACTTTACCTATAACTCTCCATTATAACTTGATCCTTGTGTCTCTAGGCCTCTCCAACTGTTGAAGATGACCCCATTTAATGTCCTTCCCTCCTACACTGGAAACATCTAATAATCTCCTGATTGCCTCTAAAAACCCATCTTATAATGGTCTCATGGTCGCTATCAGATTAGCTGCTGAAAGTGGAAACTGTTTTCGAGAAATCCTAAGCCTACACTATAAGTATTTGCGAAAAGCCACATATCTATTTGGGTATCACATGGTTTAGAGTTGCAGATCGGGACTAGTAGAAGTCAATTCCTACCCAAGTTTATTCTTTGATGTGCAGGTAACTATCTTTTATAGGTCAGTAGTACTTGAGGACGGGGTGGGAAATGCTATCCTGGGTCTAATAGTTAGGGTGGGATCCTCCTAAATAAAGTTTTGGAAACTACACTAGTAAATGCCTATCAACCTGACTTCTAGAGAAATTTGTATAGTTTTGTCCTAAGCTCGCATCAGATGAAACAACAAATTATAATATATATATATAATTTCATCTCATTCTTCCATATCCCTTTCAGCTTACCTGTCCTCAGTGACCTCGACCAATATTCCCAGTAAAATAAGTCTCCTTTTATACTCTCTTTTGCCATACAACACACACCCTATAATTTCCCCTTGAATAATTTATTCTTTAGGTGTGTACAGTGGTATGGCTGGTTAGGGGACTCCACCCAATAATAATGTATAAAACAAATTCATACATATAAGCATTGTATGTGTCAAAACAAGGTGAAGATACGCTAAAAACTAGGTTCAGTAAGACCAATAAATGTTCCTTGCTCCGGCATAAAATTTGTTAAAGCTACATGTTGAAACACATGGAAGATGTGAAAGGCAAATAAATCTGTAGAAGCTGTGCAGGCTTCTAGCCTTTAGGGTCGGGGGCCACCGAGGCTGGCCTGCACGCCCTGGTCTACAAGCACCCAATAGCTGGTGCTCGGGCTGGTTATGCTGGGAAGGGGGGGAGCCCATTGAATTAAAAAAAAAATGTTAAGGGTTTTTAACTCTTAACATTCTATCAAAAGCGTGGGGTTTGGCCAATTCCAGGGAGACCGGAATTTTTGGTGTAAACCTTTATAGTATGGATAGTAGTTGTATTTTATTCGTAAATGTTATAAAGTGCTCTTTTAAGTTTGGGGGTCTCCTGGGTCGGAACAGGGGGCTACTGTTACACATGTGGTACCGTTGTATTCAGGAGAAATTGGGCTTTCACATACAATATGGTTTTCTTGAATAAAATTCATGTTTTATTTAAAATAAGCAAGACATTCCATGTTAATGCCTAAATCCTGCCCAAAATATATATACACGTTTCTTGGAAATTCCTGCAAAAATCACAGTTAAACATAGAGCAAAATAATGAAAAATGACCCGTCAACAGAGGGTGACAAAATCTCAAGTAGGCTGTCAGTAGATATGCATGTTGGGTATTGTTCTGTTTGTAGGACCTTGTGCTTTCATATTTAGCTTGTTTTTTCTTTTTTGCATATTGATATTTTAGGAAATTGTGTTTTTTATTCTGCTTTTATATACTTAATTATGGAAACCCTGTGGAACCAAAGAATTCTTTGATAGATTACTTCCAGAAGAATGAGCCCACTACAACAAACTGGATATGCCTAGAAAGCTTAAGGTACATTCTTTCAGGGAATATATGGTTTGTGGGGGTATTCCAAATGTAAAGGATTGTTTTGGTTGAAAAAGCGCAAGGTGCACATTTTATCTGCAGCGCTGACATTTTTAGATAAAATTACCCTTACGTGCATGCTTTATTTTTTGGTGTTTGGCAACTTTTCCCATGACAGTACCTATGCATGTTAGGTAATGTTGTGTTCGGGGAACCGTGCTTTTTTAGATTTCACTTTTTTCTTTGCATATTGTTTTTTTAGGAAAATGTGGCTTTAACATTTAACCCTTATTATGATGCCATGTATGGAGGCACCAGGAAATTGTGGTTTTATCCTTCTGTTTAGTATAAGAGGGATGCTGTCTCATTTGCTCTGCTTTCCATTTAGTGCAGTCTCTATGTGTCCCTGTTTGTGGCATCTAAATCACACCCTGGTTTCTTTCCTGTGTAACCTTGTGTCTGTAGCTTTAAGAGCTGTTCTGGTGTCTGTTTCTGTGGAGTCATGAGCAAGCTCCTTCCTTCGATGATACTTATCTATGAGCCTGGTCTTTACAAATGCTAGTGTCAGATATGTCTCCAGCCCATTGATCAGTGTAGTGTATATTTATCGGGTAAGCTGCACAACACATGGCTGCGGCGTGACTGTTATATTCTCACCAACTGATTGACTTGTGCAATCATATCCAGCATGGCATTTATATGCTCCTGCATGTCCTGCTCTCTGCTAAGCCTCATTTTGTAAAGTGTTCTCAGCAGTTGCTGTTTAAGCTGGACCTCTCATGTAGTCTTTTCAGGACAACCCACATGCCTTTCTGGGTATTCTCACTTTGTATGGGAATAAGCTGATTGCCTTCTACTAGTATGCTTATGGTGGCCTGTGCCTGTCTGTTTTTCCTGTCCAAGTGCTAATTATTGTCCTGCAGCCTCTCTGTAGTGATAACCTCTCACATCTCATCCCTGCATAATAGCATTTTCACTTTAAACGCCCATAGCTGATAATTGTCATTGTTCAGTTCGGCTACTGAGAGTTTAAGCTCTGAGCTGCCGGCCATTCTCCCTCCTTTATATATAAGAACAGTTTTACTTGTATACAGGATGTGTCTCTGTGGAAGCTTCTTTATGTCGATCTCCACATCGACCATGCTGTCGCCTGCTTTGGTCTACCTGTGCCAAGTCTGGTCACCGGGCTTTATCTGGTCTTTGGGGCTTCATTCAGTCACTGGGCCCATAACCTATTGCAGAGTGTGAGTGCTGGGTGCAGTAAAGTCAAATCCAGATAGACATTTGTGGTGTAACAGGAACTAGTTTTACTGGAACATGAGTGCAGTAAGAGAAGGTCACATGGTGGATAACAGATGTCATAGAGATCACCTCAATGTACAGGAAATACAACATGCAGTAGTGTCATAATCCTCTGCGCCCAGCTGGCTCTGTGCAGATGCGATCAGCACATGTGATTGCTTCTGCCAGGAGTCAGTTACATAATGTCAGGAATCGCCTACCTGACCCCCGTTCCAGCGCCGTCTCCAGGCGTCCGGCCGCGGCTGTTGGTGTGCGGCGGCCGCGCCGGGTGGCGGCGGATCCGGCGGCGGCTCGAGCAGCGCTCAGCTCGGCCACGCCCCCCGCTTCCTCGTCCTCTTGGGTCTGCCAAGAGATTGAACTCTCGTCAAGCACGTTGGGCATTATTCTTCTCGCGTTTTAATTTTATTATTACTTTCAAGCCGGGTGTAAAAAATACTAAAGCGGATGCTCTATCTCGCATGTTCGGTGAATGTAAGGATCGGGGTGATACTGGTGACCCGATTCTACCTATGGGTTGTGTGGTCGGGGCATTACTTCCTGATCTCTCTAACACCTTGGCGCCGTTTCAAGACCAGTCTCCTAGTGATGTTCCCTTGGGATGCCAGTTTGTACCGCCACATTTGCGTTCAGATGTAATTCGCGAATTTCACGATGCTAAAACTGCTGGTCATGTGGGTAACCGAAAAACCTTTATGCTTGCCCGTCGCCATGTATGGTGGCCAACCATGAGACGCGATATTACTGCCTTTATCGACGCTTGTGCTGTTTGTGCTCGAAGTAAAGGGGTTCACAAGGCTCCCAGTGGCGGTTTGGTTCCTCTTGAAATCCCTGCTGAACCTTGGACTCATATTTCTATGGATTTTATTGTAGATTTGCCTTTATCACACGGGAATACTGTTATTTGGGTGGTCGTAGATCGTTTCAGTAAGATGGCACACTTCATTCCTTTGGCTAAGCTTCCTTCTGCACCAGAGCTTTCTCGACTATTTACTTCACACATTTTTCGTATTCATGGTATTCCGTCCAATATAGTCTCTGATCGGGGCGTCCAATTTACTTCCCGTTTTTGGAAACATTTCTGTTCGCGGCTGGGTATACAGATCTCTCTTTCGTCTGCCTACCATCCCCAGTCCAATGGGCAGACGGAAAGAACTAATCAAACTTTGGAACAGTACTTAAGGTGTTATGTCTCTGATGCCCAAGAGCAATGGGCAGAATTTATTGATTTCGCCGAATTTGCTTACAATAACGCGCCTAGTGAGAGTACCAAGATATCGCCTTTTTTTTGTAACTTAGGGAAAAATCCTAGAGCTTCTTCCCTTTCAGGGTCACCTTCCAACTTGCCGGCGTTGGAGGAGTGGCTTCAAGAACGGAAGAATATCTGGACACATGTTCAGGAAATTCTTAAAACCACTAGTTTAAGATATAAGAAATTTGCTGATCGCCGTAGATCACGGGAACCTACTCTTCAAGTGGGCGATCTAGTTTGGGTCTCCACTAAAAATATTGCGCTCCGTCAACCTTCTAGCAAATTGGGTCCAAAATTCATTGGCCCTTTTCCTATAATCAAGAAGTTGAATAATGTGTCGTTTAAAGTTCAACTACCGCCGACTATGAAAATACCTAACTCTTTCCATGTTTCGTTGTTAAAACCAGCTAAGAACACTCCTCTTGCTGGTCCTTCGCCGATTCTCATTGATAATGAGCCCGAGTATGAAGTGAATAAGATCTTGGATTCATGTAAGGTGCGTAATTCTTTACAGTATTTGGTGGACTGGGTTGGCTATGGTCCAGAGGAAAGGTGCTGGGTGGCAGCAAGAGATGTTCATGCCAAAGCTCTTGTAAAGAGGTTCCATCGGGACAATCCAGGGAAGCCGGATAAGGGCCCGGAGGCCCCTCATGAAGGGGGGGGTAGTGTAAGGAATCGCCTACCTGACCCCCGTTCCAGCGCCGTCTCCAGGCGTCCGGGCGCGGCTGTTGGTGTGCGGCGGCCGCGCCGGCGGCGTCGGCTCGAGCAGCGCTCAGCTCGGCCACGCCCCCCGCTTCCTCGTCCTCTGGACGTGCTCGCGCGCAGGCGCGAGCACGTAGTAGCTATGCCCTCCGGCGGCGCTGTGGTGTGCGCGCCCGCCGGAGGATCAGGAACCTTTGAATTAAAGGGCCAATGAGCCCTAGGAGTTAGGGAGGTGCCTCTCAGCCCTGCAGACCAATCCTGGGTGTTATCCTAAAGTGCACCAATCACCTACACTTCCCCTCCCCTGTCTGTCCCTATAAAGGCAATTCCCCCTCAGTTGGGAATTGCCTGTGATAGCGCCTTGTACCTTGCTTTGACTCGTGTTATTCATTGATCTGATCACCGTTGCCGACCCCTGCCTGAACCGACTATTCTGACCTCTGTTGCCGACCTCTGCCAGTTTTGACCATCCTCGATCTTGTTTCCTGTTGCCGACCTCTGCCAGTTTTGACCATCCTCGATCTTGATTCCTGTTGCCGACCTTTGCCTGTTTTGACCATCCTCGATCTTGATTCCTGTCGCCGACCTTTGCCTGTCTTGACCATCCTTGATCTACTCTCCTGTTACCAACCTCCAGCCTGTCCTTGGACTTCCACCTTACGCTCATATACGGGCTACCCAATTCCACTTCCAGCCGCGGGCTCTCCAGTCCTCTGTACCGTAAGGTTTCATCCTTTGAGCCATAAATCCTGGGGGCAACCGATCCCGAGCAGGCGTGTTCTGCGTCTCGGCAAGCGGGGGCTCCTATAGGTGAAGCTGGCTGCGGAGATTGGGGGTTGAGGTCCTTACCAAGAGAGCTGGAGTTGCCCAAGTGGTTAATTGTGGTACCCGGAGCGTGACACATAATAGCTAAGAGACAGATGCACCTGTCAGCTGACTTCAGTTTCCAACTTCCATGTCAACTTATGCATCTATCATGTCAGCTCACTATAACATCCACCTTCTGGGTCAGCTGATGCATCTGCCATATCAGCTGACAATAACATCTACCTGCCGGGTCAGCCTGGAGATTCTCTCCAGTAGTGACTGTGCCACCTTTGTATCTCTGATTCCCGATTTCCTTTGGCGATTTCCCAGTTTGACCGCAGCTCACTTCTAGTTTACGCCTTTTGGATTAACCCTTTGAACTTTGTTTTGGATTCCTGGTTTCCGACCATCCCTTTTGAATCAACTAGGGAAACCGTGCAGCTGCTAGTAGTGCACCTCTCTTTTTAACCCACAGAAAGCAAGAAATGAGCACCTGACATTTCAACAACCCTGTTCACACATCTGCAGATTGACTTTACTCACATGCTTAGTTTAGGGAAAAGACAGGAGTCATTTTTATGACAGTGGATATGTTCCCAAGGTGAGTTGAACTTTTTGTGACGACGAGGGAAGATGCCAGGACTGTGCTAAGAATTCTCACACAAGAGAATATTCCTAAATGGGGATGCACCTTTGTGGGTAAATCCAAATAGGCTGTCCCTCACTGTGAAGGTATGTCAGGATTTAGTAGAAAACCCTAAGGATAGAGTGGAAGTTTCACATCCCTTACCGCCCTCAGAGCCCAGGAATAGTTGGGAAAATAAATACAAAAAAAAATAAATAGGTCCAGAGAGGATAAATCAGAAAAAGCCACAGGAGGGCACTTATGCTAAATGTAAAAGGGTCCTTCCAGGAGTAGGATTGATAGGAATTAGAATGACCCCTCCTAAGGTCACTGGGTATTCATCATTTGAGGTTTTAATGGGAAGACCATTCCCCACCCCCTGGGCTAGGGTGCCCCTTTATGTTAGAAAGAGGGGACCTAGACCTGATATAGGAAGAATATGTGAGGAAGCTGATTAAAACTTTGGAAAATGTTGAAAGAAATATGGCTTGCACCTCTCTGTCTCGTATCTCTCTTTTTCTTCACAGATGTCCCTCATCCATCCATCCATCCATCCATCCTTCTGAAGTAGGTGCCATGGTTGTGATCCAGTAGCTGAATCGCCTTGGTGATCGCAGTGACCAGAACCAGTCCTAGTGGAGGATTGCCAGTCGTGGGTGCCGAGTGAAGAAATGCCCAAGCAAGAAGCAGACACCGCTACCTAGAGCGGAGGACAAGCAAACCGTTCTACCTAGAGCACAGGAAAAGCATGAAGATGATGAATAATGCGGGGGATCTAGGGTCCCCGAAGAAGGAAGAACAGACAAAGCCCTTGACCAGGCCTTAGTTGCTGGACCCTGGCCTGAAATGGCTAAACTTTTGATACTTGCTTTTACTCTTTTTATGATAATATATGGGCTTATTTTATGCATTTATGACCCCACAGGTGTTTGGCCCCACTCAAAGTGTATGTGGGAAAAGTAAAATTAGAGAAATTAGGTAAAAGAGGGACAAGTGAAGGTGACCTCCTAAGATGCTACTTCTAAAGTTCATAGATGCCTACGCCTGAAAGTCCAGTGTTGGATCTGTAGTAAATTACACCCTGAAATATTACAGGTCATTTGATATCTATCAAAAGATTTTGGAAAAAAAAAAGATTTTGGAAAGATTACCGCGCTAAAATTTATTTTAGTGTTTGCAGACAAGTATTGTTATGTTTTACAAAGGAGAACTGCTCAACGTGCTATGACCCAAATATCCCAGGTCCAAGGTTGACATATAGTGATGTGGCACAGAACAGAATAAGAATAGGCCGCTTAGAGCCCCTGCATGTCCAAAAGTGTCCAAACAATTAATCCAACGTTGATAGCTATGGTTTAAATTTCACTCAGACCTTTAATTCATAAAAACCAAATGAGAAATGATTGGGTTTCAGATATAAGACCCACAACCCAGACTGCTGGTTTTAAGTTTGGGAAATCTAACAGGGAAGTGAAAATCCCATTCTTAGTTTAATATTTCTAAGCCAGCTGAGAGTAATGGCCAATACATTTCATTTTGATTAATCTGTACGTGCCTAACTGAATTTCTTATAATGTTCTGCATTTCTTATAATGAAATAGGAGCATAACACAATATATGAGCTTGTGTAATAACATTTAATTTTGTTGTGGGAAAAGTGTGTTACCCCTGGTTCCCACTAGAGCTGAAAGCATGGTGCTATATGGCTGTCCTAATCCCTGTAAATGGTCTTGTTAAAGATCATGAGGGAAAGTGTTATTTTGAAATTAGTCAATATCAATACTAGTCAATACATTTAATAATTCTGCTTTTATATTTGCTGTTTAAAATGTTTATGTGTATAATAGGGATAAATAAGGATAGGGTCCCCACCCCACACATCTGCCGCTTCCAGGCCATAGGGAGAGATCCCTGCTCAACTTTTACCCTCACTATAGAAAATCCTTCCCCCTCAGACAATGGGACCTATTGGTTTTTTGTTCCTGTAGTGGCTGCTCAGATTGGGGAAGAAGGTTTTACTCCCGGGATATGTCCAGTTTTAGGGGTAAGCCCCGAGCCCCAACACTTCCCCCAAATGACCCATTGGATAAGAAAATTGTCACTGCAAGAGGTCCAGGTCATGATGACCAACCCTTCCCCTGAGGATACTTTTGCCTCTGAGACAGGGTTTGACAGTAACACCAATTTATGGGTTAAATTGGCTCATTATACGGCACAGAGCCAGAACAGAACAGATTGCTATGTTTGTGCAGCTGCCCGTCCTCATCTGGGCCCTGTACCTTTGACCCTGCCCCTGGAGGAGGAGTGTTTCCTTAGCATATACAGCAATAGGACATAAGAGGGGGAATGTGAAATCTGGAAAAGAAACTGTCCCGTACTGGCCCGGGCTGTGTCCCCGGGACCTGGAATAGAAGTTTACCCCGGTAACTACACCTGTTATTCCCTGTTAGTGGCACTGTGAATGTAAGCATTTTCAGTCCAGGTTTTTGTGCCAATAATGGTAGTTCCACCATCCCTGACTCTTATTTTATTTGTTTAATCAGTCACATAGCGTGGGAGATGTGTTTTGGCTATGTGGAGATGGGAAAATAAGACATAAACTTCGACAATCATGGAGAGGCCAATGTACCTTGGTGAAAATTATAATGCCTTTCCTTATCACCCCCTCCAATAGCGTGACAGAGCAGGTACATTTCCTCTTGCTGACCGAGAGGCCTAGGGGGAAATTTCGACCCCCACGTGTACCTGGATGCCATAGGAGTCCCAAGAGGGGTTCCTGATGAGTTTAAGGCCCGGGATCCTGTTAAGACAGGATTTGAGTCCATTATTCCCCTTATCACTGCCAATAAAAATGCTGATTGGATAAATTACCTATATTACAACCAGCAATGGTTTGTTAATGATACTGTACCAGCAATGGTTTGTTAATGATACTGTAAAGGCATTCAAGGGAATGGCAGAACAACTTGGCCCCACTACCCACATGGTTAAAGCCTGGAAACCTTGTCTGTGCAAATGAACACAAATGCTGGCTCAGAGAAGGACTGGGGAAATTGGTTTAAAGTGGACTGTCACCCACCCCTGATCGGCCCGGGAATCTATAAGATCACCTCCCTCACCGCGGGACATCCGAGATCGGGATGTCCCGCGGTGAGGGACCCCCCCCAAAACCCCAAAAAAACTCAAAAAAAAAAACCTGCCGCCGCCTCCCGAGCGCTCCTCTAGACGTGTGCGCGCCCGCACCGGCCGTTTGTGAATGGCCGGCGCGCGCGCGCGCCCTGTCAGAGCGACGTGCGGGAGGCGGCGGCGGGCGCACTGTCTTGTCCGCCGCTTGTCCGTGAGCGTGGTGAGGTGAGTTTTTCGGGGATCTGGGGGGTTTTACACAGCGGGACACCCCTAATCGGGGTGCCCCCCTGAAGTGGACCAAAACCCAGGATAGTGAAAATCCTGGGTGTTGGTCCACTTTAAGGATTTCTTCTCCAGCTGGAAGGGATTTTTAACTCAGTTTATTATTATCATTATGCTCATAATTGCAGTAGTAGCTTTTAAGATTATAATGTGTGTAATTGCCATGCGTGCTAGCAAGGCCCAAGGTATTTATGCTGCTTATCTAGCTCACAACCAAGAAGAATATAAGAAGGCGATGGGCGAGTCAGCGACTTAGCAGTCATTGACTCGAAGAAGAGGCTGAAAGAAGGGGCATCCCTTTTGTGTGAGGGTGTGTAGTTACAAAGCAGCAAAATGGCTACTGCTTGGCTTATGCTTAGCTTATGCTTAACGGGATTGCTTTAAGATTCAAGGGTGAGAATAACGGAGTAACCGTTATCTCTGGGAATGGAATGTGCCGACAGAAGAACATAATCTGTTTCTGTGAAAATGTCCATGGGTAGGTGAATGTCTGGAAAATCCCATGACACACAATGGGGTGATGTACAGCCACCCCCAGCACACACCCTGGACAGAAAGGTGTTGATACAGCTACTCCAATTAAAAGGCAAATGTCCACTTTAGAACCTTATTAGGAGCTTTTCCCCGCCTAGGCCTTATCATGCTTTATATACTGAAAATCGTGATGTAATAAACAGTTCGCACCGAGAGTAGCTGTTATGTGTCTTTCTTGCGCTTGGTGTGGGCTCCGGAATTCCGAAGTGTGAAGGTAACTCTGGTCTACAGACAAATAAGATAATCCCAGGTAGAGGACTCAGCGGGAGTCGCTCTTAGGTGTCTGCTGGAAATAGGGGCAGATATTTTTTCACCTTGGACTGCTCTTTTTGTGTATGACCCCGCCTTTGTTTACCACTGCACCTCTGCCTGATACCCCGAACCTTTGTCTCCACTTTTGGAATTCAGTGCCTGTGACCCCCGACCTCGGCTCATCCCGACCACGCCCATTGCCATCTCCGCTTGGACTACCACTGCCTCCCTGCTCAGGTCCTTGATTGCTCCCTAGGGAGTGTGGACCCAGGGGATCACCGCACACCAGTGCTCGATCTACAGATACATAACAGGTAGAGAATGTACAACAGAGACTACACATACTGTCATAAATGTAAACTGCATTAACCTAGCAATATGGATGCAGATCACATATAAAGACAACCTGTAAGCGGTTGCACAGTATCTCTAACACCTTTAATTGAAAAATAATGGAGAGGGCTAGAGGCAAATGGTGTGATGGAGGAAGAGCCAGACAGTCCTCATGTACAAAGCTGTCAGTGTAACTATAGTGTCATGTACCACAACTTCTCATTTATATTTGCTATTCGGTATTGTTTGCAACACACATGCTCAACCTGTGGCCCATATATCACATATGGCCCTTGGAGCCATCTGATATGGCTACTGACCTGCAGTTATGGCCTAGAGGTAGGGAAACAGGCTTGTGACCGGAAGGTGGCAGATTCGATTCCCAACCATGGGACATGACTAAAGTGTTCTTGAGCAAGCCCCCAAATGCTCCCCGGGTGCCAAGTATAGGGCACTCCAGGCACATGTGCACTTCACTGCCCCTTAGTGTGTAATTCACTTCTGTATAGTCACTCACATGGTGTTTATTCACTGGTGTGTCCACTGTGTGTAATTCACCTAGTGTGTTGATTTTTGGAGTTGGAGTTTAGATGGGTTGAGTATTGGGAACATGGTTAAGATGTGGAACTGATGTGGGAGGGATGTAAATAATGGACCCATATATTGAGAGATGTAAGCCAATCAGCATGTGTGTTGGTAGCATGTTACTTATGAATGTAGAAGTATGGTGGAGAGACATACAAGTGTAAAAAATCATTCCAATGGAATTTGTGGAGACAGAACATCTTCAATGTGCTATTCAAATGAGAAAATTCTGAACCTATTTATTGTGGCCCGTGCAGGGCCGGCGTCAGCACCTGGCAAGGCGGGGCAGCTGCCAGGGGCCCACTGACAGGGCCGGCCTTTGGGGTGTGCGACGGTGCTTGACCGGTGGCGGACTGGGAGTGTCTATACAACTTCTTTTCCCCACTGGGCAGGGATAACAATATACAGCAATATGGTTCCACTGCTGCCTGTGCTGTCCCTACCGGGGAGAGAGGAAGGTGCCTCCACACCATGTGACAGGCGGGCTGCGGGTGATCAAACAGCAGGCAGCAGGCGGCAACAAGTGCGTGCTGGGAGTGAAAGCATTGTTTTTTTTTTTTAAAGAAGATTTCTTTTGCTTTTCTTTTGATCCTTAGGGGGCATCCAGATTTGGGACGTCCCTCAGTGATGTGACGCGACTCTTCACCACAAAGGGTGAAGAAAAAAAACAGCTTGTCTCTAGGGGGTATTTGGTTGTAACAGCTTGTCTCTGTGGGGTATTTGGTTGTAACAGCTTGTTTCTAGGGGGTACTTGGTTATAACAGCTTGTCTCTAGGGGGTATTTGGTTGTAACAGCTTGTCTCTAGGGGATATTTGGTTATAGCAGCTTGTTTCTAGGGGGTATTTGGTTATAACAGCTTGTTTCTAGGGGGTATTTGGTTATAACAGCTTGTTTCTAGGGGGTATTTGGTTGTAACAGCTTGTTTCTAGGGGGTACTTGGTTATAACAGCTTGTCTCTAGGGGGTATTTGGTTGTAACAGCTTGTATCTAGGGGGTATTTGGTTGTAACAGCTTGTTTCTAGGGGGAATTTGGTTATAACAGCTTGTATCTAGGGGGTATTTGGTTATAACAGCTTGTTTCTAGGGGGTATTTGGTTATAACAGCTTGTTTCTAGGGGGTTTTTGGTTATAGCAGCTTGTTTCTAGGGGGCATTTGGTTATAACAGCTTGTTTCTAGGGGGTATTTGGTTATAGCAGCTTGTTTCTAGGGGGTATTTGGTTATAACAGCTTGTTTCTAGGGGGTATTTGGTTGTAACAGCTTGTTTCTAGGGGGTACTTGGTTATAACAGCTTGTCTCTAGGGGGTATTTGGTTGTAACAGCTTGTATCTAGGGGGTATTTGGTTGTAACAGCTTGTTTCTAGGGGGAATTTGGTTATAACAGCTTGTCTCTAGGGGGTATTTGGTTGTAACAGCTTGTTTCTAGGGGGAATTTGGTTATAACAGCTTGTATCTAGGGGGTATTTGGTTGTAACAGCTTGTCTCTATGGGGTATTTGGTTATAACAGCTTGTCTCTAGGGGGTATTTGGTTGTAACAGCTTGTTTCTAGGGGGAATTTGGTTATAACAGCTTGTTTCTAGGGGGAATTTGGTTATAACAGCTTGTATCTAGGGGGTATTTGGTTGTAACAGCTTGTCTCTATGGGGTATTTGGTTACAACAGCTTGTATCTAGGGAGTATTTGGTTATAACAGCTTGTCTCTAGGGAGTATTTGGTTATAACAGCTTGTTTCTAGGGGGTATTTGGTTATAACAGCTTGTCTCTAGGGGGTATTTGGTTGTAACAGCTTGTCTCTAGGGGGTATTTGGTTGTAACAGCTTGTTTCTAGGGGGTATTTGGTTATAACAGCTTGTCTCTAGGGGGTATTTGGTTGTAACAGCTTGTCTCTATGGGGTATTTGGCGTTAAGGACCACTGCTCTAGTGGGAAATGCCTCCTCATTTTTCAAGATTGATGATGATTAGTGTTGTCCACGGTGGCACATTACTAAGAACACTATGCATTTAATAAGGTCAGCATGGATTTAAAAAGGTAATAATGAAGGGTGTGTGTGGGAAGGAGGCTTCTGCAGCGTCGGGTGCATGAAAATGTCATGACTTGTTTGCAGGGAGCTGTTGGGTGGAGGCTTCCCATCTTATCTGGTAACACTGGAAACACAACACAAGTGGCATTATGTAACCCTGTGACTGATGAGACTGGCATCACTGACACCTAGGCGGGATTCAGTACTGGGGCAGATTATTGTACAAGTAAGAACAGTGGAGCGCCCACATTATAATATTTAATATGGGAAAGAGAAAGGCAGGAATATATATTACTATTAGCACACAGACGTTAGATGTGAAATCTGAAAGGTTTTAGGTGCTGATGAGAAGCAGTCCCTGCAGCACCAGGCTTCCCCCTCTTCATGGTTTGCTGAATACAGGTATACAAAGGGTTAATTCCATTTGTTTCCCACCCCAAGACTTTTAAGGACTCACCTGAGTCTGCTAATATGGCTTGCCTTCCAACTTGTCACACCTAGTTGGCACACACTGTGACTCAGACCTGTTCCCGATATTGTTACAGGTGATCGACTATTAGGCGGCAACCTTCTGTGCGATACATGTGACAGATTGATTGGTCTGTGTGTGCATTGGACGCTGTGCGTCACCTGTCATTTTATTATAAATGATCTCAAATAGATCACTAATACAAATTCTGTGCTTGCAGAGGGCAGAGAGTTCCCTTTCCAATCCATTCTTAAAGCAGACCAAAACCAGGGATTTGGACTATCCTGGGTTTTGTTGCTTGCCCCCGAGGCAATCCCCATTTGGAATGCCCCACTGTGTGAAACCCCCAAGATTGCCTATACAAACTCACCTTTCTCTGGTCCTACGGTTCATCCGTCTCACTAGAGCCGTTGGCGGTGCATATTTAATGCTTGTCAAAAGGCGCCATTTATGGCACGCGGGAGTGTGAGCAGGCGTCGATATTGATATCAGTGAGCGAGCCAGGAAGAAGGTGAGTTTTGTGGCGCCTCAGGGGTGGTTTTACACAGCGGGGTATTCTAATTTGGGATGCCCCAGCGGAAGGCCAGCAGCTGGCTTTGGAATCTTTTAGACCCCAGCTCCAGCCCTATTGGGCTTTGTTCCGCTTTAAAATCATTGTCCAGACAAAATCAAAAAGACGACGTCGTGGAATAAAACTTACTGAGCGCTGAGATGGAGAATGGAGTGGGCATGCTGCGTTGACACATCCATGGCCACCATCTTGGACCAGAGAGGACCATCAGGGTGCTCAATCTCCATGCTTGGTAAGTTTTTCTCCAGCAGGTGCAGGAGATAGAGAAGCGCTGATTCAGCACCATATTTTTTTTATTACTTTTTTTGGAGTAAACTATTTTTCTCATGAGTTTTTCCCTTGGGGCAATTCAGCACCATATTTAGATGTGCAACTGTTTAAAAATTCTACAGATAAATATGGTGCTGAATTATTTACTCTCATTCTTTTCTATTCTCCCGAGCTGCACAATTCTGCCCTATTCTCAGCAATGAGATTAACTCACAACATCAACAGTTTTAGCTGGAACCAGATTACCTGTGTTTTGGCCGGTTAATGATTGTCCAGGCCTAAAAAGAAACACTATACTCACATTTGTCCCCCGCAGACAATCGCTCCTAGTCCTGCGCTGAGTAGATTACCTGATAGACAGATCCAAATCCTGTGCCCTAAGGTTAGGCACATACAGTACACATTCATGATGGCGGACCACCCTCCACCCTCAGTAACAGCATCTAGAGCACGCCCACTCCATTCACTGTAATAGAGAAGGTGAGTATAATCATATGGGTCGATTCAAAGAAACATGTAACAGCTTGGATTTTGGTGCCGATCATCCTATTTTTCCCGTCCGCTCGTGCGTTCGTATGAACTTGCGAGTGATTCTATAAGCAAATACGTTTCTATCCTAAAATGTACGTCCGTTCGTATGGCAGTTCGGGAATCAGACCTATGTCAGTTTCCATCCTGAATTTTCCGTTTCATTTCTCAGGTTGCAACATTGGTTTTGCCCTTTTTCCTTTTTTGTCTGGACGTAAATCCTTCTGATCTTGCGGCTCCGCACTACAAACTTACCTCATTAAAGTGCATTCTAAATATTTGGTCTTATTTTTCTTTATTTCATTCATTTTGTAGTAACCAACCATTAATGAATGCATTTGCATAAGTAAATGTTACTTTGTTTAATTTTTAGTTAACTTGCATTTTTTACTTGTGGATTTAATTTTAATATTTGGGCTTCAAATGGTACAACTTAAAATTTTGTGTGTGGTTACCCACACCCTCTACATACAGATTGCTCTCAAATATTAAAAAACACCCAGCAACTTCAGCATGTTATGAGCCTAGAAACAGTCAAGATGGTGGCTCAGGTATTCTCGGGCAGCCTGCAAACAGAAAGGGCCTTGTGACTGTGTTGCTCTGGATTCTTTGATTTCTGACCTTTCCGTGCCCCCAGCTCTGCTGTGTCTGTGCAAAATACAGCAGTAACCCACATCCTGCACTTTATCCCGCTCTCCTCTCCTCAGTAAGTGTGATGCATCTGACCAAAGATGTGCTTAAATAATTAAACAAAGCAAAGGTAAACAACTACACCAATAAATGCAATCTAAAAATATTATTCTAGTACATCAATTTAAAAATAAATAACAAAGGACATAAGTTTCTTTAATTAACGCAAATATATTGCAAAATAAAGGTTTACATGCAAAGGACTAATTAAGGTCCACATTAAAATGCTTTTATAAGGCATACATGAATCAGGTATGCATTGCCATGCAATTTATGGCCTCGGCCATGCTGATACATGCAGTTCATTGGAGCTCAAGACGCGCAGACTCCTCCACATAGCCAAAAAACCTGTTCACGAACAGCAATCCGGCTGCTAAAAGGTGTCGGCAGTGGCTTTCTTTTAAAACGTATTTAGAGGTTTGAAAACTGTTCTCTGAATCACACCTAAACACATTCGATTATCCTAAGTTTTACGTTTTGATCCTAAGTTTTAGGATTTGATCCTAAGTTTTACGTTTTGATCCTAAAATTTAGGAACGAACTTGCGATGATCGTAAGAGCATATACACATTCGAACGTAGGCTCGTGCGAGTCGGAAATGGCCAAAAAAACAGGAAAAAATGACTAACACCCACCCAAACTTACGATTCTCGATCCGAAATCAATTAACTTTTGCTCTTTGAATCGAGGGGATAGTGTATAGTATAGTGACTCAATCACTTTAAGAAAAAAAAACCCAATTAGTTAAAATTCTCACTTTTCCCTAGTGGTAGCCCACTCTCCCAATTCTGCCAATAAAGTGTACAGGTATTGGCAGACTCTATTGGCAGTGGCATGCTTAAAGAGGAAGAACAACACACATGAATTTCCTATGTGTTGTCCCTCTCTGCGGCGGAATCCCGAATTGGGATCCCCGCTGTGTGTACACCCCAGGTTGCCCCATTTCATCCAGGACGCCCCAGATGCGGCGAGGGCTCCAGGAGAGGGTGAGTGTTCCGGAGGGTTTCACACAGTGGGTCATCCCGATTTGAGATGCCCCAAGGACAGGAGCTCAGGAGGCCCTGGAGTCTGAAAGACTCCACTGTTCCTCTTTAACCGCCGTGCATACCTTGCAAATGTATGGGGCCCGCACCTGCCAGGGGGCCCCCAGAGGCAGGGGAAGATCAGTGGCACATTTTTGTTTAAAAAAATAAATAATGGAAAAGTTGTGTCTGAGGGTGTGACAGACGCTCTGTCTTTTGGATGTCATCACTATTCAGTTGCCCACCGGGTCATTCACTGGCCTTTTCTTAATTAGGTTCCAGACAATGTAATTGTATTTTGATACTGTTACAGGCAATGTCATTGTATTTTGACTGCCATTGTGTATTGTTGATTACGTCACAGTCAATGGCATTGTCCTGATTGATTGTATTACGGCCTGCTATTGTTCTACTGATTGCGTCACTGGCAGAGTTGAGGGATTGTGTGCCCTGCTGCTATTGGTCAGTGTGGTTGTCATTGCATGGAGCATTGCATATAAGGCCCAGTGTGGCACTAATAAAGGACACTTCACCTTCACCCTCAATACTGAAGTTCTGTCTCTTATTGGGGAAATGCTATATTACAATTCACTAGCCCTTGTAAGAGCTGTTCCTGTTTCCTCACGGACGACTCTGGAATTCCAGCAGCACCTCTTACGATTGGGAAAAGGACGTCTCGGGCGGTGAAGCCCTCCGGCGATAAGGGTTATCGCTACAGAGGGCCCTAATCAAAGACAAATTTTGTATAGCGAAATACAATATTAAAGCCCCTTGTTGGGGATGTGGCCTGGGCATGTGCTGTGGGAACCCAGGGGGCTTCACACAAGGGGCATCCTGGCATAAGGAATTGTCCGGGAATAGCCAATATGGCCTCCAAATTCCCTGTGGCATATAATGTCCCACTGTGAGAAACCCAATTAAATCATCACACCCACCACTCACCCAACCTCGTCCCAATGGTGCATGCCCAGGTCGCGGCTTTGCTATACCTTTAGCTAGACACATACCCGGGGCAACCATTTGTGATTGGCCAGCCCCGGAACGCCTCCAGCTAGAGGGGTGCGGCAAAGCAAGTTGTGGCCTGCTCTGCACCATCCAGCTCGCTAGCTGCTGTGATGTCATGTGATGTCATAGCATCTTGCATAACTGAATGGAGGTGAGTGCACTGATTCTGCAGCAGCCGGCTCATGTAAGTGTACAGTGACTTCCTATCTGCTGCACACTCTGCATTGTGTTAAACGGCCCCTCACCCGCTGCACACCACCCATCTTCTGAGAGCCGTTATTTATTTATTTAAACAAAATCTTGCCACTGATCTCAGGGGCACCACCCTGCCACCTTTGTAATTTAAAAAATGCCTTCATCAATGTAGGCAGCAATTTTATATAAGCCAACAGGGCTGCTGTGCTGGGGAGCCCCCCCCCCCCCCCATACTGCTGTTTTGGCTGCCCTGGTAAATGTAATCAGGGCAGGCGTCAGCAATGGGCATAGCCGGGCAGGTGCCGGGGTCCCTGCACATTGGGAGGGCCCACCTCATTCCCTCTACTCCGGGCAGGAAGCAGGGCCGTGCAGTAACCAGGACTAAGGCCTGTCAGCCAGGGGCACATTGGCCACTGGGAGTATTTAGAGGCCGATTCATTAATAGCGCCAGGTAGCGACAGATGAGCAACTGTAGCGTGATTTTTTCAGCGCCAGCCAGTATTCGCTGTGCTTGGCCGGCATTAGCTTGATGACAGCGACTCAGTTGGTGTGCGGTAATGTTGAATACGGGCTGGGGAGTCGCTGTTTCACAGGTCCAGCGTTGTATGTGAGCGCCTGACAACGAATGGCCAGAGCGAACGGCTAGCTTCATATTCATCAACAAATCACGCTCCGAATGTGCTGTCGCTGTCCATTCCTTGTTTAAACCCCAGAGCGCTGGCGGCGATGGGTATTAACTAGTTTTTAACCCCTAAACAACCATATTTTTTGAATGTAACATTATACATGTTTTTAGAATCATTTTGTAATATGAATACATTAATCTCAGACCTGTTAGATCAATTCTGCACATATTTTTTTTTTTTTTTTTTGACTTAAAAATAAATCCTAACATTGCAGAAGTGGTCTCCGAATTTTTGACATTAAAAAAATATTAAAAAAAAATAATACCAAATAATTATGATTAATTATAGATTGCTCCATTGAAATGCATTGGACATCGCCAGGGAGCGACAGCTCATACCTGGCGCTGTGAGGGAATTTGCAGCGGCGCTGTTCGGTCCAGGCGGCTTCATGATGAATGCCGCGCTAGCCGTCGCTCTCGCCGGCGCTAGCCTCATTTTGCTTGATAAATGCGTCATTGTGACCGCCGCCGGGCGTACTTGAGTCGGTAGTCGCCGTTAGCTGCCAGTACCTGGCGCTCGTCAGACACTACCTGGCGCTATCGCTTGATGAATAAGGGCCTAAGTCTTTCTTCCAGTCAGTCCTTCTGTTCTTTGTTTCTTTCATTGTATTTTTTTCTTTCTTTCTTTCCTTCAAATAACTTATGTCAGTCCTTCCCTTCTTAGGGCCTTATTCATGAAGGGATAGCGTCAGGTAGCGCCTTGTAAACGACAGGTAGCGACAGGTGAACGCCGGACACGGCAGCAATTACACATTTATCAAGCAGATTCTGTTGAGCGACTGGGATAACGCCATGTAGCGTCCGATTCATCATTATCCCAGCCTCAGCGAACAGCGCCGGCGTTCAGCCTTGCAGAGCGCCACGTATGACCTCTCGCTACCTGTCGCTCTCCCATACATTTCAATGGACGTTCTTTTATTTCTCTTTAAACTGGGTTTTTTTTATTTTATCTCCAATAATATTGTGACCTCTCCTGGCATAGAAAAAGCCATTTTTGAAAATATTTTTCATGTTTTTATATTTATGCAGAATTGACATTACAGGTCTGGCGTTAATGTGTTCATGTCACAATGTTCTTACAATGTAATTCCATATGTTTTCGCTTTGTTAGTAGTGGATATAAGTTAAAAAACAACCTTTAGTCACACAGCCTCCGGCACTCTGGGCTACAGCGAATCATTTTTGAGCGCCGGCGGTGTGAGAGGCTGTTTTTTTTTAATGAATATGTTGTGAGTCGGTCGCACTGACCAGTCGCTAATATGCGCTCCCATACAGCGCTGTACTGGTCAAATAGCGACTCCCCACAATGTATTCATCATTTCTGCACAGCGACTAAGTCGCTCTGAACTAGCGACCCACGGCCGAGCACAGTGACTACTAGCGGGCGCTCTGAAATGCCTGCTACAGACGCTCATCTGTCGCTACCTGCCGCTAATGATGAATCAGCCTGCCCATGTTTTTCATTCTGTTATTTTCTTCCCTTCTAGTCTTTTTCTTTCTTTCCATTTATTCTTTGTTTCTTTCTTTCATCTATTCGTTCTGCCATTTCTTTTTTCTTTCCTTTCATTATTTTTATCTACCATTCTTTTTCGTTCTTTTTTTTGCTTCTGTTATTTTTTCTGTCACTTCTATTCTTTCTGGAATTCCTTCTCTTTCTTTTTTCTGTCAGTCCTTCAATTATTTTATTCTTTCTTTCCATTTCTTTTTTTTACTCCATTCCTTCTCTCTTTCCTCCTTTTTTGTCTGCCTTTTATTCTCTTTGTTTCTGTCATCCTTTCATTCTCTTTCCATTTATTTTTCACATTTCTCTCCACCTGTTCTTTTTTTATCATTCCTTCTCTCTTTCCTCCTTTTTTTGTCTGTCATGCCTTTTATTCTCTCTTTGTTTCTGTCATCCTTGCATTCTCTTTCCATTTATTTTTATTTCTTTCCGTCTGTTCTTTTTTATATCATTCCTTCTCTCTTTCCTCCTTTTTTTTCTGCCATGACTTATATTCTCTCTTTGTTTCTGTCATCCTTTCATTCTCTTTCCATTTATTTTTCACATTTCTCTCCACCTGTTCTTTTTTTATCATTCCTTCTCTCTTTCCTCCTTTTTTTGTCTGTCATGCCTTTTATTCTCTCTTTGTTTCTGTCATCCTTGCATTCTCTTTCCATTTATTTTTTATATTTCTTTCCGTCTGTTCTTTTTTATATAATTCCTTCTCTCTTTCCTCCTTTTTTGCCTGTCATACCTTTTATTCTCTCTTTGTTTCTGCCATCCTTTACATTTCTTTCCGTCTGTTCTTTTTTTTTTATCATTCCTTTTCTCTTTCCTCCTTTTATGTCTGTCATGTCTTTTATTCTCTCTTTGTTTATGTCATCCTTTCATTCTCTTTCCATTTATTTTTTACATTTCTTTCCGTCTGTTCTTTTTTTATCATTCCTTCTCTCTTTCCTCCTTTTTTGTCTGTCATGCCTTTTATACTCTTTGTTTCTGTCATCCATTCATTCTCTTTCCATTTATATTTCTTTCCGTCTGTTCTTTTTTATCATTCATTCTCTCTTTCCTCCTTTTTTGTCTGGCATGCCTTTTATTCTCTCTTTGTTTCTGCCATCCTTTACATTTCTTTCCGTCTGTTCTTTTTTTTTTTAACATTACTTTTCTCTTTCCTCCTTTTATGTCTGTCATGTCTTTTATTCTCTCTTTGTTTCTGTCATCCTTTCATTCTCTTTCCATTTATTTTTTTTATTTCTTTCCGTCTGTTCTTTTTTATATCATTCCTTCTCTCTTTCCTCCTTTTTTTTCTGCCATGACTTATATTCTCTCTTTGTTTCTGTCATCCTTTCATTCTCT
The DNA here is from genome assembly GCA_027917425.1 of Gastrophryne carolinensis. NCBI lineage: Eukaryota > Metazoa > Chordata > Amphibia > Anura > Microhylidae > Gastrophryne > Gastrophryne carolinensis. Next base: position 396,992,871 of record CM051238.1, on the reverse strand, counting down.
TTCCATTTATTTTTTATATTTCTTTCCGTCTGTTCTTTTTTATATAATTCCTTCTCTCTTTCCTCCTTTTTTGCCTGTCATACCTTTTATTCTCTCTTTGTTTCTGCCATCCTTTACATTTCTTTCCGTCTGTTCTTTTTTTTTTATCATTCCTTTTCTCTTTCCTCCTTTTATGTCTGTCATGTCTTTTATTCTCTCTTTGTTTCTGTCGTCCTTTCATTCTCTTTCCATTTATTTTTTACATTTCTTTCCGTCTGTTCTTTTTTTATCATTCCTTCTCTCTTTCCTCCTTTTTTGTCTGTCATGCCTTTTATACTCTTTGTTTCTGTCATCCATTCATTCTCTTTCCATTTATATTTCTTTCCGTCTGTTCTTTTTTATCATTCATTCTCTCTTTCCTCCTTTTTTGTCTGGCATGCCTTTTATTCTCTCTTTGTTTCTGTCGTCCTTTCATTCTCTTTACATTTATTTTTTATATTTCTTGCTGTCTGTTCTTTTTTATATCATTCCTTCTCTCTTTCCTCCTTTTTTGTCTGTCATGCCTTTTTATTCTATCTTTGTTTCCGCCATCCTTTACATTTCTTTCCGTCTGTTCTTTTTTTTATCATTCCTTTTCTCTTTCTTTCCTCCGTTACTTTGTCATCCCTTCTAATCTTCCGTTCGTTATGTCTCTTTCTTTCTGTCATTTCTTCTATACTTCTGTCGCTGCTATTATTTTCTCTTACTCCCATGGCCCCGCATAAACCTGGAGGTGACTGTAATCACACAAAATCCATTTCTTTACTGATCCAAGTCTACGTTTTTATAAAACGCTTTACCTTTGCAAACATTTTTTTCAAGACGTTAGGAGCGCATGCGCATTAGCAATGACTGCGACCAGCTAGGGGCGCGCACGCGCAACTACCGAAGCTAAAGTAACGCTGACACGCGCAGTGGCCAATCAGAAGAGGAGAGAGGAGGCGTGGCCGGAGCCTGGCGTACGCAGCAATGGGGGTGAAGCTGGAGATATTTCGGGTAACTATCGGGAGCAAGAGGGGCGCTGGTGCGTGACGTCACTGATAGCTAGTCACGGGGGTTCTCGAGGTTCTATGAGTTTGCCCGCTTGCGGTGACAGTGACCTCTGCTAAGGTCACGTGAGATGCCCGGGTTGCAAGCATGGTGGCTTCCTGTTCACTGTATGTATAGTATTGGTGAGGGAACTACATGTCCCAGCATGCCTCGGCATTGCGATAGGGAAACGCCAGCCAACACTTATTTTCATTTTTAGAAAGCTATGTGTTGCAGTGAGACCCTGGTGCGAACACTAAATGGGACCCTTTCATGGCTCATACAATAAACTTATTCTGTACTTAAAGTGGACCAACACCCAGGGGTGATCACCACCCTCACCGCGGGGCATCCGAGATGGGGATGTCCCGCAGGGTAAAAGCCCCCCAAAAACCTTACCTTATCAGCGACGGATCAGCCGCTGCCGCCTCCCGCGCGCCCCTCTAGCAGTGTGCGCGCCTGCGCCGGCTGTGCGCCCTATAAGAGGGACGCGCGGGAGGCGGCGACTTATCCGTCGCTTGTCTGTGGCCGAAAAGGTAAGTTTTTTTGGGGGGGTTTCACACAGCGGAGCATTCTGATCTCGGGTGCCCCGCTGAAGTGGACCAACACCCAGGATTTTCACTATCCTTGGTTTTGGTCCACTTCCGCGGGGCACCACGATCAGGGGTGAAACCCCCCAGATCGCCCTAAAAAACTCACCTCACCCCGCTCCTACGCGAACGCTTGTCCAATAAGCGCGCTCAGAGCCGCTGTGATATGTACGGACTAGCGACGGACAACAACAGCGGCTCTGAGCGCTGGAGGCTGCATCTCGCGCTTCCCTCTATCAGGGAGCACGCCCGCGCCTGCCATTCACAAACGGCCGGCGCGGGTCCGCGCCCTGCTAGAGAGAAGCGCGAGATGCGGCTCGCGCATGCGCCGTTGGAACGGGGATAAGGTAAGGTTTGTGGGCGTCCTGGGGGGTTTCACACAGCGGGACATCCCGATTTCGGATGCGCCGCGGGGAGGGATCTGATCGGCCCGGGAATCTTATAAATTCCCGGGCTGATCCTCCCCTGGGTGTTGGTCCACTTTAACTCAATGGGATGCAGGTAGAAAGCTAAAGACTGAAACGGCAGAGACAAATGGTGCTTCCTTTCTCTAAATGATGCCAAGTGAGGATAAATAAGGTGTAGGAGCAATAATGATGGGGCCCCTGGGCCCTGGTGCAGCTGCACACTCCATAGTTACACCTCTGATATCTGTTTATATTCTAAGTATGTCACACACCCCACTTCAGACATTAATTCATTAATCATGGGTACTCACCGCTAGGAGAGGGAACATAGGGTGGGGAACAGAGAAAAAGAAAGTAAGAGAAAAAAAGGAGAAAGTTAGGAGGTTGGAAAGAAGAGTAAAGAGAAAAAAGGTGAGAAATAGAGAGAAGGGAAAATTAAAAGAAGGTAGAAGTGAGTGAAGTAAGGAAGAGAGGGAAAACAGAAGTGGGGGAGGTAATGAAAAAAAGAGAGAATGTATAGCAATAGTGAGTGAAAGAAAAGCGAAAGGGAAGAAGAAAGGAAAAAAGAGGGAGAGGGGGAGTGAGAAATATATAAAAAGAGAGAGAGTAAAGAGACGGGAAGAAGACAGGATGGAGAGAGGGGAGGAGGAATGGAGTAAGAGAAATAGGGAGGGAGGGAGGGAGAGAAGGAAGTGAGAACTGAAGCAAGGGAGAGAGAAAAGAGCAAGGACAGAGAATAAGAAAGAGGAAGGGGGTGTGAAAGAGCAAAAGGAAAGAAGAAGGCAGTATGGGAGTGAGGGAGAAAGAGTGAAAGGCAGAAAGGGAAGAATTTAAGGAAGAATGAAAAGGTGAGAAAAAGAGAGGATGGAAGGAAGGAGTGGGAGAAGAAAAAAGAGAGGAAATGCAGAAAGGATGGGCGAGAGGGAAGGATGAAAGGAAGGAGTGAGGGAAAGGATCCCGCCTCAGGGCCCGGTACCATTTGAGCCACGGACCGGCAGCGGTCCGCGCCCGGGGGTTGGGGACCACTGTGTTAATCCAACCTTATTAAAAAACTTTTTCAACACACATGATCATATGATCAAATAAAGTGCAAAGTGCAGAGAATAATCTAAAAAGTCCTATTGAACTTGCCGATGTATGTATCCAAGAGTGAATAAACAATAAAGCTAATAGAAAAGATTTTTACATCACCGAATCATTGAGCCTCCAGGGTCCCTTCCAGCAGCCCCGCCACCGACGCGTTGCGTGGCCAAACGCCACCTCGCCAGGGTGAATTTTTTTATATAAATTTGATTTGGTATACATTTATATATGTTTTAGTGTGCGGCAGTGGTATAGGGGTCTGGGGGCGGGTCTAGGGTTCCTTCCTCCTTCTTCTATACTCTGTCATTCTTTCTATTATGTTTTCCCTTCTATTGATTGGCAGTATTTACCATAGTATGTCCTGAGGAAGTGACGCTGGTGACGTCACGTAACGCGTAGACGTTGGGGCAGTGGGCTGGTGGTCGTTCTTTATGTAAGCCATTATTATATTTGGATTGTCATTCCTGTGTTCCCCCCGGCTGGTGCTCACTGTTATTAGCATTAATTGGGTATCTATAGGTCATAGGTTAGTTTAGGTCAGCACGTGCACTTGAATTAGATTTTTTACATATTGTTACACTGTGGCGCTCATTTAAGTGCAATGTTGATATGCACTATAGCACTTATACCAGTCGGGTAGGTTACTTAAAGCGGACCTTCACTCTAAATAAGAGTCTATCTTATATGTTTCCCACACCCTGTACATACAGATTGCTCACATTAAAAATCATCCTACCTGCATCTACTGCATTTTATAAGCCTTTAAACATCCAAGATGGCGGCTTATGGAAGCTGCCATTTTTGCAGGCAGCCTGCAAACAGGAAGTGCCTGCAAACAGGAAGTGACTGTGCTGCTCTGCATTCTGGGACTGCTGACCTTTCCCTGACCCCAGCTCTGCTCTGTCTGAGCAAAGCACAGCTATAACCTGCCCCCCTGTACCTTATCCCACTCTCCTCTCCTCAGTAAGTGTGATGCTTCTGAGTCAAGATGGCGGCGCCCGTATCCTAAATTCCCGAACAGAGTTGCAGCCCAGTGGGGAAAAGTATAATAAATTAGTGACTAAACATGTAAAATATATTAATTTTAGATGCTGAGGAATTGTTTTTTAAGAGTTTGGGCTTTTCATTAAATCATGGTGAAGGTCCGGTTTAATGTATAACTTTAGTTGATTTTTGTTATTTAATATTGTACCACCCGCCAGTCCCCCTCCCCCCCCCCCCCCAATTGTTTGTTTTTGCCTTCCTTGGTTGACAAATGTAATGTCTTTTGTGTCTTTTAATGAGTCTTTAGTGTGTATAGTGTATTATAGATTTTTGTAAATAAATATGGATTTTTTCAGATATATACAGTAGTGGTGCCATATATTATAGAGGGTGTTTGGAAGGGGTGGAACCTTCCAGTTCTTTCGGTATTCAGTATTTACCATACATGCAACTTTATCACCATGTATGCTGTATCATAGCACACCGCAAGGGGCCCAATGAAACTCGCTCAAGGGCCCACATAAACCTGGAGCCGGCCCTGGCCGTCTTGGTGGGTTGGGGGACATATAGAATAAAGTGTGTATAGCAAGAAAACTGATTATAGGTCCACTTTAAATGACAACCAGCTGGGTTTGCCAGGCAAGCGCGCTCCTCCCACTGAGGGTCATATGGAGCAGGTGAGTATGTCGGCTGCTTTTTGGGCTTTCTATACTATTTTAATAGACGGGTGGTGGCCAGCAAAGTACAAAGCACGAGGGGCATCTAGAGTGCCAGTGTCCTCCAAAGCTTTAAAGAGTGTGATGCAGGTAAGTGAAACCTGGAAAGCCCCAAAACAGGCATACTCACCCTGCCCATGCTCCAGTATGTCCCACAGCTTTATTACCCCCTAGAAACTGCCTCAACCGGACCTTATTGAAAAGCCCAAACCCTTAAAGTGGACCAACACCCAGGATTTTGACTATCCTGGGTTTTGGTCCACTTCGGTGGGGCACCCCCGATCGGGGGTGAAACCCCCCAGAACGCCCCAAAAACTCACCTCTCCCCACTCCCACGTGACCGCTCCAGCCAATCACAGCGCGCGTCCAAGGCCGCGTCTCGCGCTTCCCTCTAACAGGGAGCGCGCCTGCGCCGGCCATTCACAAACGGCCGGCGCAGGTGTGCGCCCTGCTAGAGGGAAGCGTGAGACGCGGCTCGCGCATGCGCTGATGGAACGGGGCTGAGGTAAGGTTTGTGGCCCTCCTGGGGGGTTCCTTATAGATTCCCGGGCCGATCCCTCCTGGGTGTTGGTCCACTTTAAAAAAAAAACGATTCTCCAGCATCTAAAGTTAATATATTTTAGGTTTTTAGTCACTTATTATTCTTTCCCCCACTGGGCTGAAACTCTGTTCAGGACTTTAGGATACGGGCGCCGCCATCTTGGCTCAGTAACATCACACTTACTGAGGAAGGCAGAGTGGGATAAAGTACAGGGGGCGGGTTATAGCTGTGCTTTGCTCAGACAGAGCAGAGCTGGGGTCAGCAATCCCAGAATGCAGAGCGTCAGAAGACACTTCCTGTTTGCAGTCTGGCTGATGCTTCATCTTGGATGTTTAAAGGCTCATAACATGCAGTAGATGCAGGTAGGATGATTTTTAATGTGAGCAATCTGTATGTACATATAATATATGCTCTTATTCAGAGTGAAGGACCGATCAAATCCTCCCCGGGGGGCATCTAAAATCGGGGTGCCCTGCTGTGTGAGACCCCCCCGGCCGCCCCATTCACTTACCTTGATTCCTGGTCCAACACATGCGCAAGCCACGGCCGCATCCCTGCTCTGCCTCTAGCAGGGCTCTGTTAGAGGGAAGTGGGGGATGCGGCCACCAGTGTGCTCAGAGCCACTGGCCTTAGACAACGTGATGTCAGTGGCTCTGAGCGTGCTGATTGGACGAGCGGCCGCATATGCACAGTAGGATCGGGAAGAGGTGAGTTGTCTTCTGCGATCTGGGGGGGTTTCACGATCGGGGTGCCCCAGGGGAAAGGACCAAAACCCAGTCAAAATCCTGGGTTTTGGTCCACTTTAAAGTGAACCAATTACTATTTAGACTGGGCCCGAGTCTAAAAGACTCCAGGGCTGGTCAATTACTCACACCCGAGGCATCATGATTTGGGGTGCCCTGCTGTTGATCTCCATCAAAACTTGCCTTCCTGGTGGGTGCACGTGCCCACATTTTGCTGCTGAGGTGGGCTGCTGCATTCAGCCATGGCATGGAGACCAGGGATACCCTGCTGCAGCTGTTTCCAAACAGATCTGTATGCTGTGCATTAATAAGAGCATGCACCGTGGGTGAGTTTTGAGGGTGATGTGGGGCATCCCAAATTAGGATTGTTCTGCTCTAACTTTGCACTAGCGCCCCCTGAATTGTTCTCTTCATGAAGAGTATCTTATGGCAATTTTCAATGCTCCGCCTCTACTCTGCTCCTTGCGAATGCTGCAAGCCCTGCCGCCTCGAGCCATGTGTTTTGGTCTGCTTTAAAGTGGAACAGCACTTAACCCAGCACAAAACCGAGCATGATCGGCCTGGGAATCTATAAGATTCCCTGGCCGATCGATTCCCTCCCCCCGGGGCACCCAAAATCGGGATGCCCCTCTGTGTGAAACCCCTCAGGTCGCCCGTTCACTTACCTTGCTTCCTGGTCCAATGGTGCATGCATGAGCCGTAGGCGCATCCCCGCTATCCCTCTAGCAGGGTGCGTGCTTGCACCAGCCATTTGTGAATGGAGAAGCGGAGGAAAGGACCAAAACCCAGGATAGTCAAAATTCTGGGTTTTTGTCCACTTTAAGAAACAGACTTTATTGGATCCTTTTTTTTCTTTCTTTTTGGTGGAGCATCCTACTCTGTGTGTATCCCCCTGGGGTCGCCCCCAACTCCCTCTTTTCCTTATTCCCACAACCAATCAGTGGCACTCATTTCATTCAGATTTCTGTTGCCGCATTAAGTTCAAAGCGACAAGGAAATGTGTATGAAGTAAGCTGTGAGCAAGGCGGCCATTCAGAAAGTCCTGGCACCAGTGCGTGCCTAGCTAGAGGTATCCTGGGGATGCCGCCATAGTGTGGGCTTGTGCAATCCGGATGGGCAAATTGTGCGGCATCCAAATTTGAGATGCCCCATTAAAGTGGACCAAAAGCCAGGATTTTGACTGTCCTGGGTTTTGGTCCTTTCCCCCGGGGCACCCCGAATGGAGCTCACCTCTTCCGGGTCCTATGGCACATGTGCGTCCGCTTGGAGCCGCTGACGTCACGCCATCTGAGACGGGGTCTAAGGCCAGCGGCTCTGAGCGTGCTGGCGGCCGCATCCCCCGCTTCCATTTACAAATGCCTGGTGCGGGCACGCCCTGCTAGAGGGATGGCGGAGATGCGTCTCGCGCATGCGCCGTTGGACCGAGAAGCAAGGTAAGTGTATGGGTTTCACACAGCGGGACATCCCCGGGGGGGGGGGGGGGGAGGGAATCGATCGGCCTGGAAATCTTATAGATTCCTGGGCCGATCGAGCTGGGTTTTGGTCCTTTAACGAGTAGACCAATCCCACCAAGATTCTTATAGACTCGATATAGACTTGAGGGGGGTGTCACTCCTTGTTGAACATCAGACTTTTGGTCTGCTTTGTACACCTGCAGCACCGGGGCATCCCAAACCAGGATATATTGCCATGCAAACCACCTTGTAAGCTTGATGCCAGGGAGCCCAAACTTACCTGTCCCTTGTGACCACTGGCATCCAATCATCTTCTTCTCTGGGACTTGCACAACACCAACATTTGATGTGTTTCCAACAAATAGTGGTACTGGACTGGCATTATGCGCTAGGTGGCATCAACCCTTCGCTGGATGTCATTTTTTGGCTGCCTGTAACCCTCTTGATAGGATAGTCTTACTTTCTAGTTGCCTGCAGTCACTGGTTAGGAAAATGCCATGGGTGTCACCAGGTGTTGACCAGATAAAAAAAATTAGGCTTCATATACCCAATGGAGGTTACATAGAGCAACAAGAATATTTAAAAGACAATTTTAAGGCAAATAAAAAAAAAAAAAGCTATACTCACCATTTCTCCAACACAGACCATCACTCCTAGTCCGGGGCAGCAGCGCTCACCTGAAAGGCTGGATGCAGGTCCCATTCACTGCAATGGAGGGGCAGCTCACCATGACTAATGGCAGGGGTGTCACCACATCGGAGGGAGACAGAAAGAGAAGCCAGATGAGAGAGCTGCGCGAGGTGCCGGGCAGCGAGGGACCTGCATCCAGCCTTTCAGGTGACTAGGAGCGATGGTCTGGGAGAAAAGGTTAGTATAGCTTTTTTTTTCATTGGCATGAAAATGTACTTTAAAGTGGACCTTTACCCTGAATAAGAGCCTATCTTATATGTTTCCCACACCCTGTACATACAGATTGCTCACATTAATCCGGGCCTTCACCCTGAATAAGAGTCTATCTTATATGTTTCCCACACCCTGTACATACAGATTGCTCACTTTAAAAATCATCCTACCTGCATCTACTGCATGTTATGAGCCTTTTGCACATCCAGGATGGTGGCTCATGGAGCATCAGGCAGCCTTCAAACAGGAAATGCCTTCTGACGATGCTGCTCTGCATTCTAGGAATTGCTTTCCTTTTCCTGACCCCAGCTCTGCTCTGTATGTGCAAAGCACAGCTATAACCCCGCCTCGTTTACTTTATCCCGCTCTCCTCTCCTCTCAGTATGTGTGATGCTTCTAAATCAAGATGGCAGCACTCGTATCCTAGAGTCTTGAACAGAGTTGCAGGCCAGTGGGGGAAAAAATAAGTAAGTAAGTGACTAAAAACTTAAAATATATTAACTTTAGAAGCTGGGGAATCGTTTTTTTAACGGTTTGAGCTTTTCAATAAATCATGGTGAAGGTCCGGTTTTAGTGTTTCCCAATTTGTTGACAGTTGATTTGTTGAGAATTGAAAGAAGATCTTAAAGTCGTCCTTGCCTCCCAGGGCAGGGGTGCCCTGCTGTGTGAAACCCCCCAGTTCACGCGATCCTACGACAGATGTGCGGCCGCTCGTCCAAGCAGCGCGCTGGGATCTGCTCGCGCCTACTCATCTAATGCGAGGGGATCCGAGTGCACTGGTGACCACATCCCCTGCTACTCTTTAACAGGGAGCGTGCCCACTTCCACCCACTGCCATTCACAACGCGAGACCGAAAGCTCTATATAACTCCGCACCACTATTTAAATCAAGGTGTGCCGGTTGTATACAGACCCCAATGGGACAAACAATGCTCACAAAAAAGTGGGGTAATCCAGAACACCCCCACCATATGTCTGTATATATACTACCGCACAAACCACAAATATATGATACAATAATAGCCCTTTATTTCATATATGGGTATAGTTACAATATTAGATCACGCTACTAAGGTTAAAAACTATGTTAAAAACATGAGGACCCCGGGTAAATGTGTCAAGCTCTCAAAGGAAATAAATAAAGGGTCCCTGTAAATCGGTGAACCTACAGTCAATTGTACAATAAAGTGCAAAGGCAAAATTAATTAATATAAACTGTGCTATATACAACGTTAATTACTCAATACTGTGCAACCTGCATGTCAGTGCAATAAAAACATAAAGTGCCCTGTGCTAAATGAGAAAGTGAATGAGCCCTATCTCCTGAATTCACAACGCGAGCACGCTATAGGGATAGCACATATGCCGCCACTTCTTGCGCATGCACCATTGGGCTGGGAACGAAGGTGAGTTTTCGTGCGACCTGGGGGTTTCACACAGCTGGGAGAGCGAGTATGCCTGCCCTGGAGTCTCATAGACTCCAGGGCGGGTTTTGGTCATCTTTAAAGTGTTTGTCCAAAATATATATATATATATATATAAAATAAAACTTGCATTCCATCATGCAGAATTAATCCCTCCGAGTCCTACACACTGAATGTCCATTGTTCTTCTGCTGTTGGACCCTCCCATTGGCCTGCATCTCATTTGTGTGCCTCCACCACTGTTAAAGCAGAACAAAACTTTCCTGGGCCCCCCCACTGATCATCCGAAGTGCCAAATGACATTCAGCAGCCAGGTGGCTTTCGTTCGCTTGGTTGCATTCCCGCCCCCAGCCTAGAATGGCTAGACACAGGAGCGTGCACAGCTACAGAGATGCCATGGATGCAGCCGCTGGCAAAGACAGGGAGCCATTGGGAAAGGTGCATTTACCGGTGACCCCGGCACTTCACATAGCGGGGCATCCCAATTTAGAATGCCTGGGGGCAGGCTAGTGGCCGGTCCTACCAGTCTGTTAGATTCCAGGGCTGGTCACTGAGGGTTTTGAGCCACTTTAAAGCAGATCAGAATCCTGATTGGCTAAGCGAATCCAGGGCTTATCCAGTTGCATGCACTGTAGGTTGGTTGTTCCACACAATAAGCCGAGTCCTGATGATGGTGATGGTGCCGACTTGGCCTATCAGTAGAGGATCCTGCGCAACAGGTTTTCCCATTTAAAGTGATGCTCCGACTATAATGTTATTTCTAGAAATCTTTCTAGTGACATTATCGGCAGAATTAAAAGAATTGCTCAATTTTATCCAACCTTGTGATTTCTGAGGGAAAAGTTGAGTTTACAGACTATTGTAGGTTATCCAAACAGCGGGCATCCCAAAACAGGATGCCCCACCAGGAGGACCTAAACCTCAAGATGAAAACGTGGGGTTTTGTTCCATTTAAAAGGGATTTTACTACTAGAGTTCATCTTAACATGGACCTGTACTGCTCCTGTAAGTTAGTCCTGCTGTTCCATGGCCAGGACTGTGCTGTCAGAGGGCAAAGGGTCAGCTGCATGGGGAAAAATGCTTTATTATTATTATTATTGATGTTTATTTATAGAGCTCCATCATCTCCTGTGGCGCTGTACAATTTTACATGTAGCCTGGACACATTAAAGGGCCGGTCCAGTCTAACAGCAATGATGGAATTACTGCACCATTGTCTTCTATTGAGAGGAGAAGGGAGGGCTGGTGCTTAGTCTCACATCTCAATAGAAGACAATGGTGCTGTGATTCCATCATGGCTGCTCACTGGAACAAAAGGAGTTAGACTGGACTGGCCCTTTTAAAGAGGAGCAACCACCAGCCTAGACTCTAAAAGACTCATGATTTGGGATGCCCCAATGTGTTAAATCCCTAGTGATTGTTTCATGTATTCCATGCACTGGCTGTTGAGGGGTATGGGGGGATTCGCTCTATGGCAAAGCAACATGGAACATGCATCGGTAATTGGCCGGGGGGCCCGAGCATTTGTTGTAGGAACAGTCGAAAGGTGAGTTTACAGGTGATCTAAGGGGATGCACACAAAATGGGTGTTACTCTTTAACAGCTTTAAAGAGGAACACCGACCTTTCGAAATTCTGAAATACTCCATGGAGGCCATTTCCCTATCCCCAAATTGGGATGTTCCGCTTTATGTATCTCCGGGGATTGCTGAGCAAACTCAAATATCCCACGATACATGCGTAGGCTGCATCCCCTGCTTCCATTGGCTGAGGTGTGTACCGATGGTCATTTCTGAACAGTGACTCCATTTATCATTCTGATATCATAGTGGCTTAGCAGAGAGCCGCTAAGTGTCTGGCAGCCTGCGCATGTAACATGGGATTGGCGCAAAAGTCATTTTTCGCAGCGATCCCACGGGATGCGCCACTGGAGAGGATAGATACCTGGGAGAGTGAACATCCCAGGTGTAGTTCCTCATTAAAGATCTGGGTACCATGCCTCTCACCGACTACATGTGGCTGCTTGGGGTATCCATTTCCAGTTCTGCACCTTAAGTTCTGGCCTATGTTTATTTCACACAAGTGGGTTTTGGTCCACCTTAATCTACATTTTGCACTTTAATACACATTGAGGTAAAAAGTTTCCTAATGGCACCAACCTGAGATGACACAGGAGATGGTGAGCTTATCCCGTAAGACACCAAGTTCTTGCATATTGAATAAGAATAAAGGTAGGCAGCACAGCATAGATATGTTCTTCCTGTCTGCCATCATTTCAGTTTATCATTCTATTCTGGAATGATCAGCGTGTCTCTAGAACCTTGTATATACATTACCGATGTGAAATGCCCAATAATTCTTCTCACTTGGTGCCTTTCTCTTATTCTCCCTCTAGATGGCGCTGTATCTCACCTTCCCAGTGACCATGTTCTGGATCTCAAATCAGCCAGAATACTTTGAGGAGTACATAGTGAGGCGCAAGGTATGTAATATATTATATATATCTTATATTATGGGGGTTATTCATCAAGCCATAGCGGCAGGTAGCGACTGGCAGCGACATGTAGCGAACGGTGAACGCCGGGCGCTGTACGCTATACAACATTTATCAAAGCGATTCCGGTGAGCGACTCTAACAGCGCCATGTACCGTCCGATTCATCATAACAGACGGCTCAGCGTATACCGCCGGCGCTCTGGCATTACCTGTCGCTATCTGTGTCGCCTTCCCGTACATTTCATTCAACGTTACTTTTCTTCTCTTTATACAGCTTCTGGCGCTCTGGGCTACAGCTACACAATTTTGAGCGCCGGCGCTGTGTGAGGCTGTTTTTTTTATGAATATAGCTGTTAGAATATAATGTTCCTGTTACAGTTGGCTGTTAGAATATAATAATGTTGCCTGTTACAGTTGGCTGTTAGAATATAATAATGTTGCCTGTTACAGTTGGCTGTTAGAATATAATAATGTTGCCTGTTACAGTTGGCTGTTAGAATATAATAATGTTGCCTGTTACAGTTGGCTGTTAGAATATAATAATGTTCCTGTTACAGTTGGCTGTTAGAATATAATAATGTTGCCTGTTACAGTTGGCTGTTAGAATATAATAATGTTGCCTGTTACAGTTGGCTGTTAGAATATAATAATGTTGCTTGTTACAGTTGGCTGTTAGAATATAATAATGTTCCTGTTACAGTTGGCTGTTAGAATATAATAATGTTGCCTGTTACAGTTGGCTGTTAGAATATAATAATGTTGCCTGTTACAGTTGGCTGTTAGAATATAATAATGTTGCTTGTTACAGTTGGCTGTTAGAATATAATAATGTTCCTGTTACAGTTGGCTGTTAGAATATAATAATGTTGCCTGTTACAGTTGGCTGTTAGAATATAATAATGTTGCCTGTTACAGTTGGCTGTTAGAATATAAGAATGTTGCCTGTTACAGTTGGCTGTTAGAATATAATAATGATGCCTGTTACAGTTGGCTGTTAGAATATAATAATGTTGCTTGTTACAGTTGGCTGTTAGAATATAATAATGTTGCCTGTTACAGTTGGCTGTTAGAATATAATAATGTTCCTGTTACAGTTGGCTGTTAGAATATAATGTTCCTGTTACAGTTGGCTGTTAGAATATAATAATGTTGCCTGTTACAGTTGGCTGTTAGAATATAATGTTCCTGTTACAGTTGGCTGTTAGAATATAATAATGTTCCTGTTACAGTTGGCTGTTAGAATATAATAATGTTGCCTGTTACAGTTGGTTGTTAGAATATAATAATGTTGCCTGTTACAGTTGGCTGTTAGAATATAAGAATGTTGCTTGTTACAGTTGGCTGTTAGAATATAATAATGTTGCCTGTTACAGTTGGCTGTTAGAATATAATAATGTTGCCTGTTACAGTTGGCTGTTAGAATATAATAATGTTGCTTGTTACAGTTGGCTGTTAGAATATAATAATGTTGCCTGTTACAGTTGGCTGTTAGAATATAATAATGTTGCCTGTTACAGTTGGCTGTTAGAATATAATAATGTTGCCTGTTACAGTTGGCTGTTAGAATATAATAATGTTGCCTGTTACAGTTGGCTGTTAGAATATAATAATGTTGCTTGTTACAGTTGGCTGTTAGAATATAATAATGTTGCCTGTTACAGTTGGCTGTTAGAATATAATAATGTTGCCTGTTACAGTTGGCTGTTAGAATATAATAATGTTGCCTGTTACAGTTGGCTGTTAGAATATAATAATGTTGCCTGTTACAGTTGGCTGTTAGAATATAATAATGTTGCCTGTTACAGTTGGCTGTTAGAATATAATAATGTTGCCTGTTACAGTTGGCTGTTAGAATATAATAATGTTGCCTGTTACAGTTGGCTGTTAGAATATAATAATGTTGCCTGTTACAGTTGGCTGTTAGAATATAATAATGTTGCTTGTTACAGTTGGCTGTTAGAATATAATAATGTTGCCTGTTACAGTTGGCTGTTAGAATATAATAATGTTGCCTGTTACAGTTGGCTGTTAGAATATAATAATGTTGCTTGTTACAGTTGGCTGTTAGAATATAATAATGTTGCCTGTTACAGTTGGCTGTTAGAATATAATAATGTTCCTGTTACAGTTGGCTGTTAGAATATAATAATGTTCCTGTTACAGTTGGCTGTTAGAATATAATAATGTTGCCTGTTACAGTTGGCTGTTAGAATATAATAATGTTGCCTGTTACAGTTGGCTGTTAGAATATAATAATGTTGCTTGTTACAGTTGGCTGTTAGAATATAATAATGTTGCTTGTTACAGTTGGCTGTTAGAATATAATAATGTTGCCTGTTACAGTTGGCTGTTAGAATATAATAATGTTGCTTGTTACAGTTGGCTGTTAGAATATAATAATGTTGCCTGTTACAGTTGGCTGTTAGAATATAATAATGTTCCTGTTACAGTTGGCTGTTAGAATATAATAATGTTCCTGTTACAGTTGGCTGTTAGAATATAATAATGTTGCCTGTTACAGTTGGCTGTTAGAATATAATAATGTTGCCTGTTACAGTTGGCTGTTAGAATATAATAATGTTGCTTGTTACAGTTGGCTGTTAGAATATAATAATGTTGCTTGTTACAGTTGGCTGTTAGAATATAATAATGTTGCCTGTTACAGTTGGCTGTTAGAATATAATAATGTTGCCTGTTACAGTTGGCTGTTAGAATATAATAATGTTGCCTGTTACAGTTGGCTGTTAGAATATAATAATGTTGCTTGTTACAGTTGGCTGTTAGAATATAATAATGTTGCCTGTTACAGTTGGCTGTTAGAATATAATAATGTTGCTTGTTACAGTTGGCTGTTAGAATATAATAATGTTGCCTGTTACAGTTGGCTGTTAGAATATAATAATGTTGCCTGTTACAGTTGGCTGTTAGAATATAATAATGTTGCTTGTTACAGTTGGCTGTTAGAATATAATAATGTTGCCTGTTACAGTTGGCTGTTAGAATATAATAATGTTGCTTGTTACAGTTGGCTGTTAGAATATAATAATGTTGCCTGTTACAGTTGGCTCTTAGAATATAATAATGTTGCCTGTTACAGTTGGCTGTTAGAATATAATAATGTTGCCTGTTACAGTTGGCTGTTAGAATATAATAATGTTGCCTGTTACAGTTGGCTGTTAGAATATAATAATGTTGCCTGTTACAGTTGGCTGTTAGAATATAATAATGTTGCCTGTTACAGTTGGCTGTTAGAATATAATAATGTTGCTTGTTACAGTTGGCTGTTAGAATATAATAATGTTGCCTGTTACAGTTGGCTGTTAGAATATAATAATGATGTTGCTTGTTACAGTTGGCTGTTAGAATATAATAATGTTGCCTGTTACAGTTGGCTGTTAGAATATAATAATGTTGCCTGTTACAGTTGGCTGTTAGAATATAATAATGTTGCTTGTTACAGTTGGCTGTTAGAATATAATAATGTTGCCTGTTACAGTTGGCTGTTAGAATATAATAATGTTGCTTGTTACAGTTGGCTGTTAGAATATAATAATGTTGCCTGTTACAGTTGGCTGTTAGAATATAATAATGTTGCCTGTTACAGTTGGCTGTTAGAATATAATAATGTTGCTTGTTACAGTTGGCTGTTAGAATATAATAATGTTGCCTGTTACAGTTGGCTGTTAGAATATAATAATGTTGCCTGTTACAGTTGGCTGTTAGAATATAATAATGTTGCCTGTTACAGTTGGCTGTTAGAATATAATAATGTTGCCTGTTACAGTTGGCTGTTAGAATATAATAATGTTGCTTGTTACAGTTGGCTGTTAGAATATAATAATGTTGCCTGTTACAGTTGGCTGTTAGAATATAATAATGTTGCCTGTTACAGTTGGCTGTTAGAATATAATAATGTTGCCTGTTACAGTTGGCTGTTAGAATATAATAATGTTGCTTGTTACAGTTGGCTGTTAGAATATAATAATGTTGCCTGTTACAGTTGGCTGTTAGAATATAATAATGTTGCCTGTTACAGTTGGCTGTTAGAATATAATAATGTTGCCTGTTACAGTTGGCTGTTAGAATATAATAATGTTGCTTGTTACAGTTGGCTGTTAGAATATAATAATGTTGCTTGTTACAGTTGGCTGTTAGAATATAATAATGTTCCTGTTACAGTTGGCTGTTAGAATATAATAATGTTGCTTGTTACAGTTGGCTGTTAGAATATAATAATGTTGCCTGTTACAGTTGGCTGTTAGAATATAATAATGTTCCTGTTACAGTTGGCTGTTAGAATATAATAATGTTGCCTGTTACAGTTGGCTGTTAGAATATAATAATGTTGCCTGTTACAGTTGGCTGTTAGAATATAATAATGTTGCCTGTTACAGTTGGCTGTTAGAATATAATAATGTTGCTTGTTACAGTTGGCTGTTAGAATATAATAATGTTGCCTGTTACAGTTGGCTGTTAGAATATAATAATGTTGCCTGTTACAGTTGGCTGTTAGAATATAATAATGTTGCCTGTTACAGTTGGCTGTTAGAATATAATAATGTTGCCTGTTACAGTTGGCTGTTAGAATATAATAATGTTGCCTGTTACAGTTGGCTGTTAGAATATAATAATGTTGCTTGTTACAGTTGGCTGTTAGAATATAATAATGTTGCCTGTTACAGTTGGCTGTTAGAATATAATAATGTTGCTTGTTACAGTTGGCTGTTAGAATATAATAATGTTGCCTGTTACAGTTGGCTGTTAGAATATAATAATGTTGCCTGTTACAGTTGGCTGGTAGAATATAATAATGTTGCTTGTTACAGTTGGCTGTTAGAATATAATAATGTTGCCTGTTACAGTTGGCTGTTAGAATATAATAATGTTGCCTGTTACAGTTGGCTGTTAGAATATAATAATGTTGCCTGTTACAGTTGGCTGTTAGAATATAATAATGTTGCTTGTTACAGTTGGCTGTTAGAATATAATAATGTTGCTTGTTACAGTTGGCTGTTAGAATATAATAATGTTCCTGTTACAGTTGGCTGTTAGAATATAATAATGTTGCTTGTTACAGTTGGCTGTTAGAATATAATAATGTTGCCTGTTACAGTTGGCTGTTAGAATATAATAATGTTGCCTGTTACAGTTGGCTGTTAGAATATAATAATGTTGCCTGTTACAGTTGGCTGTTAGAATATAATAATGTTCCTGTTACAGTTGGCTGTTAGAATATAATAATGTTGCCTGTTACAGTTAGCTGTTAGAATATAATAATGTTGCTTGTTACAGTTGGCTGTTAGAATATAATAATGTTGCCTGTTACAGTTGGCTGTTAGAATATAATAATGTTGCCTGTTACAGTTGGCTGTTAGAATATAATAATGTTGCCTGTTACAGTTGGCTGTTAGAATATAATAATGTTACTTGTTACAGTTGGCTGATAGAATATAATAATGTTGCCTGTTACAGTTGGCTGTTAGAATATAATAATGTTGCCTGTTACAGTTGGCTGTTAGAATATAATAATGCTGCCTGTTACAGTTGGCTGTTAAAATATAATAATGTTGCCTGTTACAGTTGGCTGTTAGAACATAATAATGTTGCCTGTTACAGTTGGCTGTTAGAATATAATAATGTTACTTGTTACAGTTGGCTGTTAGAATATAATAATGTTGCCTGTTACAGTTGGCTGTTAGAATATAATAATGTTGCCTGTTACAGTTGGCTGTTAGAATATAATAATGTTGCCTGTTACAGTTGGCTGTTAGAACATAATAATGTTGCCTGTTACAGTTGGCTGTTAGAATATAATAATGTTACTTGTTACAGTTGGCTGTTAGAATATAATAATGTTGCCTGTTACAGTTGGCTGTTAGAATATAATAATGTTGCCTGTTACAGTTGGCTGTTAGAATATAATAATGTTGCCTGTTACAGTTGGCTGTTAGAATATAATAATGTTGCCTGTTACAGTTGGCTGTTAGAATATAATAATGTTGCCTGTTACAGTTGGCTGTTAGAATATAATAATGTTACTTGTTACAGTTGGCTGTTAGAATATAATAATGTTGCCTGTTACAGTTGGCTGTTAGAGTATAATAATGTTGCCTGTTACAGTTGGCTGTTAGAATATAATAATGTTGCCTGTTACAGTTGGCTGTTAAAATATAATAATGTTGCCTGTTACAGTTGGCTGTTAGAATATAATAATGTTCCTGTTACAGTTGGCTGTTAGAATATAATAATGTTGCCTGTTACAGTTGGCTGTTAGAATATAATAATGTTGCCTGTTACAGTTGGCTGTTAGAATATAATAATGTTCCTGTTACAGTTGGCTGTTAGAATATAATAATGTTCCTGTTACAGTTGGCTGTTAGAATATAATAATGTTGCCTGTTACAGTTGGCTGTTAGAATATAATAATGTTGCCTGTTACAGTTGGCTGTTAGAATATAATGTTCCTGTTACAGTTGGCTGTTAGAATATAATAATGTTGCCTGTTACAGTTGGCTGTTAGAATATAATAATGTTGCCTGTTACAGTTGGCTGTTAGAATATAATAATGTTGCCTGTTACAGTTGGCTGTTAGAATATAATAATGTTGCCTGTTACAGTTGGCTGTTAGACTATAATAATGTTGCCTGTTACAGTTGGCTGTTAGAATATAATAATGTTGCCTGTTACAGTTGGCTGTTAGAATATAATAATGTTGCTTGTTACAGTTGGCTGTTAGAATATAATAATGTTGCTTGTTACAGTTGGCTGTTAGAATATAATAATGTTGCCTGTTACAGTTGGCTGTTAGAATATAATAATGTTGCCTGTTACAGTTGGCTGTTAGAATATAATAATGTTGCCTGTTACAGTTGGCTGTTAGAATATAATAATGTTGCCTGTTACAGTTGGCTGTTAGAATATAATAATGTTGCTTGTTACAGTTGGCTGTTAGAATATAATAATGTTGCCTGTTACAGTTGGCTGTTAGAATATAATAATGTTGCCTGTTACAGTTGGCTGTTAGAATATAATAATGTTGCCTGTTACAGTTGGCTGTTAGAATATAATAATGTTGCCTGTTACAGTTGGCTCTTAGAATATAATAATGTTGCCTGTTACAGTTGGCTGTTAGAATATAATAATGTTGCCTGTTACAGTTGGCTGTTAGAATATAATAATGTTGCTTGTTACAGTTGGCTGTTAGAATATAATAATGTTGCCTGTTACAGTTGGCTGTTAGAATATAATAATGTTGCCTGTTACAGTTGGCTGTTAGAATATAATAATGTTGCCTGTTACAGTTGGCTGTTAGAATATAATAATGTTGCTTGTTACAGTTGGCTGTTAGAATATAATAATGTTGCTTGTTACAGTTGGCTGTTAGAATATAATAATGTTGCCTGTTACAGTTGGCTGTTAGAATATAATAATGTTGCCTGTTACAGTTGGCTGTTAGAATATAATAATGTTGTTTGTTACAGTTGGCTGTTAGAATATAATAATGTTGCCTGTTACAGTTGGCTGTTAGAATATAATAATGTTGCCTGTTACAGTTGGCTGTTAGAATATAATAATGTTGCCTGTTACAGTTGGCTGTTAGAATATAATAATGTTGCTTGTTACAGTTGGCTGTTAGAATATAATAATGTTGCCTGTTACAGTTGGCTGTTAGAATATAATAATGTTGCCTGTTACAGTTGGCTGTTAGAATATAATAATGTTGTTTGTTACAGTTGGCTGTTAGAATATAATAATGTTGCCTGTTACAGTTGGCTGTTAGAATATAATAATGTTGCCTGTTACAGTTGGCTGTTAGAATATAATAATGTTGCCTGTTACAGTTGGCTGTTAGAATATAATAATGTTGCTTGTTACAGTTGGCTGTTAGAATATAATAATGTTGCCTGTTACAGTTGGCTGTTAGAATATAATAATGTTGCCTGTTACAGTTGGCTGTTAGAATATAATAATGTTGCCTGTTACAGTTGGCTGTTAGAATATAATAATGTTGCCTGTTACAGTTGGCTGTTAGAATATAATAATGTTGCTTGTTACAGTTGGCTGTTAGAATATAATAATGTTGCTTGTTACAGTTGGCTGCTCTATGTCCGGAAGCATCCACGTCTCCAAGGTCCCAAATGCATCTACCGCGCATGAGCCCCAAATTTAGAAGATTTTCACCTTTTCCTCATAGAGTGCTATTGAATGGGGACTAGAAGGTGGTGCTTCCTGATTCGGGATGCCCCAGGAGAAGTCAGCGGCTGGTCCTGGAATCTTTTAGTTTATAGGGTGGCCATTGATGGGTTTAGTTCTTCTTTAACGCGGACCAAAAGCCTGACCTGATTCCCCCTCCCCGGGGCATCCTGATTTGGGTTGTCCCACTGTCTGAACCCCCCCTCGCCTAGTATGCTTACCTTGCCAACAAACCCATGGCGCATTTTCGAGCTGCGTATGGTTACACCCTCTGTAACTGAATGGCTGGTGTGGCCGCACACAACTGAAGGATGCGAGTGATGCACATGCGCCGTGTGTTTATGGAAAGGTAAGAAAAGCAGGCTATCTGGGGGGGTTTCACATAGTGGGGCATCCCAAACTGGGTTGTCCCAGGGGGAAAACTCGGGATAGTAAAACAGCTGCCACATGTGTGAGTGGCTGTTGGATGGATAACTACTAGAAAAGGTGAGTAATTCTCACAGATAGTGGGGTGGGTAGATTGTGTTGCTGTGCACCTGGACCCTCCCAAGCTGTGTGAGGTTAGGTAACAATGGCCATTATTTTTTGGCTATAAAAGTCTTTTAAAAATGAAGGTTGCCATTGTTGTGCAGGTGTAACATGTTGTGTGCTAATATTCTCTCGTGTCCCACATTGACTAGACCCGGGATGCACAGTCTGCGCCCCGCACTGCCGCCAGTTGTGATTCAGCAAACGGCCGTCATTGTTTTCAATACGCGCACCTGCCGGGCGTGTACAATCATTCCCCAGCCTATCTGAATGGCCGGGAGGAGGGAGCACACACAGCCCAGGACTCAGGAGATGTGGCAGCGCAGATTGAAAACCATGAGAGCTGTTTGCTGAATGACATGAGTCTCACCAATGTCTCGGGGCATCCCAATTTGGGAATGGAACAAAACCTGGGAAAGTCAAATTCCTGGGTTTTGTTCCACTTTAAGACTGAAACAGCAGCATCAAATGAAGCATCCTTTCTCTAAATTGTGCCAAGTAAGCACAAATCTGATAAGGTGAAGTAGGAACAATGATGGGCCCCCCTGACCTCCTGGTCCTTGGTGCACCCCTATAGTTACGTCCCTAATGGGAACAATGAAGGGGCCCCCTGACCTCCTGGCCCTGGTGCACCCTCATATTTATGCCCATTATGGAAACAATGATGGGGCCTTCCCGACCTCCTGGGCCCCAGTTCACCCCATAGTTATGCCTATGATGGAAACAATGATGGGCCCCCCTGACCTCCTGGTCCTTGGTGCACCCCTATAGTTACATCCCTCATGGGAACAATGAAGGGGCCCCCTGACCTCCTGGCCCCGGTGCACCCTCATATTTATGCCCATTATGGGAACAATGATGGGCCCCCCTGACCTCCTGGGCCCCAGTTCACCCCATAGTTATGCCTATGATGGAAACAATGATGGGGCCTTCCCGACCTCCTGGGCCCCAGTTAACCCCATAGTTATGCCTATGATGGAAACAATGATGGGCCCCCCTGACCTCCTGGTCCTTGGTGCACCCCTATAGTTACGCCCCTGATGGGAACAATGATGGGGCCACACCCCCCTCCTGGGTCCCGGTGCACCCCTATAGATATACCACTGATGAGATCAATGATGGGGCCCCCTGACTTCCTGGGCCCAAGCGCACCCCCTATAGTTATCATGGGAACAATAATAGGGGTGCACCCCATATAGTTATGTCCCCTTATCCTGCGAGTCCGCACATCTTCTCCACGTGCCGCCATCGCCGCCGCCGCCTCCTCTTTGTATCCACCACCCACCACCCGCCTCTTCCTTCGGATCTGAGGAGGAGGCGGCATGGAGCCGCTGACAGTTCCTGGGAAAAGCAGGTTGTGAGTAATTTTTTCTCGACACAGTACAGTCTCTCTGCAGAGAGCACCACGTGCACCAATACAGCGTTGGAGGCCCAGGACACCAGGTCCACTTCCCTTCCCCCCCCCCCAATGGCGGCCCCCCTTACCTCTTCCCACCTTACCTCTTTTTACCTCCCCTCTGCCCACCTCGTACCACATCTTGTCACTTCATCTCTTCTTGTCTCACCTCACCCCTGCCCACTTCTTCTGCTTCACCTCTTCCCACATCTGCTTAAAGGTTACAGATTGCCTGCAGGAAAAAGTTTGACTTGATACTATTGTGGGCCGTGTAGTGGAAGAACCAGACAGTGTGGCCCCTGGGCCAGAAAAGGTTGTGCACCCCTGGACTACAATAAGGCTTATGAATAACAAACAGAACAGTGGGCTGTTGTGGAGCTTTGGCATAAATAGTGATGACATTAGCGGCACATCTCGCCTACGCATATTGTCCCAGAAGAGCAAACAATCCCATCTGAAGTCTGCGCTGCTCTAGGGCACGTGGCCAACTCCACTTGGAGGAGAGAGCTGCACCCCAGACAGATGCCGTGCCTCTGCCTCAAAGAAAGCCGCTCATCTGCTCTATATTACATGGTGACAGCACTGATCTAGCTGGCCCAGCTTTAATGAGCCTATGCCTACTTCTTCTGCCCGCCTGCATCTTGTTTTCTGTTGTTTTTTTGTTCCCAGACTAGGTTGATGATGCCAAGATCAAGACCTTGTGCTTTCATGTACTTCTCATTGCAGATAGATTTTTCTTTATGTATTTGCGTGGTAATCAGGGAAACTTCCCAGTGCACTCCCCGCCAGGCCTAGGTGTGCATCCCTGCTGCCAGTCACGGGGACATTGTTGATAGGCAGCAGAGGGGCGCTATACGTGAGCATCCACTATTGGTGGACAATCGGATGAGGAACACTTCGGAGCTGATTGCAATGTAACCTGACCATCTCAGCCGGCAGCATGTGGCCATATCCCCGGCTGAGCGCGCTCCCACTCCCTAACCATTCAGACCACAGGGGGAACATGGAGCGGGTGTATAAACCGTGCTGTAACCAGAGCTGTATTTCATGCGTTAAAGTGGACCAAAACCCAGGATAGTCAATCATTTTGACTATCCTGGGTTCTGGTCCTTTCCCAGAGGGCACCCCGGTGTGTGAAACCCCCCAGGACGCCGAGCCTAGCTCACCTTTTCCCGGTCCCACGGCACGTCTAAGAGCAGATGGCCGCATCCTCCGCCTCCCTCTAACAGGGAGCATACCTGCACCAGCTCATTTGTGAATGGCCGGCGCGGGCACTTCCCTGTTAGAGCAAAGCGGAGGATCCGCCATCAGAGCCGCTGCTCTTAGACGTGGGACCGGAAAGAGGTGAGTGAGATTGGGCGATCTGAGGGGGTTTCACACAGTGGGGCACCCCCGATCAGGGTGCCCGAGGGAAACGACCAGAACCCATGGTAGTCAAAATCCTGGGTTTTGGTCCACTTTAATATGCACAGCATACAACGCTGATTGAACAAGAGTCTGCACATGCACTTAGGGAAAGATGAGTTTTGAGGGTGATCTGAAGGGTCTCAGTCATTGAGGCATCCCAAATCAGGATGCCCCCCAAAAATGGACTAATCACCAGGATAGTGAAAATTCTGGTGACAGGTACACTTTAAAGAGTGATGGGCAAAGGGGGGTTCAGCTGACCTAAAATATTATTTAGGGCTGCTCTAAAAGTGAACTAAAATTCATATAAAATATTTCTCTGGGGGCATCCCGATTTGTAATGTCAAATCCCTTGGTTTCCCCATTAAACCGGACCTTCAGCATCATTAAATAAAATCCCCATATATATATATTTTTTAGTCACTTTTTCTCCACTGGATTGCAACTCTGTTCAGGACTCTAGGATACGGGCGCCGCCATCTTGCCTCAGAAGTATCACATACTGAAGAAAGGAGAGGGACAAAAGTACAGGGGGGCAGGTTATAGCTGTGCTTTGCACAGACAGAGCAGAGCTGGGGTCAGGAAAAGGTCAGCAATCCCAGAATGCAGAGTGGCATATTCAGAAAACACTTCCTGTCTGCAGGCTGCCTGAGATTCAATGAGCTGCCATTTTGGATGTTTAAAGGCTCAGAAAATGCAGTAGATGCAGGTAGGATGATTTTTAATGTGGGCAATCTGTATGTACAGGGTGTGGGAAACATATAAGATAAACTCTAATTCAGAGTCCAGGTCCGGTTTAAAGTGGACCAAGACCCAGGATTTTGACTATCCTGGGTTTTGGTCCACTTCCCCGGTGCCCCGTTATGTGAAACCCCCCAGATTGCAGGATTCAACTCGCCTCAACCCGCTCCTACGGCGCATGCAGGGCCGCTCGTCCAATCAGCGCGCTCGGAGCCGCTGAGCTATGTGCGTCAAAGCGGCATCAAAGCTCAGCGGCTCCGAGCATGCTGGCGGCCGCATCTCGCGCTTCCCTCTAGCAGAGAAGTGCGAGATGCAACCCGCGCATGCGCTGTTGTACCGGGAATCAGGTAAGGTTTGCGGGCGTCCTGGAGGGTTTCACACAGCGGGGCATCCCGAAAGTGCGTCCTATAGGGCGAAAAATACTGTAAATTATGCTGGAATATTAATGATGATGTTTATTCCCAAATTACTTAGTATTGTCCTGTGTATTTATGTGTAATCGTGTGTTTTTTACAGTTGATGGTGGCTTAGTAAATAAAATAGTTCGATACATTTTAAACCCGGCTGAGTGTCCAATTATTTGAACTACATGTGGTGTTTTTTTGTTAATGATTAGTTGAGTGTTGGCGTTCTGGGTGCACCTTTCGGGAGGACAGTTAACCTTTTGTAATATTTCTGGTGGTGCCCTCACACGTTGATTTTTTGTACATTCTTTGAATATCTGGCGCACATCTGCAGGGTTACTGGGGATATGGCCACGGCCCGGGATCGCAGCTGAGAGGTAAGGGCTTTGCACTGTGGAGCATCCCGAATCAGTATAACCCCAGGTGCACCTGGTCGGCTGGTGATAGGTCCGCTTTAAATTCCGCTGTAGAAATGTTGCGTGATTAGAGTTCTTTCACTTTATAGTTGTTGAAATTAAGATCAAATATTTGTGTGGCTATTTATGCACTGGGGAGATTGTAGGGTCACCTCGCAATCTCTACCCATAGTGACTATGGGGCACTTTCACATGCGCCGGTGCACTTGCATATTGCAGTGAAAACACAAGCGCATCTGCGCTAGAGAAAAACGCATCTCCCTGGTATGAAAGAACCTAAGTTCGAAGAGTCCTTTCCTCTTTTAAAGTTTACATAATTGCTTTTGCAGGGGAACCATTGCTAAACACACACACACACACACACACACACACACACACACACTGAAGCACCAATGATAAAAAAACTAAAGCAATTATGTAATCTTCATAAGAAATGACACTTGTCTTTTAAACAGGAGGGACATCTAATAGTTCATAGCATGTTGATTGAAAAGTGTGGCCCCTGTTCCTGTCCCCATTCTGTCCTATGCAGAACAAATGCATATAATATGATACATATATACTTAGTTTGCCTTATTTTTTGTTTTAGAGAGAGATTTATCCTCCGGATCAGGATAGTGAGGTAAGAGCACAAGTCTTGTCTGGGTTTTGATGATTATACGACAGGAAAGTGATGTGCAACATCTCTAGGTGTTCCCTCAGCTAGTGCTCAAGTGGATTAGAGTGCTGAAATCATTGGGGTCACTTAATTACTGATCTGCAATAAAGCACTGTTACTGTCATAAGTCTTTACCTGCAATGCCCCCCCCCCAACCGCCTCATTGCACCCTTGAGCTATCATCAGTAGAGACAATAGGGGGGGCAGGGCTGTATTTCCCATTAGGCAACCCTAGGCATGTGCCTAGGGTGGCAATCTGGAAAGGGGGGAGGGCGCTGTAGTAAGGAAAAGAAATTAAAACTCCCATAGCCAGAACATTTAGGCCTCCTAACAAGCACCCCCAGCCACAGAAGGATGAAGAGTGTATTTGTGTAAAGGAGGGGTTGAACACAGACCAGAGCATCGCCCCTTCACTGCTGTGGTCCTGTGACTTCTGTATGCCAGAATGCTGTAAAAGATGGGACATGCTCGCCTGCTTTTCTGCATTTCCCCCTGCCTCTCCTTCCTCCACACACATTCTCTGCATCTAGCCCATTGCACCCTTTCCCCCTCCACACTTTTTTTATAACTTAAAAAAGGGGGTGCAAGCACTTAAAGTGCCTAGGGCACCATGAACACCAAATGCGGCTCTGGCCGGGGAGGTTCTAAAGGCCATTATATGGGAAGACACCGTACATCCCACCGGCTTGTCCTACATCTACAGCTAATCACTCTAAAGGCAAGTTAGTTGTTAGGGGGTCACATGTGCATGTGAAGCCTGATCATTGTCACTTTAGGGTGATAACTTTGACCTAAACCACCACCCCTCCCAAATACTTCAGGCCATGCTGCTGCTGTCTCACTCTGGTCTTAATGGCTGGCGCTGAAGTGGAAGGGAAGCTGGGGATGGTGAGTTTTTTGGGCAATCCCAGGGGTGTCACACAGCAAATCATCCCAGTTTATGATGCCCTGTTGTGTGAAACCCCCGGGATTGCCCAAAAAATGCACCTTTCCCATGGGGGTAGGTAAGCAGCCTGTTCTGGAGTCTTTTAGATGTCAGGGCCCACTGAAGAGACCGTTTTGGACCACTTTACATTTTTCCTGAGTTTTTTTTTAAGTTTAGCAAGCATGTTTGAAGAGATATTACACGAAAAAGGATTAATGTAGTCTGCTTTCTGCCTGGCACTTCCTGATAAGCCCTACTGAACTTGCTTCCTTCTGCTAAATCATCATGCACAGTCCCTCAATGAATGACACACCTCAGAGGCCTTCACAGTCGGACAGCAGCAGAGTGATGCCTCATGCATACTGAGGAGGCCCAACAGAAGCAAGAGAGTTAACTAGGGCTAATCAAGAAATTTAAAATTAGATTGAATGAAAGCTGCAGCCCCTCACGGACAGCAAAGGGAGAGCAGAAAGTAGCCTAAATTGTCCCTGTGCTTTGTACATTTCTCACCCACCATTGCTTTTTAAACGGAGAATGGTGTGATACTTATTTACCTCTTTCTAGATTCCCTCACCAGCCGCTGCCTGCAGACACTGGGGACTTTTGATTGGCTGCAGACAGTCACGTGAGGCGCCAGACAGTTGGTGTAAGCCAGGCGGTTAGCCATCATGATTTATTGTGGGGGAGAAGTGCAGGGACCCTTGTAGATAGGAAAGGAGGGACAGGATATGCAGTCACCATATTGGCAGGTCAGTGCATGCAGCAGCAGGTAGGCCCCTATAGGTATCGATAGGCTGCTCTAAATTTTCGACTGGGGAGTGAAATAACATATGAAATGTTACACTCTGCTGAGCTGCACAGCCATTGCCATACAGCAACAGCAGCTTAGGACGCACGTCCCTGCTTGGTCCTAGGACCAGGTGAGTCTTTTTCTCCCATCATCCATTAGGACAGTCACGGAGAGAGAGGCTCCTCCCACTAGAGAGGAAACACAACTAGGACAAGTTAAAAGCCCCTCACCCCCAGCTCTCAGTATTGTGAGGCTTACCAGTATCGGTATTTACGCCTCCCCCTCCCTATTGCATGGCACGGCCTGCTTCAAGAAGTCCTTACATATAGGGATATTCCACCACAAGGTGGCGCAGTGTACTGCAGAAGAGTTGTGGCTCCTCCCGGCCCCATATAAAACCAGGAATCACCATAGACCTCTCCAGTGTTTTGTCTGCAGTGACACTGCGAAGATAGAAGATGGCTCTTATATTGCGCAGGTGAGCGACCAAGCCTGCGCCCTGCATGTCTATTTCCACCCGTTTCCTGACCCTCTGTGCCTCCCAGCCTCGGCTGACGGAGCGGGTGAAGGTCCTAGCTTCTGAGGGGGTGAGTGTTTCGGGGACTGTGTGCCCTTTTTCTCTGGTCTGGGGTCCCCCCCCAATCCTGGCCTGGCTCCCGCCGCTGCCTGCTCGCTCTTCTCCCCCCCTTCTTCCCGGCGTGTGTTCGGGGGGGGGCGGCGTCGGCGGCGAGTGTTTTAACTGTGTTTTAACTTGTTTTCTCAACGCCGTTGCCGCTTTGTACTTCGCTCTGCGGCAGGCGGCACTATATCTGTGAGGCGTTTTTCTTGTATTGTGATGGCACCGGAGTGGTCAAGTGAGCGCCGTTTTTCGCGCTTTTCGAGGGGGGCAGGGCCGGGGGATGATGCGTATCGCGTCGTCCCCGCCACGGCACGCCCCTCGAGGTTCTTCTGCCGGCGCCATTTTAGTCTGATATGCGTCTGGGGCCCCTCTTCCTCCGCGTGCTGCGGCGGTGATTTTCTCCTGTGTTGCTCCCTCCTGCGGTCTGGTGGCTTGGTGATCCTTTGCTCCGTGAGTCCCCTTTGGGGGTTTTTTTGTTTACTTGGGGCATGGACTGCGAGATGTTTATGTGCCTTTTACTTATGTCTTTCAGGCGGGACAACTGTGGGTTCTGGTTTCTCCCGGCTCTACTCCCTCCCCCCTCATCCCCCCTTCCTGGTCTGGGGTCACCCCTTGGAGGGGGCATCCCGGGTGGCTTTTTATTAGCCCTTACCCTGTGCTGGCCTACTGTGCCTGTGTTAATCACCATATGGAGGCTTCTGGGGATAGCGTGCTCAGGGGTCCTTCGGGGCAATCCCGACTGTGCGCCATGTGTGGGGTATCCCCTTTGAGTAACAGTGCCGCGGTGTGCGTGCCGTGCGCCCAGGGTATCGTTGCGGCCCAGGCTGGGCTACCCGCTTCTTTTCCCAGTTCTGTGCCCCCTTCCCTTCGGCATCACCTACCCCTACGTGCCTGCATTTTGCCCCCAGTGAGGGGGATACTAGCAGGGGGTCTCAATCTGATCTGGCAATTCGTGTGGCCAGCATTGAAAGGCAGCTTGCCAGGCCTGTTCTACGTAAGGCCTCTGGCAAGAAGCGGCACCTGGCTCCCTCGCCCTTCCTCTTTGTTGAGGAGTATGAGGGAATTGATGCTTTTGGTGACCTCTACTCCCTAGAGGAGGGGGAGCTTTTCCAGGACTCTGACTCCTCTGGGGACCAGCAGGAGGGCTATGACAGTGACCCTGGGTCTGCTTCTGGGGAGGACTCATGGCTCCCTGATGACACTGATAGCCTGTTGTCTCACATTTTTGAAATCTTGCATATTGTCCCCCCTGAGGTGGCTAAGAGGAAGCAGGGTGAGCTCTTTCGTCCTGATAAACAGCGTCTAGGGTTCCCTGAGCAGGGCCACTTCTCTAATATGGTGCTCAGTGGGGACATCCTAGTAGATTGCCCGCAGTGCCCAAAGGGTTGGATAAGAGGTATCCCTTTCCTGCCGACCTGGTCAAGCGATGGTCGTGGCCCCCTGAGGTGGATGCTCCCGTTCTAGGGCTGTCCAACACCTCGGTCATGCCTTCCCCTGACACTACTACACTGTGGGACAGCGAGGACCGGCGCATGGATCAGCTGGCCTGCCATGCTTTTACATTTGTGGGGGCTGTGCTGCGTCCGGTCTGCGCTGCTGCCATTACAGCTATTGGCCTTAAGAAACAGATCAAGCGTCTCCTCAATGGCGCTCTGGCTGGTAGGAGGGGGGAGGATTATAGGGCCCTCTTGCTTTGCTCTGATTTTGTTGCATCTCGGCGGTCTACATTCGGGGGGTGAAGAACCAGGAGGCAGACTCGCTGAGCAGGGGGACGTCTTGGCTGGGGGAATGGTCCCTCAGCAACGAGGTATTTCACTCCCTGTGTCTCCGCTGTGGTCAGCCGGATGTGGACCTGTTTGCGTCCCGACACAATCACAAGCTTCCCAGATTTGTCTCCCTGTCGCAGGATCCTCTTGCCTTCGCCACGGATGTGCTAGCAATGCCTTGGACGGAGTTCCGGCTCCTCTGTGTTCCCTCCGTTTCCTCTGCTGGGTCGGGTGCTGCGCAAGATAGCCCAGGAGTGGGTACCAGCCATCCTGGTGGCCCCCTGTTGGCCAAGGAGGGTGTGGTTTGCAGACGTCATGCAGTTGGCAGTAGATTGGTACGTCTTGCCCAAGGATCCAGATCTTCTCACTCAGGGACAGCTGCACCATCCCAATTTACAAACATTGGCTTTAACGGCTTGGCTGCTGAAACCTCCATCTTGATGGATAAGGGGTTACCGGCCTCTGTTGTTGATACCATGATTAGGGCTAGGAAGAAGTCCTCGTCCTTTATCTACTACAGGGTCTGGCATGCTTACATTGCCTGGTGTGAGTCCAAGTCTCTTCCTTGTCGGGTGTTTTCTATCCCCAGGATTCTGGAATTTTTGCAACATGGTTTGGATTCGGGTCTTCAACTTAGTACCCTCAAGGGACAGGTGTCAGCTCTGGCAATTTTTTTCCAAAGATCCTTTGCCAATCACCGGTTGGTTAACACCATTTTCCAGGGAGTTACTCATGTGCGTCCGCCACGTAAGCCTATGCTTCCGGTTTGGGACTTGAATCTGGTGTTGTCTGCTCTGCAGGGTCCTCCCTTTGTGCCTATCTGTGGGGCTGCGCTGCCCATTCTGACTCTTAAGGTGGCCTTTTTGGTGGCTATTACTTCGGTCAGGCGAGTTTCTGAGCTGGCGGCGCTTTCCATCAAACCTCCTTATTTTGAACGGCATCAGGATAAGGTGGTGTTTCAGCTTAAACCGGATGTCTTACCTAAGGTTGTGTCGGCTTTTCATCTCAATCAGGACATTGTCTTACCTTCTTTGTGTCCTAACCCTGCTAATTCCAAGGGGGGGCCCTTCATTCTCTGGATGTTGTCAGGGCTCTGAAGTTTTATTTGGTTGCTACTGAGTCTTTCAGGAAATCTGATGCTCTTTTTGTTCTTCCTGCTGGTTCTAGGAAGGGTTTGTCTCCGGCTAAATCCACTATCAGCAAATGGATCCGTCAGGCGGTGGAGCAGGCCTATTCTGCCAGGGGGAAGGTTCCTCCTTTTTAGGGTTACTGCTCATTCCTCTCGTGCTGTTGGTGCTTCTTGGGCTTTTCAGCACCAAGCTTCTGTTGAACAAGTTTGTAAGGCCGCAACTTGGTCTTCTGTTCATACCTTTTCCAAGTTTTACAAGGTTGATGTTAAGGCCTCAGCTGATGCTGCCTTTGGTCGCAAAGTACTTCAGGCGGTAGTGGTTTGAACTGCCTGCTGCTACTTTTTGGGGATCCCACTCTACCTTACGGACACTGTTGTTGGACGTCCCATATGTAAGGACTTCTGGAAGCAGGCCATGCCATGCAATAGGAAATAGACAATTCTGTGAGTACTCACCTGTAGAATTGCTTTTACTATGCAATGGCACGGCCTGCTTCACCCCACCCTTGTTGTCGTTATTCTTGGTTGCCTCTTTATGGTGATTGTTCCAAGTTAGTTGGGATTTGTTACCTTTTTTACCTTTATTATCTCCCGGCTTCTTATATAACAGCTTGTCAACACTGGAGAGGTCTATGGTGATTCCTGTTTTTATTTGGGGCCGGGACCCTTCCCCATATGTAAGGACTTCTTGAAGCAGGCCGTGCCATGCATAGTAAAAGCAATTCTACAGGTGAGTACTCACAGAATTGTCTTTTTGAATTTGTGTGAAGCGGCAACACCACTTACCGCTGTTCCCATGGTGCATGCACTGGCTCTCCTCCAATCAGCTTGCACAGCATAAACAATTGGTCAAAGTGTTGGCATAGGGAGCAGGGGCAGCCGTATCCCTGGTTACCCTATGGAGGGCCTGCGCACAGCCTATCTGAATGGCTGGGTGTGGGAGTGTCCCTCAGCTGCAGGGATTCCGGGGCTGCAGAAAGGTAAGCTATCACTGCAAGGGGCACTCCAGGGCTGGCTGAGCAGGTGATTGCTCGGCTTCGAGCATTGCTAGTGGGGGATTTTATTTTTATTCCAGCACTGGACAGTCACTAATATTTTATCCAGTCCCCTTGCTATACAAGAATAAAAAAGTTCCGTTCATCGCTATTAAGAGCCGATTTCCATCATTGTTGTGCTTGTTTATTGCTCTACAGAGGCAGCAGCTGGAAGATGCAAAACAGAAGATAAGACAAAAACAAGAGCAGATGTACATGCAAGACTAGAGCATCCAGCAGAGGGCGCTGTCCCTGGCATCCCTCCAATTGTGTTCTATACGGGCCAGGCGTTTTGTACATGGATGTATACTATTGTATAATGTATGT
Organism: Gastrophryne carolinensis; assembly: GCA_027917425.1. Lineage (NCBI taxonomy): Eukaryota > Metazoa > Chordata > Amphibia > Anura > Microhylidae > Gastrophryne > Gastrophryne carolinensis. The sequence continues at coordinate 396,960,151 of CM051238.1, read as the reverse complement.
CTAAAGGAGTTTTTTCTTTTTTTTTTGTAAAATAAAATGTGTAACTCACCTTCTTGGTCTTCTTTAAATAAATCTCTGGAAAGTTAAAGTTTTATTTCCTTTAAAGTGGACCTTCACCCTGAATAAGAGCCTATCTTATATGTTTCCCCCACCCTGTATATACAGATTGCTCACATTAAAAAATCATCCTACCTGCATCTACTGCATTTTCTGAGCCTTTAAACATTCAAGATGGCAGCCCTTGGAGCCTCAGGATGCCTGCAGACAGGAATTGTCTTCTTACTGTGCCGCTCTGCATTCTGAGATTGCCGTCCTTTCCCTGACCCCAGCTCTGCTCTGTCTATACAAAGCACAGCTATAACCCCGCCCCCTATACTTTATCCCACTCTCCTCAGTATGTGATTCTTCTGAGGCAAGATAGTGGCTCACGTATCCTAGAGTCCTGAACAGAGTTGCAGCCCAATGGGGGGGAAAGAATAGTAAGTAAGTGGGGAATAGGTTTTTAAGGGTTTGGGCTTTTCATTAAACGATGCTGAAGGTCCGCTTTAAAGTGGACCAACACCCAGGATTTTGACTATCCTGGGTTTTGGTCCACTTCGGCTCCAATTGTGTTCTATACAGGCCAGAAACCCCCAAAAACTCACCTCTCCCTGCTCCCACGTGAACGCCGCAGCCAATCCCCGCCAACGTCCAGGCGGGGGACAGGAACGTCCAAGCCGCTTCCGCCGCCTCCCGCGCGTCACTCTCGGCGCGCGCGCCCCCGCCAGCCATTCACAGAGGGCCGGCGCGGGCACGCGCACGTCTGGAGGAGCGCGCGGGAGGCGGCGGAAGCGGCTGCGGATCAGGTAAGATCTTTTTGGGGTTTCTGGGGGGTTTCACCCCGCGGGACATCCCGATCTCGGATGTCCCGCGGGGTGGGAGGTGATCGGCCCGGGAATCTTATAGATTTCCGGGCCGATCACCCCTGGGTGTTGGTCCACTTTAAAGAATAAGTATCATTAGTCAACTGCTCTGGCTGTGTGTTTATTTTCATACACCTCTCTGCCTCTCAGTTGATAAATATGTTACTTATAGTGCAGGGGAAGCGTGTTACATTTAGAAACTAAAAGGAAACTGTTACAGACTTCACCCTAGAGGCAGAGAGGTGTCATTACAGGGGAACAAAACCCAGCAGAGGCCAGCTTTCCCTGGGAGCATCCTGAACTGGGATGTCCCATTTTTCCGTGGCCCAACGGCGCATGTGCGTGCTCCTGTCTAATCAGAGCCACTTGCTCAAATTAAATGATTTGGCAAACAGCTCTGATTGTTGACAATGGGGAGCTCACGATCCCGCATCCCTGGCGTTGTGCCAGTGTTCCCGTCCCAGACATTCAGCAAACGGCTCTGGAATACTGGAATTGCCATTGAATATGGTCTTTGTATCCTTCTGATGAGCAGCAATGTTTTTCATGCAGTGCAGTGTCTGTTAATACCACCCCCAAGTGTGGCCCAATTTCCAGCAGGGCAGTGACAACAATGGATCAGCATCTTGGTGACAGATCTAACCCACCCCTCCAGCTTACATTAGTGAGACACCCTTTCCTAGCAAAGCTCTAATGGAGCACAGGAAACACATCCTCCAATAGCAGACATGCAAGTGTGCTGCAGTTGTTTCCTGTTCACCAGTTGACCTCCGCTCAATATGCCGGTATAAAAGGCCCTGCCCTGCAACATGGGTGAGCAGGGGAAGCTTGGAGTGGCCACATAGATCCTCTGCTCTGCTCCCAGCTGAGAATGCATGGTGTGGGTCAGAATACAGTAAAATAGTAATAGTAATAGTATAGTAATACAGTAATAGTAATAGTAAAAAAATAAAGGACTTTAGTGGTGTGTTTCTTAAAGCAGACCACCAACCCACCAAACTTGGGAAGTACATTTGGCCATAGCCCCTGCAGATATCCCCTTCTTAGGGTGTAGAACTAGAAATTAATATTTTAGTTTTTTCGAATCATCCTGGAACACAGTTTTTTTTTTGCTATTCTCTGCGCGATGGCATGTGATCAGTCATTGCATTGGTGTGGCACTGACATTGTTGCCGCACACAACAATGGCAATGAATGGAGGAGGCGGAGCTTTACAGCTAAAATCGGCGGCATTATCTGGGATTAGACTGAAGCAGGAGCAGTAAAAATGGGCAAAAGGTGCTCCTCACAGGGGGAGCAATTCAAGGGATGCAAGGTAAAAATGTGGGGTTTGGTCCGCTTTAAAGCAGACCATAACCCACCAAACTTGTGAAGTACATTTGGCTATAGCCCCTGCAGATATCCCCTTCTTAGGGTCTAGAACTAGAAATTATCCTGTTATTTTTGCTGTCCCTCACTGTGAGATGGCAGGTGATCAGTCATTGCATAGGTGTGACAATGACATCATTGACGCACACAGCAGTGGCAATGAATGGAGGAGGCGGAGCTTTACAGCTAAAACAAGGACAATTATCTGGGATTAGAGTGAAGCAGGAGCACTAAAAATGAGTGATTCAAGAGATTCTAGTTAAAAATGTGGGTTTTGGTCTGCTTTAACCCTGGTAACTGGTAAAAGGTCCTTGAGACCCCTCTACTGTTTCAAAGGGCCGGAGGGGCCGGCAAGCAGGTGAGTTTCCAAAAACACCCACCCAATTACCTGCATCCTCAATGGCCAAGGTGCCCGTGTGGGCTGGTAGCCTTTAGGGCTGCTTAGCCTCTGAGCCCTGGTCTACCAGCCCACATAGCTTGTGCCCAGGCTGGTTTTGCCGGAGAGGGGGCATCCCGCAGTATTTTTTGGTACATTTTTAAGGGTTTAACCTTTGATCGTTATTACAACTTAACTGCAAGCTTCACATAGTTGAAAATCTCATGAAACGCTCTTTTCAGTTTGCAGTGTCTCTTGGGCAGGAACGGTTGTTGGCTTATACATAGAAACATAGGTATCGTTATGTGTAAAAATATTCTAGGGTCGGTCTTCCCCCTGGGGCATCCCAAATAAGATGTGCAGCTGTGTGACCCCCCCCCCCCCCAGTCCCAGCAAAACTCATCTTTTCCAGCGACTCCCTCTGCAATCACAACAATGGGAGTAAGAGCGTCCACATCCCCAGCATCTCGCGGATCAAAGTGCATAAACAAAACAGGCACCGGCCGGGGGGTCCAAATTGAATTGATTTAGACTATCCTGGGTTTTGGTCCTTACCCCCTGTGTGAAACCCCCTAGGTCGCTGAAACCAACTCACCTCTTCCTGGTCCTACGGTGCATGTGCAGCCAGTCGTCCAATCAGTGCGCTCGGATCCGCTGCCGTCACGTCGTCTAAGGCGAGCGGGTCCAAGCGCGCTGACAGCCGCATCCCCCACTTCCCTCTAATAGGGAGCGTGCCCGCGCCAGCCATTCACAAATGGACCAGGAAAGAAGGAAAGCGTATGGGGCGACCTGGGGGGTTTCACACAGTGGGGCATCCTGATTTTGGGAGGGAACTATAAGATCACTGTGGGTTTTGGTCCACTTTAAATGGGATGAAAACACAAGAATGGGTCCACCACTCATCTTCTAGATTCCAGGGCCAGGCCAAGTGGGTTTTGACCTGCTTTAATATCATTACTATTATTTCTAGTTTTTATAGCGCTGTACAATTATTCATAAGCAACTGCAAAGCAATGGCCGCTGCTTCGATTGCAGCCAGAACATTGGCATCTGTCACTTGTATCTCCCGCCCCCGTGACGTCACGGGCCCGCCCAGCCAATGACAGGTCTATGCGTAGCTGCTTCTCTCAGGGTCTCTCCCTTGGCAACCGCTTGCTCGCCCGTTCTCGCATCAGCCAATAAGCGACTAGAAAACACGTAGGCGTGACCTGAAACGTCTCTGCCCCTCCACTGTGCCACCGCCTTTCTGCTGCGCCAGCCAATAGCGGAGGGGCTCCGCGCTGTAGCCCCGCCCACCACCGGCTCCTCTAGGCGCGGTTTGAGCGAAGGGGCGGCAGCAACCTCTCCGCCCCTTAACAACGGACTTCCTGCTCCTCCCGTGACGTCACTACGCGGAAGTTTTCGGGGAACTGCAGGCTTGGCGGCGGAGTAAAAAGCGATGGCGCCGTCCGGATTAAAGGCGGTGGTTGGAGAAAGTAAGTGTTCAGCTGTCTGACGTCGTGTCGTGAGTTGTTGCTGTCACTGGGGTGCACCGTGACGTCACAGTTGGAAACAGGAAGTGGCATCTCCTGTGAGGAATAGCTCGCCTCTTGTATCACTGGAGCAGTTCAGTAAAGAGAACCTGTCCCGTGTGTGACTGATAGAGGGGCTGTTCCCTGTATAGAGTACCTCACCGGGTCATTACTGAGGAGCAACTCTCCAGACAAGCTAAAACAACTATATTAACCTTTATGATGTCATCACTCCAGTGATGTCATGGGTCTTAAAGGCAGCATGCAGGGCATTGTTGGTGATGGTAGATCCGCCGTGCCTAAAGGGCTCCAGGGGTGGCTGACTAGGTGCCTCTGGGGCTTCCCGATCCTGTGAGCCCCCCCAGGTCGCCCACAAACCCATTACCTTTGCCACTGGTCCTTTGCTGCGATTGTGGGCCACATCCCTGCATATGTGCGCGCTCCCACACCCAGTCATTTAGATGGGCCAGCCTTAGGATGGAAGGCGCCCTGTGCGAGACTACAGGAAATGCCCCCACCCCACCTTCCTCGCGAGGGATGCCAGGGCCAGTGGTCATTTTTGACTACTGACTGGCATTAAAGTGGACCAAAACCTGCATTAGCCAGGCCCTGAAGTCTAATAGACTCCAGATCCGGATGAGTCCCTAACTCTGTGGCATCCAAATGTGGGATTTCCAACTATGTGAAACCATCCAGGTTTGCGGGTATACTTACTTGTTGAGCGATCCCATGGTGCATATGCATGAGCCAAATCCCCAGATGTCCAGACTGATGCAAGCTGCTCCCTACTGTGCCCTGTGGATAAAAAGCATTCTTTACCCTGCAATACTATATACAGCACAGCGTGCTGATTGGATAAAAGCTTGCGCATGTGCCATGGGATTGCTTACATGGTGAGTATGCTAGCAGTCCCAGGGGGTTTTACACTGTGGGGCATCCCATATCTGGGGATAGGAAATCAGCCGGAATTTAAAGGGCAGAATAGAGGACAGCAAAGCCCACCCTTCCTTCTGACCCAACCAGCCATGCACCCCCAGGGTTGGGGGCAGATTGGAGAGATAAAGGAGCACTATTGCGAAATGATGTAATTTAAAAAATACATACAAACACATCATCTAATGAGAAGAGGGTCACTTATACACATGAACTGAATAAAACTCTAGCCAAGCCTGTGGTTTATTCTCTCATGGTACAAACAAAATCCAGGGTTTACAGGTTTAGTCAATCGGGGTGACAGAGCCTGTCACCTAGGATGTTCTTTTCCTTCTATTAAAAGAAAGATAAACAAGCCTGGCTGGATATTTCTTGATACCAGATAAGTGACCCTTCCTCCCGCCATCCAGCATATTTATATGGATTTTTATCATTGGGCCATTTTTTCCCGATAGTGCTCCTTTAAGCATGCAGGCACAGCCCCTCCCCCAACCATGGCACACCCCAAAGGCTGGGTGCACAAGGGAGTGTGCACTCTGCAGGGGAACCGGCGATGTGGCTGCCAATGCTCAGTCCAAAACAGCTTTATGCCATGCATTCGTCTTCATGGCATAAAGCACTGATTGGACAAGGGCCCGCGCATACACCATGGAAATGGCGGAGAGGCTGAGTAGGTGATCTGAGGGGTTTCACATCCCAAATCTGGATGCCCCAGGGACAAGGACCATTCATCAGGATAGTAAAAATCCTGATTGGTCCACTTTAATATGTGGTATGAACATGGCTTCTAAACTGACTGTTTGTTTAAAGTGGATCAAAAGTCTGATCCCTTGCCCCTGGGGCACCCTGATTCAGGATGAATCTTCCCACGTCCTCTGTAAAACCTGCCTTGACCCTGATCCAGCGCCCATGCCAGGCATTTGTGAATGGTTGGCACGGGCACGCAAGCTGTAAAAGGCCAGTGGGGATGTGGCCGCTGGGCCGCTCGTCTGCTTTCGGCTTGATTCTACTCTTAGCCAAGTCTTAACTGAAATTGACGAATGCAGTCGAGGGCACAGGTCGGACAGGGGCCCATGCATGTGCCGTAGGCTCGGGGAAAGGTGAGTTTCACTATTGGATCTGGGCGGTTTCACACAGCAGGACATCCCAAATAAAGCTGCCCCATGAGCATAATGCCGCAGTTTGTCCATGGTGCCTGACATAGAGAGCATAAGCGGCCAGCATCCTCTCTGAATGGCTGGGCAGTGGAGAATGCATCTGCCAGGGCTTGGGTGCTGTGGGATCCCTGGCACGGTGAGAATACTGGCAATCCCAGGATTTTGATCCTCTTGAAAGATCCTTAAAAAGTCGGATTCAGGCATGAAACTCTATGATGGAGGACAATAAATAGTTATGCACTGCACTGAAGCATGTCTTCTATTGGAGAAGATGCGGCTGCTTTTTCCCATTCCCTTACTAATAAAGCTCTGATAGGAAAAGGTATTTCCTTCAAGCAATTCTTACTTATGGCATGACGTTTGTCTGGTGCCCCCCCGACAATGAGCCAGAATGATGGATTTAGGTCTGCTTTCATATAATAAACTCTCCCTGATATGGTCCAGGTCCACAAGGACTACAACCCAACTACTCTTACTGCCCCTGCACCCTGCATTTTAGGAGGTTCTTACTTGTTCCTCATGGAGCTCTATATGATGAGGGACAAGAAATGGCATCACAATGCATGAGGCCTCCTATTGGAGAATGTATGGTTGCTGCATGACTGTACAGCTTTTCCTGTCCTCCGTTACATACAGATGAAGCATTTACCTAATGCTGGGCTCACTTGTGATGTGGGGGGGGGTAGGTTAGCTTAGTGTACCTGTCTAACCATCCCTAGCCTGACACAGAGTTACGAGGAGGGTTAAGCAATGCCCAGTCAGACTTAAAGTGGACCACAAGTGTAAGAAAAAGACCCAGGGACTTGCTCACCTTCCCGGCACAGGGCCGGATATACCCACAGCACACAGCCACCTACTGTCAGCTGTGCTGCATCTGACCTGTGGGACTCCCAGGTTCATGTAGTGCCGCAATCCTGTCATCTGTGGATGCACAGGGGCTGAGTTCTAGAGAACTTGAGTTAGGAGCTGTATAGAACCGGGGTGGTTTCCCTTTAACATGATATATAACTTAATCTTGAGTTGTTCTGTTATCTTCACTGGTGGATAGAAAGGGCGCCACAGCCTGTCCAGGTCTTGGAACAGCCTGTATCAAGGGACCATACCACATGGTCGCAGTGACATTAGGTGGGCTCTCGCGTTATGGATTCCTCTATAACCACAGACCCACTGAACCACCTACATTTCAGTAGTGAGACAGTAAATATTAATATGGGGTCAGCTGTGAGCTGAGGTGGGATTATGGAGTGTAGTAAGGTGAGCCTTAGAGATGAGGGAGGACAGTCTGTGTTCTGTGATAACCGGGAAATGGGTTAGGGAAGTAGACGTGGTCGGGTTGGTGTACGGATCAGGCGGGGGTGGAGTTATTAGTGGATTTCGGTCAGCTCAGATATCAATTTTATTATGTGAAGAACAAGGCAAACTGCTTTTCTGTGATTTGTGAGGTAGGACGAGGAGAATATGGACAAAGCGCAGAGCTGAAGGTGTTAAATCGTTGGGGATTTCTGTGCGGATATGAGAGAAGCAAAATACGCTTGTTTAGCAGATGTGAGGGCGTTCCTGAAGGACTTGTTTATGTAGCAGGAAGTCCTAACTGGTTTTGGTTTTCTGTCAAGTTTAGCTTATAATGCACCTAGGCTGGCTTAGAAATGATGAGCCCCGATGCCCCTTAGGGATAAATTAAACCCAGACTAGAATCTTTTAACCTCTAGTCTGGGTTTTGGCCCACTCCAAAGGAAATCTGTCACCTTGAGGGTTCAGGGAGACTCGGAGGCCTATGCCTCCTATCTGGCAGCAGGTAGGGCCCTATTGGATTCCAGAGAGTTGTGAGATTCATGCAAAATAATTGGGTGATGGAGTCTAGAAAATTTTGGAAAAATAAAAAAGGAAAGCAATTGTGACTATGGAGAGTTACATGAACTTGTCCTGCCTAAATAACCATTTTCTAATTGCAGCTGCCCTACTTGTTTCTAAGCTGCTGCAGCCTGGCTCTCGGTGTCTTTAGCGTTCATTGAACCCTCCATCAGTCAACACGGGCGTCCGGCTGCTTTTTCCAGTTGCGAGGGAAAGAATGTGAGCGAGCTATTCAGATGCATTTTCCTGTGATCAGTTAAACTGGACACACACCTCTGTAGCTTCTCACCCTGCTGCTTTTATTTGGGGGGGGGGGGTTATCACTGACCATAGAGACATATTAAGCTTTGAAAAATTATGCAACTACTTTAAACATTACAATAAAACGTAGAAAAAAAAAAAAATTTGAGGATATGTTGGGGTTTGTAGTTTCCTGACAGATGGGAGGTCCCCCTGCCAAGGACGGCTATTCGTCAGGCGGACCCCATCCTTGTCTGTTTTAACGGGGGTCCTGGGTGGCGTTCAGGCTTTCAAATCAGCCTAGGAGATCAGAATTATGCGAGACAGAAAAACACAGAGTCTGGTGCTCCTCCCTTTTTGACTTTTTTTATTTATAGTAAAATAGAAAACATACATACGTCATCTACAGGGGCATATCATATTAGAAAAAAACTCTATATCTAGCTCAGTAATTGGTCTGTTCTACCTAACGAGCATACTGGAATGTTAGCTACACCTGAAGGCAGGACACTCAAAGGCGTTGTCCAGATTCCTGACGCCATCTTTATCACAGTAATACATTAGTAGGAGCGTATTCTATTATCTTCATAATCCTGAGCATTATTGTCAAGCAAAAGAGAAATAGCACAGGGTGAAGTGGCTGCCTGAGGATTTATTTCACCTTTATTAGCCACTAAGCGTACAATGCAGAGTGAAAAGATAGAGTGGAACAAATGGTGGGAGTGAATGTTCACCATCATATGTTTAATTTATTATTTATGACCTCCATCCATCACTCTTCCTGTTGAGCTGTCTGTTCCAGCCTTTGCTTATTCACACTCAGTCCTTCTGCTGCTGCCTCCATTCAGGTACCAAAACTGGAAGACAGCGGTACGGGTGGCATATAGAGATGCCACTGCACCGCACTGGAGGTTCAGCCCAGCGCACAATAGTGAACTGAACAACCCTTGTGCCATTTCACCACAATGCAGTGAATGGAGGGGACATGTCATAGTCTGTTGTGACAGATGGCTGGGAGGGAGGCCTGTTGCCGATACTATGGCAGTAGTGAACGTTTGGGCTGGGTGGTGTGGGACTAGGTGTCCAAGCACCAGACTAGGAGTGGTCTCCAGCAGGGGATAAAAGGTATAGCCTTTTTTATTTGAATGCCAGGACTTCCCCCTCCACAGTGGTGATGGACCAGGAGATAGTGGTAAGTATGGCCCTGTACTGCACCACGTGTGATATATGCTCTTTACCTACAGTGCCCATATACTTCTATGGGATGCGCTATGGGCAACGCTCAGCGCACGGATGTGAATGGGCCCATTTACTTTCATAGTCTGTGTTGGATTATCTCTATTCCAACTCGATGCAAACTGGAAGGTGTGAAAGGGGCCTCGGTGTCACATGGAATTAATATCCCCTTAGTCATTGTTTAAATCTGTTATCACATATATTTCAATTTTTAAGTTTTTTTTTTTTTTTTTTTTTTATTCTGCATTTTTTTACACTTCCAACATGTCACCAACTAGAAGAAAATGCCCATGATAGTAAATGGGCCCTATCACATCCGTGAGCTACATTTTGTAAAACACTGCATGCAGCCATGTAGTGCGATTTACCTGTGCTGTGGAGGGGCCATTCTCGCCACCACCTCCCTGATTATCGCTGCTGGTGCTGCCACTGATGTCAAAGCTCCTGCTGCAGCCACCTTCTTTGGGTCCTTGCTGGAGCAGAAGACTGAAGGACCTCAAGTAGGTGGCTGTAGCAAGTACTGGCCAAAGGAGGATGCCGGGTCCTGCCTCCTCATGCTGCTGCCAGAGGCTGCTTGTGCCCCTCCACTAATGCCACCCCCAGCTCCATCTGCACCGCACTGCAACACAGGCACTTATGTACTGCACTGCATTATTTCAATAGAAACGCACAATGTGAAAGTAGCCTAACACTTAGTAGGGTAATCTGTGTGCTTGATGCATTTCATTGGCTGTCTTCTCCAATTTCTCAGGTGATCAGATGTAATAGATTCCATAAATGTAAATGGTGGTAAGGAGCTGCAGGGCCAGCAAGCTTTAATCATTGACCTCCAGTAAGCCCGGTGGTCCATTGCAAGGAGACAGGCAGCTCCCAAAGATTAACTGGTGATGGACAAACATACATCTAGGAATGCTTTAAGCTGACCTGGCTGAAACGGCAAACTTCGCCGCGGTCAAAGTCTTTTTTCCGATTTTAATGTTTAAAGTGAACATTAACCGAAGCGCCTGACCCTTATCGGCAAGGCATTCTCATTGTCGTTGTTAACCAACATTAATGCCACAGGACCAAATGGATTTGCATGGCGAGTGGTGGTCACATAAACTGATGAACCAGTGGACTGCTGCATTATTTTTATTCTGATTATTTTTAGTTTCTGACAAATTACTTAGGCTGAGGAGGGGTGTGGAGTTCAGAACCACTGTTTACACAGCTGTCTTCAGCACCGTGGCAGAGATGGGATTGTGCCTTCAGTCCGATTTCCCCGCTGTACCGCGGCTATTTCAGTCCCCTGGAAACAGCTGCTGGCAGCTCATGTACCCCTGCTGTATATTTCTATTTGCTCACGCACCAAATCAAAGTACACTGTTAGCCAGGGTTTGACCAACCAACCGACTACTTAAGCAGTCGGTTGGTTGGTTTCCTTTCCTGATGTTTTTACTTCCTTGGGAATCCAGCGGCCTTGAGGTGCGTGGGGGGGGGCTTTTTCTCCCAGGTTGAGTATAGACCCACTGTGACCATAGCTTTTTAAAGGCGGTTGTAGATCAGCTTTAAAGTGAAACAAAACCTGGGATTTTGACTATCCTGGGTTTTGTTCCTTGCCCCCCGGGTATCTGGATTTGGGATGCCCCATTGTGTGAAACCCACCAGATCGCACATACTGATGTTCGTCCAATCAGAGTTTTTTGCTGTGCATATTTAATATTTGGCAAATGGCTTTGTTTATGGCATTGCAGGGGCGAGAGCAACCGCATTCCCAGCAGCGAGCACGCTCCCGCCCCCATCTATCTAAATGGCTGGGGGTGAAAGCACATGCACTGCCCAAATATGCAGGAAGGTGGCTGCCGGTATTTACATCCGTGAGGGAGCCAGAAAGAAGATGATTTTTGTGGCAACGTGGGAGGGGGGGGGGGTTCACACAGTGGGGCATCACGATTTAGGAGGCCCCGGGAAAGGCCAGCAGCCGGCCCTGGTATATTTTAAGAATTGGGGGCTGGCCGTGCAGGGTATTGTCCCGCTTTAAAGAGGAGTCCCTATCCTGTGGCTCGCTCTGCCGCTCACTACTGACCATGGCAACATTGGGTAGGGGGTGGCATCCCGATTTAGGAACAGGGATTCCACTGCAGAGCGGAGCCATGGGATCCTGGAAGTAGGTGAGTATGTTGCAGGGTTCCAGTAGCATGGCCAGGGCAGGGATAATGCTTTGTAGATCTTGGTGCACTGTAAAGCTAACCTCCAGGCTGTAGTGGATGCAGGGGTCACTGCCCAGTTTTGGATTCCAGAAACCCCCCCCCCTCACCCCAAATACAGAGCGTACTCACCGATCCGCACAAGCCAACCATGAGGACAACAAAAACATTAAACACCATATGCCTGTGCTTGCATGTGCAGAAGTGTGCAGCAGTTTCCTGTGTCACCAATCAGCGACTGGCTAACACAGATCAGTAAGTAATCTCTGTGCACAAATGATACATTGCAAAGGGGCCCGCTGAGGCTCTATCGCCTAGAGGCCCACACAATCCTGGAGCTGGACCAACACCCAGGATTTTGACTATCCTGGGTGTTGGTCCACTTAGGTGGGGCACCCCGATCGGGGGTGCCCCGCTGTGTGAAACCCCCCCGATCGCCGCAAAAACTCACCTCTCCCCGCTCCCACGTGACCTCGTCCGCCCAATGACAGCGCTCAGAGCCGCTCTGGTATGCGCGTCCAAAGCCGCTTGGACGCGCATACGAGAGCGCTGTCATTGGCTGCATCTCTCGCTTCCCTCTAACAGGGAGCGCGCCTGCGCCGGCCATTCACAAAACGGCCGGCGCGGGAGCGCGCCCTGCTAGAGGGAAGCGAGAGATGCGGCCGCGTCTCGCGCATGCGCCGTTGGATCGCCGGTAAGGATTGTGGGCCTCCTGGGGGGTTCCTCCCCGCGGGACATCCCGATTTCGGATGCCCCGCGGGGAGGGATCTGATCGGTCCGGGAATCTTATAGATTCCCGGGCCGATCCCCCCTGGGTGTTGGTCCACTTTAACTAGAGGCCTCCTACACAGCCAGCCATTCCAATCCAAGGTGTCACGCTTATACAAGACTGCTCACAAACTGCAAATATCAAAAACTGCGAACACCCCTTTGGTGTTTGTGAGAAGATGGGTGGTATGCTTAGCATCCATAGATTCCTCTCTGCGTGCTAAGTGCTGTGGTTATTGCTGGCCCTGGAGCTCAGAAGGTGGTGGAATTTGCAGTAAGGAGAGGTCTTTACTGTAGTCAGGGGCGATGTTAATGCACATCCAGCTGTAGTCCAAACATGGTTTACTTTAAGAGTAGTTAAACCGGACTTTCACCCGGAATAAGAGCCTATCTTTTATGTTTCCCCCACCCTGTCCATACAAATTGCCCACATTAAAAAAATCATCCTACCTGAACCTATTGGCCTTTGGAGTCTCAGGCTGCCTGACTAGGACAGGGATCTAATTATCTATCAGCAGAGAGACTAGATAATTTGGTTTGGCAATAGTGGTGGCTTTTGGTCTGCTTTAGGATTGTGTAGACCAGCAGTTGTCAGCCTAGTTTGGCTGATTTATGTCCGAGTGGACAAGATGATGTACTCCCACCTCTTGTCTGCTAAACCTTAAAGCTGTGCTGTTCAGGGTGCTCCTGGCATTCCTCTCGGTACCCTCATGGGTACACAGATTGGGGTCCCACCCTGGCATCTTGAAGCTCATTGATGACTTCACATAAAGCAGTTACAAGAAAACGGTCAGTTCTGAGGCTTGCTGCTTATCTCTTCACAGAGCTCTATCACAGGATATCCTACGCGTGTCGCATACCCAGCCCGGCAGCTTCAGACTTCCTCTTTATTGCCCTGACAAATGGACAATTTTCAGGGCTTGTTGGAATAGCGTCTTTAACTATATAATTATTATCATCACTATTATTAATTATTTATGCTTTTGTGCCAAAGTGCGATGTAGTAATCTGATTTGTCTGCCTTTTTAAAGACGTTGGGTTTTATAGAAATGTTTTAGTTGTCAATACAGAAGTGAATGATCAGAATTATTCTTTTCTGTTTCATATATTTTTCACTACAGGACATAGAAAGGTGACGGCAAAAGGAGAGCATACTGTCCATCTAGTCTGCCCTTATGTATATACTATATATTCTCTTTATCTTAGGATAGCTGTGTGCTTATCCCAGGCATGTTTAAATTCACCGATTTTTCAACTACCTCTGCTGGAAGTTTGTTCCAAGCATCTACTACTCTTTCTGTAACATAATATTTTCTAACATTGCTCCTGATCTTCCCCCCGACTAGCTTCAGGTTGGGCCCCTTGTTCTATCATTAAGCTTCTTCTTAAAACACTTCCCTCCTGAACCTTATTCAATCCTTTCACATATTTAAAGGTCTCAAACACGTCCCCTCTCTCCCTAATTTCCTCCAGATTAAGTTCTTTCCTGATAAGTTTTAAGTTTAAGCCCTTCTACCATTTTTGTTGCCAACCTTTGGACCCGTTCTATTTGAATAATGTCTTTTTGCAGGTAAGGTCTCCAGAACTGCACACAGTATTCTAGCTGTGGCCTCACCAGGGCTCTATACAGCGGCATCACAACCTCCCTCTTCCTACTGGTGATGCCTCGAGCTATGCAGCCGAGCATCCTGCTTGCTTTTCCCACTGCCTGGTTACACTGTCCACTCATCTTGCAGCTATCAGTAATCAGTATCCCTAAATCTCTCTCCTCCGAGGTCCTGGCTAACACAGTGCTGCCCATACGGTGCTCAGAGCAGGGATTCCTTCAAGTGCATGATTTGACATTTAGAGACATTAAACTCTAGTTTCCACAGTTTTGACCATCTATCCAGTAAAGCTAAATCATTTTCCATGTTGCAGACACCTCCAGGAATATCCACCCTATTACTAACCTTTGTATCATCAGCAAACAGGCAAACTTTTCCTACCAAGCCTTCTCCTATGTCACTTACAAATATATTAAAAAGAATGGGGCCCAGGACAGAGCCTTGCGGCACACCACTTGTAACTCGCCTTTGTTCAGATTGCACACCATTAACAACAACACTCTGATACCGACCCTTCAGCCAGCTGGAAATCCACTGAACTATTCAGGGATTAAGTCCTGACTTAGGGGTTAAAGCAGACCAACAGTCAAAAATGACTTAAACCAGATACAACAAACAGTGCTTATATGCAACCTCTTTAGATTGCAGCACATACAAATTAATTTACCTTTTTCTAACTCTTGTTGTGGTAAATTTTAAAAACAAGATGGCGGCTCATGCATTTGCAGGCCACTTGCAAACAGGAAGTGCTGCTGGGCTTCCTGTTACTGTGCAATGTCAGTTGAATCCAGGCAGCAGCATGGCTGAGATGCTGGGAGAGGAAGCTCCAAAATGGCTGCTACCTTTCTTTTGCCAACTGTGCCGGGCTGTTGGTCCAGGTTAAAGGTTGGACACTGGAAGAACTGTTTCCCAGCCTATGGGGTTTAGCAGTGTCAGACTGGGGTGTTGTGGGGCCACCAGTCATACTGACTCTAAGAGGTCCACTTTACAGTTACATGCAAATATTACCAACTTATTTTTAGGGCTTTTGTCAAAGTGTATTGACCGTGACTGCATAACCCGTATTCTTCTGCAATAGAACAGCTACATCCAGCATTACTTACTTTCCCATCATAGAATGGACAGGATAAGAATTAACATCACATGTGTAGGATCCACTAAACACTGTATAGAAAGCAGAAACTAAAAAGCGGACGATCATTTTTGTTCTCGGGAGCTCAATAGAGAGACTGCTGGGGCTATTATCATGATACATTCCTGTTTCAGGCCAAAGAGCCTTTTCATGGATAGGGTCCCACCAGGTCCTTGATAACCTGTTGGGCCAGTTCAAGGTTTAGGGTTATAAGCTATGTTTAAGAGGAAATCTAGTCAAGTCACTACTTCCTCATTCACTTGTATAGCAGCAACTGGGAGCCAATCATGTGTCTTCCAGCAACTGGGAGCCAATCATGTGTCTGCCAGCAACCATTCAGGTTTGATGTGCCAGGCCATTGTTGGCAATCCCCATTGGCCACTGGCAGTCAGGTGACTGGCAGCTATACAATGAATCTGGAAGTGGTAAGCATATGGGTATGGGAGCGCTTTAAATTGTGACCCACTTTTTTTTCCTGGTTTCTGAGACAACAGTTTCTGAGACTGGCTGTCCAGGTCAGAAACCTTATAAGCCTCCAAGATGCCCCCCTACCACTAGAAGTACATTGGACCCAAGGTCCCTACCCTACCACTCCTCACCATTGCCCCAACTATCACCCATGGCCTTGGGTGGCAATAAAATCTCCTGCACTTCCAGGTGCCACTAGCCTGTCTGTCTTAGAGTGTGTCAGGGAGAGGTGAGTAGAGGGGTGTCACAAGCACACACACTAGCACAGAGATGTATCTTATACGTGTGACCTTATGCTCGAGGGGACCAAAAATCTTCTGTTAAAGTGACTGGCAAGTCAAAAGTTAGAAAATAATTATCAGTAGCTTACCTTACATTGAGTTCCTCCAGCTCTCTCCTTCCTGCTATGTCTGTCTTACTTAGTGAGGAAATCATTTCCTCATTTCAGTTTTCAGTCTCCACCCAGCTGACCTGGTCCTTCAATCAACCTTCAGTGGATCGAGAACGGACATGCCTCTCTCTGCAGCCCTCCTCTCTGGTCACACTGGGTGCTGGCAGACTGGAGACGCTCTTACCCTGCAGCATTTCTCAACTCTTTTTTCTGGTTACACTATGCGGTGGCAGTAATAACTAGAGGCACAACAATGCAATTATTTTTTTACTATGATATATGTAAAGCACACAGTGTGCTTACATCACATCACTGTTGTCACACCCACTGTTTCTCCTAATTTTTTTTCTCTGCATCTCCATTGCTCTAATACTTTTACAAATAACTTGGGAACTACAGGGTCTTTTTGAAAACGGATTGAAGTTTAGGACAGTGCAACGTGTAGCCCGAGACAATGGGACAACAATCGGGCGCTCGCCTTTAGTATAAAGCAGCCGCACTTAGTGCAATGGATGTGAACATAGGGCCTTATTCATGAAGCTCTAGCGCCAGGTAGTGCGAATTGTAAGCGACAGGTAGTGGCAGGTGAATGCCGGACACGGCACGCATTTCCACATTTATGAAGCGGAATCTGGTGAGCGACTGGAACAATGCCATGTAGCATCCGATTCATCAGGCTTAGCGTACAGCGACGGCGTTCAGCCTTGCAGAGCGCCACATATTACCTCACGCTACCTGGTGCTCTCCCATACATTTGTATGGACGCTCCTTATAATCCCTTTCCTGATCCCAATTTTTTTTTTTTTTTTTTTAAATCAAATCTTTCTTATATTTATCCTGGCCCACAAAATGTTGTTTTTGATTTTTTTTTTTTTTTTTTTTTTTGGGGGGGGGGGGGGGGGGGGGAATATTTATGCATAAATGTATATCCATGTCTGCCACTAAAGTGTTAATGTCATTCCATACTATTCTTATTATACAGTACGTCCTGCTCCAGATAGATTACTTACACTTGGGTATTACCCGGCTGGAAGGCGCTGGACCGCAGAGACATCGAAAATAGGCTCCTCCCGGCCCCTCAAATACCCAGGGACCTCCCACAATCCCCAGATCTTCTCTGCAGTCTGGACTGCGAAGGACAAGAAGATGGCTCTCTCTACTCGCAGGTGAGCGGGGCTATTAGCCTGCGGACCTGTAGAACTATTCCCACCCGTTCCATCAGTAATTTCCCTCCCAGCCTTGGCTGCGCTGGTCGGGTGATGGTAGGCAGCACCACTGTCAGGTGCTTAAGAGCGCTGCTCTACCGCAATCCCCCACCAAAGGGTAGGCGGTATAGGCATATGGTGAGCCTCTATGGGATGCCCCTCCCACACTATTGCCCCTTGCCCCTGTCTATCGGTGGGTCCGGTTAAGTGGCCGCTGTCCTCCCTCACTCTCCTTGTAGCCTTTGGGGGAGGGAGGGGGTGTGTGTGTGTGTATATATGTGTATTGGCCTTGTGCTTCACTTCATTATTTTATTATGCTTGGTGTCAGTCGCCGCGCTGACTTGTTTGCACTTATTGTGCCTTGAATTTGCCGCCGCCGCGCGCGCTTCCCTGTGTTCCGCGCTAGGTGGCGGCGTTATCTCAGTGTGCCGTCATTGGCTGCTTGTCACGTGTATGGCTTCGCGCTCTTCGGGGGGGGGGCGAGGCCCGTCTTTGGCGCGTTCCGCGTCACTGTCCCTGCGGCCCCGCCCCTCGAGGTATACCCGACGCCATTTTTTTTTTTGGTTCCGGCTGCTGCGTGACGGGCTTCTACCTACCGCGGTCCGTGAGTGCTTTATTACCGTTGTTATTATTGTATACTTACGGCTTCCTTTTACTTATGTCTTTCAGTCGGGCCGAACCCTCTTGGCTTCTCCCGGCCCTACTCCCTCTATTTAGTTCATTAACTTGTGAGGTCTAGTTAATTACTCCAACTTCCCTAGTGGGTTATTGGGGCATCCTGGGTTGCTCTTGTAGCGTCAATCCCTATCGGCCTATTGTGCCGTTATAATCCCCATATGGAGGCGTCTCAGGATAAAGTGCTCGGGGTTCCTTTGGGACAAGCCCGGCTGTGTGTAGCTTGTGGGGAGTCCCATATTAACGCTGACAAGGCACGGGTCTGTGTACCCTGTGCCGAACAGGTGCTTGCGCTGCAATCCGGCCTTCCAGTGGCTGGGCCTGTGTTTCGTTTCGCCTCACCTACTCCCCCAAGCTTAAATCTCTGTCACGCTCCCGGAACCTCAATTACCACTTGGACAACTCCAGCTCTCTTGGTAAGGGCCTCAACCCCCAATCTCCGCAGCCAGCTTCACCTATAGGAGCCCCCGCTTGCCGAGACGCAGAACACGCCTGCTCGGGATCGGTTGCCCCCAGGACTTTATGGCTCAAAGGATGAGGCCTTACGGTACAGAGTGCTGGAGAGCCCGCGGCTGGAAGTGGAATCGGGTAGCCGGTATGTGAGCGTAAGGATGGCAGTCCAATAGACAGGCAAGGGTCGGCAACAGGAGTGGAGATCGAGGATGGTCAAACAAGCGAAGGTCGGCAACAGGAACGGAGATCAAGGATGGTCAAACTGGCAAGGGTCGGCAACAGGAGTGGAGATCGAGGATGGTCAAACTGGCAAGGGTCGGCAACTGGAGTGGAGATCGAGGATGGTCAAACAAGCGAAGGTCGGCAACAGGAACGGAGATCAAGGATGGTCAAACTGGCAAGGGTCGGCAACAGGAGTGGAGATCGAGGATAGTCAAAAACAGGCAAGGTCGGCAACAAGAATCAGGATCAAAATCGAGGACAAACAGCTACAAGGGACTAGGCGCTATAACAGGCAATGACAGACTGACTGGGTTGAGGTTAAATAGGGAACAGGCATAATTGGCCAAGGAGAGTCAGTGTAGTGATTGGTGCAACCAGGAACTTTAAACAGATTGGACACATGGGGCGAGCTGCCCAGAATTCAGAGAGAGCTGATTGGAGGGGAGTGGTGAGGGAGTGACGTGCTGCTGGGGTTGGCCAGTAACAAGGGAACATTCCCCCCACCCACACCTGTCACTTTAATTATTTCTCCTCCGGCGGCCGCGCTGAGAACAGCGGCGCCGGAGGGCATAAACACAACGTGCTCGCGCGTGTGCGCGAGCACGAGCGCCGGAGCCGGGGACGCCGGCCAGAGAGGACCCAGGCGCGCGCGCGCCAGGAGGAAGGAGAGCCGCCGCCCGCTGCGGCCGCCGACCAGGAAGCCGCGCGGCGGTACGGGGAGCGCGACCGGAACGGGGCGCAGGTAAGTGGGTGCTGACATTACCCCCCCCCTCACGAGGGGCCTCCGGACCCTCACCAGGTTTTTCCGGATTGTCACGGTGAAATTTCTTTACCAGAGCCCTGGCGTGAACATCCCTAGAAGAAACCCAGCATCTCTCCTCAGGACCATAACCAACCCAGTCAATTAAATACTGTATAGTATTACGCACTCTACGAGAATCCAAAATCTTGTTTACTTCATATTCTTGTGCATTATCTACTAAAACCGGAGGAGGACCAACAGGAGAAGAGTCTTTAGCAGGCTTCAACAGAGAAACATGAAATGAGTCGGAGATCTTCATAGTAGAAGGAAGCTGTACTTTATAGGTAACATTATTAAGTTTTCTGATAATAGGATAAGGACCAATAAATTTAGGACCCAATTTATAAGAAGGCTGACGGAGAGCGATATTCCTAGTGGAAACCCAAACGAGGTCTCCACACTGAAGGATAGGTTCCTGAGACCTGTGACGATCAGCAAACTTTTTATATTTAACGCGCATAGTTTCTAAATTTTTCTTGACACATGCCCAAACCTCTTTCCGTTTCTGAAGCCACTCTTCTAAGACCGGAAAATCAGAAGGTGCTGCAGAAAAAGAAGAAGCCTTAGGATGCTTTCCATAATTACAGAAGAACGGGGATATTTTGGTACTATCACTCGGCGCATTATTATACGCGAACTCCGCAAAGTCAATAAATTCCGACCACTGCTCCTGAGTGTCAGAGATGTAACATCTTAAATATTGTTCTAGGCTCTGATTCGTTCTTTCGGTCTGCCCATTAGACTGGGGATGATACGCGGAGGACAAAGAAACCTGAATCCCCAAACGTGAACAAAAATTTTTCCAAAACTGTGATATAAATTGCACACCCCGATCGGAAACAATATTTACTGGAATACCATGAAGACGAAAAATATGCGAGATGAACAAGCGCGAAAGTTCCGGAGCCGAGGGTAGCTTGGGTAAAGCAATAAAATGAGCCATCTTACTAAATCTATCAACGACTACCCAAATCACAGTGTTCCCATGCGAGAGGGGTAAATCAACAATAAAATCCATCGAGATGTGAGACCACGGTTCTTTAGGGATCTCAAGCGGAATCAGATACCCACTAGGGGCCTTGTGTACCCCTTTACTTCGTGCACAAACAGGACATGCGTCGATAAGGGTAGTGATATCACGTCTCATAGAAGGCCACCATACATGACGTCGAGCTAAAATAAAAGTTTTACGAATTCCCAGATGCCCGGCAGTTTTGGCGTCGTGGAATTCGCGGATTACGTCGGAACGCAAATGCGGTGGCACAAATTGACGTCCTGCTGGTACATTTACAGGGGAATCATCTTGGAACGGCGCAAGAACATTAGAAAGATCGGGGAGTAGGGCCCCGACCACACAACCTGCAGGTAAAATAGGTTCCCCAAAATCTCCTCGATCTTTACACTCACCGAACATACGCGATAGAGCATCGGCTTTAGTATTTCTTACACCCGGTTTAAAAGTAATAATAAAATTGAAACGTGAAAAAAATAATGCCCAACGGGCCTGTCGAGAATTCAACCTCTTGGCGGAGCCTATATACTCAAGATTTTTATGATCGGTATATACAGTGATAGGATGCAGAGAGCCCTCTAACCAGTGACGCCATTCATCAAATGCCAGTTTAATAGCTAATAGTTCCCTATTGCCAACGTCATAATTTTGTTCCGCGGTATTAAATTTCCGAGAGAAATAGGCACATGGATGCATACGTTCAGGAGATCCAGAGAATTGCGATAAAACAGCCCCCACACCCAATTCAGACGCATCAACCTCAACAATAAAAGGTTTGTTGACGTCTGGGTGCACTAAAACTGGCGCCGAAGTAAAAGCCTGTTTTAGGACACGGAAGGCTTCAATAGCTGATGGTGACCAGTTAACAGTGAACGCGGCTTTGCGGGTGAGATTGGTGAGAGGTGCAACGATACTAGAAAAACCCTTGATAAAGCGTCGATAGAAATTGGCAAACCCTAAAAAGCGTTGTAATTCTTTTAAGGATTTGGGTTGCACCCAATCCCGTACTGCCGAAACTTTTCCCCCATCCATCTCCAACCCCTGACTAGAAATAATATATCCCAAGAAGGGAACGGAGGCGACCTCAAACATACACTTAGAAATTTTAGCGTATAAGTTATTCTCTCTCAACTTCTGGAGGACCAGTTTTACATGTTGCCTGTGTTCGGAAAGGTTCTTAGAGTAAATGAGGATGTCATCCAAGTAAACCACAACGAAGTTACCCAAAAAGTCACGAAACACGTCATTAACGAAGTCTTGAAAGACCGCAGGAGCATTACAAAGGCCAAAAGGCATCACTAAATATTCGTAATGGCCATCCTTGACATTGAACGCCGTTTTCCATTCATCCCCTTGCCGAATACGGATCAGGTTGTAGGCCCCCTTTAGATCTAGTTTAGAAAAAATTCGGGCCCCCACTACCTGATTAAATAAATCACCTATTAAGGGAAGAGGATAACGATTTTTAATAGTGATCTTATTCAAGGCTCTATAATCTATGCAAGGCCTTAAACCCCCATCCTTCTTCTCCACAAAAAAGAAGCCGGCACCCGCCGGTGAAGTAGATGGGCGGATAAAGCCTTTACTCAGATTTTCAGAAATATATTCTTTCATGGCCTGCTCTTCAGCTCGATTCAGATTATAGATTTTGCCCCTAGGAGGAATGGTTCCAGGAAGTAGGTCGATGGGACAGTCATAGGGTCTGTGTGGGGGAAGATTGTCAGCGGACCGCTCAGAAAAGACATCTGCCCAATCTATATAAGGCAGAGGCAGTTCTTGGGGCGAAATCTGCACACTCTTAAGGATGGTGGAGAAGCAATGTGATCTGCAGGAATTACTCCACTTAATCAGATCACCGGACTGCCAATTGAATACGGGGTTATGGAGCTTTAGCCATGGGTATCCCAAAACTACTGGTGTTTCCGGACAATCAAACACCAGAAATTCTATAAGTTCAGTATGAGATGAGCCGGCCACCAATCTGAGAGGGGGGGTCTTGTGACTGACCGGCCCTCCCAGGATGGCCTTCCCGTTGATGGCCAAAACCTGAAGAGACTTTTCTAGAGGTACCAGTGGAACTCCCAGGATGGAGACTATGTTCCGATCCAGGAAGTTACCTGCAGCTCCACTATCTACAAACGCAGATACTGCCTGTTTGGAAGGACCCCAGAAAAGCTCTGTAGGGATTAACATCTTATCATGGTGAGGGTAATGCTTCAATTCACCTAGGTCAGCACCCTCTTCCTGACCTAGGCAAGGAAGTTTCCCGCCGGATATCCCTTATTTGGGCAAGACCTGGCAAAATGCCCCGGGGACCCACAGTAGAGACAAAGACCCAAAGACCGTCTTCGTTGTTTCTCGTCCTGAGAAAGACGGGCTCTGCCAACCTGCATTGGCTCCTCTTGAGGGGAAGAGGAGGAGTTTACCCCACCAGAAGTTGAAGGGCTGGGAGTTTGTGAAGGTCTAAAGGGCGTAGTAGCCCTAACCCTTTCCCTGGCTCTCTCCCTAAGACGCCTATCGATCCTGATGGAGACCTGCATAAGCTGGTCCAAATCTTTTGGAGTAGGGAAGTTGACCAGGGCATCTTTAATATTTTCGGACAGCCCCAAACGGTATTGGCTACACAGGG
Source organism: Gastrophryne carolinensis (assembly GCA_027917425.1). Lineage (NCBI taxonomy): Eukaryota > Metazoa > Chordata > Amphibia > Anura > Microhylidae > Gastrophryne > Gastrophryne carolinensis. The sequence continues at coordinate 396,937,027 of CM051238.1, read as the reverse complement.
CTGGATTATTCCAGGTAGATTCTACTGCCCAGCGCCGGAACTCAGCGCTGTAGTCCTCGGCGGAATTCCGACCCTGCTTCAAGGCCCGAAGCCTGTTTTCCGCCGTGGACTGACGATCTGGATCCGCATACAACACTCCCATAGCAGAAAAAAAAGATGTCACGGAGTGTAAGGCAGGATCTTCGGGGAGCAAGCTGAAAGCCCATGACTGGGGATCTCCTTGTAACAAAGAAATAATTAAACCCACCCGTTGGGTTTCTGTGCCAGAAGATAAAGGCCGCAGCCTAAAGTAGAGTTCACACGAATTCTTGAAATTTGAAAAGCCGGCCCGGTCTCCAAAGAATTTTTCGGGCAAAGGAACCTTAGGCTCAGGAATATGAGGTGATACAGCGGGTGTTGAAGTCTGGCGGGTTTCTTGGTTGGCCACCCTCTGGGCAAGTTGATTGATAGCGGTGGCCATCGCCTGCACTTGCTGTACCAGGTCTTCCATAATGATATTTTTCGGCCTGTTATAATGTCACGCTCCCGGAACCTCAATTACCACTTGGACAACTCCAGCTCTCTTGGTAAGGGCCTCAACCCCCAATCTCCGCAGCCAGCTTCACCTATAGGAGCCCCCGCTTGCCGAGACGCAGAACACGCCTGCTCGGGATCGGTTGCCCCCAGGACTTTATGGCTCAAAGGATGAGGCCTTACGGTACAGAGTGCTGGAGAGCCCGCGGCTGGAAGTGGAATCGGGTAGCCGGTATGTGAGCGTAAGGATGGCAGTCCAATAGACAGGCAAGGGTCGGCAACAGGAGTGGAGATCGAGGATGGTCAAACAAGCGAAGGTCGGCAACAGGAACGGAGATCAAGGATGGTCAAACTGGCAAGGGTCGGCAACAGGAGTGGAGATCGAGGATGGTCAAACTGGCAAGGGTCGGCAACTGGAGTGGAGATCGAGGATGGTCAAACAAGCGAAGGTCGGCAACAGGAACGGAGATCAAGGATGGTCAAACTGGCAAGGGTCGGCAACAGGAGTGGAGATCGAGGATAGTCAAAAACAGGCAAGGTCGGCAACAAGAATCAGGATCAAAATCGAGGACAAACAGCTACAAGGGACTAGGCGCTATAACAGGCAATGACAGACTGACTGGGTTGAGGTTAAATAGGGAACAGGCATAATTGGCCAAGGAGAGTCAGTGTAGTGATTGGTGCAACCAGGAACTTTAAACAGATTGGACACATGGGGCGAGCTGCCCAGAATTCAGAGAGAGCTGATTGGAGGGGAGTGGTGAGGGAGTGACGTGCTGCTGGGGTTGGCCAGTAACAAGGGAACATTCCCCCCACCCACACCTGTCACTTTAATTATTTCTCCTCCGGCGGCCGCGCTGAGAACAGCGGCGCCGGAGGGCATAAACACAACGTGCTCGCGCGTGTGCGCGAGCACGAGCGCCGGAGCCGGGGACGCCGGCCAGAGAGGACCCAGGCGCGCGCGCGCCAGGAGGAAGGAGAGCCGCCGCCCGCTGCGGCCGCCGACCAGGAAGCCGCGCGGCGGTACGGGGAGCGCGACCGGAACGGGGCGCAGGTAAGTGGGTGCTGACAATCTCACTCCTACTGAGTTGCATACAAGTGGGGATTCTCAGCCTGATGTGTCTTCTAGACTGGCTACTGTTGAACAGATTATTGCGAAGTCTTTAGCGCGTAAGGCCTCTGCAAAAAAGCGGCACTTAACGCCTGATGTCACTCTTTTCCCTATGGAAGCTGATGAGTTTTTGGAACTGTCTGGCTATACCCCTTTGGAGGAAGGGGAGCTATTCTCTGACTCAGGGTCATCTGATGAGAAGCCCAGGGGTCATGACGATTCTGGCTCTGACCCCTGGGCCCCTGATGATACTGATAGACAGAACCTCAAAAATCTGAGCCAACAGTCTATCTCTCCCCCTGTTGCGGCCCCCAGGCAGCAGGGGGAACTTTTTATACTGCTAAGTCACGCTTGGAATTTCCTGAGCAAGCACATTTTAATAACCTTGTGCTCAAGGAATGGGAGCGCCCCAGCAGACTTCCTGGTGTACCTAAAAGTTGGGATAAGAAGTATCCCTTTCCTGCTGATGTGGTGAAGTGTTGGTCATCCCCTCCTGAGGTGGATGCCCCGGTCCTAGGGTTATCTAACACCTCTGTGATGCACTCCCCTGACTCTACTACCCTGTGGGATGCTGAGGACCGGCGCATTGATCAGCTGGCGTCCCATGCCTTTGCATGTGTGGGGGCGGCGCTGCGCCCGGTCTGTGCCTCTGCCATTACGGCTCAGAAGTATCCTTGATGGTGCCCCTGATGACATGTCTAGGGAGGAGTTTAATGCACTCTCTAGTTGTGATGTTTTTGTGACCTATGTCCTCTCGGCCCTGGATGACACCATTAGAATGTGTGGCAGAACCTCTGCCCTTGTGGTGGCTATACGCCGCTCGGTTTGGCTGCGCCAGTGGGCTGCTGACAATGCTGACAAAAAAGCCCTCACTGGTTTTCACTTCAAAGGACTACACCTGTTTGGGGACCACCTGGACCTGTTTGCTAAGGGAGGCAGGTTACCCCAGCGCTGGCGGCAGTCTCGGCCCTTTCGGGGTTCCTTTTCCTCCTCCTACCGTGGTGCTAGACAAGGGAGTGGGGTTTCCTTTACTGGGGCCCGAGGAGACTGCTGGGTTAGGGGCAGAGGACGTGGATACCCTGGCTCCTCCTGGGGCTCCAAGCTTAAGTCCTCTCCCAAGCCCCGTCAGGCATGAAGGGGCGCCCTCACCCGTCCGGCTTCAGACCGGTAGATTCAGGAGGTAGTGTCCTCCGGTTACAAGATAGTTTGCTGCTTGCCCCCCCCCCCCCCCCCCCACCCCCCCAAGGTTCATCAGATCCCAGATTTCTCAGGACCCTGTGTCAGCTCAGGATCTAGTGCAGGCAGTGCAAAGCCTTCTGGAGCTTGGGGTCATCTGCAAGGTGCCTTTAAGAGAAAGAGGCAAGGGCTTCTATTCCAACCTCTTCACCGTGCCCAAGAAAGAGGGGTCAGTCAGGCCCATCCTGGACTTGAAGATCCTCAACAAATTTGTCAGGTGCAGGCGCTTTCGCATGGAAACTTTGCGCTCTGCCATCAGTTCCCTGCGCTCAGGGGATTTCATGATGTCTGTGGACATCAAAGATGCTTACCTTCATATTCCTGTGTTTCCAAGTCATCAAAGGTTCCTCAGGTTCGCCCTGGAAGATCAACACTACCAATTTGTGGCATTGCCCTTTGGTCTCACTTCAGCTCCCAGGGTGTTCACCAAGGTGCTGGCAGGAGTGATGTCTCTGCTCAGGTCTCAGGGCATCTGCATGCTGCCCTACCTGGACGACATTCTCATCACTTTCCAGTCTCTACGTCGGGCAGAGTTGGATACTCAGCTGGTAGTGTCCACCCTGGAGTCATTTGGCTGGGTGATCAACCATCCCAAGTCTTCTCTGGCTCCCTCCTTGGTGACTCCATTCCTGGGAATGAATCTGGATATAGTTCAGGCAAGGATTTTTCTTCCTCAGCAGAAGGTGGACAGTCTGATTGTGCAGGTCCAATTCCTGCTATCTTGTCATCATCCCTCCATCAGGCAGGGAATGCAGCTGGTGGGCCTGATGGTGGCATGCTTCGAGGCGTTCCCTTATGCTCAGTTCCACTTGAGGCCTCTGCAACTCTACCTCTTGTCAGTATGGGACAAGGACCCTGCGTCCCTGGACCGGGTCTTTGTGCTTTCCCCCCTGGTCAGACGGTCCCTCTCGTGGTGGCTGGACTCCAGGAACCTGTTGGGGGGCAGATCTTTCTTGCCCCCTCCTGGGAGACGGTCACCACGGATGCCAGTCTGTCAGGTTGGGGGGGTTTGTGGAGGTCCCTGCAGTTCCAAGGGAGGCCCACACACCTATCAACGTCTTGGAACTGCGGGCGATCAGGTTGGTTGTGGCTCAGTTGACTCATCACCTTCGGGACCTGCCTGTTCAGATGCTTTCGGACAACCAGACGGCAGTGGCCTACATCAATCATCAGGGAAGGACCTGGAGCAGGAGGGCCCTCCAGGAGGTGTCTCTGATCCTGACCTGGGCGGAGGCCAATGTTCCCTGCATATCAGCGGTGTACATCCCGGTGGTGGAGAATGCCCCCTCTGCAGCAGGGTGTTTCAAGCTCTGTGTCACATTGGGGCCAACCAGATGTTCATCTGTTTGCGTCTCGTCACAATCACAAGCTCCCAGCCTTTGTCTCTCTGTCCCAGGATCCTCTGGCATTGGCCACGGATGCCCTAGCAATGTCATGGCAGGACTTTCAGCTCCTGTATGTCTTCCCTCCATTCCCCCTGCTGGGCAGGGTTCTGCGCAAGATTGCTCTGGAAGGGGTGCCAGCAATTCTGGTGGCCAAGAAGAGTGTGGTTCGCAGACGTGGTGCAGCTGGCAGTAGATCAGTACGTTCTGCCCAGAGTGCCAGACCTGCTCACTCAGGGTCCCTTACGCCATCCCAATTTACAAACTCTGGCTGCTGAAACCTCCATCTTGATGGAGAAGGGGCTGTCTCCTTCCGTTGTTGATACCATGATAAAGGCTTTTTTTTTTTTTTTTTTGGGGGGGGGGGGGGGGGGGAATATTTATGCATAAATGTATATCCATGTCTGCCACTAAAGTGTTAATGTCATTCCATACTATTCTTATTATACAGTACGTCCTGCTCCAGATAGATTACTTACACTTGGGTATTACCCGGCTGGAAGGCGCTGGACCGCAGAGACATCGAAAATAGGCTCCTCCCGGCCCCTCAAATACCCAGGGACCTCCCACAATCCCCAGATCTTCTCTGCAGTCTGGACTGCGAAGGACAAGAAGATGGCTCTCTCTACTCGCAGGTGAGCGGGGCTATTAGCCTGCGGACCTGTAGAACTATTCCCACCCGTTCCATCAGTAATTTCCCTCCCAGCCTTGGCTGCGCTGGTCGGGTGATGGTAGGCAGCACCACTGTCAGGTGCTTAAGAGCGCTGCTCTACCGCAATCCCCCACCAAAGGGTAGGCGGTATAGGCATATGGTGAGCCTCTATGGGATGCCCCTCCCACACTATTGCCCCTTGCCCCTGTCTATCGGTGGGTCCGGTTAAGTGGCCGCTGTCCTCCCTCACTCTCCTTGTAGCCTTTGGGGGAGGGAGGGGGTGTGTGTGTGTGTATATATGTGTATTGGCCTTGTGCTTCACTTCATTATTTTATTATGCTTGGTGTCAGTCGCCGCGCTGACTTGTTTGCACTTATTGTGCCTTGAATTTGCCGCCGCCGCGCGCGCTTCCCTGTGTTCCGCGCTAGGTGGCGGCGTTATCTCAGTGTGCCGTCATTGGCTGCTTGTCACGTGTATGGCTTCGCGCTCTTCGGGGGGGGGGCGAGGCCCGTCTTTGGCGCGTTCCGCGTCACTGTCCCTGCGGCCCCGCCCCTCGAGGTATACCCGACGCCATTTTTTTTTTTGGTTCCGGCTGCTGCGTGACGGGCTTCTACCTACCGCGGTCCGTGAGTGCTTTATTACCGTTGTTATTATTGTATACTTACGGCTTCCTTTTACTTATGTCTTTCAGTCGGGCCGAACCCTCTTGGCTTCTCCCGGCCCTACTCCCTCTATTTAGTTCATTAACTTGTGAGGTCTAGTTAATTACTCCAACTTCCCTAGTGGGTTATTGGGGCATCCTGGGTTGCTCTTGTAGCGTCAATCCCTATCGGCCTATTGTGCCGTTATAATCCCCATATGGAGGCGTCTCAGGATAAAGTGCTCGAGGTTCCTTTGGGACAAGCCCGGCTGTGTGTAGCTTGTGGGGAGTCCCATATTAACGCTGACAAGGCACGGGTCTGTGTACCCTGTGCCGAACAGGTGCTTGCGCTGCAATCCGGCCTTCCAGTGGCTGGGCCTGTGTTTCGTTTCGCCTCACCTACTCCCCCAAGCTTAAATCTCACTCCTACTGAGTTGCATACAAGTGGGGATTCTCAGCCTGATGTGTCTTCTAGACTGGCTACTGTTGAACAGATTATTGCGAAGTCTTTAGCGCGTAAGGCCTCTGCAAAAAAGCGGCACTTAACGCCTGATGTCACTCTTTTCCCTATGGAAGCTGATGAGTTTTTGGAACTGTCTGGCTATACCCCTTTGGAGGAAGGGGAGCTATTCTCTGACTCAGGGTCATCTGATGAGAAGCCCAGGGGTCATGACGATTCTGGCTCTGACCCCTGGGCCCCTGATGATACTGATAGACAGAACCTCAAAAATCTGAGCCAACAGTCTATCTCTCCCCCTGTTGCGGCCCCCAGGCAGCAGGGGGAACTTTTTATACTGCTAAGTCACGCTTGGAATTTCCTGAGCAAGCACATTTTAATAACCTTGTGCTCAAGGAATGGGAGCGCCCCAGCAGACTTCCTGGTGTACCTAAAAGTTGGGATAAGAAGTATCCCTTTCCTGCTGATGTGGTGAAGTGTTGGTCATCCCCTCCTGAGGTGGATGCCCCGGTCCTAGGGTTATCTAACACCTCTGTGATGCACTCCCCTGACTCTACTACCCTGTGGGATGCTGAGGACCGGCGCATTGATCAGCTGGCGTCCCATGCCTTTGCATGTGTGGGGGCGGCGCTGCGCCCGGTCTGTGCCTCTGCCATTACGGCTCAGAAGTATCCTTGATGGTGCCCCTGATGACATGTCTAGGGAGGAGTTTAATGCACTCTCTAGTTGTGATGTTTTTGTGACCTATGTCCTCTCGGCCCTGGATGACACCATTAGAATGTGTGGCAGAACCTCTGCCCTTGTGGTGGCTATACGCCGCTCGGTTTGGCTGCGCCAGTGGGCTGCTGACAATGCTGACAAAAAAGCCCTCACTGGTTTTCACTTCAAAGGACTACACCTGTTTGGGGACCACCTGGACCTGTTTGCTAAGGGAGGCAGGTTACCCCAGCGCTGGCGGCAGTCTCGGCCCTTTCGGGGTTCCTTTTCCTCCTCCTACCGTGGTGCTAGACAAGGGAGTGGGGTTTCCTTTACTGGGGCCCGAGGAGACTGCTGGGTTAGGGGCAGAGGACGTGGATACCCTGGCTCCTCCTGGGGCTCCAAGCTTAAGTCCTCTCCCAAGCCCCGTCAGGCATGAAGGGGCGCCCTCACCCGTCCGGCTTCAGACCGGTAGATTCAGGAGGTAGTGTCCTCCGGTTACAAGATAGTTTGCTGCTTGCCCCCCCCCCCCCCCCCCCCCCCAAGGTTCATCAGATCCCAGATTTCTCAGGACCCTGTGTCAGCTCAGGATCTAGTGCAGGCAGTGCAAAGCCTTCTGGAGCTTGGGGTCATCTGCAAGGTGCCTTTAAGAGAAAGAGGCAAGGGCTTCTATTCCAACCTCTTCACCGTGCCCAAGAAAGAGGGGTCAGTCAGGCCCATCCTGGACTTGAAGATCCTCAACAAATTTGTCAGGTGCAGGCGCTTTCGCATGGAAACTTTGCGCTCTGCCATCAGTTCCCTGCGCTCAGGGGATTTCATGATGTCTGTGGACATCAAAGATGCTTACCTTCATATTCCTGTGTTTCCAAGTCATCAAAGGTTCCTCAGGTTCGCCCTGGAAGATCAACACTACCAATTTGTGGCATTGCCCTTTGGTCTCACTTCAGCTCCCAGGGTGTTCACCAAGGTGCTGGCAGGAGTGATGTCTCTGCTCAGGTCTCAGGGCATCTGCATGCTGCCCTACCTGGACGACATTCTCATCACTTTCCAGTCTCTACGTCGGGCAGAGTTGGATACTCAGCTGGTAGTGTCCACCCTGGAGTCATTTGGCTGGGTGATCAACCATCCCAAGTCTTCTCTGGCTCCCTCCTTGGTGACTCCATTCCTGGGAATGAATCTGGATATAGTTCAGGCAAGGATTTTTCTTCCTCAGCAGAAGGTGGACAGTCTGATTGTGCAGGTCCAATTCCTGCTATCTTGTCATCATCCCTCCATCAGGCAGGGAATGCAGCTGGTGGGCCTGATGGTGGCATGCTTCGAGGCGTTCCCTTATGCTCAGTTCCACTTGAGGCCTCTGCAACTCTACCTCTTGTCAGTATGGGACAAGGACCCTGCGTCCCTGGACCGGGTCTTTGTGCTTTCCCCCCTGGTCAGACGGTCCCTCTCGTGGTGGCTGGACTCCAGGAACCTGTTGGGGGGCAGATCTTTCTTGCCCCCTCCTGGGAGACGGTCACCACGGATGCCAGTCTGTCAGGTTGGGGGGGTTTGTGGAGGTCCCTGCAGTTCCAAGGGAGGCCCACACACCTATCAACGTCTTGGAACTGCGGGCGATCAGGTTGGTTGTGGCTCAGTTGACTCATCACCTTCGGGACCTGCCTGTTCAGATGCTTTCGGACAACCAGACGGCAGTGGCCTACATCAATCATCAGGGAAGGACCTGGAGCAGGAGGGCCCTCCAGGAGGTGTCTCTGATCCTGACCTGGGCGGAGGCCAATGTTCCCTGCATATCAGCGGTGTACATCCCGGTGGTGGAGAATGCCCCCTCTGCAGCAGGGTGTTTCAAGCTCTGTGTCACATTGGGGCCAACCAGATGTTCATCTGTTTGCGTCTCGTCACAATCACAAGCTCCCAGCCTTTGTCTCTCTGTCCCAGGATCCTCTGGCATTGGCCACGGATGCCCTAGCAATGTCATGGCAGGACTTTCAGCTCCTGTATGTCTTCCCTCCATTCCCCCTGCTGGGCAGGGTTCTGCGCAAGATTGCTCTGGAAGGGGTGCCAGCAATTCTGGTGGCCAAGAAGAGTGTGGTTCGCAGACGTGGTGCAGCTGGCAGTAGATCAGTACGTTCTGCCCAGAGTGCCAGACCTGCTCACTCAGGGTCCCTTACGCCATCCCAATTTACAAACTCTGGCTGCTGAAACCTCCATCTTGATGGAGAAGGGGCTGTCTCCTTCCGTTGTTGATACCATGATAAAGGCTAGGAAGAAGTCTTCTTCTTCCATTTATTACAGGGTTTGGCGTGCCTACATTGACTGTTGTGAGTCTAAGTCTCTTCCCTGTCGTGTGTTCTCTATTCCCAGGATCCTAGAGTTCCTGCAGCATGGGTTGGAGATGGGGCTCCAACTCAGTACTCTGAAGGGCCAGGTTTCTGCCCTGGCTGTTTTCTTCCAGAAGTCCTTTGCTCAGCATTCTCTGATCAGGACTCTTTTCCAGGGGGTTACTCATGTGCGCCCCCCACGTAAACTTATGGTGCCTGTTTGGGATCTGAACTTGGTTTTGTCAGCCTTGCAGGGTGCTCCCTTTGAACCTGTGCAGGATGCTGCCCTGGCCATTCTTACTCTCAAAGTTGTCTTTTTGGTGGCTATCACCTCTGTTAGGCGTGTGTCTGAATTGGCGGCGCTCTCCATTAAGCCTCCCTACTATGAGAGACACCAGGACAAGGTGGTGTTTCGCTTCACGCGAGACTTTCTGACTAAGGTTGTGTCTGCTTTTCATTTGAATCAGGACACTGTTCTTCCGTCATTGTGCCCTAATCCTAGTAATGCTAAGGAGAGGGTCCTGCATTCTTTGGATGTGGTTAGGTGTTTGAAGTACTATCTAGTGGCTACTACACCATTCAGGAAAACTGATGCTCTTTTTGTGGTCCCTTCTGGTCCTAGGAAGGGTTTGGCTCCTGCCAAGTCTACTATCAGCAAATGGATCCGTCAGGCTGTGATTCAGGCCTACTCTGCTAAGGGGAAGAATCCTCCCTTCCGCCTTACTGCTCATTCTACTCGTGCTATTGGTGCCTCTTGGGCTTTTCAGCACCATGCTTCTGTTGAACAAGTTTGCAAGGCCGCTACTTGGTCTTCTGTTCATACTTTTTAAAAGTTTTACAAGGTTGATGTTAGGGCCTCAGCTGATGCTGTTTTTGGCCGCAAGGTTCTACAGGCGGCAGTGGTTTGAACTGTCTGCTGTTACTTGGGGATCCCACCCTATTTTATGGACACTGCTATTGGATGTCCCAAGTGTAAGTATTCTATCTGGAGCAGGACGTACTGTATACTAAGAATAATACAATTCTGTGATTACTCACCTGTAGAATTGGTATTATGAGTATACAGTACGTCCTGCTCCACCCCACCCTTGGTTTTGCATTATCTTGGATCCCCTGTATGGTGATTATCATTGTTATAGTTTCCAGTTTGGGTTTGTTTTAATTCTCCCGGGCTCTCGTTAACTGCTTTTCAATGCTGGGGATTGTGGGAGGTTCCTGGGTATTTGAGGGGCTGGGAGGAGCCTATTTTTGATGTCTCTGCAGTCCAGCGCCATCTGGCGGAGTAATACCCAAGTGTAAGTAATCTATCTGCAGCAGGACGTACTGTATACTCATAATACCAATTCTACAGGTGAGTAATCACAGAATTGTATTTTTTCGCTTGCTTACTGAGGTTAATGTCTTTAAAAATGCACTTTAATCACACAGCGTCTGGCGCTATGGGCTCCAGGCACACAATCTAGAACACCTGCGTTCGCTCAGTGTTAAGCTTTAATGAATATGGTGTGAGTCGCTATGAGTCGGTCGCACTGAGCTGACGCTACCTTTCGCTCTCTGCAACGCTGTACTGGTGTTAGGGCGCCCAACATACATCTCATTCATCAATGCCGGCCAGGTTACTAGAGCGACTGAGGCGCTCTATTACAGCTCCCGATAGCCGATCACAGCGACTACTAGCGGTTGCTCTTAGCGCCTCTGTACAGATGCTCATCTGCAGATAGCTGGCGCTAGTAATGAATCAGCCTGCCTGTCTTATAGGCTTTATGTGTGTCCCAATCTTCTGATAGAAATATCGGCAGACAGGCAGCACTCAGATGAGAGGAGAGCAGCAGTATGGACACTCCACACACTCCCTTCTGTTTTAAATACAATAGCAACTCGCAGCCAACTTTGGGGGAATTCTAATGCCACAGACCAGCCAGTTAAGCTGGTCAGAAATGTATTTTTGTTCCTTGCGTTGTGTAGCTGTAATCTCAGAAAGCGTGTTTGTTTTATCTGCAAGTACCCTCATGTGACGTGTTTTTTTTTGGTGTCCACAGAAATCCTGAACGGAGTAATCGCCAGTGTCAAGAAAGATGGCGAATGGAAGGTAAGAGGCAGAGCTGGACACATAATACAATCTTGATTGAACGCTGATTGTATACAACCGTAAGGAGTTTTGCTGCACAACTCTACCCAAAATTTGACCTCAGGGCTCTGAAAAATAAGTAAGCGACTTAAAATATATTCATTTTAGTATGCTGAGAGTTGTTTTTTTAAGGATTTGGGCTTTTAATTAAATGATACTGAAGGTCCAGTTTAAGAGGTTTCCCTAGGAGCACCCCGATTTGGCATGTCCAGCAGTGGTTTGTCCTTACAAAAAAAAAAAAAAGATTGAGTCTGATCTTGTTTGCATTGTGTTCTCCTTACCCCTTTAGGTCCTCCTGGTTGACTACACCAGTATGCGCATTCTGTCATCCTGCTGTAAAATGTCTGATATCTTGGATGAAGGCATCACAAGTAAGTTTGTGAACCGTCTGTCATTTGGAAGAAAATTGTGGCTTTCTTGTTTTTTTTTTTTCTATTTATATGCCAATTTGGGCTCAGTCTTTTATACTACACAGCTGACCAGAGCCGGCGTCTGCACCTGGCGTGCCCGGTCCGCTGCCGAGTGCCCCCACCCCCAGGGTGGCCCACTGGCAGCTGGCACAATACTATAGGGAAACTCACCTGTGGCCGTTATCCCTTGTATTTCACCCTCTCCTCACCACGAAGGAGACCCGGGCGGGGGGGGGCGATCGGAGGCCCCGCCGCTGAAGAGGACACCTGCCGGGGCCTCTAATCACCCCCCCCGGCCGCTAACCCTGCGTTTTGTGGGTGGGGTGGATGACGTAATCTATGACGTCATCTCACACCCGCCCCAAGAGGCACAGTAGTGCCAGGCAAGCGGAGATAAGAGGATCGATGACGGCTGCCTCGAGGCTTAGGGGGCTGGCAAGTCACCTGCGGCTAGCGCGTGACTTGCCATTAACCCCCCCCCCCCCCAATTACCTGCCTCCCCCCCCCAATTACCTGCCTCCCCCCCCAATTACCTGCCTCCCCCCCCAATTACCTGCCTCCCCCCCCCCCCCAATTACCTGCCTCCCCCCCCCCAATTACCTGCCTCCCCCCCCCAATTACCTGCCTCCCCCCCCCCAATTACCTGCCTCCCCCCCCTTTACCTGCCTCCCCAAAGGCCAGGGGTGGACAGAAGAGCCCAGGCTCACGGAGGCTATGCAGGTTTGTAGCCGGCAGGGCGGGGGGGCAACCAAAGCTGGCCCCTGCGCCCTGTCCACCAAGCCCTGCATAGCTGGTCCCCGAGCTTGTTATGCTGGGTAGGGTGGGGGACTCCATGTCATTTTTTTTCTGTATTTATAAAGGTATTTAACCCTTTTCCTCTAAATCGGTCATACACCCTGTGGCCAAATTCCATTGGTGTCCCCCTTCCTGCGTATAGCCCCCGCAAGTCCTAGGAACTGGACCCCAGATGCCTTTTCCAAGGCTACTTCCACCGACAGGCGGTTCCAGACCGACGTGACTTCCGGCAGCCAGCCAGAAAAGCTTAGCTCGGGCCACCCCCAACCTTCCCCCCCCCCCCCCATTCTTGGTCTTGCACAGAGCCCCCCTTCCTTCGCAAGCCCAAACTCCACTCTTGTAACTGCCGACAGTCATGTCTGTTCCCAACTGGTGATTAGCAGGCGCTGCTTTAAAGCAAATCCCAAGTGGGGTCGAATTAGAGCCAGGTGAGAATTCTCACTCCTTTTTTTTAGGAGAGAAAACAGCAAATCACTTTCATTGTTTACTGGTCGTAAATTTTCATCCGGCTCTGAATCCGCCCCAAGATGGACAAGTCAATGGCAGTTTTCTTGATTGATTGAATGATTTTCTTTAAAAACCTTTTTTGTTTAAAATATTAAAAAAAGCTACAAAATATGAAAAATAAATTTTTTTTCACATATTTTCCCCTAAAAATATTTAGCAATCCCTAGAAATTCCTGCAAAAATCACAATAAACATATATAGTGTAAAATGCTTGAAAATTGCTTGGCAGCAAGTGTCAAAATCTCTAGGTAGGCTGGCATTAAAAAGGGTTAAAGCGGAATAAAAGTCAGCTGCACCAGCCCTGGAATCCTAAAAGGGGGAGGAGGGCCTGAAGCATTGGGATGCCCAACTGTTTTAGCCCCCCACCCCCAGGTTACCGATATTCACTCACCTTTTACTTGATTGCTTTTTAGGAAATAATTGATTTTGTTGTTGAAATTGCTGTAATTGATGGTAATATCTTTAAAGTTTTACTAAAGGCAAGCGCCTGATTGTTGTCCCTTTGTTTCGGTCTACATGTTGCACTGTCTCAAACTTCAATCCGTTTTCAAAAAGACCCTGTATTAGTAAAAGTATTTATAGCATTGGAGATGCAGAAAAAAATGAGAAACAGTGGGTGTAGCAGCAGCAATGTGATGTAAGCACACTGAGAGGAGGGAGTAGGGCGAGGTTTCATAGGTGCAGAGAGAGGCAGCCACTCCGAATGTCTGGGCTGTTTCATGTCTTATTCCCCCGAAGGTTGATTGACCGTCAATGGCCACATCAACAGTGTGGGGATGGAAACCAAAATGAGGAAGTGATTTCCTCACTAGGGAGGCAGACAGGAGGGGGAAGGACAGCACTGGAGCCACTCTATGAAAGGTAAGCTACTGTTTTTTTTTTTGTTTTTGTTTTTTTTTTTTACTTTTGACTTGCGATTTACTTTAATTCCACTGACAAAAATGAATTATGTGATGGATACCCTCTTATTGGCATTGTTAAAGTGGACCAACACCCAGGATTTTGACTATCCTGGGTTTTGGTCCACTTCGGTGGGGCACCCCCGATCGGGGGTGTCCCGCTGTCTGAAACCCCCCAGAAATCCCAAAAAAACTCACCTCTCCCCACTCCCACATGACCGCGCCAGCCAATCACAGCGCTCAGAGCCGCTGTGGTATGCGCGTCCAAGGCCGCCTGGACGCGCATACCAGCTCAGCTGGCTCTGAGCGCTGGAGGCCGCGTCTCGCGCTTCCCTCTAACAGGGAGCGCACCTGCGCCGGCCATTCACAAACGGCCGGCGCGGGGTGCGCGCCCTGCTAGAGGGAAGCGCGAGACGCGGCTCGCGCATGCGCCGATGGAACGGGGCTGAGGTAAGGTTTGTGGGCCTCCTGGGGGGTTCCTCCCCGCGGGACATCCCGATTTCGGATGCCCCGCGGGGAGGGATCTGATCGGTCCGGGAATCTTATAGATTTCCGGGCCGATCCCCCCTGGGTGTTGGTCCACTTTAATCTGTATGAGAAAATATTTGTTTATTTTCCTTGTAACTATGCAGAAAGTCATTAAAACTGAAATACAAAAGGCAATTGTTGAAGCAAAGTTTTTTTTTTTTTGTTTTGTTTTTTTCCCCCGCAGTTGTTGAAGATATTAATAAGAGAAGAGAGCCAATTCCAAGCCTGGAAGCGATTTATCTCATCACCCCCAGCGAGAAGGTAATTGGAGTGTGTAAAATCTTAGCAACTGGCTTCTATTGTATACACATTTGCATTGTGTACTTCAATTTGTTATTAAAGGGACTGTCCGGGGGGAAAATATAATCTACACATACTTCCCTTCTGTATCGCACAGAAGGGTTTGGGTCATGCAGTTGCTTTCAGAAATGTTCTTGACTCGTTTAAAATCTTCTCTTTGTGATTGAAGGGATTTTGATTATTCTGGTGTATGGAGACTCCTTAGGTCTCTCCAAAACACTATTCCAGTCCACCTTTAAAGTGGACCAACACCCAGGATTTTCACTATCCTGGGTTTTGGTCCACTTCTGCCCCGCTGCGTGAAACCCCCCAGAACGCCCACATCAACTCACCTCACCCCGCTCCTACGGCGCATGCGTGGCCGCTTGTCCAATCAGCACGCTCGGAGCCGCTGTGGTATGCGCGTCAAAGCGGCGTCAAGCCACACCGGCTCCGAGCACGCTGACGGCCGCATCTCACGCTTCCCTCTAACAGGGAGCGCCCGCGTCAGCCATTCACAAATGGCCGGCACGGGCACGCTCCCTGCTAGAGAGTAGCGTGAGATGCGGACCGCGCATGCGCCGTTGGACCAGGAGTAAGGTAAGGTTAGCCGGCGTCCTGGAGGGTTTCACACAGCAGGGCATCCCGATTTTGGATGCCCCGCGGTGAGGGATCAGATCGGCCTGGGAATCTTATAGATTCCCGGGCCGATCCAGGAGGGTGTTGGTTCACTTTAAAGCGGACCAAAACCCACTGAACTTGTGAAATACTTTTGGACAATGCCCCTGCCGATACTCTCTTCTTAGGGCGTTGAACTAGAAATGGATATTTTCGCTTATCAAATCACTCTGAAACACTTTTTTTTTTCTCTCCCTCTCTGTAAGATTGCAGGTGATTAGTCATAGTTACATAGTTAATACAGTTGAAAAAAGACATATGTCTATCAAGTTCAACCAAGGGTGTTGGCGTAGGGGAAGTTTATTTTTTATTTTATAGGTGGAAGGTATTTTATTTTTTGTTTTTTTTACTGGTAACCTCTAATAGTAACTATTAATAAGCATCTAATCCTTTTTTGAAGCTGACATCATTGTCACACACAGCAGTGGAAATTAATGGAGGTGGCGGAGCTTTACAGCTAACAGGCACCATTATCTGGGATTAGAATGAAACAAAAGCAATACAAATAGGCATATGTTACTATTCGTGGGGTGAACAACTCTGGATGCTAGTTAAAAATGTGGGTTTTGTTCCGCTTTAATACAATCAGACAGGAGATCCTAGTTACCAAGGCGACACATTTTGTTGTTTTCTCTGATATCTTCTGATGGACCACCAGCTTCTTTACAGATTGGTGAGGCTTGGTCCCTTCATTTTTTATTTGTTGTGGCCATTTGTGAAATGATCAGGACATCCACTAGTAGTTTCAGGTTCAGGAGTTATTGGGAATTTTAACTAGATTTTAGTTAAAATTCCCAATAACTCCTGAACCTGAAACTACTAGTGGATGTCCTGATCATATTACAAATAGACTACAGCAACTCTTTCTTCTGCGGTCTACTAGCAAACAGAAAATCTTCCAATCTATTCTCAACTTTGCTGCTCGCTTCACCCTCCTCTATTTCCGCTTCTCCTGTGCTGATCCTTTTTGTCAGCTATCCAATGGCTGATGATATTTGAAAGAATTCTCTTTTAAACTTCTAACTTTAGCCTACAGAGCTCCTGCTGGCCAAGCCCCTTCCTACATTTCATTGCTAGTCCAAAGATACCAACTTGGATACGGCCTCCTCTCTGCCCACATCCTCCTCCTGACTACTTCAACGCTGATCATTTCACATGTTGCATCACTCTAAAATGTCTTCCTGTAAACCATTCGCCACTCTTCCAGCTTTCAAAAATTCCCCCTAAAACTCAGCTATTCAGCTAGGCCCATCATCTAACTCCACTCCACGTCAAAGTCTTTCCACTATTCGGAGCACTTGCCACCATGTTTAAAATGGAACAAAACCCAAAAATTTCACTTTATTGGGTTTTGTTTTTCCCTGGCAGGGCATCGCAATTTGAAATGCCCTGCTGTGCGTATCCCTCAGGATTGCCGAAGAACTTGCCTCTTTCTGGTTCACATATTGGCTGCTCATCCAATCAGCAGTGCTCACTCAATTCAGATTTCCTTATTTGCTCTGATCTCAGTGTGGCAATTTGCATAGAGAGAGCACCACTGGTTGCATCCTTGCTCGCCTCTAGCTGTGGGCGTTTGGGTTCTCTCCCTAAGCTTAGGATTAGTAAGCTTAGGATGCGGCCGCAGCACAAAGACGCAGCAACGGTTCCAGGAAGAGGTTGTAAACAATGTGGAAAATTAATATTGTTAAAATACTAAGTAATATTGTCACCTACTTCTGTATAATCGGTGGCATTTGACCAGTCATACATAAGTCAGGTCATTCAGACAGGCTAATGTCCCTCACAAACCCAGAGGCCCCCAGTCCACATTTCTTTCCCCACCCTGATAAAAAAAACTGGTTTTTCTGGTGTACCGCACGGCTTGCTTCATTTCAATTCTTCATATTTGGGTAATCCGCCACAAGGTGTCGCAGTTGACTGCAGAAAGACTTGTGGCTTCTCCCGGCCCATAAAAAGAGTAGGAATTACCCAGAGACTCCAGAGTTTCTCTGCAGTCCTGACTGCAAAGACAGAAGATGGCTTTATCTGGATCGCAGGCGAGCAGGGCATCCTGAGCCCGTCGGCCCTGCAGGCCTATTTCCACCTGTTCCGGACCCTTCTGCCTCCCAGCCCTGCTGAAGGTTCAGGTGATGGTAGGGGAGCACCTGGGGTTGGGTGCTCGCAGAGCTTAGCTCTGGGCCGCAGACCCTATAATTAAAGGGTAGGCGGCTGAGGCTATGGTGAGCCTTGTGGGGGGAGGGGAACCACTCTTAGGAACCCTGCCTGTTGTGCTTCGTGTACTGTTTGTCACTTTCTTTTTTTATTTGCCTTCCTTGTCCCCTCCTGGCCTCCTATTTGCCCTCCCTTCTCCTTGCTCCCCTTCTGGGCTCTCTCCCGACCAGACTCCGCTGACCGGGGGTCCGGGCGCGTTCCTTCGCGCGGCGGGGGTTGGGGCTTGCAGGGTCCCCGGTGGCGCCGCACGGCTGGGGCTCTTGCGAGGGACCTCCCTCGTTTATTCCAAGTATACAGCACGTCCTGCTCCAGAAGATTCCTTACACATGGGTTATACATCCACAATATGGCGCTGGACTGCAGAAAACAGCTTGTGGCTCCTCCCGGCCCCATATAAGTCAGGGACCTCCCACAAATTCCACAGTTCTTATCTGCAGTCTGGGCTGCGAAGAATAGATTGCTTTTTATGCTGCGCAGGTGAGCGGGGCTATTAGCCTGCGGCCCTGTAGGACTATTCCCACCCGTTCCGAACCCACGGCCTCCCAGCTTACGCTGCACTGGTTCGGGTGAAGGTAGGCAGCACCGGGTCTGGTGCTAAGGAGCGCTGCTCCAACCACAGTCCCTGTCTTAAAGGGTAGGCTGTATAGGCCCGTGGTGAGCCTTATGGGATGCCCCTCCCGCTTCTGGGGTCCCCTTACTCCCTGTCCTTAGTTCAGCAGGGCTGTGGAGTTGGTAGAAATGTGTCAACTCCAGCATAAGAAAGACAATCTCTAAATAGTATTGTATAATTAATGAAGCTTTCATAAGAAGCGTAAAATGTTATTTATAGATTTATATTCCATCAATCTAAAACCCATGTTAGATGGAACATTGGCTTACCGACTCCACAGCCCTGCTTAGTTGGGCCCCGTCCTTTAGGTTGGCTGCTGCTTTCCCCCCTCGCTCTCCCTGGGGACATCTCGGGGGGGGGGGGGGTGCATGTGTGTGGCGCCGGTTAATGCTGGGTTGTAGATTGCTTCTCTGATATCCTTGGCATGTGTGTTTTTTATTTAATGTCGCCGCGCGCTTGTACAGCGGCGTCATCGCCTCAGGTGCTGTCGCGCCATCATTGGCTAGCTCTATCACGTGGGCATGTATTCTAAGTATGTCACACACCCCACTTCAAACATTAATAATTACACTAGGGTTAACGCACCGCTAGGTGGCAGCATTGCAGAGAACTCTCCAAAAACTTCAACAGGCCCCTCCCGGTCTATACATACCTGGTACCTCCCAAGAACCTCCCAGTGTTGTTCTCTGCAAGGTGGCGACAAGACAGAAGAAAGAAGTCTCCTGCTTGCAGGTAGCCGGGGTTTCCCCCCGGCCCCCCCCCCCCCCCCCCCCCCGTGGTCTATTTCTGCCCGGCTCTTGTTTGAGAGTATACTATTTAATGGCAGCCTCCCAGCTTCGGCTGTAGGCCGGGCAAAAAGGTAGCCGGCACCATTGGTGCCTAGGAGATTAGCTCCTCCGCTCGACCCTTCATTGCGGGGCATAGCGGGATGCCCGGAGTGGTGATCCGGATGTGGGATGCCCCATTTAATAGGAGGTTAGCGGTCAGGAGGTGCCTAGCCCTGGGATATCGTTATTTCACATTCCGGGGTGTGGGGCGCGCTGGGGACGGTGACATGCTGTGTGAGTGTGGCTGCTGTGCTGCTACTTTATGAGGCCTTTTGTGATTTTTACTGTAACTGCCTTTATTTCAAGTTTTGCCTGGGTGTCCCTCTGTCCCCCCTGTCTGTGTGTCTGTCCTTCTCCCTTCAGGAGCCGGGGGGGGTGGGGCCTCGCGGCGCGCTGCGTCGCGGTCCCGCCTGTGGCTGAGCGCCGTGTCCGGCGCTTGCAGCCTGCGTCCCCGGTCTGCTCAGGGGGGGGGGGGATCTCATTATTAGTGTGTGGGTCTGTGTTGTGCGCACTGGGAACCGGCGGGTCGCTCCGCCGGTCCCGTCCTTGAGGTCTGAGCGCGGTCTCCGCCGGCAGACGCTAACGCTGCCGGGGGGCGGGGTCGCGCGCGCGCGGGCCGCGCACTGATTGGACGTCCGGGGGGGGGGCGGGGCCTTCTCGGCTCCCGCGCTCCCGGAGCTTGCCGTCTCCTCCTTCACTGCGCTGTGTGCGGGCCGCCATCTTCTGCGGTGCCTGGCTGCGCGGTTTTTCTCTCAGGTAGGCGTTTTAGTTTCCTTGCGATGGCCCCTCGGTTGCGTCCTCTCCTCCTCCTCCTTCCTCCTCGCTCCGGCGCATCTTTAAGGTGCTGGTTTTGTATTAACCAGTTCCTGTGTCTCTGGTTAATGAGGGGGGGGGGTGGTGTAAGGGGGGTTTTGTATGTTATGCTGGTGTATGGTTAAAACATGGCTTCTCTCACTTATATGGTGCTGGATTGACGCCTGTCCCTCTCCCTTTGTGTCTTTCAGATCCTGGGATCCCGTCTGGCAGGGCTCTCCCGGTCATATATATACCTGGCTCGTGGGGGGTGTTTTTTCATTGCAATATATATATATATTTATATTTATATTTTTATACACTTTTATAAGGGTCTAATGCTATTCCCCTGGGTCAGGATCTTGTGACTATCCTTAGACAATTGTTAGGTTATTAAGGGGCATCCCGGGTCGCGTACCGCATAAATCCCTGGGTTCTGCGAATACCATAAATTTCACCACATGGAGACTGCCACAGATACCGGGAATGGTTCTTCGGGACAATCCAAGGTGTGCGGGGGTTGTGGGACTCCGCTCCAGGGAGATGATGTCATTTTGTGTATCCCTTGTGCACAGCAGAACATTGCACGGCAGTCCAGTACTCCGGTGCCTAGCACTTCTTCAGCCGCGCCATCTCCCTCTCCCCCTCGTTTATTCCGGACCCCGTGTGGCGTTGTCCTGGGTGGGGATTCGCAGTCTGATGTATGTGCCCGCTTGTCCAGTCTTGAGAAGCGGTTTTCTGCTATAGCCGCTCAGAAGGTTTCAGCTAAGCGGAAGCATCTGTCTCCGCCTCCGCCGGATTCAGATGAGGAAGTGGTGGGAGATCTGGATTGGTCGGATCGTCCCCGTGAAGAAGGTGAGCTCATTGAGGAAGAAGATTCTGATGTTCAGCAGTTGCTGGGTTCTGAGGGGGATCAGGATGATGGCCTCCCTCTCGATTCCTCTACCATTCTGAGCCAGATGTTTGAGGTTTTGGATTTGGAGCCTCCGGTTGTTGCTCCTAGGCCTAAGGGTCAGCTTTTTGGGGTGTCCAAGCAGCGGTTGGAGTTTCCCAGTCAACAGCATTTTGAAGAAATTGTTTTAAAGCAATGGGAGCAACCTACACGTCTTGTTGGTGTGCCGTCTAGTTGGGATAGGAAGTATCCCTTTCCGGCGGAATTGATGAAGCGTTGGTCTGTTCCCCCTGAGGTAGATACTCCGGTCCTGGGACTGTCCAACATGGCGGTCGTGCATTCCCCTGACACGACTTCGCTCAGGGACGGCGAGGATCGCGGGGTTGATCAGCTTGCCCGTCACGGTTTTGTATGTGCGGGTTCGGTGTTAAGGCCTGTCTGTGCTTCGGCCCTGTTGACTTTTGCTGTCAGGTCTATTGTCAGGGACTTGGGGGTGGATCTCGAGCCCACTAGTGATGAGTCCCTTGGGCTTAAGCGCTGCGATGCTTTTTTGTCTTTTATCCTGGCCGCTCAGGAGGATGCCATGTTGATGTGTGGCAGGGCTACTGCCTTGCTGGTGGCTATCCGGCGCTGTGTGTGGTTGAGACAGTGGACGGCCGATTTTAATTCAAAAAGATCGCTCACGGCTCTGCCCTTTTTGGGTTTGAGGCTTTTTGGTGAGAGGCTGGATTCTGTTGCCAAGGGAGGTAAGTTACCTCAGCGCAAGAAATTTCGCCGTTCCTTTCGGGGGATGGTCTCGTTCAATCCGTCCTTTCGGGGAGTCGGAGCCGGTAGAGGTGCGGGCTCCTCGGCCCCCAGGGGCGCCAGTTGGAATAGGGGCAGAGGCCGTGGCCGCCCCACTCGCGTCTGGGGTGCCAAGCCCAAGCCGGCTGCCAAGCCCACCCAGCAATGAGGGGGCGCCCTCACCCGTTCGGGTGGGGGGACGGTTGCAACTTTTCTCCCGGGTGTGGGACCAGGAGGTCCCGGACAGATGGATCCGGGAGGTGGTTTCGGCCGGTTACAAGTTGGAGTTCGAGTCCCGTCCTCCTCCAAGGTTCTTCAGGTCTCGGGTGTCTTTGGATCCTTTGGCCGCGCAGGGGCTCCTGGCGGCAGTAAGGAATCTTCTAGATTTAGCTGTCATTTGCCCGGTTCCTCCTTCAGAGGTGGGGCGCGGTTTTTACTCCAATCTCTTCACGGTCCCCAAAAAGGACGGGTCCTTCCGTCCTATTCTGGATTTGAAGTTTCTCAACAGGTTTATTCGTCCTCGGAAGTTTCGCATGGAAACCCTGCGGTCGGCGATCGGTTCGCTTCGGCAGGGGGACTTTATGACGTCCATAGACATCAAGGATGCGTACCTGCACGTGCCGATCTTTCCTGCTCATCAGCGGTTCCTCCGTTTCGTGGTGGGGGATCGGCATTTTCAGTTCGTGGCTCTTCCATTCGGTCTCACCTCTGCTCCGAGAGTGTTCACCAAGGTGTTGGCGGGGGTGATGGCCTTGCTCAGAGCTCAGGGGATTCGCATTGTGCCTTACCTGGACGATCTTCTCATCATGGCTCCTTCCTTCAGTCAAGCAGAGGGGGACACCAGCACGGTGGTGTCTATGTTGGAGAGGTTCGGCTGGGTGATCAATTACCCCAAGTCCTCGCTGGTTCCGGCCAGGGTGGTGACTTTTCTGGGGATGTCGTTGGACTCCTGCCAGCACAGAGTGTTTCTTCCTCAGGCCAAGGTTCTGATGATTCAGGAATTGGTCCAGCTGCTCCTCTCCCATCCTCATCCGTCCATTCGTCTGGGGATGAGACTGGTGGGGTTGATGGTGGCCTCGTTCGAGGCAGTTCCCTTTGCTCAGTTTCATACGAGGACTCTTCAACTTCATCTTTTGGCGTCTTGGAACCGGTGTCCGGGGTCGTTGGATCGGTCCTTCCGGTTGTCCCCTCGGGTTCGGCAGTCCCTTCTGTGGTGGTTGGTCTCGGACAACCTTCTGAAGGGCAGGGCGTTTCTGACTCCACTTTGGGAAACTGTCACCACGGATGCCAGTTTGTCAGGCTGGGGAGGTTATTGGAAGGATCTTCGGTTTCAGGGGCAGTGGGACCCTCAGGAGGCCCACTTGCCCATCAATGTTCTGGAATTGCGAGCCATCAGGTTGGTTCTGTCTCTCTTGACGCATCATTTACAAGGTCTGCCGCTTCAGGTTCGGCGGTTGCTTACATCAATCACCAAGGAGGGACTCGCAGTCTGGGTGCCCACAGGGAAGTGTCTCTGATTTTGGTTTGGGCGGAGACTCATGTCCCTTGCATCTCGGCAGTTTACATTCCGGGAGTGGAAAACATAGAGGCGGTTTTTCTGAGCCGGTGTGCGTCCTGTCGGGGGGAGTGGTCTCTCCATCCCCAGGTGTTTCGGTCACTTTGTCTCCGGTGGGGGACGCCGGAGGTGGATCTGTTTGCCTCTCGTCACAATCGCAAGCTTCCGTCCTTTGTGTCCCTGTCCCGGGACCCTCTGGCTCTGGCGTTGGATGCCATGACCCTGAGCTGGAGGGACCTGGGGTTTCTTTATCTGTTTCCTCCGATTCCCATGCTAGGCAGGGTTCTGCGAAAGTTGGTTCTGGAGGGAGTTCCCGCCATTCTCGTGGCTCCAAGGTGGCCAAGGCGGGTGTGGTTCGCGGACATCGTTCGTCTGGCCGTAGATCAGTTCGATCTGCCTCTTCGGCCAGATATTCTCACTCAGGGTCAACTATGTTACCCCAGTTTACAAACGCTGGCTTTGACGGCTTGGCTGCTGAAACCTCCATCTTAAAAGAGGAGGGTCTTTCGGATGCGGTCATTCGGACTCTTATTAGTGCCAGGAAGAGATCTTCTTCCATCAATTACAGGTATTGGAGATCTTATATTGATTGGTGTGAGGCTAGGTCTTTGCCCTGCCGGGTCTTTTCTGTGTCTAGGATTTTGGAGTATCTTCAGTCGGGGCTGGACTCCGGTCTTCAGCTGAGTACCTTGAAGGGGCAGGTTTCTGCTTTGTCTATTTTTTTCCAGAAATCTTTTGCTAGTCATTCCTTGGTCAAGACTTTTTTCCAGGGGGTTTCGCATGTGCGGCCTCCCAGGAAGCCTTTGCTCCCAGTGTGGGATTTGAATTTGGTTCTTTCCGCTCTTCAGGCTCCTCCTTTTGAGCCTTTGCGGGATGTCGCTTTGTCCATTCTTACTCAGAAGGTTGCCTTTTTGGTGGCCATCACTTCGGTTCGGCGTGTTTCAGAGCTGGCAGCTTTGTCTATTCAGGCTCCTTATTTTGAGGATCATCAGGACAAAGTGGTTTTTCGTTACAAGTCAGATTTTCTCCCTAAAGTGGTCTCTGCGTTTCATCTTAACCAGGACATTGTTCTTCCTTCTTTGTGTCCTAAGCCTAAGAATGCCAAGGAGAGTGCTTTGCACTGCTTGGATGTTGTACGTTGTGTCAGGTACTATCTACGTGCTACGTCTTCTTTTCGTAAGACTGATGCCTTTTTCGTTGTGCCCTGTGGGCCTAGGAAGGGTTTGGCTCCGGCCAAGTCCTCCATTAGCAAATGGATTCGTCAGGCCATTGTTGGTGCTTATTCGGCTAAGGGGAAGGCTCCTCCTTTCCGAGTTACTGCTCATTCTACTCGTGCGGTTGGTGCGTCCTGGGCTTTTCAGCACCAGGCTTCGGTTGAACAAGTGTGTAAGGCTGCAACTTGGTCTTCTGTTCATACTTTTTCTAAGTTCTATAAGGTTGATGTGCGGGCTTCAGCGGATGCTGTTTTTGGCCGCAAGGTTTTGCAGGCTGCAGTGGTCTGAGTTTTTTCTGCGTTATTGCCTGATTCGGATACCCACCCTTTTCTGGACACTGCTGTTGGATGTCCCTAGTGTAATTATTAATGTTTGAAGTGGGGTGTGTGACATACTTAGAATAATACCATTTTGTGAATACTCACCTGTAAAATGGGTATTATAAGTATGTCACACACCCCACTTCACCCGCCCTTTTCGGTATCCTGGCTCTCTATTTGGTGAAGTTTGGTTCTTTACGTTGAGGGTTACATTGTTTGGTTCTGGTACCTTGTCTTACTGCTGTTCTAATACTGGGAGGTTCTTGGGAGGTACCAGGTATGTATAGACCGGGAGGGGCCTGTTGAAGTTTTTGGAGAGTTCTCTGCAATGCTGCCACCTAGCGGTGCGTTAACCTAGTGTAATTATTAATGTTTGAAGTGGGGTGTGTGACATACTTATAATACCCATTTTACAGGTGAGTATTCACAAAATGGTATTTTCGTGCTCTTCGGGGGAGGCGGGCCTTGCGGATGACGTTTTCCGCGTCACTTCATCCGCGGCCCGCCCCTCCGAGGTATATGCGGGCGCCATTTTGACTTCTGTGCTACGTGGATGCTCTCTACCTACCGCGGTCCGTAAGTGCCCCTGTGGGGCGGCCTTTTTTTGTGTTGATTTATTTTAATTGTTATGCTTATGGGGATGCCTGCTTATGTCTTTCAGGCGGGTCAAACTTTTTGTGGTTTCTCCCGGTCCTCTCCCCTTTATTTAGCGCTAATCCTTTATTGGAGGGCTATTGTACTTGTATATCTCCCACTTCCCTAGCGGGCTCTTGGGGCATCCCGGGTTGCTATATTTAGCGTTAATCCCATATTGGCCTGCGGTGCCACATTAATCGCCATATGGAGGCTTCTCAGGATAATGTGCTTGGGGTTCCTTCTGGACAAGCCCGGCTGTGTATTGCGTGTGGGGTATCCCCTATATGTGATGATGTCAGGGTGTGTGTACCCTGCGCCCAGCAGGTGCTTGCGCTGCAGTCTGGGTTACCTGTAGCTGGGCCTACGCCCCCTCTTGCTTCGCCTACCCTCCCACGCTTACATCTGACTCCTAGTGAGGTGCATGCCAGTGGGGAGTCTCAACCTGATTTGGCTGCACGGGTGGTCAGCATTGAAAGGCATATTGCTGTATCTGCCCCGCGTAAGGCTTCTGCTAAGAAGCGGCATTTATCACCCGCTGTTTCTCTTTCCAATGGAGGTCGAGGAAATATTTGACTTTCCTGGTTATACTCCCCTGAAGGAGGGGACATTATTTTCTGATTCAGAATCATCTGAGCAACAGCCTAAGGTTTATGGTGATACCGGGTCTGGGGCTGACCTATGGTCATCAGATGACACTGACAGGCTTTTGGCTCATACTTTTGAGGTGCTCTGTATTTCCCCTCCTGCCGTGGCTCGTGGCAGCAGGGTGAGCTTTTTCATACGGCTAGACCACGTTTGGAGTTTCCTGAACAAACTCACTTTAATAATCTGGTGCTCAAAGAGTGGGAACGGCCTAGCAAGCTTCCTGGGGTGCCAAAGAGTTGGGATAAGAGGTATCCCTTTCCTGCTGATGTGGTTAAGCGTTCGTCATGTCCTCCTGAAGTGGATGCGTCTGTTCTGGGGCTGTCCAATACTTTCGTCATGCATTCCCCTGACACTACTACTCTCAAGGATGGTGAGGACCGGCGCATGGACCAGCTGGCTTGCCATGCTTTTGCCTGTGTGGGGACCGCGCTGCGCGTGGTTTGTGCTTCTGCCATCACAGCTGTTGCTATTAATGGCCTGCTCAAGAGTCTCTTAGATGGGGCCTCTGATGACGCGGGAGGAGAAGCGTACGGTTCTCTCCTGCTTTGCTATGAATTTGTTGCATATGTTCTGTCTGCTATGGATGATACCATCAGAATGTGTGGGAGGACATCTGCTCTGCTGGTGGCTATACGCCGCTCTGTCTGGCTGCGTCAGTGGGTAGCTGATAACGCTGCTAAGAAGGCTCTCACTGGCTTCCCCTTTAAGGGACTGGACCAGTGGATTCAGGAGGTAGTCTCCTCCGGTTACAAGATAGAGCTTGCAGCCTGGCCACCCTCAAGATTTATCAAATCCCGGATGGCTCAAAACCCCCTGTCTGCTCAGGGTCTGTGCCTTGCTGTTCAAAACCTTTTGGAGTTGGGGGTCATCTGCCCGGTCCCTTTCAGGGAAAGGGGCAGAGGCTTCTATTCCAATCTTTTTACTGTCTCCAAAAAGGACGGGTCCCTCAGACCCATCCTGGATTTAAAGCGTCTCAACAAGTTTGTCAGATTCAAGCATTTTCGCAATGGAAACCCTGCGCTCTGCAGTCAGTTCACTGCGCCCGGGCATCTTCATGACATCTGTAGACATCAAGGATGCTTATCTTCATGTACCAATTTTTCCAGGTCATCAAAAATTTCTCAGGTTCGCTCTGGGAGATCAGCACTATCAGTTTGTAGCCTTGCCTTTCGGTCTCACCTCGGCTCCCAGGGTTTTCACCAAGGTACTGGCGGAAGTAATGGCTCTACTGAGATCTCCGGGCATTCGCATCCTTCCTTACTTGGACGAAATTCTCATCACTTCTCAGTCTTTACAGCAGTCAGAGCTGGATACCCAGAGGGTGGTGTCCACACTGGAGTCTTTCGGCTGGGTGATAAACCGCCCCAAGTCTTCCCTGTCTCCGTCCTTGGTGAGGTCCTTTCTGGGCATGACTCTGGATACGTCTCAGGCCAAGATCCTTCTCCCTCAGCAGAAGGTGGAGTGTCTTTAAGCTCCGGCCCAGCTTCTCCTGTCTTGTCCTCACCCCTCCATACGGCAGGGGATGCAGCTGGTGGGCCTGATGGTGTCTTGCTTTGAGGCAGTTCCATACGCTCAGTTTCATATGAGACCTCTTCAACTTCACCTCTTGTCAGTATGGGATTGGGACCCTGTGTCCCTGGATCAGGTGTTTGTTCTGTCCTCACTGGCCAAGTGGTCTCTTTCGTGGTGGCTGGACTCAAGGAACCTGTTGGTGGGCAGATCCTTTCTAACCCCTTGCTGGGAGACAGTCACCATGGATGCCAGTCTGACCGGTTGGGGGGGCTTCTGGAAGTCTCTGCAATTCCAGGGTCAGTGGGGTCCTCAGGAGGCCCACACTCCTAGCAACATTCTGGAACTAAGGGCGATAAGGTTGGTTCTCACTCAATTGACTCCACACCTTCGGCGTTGGGCTGTTCAGGTCCGCTCGGACAACCAGACAGCGGTTGCCTACATCAATCATCAGGGAGGGACCCGGAGCAAGAGGGCCCTCAAGGAAGTGTCCCTGATTCTGTCATGGGCGGAGGAGAATGTCCCCTGTCTCTCAGCTATGTACATCCTGGGGGTGGAGAATCTGGAGGCAGATTCCCTCAGCAGGGGAATGTCTCTTCTGGAGGAGTGGTCCCTCAGCAGCAGGGTGTTTCACTCCCTGTGCCACCGTTGGGGTTGGCCGGATGTGGATCTGTTTGCGCCCCGTCACAATCACAAGCTTCCATTCTTTGTTTCTCTGTCCCAGGACCCTCTGGCCTTGGCCATGGATGCGCTAGCAATGTCTTGGAAGAGCTTTCATCCATCCCAATTTACAAACGCTGGCTTTAACGGCCTGGCTGCTGAAACCTCCATCTTGATGGAAAAGGGGCTACCTGCATCTGTTGTTAGTACTATGATTCAGGCTAGGAAGAAGTCCTCGTCGTCTATCTACTATAGGGTATGGCATGCTTACATTGACTGGTGTGAGTCTAGGTCGCTTCCCTGTCGGGTGTTTTCTATCCCAAGGATTCTGGAATTCCTGCAACATGGTTTGGATCTGGGTCTTCAACTTAGTACCCTCAATGGTCATGTTTCAGCCTTGGCTATTTTCTTCCAAAGATCTTTTGCCAACCATGGTTAAGACCTTTTTTCAGGGGGTTACTCACCTGCGCCCCCCACGTAAGTCTATGTTACCAGTCTGGGATTTGAACTTGGTCTTATCTGCCCTGCAGGGGTCTCCTTTTGAGCCCTTGCGTGCGGCCCTTTTGTCCATTTTGAGTTGGCGGCACTTTCCATCAAACCTCCTTACTTTGAGAGACATCAGGACAAGGTGATGTTTCGTTTTAAGCCAGATTTTTTTTCCTAAGGTTGTGTCTGCCTTTCATCTCAATCAGGACATTGTGTTGCCTTCTCTGTGCCCTAATCCTAGTAACTCTAAGGAGAGGGTCTTACATTCTCTGGATGTGGTCAGGAACTTGAAGTTCTATTTGGTGGCTACTGAATCCTTCAGGAAGACTGATGCTTTTTTTGTTCGCCCTTCTGGGCCCTTCTGGGTGATACAAGACTATTCTTCTAAGGGGAAGGAACCTCCCTTCCGCCTTACTTCTCATTCTACTCGTGCTATTGGTGCCTCTTGGGCTTTTCAGCACCAGGTTTCTGTTGAACAAGTTTGCAAGGCCGCTACTTGGTCTTCTGTTCATACTTTTTCCAAGTTTTACAAAGTTGATGTTAGGGCCTCAGCTGACGCTGCTTTTGGCCGCAAAGTTCTGCAGGCGGCAGTGGTTTAAACTGCCCGCTGTTACTTTTTGGGGATCCCACCCTACCTTACGGACACTGCTATTGGATGTCCCATGTGTAAGCAATCTTCTGGAGCAGGACATGCTGTATACTTGGAATAATACAATTCTGTGATTACTCACTTGTAGAATTGGTATTATAAGTATACAGCACGTCCTGCTCCACCCCACCCTTGTTATTATTCTTAGTTACCTCTGTATGGCGATTGTTCATATGTTCATTTGAATTATGGTTATTATAGTTCTCCCGGCTTCTTGTTTACTGCTTGTCAATACTGGGGAATTCGTGGGAGGTCCCTGGCTTATATGGGGCCGGGAGGAGCCACAAGCTGTTTTCTGCAGTCCAGCGCCATTTTGTGGATGTATAACCCATGTGTAAGGAATCTTCTGGAGCAGGACGTGCTGTATACTTATAATACCAATTCTACAGGTGAGTAATCACAGAATTGTATTTTTTCCCTCTGGGCGCCATTATCATCAGACCTGGCGCTGCGCGTGGCCAGCATTGAGCGGCAACTGGCCCGTCCGGCCTCCGCCAAGGCCTCTAGTAAAAAGAGGCATCTGGATACGGACTTGTCCCTCTTTGCCGATGATGATGAGGTTTTTGATACCTATGGCGGCCGTGACTCCATGGAGGAGGGGGAATTGTTCCGTGATTCTGATTCCTCCGGGGATCATCATGGCGAGGCTGATAGCGAACCAGGGTCCTCCTCGGACGAGGATTCTTGGCTCCCTGATGATACCGTTAGGCGGCCAAGAAGAAGCAGGGTGAGCTCTTCCGCCCTGACAAGCAATGATTAGAGTTTCCGGAGCAGGGACATTTTTCCAATATGGTCCTCAAAGAATGGGAACGGCCCAACAGGTTGCCCACGGTGCCCAAGGGACTGGATAGAAGGTATCCCTTCTCGGCTGACTTGGTTTGCCGCTGGTCTTGTCCCCCCCGAGGTGGACTGGGGCTGTCCAATACTTCTGTTATGCCGTCTCCTGACACCACTACCTTGCGCGATAATGCCGACTGGCGTATGGATCAACTAGCTTGTCATGCTTTCACCTTCGTGGGGGCTGGCTTACGCCCGGTCTGTGCCACGGCTATTGTTGCCATTGCGATTAAGAAGAAGGTTAGGCGCCTTGCCGAAGCTGCCAGATCTCGCAAGCGAGCGGATGACCACAAGGATCTTTTGCTTTGCTCTGACTTTATTGCCTTTGTGCTGTCTGCCATGGATGATGCCGTCTGGCTTGGTGGTAGGGCCTCGGCCCTGTTGGTTGCCATGCGTCGGTCCGTCTGGCTGCGTCAGTGGCCGGCTGCCGCTAAGAAGTCCCTCACCGGGCTTCCCTTCACGGGACTAAGCCTTTTTGGGGAACGTCTTGATGTTTTGACCAAGGATGGTCGGCTCCCTCAGCGTAGAAAGCCTTTTCGGCGCGAGCCCTGCTGTCGTGTCCTCTTCCTTCCATCCGTCTGGGGATGCAGTTGGTGGGACTCATGGTGTCTTGCTTCGAGGCGGTACCTTTCGCCCAGTTCCACATGAGACCTCTTCAGTTGAACCTCTTGACAGTTAGGGATCAGACACACGAGTCCCTGGAGCAGGAATTTGCCCTGTCCCATCTGGCCAGCCAGTCCCTCTCGTGGTGGTTGGACTCGAGGAAACTTCTAGCGGGCAGGTCCTTTCTGCCTCTGTGCTGGAGGCCAGTCTGACCGGTTGGGGAGGGTTTTGGTGATTGCTGCAGTTCCAGGGCCAGTGGGGCCCTCAGGAGGCCCACACGCCAATCAATCTCCTGGAACTGAGAGCGATCAGGTTGGTTCTCTTCCAGTTGACTCCCCACTTACGAGGTTGTGCAGTCCAGGTCCGCTCGGACAATCAGACGGCTGTCGCTTACATCAATCATCAGGGCGGGACTCAAGGAGGTGTCCCTGATATTGTCTTGGGCGGAGGAGAATGTTCCCTGCATCTCAGCGGTTTACATCATAGGGGTGGAAAACCAGGAGGCGGACTCCCTGAGCAGGGGGACGTCTCGTCTGGAGGAATGGTCCCTCGACAACAAGATCTTTCATGCCCTGTGTCGCCGTTGGGCCGGGAAGAGCCACAAGTCTTTCTGCAGTCAACTGCGCCACATTGTGGCGGATTACCCAAATGTGAAGAATTGAAATAAAGCAAGCCGTGCTGTACACCGTAAAAACAATTCTACAGGTGAGTAATCGCAGAATTGTATTTTTGAAATCAGGGCTCCAGGAAGAGGTGAGTAAGCTGGCCGATCCGGGGGGTTCACATAGTGGGGCACCCCAATTCAATTCCCCATGCCCCCCTCGACCACCCCTCGAGTCTTATAGGCATGAGGGGGATGGTTGTTCCTCTTTATTACTACTTGTGACCCAACCTCTGATCTCCACCCTTGTAAGCTCACAAGGGCAGGGCCCCCCAAATAAACACAACAGTTGTTGGTGCTCTATAAAGAAAATAAAAATAAAATGCCAGAAATCGAGCATTACTATTTCACCCTTCCTGTCGGCTAGCGCACCCCCATGTCCGCTGATCGCCAGTGTGAATAAAGTGATCCCAGTCCTCCTCATATCTGTTTTGCAGGATTTAATCGCAAATTCAAATATCCTCTACACCTTTTAGTGTTTGGTGGGACTGGCCATTCAGCAATAGCATAAACGTGTTGTCTGTCAAATGATAATTTTCCCTGTGTTCGGTCCGGGCTGTCCCAATCCATATACGTGTGGGTATTCCGCCACCAGGTGGCGCAATACCCACACGTATATGGATTGGGACAGCCCGGACCGAACACAGGCAAAACCAATTCTACAGGTGAGTACTCACAGAATCGTATTTTTCTTAAAAGCCCCCTCCCAACCTTTATTCTATTTTTACCTAACATAAGCGCCAAATTACAGGCTTATGGTGCTAGAAGCCATATTGCACGGGGGAAGAAAGAAGGTCTCACACTCTAGTATAGGCCTGATGTAGCCATGTATAGTTAACTAAAGGGATCCCTCTAACACCTAAAATAAATAAATAAATATATATATTAATATATATTATCCCTTATGCCTCACTATGGAGAGGCAGCTATCTCACACAAGATGCCTTCTCAGACGGCCCTTCCCTCTCCTTTAACACGTTTGAAATGTCCTAGAAACTGAGACCTGTTTTTGTGTTTCCATAAGCAAACAGACCTGCCTCAGTCTGTCATCAGAATCGAGCTTCAATGCCTGTCAATAGACCTATTCATAGCTAATGCTATATTCGTTTGGCGGAAGACAATGATACAAATATTTTCACTTGAATTCTCTTGAAAAAATGCTAACTATGTGGTTTACCCAGTCCGACTTCAGAATAACCTCAGATTAACCTCTTCTGATTAAGAGGAGATTGTTTTTATAATGTTGTTTGTGAGGAAAATAAATGTATGAGTAGGTTTTAGTGTCTTCATTCTTGTCTTGTCTTCAATAATGTGTTTCCTTCCTGTTTCTTAGAAATGAGCTGTATACAGTGAGGGATCCTCCTTATAGTACAGTGGGTACTAGGTCTTATATTGGGGTTGATTCAGCACCAGATTTTTTTCGTTTAATCGTGATTTTTTTTCCCTTGGAGCAATTCTGCAATATATTTAAGTAGGCAAATTATTTAAAAAAAAAGAGTGGGAAAAAAAGCATGAGAATAAGTGTTTCCTCACTAGAGAAGAGTTAAAAAAAAATACGGTGCTGAATCAATCCTATTGTGCAGTCCTGCCAGAACACTGCCTTTTAATAAATGCCCATGATCTCCTTTTAGGGGGAAAGTAATACCATGTTTTCTGGAGACGAGGTTCCTTTTTTGGTGACCAATATCTTGGTAATCTCCTACACTGGTATTTTCTTAAGAAAGGGAGCTGACATTTCTCAGATGCAGAATGATGGCTATGGTTCTATATTGCAGTTGGGCAATAGTGACCAGCATTGAAGTACATAGTCGCAGTCTCTTAGCACATTCTACTGCTACGGTGATGGAAATTCCAATGCATTACTATGGGTCAGGTGACCTCAAATTCCCCAAAATGACCTAAACCTAAATGTCTTGGACAAC
Organism: Gastrophryne carolinensis; assembly: GCA_027917425.1. Taxonomy (NCBI): domain Eukaryota; kingdom Metazoa; phylum Chordata; class Amphibia; order Anura; family Microhylidae; genus Gastrophryne; species Gastrophryne carolinensis. The sequence goes on along the minus strand of CM051238.1, from coordinate 396,903,989 downwards.
CTGCATACTTGAGGAAGGCGGCTTGGCTGTAGGAACAATTTATTGGGTTTTGCTATATTTTGCTTGTTTCAGAAGTTTTGTCTTTTCTTTCCTGTTTAGAAGCCAAACACACAGTGAACTTGTTTGGTTACCTCAGCCTGGATATAAAGAAAAATCCTAACATCTATTGTGTATCGGCTAATAAGAATAATAATCAAAACTTTTCTTTTTCTTTAGTCTGTTCGAGCCCTTATATCTGACTTCAGAGACCCGGGTGCCCCCACTTATAAAGCTGCTCATATATTCTTCACAGACAGTAAGTATTGCAGTATTGGATAGAAGCAAGAGCAGGGGCGTGTCTTCAATGACTTTTGTCAGATTATTTTTTTGTTCATTTTGTAATAGGCTCTTGCTGTAAGTAGCTCATAGGATATTTATTTTAATATTTATGAAAAGAACAGTTTTATTAAACATATAAAATTGGTGCATTAAAGAGGGGCGATAACTTACAATTAATGGTTAGGTAAAGCTGGATGTGTCGTTTTCTTTGGTGCTGGCCGGGTTAGGTTTAGCTGGACAGATTCGGAATAATGATTAGGTTTAGCTAGAAGGGGTGGGTTTTAAGGTTAGGGTTAGCCGCAAGGATTGGGTTTTGTGTTCTGTTTTTTGTGGTTAGGTTTGTTAGATAAGGTAGAAGGATTAGGTTTTGAGGTCTGCTATAGTTGTACAGGTCGGGTTTTGAGGTTAGGTAAAAATGGGCGGGTTGGGGTTTTTGGTTTGTTTTTGCTGGAAGATTGGATAGGTAAGGTGGTTTATAAGTTTATCTGTGAGGGTTTGGATTGTGTTGGTAGGTTCAGCTGCAAGGATTGGGTTTTGTGATTAGGTTTAGCTGGAAGTGTTGAGGTTTTTGTTGGAATGTTTTTTTTAGGTTTAGCTAGAAGGGTTGGATTTTGTTGACCATTTTAGCTGGAACAGTTGAGTCTTGTAATAAGCTTTTGCTTAAAGAGCTTGTGGTTTTGGTTTATAGTACTGGGTTTTGGTTTAAGTACATGGTGCTCAGTTTTGGGGTCAGGTTTAACTAGCAGGTTTGGGAATAAGCTTAGCTTGAAGGGTTGTATCTTAAAACTTTGCTTGGTTAAAAGGGTTTTAATTTGGGTTGGATTTGTGGTTGGGTTTTTCTGCTGAAATAAATATTACAATTTTTAGGGTAAGGATTAGATGTTGAGTTCACCTTGATAATTCTCTTTATCCTTATCAGCATAGCTATTTTAATAGTTAGGGCTGTGGGCTGTGCAATCAAGTGAAGGGAAATTCACCTTCACTTTGTGCCCCAAATCATGTTGGTTGCTAGTAAGAATCCTCACCGATGTGATATTATCAGGTGACTTACAGATTTGAAAGGGCTACTGCACTTTTTATTCTGCTGTCCCATTGGTGGTCCTGTGCTCCTGGCCTTATGGTTGTATGTGGTGATGTTCTCCAATGGAAGTAGGCCCAACAGGGAGTATGTAACTTTCAGTAGAGCAGGTTGCTTAGCCTCTGATAGCATGACCCTATCTTGATGGAAAGCACGAGTAGGGCTATGTGCCAAAGTAGTAATTGTATTTTAAGGATAATATCTTATGCAGTTTCCATTGCAATGTGTTTTACTACAGCCTGTCCTGAAGCGTTGTTTAATGAACTGGGCAAATCCAGAGTCCCAAAAATGATAAAGACATTGAAGGAGATTAACCTGGCCTTTATGCCGTATGAGTCTCAGGTAAGAGTTTAAAAAACACCTTGTACTGTGGGTGAACCTGTATATTATCTAAATTTGGTATTAATATTAATTAATAAGTCATCCAAACGGCACAATTGCCTTTTGGAGTGATGTCACCATATGAATGGGAGGCCAGTGGGCATGGGGGGGGGGGGGGAATTGGCATGCCCAGAACTTTTCAACACATAAAACAACCCCTTTGCGGGCTGTGCTCTTAACTTATTTTTGGGATCCAGAGGGACAGACATACCCATCTCTAGGATAAGAGGAGAGGTTTGAAAGAAAAAAAAAATTCTAGCTGGAATCATGGGGAAAGGAAAATGGAGACTCCTTAAAGTGAACCAAAACCCAGGATTTTGACCATCTTGGGTTTTGATCTTTCTCCCGGGGCACCCTGATCAGGGATGCCCTGCTGCGTGACACCCCCCCAGATCGCCTAAGGCAACTCGCCTCTTCCCGGTCGGCCGCTCGTCCAATCAGCGGGCTCGGAGCCTCTGACTTGTGAATGGGGCATCCCAATTTTGGATGCCCCACGTGGGGGGGGGGGGGCGATCGGCCCGGTAATTGTATAGGCATTGGTTTTGGTCCACTTTAAAGTCGATTTTCAAGCAGATTACAAAAAAAAACTATACTCGCCTTTTCTCCCACACAACCCATCGCTCCCAGTTTGCAGCTGCAGTAATTAATTTGTAATTTGCCTGAAAACTGACTTTAATTAACCATCTAGTCTCTTCAAATGTACCATTCTGTGCTAGTAAGAAAATCTAATTTATCTTCCTAAGATGCTTTGTTTTTCTACTTATCTCAGCTAGTGCTTATACTAGAGGCTAAAATCAAGCCACAGCTTGCAGCTCCCTGCTGCCTTGTGGCCTATATTTTGGCCCATTTTGGTTCAGTCAGGAATTCTCAATGATCCCATGCATCGTGGGATTGCCATAGAGGTAAGAATTCTTGAGGGTTTCACACACTTAATCGGGGTTCCCCAGTAAAGCAGACCAAATTGCTTGGGAGTGAAAATACTGGGGTCTTTAAAGTGGGCAAAACTGGACCTATAAGACTTCCAAGGTCCAACTTGATGCCCACCCCCTGCAGCATCCCAATTTGGTATCCCGCGATGTGTGAAACCCCGTCAGCCCACCCTCTCTTCATTCCTTGCCACTGATTCCACGTTGCATGCATGGCTGGCGGCGGCATCTCTGACATATTTCTTGGCCTGTGCCTAGCTGCACTCGCTGTAACCGTAAGGCAGGCTTGGTTAGTGCAGCTAAGCGCCTATCTGCTTTCTTTAGCCGCACATTAATATGCACAGCAAAGGAAAATGTTTGGAGCAGAGCCGTGGTAATGTGTATTTGGATGCCCCAAGGGTAAGGAGCATAGCCGGGGATAGTGAAAATCCTGAGTTTTGGTCCAGTTTAATGAGAACGTTTATTTTCATACACAAGCAGCCACTAGGGGAAGCAAGAAATTAAAGCGGTCCTTCACTTTGAATAAGAGTCTATCTTATATGTTTCCCACACCCTGTACATACAGATTGTCCACATTAAAAATCATCCTACCTGCATCTACTGCATGTTATGAGCCTTTAAACATCCAAGATGGCGGCTTATGGAAGCCGCCATCTTATCAGGCAGCCTGCAAACAGGAAGTGCCTCCTGACTGTGCTGATCCGCATTCTGGGACTGCTGACCTTTACCTGACCACAGCTCTGCTCTGTCTGAGCAAAGCACAGCTATAACCCACCCCCCTGTACCTTATCCCACTCTCCTCTCCTCAGTAATTGTGATGCTTCTGAGTCAAGATGGCGGCGCCCGTATCCTAAATTCCTGAACAGAGTTGCAGCCCAGTATGGGAAAGAATAATAAGTTGGTGACTAAAAACTTAAAATATATTAATTTTAGATGCTGGGGAACTGTTTTTTAAGAGTTTGGGCTTTTCATTAAATCACGCTGAAGGTCCGGTTTAAATGGGTAAATTAAAATACATTTTATTAAAGGAGTACTATCACGAAATGTGTAATATTAAAAATCCATATAAACATGTCAGCTAATGGGAGGAGGGGTCACTTATACACCCAAAATGAATAAAACTCCTGCCAAGCTTGTGGTTTATTCTATAATGGTAGGAATATAATCCACGGGTGACAGGTTTAGTCTTTCATTCTTGATACCGGGTGACCCCTCCCGCTGCCATCCAGCATATTTATATGAATCTTTTATCATCGGCCATTTTTTCGCGATAGTGCTCCTTGAAGATATAAGGAAGAGTTGGAGGATTGCTTTTCAAATGCAGGATTTTTTGCTGAATTTTTTTATTACTGTTCCTGTTCCTAATGCCAGTGCACAACTCGGGCAGAATTGTTAGGGAGTTAATGGTTATCCCTAGTAGTGACCATACACAAGCAATTTCTTGCCTAGGAAGATATATAAACTGTAGCAGCCAATCCGATTTCTCCTTCTATCCTAATAAAGTGTTGGCAATAGAGGAGGATATGTGGGCAGCTGCTGTTTCTATATTGTTGCACTGTATTGCATTTAACTCCAGTAATTCTGGCCTTCCCTACCTATGTAGGTTTACTGCTCAGACGCCAAGGACTCTTTCCACACTCTGTTCAGTAAGGTGGACAAGGAGGTGAAGGAAAAATGCCTGGAAATGCTGGCCGAGCAGATCGCCACTTTATGTGAGACATTGAAGGAGTACCCAGCTGTCAGATACCGCAAGTATGGTCATACAGCTGTGTGTTGTCTGTGCCTGTCTGGAGCATAAATAAAGGCTCAATACTTATTTACTGGACCCTCCTGCAGAATTAAACCATCAAAGCCACACTGCTTCTCACCCTTTTGGCCCGGTCCACTCCTGGACTGGCTCTATCAAGCTTGAGAGCGTCCATCATGTATAGTCCTATCATCCAGGATGATGATGTGGGGCGCCCCCTGTTACAAATTCTCAAGAAATCCTGGTCCCTTATGACAGGAAGCAGGGAGGCACGCCAGCCAGAGAGTATGCTGTCAACTGGGGAGACCCAGCCGGTGGGGCTTGGATGGTTCGATCCTGCAGCAGGTTAGGTAAGTGTAAGGCCTTGGGGTACTCCCTCCATAGTGAATGGAGGGTGTGTTAGTGCTACTGTGACTGATGGCAGTAGGTATGAGTCATATATATAGAAAAAAAAAAAACTCCCAATGCAAAGCTATGCAAAAGATAAAGTGATTTAATACAAGTGCTCAAGGTATATACAAATGGCAAGACTATACAATAAGCATACAATAGTATCCCCAACATGGGGTCATTATAGTGCTATTGTAATAAGGTAAATTGTGATAAGGTAAAGTAGGGAATCACAATCCAGGAATGAATCGGGTTCATAGAAAAGTTCATCTCTTCTGAGGCAGTAATTCATTTTTGTGTATCATCCCAGAGCATTCCCAATAGTCACTAATCATATACAAAGCAAGGTAAATATATACAAAAGCATAGCATCAAGTGTAAAGCATACAGGCTGACCACTGGTTGAGAATGACAAGAACCTCGGCATTTCGGTCAGAAGAACTTTTTCAAGATGAACTTTTCTATGAACCTGATTCATTCCTGGATTGTGATTCTCTACTTTACCTTAATATCCTAAGGATCTTTCAATAGCACTATAATGAACCCTTGTTGGGGATACTAATGTATGCTTATTGTATAGTCTTGCATAGTCTTGCCATTTTGTATAAACCTTGAGCACTTGTATTAAATAATTTTTTCCCTATTGCATGGCACGGTCTGCTTCAAGAAGTCCTTACATCTGGGTATTCCGCCACAAGGTGGCGCAGTGCACTGCAGAAGAGTTGTGGCTCCTCCCGTTACCATATAAAAACAGGATCACCAATAGACCTCTCCAGTGTTTCCTCTGCAGTGATACTGCGAAGATAGAAGATGGCTCTTTATATTGCGCAGGTAAGCGGGGCAACCAAGCCTGCGGCCCTGCATGTCTATTTCCACCCGTTTCCGGACCCTCTGTGCCACCCAGCCTCGGCGGACGGATCGGGTGAGGGTAGAGGAGCACTAGGGTCCTGCTTGGAGCAGCGCTCCTTGAGCACCTCAGACCCTGTACCACAAAGGGTAGCCGGCCATAGGCTTTATGGTGAGCCTACTAAGGTATGCAGAGTTCCTGTCCTAGCTTCTGAGTGTTTTTTGGGGACTGTGTGCCTTGTTTCTCTGGTTTCTGGGGTCTCCCCCCCCCCCCCGGCCCGGCTCTCGCCGCTGGCTGCTCGCTCTCCTCTCCCCCTCTCTCCGGCGTGTGTTTGGGGGGGGGGGGTGTGCGACGAGTGGTTTTAACAATTTTTTTTCGCCGGCGTCACCGCTTTGTACTCTGCTCTGTGGCGGGTGGCGGGCGGCGCTATGGCTGTGAGGCGTTTTTTTGTATTGTGATGGCCCAGCACGGTCACGTGAGCGCCGTTTTCGCGCTCTTCGGGGGGGGGGGGCGTGGGATGACACGTATCACGTCATCCCCCCCCCCGCGGCCCGCCCCTCGAGGTTCTTGTGCCGGCGCCATTTTGAGTCTGCTGCTCGTCTGCTGCTCGTCTGGGGCCTCTCTTCCTCCCTGGGCTGCGGTGGTGATCTTTTCCTGTGTTGCTTCCTCCCGTGGTCTGGCGGCTTGGTGATCCTTTGCCTTCGGTCTCCTTGGTCTGTGAGTCCCCTTTGGGGGTTTTGTTTCCTTGGGGCGTGGGCTGCGGGATGCTTATTTGCATGTTGCTTATGTCTTTTAGGCGGGACAACTGTGGTTTGTGGTTTCTCCCGGTTCTGCTCCTTACCCCCCCTCATCTCCTCTTTAGTGGCTCTTCTGGGGGCATCCCTTGGGGGGGGGCATCCCGGGTGGCTTTCTATTAGCCCTTACCCTGTGCTGGCCTATTGCGCCTGTGTTAATCACCATATGGAGGCTTCTGGGGATAGCGTGCTCGGGAGTCCTTCGGGGCAATCCCGGCTGTGTGCCATGTGTGGGGCATCCCCTTTGAGTGGTAGTGGCGCGGTGTGCGTGCCGTGCGCCCAAGATATCATTGCTGCCCAAGCTGGGTTGAGCGCTTCTCTTCCCAGTTCTGCGCTCCCTTCGGCATCGCCTACCCCCCCCCCCCCCCCGCACCTGCATTTAGCCCCCAGTGAGGGGGATACTAGTCACAGCATTGTGACTAGTATTGCACAGCATTGAAAGGCAGCTTGCCAGGCCTGTTCCAGGTAAGGTCTCTGGCAAGAAGCAGCACCTGGCTCCCGCGCTCTCCCTCTTTGCTGAGGAGGATAAGGTAATTGATGCCTTTGGTGGCCGTTACTCCCTAGAGGAGGGGGAGCTTTTGCAGGACTCTTGACTCCTCTGGGGACCAGCAGGAGGGGTACGACAGTGACCCTGGGTCTGCGTCCGGGGAGGACTCATGGCTCCCTGATGACACTGATAGACTGTTGTCTGACATTTTTGAAACCTTGCACATTGCCCCCCCTGAGGTGACTAAGAGGAAGCAGGGTGAGCTCTTTCGTCCTGATAAACAGCATCTGGAGTTCCCTGAGCAGGGCCACTTCTCTAATATGGTGCTCAAGGAGTGGGAACGTCCTAATAGATTGCCCGCGGTGCCCAAAGGGTTGGATAAGAGGTATCCCTTTCCTGCTGACCTGGTCAAGCCAGGTCGTGTCCCCCTGAGGTGGACGCTCCAGTTCTAGGGCTGTCCAACACCTCGGTCATGCCTTCCCCTGACACTGCTACACTGCGGGACAGCGCGGACTGGCATATGGATCAGCTGGCCTGGGGGCTGGGCTGCGTCCGACAGCCCTTAAGAAAAAGCGTCTCACTGATGGCACTATGGCTAGAAGGAGGAGGGAGGATTATAGGGCCCTCTTGCTTTGCACTGATTTTGTTGCCTTTGTCCTTACTACCATGGATGATGTGGTCCGGCTGGGTGGTAGGGCCTCTGCCCTCTTGGTGGCTATGCGCCGCTCTGTTTGGTTGTGTCAGCGGGCAGCTGACGCTGCAGCTAAGAAGGCTCTCACTGGGCTCCCCTTTGCGGGACTGCGGCTCTTTGGTGAGCGTCTGGATGTTCTAGCCAAGGATGGTAGGCTACCTCAGCGTAGGAAGCAGCCTCGGCCCTTTCGGGGGCCCTCCGCTTCCCTCCCCTCCTTTCGTGCTCCCAGAGGAGGTCGTGGCTCCCTCTTCTCGGGTAGCCGCAGAGATTCTTGGGGCCGTGGCAGATCCCGTGGTCGTCCCGGTCACTCATGGGGCATGAGGAGGCGCCCTCACCCATCCGGGTGGGGGGATGGCTTCGGCTCTTTGCTCACATCTGGAGGCTCCGCGTCTCAGACCGGTGGATTCAGGAGGTGGTGTCCTCCGGTTACAAGATAGAGTTTGCAGCCTGGCCGCCCCCAAGATTCCTCAGATCCTGGATGTCTCAAAACCCTCTGTCAGCTCAGGGTTTGCGCCTTGCAGTTCAACGCCTGTTGGAGTCATTTGCCTGGTGCCTTCCCAGGAACAGGGTCAGGGGTTCTACTCCAATCTTTTCACGGTTCCCAAAAAGGACGGGTCTTTGAGGCCCATCCTGGACTTGAAGAATCTCAACAAGTTTGTCAGGTTCAAGCACTTTCGCATGGAGACGCTACGCTCGGCTGTCAGTACCCTTCGCTCGGGCGACTTCATGACCACTGAGGCATCCTTGATGTCCAATCTTCATGTGCCAATCTTTCCTGGTCATCAGAGATTCCTAAGGTTCGCTCTAGAGCAGGGGTGGGCAATTATTTTTTCCATGGGGCCACATGAGAAACTAAAAATATTGTGGAGGGCCGCTGAGCTATGGGCGTCTAAGCAACGTCTAAGCTCAGTGGCTCTGAGTGCGCTGGCGGCTGCATCTCGAGCTTCCCTCTAACAGGGAGCGCGCCGTGCTGGCCATTCTCAAATGGCTGACACAGGCACGCGCCCTGCTAGAGGGATAGCGGGCATGCGGCCGCAGCTCGTGCATACGCCGTTGAACTGGGAAAGAAGGTGAGTTTATGGGCGACCTGGGGGTTTCACACAGCGGGGCATCCCGATTTTGGATGCCCCGCGGGGAGGGGATCTATAAGATTTCCGGGCTGATAAAGCAGGGTTTTGGTCCACTTCAAACGTTCTGATGTGATAATTTCCCAGCCAATCAGAGAAGCCCTTGGCTTCTGGCAGTCTGGAAGGAAAGTTCAGATCAGCTGGGGCAAAGTGTAAGAATGGTGGACAGCAGTAAGGGGGCATGGTGAGAGCATGGTGGACAGCAGGAAGGGGGCATGGTGAGAGCATGTGGACAGCAAGAAGGGGGCATGGTGAGAGCATGGTGGACAGCAGGAAGGGGGCATGGTGAGAGCATGGTGGACAGCAGGAAGGGGGCATGGTGAGAGCATGGTGGACAGCAGGAAGGGGACATGGTGAGAGCATGGTAGATAGCAGGAAGGGGGCATGGTGAGAGCATGGTGGACAGCAGGAAGGGGGCATGGTGAGAGCATGGTGGACAGCAGGAAGGGGGCATGGTGAGAGCATGGTGGACAGCAGGAAGGGGGCATGGTGAGAGCATGTGGGCAGCAGGAAGGGGGCATGGTGGGCAGCTGGGGGAGCATGGTGGACAGCAGGAAGGGGGCATGGTGAGAGCATGGTGGACAGCAGGAAGGGGGCATGGTGAGAGCATGTGGGCAGCAGGAAGGGGGCATGGTGAGAGCATGTGGGCAGCAGGAAGGGGGCATGGTGAGAGCATGTGGGCAGCAGGAAGGGGGCATGGTGGGCAGCTGGGGGAGCATGGTGGACAGCAGGAAGGGGACATGGTGAGAGCATGGTGGACAGCAGGAAGGGGGCATGGTGAGAGCATGTGGGCAGCAGGAAGGGGGCATGGTGGGCAGCTGGGGGAGCATGGTGGACAGCAGGAAGGGGGCATGGTGAGAGCATGGTGGACAGCAGGAAGGGGGCATGGTGAGAGCATGTGGGCAGCAGGAAGGGGGCATGGTGGGCAGCTGGGGGAGCATGGTGGACAGCAGGAAGGGGACATGGTGAGAGCATGGTGGACAGCAGGAAGGGGACATGGTGAGAGCATGGTGGACAGCAAGAAGGGGGCATGGTGAGAGCATGATGGACAGCAGGAAGGGGGCATGGTGAGAGCATGGTGGACAGCAGGAAGGGGGCATGGTGAGAGCATGTGGGCAGCAGGAAGGGGACATGGTGAGAGCATGGTGGACAGGTACATGGTGAAAAAGAGACAGCAGGCAGGAAGGGAAAACACAAGCAAACGACATAATCTTTCTGAGCAGACTTACTGATGCTCTGGAGCTCCTACTCTGCCCTTTCAAAGTCCCCAGGTCTCTATCACCTGCTCATCGGGTCTGGCTTCCTCAGAGGAAGGGAGAATGTGCCAGACTCGACGAGCCGAGCGGCCGATCAGCTGCTGCTTAACCTAAGCCTCTCGCACTGTACACAGGCGATCACCTAAGTTAAGCAGCAGCCGATTGGTCACTCGGCTCGTCGAGTCTGGCATGTTTTCCCTTCCTCTGCATCTCTTACTGGCCAGCTGAGCCCGGGCCGGTAAGAGCCTAGCAAAGGGCCGTATACGGCCCGCGGGCCGTACATTGCCCAGGTCTGCTCTAGAGGATCAGCATTACCAGTTTGTGGCTTTACCGTTCGGTATCACCTCGACGCCTCGGGTGTTCACCAAGGTGCTGGCGGGCGTGATGGTTCTGCTGCGGAATCAGGGCATTCGCATCCTCCCTTACCTGGACGACATTCTGATTGCGGCTCAGTCTCTTCATCAGGCCGAGAAGGATACTCTGGTGGTGACGTCCACTCTAGAGTCCTTCTGCTGGGTGATCAACTTTCCCAAGTCTTCACTGTCTCCGTCTTTGGTGAGGTCCTTTCTGAGCATGACTCTGGATACCTCTCAGGTCAAGGTATTCCTGTCTCAGCAGAAAGTGGAGGGCCTTCAGAAGTAGGCACGGGCTCTGCTCTTGTGTCCCCATCCCACCATCCGGCAAGGGATGCAGTTGGTGGGCCTGATGGTGTCCTGTTTGGAGGCGGTCCCCTTTGCTCAGTTTCACATGAGACCTCTTCAGTTGCACCTCTTGTCAGTTTGGGATCGGGACCCTGTGTCCCTGGATCAGGAATTTGCTCTGTCCCCCCCTGGCCAGACAGTCCCTCTCGTGGTGGCTGGACTCAAGGAACCTTCTAGTGGGCAGGACCTTTCTGCCTACATGCTGGGAGATTGTCACCGCAGATGCCAGTCTGACCGGTTGGGGGGGGGGGGCTTTTGGAAGTCTCTGAAGTTCCAGGGTCAGTGGGGCCCCCAGGAGGCCCATGCTCCCATTAATGTCCTGGAACTGAGGGTGATCAGGTTGGTTCTTTCTCAGCTGACCACACACCTTCGGGGTCGGGCTGTTCAGATCCGCTCGGACAACCAGATGGCGGTTGCCTACATCAATCATCAGGGAGGGACTCGGAGCAAGCGAGCCCTCAAGGAAGCGTCCCTGATACTGTCTTGGGTGGAAGAGAATGTGCCTTGCATCTCGGCGGTCTACATTCCAGGGATGGAGAACCAGGAGGCAGACTCCCTGAGCAGGGGGACGTCTCGGCTGTGGGAATGGTCCCTCAGCAGCAAGGTATTTCACTCCCTGTGTCACCGCTGGGGTCAGCTGCCACAATCGCAAGCTTCGAAGATTTGTCTCCCTGTCGCAGGATCCTCTGGCCACGGATGCGCTAGCAATGCCTTGGACGGAGTTTCAGCTCCTCTATGTGTTCCCTCCCTTTCCTCTGCTGGGCAGGGTGCTGCGCAAGATTGCCCAGGAGAGGGTACTAGCCATTCTGGTGGCCCCCTGTTTTCCAAGTAGGGTGCAGACGTCTTGCAGTTGGCAGTAGACCGGTACATCTTGCCCAAGGATCCAGATCTTCTCACTCAGGGACAGCTGTGCCATCCCAATTTACAAACGCTGGCTTTAACGGCTTGGCTGCTGAAACCTCCATCTTGATGGATAAGGGGTTGCCGGCCTCTGTTGTTGATACTATGATTCGGGCTAGGAAAAAGTCCTCGTACTGTATCTACTACAGGGTCTGGCATGCTTACATGGGCTGGTATGAGTCCAAGTCTCTTCCTTGTCGGGTGTTTTCTATCCCCAGGATTCTGGAATTTTTACAAAATTTTTTGGATTCGGGCCATCAACTTAGTACCCTCAAGGGACAGGTGTCAGCTCTGGCAATTTTTTTCCAAAGATCCTTTGCCAATCACCGGTTGGTTAAGACTTTTTTCCAGGGAGTTACTCATGTGCGTCCACCATGTAAACCTATGCTACCGGTTTGGGACTTGAATCTGGTGTTGTCTGCTCTGCAGGGTCCTCCCTTTGAGCCTATCAGTGGGGCTGCGCTGCCCATTCTGACTCTTAAGGTGGCCTTTTTGGTGGCTATTACTTCAGGTGAGTTTCTGAGCTGGCGGCACTTTCCATCAAACCACCCTATTTTGAGCGGCATCAAGATAAGGTGGTGTTTTGGCTTAAGCTGGATTTCTTGCCTAAGGTTGTGTCTTCTTTTCATCTCAATCAGGACATTGTCTTACCTTCTTTGTGTGTTAACCCTGCTAATTCCAAGGAACGGTCCCTTCATTCTCTGGATGTTGTCAGGGCATTGAAGTTTTATTTGGTTGCTACTGAGTCTTTCAGGAAATCTGATGCTCTTTTTGTTCTTCCTGCTGGTCCTAGGACGGGTTTGCCTCCGGCTAAATCTGCTATTAGCAAGTGGATACGTCAGGCGGTGGTACAAGCCTATTCTGCTAAAGGGAAGGTTCCTCCTTTCCGGATTACTGCTCATTCCACTCGTACCGTTGGTGCCTCCTGGGCTTTTCAGCACCAAGCTTCGGTTGAACAAGTTTGTAAGGCCGCTACTTGGTCTTCTGTTCATACCTTCTCTAAGTTTGACATGGTTGATATTAAGGCCTCAGCTGATGCTGCTTTTGGCCGCAAGGTACTTCAGGCGGTAGTGGTCTGAACTGCCTGCTGCTACTTTTGGGGATCCCACCCTAACTTATGGACACTGCTGTTGGATGTCCCATACTTCTTGAAGCAGGCCGTGCCATGCAATAGGAAAAATACAATTCTGCGAGTACTCACCTGTAGAATTGTTTTTACTCTGCATGGCTTGGCCTGCTTCACCCCTCCCTTGTTGTCGTTATTCTTGGTTGCCTCTTTATGGTGATTGTTCCAAGTTAGTTGGGGTTGTTACCTTTTTTTATCTTTTTTACCTTTATTATCTCCCGGCTTCTTGTATAACTGCTTGTCAACACTGGAGAGGTCTATTGGTGATCCTGTTTTTATATGGTACTGGGAGGAGCCACAACTCTTCTGCAGTGCGCTGCGCCACCTTGTGGCGGAATATCCCTTCTTGAAGCAGGCCGTGCCATGCATAGTAAAAACAATTCTACAGGTGAGTACTCACAGAATTGTATTATCTTTTGCATAGCTTTGCATTGGAAAGTCATTTTTTCTGTATATATATATATATATATATATATATATATATATATATATATATATATGCTATTTGAGAGTACACATTGAGTGGGTGTACTAGAGAATGCTGAACCCACTCCAAATGATATTCTGCCATTTCTGCTTGCTACTAACTGAGGATTCGATCAAGTTGCTCATATTTTTTCCTTCTGTGGCAGTGGCTATGCAGACAACTCCATCCTCGCTCACATGGTGCAGGACCGTCTAAATGCATTTAAAGCTGATAATCCCAGCATGGGGGAGGTGAGCTGAGAATGTGTCATGTGTCGTGTATACATATAGTCATATACTGTATATAAAGGGTTATGTTGGAGATACTGTGCAACAGCTTACAGCTTGTCTATGTATGTGATCTGCATCTATATTGCTAGGTTAATGCAGTTTATATTTAAGGATGTAGATGGTGCTGTTACATATATCTATGTGTAATCTCTGTTGTACATTCTCTGCTGCATGTTGGGTTTCCTGTAAGTTGAGGTCATCTCTTTGACTTCTTTATCCTGTCTGTTATCCACCATATAAGGTGACCTTTCTCTTACTGCCCTCAGTTCTGTTACACCACAAATGTCTTTCTGGATTTGACTCCTCTGCACCCAGCACTCACACTCTACAACAGCTTAATGGTCTGCTTATGCGGCTCATTCCTGCTATCAGTCTGATAAACAGGCTCCCTCACTGATTGGATGCAGGGAAGTGGCCACGGCTCGGGGTATCCCTGCTGCAGCCGCCCAGGAGCATGCTGTTAGCATCAGAGCTGCGGTGGAGCTGTTCCCCAGTGTTGGATTTAGGCAATGGGAGGGGCAGGTAAGTATGTAGATAAAACAAAATGCCTACAGTGTTGCATGAGCTCACAAATGCCCTCTAAAGAAGATATTAAATATAAAAGGGTATTCATTAAAGCCAACATCAATAATAAGGCAGCATGCAGCTCACCTCATGCCCCCAGACATGCCAATTTGGGATGCCCGCTGTGTGAAACCCCCCAGATCACTCAGTAAAACTCACCTCTCCCCGGTCCTATGGCTCATGCACAGACTCTCATCCAGGCCTTTAGCCATGAATATGTAATGTTCACCAAACTGCTCCGTTTGTAGAAATCAGGAGTGAAAATGGCCACATCCCTAGCATCTGATTGGGGCTGAGACTGGGAAGCGTGCACACAGCTAAAAGATGCAGCGGATGTTTACATCGCAAGGGAGCCGTGGGTGGGGGTTCACACAGCGGGCCATCAACAAAAGTATTATTTTTTTCCAAGTCATCCTTCAGGTTGACCACGTTGAGAAAACAAGCGGTCAAGCTGAAGGATTCCTAAAAAAATCTGTTACCGGTAAGTCTAACGGTGGTTTTCCGCTTTAAGGCAAATTCGCCTGTTTTTTTTTTTTTCAAATCTGGTCCCTATTTTCTTGCTTCTTGAATCCCTGTTGTGTTCTAAGAAAAAAACTAAACTGGATAATGAATGACTATCTGAATAATATGAATAAGATCTGTATTTTTACTGGACAAACCGCTACAATTCTGCAGTCTATGAATTGCATATACTGGGTTTTTGGTGTAATATTTATCCCCATTTTTGGGATCTTTTTCCTATTATCTGATTCTTGGATTTTTCTTTAGACCTCCAAAGTCTTCCAAATGTTAATTCCTGGAACTATAACAAGTTGATAGTGTATATACATCACAAATATCAACATTTACATATCTTGCAATATCTTTAGCGAAAAGAATATACTTAGGTGAAATTATACATACAACATATCAAAATGAATTCTTTGTTCTCTTTTTGATTAATAAGGACCTGGTTCCTTCCCTCCCTTTATATAGGAAAGAGGAAAAAATCATCCCCTTTGTTCTCAAGATACCAATTTCAAGGGAAGAATTATCCCAACTATTTGAACTTTAGGGTTCAACTATGTACAAATATGTGACTCCATTGCATTGTGATATAGGGATAAGATCACATTTGCACCTAACATCTGGTGAAATATAACATTTTAAATAAATGTATTCAAATTCAAAATAAATCGGGTCCCCTAAATCTAACCCCACCGCAATATGCACCCTGCTGTATGGTGGGAGCGCTCCAGGATGGGAAGGAGCACCGTATGTTATGGGGTTTGAAGGTATAAAAAATACAACTAAGAAATGGGGGTAAGCCCCAGCTACCCTATGAAATCTCCAACCAAAGAATTTACTATTGCACTCACGATAAATGTTAAAATAATGTTTTAATGATTTAGTCCTAATAAACAATTTCTACAAACCAGACATATACATTCTTAAAAAACATATAACACGACTGTAATATCCTATTCTGCCACCGGGGGGCATAGGTGTACCAAAATATTAAAAACATCCAATAATACTGCCATATGTGCACGAAAATATATACATTACAATACTAACCATATTTATAAACCCCAATCTACAATAAAGTGCTATAGTGCAAAAGTGCATCAATCTCATAAGCAATACAATACTATCAATCATCAAAAAACGTAATCCCCAACCTCAGGAGACATGAATCAGTAACAAAAACAATCAAAGAAACTTATCTGTGACAGGATGATGGTACCGCCTAGGCCCCCCCCGTATATCGAGCCCACGCGTTACGAGACGCTGGGTCTCTTCCTCAGGGCAGTGATGTGGCTACCTGGGTGCAGCTCCTGCCGGGCTCTTATACCCACCCCACCTCGCTCCCCCGCCGCCATTGATGTGAAGCCGGTGTGTCGAGGGAGCGCTCCGGCCGGAAGCGCGTCACCCGACCTCCGGCGGAAATGACGTCACCCGCGCTCCAGCCTGGAGCGCGGAAGTGCGTCTGAAGTAGTGGAAGGCTCGCCCATCCCTCTGCAGTCGGGAGGCGAGCCCCACTCAGCTGGAATGTGGCGGCGCAAGACTGGGGAACGTGGTAGGTGAGTACCACCCGGCGGGGATCGCACCTATAGAGTAAAATACATCAAACCAAAAACATGGACATAAAAAACACACTTAATGCATGATATGTATACTCAATAACACAGAATCTGACTATATACAACATGTATGCAACGCAAAAATGTAAAACCGGCGTCCTACCCATTACAATATAACCAATGTAAGATATAATTCTTTAGGGAAAAAAGACTGCGCTTATTTTATTAGAGGACAATTATTATACAACAATGGTTATCATATGCAAATCTGCCATCCATTCATATCCCAGCCTCTATAGGGCCAGGGGTGGCAAACTATGACAGCTTTATCCAACCAGGCTTCACAGGGAAATATGAAAGGGGGGACATTGAAGGAGTACCACCAGGCAGAGGATATCGAGGGTTATTCGATCCCTTCCCTATTGGGGATTGACCTGCTGCTCAATCCCACTCGGAAGTTGGAATTAGCCAGATGCCGGCCTCCGGGTGGGGACAACCCTGTTCAGGACTCCATTTCTTCCAATTCAGTTGAAGCCCATATCAGGTCTGCTGGGACTCCATGTGGATGCTGGGGGTACACATGCTGCTCCATCCCACTCATAAGTGAGGATCTGCCAGATGCCGGCCTCCGGGTGAGATCAACCCCATTCAGGACTCCATTTCTCGCTATGCTGTTAAAGCCCATATCTGGTCCAACGGGGATCCATGTAGCTATAATACATGTGAAGACAAATTAGAATCACCACAAAACTATCCACAGTGCTGTGTAACACCTCTTAACAATGTATAAGAACAATCTGTGTGTGCTAAACAATTACTGTAATTGTGAATATATCAAGTGTGGCCCCATCTTATAGAGGGCCAATCAAACAGGCCTAACATAGTGGACCAGTGTATAACAACATGCAAACACCTAAGTCACCACAAACACCCCCCCCCCCCCCCCACCCCCCCCCCCCCCCCCCCGAGCAACCTACCATGACCCAGTGTGGAAACACAATAATATCTGTACACCCAAAAATAACCCCTAACTACTCGGACCCCACACTTATCCCAGAAAGGGAGTAAAGGAGAGATCTTCGTTGAGTCCATAGGGTTGCTGAGTCTCTAATTGATAAATCCAACGTAGCTCACGCTGTTGGAGAAGTTTTTTTATATCACCCCCTCTAATGCCCAGCTGCACCTTTTCCAAGCCCACAATCTGTATACCCTCAAAAAGACCCCCGTGCTGTTCAAGTATGTGCAACGCTACTGGGGGAATGGGGCGACCCTGTTCCACATTCCTATGTGCGAGACGGAACGTAGAAAGATGCGCTTGTATTCTCGCTTTTAATGTGTTTTTAGTCTCGCCCACATACAACTTTGAACAGGTGCACCGTATCAAATACACCACCCCCACCGTCCTACAATTAAGAAATTGTTTAATTTGGTATGTTTGTTTTGTACGTGGGTTGGTGACTTCTTTTTTAGGGGACATGTATCTACAGATGGAGCAATTCCCACACGGAAAACTCCCTTTAGTCCTACCCTCTTGTAACCAAGTACTTGGTCGGGAGTAATGGCTTCTACATATCCTGTCTCTTAAACTAGGAGCTCTCCGGGCAATCATCCGTGGTCCCTTTCTAACCCATCTGGCTAGATAGGGATCACTCCTCAGTATGTCCCAATGTCTATGTAGTATATGTTGTAGTTGTCCCCATTGGTTGTTCAACCGAGCAACAAATCTAACCTCCGTATTGTCCCTCTGCCTTTTTCTGGGGATAAGTAGAGTTTCTCTGGGGGTATGTTGTGCCCTCTCTAGTGCTTTCTTGACCACTAAATCAGGGTAACCTCGCTTCCGAAAGCGATCACCATATTGGGTGATCGCTTTCGGAAGCGAGGTTACCCTGATTTAGTGGTCCCTATCTAGCCAGAGAGGGTAGGACTAAAGGGAGTTTTCCGTGTGGGAATTGCTCCATCTGTAGATACATGTCCCCTAAAAAAGAAGTCACCAACCCACGTACAAAACAAACATACCAAATTAAACAATTTCTTAATTGTAGGACGGTGGGGGTGGTGTATTTGATACGGTGCACCTGTTCAAAGTTGTATGTGGGCGAGACTAAAAACACATTAAAAGCGAGAATACAAGCGCATCTTTCTACGTTCCGTCTCGCACATAGGAATGTGGAACAGGGTCGCCCCATTCCCCCAGTAGCGTTGCACATACTTGAACAGCACGGGGGTCTTTTTGAGGGTATACAGATTGTGGGCTTGGAAAAGGTGCAGCTGGGCATTAGAGGGGGTGATATAAAAAAACTTCTCCAACAGCGTGAGCTACGTTGGATTTATCAATTAGAGACTCAGCAACCCTATGGACTCAACGAAGATCTCTCCTTTACTCCCTTTCTGGGATAAGTGTGGGGTCCGAGTAGTTAGGGGTT
Organism: Gastrophryne carolinensis; assembly: GCA_027917425.1. NCBI lineage: Eukaryota > Metazoa > Chordata > Amphibia > Anura > Microhylidae > Gastrophryne > Gastrophryne carolinensis. Next base: position 396,885,414 of record CM051238.1, on the reverse strand, counting down.
ATTTTTGGGTGTACAGATATTATTGTGTTTCCACACTGGGTCATGGTAGGTTGCTCGGGGGGGGGGGGGGGGGGTGTTTGTGGTGACTTAGGTGTTTGCATGTTGTTATACACTGGTCCACTATGTTAGGCCTGTTTGATTGGCCCTCTATAAGATGGGGCCACACTTGATATATTCACAATTACAGTAATTGTTTAGCACACACAGATTGTTCTTATACATTGTTAAGAGGTGTTACACAGCACTGTGGATAGTTTTGTGGTGATTCTAATTTGTCTTCACATGTATTATAGCTACATGGATCCCCGTTGGACCAGATATGGGCTTTAACAGCATAGCGAGAAATGGAGTCCTGAATGGGGTTGATCTCACCCGGAGGCCGGCATCTGGCAGATCCTCACTTATGAGTGGGATGGAGCAGCATGTGTACCCCCAGCATCCACATGGAGTCCCAGCAGACCTGATATGGGCTTCAACTGAATTGGAAGAAATGGAGTCCTGAACAGGGTTGTCCCCACCCGGAGGCCGGCATCTGGCTAATTCCAACTTCCGAGTGGGATTGAGCAGCAGGTCAATCCCCAATAGGGAAGGGATCGAATAACCCTCGATATCCTCTGCCTGGTGGTACTCCTTCAATGTCCCCCCTTTCATATTTCCCTGTGAAGCCTGGTTGGATAAAGCTGTCATAGTTTGCCACCCCTGGCCCTATAGAGGCTGGGATATGAATGGATGGCAGATTTGCATATGATAACCATTGTTGTATAATAATTGTCCTCTAATAAAATAAGCGCAGTCTTTTTTCCCTAAAGAATTATATCTTACATTGGTTATATTGTAATGGGTAGGACGCCGGTTTTACATTTTTGCGTTGCATACATGTTGTATATAGTCAGATTCTGTGTTATTGAGTATACATATCATGCATTAAGTGTGTTTTTTATGTCCATGTTTTTGGTTTGATGTATTTTACTCTATAGGTGCGATCCCCGCCGGGTGGTACTCACCTACCACGTTCCCCAGTCTTGCGCCGCCACATTCCAGCTGAGTGGGGCTCGCCTCCCGACTGCAGAGGGATGGGCGAGCCTTCCACTACTTCAGACGCACTTCCGCGCTCCAGGCTGGAGCGCGGGTGACGTCATTTCCGCCGGAGGTCGGGTGACGCGCTTCCGGCCGGAGCGCTCCCTCGACACACCGGCTTCACATCAATGGCGGCGGGGGAGCGAGGTGGGGTGGGTATAAGAGCCCGGCAGGAGCTGCACCCAGGTAGCCACATCACTGCCCTGAGGAAGAGACCCAGCGTCTCGTAACGCGTGGGCTCGATATACGGGGGGGGCCTAGGCGGTACCATCATCCTGTCACAGATAAGTTTCTTTGATTGTTTTTGTTACTGATTCATGTCTCCTGAGGTTGGGGATTACGTTTTTTGATGATTGATAGTATTGTATTGCTTATGAGATTGATGCACTTTTGCACTATAGCACTTTATTGTAGATTGGGGTTTATAAATATGGTTAGTATTGTAATGTATATATTTTCGTGCACATATGGCAGTATTATTGGATGTTTTTAATATTTTGGTACACCTATGCCCCCCGGTGGCAGAATAGGATATTACAGTCGTGTTATATGTTTTTTAAGAATGTATATGTCTGGTTTGTAGAAATTGTTTATTAGGACTAAATCATTAAAACATTATTTTAACATTTATCGTGAGTGCAATAGTAAATTCTTTGGTTGGAGATTTCATAGGGTAGCTGGGGCTTACCCCCATTTCTTAGTTGTGTTTAGATATATGGAACACCAAAGTAGTGCACCACATTATCAGTAGTTGGGTGCCACCTCTTATTACCTCCCTCCCCTTGTGGGTGGTCGGTTTTTGCTGTATAAAAAATACAGGTATAGTCTTCTTGTGATCATTCCATGTGGACCAGGTACATTGGCAGAGGCTAGTTGCTGTAAATCCTTCCTTTCCAATGCTAGTTTTTTCCTGAATGCTCCCCCCTCCCCTGTGTTCTCACCTGCTTTTTTTTACACCCCAGGGCCCAGACAAGTCCCGCTCCCAGCTCCTTATTGTGGATCGTGGTTTTGACCCTGTGTCTCCCCTCCTGCATGAACTCACCTTCCAGGCTATGGCTTATGATCTTCTAAACATCCAGCAAGACATATACTAGTAGGTTGCCACTATTGATATGCTTTGCTCCTCTATAGCCCGGGAAAATAAAGTGTGGATAGGGACTTGCACATGTACAGTATGTATTTCTGGAAATCTCACACTGCTTGGCCTGTAGTAATCACAGCAGAAGATCTGTGGAAAATAGCAGTCTGTGTCTGTAGAGGTAAGAGCCATGGATGACACCGGTACAGCAGGGAATTGGGGCCATTTAGCTAAATTGGGTTGTACATTGCATAAAGGCCTTTTTGTTCTACTTCAAGGGGCTGCAATAAAAAATCTGATAACACAAACTTACAGCAGGCAAGATTTAACCTTAATGTGTTGCATATGCTTTTATGTGTGACGCAAGGTGAGCAGAAATAAGGCAGGAAGAGGTGGGGTGAGCAGAGGTAATGCAGGGAGAGGTGAGATGGCAGGGGCTAGCTTAGCACGCGTATGGTGGGAAGAGGCAAACCGAGGTGGGACAGGAAGAGAAGTGAAAGACAGAGGTGAGAATGAGCAGCAGCAAGGGGGACAAATGGGGAATAGGTAAGTAGAGGTAGGCATAGGTAAATAGAGGTGATGTAAACACAGGAAAGGTGGGAAGAGTCTACCTAGCCATCTCTAGACACACTGAAACACCAACACACAAACTAGTAGCACATGTGAGTCACCCAACTCTAACGAGAAGTTCATTGGTGCCTCACTTCCTGCTTTGGGAATTAGTGATGCACTGCCCTCTAGTGGCCAGCCACTTGTATTGCAGTGCAGCTCTCAAACTTACTTTATTTTTTTTTTTTAGCTGAAGTTGACATCTCGTATATCTGCCACTCCGATTTAGCAGAATGTGCAATTAACACAACTTAAAGGGACAGTCCAGTATAAATAACTGGTGGTTTATGGGAGCAGCCATGATGGGATTACTGTGGCATGCTGACCCACTGACTTCTATTGAGTGGAAAAGGGAGGGGGTAGTACTTTGTTTCATATAACTTAATAAAAGACAATGAGACTGCATGCTGCAATAATCCCAATCCCCTTAAAGTGGATCAAAACCCAGGCCCGACGGCCGCTTGATTTCCTCCCCCGGGGTATCCAGATCTGTGATACGCCTCTGTGTGAACCACCAGGTCACTCAGTAAACTCGCCTTCTCCCCTGCTCCAGGCATATTTGTGAATGGTCAGCACGGGAACGCTCCCTGTAGGAGAGTAGTAGGGATGTGGACTCCAGTGTGTCCGCTCAGCTTAGATGATTCTTAGACGAATGGGCAGGAGCAGATCTGAGCGCGCTGATTGAACGAGAGGCTGCGCATGTGCCATGCGGCCAGATGTTAGAATGGGTGAGCTAGGGGTTTTCACGCAGCGGTGCTCTCCGATCAGGGTGCCCCGGAGGCAAGGACCAAAACCCAGGATAGTCAAAATCTGGGTTTTGATCCACTTTGGATTGCCACTGTGCTCGAATTTTAGTTTCCACACCACTGTCCATTGACAAAAGCCAGTACTGCGTGATGCAGCTCACTGTCTGGGTTGCAGAAAATAATAGGTGCTACTGCATTGCTGCTAAGCTACATTGGCATTTGTGATTGGCAATCATCTGGTATGGCTACTTACACATGGACCTATCTGAAAGCTTCATCCTTACTACTCTGTACAGGGTTAGATTTGGGTGGCAGTTCCCACAGTAACACATATACAATATGGCTGATATTGCCCTGCACCTATATATAGACCCAGTCTTGCCTTCTTATATATTCTCTTGCCCTAGTTACGAGACCACTGGCATCGGGGAAAGTCGGGAAAAGCAGGTCCTTCTAGATGAGGATGATGATCTGTGGGTGGAGCTCCGCCACATGCACATTGCTGATGTGTCTAAGTAGGTTGCCCAGTCCGGTATTCATTTCCTGTATTGTATAGCTACAGGTCCCCCTTTAAACATGTGCGTTCTTTATCACAGGAAGGTAACAGAGCTTCTGAGGTCTTTCTGTGAAAGTAAAAGAATGACGACGGAAAAGGTAGGTCTGTGTTTCTTTTCCTGGTCCCGTTATGTGGTCCCTTTACATTCCCTATGGTAAGTTCTTACATTTGTTCTTCTTCTAAGGCTAACATCAAAGACCTCTCCCAAATACTGAAGAAGATGCCACAGTATCAGAAAGAATTAAATAAGGTAAATTAAACCGAGAGCGTTCATTTACATTAGAGATTGTGTAGCGGGAAGGGTAAGCATGGAGGCCAGTTTTTCTGTCCTCCACCACAAGAAATTCCTAATTTGCAATGCCCATCCACTAAATAACACCCTGTATTGGGTCGTTATATTTGCGCTTCTTTGTTCCTCACTTATGACAGCCACATTGGGTCCATGTTTGGTATTTCCTGTGGATGCCATCCCAAATCAGGAGGTGGAGATGCAGAATGTGGCTCATTTGAGTGTTTTCCCGCATCCCCCCATTACTTACCTACGTCTTGCATTCCACACTACATCACTTGTCTGTCTGCAGCCAGTAAGGTTTGCCGAGTGAGCGTGCATAGCACTGTATATGTGCCCGAATGGCAACCTCACTGGACACTGGTGGTCACCTGGTAACACGATCTCTCTGCAGCAGTCGCAGAAAGGGTGAGTATAAGGACTGGCTATGCCCCTCTGCTATGATTTGAATCATAATGACACTGTTTTTTGATTGGTGTTCTGCTTTAGCTTATTGGATGTTCTCCTTATGGGTGAGTGATAGGACATCTTCATGTAAGCAAATCTAGTCGGCTGGTCACTTTTTAACCTGCCGATAAAGATGCTGAGATATTTAGGAAACGGTTGCCATTTTATGTTGGCAGTGCCAGGCTTTTGCATCACCACCTTCATGGCAATATGTAGACTATGTGGCCATATATAGATAAATGGGCACATGCAGGGGTGCATACTGGCTCACATTGTTGGAAAGCTACTAATAACAGGTATTTGAGGACGTCCTTATCACTGGTCTGGTGACTAGGATAAGATCTTGAGGATAAACAGTACATGGTCCAGTTGCCCTGACTTATAACTACAGATATACCATGAATGAATGAGATGAATGAGCGCCTTCAGTCATATGAGCTCTGCAGGGTCCACTTATACTGGCATCTCTATTTTCTCTGCAGTATTCCACACACCTCCACCTGGCAGAAGACTGCATGAAGCACTTCAAGGGGACTGTAGAACAACTGTGTGCAGTGGAGCAGGTATGGAGGACACTGATATTTATACTGAGTTTTATATTACTTTCCTATTGCTGGGACTGGTCACCACTGGTTTAGGTGGTCATTGGCTGGTAAGAGGGACAACCTTGCCAGCAATAGCATTTCCTACCTGCATATCAGGTTTATTTTATACCTGATCTTTATTCAGGTTTCAGTAGTAGATTTGTTTTACTGTTGGCCCTGTTCTGCAAGAAAGGACCTACTACTCTGGTTTACCTGCAACGGTGGCAGTTTAGGACCAATGTGTTTTCTTTCACATCCATTAATTCACTAGAGAGTTCACATTGAGTCATGCATGTGTGGGATTTTTCTTTATTATAATAATAATAATAATTTGCTTTTAATTGCAGATCAGATATGTGAAGCAAAAGAAATCTTTAAAGTCCTTCTGTACCCAGAAAGGAAGTTTATGTAGTCATCTTTTATCCTCAGCCCAGTGGCCCAAAATAGCCTGTGTTTGATTTACTAAAGCCCTAGCATGATATTCATAAAACACTAACTGGGTGCAGTGGAAAAAGTGTAGCGCAACCTCGGATGTCAGATCAGCATAATATTGACCTCTTCAATTCTAGGACTTGGCAATGGGTGCAGATGCCGAAGGCGAGAAATTGAAGGACCCGATGAAGGTCATTGTCCCTGTTTTACTGAATCCAAGTGTCAAAGCATATGACAAAGTGCGGATAATTTTGCTGTATATATATCTGAAGAATGGTAAGAGCATAATACTGCTTCCTGCCTGATGGAGGCAGCTTTGAAGTTAAAAATTCTATCACCATTTTTTGATTTTTCTTTGGGATTGTCCGCCTCTGTTGTGTAGATGGCAGGTTTATAAGCTTGTAGATCCATAGTTAAATATATATATATATATATATATATATATATATATATATATATATATTGTAGACATGTCACTGGAGAAGTGATCGAGGGGGTGTACATTTCACCTAGGTTACTACGCTGGGTGAGATGGTAAGTCCAGGATTGATTTGTTTCCCAGCAGTGGTATGCTGCTGAGGTGTTGTTCAATTTTGCCGGGCCTGGATTTATATGGAATGGCAGGTAGGTTTGGTAGAGGGACCTGTCATTCCACACCCCTCCGATCCGGTTTGGGTTTTGAATCAGGTGAGCTCTGATCCTAATTAGCCTGGGAGGTAAAAGCTCTGCAGAGACTGCAGGCTATTGCTCTCAGCCTGAAATGAACAGCCTGTGTGTGTCTGTGAAGGAAGCTGCGAACGCAGCCACTGCTGGAGCTAAAAACTCACCCTGCGATGTCCAGGCGAACGCTGTATTTTGAAAGTGTCAGCTAGGTGAGAAGAACCTGCTAGTAAGCGCCCAGACGGGCTAGGTCTTTATTTTGTTTTGTACACTAAAGAAGCACGCTGCTGCTGTATGTTTTGTTTACTGGACTGTTTATGCCATGAATAAACGCCAAGACCTGCTTTTATAACACCTAAGTCTGTCGTGAACTGTGTCCAAACACACCATCCCCCGGGAAGATCCCTACAATTGGTGCTGCGGAGCGGGCAAAACGGTTGCTAGGGGCAACGGTGTGGACAGACTTGGCTACAGCTGCCTATGTCTTGGGTGAAAGCTGCAACTACACTCCAAGAACAGTCGGGCAACATGGAGGAGATGCTGAAGCAGTTTATGCAAGTAAGTTTGCAAAAACAACAGGCCCAGATAGAGGCTAATAGACGCCATGAACAGACCATGGCTGCCCAACAACAACTTATTGAACACCTGATTGCAAAACAAGAGGCGCCTGTGGTTGCTAACCCCCACACAGTGGTGCGAGCCGCTCCAGAGACTTTTGATGTGAAAAGAGCTGTGCAGCGAGCGCTGCAAAAGATGACTGCTGAGGATGATGTTGAGGCCTTCCTAACTGGGTTTGAGCGTGCGGCTGAGCGAGAGAAGTTACCCGTCGCTGAGTGGGCAGAGGTAATTGCGCCCTATTTAACAGGGGAACCTCAAAAGGCCTACTATGACCTCAGTGAGCAAGAGGTTAAGGACTATACTCGGCTAAAAGCGGAGATACTTGCCCGGCTAGGCGTTACTACTGCGGTCCGTGCCAGGAGGGTACGCAACTGGAGCTACAGTTTGGACAAATCGGCGAGGTCCCAGATGTATGACCTGATCCATTTGGCGAGGAAGTGGTTGGAGCCAGACACTTCTACTCCTGCACAGATCCTAGAGAGGGTTGTGATGGACCGCTACCTCCGAGCACTTCCTGCTGACCTGCAACGCTGGGTGGGACAAGGTGACCCTAAGAATGCAAACGAACTTGTCAACCTTGTGGAGAGACTCCTGGCCAAGGAGAACAGGCTCTATCCAGTGCTGGAGATGCCATGAGACGGGACACGTGTCTGCCCATTGCCCTCTTACCACTGAGCCCATGGACTGTGAGGTTAGTCGGCGTCAGTCGCTATTTGCGGAACCATCTTGTGTTGCAGTTCCTGGACTAGAGACTGAACCGCAAATCTGCGACATTACAATTAATGACTTTCCTGTTAAGGCGTTGCTGGACTCAGGAAGCCTCGTAACCTTGGTGCATGCCAGCCTGGTGGCTGGGGACTTTGAGTGTAAAAAGCATATGAGTGTTGTTTGTATACATGGGGATACAAAAGTGTACCCTATAGTGCTGGCTGAAGTCGGGACTAAACAAGGCACCGTACAATATGAAGTGGGTGTGGTTAAAAATCTCATGCACAACGTAATACTGGGGCGCGATTTTCCACTATTCTGGGCTCTCTGGGGAAAAAGAAAATCCCCCGAAAGGAGTGAGGATACTCCTAAGGTTGTTGCGTTACCCCCTGTAAATGATAAAGGTGTGCAGGATGAAAATAATTGTTTTCCTTTGCAGGTCCTGGCTGGAGAGGAGGAGGCTCCTCCCACTGAGCAAAATATACCCGACTTAGAGGTGTCTAGGGATAATTTTGGGACTGCACAGTTACAGGACCCCACTCTCAAAAATGCGAGAGAGCAGGTTGCTGTCATGAATGGGGTACCTCAGGAACCAGATGCTGAGAAAAGATTTCCACATTTTTCTGTGACTAATGATCTTTTCTATAGAGTCACTAAGGTTAAGGATGAGATTGTGGAACAGCTTCTGGTGCCTAAGCCGTACCGGCGTCAGGTGCTGGACATGGCACATAACCATGTTCTTGGGGGACACTTGGGGACTGACAAAACGCAGGAGAGGGTTCTCCAGAGGTTCTACTGGCCGGCGATATATGGTGATATTAAAAAGTACTGCGAGTCGTGCCCCACATGTCAGCTTAGTGCCCCAGTGTCACATTTTCGCAGTCCTTTGGTTTCGCTCCCTATTATAGAGGTGCCTTTTGAGCGTATAGCCATGGATTTAGTGGGTCCCATTGTAAAATCCGCTAGAGGACACCAATATATTCTGGTGGTCATGGATTATGCGACCCGCTATCCTGAAGCTGTGCCCTTAAGAAACACCGCATCTAAAACAATTGCACGTGAGTTGTTTTATATGTTCTCTAGGACTGGAATCCCCAAAGAAATCCTAACTGACCAAGGTACACCCTTTATGTCAAAGGTGATGAAGGAGTTATGCAAACTATTTAAAATCTCACCCATCCGTACCTCTGTATACCACCCCCAAGCGTCCACAGGGTTCTCACCATTCGAGTTGGTCTATGGTCGTCACCCTAGGGGTCTACTGGACATTGCAAAAGAGACATGGGAGAGCGAGTCCACCCCATACAGGAGCGTTATTGAGCATGTAGCACAAATGCAGGACCGTATAGCCGCTGTAATGCCCCTAGTAAGGGAACACCTCCAGAGGGCGCAAGAGGCCCAAAGTAGAATCTACAACCGGTCTGCAAGAATCAGGACATTTAACCCAGGCGATAGGGTCCTTATACTAGTTCCCACTGTTGAGAGTAAATTCCTGGCGAAGTGGCAAGGTCCCTATGAGATTGTGGAAAAGGTCAGTGAGGTGAACTACAAGGTGCACCAACCAGGTAGAAGGAAGCCTTTCCAAGTTTACCACGTAAACTTGATTAAGCCCTGGAAAGACAGGGAATCCTTGGGGGCGACAAATACTGTTAATAATTTGTCACAACCAATCCCTCCAGTCAAGGTTGGTGATACCCTATCAGTGTCACAGAAACAGGAGGTTCAGGAATTTTTACAGAAAAACAAAGACAAGTTTTCTGACCTTCCAGGGCGTACACACCTCATCTGTCATCACATTGAAACTGAGCCTAGAAGCAGAGTAAACCTCAAGCCCTATAGGATCCCAGAAGCCCGTAGGGAAGCCGTATCTGCCGAGGTAAAACGTATGCTTGATCTGGGAGTAATTGAGGTGTCACAGAGTGAATGGTCCAGCCCGATTGTATTAATCCCAAAGCCTAATGGAACTTGGAGGTTCTGTAACGATTTCAGAAAGTTGAATGAGATCTCAAAGTTCGATGCCTATCCTATGCCCAGGGTAGATGAGTTGATTGAGAAGTTGGGTAATGCCAGATACATAACCACCCTCGATCTCACAAAGGGCTATTGGCAGATTCCACTTACTAATGAGGCTAAAGAGAAAACTGCATTCTCCACCCCTGATGGGCTATTCCAGTATGTAGTGATGCCGTTCGGGTTACATGGAGCACCTGCGACTTTCCAGAGGTTGATGGACTTGATTTTGCGACCACATCGTGATTACTCAGCTGCCTACCTCGATGATGTGGTCATTTTTAGCCCTGATTGGGAAAGTCACCTCTGTAAGGTACAGGCTGTATTGGATACCATAAGTGATGCGGGGTTGACCATAAATGCCGAGAAGTGTGCAATAGCCCTAGAAGAGGCCAAGTATCTGGGCTACATTATTGGAAGAGGGTTGATTAAGCCACAGCTTAATAAAGTGGAGGCAATACAGAATTGGCCTAGACCCCTGACAAAGAAACAGGTCAGAGCTTTCCTTGGTATTACGGGCTATTACCGTAGATTTGTGCCGAACTTTGCCTCAGTTGCTGCTCCCCTAACGGACTTGACCAAGGGCGGAAAGAGAGCCATGATCACGTGGACTCCAGAGGCCGAGAAGGCTTTCCAAAGCCTTAAGTCTGCCTTGTGCCAACAACCTGTGTTAGTTACCCCCGATTTCAGGCGAGAATTTCTGGTCCAGACAGATGCTTCTAACACAGGCTTAGGTGCAGTACTCTCACAAGTAGTAAATGGTGAGGAGCATCCGGTGATGTACTTGAGTAGAAAGCTAACCCCGGACGAAAAAAATTATGCCATTGTGGAGCGAGAATGTTTGGCAGTGAAGTGGGCCCTCGAATCCCTAAAATATTACTTGCTAGGAAGGAAATTCAAGTTAGTGACAGACCATGCCCCCCTAACATGGATGAAGTTAAATAAGGAGAGAAACGCAAGAGTGACTAGATGGTTTCTGTCCCTACAAAACTTTAATTTCACTGTGGAACACAGGCCAGGGAAATTACAGGCAAATGCTGACGCATTGTCGAGGGTACATTGTCTGTGGGGACAAAATGCTCAGCCCTCCGGTCTGAAGAAGAGGGGGGGGATATGTAGACATGTCACTGGAGAAGTGATCGAGGGGGTGTACATTTCACCTAGGTTACTACGCTGGGTGAGATGGTAAGTCCAGGGTTGATTTGTTTCCCAGCAGTGGTATGCTGCTGAGGTGTTGTTCAATTTTGCCGGGCCTGGATTTATATGGAATGGCAGGTAGGTTTGGTAGAGGGACCTGTCATTCCACACCCCTCCGATCCGGTTTGGGTTTTGAATCAGGTGAGCTCTGATCCTAATTAGCCTGGGAGGTAAAAGCTCTGCAGAGACTGCAGGCTATTGCTCTCAGCCTGAAATGAACAGCCTGTGTGTGTCTGTGAAGGAAGCTGCGAACGCAGCCACTGCTGGAGCTAAAAACTCACCCTGCGATGTCCAGGCGAACGCTGTATTTTGAAAGTGTCAGCTAGGTGAGAAGAACCTGCTAGTAAGCGCCCAGACGGGCTAGGTCTTTATTTTGTTTTGTACACTAAAGAAGCACGCTGCTGCTGTATGTTTTGTTTACTGGACTGTTTATGCCATGAATAAACGCCAAGACCTGCTTTTATAACACCTAAGTCTGTCGTGAACTGTGTCCAAACACACCATCCCCCGGGAAGATCCCTACATATATATATATATATATATATATATATATAATTATATTGACCTTCTATCCTTGCCGCATATGTAGGAAAATAAGAAATGCTTTGTAAGCTGTAGAGTTGAACTTCTCTTTGCTCCAGCTACTTCCTACCTTCCCCACAGTCAGGATTAGCAGTGCTGTGCATTGTACCAAGACCCGCTATCCTCTCCATCCTGGATGCAGGGTCCCAGTGGAGACCAGATTTGGGTTATGTTCTGCTTATATCCTGATTGCTATTACAGGCTGCAAGGGTCAGCCCATCAGGTAATCCATGAGAGGTGGTTAACACTGGACCAAAAATAAATAGGGGCAGATTCCTTCCTCTCCCATTGACCCCCCCCTACTTATGGATGTTGCTGCTGCAGGGATATCTGGCTGCTTTAGGACCAGATATCCCGGGCCTTAGCCATGGTGATCTCACAGCTCAGCAAAATCTTGCAGGATTTCGGGCTGCCCCATTGCATCACATTCATGGGCACTGTGCAGGCGCGAGATTGGGGGCCACGTGCAGTTCATGATGGGATGCAAGATGGCACTGACCTTTCGGAAGGTCGCCCAGAATCCAAGGGACCTAGAAGATTGATCCATTGGCGAGGTGAGTAATGGTATAAGGTAAATCCGGAGGCGGGGGTGATGGGTGAGGCTTGGGGGAGGTTTTAACCTCACCTGATGTTTTTCTTTAACGAGCGTAATACCAGCAGTCAGCCCAGCTAGCCAATACCAGGGATACTAATACTGGTCAGTGACGACCAATTAGATTCAGCAAGTGGGCCGGGGCATAGTGATTAGGTCACCAGCCGAACCTGAATGATTGGTGGCTTGGTCACTTATTCTACCATGGCTGGATTGTGTAATTATGGATTATTAGGCTTGCCAGGCTGTGGTGCGAAGCAGGACATCCCCAAATTAGGAAAAGACTAGAGGAAGTAGACTTGGTTTGGATTTTTAGAGTCTGTACATTATGTTTTATATAATTTTTGTAAGAATACATTTTTCAGGTATTTTGGGCATTGTGTATTCATAGTTTTCTTTATGCACAGGATTCTCTGGCAATCTTTTGTTAAACCCCCACACTTTTATTCCTAAATGTAAAATAATGAAATGCATAGTACACATTTATAAAGGACCTATAATAATTAGGGAAGCTGTGTCCCAGGCTTCTCCCCACCCTGCTTTCTCCCAGCTTATATAGTAATAAGTTATCTAGTAATCCTCGGGTACCATACATTATAATGGCCCAGGCCTGGTGTGAGCTCATCCTACAAATGTTGCCATTGCAAATGCAAAAGACGTGTGGGGTTAAGGATGGGTTGGCCCATTTTTATTTATTGAATAATAAAAAAAAAAAAACATAAAAATTAAGTTACAGCAGATCAATTTAAAAAATACTCTTCTCATTAATGTGACTTCTGGTAATAAATCTTGATTAATTTTAGATTAGATTAGTTAATAAGCGACCCTAATAAGCAGCCATGGCTGTGTGGTCCTACTATTGTAGATTGTGTTGTGTGGCTTTGGGTAATAGCTTCTCCTTCCTATATAGGTATAACCGAGGAAAATCTAGCCAAGCTAATCCAGCATGCCAATATACAGAGCGACAGCAACATTATACGAAACCTGCAGAACCTGGGCACCCGCGTCTTGTCCGGGGTATGTTGGGAACTTGTGGTGTCACCTGTCACTCATTGCAAAGCTGCTGTTATTGTGGTAAATGTGGGTCAATACATTCTACCTGCCTTCCTGTTAATGGGCCAGTCCAATCTAACTATTATTGTTCATGGGAGCAGCCATGATGAAATTACTGCATAATGCAGCACCATTGTCTTCTATTGAGATGTATGAGACAAAGCACCACCCCTCCTTCTCCTCTCAATAGAAGACACTGGTGCCACTGGTGGATTCCATCATGGCTGCTTGCATGAACAATAAGAGTTAGTTAGTCTGGACTGGGCCTTTTATGCACGCTGTAGCACAGGAATGGAGCAAAGCTTCCTCAAAGAACAGACCAAACAACATGTGACAAGCTCATCCAAGTCCAATGTCTGTAAATGGCAAAAAATATAACAATGTTTTTAAAAACGCGCTTTTAAGGTGACCTTCACTCTCCCTAGCAATTCCTGTTCCTTGAAGTGCCAGTCTGCAGGATGGTGGCCTTTTGAGTTTGGTCCCTTTTTTCAGTCATAAATATTACAGTCCCCAACATGTCCATAACAACAAGTGTAAGCTTGTATATTCTAAGTATGTCACACACCCCACTTCAGACTTAATAATTACACTAGGGTTAACGCACCTCTAGGTGGCAGCATTGCAGAGGACTTCTCCAAAAAACTTCAACAGGCCCCTCCCGGTCTATACATACCTGGTACCTCCCAAGAACCTCCCAGTGTTGTTCTCTGCAAGGTGGCGACAAGACAGAAGAAAGAAGTCTCCTGCTTGCAGGTAGCCGGGGTATCCCCCCGCCCCCCCCCCCCCCCATGGTCTATTTCTGCCCGGTTCTTGTTTGAATTGTGTTTTATGTAATGGCAGCCTCCCAGCTTTGGCTGTAGGCCGGGCAATATAGGTAGCCGGCACCATTGGTGCCTAGGAGATTAGCTCCTCCGCTCGACCCTTCATTGCGGGGCATAGCGGGATTCCCGGAGTGGTGATCCGGATGTGGGATGCCCCCTTTTTATTATAGGAGTTAGTGGTCAGGTTGCCCTTGCCCTGGGGTGTTGTGATTCTTCCGGGGTGTGGGACGCGCTGGGGACAGTGTCATGCTTTATTATGCACATGTTGTGTGAGTGTGCTGCTGCGCTTTTCCATTTGTGATTTTACTTGTGTTTTTACTTGTGATTTTACTTGTGCCTTCACTGTCTGTTCTCGGCTGTGTGTGTGTTTGTCTCCCCTCAGGAGCCGGGGGGGCGGGGCCTAGCGGTGTGCTGCGCCGCGGTCCCACGGGTGGCTGGGCGCCGTATTCGGCGCCTGCAGCTTGCTTGCCCGGCTGCTCAGGGGAGACATTCATCAGTGTGCGGGTCTGTGTCTCCGACGCTGTTCTCCGGGAGCCGGCGGGTGGCGCCGCCGGCCCCGTGATCGAGGTCTGATGGCGTTCCCCGCAGGCAGACGCTGACGCTGCCTGGGGGCGGGGTCGCGCGCGCGCGGGCCGCGCACGGGCCGCGCACGGATTGGACGGCCTGAGGGGCGGGGCCTTCTCGGCTCCCGCGCTCCCGGAGCGTCTCTCTCTCTTCCTCCGTCCTCGGTGTGCTGGCCGCCATCTTCTGCTGGCTGCGCGGTTCCTCCTCTCTCCAGGTAGGCGGTTCTTGGGCCATGTCAGTTACCCCTCGGATCCTTCCTTCTCCCTTGCCTCTCTCCTCGCTCCGGCGCAGCTTGATGGTGCTGGCTGGCATTAACCACTTCCGTTGCTCTGGTTAATGAGGGGGGGGGGGTTTGTACATTATGAGGTGTTTTTTGGCATGGTGCTGATTGACGCCGGTCTCTCTCTCCTTTTGTGTTTTTCAGATCCTGGGATCCCGTCTGGCAGGGCTCTCCCGGTCATATATACCTGGCTCGTGGGGGGGTGTTTGTGGTCCTTGCAATATATTTATATATATATACATTTTTTGTATTTTTATTAGGGCCTTTTGCTAATTCCCCTGGGTCAGGATTTTGTCTGTCCTTAGACTAGTGTTAGGTTATTTTGGGGCATCCCGGGTCGCGTACCGCATAAATCCCTGGGTTCTGCAAATACCATAATTTCACCACATGGAGGTTGCCACAGATACCGGGAATGGTTCTTCGGGACAATCCAAGGTGTGCGGGGGTTGTGGGGCTCCGCTCCAGGGAGATGATGTCATTTTGTGTATCCCTTGTGCACAGCAGAACATTGCACGGCAGTCCAGTACTCCGGTGCCTAGCACTTCGTCAGCCGCGCCATCTCCCTCTCCCCCTCGCTTATTCCGGACCCCGTGTGACGTTGTCCTGGGCGGGGATTCGCAGTCTGAGGTATGTGCCCGCTTGACCAGCCTTGAGAAGCGGTTTTCTGCTATAGCCGCTCAGAAGGTTTCAGCTAAGCGGAAGCATCTGTCTCCGCCTCCGCCGGATTCAGATGAGGAAGTTGTGGGAGATCTGGATTGGTCGGATCGTCCCCGTGAAGAAGGTGAGCTCATTGAGGATGAGGATTCTGATGTTCAGCAGTTGTTGGGTTCTGAGGGAGATCCGGATGATGGCCTCCCTCTCGATTCCTCTACCATTTTGAGCCAGATGTTTGAGGTGTTGGATTTGGAGCCACCGGTGGTTGCTCCCAGGCCCAAGGGTCAGCTTTTTGGGGTTTCCAAGCAGCGTCTGGAATTTCCCAGCCAACAGCACTTTGAAGAAATTGTCTTCAAGCAATGGGAGCAACCTACACGTCTTGTTGGTGTGCCGTCTAGCTGGGATAGGAAGTATCCCTTTCCGGCGGAATTGATGAAGCGTTGGTCTGTTCCCCCTGAGGTAGATACTCCGGTCTTGGGACTGTCCAACACGGCGGTCGTGCATTCCCCTGACACTACTTCGCTCAGGGACGGTGAGGATCGCCGGGTTGATCAGCTTGCCCGTCATGGTTTTGTATGTGCGGGTTCGGTGTTAAGGCCTGTCTGTGCTTCGGCTCTTTTGACTTTTGCTGTCAGGTCTATTGTCAGGGACTTGGGGGTGGATCTCGAGCCCACCAGTGATGAGTCCCTTGGGCTTAAGCGCTGTGATGCTTTTTTGTCCTTCATCCTGGCCGCTCAGGAGGATGCCATGCTGATGTGTGGCAGGGCTACTGCCTTGCTGGTGGCTATCCGGCGCTGTGTGTGGTTGAGACAGTGGACGGCTGATTTTAATTCTAAAAGATCGCTCACGGCTCTGCCCTTTATGGGTTTGAGGCTTTTTGGTGAGAGGCTGGACTCTGTTGCCAAGGGAGGTAAGTTACCTCAGCGCAAGAAATTTCGTCGTTCCTTTCGGGATGGTCTCGTTCAATCCGTCCTTTCGGGGAGTTGGCGCCGGTAGAGGTGCGGGCTCCCTGGCCCCCAGGGGCGGCAGTTGGAATAGGGGCAGAGGCCGTGGCCGTCCCACCCGCGTCTGGGGTACCAAGCCCAAGCCGGCTGCCAAGCCCATCCAGCAATGAGGGGGCGCCCTCACCCGTTCGGGTGGGGGTACGGTTGCAACTTTTCTCCCGGGGGTGGGACCAGGAGGTCCCGGACAGATGGATCCGGGAGGTGGTTTCGGCCGGTTACAAGTTGGAGTTCGAGTCCCTTCCTCCTCCAAGGTTCTTCAGGTCTCGGGTGTCTTTGGATCCTTTGGCCGCGCAGGGGCTCCTGGCGGCAGTAAGGAATCTTCTGGATTTGGCCGTCATTTGCCCGGTTCCTCCGTCCGAGGTGGGACGCGGGTTTTATTCCAATCTCTTCACGGTCCCCAAAAAGGACGGGTCCTTCCGTCCTATTCTGGATTTGAAGTTTCTCAACAGGTTTATTCGTCCTCGGAAGTTTCGCATGGAGACCCTGCGGTCGGCGATCGGTTCGCTTCGGCAGGGGGACTTTATGACGTCCATAGACATCAAGGATGCGTACCTGCACGTGCTGATTTTTCCTGCTCATCAGCGGTTCCTCCGTTTCGTGGTGGGGGATCGGCATTTTCAGTTTGTGGCTCTTCCGTTCGGGCTCACCTCTGCTCCGAGAGTGTTCACCAAGGTGTTGGCGGGGGTGATGGCCCTGCTCAGAGCTCAGGGGATTCGCATTGTGCCTTACCTGGACGATCTTCTCATCATGGCTCCTTCCTTCAGTCAAGCAGAAGGGGACACCAGCACGGTGGTGTCCATGTTGGAGAGGTTCGGCTGGGTGATCAATTACCCCAAGTCCTCGCTGGTTCCGGCCAGGGTGGTGACCTTTCTGGGGATGTCGCTGGACTCCTGCCAGCACAGAGTGTTTCTTCCTCAGGCCAAGGTTCTGATGATTCAGGAATTGGCCCGGCTGCTTCTCTCCCATCCTCATCCGTCCATTCGTCTGGGGATGAGACTGGTGGGGTTGATGGTGGCCTCATTCGAGGCAGTTCCCTTTGCTCCGTTTCATACAAGGACTCTTCAGCTTCATCTTTTGGCGTCTTGGAACCGGTGCCCGGGGTCGTTGGATCGGTCCTTCCGGTTGTCTCGGGTTCGGCAGTCCCTTCTGTGGTGGTTGGTCTCGGACAATCTTCTGAAGGGCAGGTCGTTTCTGACTCCACTTTGGGAAACTGTCACCACGGATGCCAGTCTGTCAGGCTGGGGAGTTATTGGAAGGATCTTCGGTTTCAGGGGCAGTGGGACCCTCAGGAGGCTCACTTGCCCATCAATGTTCTGGAATTGCGGGCCATCAGGTTGGTTCTGTCTCGCTTGACGCATCATTTACAAGGTCTGCCGGTTCAGGTTCGCTCGGACAATCAGACGGCGGTTGCTTACATCAATCACCAAGGGGGGACTCGCAGTCTGGGTGCCCACAGGGAAGTGTCTCTGATTTTGGTCTGGGCGGAGACTCATGTCCCTTGCATCTCGGCAGTTTACATTCCGGGTGTGGAAAACACGGAGGCGGATTCTCTGAGCCAGTGTGCGTCCCGTCGGGGGGAGTGGTCTCTCCATCCCCAGGTGTTTCGGTCGCTTTGTCTCCGGTGGGGGACGCCGGAGGTGGATCTGTTTGCCTCTCGTCACAATCACAAGCTTCCGTCCTTTGTGTCCCTGTCCCGGGACCCTCTGGCTCTGGCGGTGGATGCCATGTCCCTGAGCTGGAGGGACCTGGGGTTTCTTTATCTGTTTCCTCCGATTCCCATGCTAGGCAGGGTGCTGCGAAAGTTGGTTCTGGAAGGAGTTCCCGCCATTCTCGTGGCTCCAAGGTGGCCAAGGCGGGTGTGGTTCGCGGACATCGTCCGTCTGGCCGTGGATCGGTTCGATCTGCCTCTTCGGCCAGATCTTCTCACACAGGGTCAACTATGTTACCCCAGTTTACAAACGCTGGCTTTGACGGCTTGGCTGCTGAAACCTCCATCTTAAAGGAGGAGGGTCTTTCGGATGCGGTCATTCAGACTCTCATTAGTGCTAGGAAGAGATCTTCTTCTTCCATATATTACAGATGTTGGAGAGCTTATATCGATTGGTGTGAGGCTAGGTCTTTGCCCTGCCGGGTCTTTTCTGTGTCTAGGATTTTGGAGTTCCTCCAGACGGGTCTGGACTCTGGTCTTCAGTTGAGTACCTTGAAGGGGCAGGTTTCTGCTTTGTCAATTTTTTTCCAGAAATCTTTTGCTAGTCATTCCTTGGTCAAGACTTTTTTCCAGGGGGTCTCGCATGTGCGGCCTCCTAGGAAGCCTTTGCTCCCAGTTTGGGACTTGAATTTGGTTCTTTCTGCTCTTATGGCTCCTCCTTTTGAGCCCTTGCGGGATGTTTCTTTGTCCATTCTTACTCAGAAGGTTGCCTTTCTGGTGGCCATTACTTCGGTTAGGCGTGTTTCGGAGCTGGCTGCTTTGTCTATTCAGGCTCCTTATTTTGAGGATCATCAGGACAAAGTGGTTTTTCGTTACAAGTCAGATTTTCTCCCTAAAGTGGTTTCTGCTTTTCATCTCAACCAGGACATTGTTCTTCCTTCTTTGTGTCCTAAGCCTAAGAATGTCAAGGAGCGTGCTTTGCACTGCTTGGATGTGGTTCGTTGTGTCAGGTTTTATCTTCGTGCGACGTCTTCTTTTCGTAAGACTGATGCCTTTTTTGTTGTGCCATGTGGGCCTAGGAAGGGTTTGGCTCCGGCCAAATCTTCCATTAGTAAATGGATTCGTCAGGCCATTGTTGGTGCTTATTCGGCTAAGGGGAAGGTTCCTCCTTTCCGAGTTACTGCTCATTCTACTCGTGCGGTTGGTGCGTCCTGGGCTTTTCAGCACCAGGCTTCTGTTGAACAAGTGTGTAAGGCTGAAACTTGGTCTTCTGTTCATACTTTTTCTAAGTTCTATAAGGTTGATGTGCGGGCTTCAGCGGATGCTGTTTTTGGCCGCAAGGTTTTGCAGGCTGCAGTGGTTTGAATTTTTTCTGCGTTATTGCCTGTTTGGATACCCACCCTTTTCTGGACACTGCTGTTGGATGTCCCTAGTGTAATTATTAAGTCTGAAGTGGGGTGTGTGACATACTTAGAATAATACCATTTTGTGAATACTCACCTGTAAAATGGGTATTATAAGTATGTCACACACCCCACTTCACCCGCCCCTTTTGGTATCCTGGCTCTCTATTTGGTGAAGTTTGGTTCTTTACGTTGAGGGTTAAATTGTTTTGGTTCTGGTACCTTGTCTTACTGCTGTTCTAATACTGGGAGGTTCTTGGGAGGTACCAGGTATGTATAGACCGGGAGGGGCCTGTTGAAGTTTTTTGGAGAAGTCCTCTGCAATGCTGCCACCTAGAGGTGCGTTAACCCTAGTGTAATTATTAAGTCTGAAGTGGGGTGTGTGACATACTTATAATACCCATTTTACAGGTGAGTATTCACAAAATGGTATTTTCTGTACAGTCGAGTTGTATCTTTTCCTGTCGATGGGAAAACATGTAAACCCAGCGCATAAAAAAACAGGCTAAAACTATATACACTTACCTATAACTTACACAAGGTGCTACAGAAATGGATTCATCTGGGAACCATGTGAAGTATACAATCTGTATATGTTAAAAACTGCACCTTAACCATAAGGGTAAACACATCTAAAAGAAAAGCTCAGGTGCCCATTGCAGCCCAGTGTTTATCTGCATATCTTGATTGGATACGCTTGAGCTACCCTTGGCACTAGGGCATCCTCTGACAGTGGAGGGTAGTAGACGTTTTCCCTTCTCTGGAAAAGAACAGATGGCTTAGGTGCCACAGCTATTCTGCCCTTCCCTAATAAAGGGAGTTTTGTCAGGGATGGTGAGTTTGACCAGAGTATGTGGGGCATTTTTAAATCCAGAAGGGCTCCCCCGTTAGTCTCTTTTTTAAAGTGGACCAAAACCCACCCTGCAGTCTGAGAATCCAGGGCAGGCTTACTCCCTCCCCCCCCCCCCGGGCATCCAGATTTGGGATGCCCCACTGTGTAAACCCCTCCAAGTTTCCCAGTAAACTCGCCTTCCCGATCCAACAGCACGTGCACTCACTGCGCCTGTTGGCTGCTATACCTTTAGCAGGGCTTGTGCCCACACCAGGCATTTGTGAAGGTAGGACGGGGGAAAGGTGAGTTTTGGTGGGCAACTTAGGGAATTTCACACAGCTGGGCATCCCGCATCCACTTTAAGTATGAGATTCTGAGGGTTGTGTATGGGCAGTGGAATGGGAATCCTCATGGATGTTTGCATCCTCTTAAAAGGGCTGTAGGAAAAAAGGGTTTCCCTTCCTTAGATCAAGACTAAGTGGTTTATCCCAGCACCAGGGTGCTACACAAAAGTGTGACATATTAATTTGGACTATTGCTCCACATTCGGAATGTCTGTCCTTGTTGCTTTATTTAGGCATAAGATGGTGCAGGGGAGGGGAGATCAGCCCAGGTTAGGGTGCTCCATTGGTCTGTCAACAGCTAAAGGTCTTGCCTGGTGAAGCTCCACTGTGTCGCCTTGGATTCTCTGAGGGATCCTGCATCTGGGATATTGCAGAATGAGCAATGTACAGACCTGGTTGAACAGGGTGGCATTAGGCTTCCTGTTGGACGTTTAATACTCTTGCAGTTGGTGCTGTGCACTTGGGCCTATTGGAGCCAGCTGGTCACTGGCCTCCATGTGGGGAGCAGAAGCATAGACCTTTTTCAGGTTTCCAATGTATTTTTAAATCACAAGGCATCCCAATTGTGAAGCTCCCAAAGTCTTCTTTTTGCTTTAGGTACACTTTGAATTTCCAGCATTTTGCAGGTGAAGCCTTTCATTTTGTTGCACTAAAAGTAGAAAGACCAACATCTTTGTTTTTTTTCCCTCCAGCAACAAGGGTCCCCTGGTAACAAGCCTGAGAGGAAGCTGCGCCCTGAGCCCACATATCAGCTGTCACGTTGGACGCCAACACTGAAAGACGTCATGGAGGTAAACCTTGGCCTGTTGTTTTTTTGTTGGGCATAGGCACCTCCTAACCGAATTATATCTGCCTTTGGGTTTGACCCCGCCACAATAAGAAGAAAAATTAATACTTTAGTATCATAAAAGTTCATACATTTATTAATTTCATTGTCATAAAATGAGAAATGTAATCTCTATAGATAAAAACAATCTTATACAATGTAGTGATCCGATTTCCCCATAAATATATCTAGCATATTAAATAGTCGCTGTCGGTGTAAAATGTTCCTTCCTTTCTGTTTCAATGAAATGAGTTATGGGCTATCAGGAGTTATGGGAGGTGCCTATGCCCAACAAAACTCTTTTTTAATGGGAATGTTAATAGCCTTGAGTTTGTAACAGCCCCTTTTTCTAAAGCGGTAGGATCACATGTAACTATAGTGTTGCTCACCTGAGACCAACACAAATTATCACTGTTGTTGCTATGTTATTTTCCTAACCCTGTGAGGTTTCCCTATAAATCCCTATTATAAGTGCAGTATTCTCAAAATTGCATGCAGCATGGATTTCCCTGGACAACAGATTAATGTGTACAAATGGTCAACAGTGATGTTAGACAAATACTAAGTTTGATTTCCTTTGTAAGTGTAGATTTTCTCTCACTTTATGATGCAAGTGCCGAATTATAATAAATAAATATATATATATATATTTATATATTAATATATCATTTACTACTACTACTACGCATTCTCTACCCTTGGAGCAGTCTGTATCTGTTGCATTAGCCAGGGAAAACTACAAGAAAAATAACTGTGCAGGGAGCAAACATTAGGGGGAAGGGGGTTCGTAACACAACTCTTATACAAATTCTGTATACAAAACCCCCAACAGATTACGCCCCAGTCACTGCGACCTGTAACTCATGCTGAAGCAGCCGAGGGAGCAAACTTTTAAACAGTTTTATGTTTATAGATGGATGACCTGTATTAGGGCTTGCTTACAATTTCTATGGAAAATTCTCTTTAGAAAGAGGCTGCAATGAGGGTGCTAATAATCATCATAATCATCCATTGATCTTTCATCTTCTTCTAATTATCTTTATCTTTATTATAGTACTTGGGACAAGCTCTATATTGTAATCTGCTCTTTTATTATTCTTCTCCACGTTTTCCGCCATTAATGTGGCCTGAACCCCAAAACATACAGGAGCAGTAATACTGCGTTTTGAAGGCCTTGTCTCGGTGTGGCTTGCTATGTGTTTTTGGGGACCCCCTGCCCTGTCGTTTTTTTTTTAAATGTACATTGTTTGGAAAAAAATTCCCATAGAAATGAATGGTGCAAAATTTCAAACAGTCAGAACTTCAGTCAATGATTTCAGGGTCCAACAACCGTCCAGCCTTACAGGCAGAGCCCACAAACACAGTCTGACAGTCTGACCCTGGCCACTTTAGGTCCATTTTAAAGGGGATTGTGAACGTCAAAAAACTCCCATGGAAATGACTTATATTTTTTCTTCTGAGTATAAGAACAACCCATTCTCGCAGACAAAGCCCACAACACAGCCCCTCCTATAAATTTACTTATGGCCACTTTAGGTTTACTTAAAGGTAAATTGAAAACCCAATTTTAGGGAATATGTATCTTAATTTAACTGAAGTTGATGATTTTAGAATCTAAGCACTGCCCAACCTCAGAGGCACAGCCCCTCTAATATTTTCATTCATGACCACTTCATTTCTTCTTCTTTAATTTTCTTCAATGATTAAATATAATTCGACTGCCATTCATATTACGAGTCCAGTTACCTCCCAGACACCCCACACATGCACAGTCCCTCTGCTCGAATGCACTCCCAGCCACTTCAGTACCGCTTTAAGGTATAACCCAAGCACTATGTATATTCTAAGTATGCAGCACGTCCTGCTCCAGAAATGATTCATAACAGTTGGGATTAACAGTTGGGATGGTAGGCGGCACCTATCACTGGTGCTCTTCCTTGCGGAGCCTGGCTCCGGCCGCAATCCCCCACCAAAGGGTAGGCGGTGCAGGTTATGGTGAACCTGAGTTGGGATGCCCCATCCGCCTTTGCCCTCCCATGCCCTGGTCTTTAGTGGGACCCCTTAAGGGTCTTCCATTATCTCCCCTCTCCTTGTTCTTTCGGGGTGGGGTGCATGTCAGTTTATTAAACTTGCTGTATTTTACTGCATCCCTTTCAGGGCTCCACACTCTGTCTTCTTTTGAATTTGCCGCCGCTGACACGCGCGCCCTGTGGTGTCCACGGTCAGCGGCGGCATCACTATCAATTTTCCTGGCCCTCCTATTGTCTGCCTATGCAGGCCAATTGCACGCCATATGCGGCCCACCCCTCAAGGTCCCTCCAGCGCCATCTTGCCTTCCTCTGGAGCGTCTGCTGGCCCCCTTAACGTGGTCTGTGAGTGCCCTTGCGGGCTTTGTTTGATATCCATTTCATCACTGTTGTGTTTATGGGTGCTTTTTTATGTCTTTCAGACGGGGGAACACTGTATTAACCCTTTCGCTGCCAGCCTATCTGGAGTTTTTGTCACACTCAACACTGTTGCCAGACCATTTTGCGCTCCCCATGTTCAAATGTGATTTTTGAAGGGATTTCCAGGGATTTCCCAGGAAAATTATATATTGTTTTTTTCAGCAGAGTCTGGGCTTTAACATGAAATGTGTTGTTTGTCATTTTTTAGGTGTATTCTCAATATTTTTGGGTGAAATAAAAAAAATATTTTTTACTATTTGTAGTGTTTTTTTGTAATAAAAAATGTAAGTTTGTCAAAAAAATATTATTGCGTGTGAAATCCCGATTTCTCCCAGTTACAGCGGTACCACATATGTATAGGTAGACACCCTTTCCTGCCCAGGAGACTCCCCCCAAACTGAAACAGCGATTTAGGGGATTTTCTGATAAAATACAACTGTGCTATGCGCACCTTGAAGTTTTTCTAGAAAAACAACCCGTTACATTTGAAATACCCCCAACAAACTATATATTCTCTGGAAGTACAACCTCAAGCTTTCTAGGTGTACCAGGCTTGTTGATGTGGCCACAGTTTTCTGAAAGTAATCCCTCAATGTAATCTTTGGTTGCAAAGAGCTTCCCTAAAAAAAGGATAAAAAAGCAGAATCAAAGCCACGTGTTCCTAAAAAAAACTATATACAAACAAGAAAAAACAAGTAAAATCTGAAAAAGCAACATCCCCCGAACAGAACGATGCCCAACATGCATAGGTTCTGTCAAGGGAAGAGTTGCCAAACACACCAAAGTAAAGCATGTGCGTAACAGTAATTTTACTTGAAAATTTCAGCTCTGCAGACAAAGTGCGCACCTTGCATTTTTTCAACCAAAACAACCCTTTACATTTGGAATATCCCCCATAAACCATATATTCCCTGAAAGTACACACGTTAAGCTTTCTAAGCGTACCCAGCTTGTTGTAGTGGGCTCATCTTTCTGGAATTAATGCCTCAAAGAATTCTTTGGTTGCGCAGGGTTTCCCTAAAAAATGTATAAAAATGCTGAATAAAAACACCTTTTCCTAAAATATAAATATGCAAACCAGAAAAAACAAGCTAAGTCTGAAAGCGCAAGGTCTCCCGAACAGAACAATACCCAACATGCATAGCTACTTTTAACCCTTTTAATTGCCAGCCTACTTGAGATTTTGTCACCCTCTGTTGACAGGTCATTTTCCCCATTTTGCGCCATGTTTTGCGCCATTTTTGCTGGAATTTTCTGGAAAGTTATATATATATATTTTTTTTGCAGTAGAGTTTAGGCTTTAACATGAAATGTCTTGTTTGTAAATTTTATTATGTTTTTTACAATGTTATTATTAAGTAAAAAAAAAAAACTATATTGCTTGAGAAAGCCCCATTTCTACCGATTAGAACGGTAACACATATTTATCGGTAGCCCCCTGTTCCTGCCCAGGAGACCCCCCTAACTGAAACAAATACTTTATAACATTTACAAATAAAATACATCTACCATCCACACTACAAAGGGTTAAATGGAGAATGGGGCCCCATTTTTTGGGGGGGGGATTTTTAAGGGTTAAAAACCCTTAAAAATCAAAAAAAAAAATTACATGGGGTCCCCCTTACCCAAAGTAACCAGCCCGGGACCAGCTATGCAGGGCTTGTAGAAACAGGGCGCATAGCCCATGGCCACGGGCTCTTATGCCCCCCCCCCCCGGGCTTTGGGGAGGCAGGTAATGGGGGTGCTGGGGGTTAATGGCAAGTCACCCGCTAGCCGCAGGTGACTTGCCAGCCCGCAGCCTTGTGAACTGGTATAGGGATCTCTTGGACTCCTTACCAGTTCACATGGGGTTAAGTGTAAAAAAAAAAAAACACCACACACACAGAGAAAAGGTATTTTATTATTTTTTTTTTTTAATACTTACCTCCCATCCATCTTGCTCTGTGTCCCTCGGCAGTCACTGACTTCTGCGCACCTGCTGGAAGCCTTTTATAGCTGCTGGGTGACAGAACATAAGGGGTTAATTAAAAAAAAATGTTATAGAATCCCCCCTCCCGGGGGGGGGGGGGGGGCATTTTTTTTGGATTTTTAAGGGTTAAAAACCCTTAAAAATCCCCCCAAAAAATGACATGGGGTCCCCCTTACCCGAAGTAACCAGCCCAGGACCAGCTATGCAGGGCTTGTAGGAACAGGGCACAGGGGCCAGCTTTTGTGGCCCCTGGCCCTGCAGGCTACAAGCCCGCATAGCCCGTGGGCCCGGGCTCTTCTGCCCCCCCCTGGGCTTTGGGTAGGCAGGTAATGGGGGTCCCGGGGGTTAATGGCAAGTCACCCGCTAGCCGCAGGTGACTTGCCAGACCCCCGAGCCTTGTGAACTGGTATAAGGGGTCTCATGGACCCCTTACCAGTCCACAAGGAGTTAACAGTAAAAAAAAAACACACACACACACACTAAAGAATGACTTTATTAAAAAATAAAAACTTTTTTTTTACTTTACTCACCTCTGATCCTCAGCTCCTGTGTCTCTCGCAGCTCTGATGACAGTTGTTGTCATCGCTGGCCAGTGGAGGAGGGAGGCAGGCGATCAGATCATCACCTACCTTCCTCCTCCTGTGGCCAGCGATGACAAGTGTCAGAAATGACAGCCCGGAGCCAGGACAACACCCGGGAGTGACGTCATTGCGGCAAGATGGCGGCGCCCGTCGAGGAGGACAGGGAGAGGGCCTTTCAGCTGGAGAGCCAGGGGGGGCAATCGGAAGCCCCCCTGGTGAAAAGGAGACCCTGCGGGAGCGATCGAGCATTGAGGTAAGTAAATGTCATTTTTATTTTTATTTTTTTTTACATGTATTTCGGCGGCTGCTGAAGGGGGGGTGGCTATTCCGGGCCCTCCCCTGCACCCGGGGGGGCCTGGGTGGGGGATCGAAGCCCCCCCAGATGAAGAGGAGACCCGGCCGGATCGAACAAGGGGTCAGGTGAGTGTTTTTGTTATTTTACTTTTACTGTAGCAGGGGGAGAATTCAAGCGCGTAGTTTCTATGTGCTTGGCACTTAAGTGGAGTGGAAGCAAGCACGTAGAATCTACGTGCTTGGCACTTAAAGTGGACCAACACCCAGGATTTTGACTATGCTGGGTTTTGGTCCACTTCGGCGGGGCACCCCGATCGGGGGTGCCCCGCTGTGTGAAACCCCCCAGAAACCCCAATAAACTCACCTCTCCCCGCTCCCACGTGACTGCCCGGTCCAATCCCCGCCAACGTCCAGGCGGGGAACAGGAACGTCCAAGCGGCTTCCGCCGCCGCCGCCTCCCTCGCGTCACTTTCGGCGCGCGCCCGTGCCGGCCATTCACAGACAGCCGGCGCGGGGGCGCGCACGCCTAGAGGGGCGCGAGGGAGGCGGCGGCGGCGGAAGATAAGGTAGGTGGTTTGGGGGGGTTTCACCCCGCGGGACATCCCGATCTCGGATGTCCCGCGGGGTGGGAGGTGATCGGCCCGGGAATCTTATAGATTTCCGGGCCGATCACCTCTCGGTGTTGGTCCACTTTAAAGGGTTAAAGAGGTTTTTCCCGGTCCTGGCCCTTCTATTAGTTTCCTTAAATTTATTAGAGGCCAAAAGTGGTAAATCCTCCCACTTCCCTGCAGAAATTTGGGGCATCCCGGGTTGCTTATACGGCGTAATTCCTACTAGCCAGTTGTGCCATGTTAATCGCCATATGGAGGCTTCACAGGATATTGTGCTCGGGGTCCCCTCGGGACAAGCCCAGCTGTGTGTAGTGTGTGGGGCATCCCCTGTGAGTGATGATGTGCAGGTCTGTGTACCCTGCGCCCAGCAGGCCCTTGCGCTGCAATATGGGCTCTCTGTGACTGGGCCTGCGCCCACTATGTCCTCACCCACTCCCCCTCTTCTGATTATGACTCCCAGTGAGCTTAATACTAGTGGGGAGTCTCAGCCTGACGTGTCTTCCAGGTTGGCCAACATTGAGAAGCTGATTGCTAGCTCTGCGGCCCGTAAAGCCCCGGCTAAAAGGCGGCATGTGGCGCCGGGTGCGCCTGCCTTTCCTATGGAAATGGAGAAAATCAGTTATCTGATGATCAGCATTTCAGTGGTGCTGACTATGGCTCTGATCATTGGCATGCTGATGATACCAATAGAATGTTAACTCAGATTTTTTATGTGCTTTCCATCTCCCTTCCTGCTGCGGCTCCCAAGTTACAGGGGGAACTTTTCAGTCCTGCTAAACCACATCTGGAATTTCCAGAACAGGCCCATTTCAATAATCTTGTTCTCAAAGAATGGGAGCATCCTGGACGGCTCCCGGGAATTCCCAAGGGCTGGGATAAAAGGTACCCTTTCCCTGCTGATGTGGTTAAATGCTGATCAACCCCTCCAGAGGTGGATGCTCCAGTATTGGGGTTGTCCAACACTTCTGTGGTCCATTCACCTGATTCCACTACTCTTAAGGATAGTGAGGACAGGCGCATTGATCAGCTGGCCTCACATGCCTTTGCCTGTGTGGGTTCTGCCTTGCGCCCTGTTTGTGCTTCTGCTATTACTGCTGTTGCTATCAGGTCTCTCCTCAAGGGCCTGTTTGATGGCGCTCTTGATGATACTGCTAGTGCCAAACTCAGGGCCTTGTCACAGTGTGAAATGTTCATTGCATATGTCCTTTCTGCCTTAGATGACACCATTAGGATGTGTAGTAGAACCTCTGCATTGGTGGTTGCCATACACCACTCTGTTTGGCTGCGTCAGTGGGCAGCTGATAACGCTGCTAAGTAGGCCCTCACGGGACTCACCTTTAAGGGGCTGCGCTTATTTGGTGATCGCTTGGATCTGTTTGCCAAGGGGGGTAAGTTGCCTCAACGTAAGAAGCAGTTGCTGCCCATAAGGGGGCCTTTGTTCCCTTCTACCGCGGAGCCAGGCCCAGGAGAGGGGTCTCCTTTGCAGGCTGTAGGGGAGACTTCTGGGGCAGGGGCAGAGGTCGTGCCTGCTCCGGATCTTCCTGGGGGTCCAAGCCCAAATCTGTTGCCAAGCCTCCTCAGCCATGAAGGGGCGCCCTCACCCATCCGGGTGGGGGGACGGCTGCGGCTCTTCGCTCATGTCTGGGGACAGCAGGTTTCCGACAGGTGGATTCTGGAGGTTGTTTCCTCCGGATACAAGCTAGAGTTCCCTGCATTGCCACCTCCAAGATTTCTCTTCTCTGATTCCTCTAGACCCCTCGGCAGCTCATGGGCTGTTTTTCGGGCGGTGCAAAACCTACTGGGCTTGGGGGTCATCTGTCAGGTCCCTCCTCTGGAAAGAGGTTGGGTTTTTATTCCAATCTGTTCACAGTTCCCAAAAGGGATGGGTCAGTCAGACCCATTCTGGACTTAAAGTTGCTCAACAAGTTCATCAGGACCAGGCACTTTCGCATTGAGACCCTGCGCTCCGCGATCAGTTCGTTGCGCCCGGGAGACGTCATGACCTCCATAGACATCAAAGATGCTTACCTTCATGTTCCAGTCTTCCCAGGGCATCAGAGATTCCTCAGGTTCGCGCTGGCGGACCAGCACTTCCAATTTGTGGCTTCCCTTCGGTCTCACTTCAGCCCCCAGGGTCTTCACCAAGGTGCTGGCGGGTGTCATGGCTCTTCTCAGGGCTCAGGGCATTCACATTCTTCTCTATCTGGACGACCTTCTCATCACTTCTCAGTCCTTCCAGCAGGCGGTATTGGATACCCAGCGGGTGGTGACGGCTCTGGAGTCATTCGGCTGGGTGATCAATCACCCCAAATATTCCCTATCCCCGTCTCGGGTGACTTCCTTCCTGGGCATGAATCTGGATACTGTTCAGGCCAGGATCTTTCTTCCTCAACAGAAGGTGGACTCTCTGCAAGCTCTGGTTCACTCCCTGCTGTCATGCCCTCATCCCTCCATCCGGCAGGAGATGCAGCTTGTGGGACAGATGGTGTCCTGCTTCGAGGCGGTTCCATATGCGCAGTTTTATTATTATTGTTATTATTGTTTATTTATATAGCGCCATCAACTTCCGTAGCGCTTTACAAGTTAAGAATACAGACAAGGTAAAACATATAGCACAGAGAACAATACAAAATTAGATGCCACAGGTTAAAACCAAGTGTTGTGAGCACAGGAGACAATAGGGAGGAGTGCAGTTTCACATGAGACCTCTTCAACTCCATCTCCTATCAGTCTGGGACAAGAGTCCCCTGTCTCTGGATCAGGCCTTCGTTCTGTCCCCTCTGGTCCGGCGGTCCCTCTTGTGGTGGCTGGACTCGAGGAACCTGTTGGGGGGCAGATCATTCCAGGCTCCCTGTTGGGAGACGGTCACCACGGATGCCAGCCTGTCAGGTTGGGGGGGCTTCTGGAAGTCAACATTCTGAAACTGAGGGCGGTTCGGTTGGTTCTGGCCCAATTGACTCCTTACCTGCGGGGGCTTCCGGTCCAAGTTTGCTCAGACAACCAGACGGTGGTTGCTTACATCAATCATCAGGGAGGGACTCTGAGCAAGGGTGCCTTCAAGGAGGTGTCCATGATTCTGTCCTGGGCGGAGGACAATGTCCCTTGCATTTCAGCAGTGTACATTCCAGGGGGTGGAGAATCTGGAGGCAGATTTTCTGAGCAGGGGGACTTCTCGCCTGGGGGAATGGTCTCTCAACAGCGAGGTCTTCCTATCCCTGTGTCCCTGTTGGTGGGGTTCTGGAAGTGGACCTGTTTGCATCCCGCCACAATCACAAGCGCCCAGTCTTTGTCTCTCTGTCACAGAATCCCCTGGCCCTTGCGGTGGATGCTCTGACTCTATCCTGGCAGGGGTTCCGTCTCCTGTATCTCTTTCCTCCATTCCCTCTGCTGGGCAGGGTTCTGCGCAAGCTGGCTCAGGAAAGGGTGCCAGCAATCCTGGTGGCCTTCGTTGGCCAAGACAGGTGTGGTTCGCAGATATCGTTCAGCTGGCAGTAGATCAGTACCCTCTGCCCCTGTTGCCGAACCTTCTCACTCAAGGGCGGCTATGCCATCCCAATTTACAAACGCTGGCTTTGACGGCCTGGCTGCTGAAACCTCCATCTTAAGGGATGAGGGGCTTACTGATTCCGTGGTTAATACTCTGATCAGGGCTAGGAAGAAGTCTTCTTCTACCATCTACTATAGGATCTGTCGGACTTACATTGACTGGTGTGAGTCTATTGTCCTTCCCTGTCGGGTGTTTTCCATTCCTAGGATTCTGGAGTTCCTTAACACGCTCAAGGGTCACGTTTCTGCCTTGGCTGTTTTTTTCCCGAGATCTTTCGCTCTACATCCTCTGGTCAGGACTTTCTTCCAGGGGGGTTGCTCATGTGCGCCCCCCTCGCAAACCTCTGTTGCCGGTTTGGGACTAGAATTTGGTTTTGTCTGCCCTTCAGGGCCCTCCATTTGAGCCTGTGCAGGAGGCTGCTCTGTCTATTCTTACTCTTAAAGTTGCCTTTTTGGTGGCCATCACCTCGGTCAGGCGTGTTTCGGAGTTGGCGGCCCTTTCCATTCAGGCCCCCTATTTTGAGAGACACCAGGACAAGGTGGTTTTCCGCTTTAAACCTGATTTCTTGCCTAAGATTGTCTCTGCCTTCCATCTCAATCAGGACATTGTGCTTCCTTCCTTGTGCCCTAATCCTGGTAATTCCAAGGAGAGGGCCTTACATTCCCTGGATGTGGTCAGGAATTTGAAGTTCTACTTGGTGGATACTGCACCTTTTAGAAAGACTGATGCCTTGTTTGTGGTTCCTTCGGGTCCCTAGAAGGGTCTGGCTCCTGCTAAGTCTACTATTAGCAAATTGATTCGCCAGGCTATTTTTAGGGCCTATTCTGCTAGGGGAAAGGATCCTCCTTTCCGTGTTACTGCTCTTTCTAAATGGGCTGTTGGGGCCTCCTGGGCCTTCCAGCACCAGGCTTCTGTTGAGCAAGTTTGTAAGGCTGCTACTTGGTCTTCTGTTAATACTTTTTACAAGTTTTACAAGGTTGATGTTCGGGCCTCAGCAGATGCTGTTTTTGGCCACAAAGTTCTGCAGGCGGCAGTGGTTTGAACTGCGCGTTGTTGCCTTTGGGGATCCCACCCTATGTACGGACACTGCTATTGGATGTTCCGTTATGAATCATTTCTGGAGCAGGACGTGCTGCATACTTGGAATAATACAATTCTGTGTTTACTCACCTTGTAGAATTGGTATTATAAGTATGCAGCACGTCCTGCTCCACCCCTCCCTGTTTGCTTTATCTTGGATCCTCTGTATGGTGATTGTTATCCTTGTTAATGTTATTTATCATTGGCTTCTCCTGGTTCTCCTTACTGCTTTTTAATACTGGGGAATTGTGGGAGGTCCCGGGTATATATGGGACCGGGAGGGGCCTCTTTTTGCCATCTCTGCAGTCAAGCGCCCTCTGGCGGAGGTAATCCCAACTGTTATGAATCATTTCTGGAGCAAGACGTGCTGCATACTTATACCAATTCTACAAGGTGAGTAAACACAGAATTGTATTTTCCTTCTTGATCTAGTTAATGATTGTTTTCAGAAAATATGTAACAAGCCACTTTCCTTGTTTTGTTTGCACATATATAAAATGTGTAATAGAAAAGTTACATGTCATACTTACGCCAGGAGCCAGTATAATTATTATTATTTTTCAGGATGCCATTGAAGATAAACTAGACAAAAGGCAATGGCCCTTCGTGTCAGAGCCCTGTACACAACCAGGAGCCGCTCAGACTGTGGTCAGGTAAAGCCCTTCATCCAATCCTAAATAAATCTTTCCTCTCTGATTTGTTACTCTCGGCTCCTTCTATGTGTGTTTTTTATTTTCAGCGCCCGGTTTGGCCATTGGCACAAGACGCGCAGTGCTGCAGAGTATAGGTCCGGGCCCCGCCTCCTGGTCTACATCCTGGGAGGAGTCACCATGTCCGAAATGAGATGTGCCTATGAGTTAACCAAAGCTACAGATTCCAAATGGGAGGTTTTGATTGGTGGGTTTTTATTTATTTTATATTATAATTTCCCTCTTTGTTTCTTTTTTTTTTTACTTTTATCTATATGACATTCTGATTTAGATATTTATATATTCTCAATTTTACATCTAAAGTACATTAGGACAACATAGCTGCTAGGCGTGCTAGTTTAAAGAAAAAATATAGGGAGCCCCACTATTCATATATTTCACACACATTAGTTACCTTACATTAGATATCTGCACAATAAACTTTATTATAATGGGCGATAATAGTTACAAATATTAAAGGAGCACTATCGGGGGGAAAAAATGGTCTGAAGATAAAAATCCATATAAATATGCTGGATGGTGGGAGGAGAGGTCACTTCCACACCCGGCATCAAGAAATATCCAGCCAGGCTTGTTTTTTTTAGTTTAATGGACGGAAGAGAAAAACAGGGGTGACAGGTACTGTCACCTCTGATACACTAAACCTGCCACCCCTGGATTTTATTCCTACCAGAAAAAGAAAACCTCAAGCTTGTTGGGAGTTCTATTCACTTCAGGTGCATAAGTGACCCCACCTCTCATTAGCTGACTTTTATATGGATTTTTAATATTACACAATTTCGTGATAGTGCTGCTTTAAAGCATCCTCGTCATTCTCCAGAGGCAATAATGGATCACTTACCCTTACCGAAGGTGTTCTTGCAGGAGAACTCAATGGTCGTGTCTCTTTAGCGGCCTCTGAACTTGGAAGTTATTTGGCTTTATCAAAACAATGGGCTTTAAAGAGGAACATCAGACCTTTTCTGATGTACCTCTCTAAACATCCGTCCCCCTCCCTCACTGCCCTTTTGGATGTCGGAATTATCTAAAACGCCAACATCCGGCAGCATTCCTGACCGCTTTGCACCCTCCTTAGCTGCAAGCCTTAGCCGTACTCGCCTTTCGACTTCCCTCTTTAAATGTCCCGCGCCACTCTTCAAACCTTTCAGGATTTGCGCCGAGTGTCATTGTAGTCTATGCAGTGACACTGCACATGCGATCTGGGGGGCAGAGCAGAACATGATGGGATAGCAAGATGGCGCTGCTCAATAGAGACGGTGCGAGACCGAGGGATGCCTGAGCGCGATGCGACCTGACAGGTAAGTTTAACATTGTAAATTGTTTAACCCTTTAAACGCCAGCCACGTAAATTTTACGTGGCTGCCTCTCCAACCGTTAAACGCCAGCCACGTAAAATTTACGTGCCTGACTTTCCCCATTAATAAAATAAAAAGTATAAAAAAATATCACTTACCTGACCCCTTGTTTGATTCATCCGGGTCTCCTCTTCAGCCAGAGGGGCTCCGATCGGCGATTGGGGGTCCTCCGGCTGCAGGGGAGGGCCCGGAATAGGGTGCCCCCCCCCCGCCGTTTCAGCAGCCGCCGGCATTTGCCTGCAAAAAAAAAAAAAAAAAAAAAATGACATTTACTCACCTCCGCTCCCGCCGCCTCTCCTCTTCATGGGGGGGGGCTCCGATCACCCCCCCCGGCTCTTCCGTCTTCTGGAGGAGGGCATAACAGCCCTCCTCCCTTTACCTCCTCCGATGGCGGACGCCATCTTGGATTCTGGCCCCGCCCCTTCGGGGCGGGGACGATGACGTCACCGCCGGGTGTCATCGGGGCACCCGGCAGTTCAGCTCTCAGATGCCGGTGACGGCTGGACAGGGAAGGAGGGAGGTAGGCGATCCTCCGATCGCCTGCCTCCCCCCTCCTCTGCCCAGCCGTCACTGACAGCAGATCGCCGAGGGACACAGGAAATGAAGATCGGGGGTAAGTAAAGTAAAAAAAGTTGTTTTTTTTTAATAAAGTGTTTAAAAAAAAAAGTGTCTATCTTTTTTTTTTACTTTAACCCTTTGTGAACTGGTAAGGGGTCCATGTGACCCCTTATACCAGTTCACAGGGCTCGGGGGTCTGGCAAGTCACCTGCGCAAGCGGGTGACTTGCCATTAACCCCTGGCCCCCCAAATTACCTGCCTCCCCAAAGCCCAGGGGGGGGGCAGAAGAGCCGTGGCCCTAGGCTATGGCGGCTTATAGCCGCAGGGCCAGGGGCCACTAAAGCTGGCCCCTGCGCCCTGTTCTACAAGCCCCCATAGCTGGTCACAGGCTGGTTACGCTGGGTAGGGGGGACCTCACGCCATTTTTTTTTGGGATTTTTAAGGGTTTTAACCCTTAAAAATCCAAAAAAAAAATGGGGTCCCCCTCCCTTCGAGGGGGGACCCTATGTCATTTTTTTTTTTTAATTAACCCTTTCTTACCTGTAACCCAGTAGGTATAAAAGGCTTCCAGCAGCAGCAGGAGAGCAGAAGCCTAAGTGATCAGCGTGGGACACATGGATGGATCGGAGGTAAGTATTAAAAAAAAATATTAAAAAACATTTTTTTTTTTTTAATAAAAATATTTTTAAATAAGTGTGTCTGTGTGTTTTTTTTACTTTTAACCCTTTGTGAACTGGTAAGGGGTCCATGTGACCCCTTATACCAGTTCACAGGGCTCGGGGGTCTGGCAAGTCACCTGCGCTAGCGGGTGGCTTGCCATTAACCCCTGGCCCCCCAAATTACCTGCCTCCCCAAAGCCCAGGGGGGGCAGAAGAGCCGTGGCCCTAGGCTATGACGGCTTGTAGCCGCAGGGCCAGGGGCCACTAAAGCTGGCCCCTGCGCCCTGTTCTACAAGCCCCCATAGCTGGTCACAGGCTGGTTACGCTGGGTAGGGGGGACCTCACGCCATTTTTTTTTTTGATTTTTAAGGGTTTTAACCCTTAAAAATCCCCCAAAAAAATGGGGTCCCCCTCCCTTCGAGGGGGGACCCTATGTCATTTTTTTTTTTAATTAACCCTTTCTTACCTGTAACCCAGTAGGTATAAAAGGCTTCCAGCAGCAGCAGGAGAGCAGAAGCCTAATGATCAGCGTGGGACACAGGGATGGATGGGAGGTAAGTATTAAAAAAAATATTAAAAAACATTTTTTTTTTTTTTAAATAAAGATATTATTTAAAAAGTGTGTCTGTGTGTTTGTTTTAACGTTTAACCCTTTGTGAACTGGTAAGGGGTCCATGTGACCCCTATACCAGTTCACAGGGCTCGGGGGTCTGGCAAGTCACCTGCGGCTAGTGGGTGACTCGCCATTAACCCAGAGACCCCCCATTACCTGCCTCCCAAAAAAAACTCCCCCCCCCCCCCCCCGTGAAGGGGGACCCCACACCAATTTTTTTTATTTAACCCTTTATTATGTGGATAGTAGTTGTATTTTATTTGTAAATGTTATAAAGTGCTCTTTTCAGTTTATGGGATCACCTGGACAGGAACAGGGGGCTACCGATACATATGTGGTATCATTGTAATCGGGAGAAATGGGGCTTTCACATGCAATATGGTTTTCTTTAATAAAATAAATGTTTTTGTTTAAAATAAAGGAGACAATTTAAAAAATATATTTTTTTTAATTTTTTAAAAAATATTAAAAAAAGTAGAAAAAATACAAACAAGACATTTCATGTTAAAGCCTAAACTCTGCCACAAAAAGAAAATATGCCATTTTCTTGGAAATTCCTGCAAAAATCACAGTTAAGCATCACGTAAAATGGTGAAAAATATCCTGTCAGGAGAGGGTGACAAAATCTCAAGTAGACTGGCAGTCAAAAGGTTACAGGTACCTATGCATGTTGGGTATTGTTCTGCTCGGGGGACCTTGCGCTTTCAGATTTAGCTTGTTTTTTCTTATTTGCATATTGATATTTTAAGAAAAGGTGTTTTTTATTCTGCTTTTTTATACATTTTTTTGTAAAACCCTGTGCAACCTAAGAATTCTTCGAGATATTACTTCCAGAAAGATGAGCCCACTACAACAAGCTGGGTATGCTTAGAAAGCTTAACATGTGTACTTTCAGGGAATATATGGTTTATGGGGGATATTCCAAATGTAAAGGGTTGTTTTGGTAGAAAAAGCACAAGGTGCGCACTTTGTCTGCAGAGCTGAAAATCTGAAGTAAAACTACCGCTATGCGCATGCTTTACTTTGGTGTGTTTGGCAACTCTTTCCTTGACAGAACCTATGCATGTTGGGTATCGTTCTGTTCGGGGGATGTTGCTTTTTCAGATTTTCTGTTTTTTTCTGGTTTGCATATAGGTTTTTTTAGGAAAATGTGGTTTTGATTCTGCTTTTTTATTCATTTTTAGGGAAACCCTGTGCAACCTAAGAATTCTTCGAGATATTACTTCCAGAAAGATGAGCCCACTACAACAAGCTGGGTATGCTTAGAAAGCTTAACATGTGTACTTTCAGGGAATATATGGTTTATGGGGGATATTCCAAATGTAAAGGGTTGTTTTGGTAGAAAAAGCACAAGGTGCGCACTTTGTCTGCAGAGCTGAAAATCTGAAGTAAAACTACCGCTATGCGCATGCTTTACTTTGGTGTGTTTGGCAACTCTTTCCTTGACAGAACCTATGCATGTTGGGTATCGTTCTGTTCAGGGGATGTTGCTTTTTCAGATTTTCTGTTTTTTTCTGGTTTGCATATAGGTTTTTTTAGGAAAATGTGGTTTTGATTCTGCTTTTTTATTCATTTATAGGGAAACCCTGTGCAACCAAAGAATACATTGAGGGATTACTTCCAGAAAACTGCACCCATGTCAACAAGCCTGGTACGCCTAGAAAGCTTGAGGTGTGTACTTCTAGGGAATATATAGTTTGTGGGGGGTATTTCAAATGTAAAGGGTTGTTTTTCTTGAAAAACTGCAAGGTGCGCATATTGCATAGCATAGTTGTATTTTATCTGAAAATCCCCTAAAGCGTTGTTTCAATTTGGGGGAGTCTCACCTATACATATGTGGTACCGCTGTAACCGGAAGAAATTGGGGTTTCACACGCAATAAGATTTTATTGACAAACTTACATTTTTTATTACAAAAAAACACTACAAATTGTAAAAAATTGTTTTTTTTTATTTTTTTGCACAATTTTCACCCAAAAATATTGAGAATACACTTAGAAAATGACAAACAAGACATTTCATGTTAAAGCCCAGGCTCCGCTGAAAAAAACAATATATCACTTTCCTGGGAAATCCCTGGAAATCCCTTCAAAAATCACAGTTGAACATGGGGAGCGCAAAATAGGGCAAAATAATCTGGCAACAAAGGGTGACAAAATCTCAAGGTAGGCTGGCGGTTAAAGGGTTAATCGGAGGGGCAGAGCAGGCTAGGTTTGGGGAGTTTTTATTAACAATACCTGCAATGTTCCTCTTTAATGGACGAGGACTTGCAGGGCATGTTCTTCATCTGTGGTCCCATTGGAGAGATAATTTCTGGAGCCAGAGATCTGAGTAAAAAATAGAATGTCCCTGTGGCACATACCCCTCCAGTAGATTTTCTGCAGGATGAAAATTCTTGTGGGTTTGCGCTGAAAGGAAACAAAAAGACCAAAACTTTCCTAGGCTCTCCAACACCGTGACAAACACTGTGGCTGAATGTGGGGTTTCAAAGAGGACCAGAACTCATTGCAACAAGTTGGTCTTCTTTAACTGGTCCCCAGCAGACTGCTGGTAATCCTACCTCGTCCAGATAACCAGGGACAGGAAATCGCGCGGGCCCTAGAGACTTTGATTCTAGGGCCGGCCAGAAAGGGTTTTGGCTTTTTCTTCTGCTTCTTCTCCTTGTACAAAGAATGACATCAAAGACAGACCTTATAAAATGGTTCTTGACAAATATCTGTGATCATTCATTCCTACCACTACCTGAGAGCAAGTCGCTCTAGAGCTGCCATCTGAGAACAATGCAGCTGACCCTCCACAACCGGCCACCAACCCTCATGACGACTTCTGAGCACCCTGAGCTCAATTCCTGTCCCCCCAGGTCCACCTAAGGCATATACCTCATGCTTCCGGACCTGGCCCTCCATTACAAGAATGATTATGTCAGGGTAAATAAACCATACAACAAAACGGTGAGGGAAAAACGAAAGGGATAGGAAAAGAAAAAAGGAAAGAAAGTACAGTACTACTGCTACTACTGATTAGTGTCTATCAGCTGTATCTACTTTCTAATTACTGGTGCATAGAGATGTTAGCAATAAATTCTATGTTATCAAAAGAATCGAGCATTCCTCAGAAAAGTTTCCTTTCTGATGCCTTCAGTAGCACTTTGTGATGCCTTCAGTAGGACTTCCACTAACCACAAAGCACTGGTGACCCCAGCCAATCATTTTCTGGTTGATGGCAGATGGGGGTTAGTCTCTATATTCCAGGGCTGTTACTGATTGCAAAACTGTTTTAGTGGAACTAGTGGTTGGCTTCTTTCTTTTGAAGTTAAATATTCTAATTAGTCTCTTATTTTTGTTTCTTCTCAGGCTCTACTCATGTTCTAACACCCAACATCTTCTTAGATGGTCTCAAATCTCTGGATCAGCCGGCTCCAATAAAAGGATGAGAAAGCTTGTGTATATTTCATGCATCCTTATTGTGACTCTGTCCTCTATGATAACTCTCGTAAGTGGGACCGAGGACCTCCCGATAACAGAAGAAGGCGGCCATCTTTGCTTCTTCCCTAAGGATCAATTCTGACTAATTATAACTATTATTAGCGAGAAGCCGCTACATCCGCTCCCTCCTCACTGTCACAGGGACCAATAGTGAAACCACTTTTTATTGGAAATGCAGTCTTCCTTATAGATGCCATTTTCTGGTTTCTATTGTTTTGAGAAGAACTCTCTACTGATCATTCCTAAGATTGCCCCATTGTCATACCTACTTTTGATAAGTCTTAAGCTTTTAGGGTCTTAAAGTCTCCTTGTGGTGCACTTTGGGTAGGTTTTGAGAATGACTGAGAAATGAACATGGCCAATGGCTTGCTTTCTCTCGTTCTGTCTGTTAGAACTTTATTGGACAGGTGTAGGAGTATTCGACGTGTAAGCTCACTCCTATCTCCTGGAGGTGGACAATCCCTAGACACTAGACACTTGGCTGGGGCTGGAACATTTCCTTAGGGTCTACAGAAAGCTCTTCAGTGGAAGTCTGCTACATTCCCAGGAAGAGGTAAGGGGAAGGCATGATGACCTCATTGTGTAGGAAGCTATTTTTTTTTTTTTTACTTCACTTAGACATTTCAGGGCGTGTCTTCATATTTCAGAGGACTTCTTTTTTCAGGGAAAATTTCATCAATGAGGGGTGCTGCATTTGCATACTGTAGAAGAACGTAATGTGGAAATCCAGGCAGACCCCGTTTCTCCAGATTGCATGCATTTTTTGTGGACTACATAAAATGTGACCTTAACTTTTATTTCCCGAAAGTGGACCAAAACCCACATTTTTAACTAACATCCTCTGAATTGCTCCCCCTATGAAGAGTATCTTTTGCCAATGGCTGCTCCTGCTTCACTCTGAGATAATTTTAAGACAAACAACCAATGGAGTGAGGGCACCACAATTTCAATGTGTACAATATGAAAAAAGAATATGTCTCTCTCAGGTTCACCCCGAGTTCCCAATCACACTCTGTAGCAAGAAAACCCCCCTCTAGGAACTCACAACCACATGGGCACTCTGATCAAACTGAAAAGGTGCATAAGAATTTTATTTAAGTTGAATTCTAGGACTTAAAAAACATATACAACAACATATATGCACAAGACTATATAAAAACAACAATCAATCACATAAATCAATGATGTCATTGCCACACAGATCTGCCATCTCACAGAGACGGACAGCAAAAAAAGGGTTCCAAGACAATAAGAAAAGTTCTAGTGCTACACCCCAAGAAAGGAGCATCGACAGGGGCTTTGGTCAAATGTATTTCACAAGTTCAGTGGGTTTTAGTCCGCTTTAAATCGAGTACTGAGCATAGGAGGGGAGATCCCCATTTTCACTTATCTGTCCTGTGCTCCCTTAGCAATGATGTGGTCTGGAGAATCCCAGAGGAAGTCTCTGGGTGATGTGGCCCAGTTTTGTTTCTTTGGGAAGGGGAGGGGACATCAGAAATCCAGTCCATGCTGTGACCAATACCCATTATATTATATAATATAAATATATAAATAGCTTGATATATTGAAGGAAGGTTGTATGAATGTTCTGGCATCTCTGGAGGTGGCTTCAGCACTTAATGTATATTCGCAGTTTCTCGGACATAGAACAGTTTTAACAGTTCAAGTGGTTTCCTTTCGCCTCATTTCCTGCCTATGGTGAACAGAACCATGTAGACAAGTAATGGCTGCTACCAGGCCCAAAATGTTGTATATGAGCAGATTTTCTGCCTCAGTTTCCCCGATTCAATAAAGGTAGAAAAAAATCCTCATGGTAGTAAAAAATTCAATTCATGAGAAATAAAGCCTGAGAATGTCACTGTTACTGAAACACCAGATAAAAGCCAATGAAAGTCAATGGCAGCTTTTACTACAGTGTAGAAAGGAGGAAACAGTTCTCTACTTTTCTTAGGAGTAAAAAAGTACCATTAACTTTAATTGTCTCTTTATCTAGTGATTCAGCAACAGTGACATTCTCAGGCTTTTTTCTCATGAATTTAATTTTTTACTACCATGAGAATTTTTTTCTATCTTTATTGAATCGAGGCCAATGTCTCATTGGACATCATAGATTTTAAAATGACATTCCAGGCAAAAGGTTAAATGAATCTGCTTTCTGCTCTCCATGCTTTGGCTGTCAGGGGCTGCATCTTTCATTCAGTCTGCTTTATATTTACCCCCCAGATCTCCTAAGGCAACTCGCCTCTTACTGGTCCTAAGGCGCATGTGCGGCTGCTCGTCCAATCAGCATGCTCTGAGCCGCTGACATCACATAAGAGCAGCGGCTCCGAGCGCGCTGACAGCCGCATCTTCCGCTACCCTCTAACAGGAAGTGTGCCCGCATTGGCCACTCGCAAGTGCCTGCACACGCCCTGCTAGAGGGATAGTGGGGATGTGGCCGTGGCTTGCGCCTGTGCCGTTGGACCAGGAAACAAGGTAAGTGTATGGGGGGTTTCACACAGCGGGCATCCTGATTCTTATAAATGCCCAGGCCAATCGGGGTGAATTTTGGTCCACTTTAAGGCATTAAAAGACCAACTTCCTCCACAATTTTAGACTTGGTTCTTCTACAGTTTAGTCCTGGGTTAGATGGTATCCGGGAGGCGAGTGCCCATTTCATTCCAGTGCTCCCCTCCAGGATCTTCACTTTACTAAAAGCCGTGTCACATGATGTGGCTGCCAGCATCCCATCCCCCTTGTTATGTCACATATTGGCCAGATCCTGGCATGGAATAAAGGTTAGTATTAGATGTGATTATGAATGGACCCAATCTGATTGTTCTGTTTGCTCTTGTCATGGGGGTTATATGTTGTGTGATATAGTAATATATTATTTTAGATATACATTATAGTTATGTTGTTGGCATTGTACAGCTTTACGCATCTATATTAATCAGTCATGAAGAATCTAATGTATGCACAAAACGTATGCCTTTACTTTATAACCAGAAAGATGAAAGTGCCTGAACATGGCGGGACGGGCATATTGTGTTTATTGTATGAAATGTAACTCTCCATGTATGTGAATATTATTAATGCCCTAATGGGAAGGTGCCTTTTACCCTCCGCGATTCCTCTGTCTGTCAGTATTTTA
Organism: Gastrophryne carolinensis; assembly: GCA_027917425.1. NCBI lineage: Eukaryota > Metazoa > Chordata > Amphibia > Anura > Microhylidae > Gastrophryne > Gastrophryne carolinensis. The sequence goes on along the minus strand of CM051238.1, from coordinate 396,842,758 downwards.
TGCTGCAAAAGTCAGGTTCAAACTTTTTTCCCATTAAAATGCAAACACTCCATAAAACAATCTGATTGGTTTTGTACTTTACTATTACATGCTGTTTATTATATTGTATTATATTTATTATATTGTGTTTATCAGTCTTTGGGCTTTTTGGCCCCACTCGCATCGCCTTTGCACACAGAGACCAGATGCTGGAAGGGGAAAGTAAGGGAGGGTAATGTTGAAGTGGGGGCTATGGGTGCTTAAACTGGACCTTCACCATGATTTAATGAAAAGCCCAAGCAGCCTGGCTCTGATGTCCCGGCAGTGCACAGAATGAGCATGAGACTCCTGGCTCTTCCGGAACTCTCATGCTGATTCTGTGTTGCCATCATAAGCCAGTGCAGAGAGCCTGATTGAGGCTTCTATTCTTAGTATACAGTACGTCCTGCTCCAAATCTAATACTTACAGTTGGGATATACTCCGCCAGATGGCGCTGGACTGCAGAGACATCGAAAATAGGCTCCTCCCAGACCCTCAAATACCCGGGGACCTCCCACAAATCCCCAGAATTTCTCTGCAGTCTGGCTGCGAAGGACGAGAAATTGGCTCTCTACTCGCAGGTGAGCGGGGTTATTAACCTGCGGCCCTGTAGGACTATTCCCACCCATTCCACTAGTAATATGCCTCCCAGCCTTGGCTGCACTGGTCGGGTGAAGGTAAGCAGCACCGCCGTTAGGTGCTTAGGAGCGCTGCTCCACCGCAATCTCCCACCAAAGGGTAGGCGGTTCAGGCTTATGGTGAGCCTCTATGGGATGCCCCTCCCGCACTATTGCCCCTTGCAATTATAGTCTTCGGGGGAAAAGAGGGGGGGTGTGTGTATGTGTATAGATATGTAGGTTATGAAGTCTGTGCTTTCACTTTTCACATGTCTTTATTCTTATGTCAGCCGCCGCGCTGACTTGTCTGTATTGCTTTTATATTTACTGCCGCCGCACGCTGATTTGGCTCCGCGCTTGGCGGCGGCATTACCTCAGGCGCTGGTGCGCCATCATTGGCTGTTGGCCTTCTGGCTTCACGCTCTGCGGGGGGGGGGCGGGGCCCGTCTTTGGCGCATCATCGCTGTTACCTCGAGGTATTCCGACGCCATCTTTTTTGACTTGGTTGGCCTATGCGTGACGGACTCCTACCTACCGCGGTCGGTAAATGCCCTCGCGGGCGGCTTTATCTGCTTCACTTTTGTTACTATGTACTTAAGGTCTTGTCTGCTTATGTCATTCAGGCGGGACGAACCTTCTTGGCTTCTCCCCACGTCCCTAGCGGGTTATTGGGGCATCCAGGGTTGCTATATAGCGTTCGGCGTATAGCGCCGCTATAATCACCATATGGAGGCATCTCAGGATAATGTTACCGGCTGTGTGTAGCGTGTGGGCAGCCTCATGCTGACGCTGACAAGGTGCGGGTCTGTGTACCCTGCGCTGAGCAGGTGCTTGCATTGCAATCTGGCCTGCCAGTGGCTGCACCTCGTTTCACTTCACCTACTCCCCCAAGCTTAAATCTCACTCCTACTGAGTTGCATACTAGTGGGGATTCTCAGCCTGATGTGTCTTCTAGACTGGCTACTGTTGAACAGATTATTGCTAAGTCCTTAGCGCGTAAGGCCCCTGCTAAGAAGCGGCACTTGACTCTAATGTTACTGTTTTCCCTATGGGAACTGAGGAGTTTTGGAATCTGTGTGGCTGATGAGAGACCAAGAGGTCATGACGATTCTGGCTCTGACCCCTGGGCCCCGGATGACACTGACAGATTATTGACCCAGATTTTTGAGGTTCTGTCTATCTCTCTCCCTGTTGAGGCTCCCAAGGCAAAGAGGGGAGCTTTTCCATACCGCAAAATCACGTTTGGAATTTCCAGAGCAGGCACATTTCCATAACCTTGTGCTCAAGGAATGGGAGCTCCCCAGTAAACTTCCCGGGGTTCCAAAGAGTTGGGATAGGAAGTATCCCTTTCCGGCTGAGGTGGTTAAATGTTGGTCATCCCCCCCGAGGTGGATCCCCCGATCCTAGGGCTATCTAACACTTCTGTCATGCATTCCCCTCACTCTACTACCCTGCGGGATGCTGAGGACCGGCGCATTGACCAGCTGGCATCCCACACCTTTGCATGTGCGGGGACGGCGCTGCGCCCGGTCTGTGCCTCTGCCATTACTGCTGTGGCCACTAGAACCCTTATCAGAAATATGCTTGATAGTGCCCCTGATGATTTGCCTCGTGAGGTGTTTAATGCACTCTCCAGTTGTGATGTTTTTGTAAATTTTGTCCTATCAGCATTGGATGACACCATCAGAATGTGCCAGAACTTCTGCCCTCGTGGTGGCTATACGCCGCTCGGTTTGGCTGCGCCAGTGGGCTGCTGACAATGCTGCCAAGAAGGCCCTCACTGGTTTTCCCTTTAAAGGACTGCGTCTGTTTGGGGACTGCCTGGACCTTTTTGTTAAGGGAGGCAGGTTACCCCAGCGCAGGCGGCAACCTCAGCCCTTTTCAGGGTCAGGGTTCCTTCTCCTCCCCTTACCGCGGTGCGAGACAGGGAAGGTGGGTGTCTTTCCCTGGGGCCCGGGGAGATTTCTGGGGTAGAGGCAGAGGACGTGGACGTCCTGGCTCCTCCTGGGTCCCAAAGCTAGATCCTCTCCCAATCCCCCTCAGGCATGATGGGGCGCCCTCACCCATCCGGGTGGGGGACGGCTGCAGCACTTCGCTCATCTGGAGGCTTCATGTCTCAGACCGGTGGATTCAGGAGGTAGTGTCCTCCGGTTACAAGTTGGAGTTTGCTGCCGATCCCCCTCCAAGATTCATCAGATCCCGGATTCCTCAGGACCCTGTGTCAGCTCAGGAGCTAGTGCAAGCAGTGCAAGGCCTCCTGGAGCTGGGGGTCATCTGCCAGGTCCCTTTAAGAGAAAAAGGCAAGGGCTTTTATTCCAACCTATTCACAGTACCCAAAAAGGATGGTTCTGTCAGGCCCATCCTGGACTTGAAGATTCTCAACAAGTTTGTCAGGGGCAGGCGCTTTCGCATGGAGACTCTGCGCTCTGCCATCAGCTCCCTGCGCCAAGGGGATTTCATGACTTCTGTGGACATCAGATGCTTACCTTCACATTCCTGTGTTCCCAGGTCATCAAAGATTCCTCAGGTTCGCTCTGATGGATCAACATTACCAATTTGTGGCCTTGCCCTTCGGCCTCACTTCAGCTCCCAGGGTGTTCACCAAGGTGCTGGCTGGCGTGATGTCTCTGCTCAGATGTCAGGGCGTCCGCGTGCTTCCCTATCTGGACGACATCCTCATCACTTCCCAGTCTCTACTTCAGGCAGAGTTGGATACTCAGCTGGTGGTGTCCACTCTGGAGTCATTTGGATGGGTGATCAACCACCCCAAGTCCTCACTGTCCCCTTCCTTGGTGATTCCATTCCTAGGAATGAATCTGGATACAGTTCAGGCAAGGATCTTCCTTCCTCAGCAGAAGGTGGACAGTCTGATTGCACAGGCTCAGTCCCTCCTAGCTTGTCCCCATCCCTCTATCAGGCAGGGGATGCAGCTGGTGGGCCTGATGGTGGCGTGCTTCGAAGCGGTCCCTTATGCTCAGTTCCACTTGAGGCCTCTGCAACTTCACCTATTGTCTGGGACAAGGACCCAGCGTCCCTGGACAGGGTCTGTGTGCTCTCCCCCCTGGTCAGGAGGTCCCTCTTGTGGTGAATGGACTCAAGGAACCTGTTGGGGGGCAGATCCTTTCTTGCCCCTTCCTGGGAGACGATCACCACGGATGCCAGTCTGTCAGGTTGGGGGGTTTCTGGAAGTCCCTGTGGTTCCAGGGGCGGTGGGGGCCCTCAGGAGGCCCACACTCCTATCAATGTCTTGGAGCTGCGAGCAATCAGGTTAGTTCTGGCTCGCTTGACTACTCATCTTCAGGGCCTGCCAGTTCAGGTGCGCTCAGACAACCAGACGGCAGTTGCCTACATCAATCATCAGGGAGGGACCCGGAGCAAGGGGGCCCTCCAGGAAGCGTCTCTGATCCTGACTTGGGCGGAGGCCAATGTCCCCTGCATTTCAGCTGTGTACATCCCGGGGGTGGAAAATCGCCTGGCGGACTCTCTGAGCAGGGGTACCTCTCGCCAGGGAGAATGGCCCCTATGCAGCAGGGTGTTTCAATCTCTGTGTCACCGTTGGGGCCAACCAGATGTGGATCTGTTTGCGTCCCGCCACAATCACAAGCTTCCAGCTTACGTCTCTCTGTCCAGGGATCCTCTGGCCCTGACCTCGGATGCGCTAGCAATGTCCTGGAAGGACTTTCAGTTCCTGTATGTCTTCCCCACCAATTCCCCTGCTGGGCAGGGTTCTGCGCAAGATTGCTCTGGAAGGGGTGCCAGCAATTCTGGTGGCCCCCAGGTGGCCAAGAAGAGTGTGGTTCGCAGACGTGGTACAGCTGGCAGTAGATCAGTGCGCTCTGCCCTTGGTGCCAGATCTGCTCACTCAGGGCTCACTACGCCATCCCAATTTACAAACTCTGGCTTTGACGGCTTGGCTGCTGAAACCTCCATCTTGATGGGGAAGGGGCTGTCTTCCTTGGTTGTGGATACTTTGATTAAAGCTAGGAAGAAGTCTTCCTCTTCCATTTATTACAGGGTTTGGCGTGCCTACATTGACTGGTGTGAGTCTAAGGCTCTTCCCTGTCGTGTGTTCTCTATTCCCAGGATTCTGGAGTTCCTGCAGCATGGTTTGGAGATGGGGCTCCAACTCAGTACTCTGAAGGGTCAGGTTTCTGCCCTGGCTATTTTCTTCCAGAAGTCCTTTGCTTAGCACCCTCTGATCAGGACTTTTTTCCAGGGGGTCACTCATGTGCATCCCCCACGTAAACCTATGGTGCCTGTTTGGGATTTGAACTTGGTTCTGTCAGCCTTGCAGTGTGCTCCCTTTGAACCTGTGCAGGATGCTGCCTTGGCCATTCTTACGCTCAAGGTTGTGTTTCTGGTGGCTATCACTTCTGTCAGGCATGTGTCTGAGTTGGCGGCGCTGTCCATTCAGCCCCCCTACTAAGAGAGGCACCAGGACAAGGTGGTGTTTCGTTTCAAACCTGACTTTCTGCTTAAGGTAGTGTCTGCTTTTCATTTGAATCAGGATATTGTTCTTCCTTCTTTGTGCCCTAATCCTAGCAATGCTAAGGAGAGGGTTTTGCACTCTTTTTGGATGTGGTTAGGTGTCTGAAGTACTATCTGGTGGCTACTGCACCTTTCAGGAAAACTGATGCTCTTTTTGTGGTCCCTTCTGGTCCTAGGAAGGGTTTGGCTTCTGCCAAGTCTACTATCAGCAAGTAGATTTGTCAGGCTGTGATTCAGGCCTACTCTGCTAAGGGGAAGAATCCTCCCTTCCGCCTTACTGCTCATTCCACTCGTGCTATTGGTGCCTCTTGGGCTTTTCAGCACCAGGCTTCTGTTGAACAAGTTTGCAAGGCCGCTACTTGGTCTTCTGTTCATACCTTTTCAAAGTTTTACAAGGTTGATGTTAGGGCCTCAGCTGATGCTGTTTTTGGCTGCAAGGTTCTGCAGGCGGCAGTGGTTTAAACTGCCTGCTGCTGATTTTTTCTTGGGGATCCCACCCTACTTTATGGACACTGCTATTGGATGTCCCACGTGTAAGTATTAGATTTGGAGCAGGACGAACTGTATACTAAGAATAATACAATTCTGTGATTACTCACCTGTAGAATTGGTATTATGAGTATACAGTATGTCCTGCTCCAACCCACCCTTGGTTTGCATTTTCCTGGATTCCCTGTATGGTGATTGTTATCATTGTTATAGTTGATAATTTGAGTTGTTTAATGCTCCCGGCTTCTCCTTAACTGCTTTTCAATGCTGGGGATTTGTGGGAGGTCCCTGGGTATTTGAGGGGCCGGGAGGAGCCTATTTTCGATGTCTCTGCAGTCCAGCGCCATCTGGCGGAGTGTATCCCACGTGTAAATATTAGATTTGGAGCAGGACGTACTGTATACTCATAATACCAATTCTACAGGTGAGTAATCACAGAATTGTATTTTTATGTGGTGATTTGGGGGGTTCTCTGCCATGCTGCTTGTTATGGGGGGATTTTTGGGAATGTTCTGCCACGCTGCTTGTTATGGGGTGATTTGGGGGAATGTCTGCCACACTGCCTGTTATGGGGTGATTTGGAGGGAATGCTTTGCCATATTGCCTATTATCGGTGGGGGGCGGGTGAGGGATTATATGGGGCCAGACACGCTGCAGAAGGGCTGCTGTGACCAAAAACGTCCCAGTATGTTTTTTTAACCCCAGTCCACCCCTGGTAAAGATGCTCTGACAAGCCACAATAGTTGCACTTGATGTGCTTACTCAAGCTGGGGGCACTGAGGGACAGTAATAGATGTACGACCACATTTGAAGCATGGTTGTGGGAAAATAGAGACTAAAGAAGTAGAAGCTATTCTTAGTATACAGTACGTCCTGCTCCAGATAAGAATCATTACACTTGGGTATTACTCCGCCAGTTGGCACTGGACTGCAGAGACCGCGAAATTGGCTCCTCCCGGCCCCTCAAATACCCGGGACCTCCCACAAATCCCCAGATCTACTCTGCAGCCTGGACTGCGAAGGACAAGAAGATGGCTCTCTCTTCTCGCAGGTGAGCGGGGCTATTAGCCTGCGGCCCTGTAGGACTATTCCCACCCGTTCCATTATTGATGTGCCTCCCAGCCTTGGCTGCGCTGGTCGGGTGACGGTAGGCAGCACCGCTGTCAGGTGCTTAGGAGCGCTGCTCCACCGCAATCCCCCACCAAAGGGTAGGCGCTATAGGCTTATGGTGAGCCTCTATGTGATGCCCCTCCCGCCCTATTGCCCCTTGCCCCTATCTATCGGTGGGCCTTCTGTAAAGTGGCCGCTGCCCTCCCTTGCCCTCCCTTGTAGCTCTCAGGGGGGGTGCCTATATGTGTATGTCTATATGCCTTGGTGTTTTCACTGTATTATGTGCTGCTTCGGTGTCAGTCTCTGCACTGACTTGGTTGCTTTTGAAAATGCAGCCGCCGCGCGCTCCTTGTGCTCCGCGGTTGGCGGCGGCTTTACCTCAGGCGCTGCTGCGCGGTCATTGGCTGCTTGTCACGTGTGCTGCTTCGCGCTCTCCGGGGGGGCGGGGCCCGCGGTTGGCGCGTTCCGCGTCACTGTCGCCACGGCCCGCCCCTCGAGGTATACCGGCGCCATCTTTAGCTGGTTCAGCTGCTGCGTGACAGGCATCTACCTACCGCGGTCCGTGAGTGCCCTAGCGGGCGGCTTTATTTACCCTATGTCTTTATATAAGTATGCGGTTCTCTTCGTTTGTCTTTCAGACGGGTCAAGCTCTATTGGTTTCTCCCGGCTCTTCTCCCTCTATTTAGTTATTAAACTTTTGAGGCCTAGTGTGTAATTTACTCCCACTTCCCTAGCGGCTATTGGGGCATCCCGGGTTGCTTTTTATAGCGTGAATCCCTATCGGCTTATTGTGCCGCTATAATCACCATATGGAGGCGTCTCAGGAAACTGTGCTCGGGGTTCCTTTGGGACAAGCCCGGCTGTGTGTAGCTTGTGGGGTGTCCCCTACTAGTGCTGACAATGTGCGGGTCTGTATACCTTGTGCCCAGCAGGTGCTTGCGCTGCAGCCTAGTTTACCAGTAGCTGGGCCTGCGCCACCTATGGCTTCACCTACTCCCCCAAGCTTAAATTTGACTCCTATTGAGTTGCATACCAGTGGGGACTCTCAACCTGATGTGTCTTCCAGACTGGCTAATGTTGAGAAGTTGCTGGCTAATACCCTGGCGTGTAAGGCCTCTGCTAAGAAGCGGCACTTGACGCCTGATGTCACTCTGTTCCCTATGGAGGCTGATGAGTTCTTGGAACCGTCTGGTTATTCCCCCTTGGAAGAAGGGGAATTGTTCTCTGACTCTGAGTCATCTGATGAAAGGCCCAGGGGTCAGAGTCAGAATAATCATAATAATCATCAATAATCAGATTATACTGATAGGCTGTTGGCTCAGATTTTTGAGGTACTGTCTATCTCTCCCCCGGTTGCGGCCCCCAGGCAGCAGGGTGAATTGTTTCATACTGCTAAGCCACGTTTGGAATTTCCCGAGCAAGCTCATTTTAATAACCTCGTGCTCAAGGAATGGGAGCGTCCCAGCAGGCTTCCCAGTGTCCCTAGGAGTTGGGATAAGAGGTACCCCTTTCCTGCTGATGTGGTGAAGCGCTGGTCATCCCCTCCAGAGGTGGATGCCCCAGTCCTAGGGTTGTCCAACACTTCTGTTATGCATTCCCCTGACTCTACTATGCTGCGGGATGGTGAGGACCGGCGTATTGATCAGCTGGCGTCCCATGTCTTTGCCTGCGTGGGGATGGCGCTGCGCCCGGTCTGTGCCTCTGCCATTACAGCTGTGGCTATTAGGACCCTGCTTAGAAGTGTCCTAAATGGTGCTCCTGATGATGTTTCTAGTTTAATGCTCTCTCTCGTTGTGAGGTTTTTGTGACTTATGTCCTCTCTGCCTTGGATGATACCATTAGGATGTGTAGCAGAACCTCTGCCCTTGTGGTGGCTATACGCCGCCTGGCTGCGCCAGTGGGCTGCTGACAATACCTTTAAAGGACTGCGCCTGTTTGGGGACCGCCTGGACTTGTTTGCTAAGGGAGGTAGGTTACCCCAACGCATACGGCAGGCTCGGCCCTTTCGGGGCCAGGGCTCCTTTTCTTCCCCCTACCGTGGAGCCAGACAGGGGAGGGGGGTCTCCCTTACTGGGGCCCGCTGAGATTTCTGGGGTAGGGGCAGAGGACATGAACAGCCTGGCTCTTCCTGGGGCTCCAAGCCTAAGTCTTCTCCCAAGGCCCCTCAGGCATGAAGGGGCGTCCTCACCCATCCGGGTGGGGGGACGGCTTCAGCATTTTGCTCACGTCTGGAGGCTTCATGTCTCAGACCGGTGGATTCAGGAGGTAGTGTCCTCTGGTTACAAGCCTGCCCCCCCCCCCCCCCCAAGATTCATCAGATCCCGGATCTCTCAGGACCCTATGTCAGCTCAGGCTCTAGTTCTGGTGGTGCAAAGCCTTCTGGAGCTGGGGGTCATTTGTCAGGTCCCCTTACGAGAAAGGGGCAAGGGTTTCTATTCCAACCTTTTCACCGTGCCTAAAAGAGATGGGTCAGTCAGGCCCATCCTGGATTTAAAGATCCTCAACAAATTTGCCAGGTGCAGGCATTTTCGCATGGAAACTTTGCGCTCTGCCATCAGTTCCCTGCGTCTAGGGGACTTCATGACCTCTGTGGACATCAAGGATGCTTACCTTCATATTCTTGTCTTTCCAGGTCATCAAAGATTCCTCAGGTTCGCTCTGGAGGATCAGCACTACCAATTTGTGGCATTGCCCTTCGGTCTCACTTCAGCTCCCAGGGTGTTCACCAAGGTGCTGGCAGGAGTGATGTCTCTGCTCAGGTCTCAGGACATTCACGTGCTGCCCTATTTAAACTACATTCTCGTCACTTCTCAGTCCCTTCAACAGGCAGAGCGGGATACTCAGCTGGTAGTGTCCACGCTGGAGTCATTTGGCTGGGTGATCAACCATCCCAAATCTTCCCTGTCTCCCTCCTTGGTGACTCCTTTCCTGGTAATGAATCTGGATACAGTTCAGGCAAGGATTTTTCTTCCTCAGCAGAAGGTGGACAATCTGCTAGCCCAGGTTCAGTTCCTGCTATCTTGCCCTCATCCCTCCATCAGGCAGGGAATGCAGCTGGTGGGCCTGATTGTGTTGTGCTTTGAGGCGGTCCCTTATGCCCAGTTTCACATGAGGCTTCTGCAACTCCACCTCTTGTCAGTATGGGACAAGGATCCTGCGTCCCTGGACCAGTTCCTTGTGCTGTCTCCCCTAGTCAGGTGGTCCCTCTTGTGGTGGCTGGACTCCAGAAACCTGTTGGTGGGCAGATCCTTTCTGGCCCCCTGCTGGGAGATGGTCACCACGGATGCCAGTCTGACAGGTTGGGGGGGCTTCTGGAAGTCCCTCCAGTTCCAAGGGCGGTGGGGCCCTTGGGAGGCCCACACACTTATCAACATTCTGGAGCTGAGAGCGATCAGGTTGGTTCTGGCTCACTTGACCCTACACCATCGGGGCTGGCCTGTTCAGGTCCACTCGGACAACCAGATGGCGGTTGCCTACATCAATCATCAGGGAGGGACCCAGAGCAAGGGGGCCCTCAAGGAAGTGTCTGTGATTCTCGCCTGGGCGGCCTGTCAGCTGTGTACATTCCGGGGGTGGAGACTCTCTGAGCAGGGGGACCTCTCGCCTGGGAGAATGGTCCCTCTGAGGCAGGGTGTTTCAGTCTCTGTGTCACTGTTGGGGTCAACCAGATGTGGATCTGTTAGCGTCCTGTCACAACCACAAGCTCCCGGCCTTTGTCTCCCTGTCCCAGGATCCTCTGGCCTTGGCCACGGATGCGCTAGCAATGTCATGGCGGGACTTTCAGCTCCTGTATGTCTTTCCCCCATTCCCTCTGTTGGGCAGGGTTCTGCGCAAAATAGCTCAGGAGGGGGTGCCAGCAATCCTGGTGGCCCCCCGGTGGCCAAGAAGAGTGTGGTTTGCAGATGTGGTGCAGCTGGCAGTAGATCAGTACGTTTTGTCCAGGGTGCCAGACCTGCTCACTCAGGGTCAGTTACGCCATCCCAATTTACAAACTCTGGCTTTGACGGCCTGGCTGCTGAAACCTCGACTGATGTGAGTCTAGGTCTCTTCCCTGTCGTGTGTTCTCTATTCCCAGGATCCTGGAGTTCCTGCAGCATGGGTTGGAGCTGGGGCTCCAACTCAGTACTCTGAAGGGTCATGTCTCTGCCCTGGCTGTTTTCTTCCAGAGGTCCTTTGCCCAGCATTCACTGATCAGGACCTTTTTCCAGGGGGTTACTCATGTGCGTCCCCCACGTAAGCCTATAATGCCTGTTTGGGATTCGAACTTGGTCTTGTCTGCCTTGCAGGGTGCTCCCTTTGAACCTGTGCAGGATGCTGCCCTGGCCATTCTTACTCTCAAGGCTGTCTTTTTGGTGGCTATCACTTCTGTTAGGCGTATTTCTGAGTTGGCGGCGCTTTCCATTCAGCCCCCCTACTTTGAGAGACACCAGGACAAAGTGGTGTTTCGCTTCAAACCAAACTTTCTGCCTAAGGTCGTGTCTGCTTTTCATCTGAATCAGGACTTTGTTCTTCCTTCCTTGTGCCCTACTCCTAGTAACGCTAAGGAGAGGGTCTTGCATTCTTTGGATGTGGTTAGGTGCCTGAAGTACTATCTGGTGGCTACTGCACCTTTCAGGAAAACTGATGCTCTTTTTGTGGTCCCTTCTGGTCCTAGGAAGGGTTTGGCTCCTGCCAAATCTATCAGCAAGTGGATCCATCAGGCTGTAATTCAGGCCTACTCTGCTAAGGGGAAGCATCCTCCCTTCCGCCTTACTGCTCATTCTACTCGTGCTGTTGGTGCCTCTTGGCCTTTTCAACACCAGGCTTCTGTTGAACAAGTTTGCAAGGCCGCTACTTGGTCTTCTGTTCATACCTTTTTAAAGTTTTACAAGGTTGATGTTAGGGCCTCAGCTGCTTTTGGCCGCAAGGTTCCGCAGGCGGCAGTGGTCTGACCTGTCTGTTGTTACCTTTGGGGATTTCACCCTACTTTATGGACACTGCTATTGGATGTCCCAAGTGTAATGATTCTTATCTGGAGTAGGACGTACTGTATACTAAGAATAATACAATTCTGTGATTACTCACCTGTAGAATTGATATTATGAGTATACAGTACGTCCTTCTCCACCCCACCCTTGGTTTTGCATTATCCTTGGATCCCCTGTATGGTGATTGTTTTCATTGTTTATAGTTAAGGGTTGATTCTGTTATCTTTCTCCCGGCTTCTCATTAACTGCTTTTCAATGCTGGGGATTTGTGGGAGGTCCTGGTTATTTGAGGGGCCGGGAGGAGCCAATTTCGCGGTCTCTGCAGTCCAGCGCCATTTGGCAGAGTAATACCCAAGTGTAATGATTCTTATCTGGAGCAGGACGTACTGTATACTCATAATATCAATTCTACAGGTGAGTAATCACAGAATTGTATTTTTGAGACCTTCTCCATCATTCTTGTGGCAATAGACCCCAGACATGGAATTTTGTACTTGTCTCATACTTCCAACATAGACTTAATTTTCCGAAACATCAGGGGGATACTGTAAATTTCCTTGTACAGTTTATCCAACTTGTAGACTGTATTCTTTATATCAAATGAATAAAAATTGTCAAATAGTTATATGCAATATAAGACCTATAAATAAAACAATTTTGTCTATAGTAATGTAAATGTATACAATCACAAGAACAAAAGTTAAATTAAATAATTAGCCTCAAATTAAGTAAACTATAAATTTGGAAGTCACTAGATAAATATCAATAAGTGAAAATAAATGAAAAGTAGCAGCAAAAAAATACAGTTTTCATAAACTAATATCATATACCAATTCTAGCAAATGTGCACATGCCCTGTGGAATCCCAGAATGAATTAAGTATATGGTGAGACATAGGCAGGGGGTTTCATGGGGTTCCCTATACGCTGCATTTTTTCCAATCTTGAAAAATAAAATATGTACCCCATTAGATACAATTCAGATTAGACATGCCAAAGGGCATGAGATGACCCGCTTACCTGCCACCTGATCTCCCACTGCACCGGTATGAGAAGTTGGCCTAGCAGGTGCGTGTGGTCTCAGACCAGAGCACTCCTCTTGGCTTCACTGGGAACCTTTGTACACCAGGAATGGATGAGCAATGTGCAGTGCTGATGGCAGGTAATCGGATGATCTCATGTCCTCCAATACACTTTCTGCCCCAGGCCTCCACCATAATTAACCTGGTCCTTATATGTCCTTATGACAAATCAGGGCTGGAGCCAGCACTGGGCTTGCCTGGGAAAGTGTCTGAGCCCCTGACATCTTCAAGGGTCCGCAGGCTGGGCTGTGGCAAAACTCTAGTGGGCCACACCCACGCTCACGGCTGGCCTTAAGACTAGAGGATGATCAGCGACAATGAAGAAGTTTGCAAGGAATGGAAGGCGATTGGCAGCAGTAGAGAAGCTGACAAAAACTAGAGAACGATTGGTGGTAATAGAGAAGGCAGGGGGGACTGGAGGGCAATTAGCGCCAGGGAAGGGCCCATCCTTGTCAGCAGAAGGGTGTACTGAGACTCTCCTGTACAAAGCCCACATAGACCTGGGGCCCTGTGAACAATGATGGTGTTGGAGATGCCTGTAGCCTGATAGAGTGAGGTATAAGCACTGTGACAATGGCAGGAAGTGATGTAAAACATCACATTACTAACCCTTAATTTAACTTATTCGGCACAAAAACTCCCACTGCACTAACCAGTATCAGTAATAGATAGTGGAATATCATTCATGGCCAACCAACAGCTTTTCCTAGCCATACTACATGGTTTAGCTAGTAAGTCAAATGTTACCACTGATTTTTGGTATCTCTCCAACGTGAAGATCTTGGAACTTGTAGAACCACATTTACAAGCAAATGCTGAAGTAGATTATTTTTTGCAGATGTGAAACAGTTCAAAAATGTGAATTGTGTGGCTATAATAAAACACTGGGTGTCCTCTTCTATTAGACCAATGCAGTTGCAAGATGACTGATTCATGTAGGGACTATGAAAGCTAGGAGATAGAAGGTCCTGTTTGCCTGGTATAAGGTATCTGACTTTGAATGAATCTCTCCCCAGGGAGAAGACTTTAACCTCCATTTGGCCCCATCCAGAATAATCCTCCCCAGGGATTAACACTCACAGACCCACAAACCATCTGTGTAATATATGGCTGCCAAAATATTGTTCAGTAAAGTAATTATATGTACAGATTAGCACACTCCACACCCGCTGGCCCTGTATGTGCTCACACAGGGGGGTTTATGTGGGGTCTTGTAAGGTGAATCTGTGGAACCATTGTATACAGGAACAGGACATTTCTGCAAAATACATTCTCAGCCTAGTCGATCTTTCTAGTAATATGCTTATCAAATATGACTTTTACATGATAGTATAAATGTAATCCTCTTAAAATATTACCGGCTTCTGCACAGTAATAAGATCTGCCAAATAGTTCACATCTACTAATTACTGGAGCAGAGCCAAACTGACCAGAGGCCAAAAGGCCAGATCCAGACGCTGGCCTCAAAACACAACGGGATCCTCTATAGATGTGAACTAAACCCACAATCTGTAGGTGGACTCCTTAATTATTAATGACCTAAAGCCATGTTTCTTAACCCTGTCCTCAAGTACACCCAACAGGGGCCATGTTTTGTGGATCTCCACACAGGCAGCTCTGTAGTTCTAATAACTTCACCTGTGTATCTGTTTGAAGATCCAATAACATGGCCCGATGGTGGTACTTGAGGACAGGGTTAGAAAACATTGACCCAAAGTATCCAATAATTTATCTCTTGTAAGCTAAAATACATAGCTTATGTCTTTATCATTATTCTTATGGATGTCTAGGCCCTGTCTAGCAGGAAGTTGGGCACTGTTTAGAGTTGTTTACCAACAGGGTTTAAATATCTCTACACCCTACTATTGTGCTAGCTACTCCCACTTTTTGAGAGCCCCCTGGAATGGAGGACCGTTCTCACTTTCCTTAGAGACTTCTGAAGATGAGCTTGTAGATAAAAGCAGCACTGAGGTGTAGTGTAGAGTCTTGCTGCAGACCCTACAGATGATTAGGTATATTGTAAGTCTATTTTTCTTATAGAGCTTCCCCTTCTTGAATGCAAAATCGGTGATTTTTGTAACCAACAAACTGAAAATATTTTTTTCCACTGTATTGTGTTGGAAAGTCTCGCGAAACTCAACCTTTCAAAAAATTTTCTCAAATCATCTGTATAACCGACTCTACACATACATGAGTTTTTCTCCCTCTCCTATTCTTAGTATACAGTACGTCCTGCTCCAAATCTAATACTTACAGTTGGGTTATACGCCGCCAGATGGCGCTGGACTGCAGAGACATCGAAAATAGGCTCCTCCTGGCCCCTCAAATACCCGGGGACCTCCCACAAATCCCCAGAATTTCTCTGCAGTCTGGCTGCGAAGGACGAGAAATTGGCTCTCTACTCGCAGGTGAGCGGGTCTATTAGCCTGCGGCCCTGTAGGACTATTCCCACCCGTTCCACTAGTAATATGCCTCCCAGCCTTGGCTGCGCTGGTCGGGTGAAGGTAGGCAGCAGCGCTGTTAGGTGCTTAGGAGCGCTGCTCCACCGCAATCCCCCACCAAAGGGTAGGCGGTTCAGGCTTATGGTGAGCCTCTATGGATGCCCCTCCCGCACTAGTGCCACCTTGCCCCTTCCCATCGGTGGGCCCTGTTTAAGTGGCCGCTGTTCTCCCTCATACTTCTTGTAGTCTTTGGGGGAAAAGGGGGGGAGGTGTAAATATGTATGCTATGCATTCTGTTTTTTACACCTTTTTTTCCATTCTGTTTAGTCTTGTGTCAGACGCCGCGCTGGCTTGTCTTTACTGTCTTTTTTTAAAATTGCCGCCGCTGCGCGCTGACTTGGTTCCGCGCTTGGCAGCGGCATTACCTCAGGCGCTGGTGCGCTATCATTGGCTGCTTGCACGTTCTGGCTTCGCGCTCTTCGGGGGGGCCCATCTATGGCGCGCTCCGTGTCATCGCTGATATCGGCCCGCCCCTCGAGGTATACCGACGCCATCTTTATCCTGCCTTTGGCCTATGCGCGACGGACCCCTACCTACCACGGTCCCTAAGTGCCCTTGCGGGCGGCTTTATATCTTTCACTTTTTGTTACTGTGTGCTTACAGGTCTCTGCTTATGTCTTTCAGGCGGGACGAACCCTTTTGGCTTCTCCCGGCCCTGTATTAGTATATAACTTGTAGGCTTTGTAAAAATAATACTCCCACTTCCCTAGCGGGTTATTGGGGCATTCCCGCTATAATCACCATATGGAGGCATCTCAGGATAATGTTACCAGGGTCCCTTCGGGACAAGACCGGCTCTGTGTAGCGTGTGGGCAGCCTCATGCTGACGCTGACAAGGCGCGGGTCTGTGTACCCTGTGCTGAGCAGGTGCTTGCATTGCAATCTGGCCTGCCAGTGGCTGCACCTTGTTTCACTTCACCTACTCCCCCAAGCTTAAACCTCATTCCTACTGAGTTGCATACTAGTGGGGATTCTCAGCCTGATGTGTCTTCTAGACTGGCTACTGTTGAGCAGTTGATTGCTAAGTCCTTACCGCGTAAGGCCCCTGCTAAGAAGCGGCACTTGACGCCTAATGTCACTTTTTTCCCTATGGGAACTGAGGAGTTTTGGAATCTTTGTGGCTATACCCCGTCTGATGAAGGGGAGCTTTTTTCTGATTCAGGCTCATCTGATGAGAGACCAATGACAATTCTGGCTCTGACCCCTGGGCCCCGGATGACACTGACAGATTATTGACCCAGATTTTTGAGGTTCTGTCCATCTCTCTCCCTGTTGCGGCTCCCAGGCAAAGAGGGGAGCTTTTCCATACAGCAAAATCACGTTTGGAATTTCCAGAGCAGGCACATTTCCATAACCTTGTGCTCAAGGAATGGGAGCGCCCCAGTAAACTTCCCGGGGTTCCAAAAGGTTGGGATAGGAAGTATCCCTTTCCGGCGGAGGTGGTTAAATGTTGGTCACCCCCCCCCCCCCCCCCCCCCAGAGGTGGATGCCCCGATCCTAGGGCTAACACCTCTGACATGCATTCCCCTCACTCTGCGGGATGCTGAGGACCGGCGCATTAACCAGCTGGCATCCCACGCCTTTGCTGGTGCAGGGACGGCGCTGCGCCTAGTCTGTGCCTCTGCCAGTACTACTGTGGCCACTAGAACCCTTATCAGAAATATGCTTGATAGTGCCCCTGATGATTTGCCTTGTGAGGTGTTTAATGCACTCTCCAGTTGTGCTGTTTTTGTAAATTTGTCCTCTCAGCATTGGATGACACCATCAGAATGTGTGCCAGAACTTCTGGCCTTGTGGTGGCTATACGCCGCTCGGTTTGACTGCGCCAGTGGGCTTCTGACATCGCTGCCAAGAAGGCCCTCACTGGGTTTCCCTTTAAAGGACTAAGCCTGTTTGGGGATCGCCTGGACCTTTTTGCTAAGAGAGCCAGGTTACCCCAGCGCAGGCGGCAATCTCGGCCCTTTTGGGGTCAGGGTTCCTTCTCCTCCCCTTACCGTGGTGCAAGACAGGGAAGGGGGGTTTCCTTTCCTGGGGCCCCGGGGAGATTTCTGGGGTAGAGGCAGAGGACGTGGACGTCCTGGTTTCTCCTGGGGTCCCAAAGCAAAATCCTCTCCCAAGCCCCCTCAGGCGTGATGGGGCGCCCTCACCCATCCGGGTGGGGGGACGGCTGCAGCACTTCACTCACGTCTGGAGGCTTCATGTCTCAGACCGGTGGATTCAGGAGGTAGTGTCCTCCGGTTACAAGTTGGAGTTTGCCGCCGATCCCCCTCCAAGATTCATCAGATCCCAGATTCCTCAGGACCCTGTGTCAGCTCAGGAGCTAGTGCAAGCAGTGCAAGGCCTCCAGGAGCTGGGGGTCATCTGCCAGGTCCCCTTAAGAGAAAAAGGCAAGGGCTTTTATTCCAACCTATTCACAGTACCCAAAAAAGATGGTTCAGTCAGGCCCATCCTGGACTTGAAGATCCTCAACAAGTTTGTCAGGGGCAGGCGCTTTCGCATTGAAACTCTGCGCTCTGCCATCAGTTCCCTGCGCCAAGGGGATTTCATGACTTCTCTGGACATCAAAGATGCTTATCTTCATATTCCTGTGTTCCTAGGTCATCAAAGGTTCCTCAGGTTCGCTCTGATGGATCAACACTACCAGTTTGTGGCCTTGCCCTTTGGCCTCACTTCAGCCCCCAGGGTGTTCACCAAGGTGCTGGCTGGCGTGATGTCTCTGCTCAGATGTCAGGGCGTCCGCGTGCTTCCCTATCTGGACGACATTCTCATCACTTCCCAGTCTCTACATCAGGCAGAGTTGGATACTCAGCTGGTGGTGTCCACTCTGGAGTCATTTGGATGGGTGATCAACCACCCCAAGTCCTCACTGTCCCCTTCCTTGGTAACTCCATTCCTAGGAATGATTCTGGATACAGTTCAGGCAAGGACCTTCCTTCCTCAACAGAACGTGGACAGTCTGATTGCACAGGCTCAGTCCCTCCTAGCTTGTCCCCATCCCTCCACCAGGCAGGGGATGCAGCTGGTGGGCCTGATGGTGGCATGCTTCGAAGCGGTCCCTTATGCTCAGTTCCACTTGAGGCCCCTTACCTATTGTCAGTATGGGACAAGGACCCAGCGTCCCTGGACAGGGTCTGTGTGCTCTCCCCCCTGGTCAGGAGATCCCTCTCGTGGTGGATGGACTCAAGGAACCTGTTGGGGGCAGATCCTTTCTTGCCCCTTCCTGGGAGACGGTCACCACGGATGCCAGTCTGTCAGGTTGGGGGGGGTTCTGGAAGTCCCTGCGGTTCCAGGGGAGGTGGGGCCCTCAGGAGGCCCACACACCTATCAATGTCTTGGAACTGCGGGCGATCAGGCTAGTTCTGGCTCACCTGACTACTCACCTTCGGAGCCTGCCTGTTCAGGTGCGCTCGGACAACCAGACGTCAGTTGCCTACATCAATCATGGGAGGGATCCGGTGCAAGGGGACCCTCCAGGAAGTGTCTCTGATCCTGACTTGGGCAGAGGCCAATGTCCCCTGCATATCAGCTGTGTACATCCCGGGGGTGGAAAATCGCCTGTCGGACTCTCTGAGCAGGGGGACCTCTCGCCAGGGAGAATGGTCCCTATGCAGCGGGGTGTTTCAATCTCTGTGTCACCGTTGGGGCCAACCACATGTGGATCTGTTTGCGTCCCGCCACAATCACAAGCTCCCAGCTTTTGTCTCTCTGTCCCAGGATCCTCTGGCCTTGACCTCGGATGCGCTAGCAATGTCATGGAAGGACTTTCAGTTCCTGTATGTCTTCCCTCCTATTCCCCTGCTGGGCAGGGTTCTGCGCAAGATTGCTCTGGAAGGGGTGCCAGCAATTCTGGTGGCCCCCAGGTGGCCAAGAAGAGTGTGGTTCGCAGACGTGGTACAGCTGGCAGTAGATCAGTATGCTCTGCCCTTGGTGCCAGATCTGCTCACTCAGGGCTCACTACCCCATCCCAATTTACAAACTCTGGCTTTGACGGCTTGGCTGCTGAAACCTCCATCTTGATGGAGAAGGGGCTGTCTTCCTCAGTTGTGGATACTTTGATTAAAGCTAGGAAGAAGTCTTCCTCTTCCATTTATTACAGGGTTTGGCGTGCCTACATTGACTGGTGTGAGTCTAAGGCTCTTCCCTGTCGTGTGTTCTCTATTCCCAGGATTCTGGAGTTCCTGCAGCATGGTTTGGAGATGGGGCTCCAACTCAGTACTCTGAAGGGTCAGGTTTCTGCCCTGGCTATTTTCTTCCAGAAGTCCTTTGCTCAGCACTCTCTGATCAGGACTTTTTTCCAGGGGGTCACTCATGTGCGCCCCCCACGTAAGCCTATGGTGCCTGTTTGGGATTTGAACTTGGTTCTGTCAGCCTTGCAGTGTGCTCCCTTTGAACCTGTGCAGGATGCTGCCTTGGCCATTCTTACGCTCAAGGTTGTGTTTCTGGTGGCTATCACTTCTGTCAGGCGTGAGTTGGCGGTGCTTTCCATTCAGCCCCCCTACTATGAGAGACACCAGGACAAGGTGGTGTTTCTTTTCAAACCTGACTTTCTGCCTAAGGTAGTGTTTGCCTTTCATTTGAATCAGGATATTGTTCTTCCTTCTTTGTGCCCTAATCCTAGCAATGCTAAGGAGAGGGTTTTGCACTCTTTGGTTGTGGTTAGGTGTCTGAAGTACTATCTGGTGGCTACTGCACTTTCAGGAAAACTGATGCTCTTTTTGTGGTCCCTTCTGGTCCTAGGAAGGGTTTGGCTCCTGCCAAGTCTACTATCAGCAAGTGAATTCGTCAGGCTGTGATTCAGGCCTACTCTGCTAAGGGGAAGAATCCTCCGCCTTATTGTTCATTCCACTCGTGCTATTGGTGCCTCTTGGGCTTTTTAGCACCAGGCTTCTGTTGAACAAGTTTGCAAGGCCGCTACTTGGTCTTCTGTTCTTACCTTTTCAAAGTTTTACAAGGTTGATGTTAGGGCCTCAGCTGATGCTGTTTTTGGCCGCAAGGTTCTGCAGGCGGCAGTGGTTTAAACTGTCTGCTGCTGATTTTTCTTGGGGATCCCACCCTACTTTATGGACACTGCTATTGGATGTCCTCAACTGTAAGTATTAGATTTGGAGCAGGACGTACTGTATACTAAGAATAATACAATTCTGTGATTACTCACCTGTAGAATTGGTATTATGAGTATACAGTACGTCCTGCTCCAACCCACCCTTGGTTTGCATTTTCTTGGATCCCCTGTATGGTTATTGTTACCATTGTTATAGTTGATAGTTTGGATTGTTTTATTCTCTCAGCTTCTCATTAACTGCTTTTCAATGCTGGGGATTTGTGGGAGGTCCTCGGGTATTTGAGGGGCCGGGAGGAGCCTATTTTCGATGTCTCTGTAGTCCAGCGCCATCTGGCGGAGTATATCCCAACTGTAAGTATTTGATTTGGAGCAGGACATACTGTATACTCATAATACCAATTCTACAGGTGAGTAATCACAGAATTGTATTTTTTGAGTCCCATAGACAGGGGCAATACGGTGTTGCCCATCCCTTGCAGCCAAAACACCTTTCACTCTGGGAAGGTGTTTCATGACTTGAGGTCAGGGTTATGTGTGGGCCAGTTGAGATATTCCCCACCAAACTCTTTCAATCATGTCGTTGTGGAAGGAGCACAGTCATGGTGAAATAGAAAAGCATGAATAGTCCTACCTGTCTGCAGAGGCTTAATTCAACAAAGTCCTGTGTGTTGCAATGGTCTCTTCCTTCACAGTATGGTTTTCAGGCACCACCAGTAGAGAGATCATGAGGATACAAAGTCTAATCAGATCAGCAGAGAGAGGGATCCCTTCACTTCACCATCTCTGTCGGCTGGGTTAGTAGTAGAGCAATTAAGGACTATACTCATCCAGGTCACTCTCTTTTTAAGCTGATTCCATCTGGACGTAGGTACAAAATCCCACCAGCTAGGACTACTAGACTACAAAAGAGTTTCTATTAGAGAAAAGATTGTTCTATATAAATTTTGCCCTATAACTGCAAGAATTTTGGAAGCTTTTTAGTCTTTAGTTAACCATTAGAGATGGGGCTCTTCATATAACCGTGCATTAGAAGCGTCTTGGAAGATTTCTTGGCCTTCAGTTAACACATAGAGGAGATATTCTTCTATGTATTTTGGAAGAAATCTTGGAAGCTTTCTTATTGATCTTTTATTACAGAGGAAGACGGCAGACTGGAGTTGGCACATGACCTGTAGTGTAGAACTTTTTGTAGGATCTCTTCTGTTTTTGCAACAGTTTTGAGTTATCATCATGGCCATGTGGGTCCTCCCTGTGCCAACATGAAATACTTTAGTCTAATATGCTTGCTTTGAACCCATGCTTGCTTCCATTATCATGGTACATACAGCAGTTTAGCTTCAATGCAATAATAAAACCCAGAAATATGTAAACACCCAGAGACACACATATAACCTCTGCTGCACTAACAATTATCCTAGATAATCTTAATGGGGGATTACCCAGGTCCTTCCTGCAGATGGGGCCTCCCTTATTATGAGATGATTTAATGATCTGCACGAGGGATGCGGGGAGGGGGCACCATGACCCACAGGACGGTTTATAGGACTGCACGGCTGACATGGGCACACAGTTATTTACTGGCTTGAAACAGAAACTCAGGACAAGATTATGGATCCTGTAGCTGGAGCGGAGGAGGACCAGGCCAGGAGAGACTCGCTGGAGTCTGAATCAGGGAATATGGTGAGATGGCCATTAATATCTCTGGCGGGCAGGAGGATGGATGTACAGGCATCTCTCTCTATCCTGACTAGGGATTACATTTAATGGGGGGGTTTATGACTAATGGCTCTCAGTGAATTTACATTTTATATATTTATTTGTATGCATTTTAAATATTGCAATGTTTAAATCAGAAATTCTATTTTAGAAAACTATGAAAAGTGATGAGATCCTATTTATCATAATGTTATCGTTTTGTAAAATATGTCAATTCAATACACAGGATTGCCTTTGCAGTGCACAGCATCATCTATTTTTATCTATTCAGCATATTTATATGGCGCTAACATACTCCATGGGGCTTTATAGAGCACAATAATTCACAAGGCCCGTCATACCCTAAAGCACTTTACAATCATATTTTTCCAGCAACGACGTAGCGATAATGGTTGTGGCCCTAAAGTCAGAAGACTCATGATGTCACTCTCAACCTTGTAAATCAGCATTAAACCGGACCGACAGCCCTGCACAGTTGGAAAAGAAAACTCCCTTGCCTCATCTGCATGCATGATACTGAAGCATTGTCAGCATTTATATTTACTGCTGTATCCACTCAAAGCTTAAAATCTGCCTCATCGATTTTCTAGTGGTAGCGGCCATTTTGGAGCTTCCTCTCCCAGCATCTCAGCCATGCTGCTGTCTGGATTCAACTAATATAACTGACATTGCACAGTAACAAGAAGCCCAGCAGCACTTCCTGTTTGCAGATACATGAGCCGCCATTTTGTTTTTAAAATTTACCACAGCAGGAGGTAAATTATTTTTTTTGTGGAGTAATCTTAATTGCCTTGGGGGGGGATGCATATGAGCACTGTTTGTTGTGTTGGTCTGGTTTTTAAATGTTGGTCCACCTTAAAGCAGACATTCACCCTGAATAAGAGCACATCATATATGTTTCCCACACCCTATACATACAGATTGCTCACATTAAAAATGATCCTACCTGCATCTACTGCATGTTATGGGCCTTTAAACATCCAAGATGGCGGCTCATGGGGCTTCAGGCAGCCTGCAAACAGGAAGTGTCTTCTGACTGTGTCGCTCTGCATTCTGGGACTGCTGTCCTTTTCCTGACCCCAGTTCCGCTCTGTCTGTGCAAAACACAGCTATAACCCCGCCCCTACACATAATCCCGCTCTCCTCTCCTTAGGATGTGTGATGCGTCTGAGTCAAGATGGCGACGCCCGTATCCTAGAGTCTTGAACAGAGTTGCAGTCCGGTGGGGGAAAGAATAATAAGTGACTAAAAACTTAAAATATATTAATTTTAGATGCTGGGGAATAGTTTTTTAAGGGTTTGGGCTTTTCATGAAATCGTGCTGAAGGTCCGTTTTAAGGTTGCATCCCATCAGGTCCACATCAAGAGGAAAGCACTACTTTCACTGTCTCTAATATGTTAATTAAAAGTTGGCATCTTAAGATATTGAATTTTGCTGATATTTTCACTATGAGCTTCCATAAGGCCACTGTTTAAAGTTGCCCCCAAGTCTATATCCATGTAGGTCCACCAACAGGTCACGATTTACAGATCTCCATACAGGTGTAAGTAATGGGGGGGGGCATAGGTGGCCAGTGTATGCTTGCTCACACATAGGAATTTTTTCTCTGCATTGAACCCATCTGTGCAGTAAGTGTACACATGCCCTGCACTAATTAGTGCTTCCTTACCTCTAGGCTACGGCTGCCCCTTCATAAGTGCTCAGACACCGCCCCTGCTCTACTCTATGGGCATAGTAGTTATACACATAGGCAGTTTGGCAGATACTCTCAGCTTTCTGGCATAAAACACCATTTTTACAAACAAATGGGTCGTCTACAAAAGGGATATTGAGATCAGAATGTGTGGGAAAATGATAAGCACACACTCTAGATCAAGGTGCAGTTTATGGTCTTAAGGCCACATTGTCTTATTGTTCCACTTCAGGGCGCTGCAATAAAATGTAACCTGAAAAAAGCTGTTCATGTAGGAAAGCTGTAACCTTAGAGCATTGCAAATAATGTTATGTATATTCAAATGTGTCCACATGTGAGATTGGAAGAGATTGGGTTGAAGTGGAAACAGGTGAGGTAGGAAGAGTTGAGCAGAAATGGCTAAAGGTAGGCCAGAAAGATGTGAGATGGGAAGAAATGGGCAGAGGAATGGAAGGGCAAGTTGAGCAGAGGTGGGTAGAGGTAAGCAGAGGTGAGACAGGAAGAGGTGGGCTTAGTTGAGCAGAGGTGGGTAGAGGTAAGCAGAGGTGGGACAGGAAGAGGTGGGCTTAGTTGAGCAGAGGTGGGTAGAGGTAAGCAGAGGTGAGACAGGAAGAGGTGGGCTTAGTTGAGCAGAGGTGGGTAGAGGTAAGCAGAGGTGAGACAGGAAGAGGTGGGCTTAGTTGAGCAGAGGTGGGTAGAGGTAAGCAGAGGTGAGACAGGAAGAGGTGGGCTTAGTTGAGAGGAGGTGGGTAGAGGTAAGCAGAGGTGAGACAGGAAGAGGTGGGCTTAGTTGAGCAGAGGTGGGTAGAGGTAAGCAGAGGTGAGACAGGAAGAGGTGGGCTTAGTTGACCAGAGGTGGGTAGAGGTAAGCAGAGGTGAGACAGGAAGAGGTGGGCTTAGTTGAGAAGAGGTGGGTAGAGGTAAGCAGAGGTGAGACAGGAAGAGGTGGGCTTAGTTGAGAAGAGGTGGGTAGAGGTAAGCAGAGGTGAGACAGGAAGAGGTGGGCTTAGTTGAGCAGAGGTGGGTAGAGGTAAGCAGAGGTGAGACAGGAAGAGGTGGGCTTAGTTGAGCAGAGGTGGGTAGAGGTAAGCAGAGGTGAGACAGGAAGAGATGGGCTTAGTTGAGCAGAGGTGGGTAGAGGTAAGCAGAGGTGAGACAGGAAGAGATGGGCTTAGTTGAGCAGAGGTGGGTAGAGGTAAGCAGAGGTGAGACAGGACGAGGTGGGCTTAGTTGAGCAGAGGTGGGTAGAGGTAAGCAGAGGTGAGACAGGAAGAGATGGGTTGAGGTGGGTAGAGGTAAGCAGAGGTGAGACAGGAAGAGGTGGGCTTAGTTGAGCAGAGGTGGGTAGAGGTAAACAGAGGTGAGACAGGAAGAGGTGGGCTTAGTTGAGCAGAGGTGGGTAGAGGTAAGCAGAGGTGAGACAGGAAGAGGTGGGCTTAGTTGAGCAGAGGTGGGTAGAGGTAAGCAGAGGTGAGACAGGAAGAGATGGGCATAGTTGAGCAGAGGTGGGTAGAGGTAAGCAGAGGTGAGACAGGAAGAGATGGGTTGAGGTGGGTAGAGGTAAGCAGAGGTGAGACAGGAAGAGGTGGGCTTAGTTGAACAGAGGTGGGTAGAGGTAAGCAGAGGTGAGACAGGAAGAGGTGGGCTTAGTTGAGCAGAGGTGGGTAGAGGTAAGCAGAGGTGAGACAGGAAGAGGTGGGCTTAGTTGAGCAGAGGTGGGTAGAGGTAAGCAGAGGTGAGACAGGAAGAGATGGGCTTAGTTGAGCAGAGGTGGGTAGAGGTAAGCAGAGGTGAGACAGGAAGAGATGGGCTTAGTTGAGCAGAGGTGGGTAGAGGTAAGCAGAGGTGAGACAGGACGAGGTGGGCTTAGTTGAGCAGAGGTGGGTAGAGGTAAGCAGAGGTGAGACAGGAAGAGATGGGCTTAGTTGAGCAGAGGTGGGTAGAGGTAAGCAGAGGTGAGACAGGAAGAGATGGGTTGAGGTGGGTAGAGGTAAGCAGAGGTGAGACAGGAAGAGGTGGGCTTAGTTGAGCAGAGGTGGGTAGAGGTAAACAGAGGTGAGACAGGAAGAGGTGGGCTTAGTTGAGCAGAGGTGGGTAGAGGTAAGCAGAGGTGAGACAGGAAGAGGTGGGCTTAGTTGAGCAGAGGTGGGTAGAGGTAAGCAGAGGTGAGACAGGAAGAGATGGGCATAGTTGAGCAGAGGTGGGTAGAGGTAAGCAGAGGTGAGACAGGAAGAGGTGGGCTTAGTTGAGCAGAGGTGGGTAGAGGTAAGCAGAGGTGAGACAGGAAGAGGTGGGCTTAGTTGAGCAGAGGTGGGTAGAGGTAAGCAGAAGTGAGACAGGACGAGGTGGGCTTAGTTGAGCAGAGGTGGGTAGAGGTAAGCAGAGGTGAGACAGGAAGAGGTGGGCTTAGTTGAGCAGAGGTGGGTAGAGGTAAGCAGAGGTGAGACAGGAAGAGATGGGCATAGTTGAGCAGATCTATTGTGGAAGAGGAACAGATTTGGAGAGAAGTGAGATTGGATGAGAAGTGATGGACAGAGGTGGGTAGATATAGGTAAGCATAAGGTGAGCAAAGATAAGGAGAAGAGGTTGGGTTGAACAGAAGTTCCCATGAGGTCAGGAGGCCCTCTACCCAGGGCCGGATTATGCGGGGGGTGCAAGGGGTGTGCGCCCTGGGGCCTCCACCAAACATTGGGTTATGGACTGCTCCAGAGGGAATTTTCATTTTTTTGTCACGGGACCAGCAACAAAGCTATTGGCGGTGGGAGCGCCTGGGCAAGCCTTGTTTTGTTTTTGCAAATCTGCAAACAAAGCCACCACAAGGCAGGACCGAGAGTCTAGAGCAGCAAAGCCGCCGCCAGCAACGCTACAGGGATGGGTGGGTGCAGAGCTGTCAAACGGCGGCCACTCACTGCACATAAACCACCAAGCACAGCCACTGTAGGGAACTGTTTTCTGCTAGACCAACTGGCCGACACATCCCCCACCCAGAATGGCAAAGCAGGAGTTGCCGAACAGCACGCACCCGCACAAGGGACTCAATCTGATGTTCCAGTAAGTGGGCGGGTGCCAGACAGCCACCAATCAGTTACTTGGCTGGACTATTATTTTAAAGGAAAGGAAAAATACTGTACCTGGGGCTTCCAACAGATTTTGTGCCCAGGGGCCTTCACCACACTTAATCCGGCCCTGCCTCCACCCTATTTGGACTATTTGTGCTCACATGGCATCCTGTACAGAAAGGAGCTGCATATAACAAGAAAAGCTTACTGTATGAGGCCCTATTTTAAGGAGCACTATCATGAAATAGTCGAATAATAAAAATCCAAAGATATATGCGAGATAGCATGAGGAAAAGATCTTTAAAGCATAAGGAAACAAAGGATTTTGACTATCCTGGGTTTTGTTCCATGCCCCAGGGGATTCCTGACTTGAAATGCCCTGCCTTGAACCCCCCCCAGAATGCCCAGAAAAACTCACCCCTTCCCGGTCCAACGACACGAATGGTCATTGTCCATATTCAGAGCCGTTTGCTGTGCATATGTAATGCTCAGCAAATGGCTTTGTCATTTGGGAGTGCAGCAGCCGCATTCCCAGCAACGTGAGCGCTCCCTCCCCGGGCTATTTGAATGTGAAGATGCAAGGATTCAGCTGCCAGATGTTTACATCACCAAGGGTGCCAGGAAGCAAGACCCTGCAGGATTCACCTGCTTCCTGGCGATTCGGGATGTCCCTGGGGAAGACCCTGTGAACAGTTTAGGCACAAACTAGGGAAGATTCCACCCTCTGCTGATTGGTTCCTGCATTTATAAATTTAGGTGGTCTGAGAGTTGAGAAGCTGGACTTGAGTCATAGGAGGTTGGTGGCCAGTGCTGGGCTAGTGTAACAGTAGTTATCCAGGTTAACCAGCAGAAATCATTGTCAGCTTCAACTGTTTTCCAACATATGTCATATGTCCACTTATCTCACAGCACACCGGTTGGTAGCCAAGGGTAAGGGTTAATGGGATCACAGCATGGGGAGATGACAAGATGGTATCACAGCAGGCAGACACTCAACAGCAAGCTGGATAAAAGAAAGCATCAGCTTGTTTTATTGTTGCAGAGTCATGAAAGTTTTAATGCTTTAATCCTCGTCATGGTCAAATTCACAGCTCACAGTTCACAGGCCAATAAACTTGCAGAGATTTATAGAAAGCAAATACAGGAATACTCGCTTCATATGGACGTTACAGTGAAAGGGTGAAACAGGCCTGTGTCCATCAGCATAGACCACAGGTACACTTGCTTGTCAGCATGTTTTAGCATAGGTGCTAGGCAGTATTGTATTTCCCAATTATGTAGACCTTTTTCCAGAGGGGGATTCAGACAGCCACCACCCCACTTTGAGCTAAACACCACCTCGTAGTGGAGACTGTCTATGGGTTATCCCAGACTGGGACGCAGAATTGCCCAACGTCAGCAGAGGGGCCGTCAGACTGCCAGCGAGTAAAACACAAGGGGAACTTTTTCTCTATAGCATTCAAGCTCGGACTGTTTCCCAACACTAGGGCTTCTCCCTCACACACAGTCACTGCAGGGCAGGGCCTCAGCCATGTCTTACCGGAGTCTCAGGTACAGCGGCTTCCTCCTCATGTCCTGCCAGTCCCTTTGGATTCTCTCTACTCCTAAAGGGGCACCTCCTCTGTCACATCCTTGCCAGGATCCCCCTGGACTCATTTCCCTCAGGGTCCTCTCTGCATGGAATTCCCCACACATCTGTCTTCTCACTGTTCACTGCAACTCAGCGTGGCTCTGCTTCACTACAGCCACATCTTCCTCCTGGCTTACAACTGCTCCCGGGCCTCATCTCTGGAGTAGCCCCACCAACCATGTTACACGGGGAGGTTACACCAATCTTACCCTTAGCATGATTATAAACCTCTGCTCATAAAATGTTGCCTGCCATTTTCCCTCCAAAAGGCTCCCAACCTGTCTCAGCAGTTTCCTGTTGTTCCCCAAATGTATCTTGTGCCACCTGGACAGCTCTGAGCTATAATTCTGAGCTTGAATAGAATTCTGCTGAATTGACCACACTAGCAATGCTGGAATTGAGGCAGACCACTCACCTGGGGAACTTGGAGGTCAGGCTGGACGACTAGCCCCTGTAAAAGACAGAAAGACGCCCAGTTTCTAGCGTTGTTTCTCTATAGTAAAATATTTAACTAAAAACTGTAGCGCTATCAATCCTGATGGACCAGTAAAGAGACCATTTCAAACGAGCTGCATTCCCAAGAAATATAGTGTATGTATTTACTGGTGAGGAACCTGGAAGGTGCTGTGATATCACCAATGGAACATGGAAAGCCCATGGATTTGTATGATTTTTTTTTCATTCATCTAATGAATCACATAAAAAGATGGCCTGGGTGACCGCTTATGTAAACATTCACTTCAGATGCTGTACATGACGAGAGTTGTATTATTACCTCTAGGTTAATGGATTCCATAACTGTTCCAGTCAGCCATTGGCAATATACGGTATATATATATTTCAATTGTAGTGCAAAGCTGCATATACAAAAAAACGTAAGGAAGAGAATGAACATAGCATTAACAGATCTCCCTGTATTCTATTACAGGTAGTCACTCAAGAACAAGAAGGCTTTTTTAACCTTCTCACCCATGTCCAAGGAGCACGAATAGATGAGCAGAGATGCAGCATCCAGATAGTACACAGCAAAGGGGAGTCCGATGAAAAGGACGAAAGTAAGTGGATTATTCTATACTGCTATTACAGAGGTAAATGTACTTCATATATCAATGACATTTTATGTTCATATGTTTTTACATCGAGTTATTATTTTGGCTATCATTTGTATGCATATTTTGCAACTCCAAGCTGTATAAACTTGAAGGGGGGGGGGGGGGGGGGTTGGCCAAGACCCTACATCATGTACTCCAGCCCTCTCCTCAGGAGCCACCAACAGGCCATGTTTTGTGGATCTCCACATAGCTCTGCTGAGCACTAATTACATCACCTGTGCATCTGGGGGGACATACACAAAACCTGACCTGTTGGGGAGCTCTTGGGGAGCACCGTCCTAGATCAAGACGTGTAATGTTATTAGGCCGCTTGCTTTCCCCAAGCAGGAGATTTAACGCACTATGAAAAGTCTTTCAGGGGGGTGCAGCACTCTTGAAATTGCTAAGATACTGGGATGTGATCGGAATTTAGTGCTTACAGTCAACAAAAACTCAAGGTGTTGAGAAAAAAAAAAAAAAAAGATGCAGATAACTGGCAAAAATTTTACAAGAATCAAATGTGAAGTGACCAGGAATCAATTATCCTCCAGTGCTGTCATATTATAGAGCTGCCACCTTCCTGGAATGTCCAGGTGTACA
Source organism: Gastrophryne carolinensis (assembly GCA_027917425.1). Lineage (NCBI taxonomy): Eukaryota > Metazoa > Chordata > Amphibia > Anura > Microhylidae > Gastrophryne > Gastrophryne carolinensis. The sequence continues at coordinate 396,812,634 of CM051238.1, read as the reverse complement.
ACGTGTTCAGTGCTTAGAGGAGAGAGACATGGTCAAGGTAAGGAAGCCTGAAACCCAACGACCACTGAACAAGAGCTGAAATGTCAAGACTGGGCCAGGAAATATCTGAAGACAAATTTGAATTGAATCTTGATGGACCAGGATAAGCTTGTGGCAGAACCAGTAAGGTTGTTGGATCATTTTGTCCTGAAGATGTACTAAAAATCAGAATACTTCTCTGTAACGGTCACCTTCTTCGTCACCTGAACTCTCTCTCCCTCTTGACCTACACTGGATTGTGCTAATACCCTTGCTGGCCAAACTCCACTACGTTCCTATTTAGTGCCTTACCAGCAATCCCTTAACCCATTTAGTACCAGCTACATGGCCCCCATTTTATGTTAATTAACCTTTTATCTCCTGTCGCCAAGCAGGTATAAAAGGCTTCCAGTGGCAGGAGTAAGAGCAGAAGCCAGGGTTGTTATATGTGTGTTTTTTTCATTTAACCCTTTGTGTACTGGAAAGGGGTCAATGAGACCCCTATACCAGTTCACAACGCTTGGGGGGGCTGGCGGGTCACCTCCGGCCAGCGGGTGACTTGCCATTAACCCCCGGCCCTCATTAACTGCCTCCTCCAAAGTCCGGGATGGGGGCAGAAGAGCCCACGGCTCATATAGGCTATATAGGCTTGTAGCCTCCTGTGCCGGGGCCACCAAGGTGCAGATAGTAGTTATATTTTATTTGAAAATGTAGTAAAGCCCTCTTTTCATAAATAATAATTACAATTTATTATAATATATAATATTTATAATTTTTATTATTTAGTTTAAAAAAACACATAAAAGTTTTAAAAATATATATTTTTTATATTTGTACCCCAAAATATTTCTGCACTGAAAAAAATACAAACAAGACATTTCATGTTAAAGCCCAAACTCTGCCGAAAAAATTATATATATCTCCTGGAAATTCCTGCAAAAACCACAGTTAAAAATGTTGAAAACTGGCCTGTCAACAGAGGGTGACAACATCTCAAGTAGGCTGGCAGTAAAATTGGTTAAAATGACCTATACATGTTGGATATTGTTCTGTTTGGGTGACCTTGCTTTTTCAGAATTAACTTGTTTTTTCTTGTTTGAATATTGTTATTTTAGTAAAATGTGGCTTTGATTCTGTTTTTTTTATTGTTTTTTTTTTTTTTTTTTTTTTTTTTTTTAGGGAAACCCTGTGCAACCGAAGAATTCATCGAGGGATTACTTCCAGAAAACTGCGCCCAAACCTGGTACGCCTAGAAAGCTTGATGTGTGTACTGGGTACTTCCAGAGAATATTTTGTTGGTGGGGGTATTTTAAATGTAAAGGGTTGTTTTCCTTGAAAAGCTGCAAGGTGCACATAGCTTAGTTGTATTTTATCTGAAAATCTCCTAAAGCACTGTTTAAGTTTTGGGGAGTCTCCTGGGCAGGAAAGGGTACCGTTGTAACTGGGAGAAATGGGGCATTTACATGCAATATGATTTAATTGGAAAACCCACATTTTTTATTAAATAAAACACTACACATTGTAAAAATGTGTTTTTGCCCTTTAACCCTTTTAAGTGCCAACCTACCGAGAGATTTTGCGACCCTCTGTTGCCAGACCATTTTTCACTATTTTGCGCTATACTAACTGTGATTCTTGAAGGGATGTCCCAGGAAAATTTAATATTGATTTTTTCGCATGTCTCGTTTGCCAATTTTTTTAGTGTATTGTGCATTGTGTATTGTAGTGTAAATTTTAAAACCTATTTTTCATTGATTTTTTAATCACAATTTAGTATTCTGTTAAATGTTTATTTTTTAGTATTTCTCCAGTTATCATTAACCACCAAGTTTTTAACAGTTCTAGTACAGAACATATTGAGAAATGGTTTAAAAGAGATTGTTAAAAACATAAAACATGACATTTTAACCTCAAACTCAGCAATAGTCTGAATTTCGGATTTTAACTAAAGGTCTTTTTCAGGGTACGCATAAAGAAAAGCAAAAAAAAAGGTAATTACGCTTTGAAATTGGAAGCAAACTATTCATACAGGTATCCCAACCTGTGAAGACCATTTTTAATCCCTCTGATTACATATAACCAGTTTTGGAACAGACTGCTTTACAAACCCCATCTAGGACAGTCGTTAAACAGGTTTACTCTTCAGGACAGAGCACATTGCTATCATAATGGCAATAAAAAGGCATGCACAAATTGTAGACAATTATAACCGTTAGAAGCGTGGACCTGTCCTACAGAGCAAAAGCCAAAACAGTCAAGATGGTAGTCTGAGAGTTTCCGAGACACTCAAAAGGCATTTGTAAACTGGAAGAAATTGTGACAAGGAGAGGTATGACAGACCAAAGACCAATACTAAATAATATATGTTTTTGAGAGTCAACTGTATGCACAGCATAACGAAGCATAAATAAACAAGTTTCCATTTCAACTATGAAAAGCAGACTTCTTTCTGCAGGTTTGGCAGTATAAGACAAATCTTATTGCCAGAAGACTTGTCTGGGCCAAGCAGTACCTCCAGAGTACTACTGAAGAGGGTGTAAAGAATGAAAGAAGGTCTTATGGACTGATGAATCATAGTGTGACTTCTTTTGTACATCGCACAGTGTTTTTGTATGTTGTCGAGTAGGTGAACATCAACTGTGAACGAAGGAAGAGGAAACGTGATGGTTTGGGGCTCCTTTGTTGAATCTAGTGTTGGCAACTTGCACAGTGTGACTGGCACACTGGACATACCACAGTATTTTTTACTCCCAGTAAGCCAGGGTTAAACCCAAAATGAGCTTGTTTGGGATGAACTGGACCGAAGGGTGCACATTCATGGGAACTTCTACATCAGTGTGCAGGACAAACTTCTGAACATTATCTGAATGCACCTGTGCGTGATACCCCAGGATCCCTAATTTGTTTACCTCACTCCACAGTCCCACATCGCATGTGCAGGGTTTCAGAAAATCCAAATAGTTTGTGTGAATATTATCCGGCAATCTATTCTGAATTAATGGACTAGCAGAGCTCCTCCCATCAGCCGCTCCTTCCAGCTGCGTGTGCACTGGTCATTCAGACAGACAGGCCTGATGTGGGAGTGGGCATTGGCCAGAGGGGTGCAGGGCCCCACAATTGCAAGGTGAAATCACCCAAAATGCATGTTTTTCCAGTAAACTGGGGGATTTCACACAGCAGGGCAATTTCGTGAAGAGGGTATTGGGTGGCCCTGAAGAGGGTATTGGGTGGCCCTGATGTCTTTTTGGTTTTGGTCTATTTTAACTTGTTTACTGAGTGAAACCTAAATCATTTAAGACATTTTTCTACTTTATAATCAGGCTTTTTGGGTGTTGCAGTTTGGTGACATTTTCCTGCTGTGGCTGCTAAAGGTCAGATATAATATCTTCAATCCCCTACTCATGAGCTATAATGCCATTCATATTTGGGGAGTCCAAAGCCCAAATATTCTGGTGAATTAAGGTACCCTGTGTCCCTGGCAGGGTTACAAAATGACTCCTTACCTTCCCCAGGATCCAGCACGGTTCCACCACACTGTGCCTGCTCCTGTCTGCCTATTCAAGTAAATGGGTGGACAGGGCAAGATCCGCCATGTACTCTGTGTATTCTGTTTAAGATGGCAGTGCCCAGGACCCCAATCACCCAGCGGACTGTGCTGTGCAAGGTAAGTCTTTTTTTTTTGTAACCTTAGTTCTAGGCAGGGTGGGAGGAAGGGGTTACCTACGCAATTTTAAGTTTATTTTGGTGAGCTGCTGAAAGCTTCTCTGCATGTTTTGCTATGGGCTGCAGAATTCCCATCCAGGCACTCGCATAGTGAAGCTGAATTTATATGGAACTATACTTTTTGGTGAAATGCCTTAAATGTTTTTGCCTCTACTGAGCAACACTAAGAATGATAGATTAATAATTATAAGCTTAAAGTGGACCAACAGTCAAAAATGACTTAAACCAGACCATCGCAACAAACAGTGCTCATATGCCCCCCTCCCCAGGGCTATTTAGATTGCTACACATAAAAAATCATTTACCTTTTTCTAACTCCTGCTGTGGTAAATTTTAGAAACAAAATGATGGCGCATGTATCTACGGCTGCCTACAAACAGGAAGTGCTGCTGGGTTTACTGGTACCTTGCATTGTCAGTTATGTCAGTTGAAACCAGGCAGCAGCATTTCTGAGATGCTGGGAGAGGAAGCTCCAAAAATGGCTGCTACCACTAGAAAATCGGTGAGGTGGCGTTTCAGCTTTGAGTGGATGCAGAAGCAAATGCTCCTGACAATGCTTCAGTATCATGCATTCTGATTGGGCAGGGGAGTTTGGGGAGTTTTTTGTGCAACTATGCCAGGCTGTTGGTCCAGTTTAAACATCTGAAGGCAAAATGATATCATACCTTAATGTGTGACAATTTAGTTTACTAATCTAATTATAATTTTTAACACCCATTTACTCCTAGCTCAGGGCATTCCTCCCCCAGAGATGAATCTCTTAATGGACATGTTGGCACAATCACAAAGCCGCAGACTGGACGATCAAAGAGCAGATTTCATCCAATCTACAGGATTTCCAGACACCATGCCCACCCGAAGGCTATCAAATGACAATGGGGCCCTCAAGGTGAGCAGTGTGACACAATGACATGTTCTGCACCGTATCACCCACATACACACATATACACACACACCACTAGGGTCAGTGATGATTGGAGCACTCAAGGAATCCAGGAACAATATCCAAATGGCAGTCATTTCTTGTTTAAAATTCTTAACCAAAACACATGTCTTCTCCCTTGATGACGGGGTCCTACATGACTCTGAAATATGAGTTCATATACCGGTAAGTAGATTAAACTAGACAGGTGCCAGTGGATATTGTTCTTTACTATTAAGCATTGATTTGCAATAGGGAAGTCACTACATACTGGAAGTTGGATCTTGAACCAATCACTAATAGCAAAGTTAGGACGGAAGGCTTGAAAAGCTTAATGGCAGTTGCTGAAAAGTTATGGAAAACTCAATATCTGTGATTCAGGAGAAATATTTCCAACCTAATGTCTGTCTATTAAAGACCTCCAACAAAACAGGCTCGATTCAGAGAGACAAAAAAAAAACTTCCGTTTTAGTTCCGATCTGTTTTTTTTGGAAATGTTTCCGTTCTTGTATGAGCGTACGAGCGATTCTATGCATGCATTGAAAACCTTCTGTAAAGTTTCCGTCCGTTCGTACGGCAGATTACGAATACGAGGATGTTATTTTCCATCCAGACTTTTCCGTTTCATTTTCTCATGTTAGAACGTAGGCTTTTGTTTTTGCCCTTTTCCCATCGTATCCTCCAACGAATCCTTTAAGTTTCCCGTTAGTTTCTGTTTCCCTTTTTCAATAAATAATCGTCCAGACGGAAATCCTTACAATCTTGTGCCTGCGCACTACAAACTTAACTCATTAAAGTGCTCGCCTACATATTTGCCACCCTCACTTCTACTACAATGTTTAGCTAAATCACTTAGCACTATCCTCCATTTTCCCTTTTGGACCCTTAAAGCTCACCCAAACCACTTAGCACTATCCTCCATCTTCCCTTTTGGACCCTTAAAGCTCACCCAAATAACTTCTCGGCTAGGTTCTTCTTCCATTTTAGCCCCCTAAAACTTACCCATATCACTTCTCGGTCATGTGAATGTTCATCTTTAAATATTTCTGGGCCCATTAGTTTTGTGTTAATGTATTTTGTAAATGAAATGACAATGTAACATTTTTTTTTGGATTCCATCATAAAATATAACATTTGTAAAAATTTTGAATATTTCAAATTTTTACAACTATAAAAAACAAAATACATAGCAATGGCAGCCCACCGAACATTATTCTTCATCTGTGGTCCCCAACGAGTTGCGCAGCTCCTGCATCTCGCCCACCAACTGAAGGACCCTGACACTCAGTTGTGCCACTCTGGCACGTGTGGTCCCTGTAAAAAAACGTAAATTAAAATATTGGTATAACCTTGTTGGGGTCATACTGCAGTGCCCCCCCCCCCCCCCGTATGGTCCAAACACCTAAATCTGGACTTCCAAAGCAAGAGGGCCCTCGCCACCATGGGCCGGGTTTTGCATAGTGCCCGATTAGAGAACCCCTGGCCCGCATTCTGCAGGCAAAGAACGGGCATCAGGAGCAAGGGCGAGTGGCACATCTTGCAGTTCCTGCAAACCAACTAAAACAATAACTCCTACAACAAATTAAGATTCAAGTTCAACAATCCAAATATAATTCACAAAGGACATAAATGTCCAAAACATATTCAACAATAGCAATCCGAGCCCTCAAAGGTCGGAAATGAAATGGATTTATAGGGTGGTGATCCGTTGGAAATCAGCTCTCTGAATCAGACAGAAACCATCCCAACAACGGAAGTTATCTGAACGAACGAAAAACTTCCGTTCATCGAAAGCGCATTCCCGAACTTTCGTACGAATGAAAAATGAACGAAAAAAAGCAAAAAAATGACAAACACCCACCAAAACTTTCACAGACAGCTACGGAAGTCCGGACGAATGTGTCTCTGAATCGAGCCTTATATGTATTAATGGTTTTGGAGATTGAGTCCCTTGGTGTCAGGTGCTAGAGGCTGCCCCTCGCATCAGTCACAGTAACTGTGCACACCCTCTTCATGTGCAGCAATGGATAATATGTGTGACAGGCAATGCCTTGGTATGACTCTTCTATTGCATTGAAAAGAGTTGGCACGTGGCGTGAACAGGGTGGTAATATTTGTACATGTTTTGGGGTTTAACAAGGAAAAAAGTTAAATTCGCTTGTGGGGACAATGACTGACTTGCCCACGAATTTACATTGAAAAAGAATCACAAAACACAATATTAAAACACAAAAACATTAAAACGATAAATGTGAGAAATAGACTAAAACGGCTAAATGCAAAAATCACAGGTGGCCTAAAGCTTGACACATCAGTGTAGCAACCCAAAAGCTTGCCTTAAAAGACAGGCTCATAATTTGTAATCTTGCTGTTTTAAAAGCTGATATTGGCCCTTGGCAAAATTAAAAGTGGGATCCTCAGTTCTGAAATATTGTACCACCAACAAAGTCACATTCAGTAAATGTAAGTCCCTGGCTTCCTCCTTTATGTGCTTAGACCCTATTATCCTTTCCTCATGCATATTTACAATCCATGACAACCTACTGGCATTTTTCCAGTGGTGACAGCATTCGCCATGTGTTCCCAGTATCTAATGTCCTCCTCAATTACTCCGGGCATAGCCTATGTCTGTCTCGCTAGTGAAATAACAACAGTGGATATCTTTTGTATGGGCAAAAGTGAACTTTACACTGCTCATCAGTACCCAAGATAATAGCAATAATAGTCTGCTAATTCATGATTCACAGCGTCCCAATTCTGGATGCCATGCTACCTAACTTTCCATGTGAATGCTGAAATCAGACTAAATGATAATCACGTATGCGCCTCTGCGCAGAGCCAGCTTAAGAGTGTTGAAAGCCCCTGGGCACAAAGCATGGTGGAGGTCCCCAGTAGAGTATGTTTTTTTACTTCAAAATAATAGCGCAGCCAAGTAACCGATCAGTGGCCACTCACTTGATCCTTCCTGCCATTCACCCCCACCTCTCTGCAGCCAGCACGCACTTCCTCTCCCTCCTCCCAGACTCTCGTTGTCCCCGCCACTGTTCACTGTTGCCACCTCTCTCCACTCATTGTAGCCAACATGCATTTGCTCTCTCAGATTCGTGTCATTTGGCCGCAGTGCTTCAGAAAGAAAGTGCTAGCTTCTGCTGTGCTCCAACCCGCCTTCAGGGGAGAAACAAGCTCTGAAGTTTTTTATTCCACCTTGTGGCAGCCTTGATTGCAGTTGCAGATTTTCATAACCAAACCAAGGCTTGCCGGTGCAGGTGGAGGGCTACCACCTCTGACCATCACACCCACCAGCCCCCATACCATCCCTGCAGGAACTGCACAAACGTAGAATCAAGACTCGGGCAGAAAAGATACTTTGGGATCCCTCCCACCCTGGACACGCCCTATTCCAGCACTTACCATCTGGGCGGCGTCTTGCGGTACCAGCCTGCAGGACTTCTATGTCTAGGAATGGTTTCTTTCTTTTGCCTGTCCACATACTCAATAGCCAGGCATCATAGGCCCAGGCTCAAGCCGGTATAATTTGCACTTTGGAAGAGTATCTATGTCTGTATCTCTGTTTCTATGTTCCCCTTCCTATGTTACTGTAAGTGTAGTTAACTGTTAACTGTTTTTTGCACTGTGTATATGCCAAAAAGAATTCCTTGTTCATCTCACGATGTACTTGGCGAACAATACATTGAATTGAATTGACAGATTTATTGCTGGCCTGCCACCTGTCAGACTGCAAAACCCAGACCAGACCATAACTCAATGGTTGGTGAAGGCCCCTTTTGCAGTGCAAGTGGTGAATTGGTTGCTGCCCAGGATGGACTAGAGAGCTCCAGCGGGGGGGGGGGGGGGGGGGGCTATTCCCTTTGCATGGCATCTCAAAATGTGATTCCCCCTAGGAAAGCTACTGCCCAGACCAAAAGTCATTTTGGCCTAATGCAGTCCAATATTCATTTTGCCCTAAATTGGTGCCGGATTGCACTGTGATAGTTGCGGGGGGAAATGACATTGCTAGAGCCCCATGCACAGACCCCCGCAAACCTCACTTTCACTATGCGGTCCCGCACCCATCTAGGGTGCTTTAATAAAAATTCAGATCAATATTATGCTTGTCGGTTGGACCCTTCCTTGATTAATTGCTGTTTTCATGCTTTTTGTCTCCATTCAGAATAAAGCATAAATTTCCCTTTACCTGCCTACCCTAGTGTCTGTATCTGGAAGACCATAATCACCAGTCAAGATCCCCATACACTATTTCAGGAATGTTTCAAGAACCTGAAGTTAGGAAAGCTTACTTACCTGACATGAGTTATTTGTTCTGATATTAGTCAAACTGCTTCATTTCAATTCAAAATAAATATTATAAAAAAAAATGAGGAGCCACTGAAATTATTCAGCAGAAGCAATGCCAGAAAAACCATTACCTAGTTGATCCAACAATTGGATTTTTTTGTGAAAATAAAGGCATTGTGTGTTAAAAGTAGTGGGAAAGCGTAGTGTGAAAGGTGAATGTTATACAATTTGAATGTGAGACTGATTATGGAGAAGGCAAAGATTGGGACACACTTTTTGTATGAATGAATGGGCTCCTTGCCCCTAATGCTATGACCTCTGCAACCCTTGCTGCAGACATAATTGTGACCAAAAACAGGGATTTTAGGGCAATGTTCCATTGTGAACAATTTTCCAGAGGTACAAACGGATCCCTGGCTAGAAAATCCAGCACCACGCACAGATCCCACTGCGGCAAAAAATTCTCTTCTCGGAGGCCTCATCTTCAGTACTGGTTTGAAGAATTGGTTGACCAAAGGCTCCGCCACCCATCTCTCACCGACATCTGGCTCTTCAATGTTCTCAACCCCAGACCTTTTTTTAGACCCCTCTGTCGGAAGTCCAGAATATTCTTGATGGATTGGAGATTACTCTCCTGGCCTTGTGACAGCAAAAAGGTCATAAAGGTTTTCCAGATCCTATGGTATACCCTGTTTTCCGAGCTTGTAATAATGTTTTTATTACTTGGTCCAAGCATATTTTGTTGAAGATATCGTTGTGCAAGGCTGTCCGGATTCTGCCTTGATAGCATGTCTGCTATTGCATTCCTCATGCACGGGATGTTTGTGGCTGACAGTAGGGGTACCTGCGAGATTGCCCAATGCATTATAGGGACTAACTCCACCATCATTGCTGCACTGTCTGTGGACGTATGTGCATGCTGTCCTGTTGTTCATCTGTAACATTACTTAACGTCCCGCTATTTTCTGCTGGAGTACTCTCAATGCCTGTCTGGCTGTCCTGATTTCTGTAACACTGCATACTTCTCTTAATGTCCCTGACAACTCAGACAACTCAGACATCTCTCACTGCAACATGTTTGCTGTCATAGAACCAGGACTTTAAATACTGGCGAGCCCTGCGCTCCATTGTCAGTTGGTCCCTTCTCCTGCCTGTTCCTGAGTTTCAGTCTTCCATTCCTGTGTACCGACCTGGCTTGTTCCTGACTACGCTCCTGCTCTCCTGACGACCTTGGCCTGTTTACGACTTCGATCTTGTTCTGCCTGCCCACGACCTCGGCAGTCCAGCTCTGGTCTGTCTTCTACCCAGAACTTGTCAAAACCCACTCCTAGGTTGCCTGACCTGGGGCCTTCCTGCAGCCCATCCTATCCTCAGCTTTAGAGGCTCTAGTGAAAACCAGGTTGGTCCTTAGATTCCAGGCTTCCCGGTCGAGAGGTGAGCCAGTTCTTAGTCTCCGCAATCAGGGTTCACACATTTGCATACTGCTCCTTGACCTTTTTGGCGGGCATCTGAATTCACCACGAGCCATGAAACTGGGCGCAAGTAATGCCAATTCCGCAGATTTTCTGGATTGGTCAACCATTGTAGACACTTCTTCATCCCTGCATCTAGAAATATTTATTATTTCAGTGACCTCATCTCCCACTGCAGTAAGAACCCCCACTGAAACTTTCTCATGTTCCTTTGGGCCCAACGTACCATTGGAAATGTGGCTGCCAGCGTTCAGATAATTTTCATGCAGCACCTGGCAGACATATGTGTTTTCTTCCTGGTCCGTTTGCTTGACCACTCCCATCTTCTATCGAGGTCTGTACATTGTTGAAGACTACACCCGATTAGGTTAGAACATGAGTGGGCCCCAGATGGCTCTTTTCCCAGTTCACTAACCATGAGGCCTTCAATAGGATTTCCCTTTCCTATATTAACAGCTGTTTGTCTTCTGCCACCAGTAGCAAATCATCTAGATAATGAAACAGAAGAAGACTGTTAAGAGAATTTGAGAATGTGCGAGGAGAAGTTGAAAGGCCAAATCTCAAATTTCAGGAATTTCTGATGCCCCTTGCTTATGGGGACATTTAAATAGTCATCCCTTTGATCGCCTGATAGGAGCGTATCGATCTCCGTGATCGCCTGAGCTATAGACTGTAATGATTCCATGTGGAAATGATGCACTCTGATATTCCCGTTCAGGCCCCTTAGATCTATAACTGGCCTGAACCCGCCTATCTTCTAAAAAGAGATTTGATTAATAACTCTCCCTCTTCTCTCCTTCTGGGACTTGTGCCATTGCCACCTGCTTGAGCATATCCAGCAGGGATTGTGGGATTCTTGTTTCTGTAAAATGTGCTGATGGGGGTTTTACCTTAAAAGGCAACTTGTGACCTTTTTCTATCGTCCTCAGCACCCAACTGACTTGTATTCTTGTGGCCCAGAAAGGAAACCAGTGTTTCAATCTTGAGCCTACTTGTCCTTACTGGACCTGCCTCCTGTCAAAACGTTGTTGTTCCTGTCCAGTTGCTGAGGTGGTCCTCTTGCATCCTCTAGCTGGGGTGGTTTGTCCTGATCTCCAATTCCTGATAAAAGGCACCCCCGCCCTGTAGGGTCTGGTATCTCTAGATTTAGTCTGATTAAACCTTCCAGTAGGTCTTGCCAATTGTGTTTTTCGGTCTTGGGGAAGGAGGTCTGACTTCCCTCCTGTTATGACAGAAATAGCTTTCTTCAATTTTGGTTGGGATTTTGGTCTAATTCTGTTTTGAGACTGGGTCCGCTGCCCAGGCCTTTAGCCAGAGTGCCCGCCTTGCTGGCATTGCTCTTGCTGCTGCTCTAATTGTGTCTATACACGTCTCGCCCATAAAATCAGAAGAAACCTTTAGTACCTTTAAAGCAGCTAACCGGGGGTTGAACCTTCTTCACGCTGGACCATTTCCACAATATTGGTTATCCATGCCTACTGAGCTCTGAGGGTGACATGCAGTTCCTATGGATGTATATGCTTTCTTTAAAGTGGGCCAACAGTCAAAAATGAATTAAACCAGACCAACACAGCAAACAGTGCTCATATGCATCCTTCCCCAGGGCAATTTAGATTGCTGCACATAAAAATTAATTTACCTTTTTCTAACGCCTGCTGGGATAAATTTTAAAAACAAGATGGCTGCTCACGGGCTTGCAGGCCACCTGCAAACAGGAAGTCGTGCTGGGCTTCCTGTTACTGTGCATTTCAGTTGGCAGAGAAAGCTCCAAAATGGCCACAACCTTTCCTTTCTAACTGTGCCAGGCTGTTGGTCCGGTTTAAATCATTGTCCACCTTCCTGTCCACTACGTCCCTAAAAGAGATGCTGTCTTCTAGTGGCAATGTCAGGTGTCTTGCAAGCCTCAACACTGCTGTATCCACTGCCAGAGCTTCCTCTAGTTCCCTTATATCTTGCTTCCTAAAGGGATACAGTTTATTTATCTGGTTCTTTGGAGATTCCTTCCTGGCCAGCTGAGGGTAATATTTGTCCTCCACTCCTCTTCTTCCGCCTTTTCTTGCCAATTCAGTACTTCCTTAACTGCTGCAATAATGGCTTTTCCAGAGAGAAGTCAAATCTTCCTTTGTCTAAAGACTGACCCTCCGTCTATTCCAGAGATGCTTGGGTCAATGCACCAGTATCTGCCATGTGCTATCTAGCTTCCATCTCCTCCCTGATAGCTCTACTCATGGCTTCATAATTATCATCAGAGGGTCCAAGCTGTGTCATGTGCTCCATCCAGCAACTATTGCACACCTATTTCCTCTGCATTGCCTCCCAATAACAAGCCCAACATGCTCTTGTAAGTTCTGCCGAAGGTGATCTTTCAAGTGTCGATCGCCTTCTAAAAGAAGATCTGGACCTAAATTGCGACCTGCTACAATAATGCGGTATCATTGGGCTGTTTAAAACTCGTCCCATGACCCAGATCTTCGCCTTCCGGGTCGTGTGCTCCCAGAAGTAATCCGGCTGGCCACGCCTAACACTGTCTCCCTCTGTATTTCAGAATACTCTCATGAAGCCAATAGGGCAATTGACAAGAAGGGGGCGGCACCGACTCAATTATAAAAACTAGGTGCACTGCCCTGTGGGTTACACCCTAAATCAACCAACAATCCCAAATGGAGTGGCCTCCACCCACCCCAATATTTGTCCCCACAGAGACTGACACTTGCACTCAAAATGTCATAATCTTAGTCAAATTTATTGTAATAACATTAAAAACAGGATTAAAAACACAAATACTGTGCCATAAGTGGATGCACCACCAGGGGGAGCCTTCCCTCTAACCTAATCTAAACATTCCAAACCTCTAATCAATCTATGTAAAAAAAAATATATATAATATCATGTAATATAGTAATAATCTAAGAAAGTGACCCACTTAAGGGGGCTTGGAATGCCCCCCTCCAGCCGAGGAGAGCTACTGAACACTGGCCGTGAGCAAGAGTCGTTCTGACTCGAAGCGCGTTGGTCGCAGACCCCGGGGGGGGCCACCCTGTAAGATGTACACGTGAGCACTTTCCTTATTGGTTGTATTTCGTGATTTTTGCACCCTGTATTCCTGGGTTTATTATATTGCAGCGTAATAGTAAAAGTCTTTTGTTTACTTGAGATGTATGCACTTGAATAGGCACGGTCACTTTATTAGATTATTACTATATTACATGATATTATATATATTTTTTTTTACATAGATTGATTAGAGGTTTGGAATGTTTAGATTAGGTTAGAGGGAAGGCTCCCCCTGGTGGTGCATCCACTTATGGCACAGTATTTGTGTTTTTAATCCTGTTTTTAATGTTATTACAATAAATTTGACTAAGATTATGACATTTTGAGTGCAAGTGTCAGTCTCTGTGGGGACAAATATTGGGGTGGGTGGAGGCCACTCCATTTGGGATTGTTGGCCTCTGTATTTCAGGGCATGCCCTACTCAATATGGTAGCCGTTCCCCTCCACTGCCTACCACAGTGAAGCAGAGACACTCTGCCTCATACAAGATGGCTGCGGCTTGGCACACTGCGCACGCATGGCCTTGAGCCGGGTTCTGTGCAAACACCCTAAAAATCTCCTCCTCGTGCAGCTCCCGCTGCAGACAAAACCCAATCTCTGACTGGGAGCCATAGAGAGTGAGATAGGAAAAGGAATACCAGGAAGGGGAGGGGCAGAAATGTATAGGGGGCTACTGTCCTAGCAGGATTAAACCTTTAGCATGACGCCATGGAGGCGCCAGGAATGTAATACCCATCAAGGACAGAAGGTTTAAGGGACACTGTAGGCAAAGTGCATAAACAATCATTCACTTCATCATGGCTGCACTCTCTCTTCCTGTCAAAACGCAGCTGCTCCTGGAACTAGAAACAAGTCACAGAGTAGTGGCACACCCCCTGCATTTCTTTGCTGCAGACCACCAATCATACGTCTTGCCTGGTGTTCTGTAGGTTAACCTCCGTTTGTCAGCTCAGCCATCAGCGTGTACCTCCTCTCTCCCTCTCCTCTTCCCCCACTCATGCCTTTCACCCTGGGCAACAGTCGCCGCATATAAATATCCACCGTTGCTAATTAGCGTTGTACTCCCACTAGCACCTAATTAGCACTTGAATCGCCTGTGGCTGCCTCTGTGGTTGTACAGTAGTTGTGATTTGGTGTAAGACAATACGTGCACCAATAATCATTGCACTAGTGTGTATAAGCCGATTCTAACCAATGCATTAGAACACTGGTAATAGTTTATAAATGCACATGTGTTTATATATTAACACAATAGCACAATATTACCCATTAAGCTGATTATCATGCAGCATCACAGAGCCAAGGACCACGGCCACATGCTTCAGAAAAATGTTTAATATAAAACTATAAATCTCGATATCTCGGCCATTTGTTCTTCACTTTAAAAATGAAAAACAGTTTAAGACACTGCCAAACGTAGCCCGACACAATGGTCTAACAATTGCATTTGACTATAGAGGCCCTTTAAGAGAGCCACTCCAAAGACAGCAACCTGAGGAACAACTACCTACAATTATGCACCGATTTCCATAGGAAAGTCAAAAGAGATTATTGCTTCTGTCAACTGTCAACCAACTCTGAACAAAGGCAAAGTTAGAGATTCTACAGTATTTAAAAATCTCTAACACTTCTTAAAGTGGACCAAAATCCAGGGTTTTGACTATCCTGGGTTTTGGTCCTTGGCTCTGGGGCACTGCGATTGGGACTGCCCCGCTGTGTGAAACCCCCCAGGTCACCTGAACTAACCACCTCCTGTCCAATCAGCACGCTCAGATCCACTCGTCTAAGGATCGTCTCGGCTCTAGGTGAGACTAGCCGAGTCCTGACAAGCGGGTCCAAGTGCTCCGGCGGCCACATCCACGCCACCCTCTAACAGGGAGCATGCCCGCGCCAGCCATTCACAAAAGCCTGGTGTGCGCCCTTAGCGAGTTTACTGGACGACCTGGGGGGTGTTACGCAGAAGGGCATCCTGAATCTAGACTCCCCAAAACATTGATTACTAGAGCGATTGCACTATTTCAGGGTAAACACTATATACTTCTTGCATTATCTTGTTCATGCCTAATCTTATCACCAGATATGGACTTTTGCTAATGACTTTACTGCTATTGAATGATCATGTTCATTTGAGCAATTATTAATGCTGACCTAAACCCAGCGTAATACAGTATTTGCTGTTTAGTGGCCATAATAATGTCTTACCTCCTACTCGTTTAGTAGTTGCATGGATGTCTGCTTATTATGATGTAATAATAGAAACATAGAAGGTTGACGGCAGAAGGAGACCATACGGTCCATCTAGTCTGCCCTTATGTGTATACTGTATGTTATCTTTATCTTAGGATAGATGTGTGCTTATCCCAGGTATGTTTAAATTCAGTGACTGTTGATTTTTCAACTACCTCTGCTGGAAGTTTGTTCCAAGCATCTACTACTCTTTCTGTAAAAGAATATTTTCTAACATTGCTCCTGATCTTCCCCCCGACTAGCTTCAGGTTGTGCTCCCTTGTTCTATCATTAAGCTTCTTCTTAAAAACACTTCCCTCCTGAACCTTATTCAATCCTTTCACATATGTAAAGGTCTCAATCATGTCCCCCCTCTCCCTTCTTTCCTCCTGACTGTACAAATTAAGTTCTTTAAGTCTCTCCTGATTTTTGAGTTTTTGAGTTTTAAGTTTAAGTCCTTCCACCATTTTCGTTGCCGGCCTTTGGACACGTTCTATTTGAATAATGTCTTTTTGCAGGTAAGGTCTCCAGAACTGCGCACAGTATTCTAGCTGTGGCCTCACCAGGGCTCTATACAGCGGCATCACAACCTCCCTCTTCCTACTGGTGATGCCTCGAGCTATGCAGCCGAGCATCCTGCTTGCTTTTCCCACTGCCTGGCTACACTGTCCACTCATCTTGCAGCTATCAGTAATCAGTACCCCTAAATCTCTCTCCTCCGAGGTCCTGGCTAACACAGTGCTGCCCATACGGTACTCAGAGCAAGGATTCCTTCTACCCAAGTGCATAATGAGCTTGCAATTGTAAATATCATACAATATCTTTTGTATTGTGCACAATATATAAATTTTTCAAATCGTTATTCTTTTGTGGTGTGCCACACTAATTTCTGAAAAATTATTAGTACTAAGGCCTCGATTGAATAAAGGTAGAAAAAAATTCTCATGGTAGTAAAAAATTCAATTCATGAGAAAAAAGCCTGAGAATGTCACTGTTACTGAATCACCAGAAAAAAATAAAATGAAAGTCAATGGTACTTTTTACTACTAAGAAAAGTAGAGAAGCGTTTACTCCTTTCTACACTGTAGTAAAAGCTGCCATTGACTTTCATTGTCTTTTTTTCTGGTGATTCAGGCTTTTTTTCTCATGAATTGAATTTTTTACTACCATGAGAATTTTTTTCTACCTTTATTGAATCGAGGCCTAAGAGTCCAACTGGGTATCGGTCTAGGTGTACGCACCCACTTACCTTAAAAGCATTTTAATAAAAAATACTGCCTATAAGGTGTGCTATACCAATGTCTCCTGTTCCTCTAACACTTCTTTACAGGAGACGGAAGCTGCGCCTGGTTCCCAGGTGGAAGTTCCTTTTTCCTCCGGTGATGACTATTTCAGCTTCATCAATCAAGTTCACAGTCGGCACCTAGAGAAGATGCTAAAAAATCCTGGAGGGCGCAAAAAGCCATAAAGATTATTAACATGTCAGCCAAACTCTGGACTTTTTCAAGCACTTTTTCATTCATAATGTATCAATCAGAAATAGGAGGCTTAGTCTGTTTGTGAGGACAAAGTGAACAAATTCCAAATGAAACTTTTAAACTAGTAATTACTCAACTTCCTTTTTGGATGCCACCAAGAGATGGCAAATATATTGTTAACCTTTTTTTTTATTGTGAGAACCAATGGAGGCCAATCTGTTTTATACAGAAATCCCAAAACACAGAGTTTCCTATACAGAAATTCCAAACTCCACATTGTCCTACCTAAGAGTGTCAGACTTAAAGTGGACCAACACCCAGGATTTTGACTATCCTGGGTCTTGGTCCACTTCAGTGGGGCACCCCCGATCGGGGTGCCCCGCTGTGTGAAACCCCCCTGATCACCCTAAAAACTCACCTCTCCCCGCTCCCAGCGACGACGGACAAGGGATTTGACAGCCGCGGACAAGCGGCTCCTCCGCCGCCGCGCGTCCCTCTTGACGCGCGCGCGCTCGCGCCGGCCATTCACAGACGGGCGGCGTGGGCGTGCGCACGCCTAGAGGGACGCGAGGGAGACGGCGGCGGGTAAGGGGGTTTGGGGTGTTTGGGGGGGTTTCACCCCGCGGGACATCCCGATCTCGGATGTCCCGCGGGGAGGGAGGTGATGGTCCACATTAAAGCGGACCTTCACCCTGAATAAGAGCCTATCTTATATGTTTCCCACACCCTGTACATACAGATTGCTCACATTAAAAATCATCCTACCTGCATCTACTGCATGTTATGAGCCTTTAAACATTCAAGATGGCGGCTCATGGGACATCAGGCAGCCTGCAAACAGGAAGTGCCTTCTGACTGTGCTGCTCTGCGTTCTGGGATTGCTGACCTTTTCCTGACCCCAGCTCTGCTCTGTCTGAGCAAAGCACAGCTATAACCCGCCCCCTGTACTTTATCCCACTCTCCTCAGTGTGATGCTTCTGAGTCAAGATGGCGGCGCCCGTATCCTAAAGGGTTTGGGCTTTTCAATAAATCATGGTGAAGGTCCGGTTTAACTCGCACTCTTTATAATAAGGAGGTTCAATTTTGATGAATATGAAGTAGCCCTGAAGGATACATATGGGTAATGCGACCTAGGTGTATTAGGTGGTCCCATTTATATACCCACTAACCTCTTCTTTTTTCTTTGGCTATTGCTTCCTACTCTTTGTCTCACTTCCAGTTTGGTGTAACCATTTCTAATATAGGTCCACTGTGTCATGGGATGAAACATAACATGAATACTTTATGATT
This sequence comes from Gastrophryne carolinensis, assembly GCA_027917425.1. NCBI lineage: Eukaryota > Metazoa > Chordata > Amphibia > Anura > Microhylidae > Gastrophryne > Gastrophryne carolinensis. Next base: position 396,794,155 of record CM051238.1, on the reverse strand, counting down.
GTTTCATGATCAATTACTGAGTCAGAGCTTATTATTGTTTCTATATACTGTACCTGTATTATCAATAGAAAAATAATGAAATTAAAAAGAAAATACTTGGAGAAAGCTGACCAGGTTAAGATTATTGGTTGGTTAGAAGTGTATTGATTAAGCTCCCAAGAAAACCAATATCCACATATATTGTGATTGTATCAGTATGTTACAGCACTGATAAGAGCTAGGAATCATCAAGGATTCTGTCAGTCTTTGGTTAGCAGACACATACATAGAGGCCGATTCATTAATAGCGCCAGGTAGCGACAGATGAGCGACAGTAGTGTTATTTTCACAGCGCCCCGCTAGTAGTCGCTGTGCTTGGCTGTTGTTTGGCTGTTGACAGCGACTCAGCCGGTGTGCAGTAATGTTGAATACGGGATTAGGAGTCGCTGTTTGACAGGTTCCGCGCTGTATGGGAGCGCATGACAGCAAACGGCTCCCAGCATATTCATTAACAAATCACGCTCCAAAAATTCTCGCGCTGTAAAATGCTTGTTTAAACCCCAGAGCGCTGGCGGCGATGGGTTAAAAGTAGTTTTTTAACCCCCAAACAACCATATTTTTAGGAAAAAAAAAACATGTTTTTCAAAACATTTTGTAATATGAATACATTAATATCAGACCTGTAATATCAATTCTGCACAATTTTTTTTTTTTTTTTTTACCTTAAAAAAAAATCTAACATTGTAGAAGTGGTCACAGAATTTTTGACATTAAAAAAAAAAAAATAGCAATTAATTATGAATATTTAAAGATTGTTCCATTGAAATGCATTGGAGAGCGCCAGGTAGCGAGAGGTCATACCTGTCGCTGTTCAAGGTCGCTCGCTGGCGCTGTGGGGTGAGGCTGGAATAATGATGAATGAGTCGCTATCTGGCGCTCTGTCAGTCGCTAAGCAGGATCGGCTTGATAAATGTGTGATTGCGGAGGGGAGCCGGCGTTCTCGTGGCGGTGAGCGTCATTACCGTACGCTCACCATTCGCTACCTGGCGCTATCCCTTGTTAAATAAGGGTCCAGGTTATGATTATTGGATGGTTAGAAGTGTATTGATTAAGCTCCCAAGAAAACCAATATCCACATATATTCTTAGTATGTCACACACCCTGCTTCAAGAATCCATAACATGTGGGTAATAGCGTCCTGAAGAGGGCGTTCCTGCAGAGATGATAGCAAAAGAAAGCCCCTCCCTGATCCATAAATACCTGGGACCTCCCACTCACTACCCAGTTTTCCATCTCTGCAGACGGCGAGCAAGTCAGAAGATGATGGCTCCTCCTTGCACAGGGGGATTTAAGGTAGCCGGGATGTTTCCCGGCCCGTTATGTATTTTTTCCGTTTGGACCTCTTTTTCCCTTGAATATATATGCCTCCCAGCCGTGGCTGCAGGTCCAGGCGAGGGTATATTGGCACCTCTGGTGCTTAGGAGCAACGCTCCGCCGTGAGACCCTATACAAGAGGGTAGGCGGCTTCACCGGGTTGGTGACCCCGGTTTGGGATGCCCTGTCCCTTAGCCTTAACATGGGAATGGCCCTCCCAGGATCCCTTTTTCCACTGTGGGGATGGGGGGAGTGGGTCCTCTTTTTTATTACACTCTTTACTTTTCTTCCCGGGCTCTGTCTTTTAACCTTTTGTTTTATGTGTGTGTCTCTTTAATCAGCACCGCGGCCGTTTATATTATAGGCCTCCGTGCTGTGCTGCGGTTTCCCTGGTTAAAATGGCGGTATTTTACCTCAGGGACTCTTTCTATCTAAGGTATCAGAGGGGGCGGGGCCGGACCTTCGGCCTTCTTGTATTGCTGTGGTATCTTACTTAGAACTGGCCAAGCACCGCAGCAGTACATTAGCTGCGGCGCCGGCCGGTTTGGCGCTTTTTTCATGAGGGAATTTTTCCCCTCACGATTCTTATGGGGGCAGGGCCGGACTTGCGGCGCGCCGTCGTGGCCCGCCCAATACCTTTCCAGCGCCGCTGAGGACTGTTGCTAGGCATAGGAGGGGGGGCGTGACCTTGGCGACGCGCGCGTCCCGCGCTGGCCACGCCCTCTCCTCCTCTTCTTTCTGTCAGAGATTAAGTCTCCTCACGATCGGGTGGCCGTGTGACGTCCCGGCGGTATTGTGAGTGGCCTGTGGCCCTTCTCTTTTTACTTTGCTTCTTGTTGCTACTTTTTTCTCATGGTCTCTTTCTTTCTTCTTCTTTCAGAACGGAGGCTTGTTATTTTGATCTTCTATAGTATTAGAGGTTCTCTCCCGGTCCTCATCCCTGGGTTCTTTTTATATGTTCACAAATCCTCCCACTCGGGACATTAAAGGGGCATCCCGGGTTGTCTAATTGGCGTAATTCCCTGGGTCTTAGCGACTATTCAAAGTTCACCTTATGGAGGCATCCCCGGATACTGGGACTGGGACCCCTTCGGGGCATCCCAAAAAGTGTATGTTGTGTGGGGTTTCCATTACTGGGGATGATGTGTTACTCTGTATACCATGTGCACAGCAAACTATTACGCGGCAGTCCGAACCCCAAGCATCGGGGTCAGCACAGCCGGTCGCCTCAACTCCCCCTCCCGCCTTGACTCGTGCCCCATGTGACGTTGTCATGGGCAGGGACCTGCAATCTGAAATGTGCGCCAGATTGGCTAGCCTTGAGAAAATGCTCTCCAGCTCGGTTGCCTGCAAGGCTCCGTCTAAGAGAAAGCATTTGTCGCCGGCTCCGCCGGTGGATGATCTTGATGACAGAGATAATCTGGATTGGTCTGATTATCCCCAGCTAGAGGACGGGGAGGTTGACGAGGGTTCAGAATTTTCGGACGATGAGCAGTCTGCTGGCGCTGATGCCGAGCTTTCTGACTTAGGGAGATCCTTGGACTCTCCTCCCGCTCTGTCTCTGATGCTGGAAGTTCTGAATATTTCCCCTCCAGAGGAGGTGTCACACCAGAAGGGTGAATTGTTTGAGGAATCCAGGCCGCGCCTGGAGTTTCCTACGCAGCGACATTTTGATAGAATCATTGACAAGGAATGGGCTCGGCTCCCTGGCATCCCTCAGGGGTGGGATAGGAAATATCCCTTTCCTTCTGAGGCGGTCAAGCGCTGGGCGTCTCCCCCCGAGGTGGATGCTCCGGTTTTGGGGTTATCCAACTCCTCGGTTTTAAACAGACCTGATTGGTCCATTCTCAGAGATGGAGAGGATAAACGTATTGATCAGATGGCTTGTCATGGCTTTACCAGCATTGGGTCGGCCATCCGGCCTGTGTGTGCTTCGGAACTAATGGTGTTGGCTGCCAGGTCTGTGGTCAGGGACCTGTTGTCTTCTTCTGGGCTTCGTCCTGGTAGTAACGAGTTCCTTAGCCTTAAACGATGTGATTTGTTTTTATCTTTTGTGTTGACTGCCTTAGATGACACTTTGATGATGTGTGGTAGGACGTCAGCTCTGCTTGTGGCTATTCGGCGGTCGGTGTGGCTGCGCCAGTGGGCGGCCGATTTCATGTCCAAAAAGTCACTGACGGCTTTACCCTTTGTTGGTCTACGGCTCTTTGGAGAGACATTGGACTCTGTCACCAAGGGTGGTAGGTTACCTCAACGTAAGAAACAACGCCGCTCCTTTCGGGGGGCGCCTGCCTTTAACCCCTCCTTTCGGGAAGCCAGATCTGGCAGGGGTTCTGCATTTCCCTCTTCCAGAGGAGATTCTGGAAGCAGGGGTAGAGGACGTGCCCGTTCTGGATACAGTTGGGGCTCTAAGCCCAAACCGGCGGCTAAGCCGGCTCAGCAATGAGGGGGCGCCCTCACCCATGCGGGTGGGGGGACGGCTGCAGCACTTCTCTCAGATCTGGGATCAAGAGGTCTCGGACAGATGGATCCGGGAAGTGGTGTCTTCCGGTTACAAGCTGGAGTTCGAGCTCCGCCCCCCTTCCAGATTTGTCAGGTCTCGGATGCCGCCGGAGCCTCTGGCAGCGCAGGGGCTCCTGGTGGCAGTGGAGAATCTTCTGGACATGGCTGTCATTTGCCCAGTGCCCCCTTCAGATCAGGGCAGGGGCTTTTATTCCAATCTGTTCACGGTACCCAAGAAGGACGGGTTGGTCCGACCCATCTTGGATCTGAAGTTCCTCAACAGGTTCATCCGGCCGAGGAAATTCCGCATGGAAACGCTGCGTTCGGCCATTCACTCTCTTCGTCAGGGAGATTTTCTGACGTCCATAGACATCAAGGATGCATATTTACACGTTCCGGTTTTTCCAGCTCACCAGAGGTTTCTCAGGTTCGGGGTGGAGGATCGGCACTTTCAGTTTGTGGCACTTCCTTTCGGTCTCACCTCAGCTCCTCGGGTGTTCACCAAGGTGCTGGCGGGAGTGATGGCTCTGCTAAGGGGTCAGGGTATCCGCATCGTGCCCTATTTGGACGATCTACTGATCATGGCCTCTTCCTTCAACCAAGCGGAGTTGGACACCAGAGCGGTGGTGTCTACTCTGGAGAGGTTCGGTTGGGTGATCAACCACCCCAAGTCTTCTCTATCTCCGTCCAGAATTCTGACCTTTCTGGGAATGTCTCTGGACACTTCACAGGCCAGGGTGTTTCTGCCCCAGGCCAAAATTCTTTTGATTCAGGAGTTAGTTCGGCTTCTCTTGTCAACCCTTCATCCGACCATCCGGCTAGGGATGAGGCTGGTGGGGTTAATGGTGGCCTCATTCGAGGCAGTCCCCTTTGCGCAGTTTCACACAAGGACGCTTCAGCTTCATCTGTTGAAGGCTTGGGACAAGTCTCCTCTTTCGTTGGATCAGTCTTTCCTGATGACTCCCCGTGTTCGTCGATCCCTGCAATGGTGGCTGGGGTCGGTCAATCTGTTGAAGGGCAGATCTTTTCTGGCTCCGTGTTGGGAAACAGTCACCACGGATGCCAGTCTGTCAGGTTGGGGGGGTGTTTGGATGGACCTCCAGTTTCAGGGTCTGTGGGGCCCGCAGGAGGCTCACGAACCCATCAATGTTCTGGAGTTGAGAGCCATCAGGCTGGTTCTGTTTCGCTTGACTCATCAGTTGAGAGGCCTGCCAGTGCAGGTCCGGTCGGACAACAGGACGGCGGTTGCTTACATCAATCACCAAGGAGGGACTCGCAGCAGGAGTGCCCTCAGGGAAGTGTCTTTGATTCTGGACTGGGCAGAGACCCACGTCCCGTGTATCTCAGCAGTCTACATTCCGGGGGTGGAGAACACAGAGGCGGACTTGCTGAGCAGGGCCTCCTCTCGTCAGGGGGAGTGGTCTCTCAGTCCCAAGGTGTTTCGTTCGATATGTCTCAGGTGGGGGGTCCCAGCGGTGGACCTCTTTGCTTCTCGTCACAATCACAAGCTTCCAGTCTTTGTGTCTCTCTCGCAGGATCCTCTGGCTCTGGCAGTGGATGCCATGTCTCTGAACTGGAGGGATCTGGGGTTCCTTTACCTGTTTCCTCCGTTCCCAATGCTAGCCAGAGTGGTGCGCAAACTGGCCTTGGACGGTGCGTCGGCAATTCTGGTGGCCCCAAGGTGGCCAAGGCGAGTTTGGTTCGCAGACCTTGTAAGACTGGCAGAGGATCAGTTCGCCCTGCCTCTGCTGCCGGACCTGCTCACCCAGGGTCGGCTACGCTATCCCAATTTACCATCGCTGGCTTTGACGGCATGGCTGCTGAAACCGCCATCTTGAAGGAAGAAGGTCTTTCTGACGCGGTGATTCAGACTCTTATCTGTGCCAGAAAGCGCTCTTCCTCTTCTATTTACTACAGGACTTGGAGGGCCTATATTGATTGGTGTGAAAGTAGGTCTTTCTCTTGTCGAGAGTTCTCCATTCCTAGAATTTTAGAGTTTCTTCAACATGGTCTAGATCTGGGGCTCCAGCTTAGTACATTGAAAGGGCAGGTTTCTGCCCTGGCGGTGTTCTTCCAAAGGTCCTTTGCACTACATCCCTTAGTCAAGACCTTTTTCCAAGGTGTTACGCATGTTCGGCCTCCTAGGAAGCCTTTTGTTCCAGTTTGGGATTTGAACCTGGTTCTTTCTGCTCTCCAGGGCCCTCCATTTGAGCCCTTGAATGAGATAGCTTTGTCTTCTCTTACGCAAAAGGTGGCCTTTTTGGTGGCTATCACTTCGGTTAGGCGTGTTTCTGAGTTGGCACCTTTATCCATTACAGCTCCGTACTTCGAGAAACATCAGGACAAGGTTGTCTTTTGTTTCAAGCAGGATTTTCTTCCTAAAGTGGTCTCGGAGTTTCATCTGAATCAGGACATTGTTTTGCCTTCTCTATGCCCAAATCCCAGCGACGACAAGGAAAGGGCATTGCATTCCTTGGATGTAGTTCGTGTTGTGGAACATTATCTGGAGGTTACGTCTTCCTTTGGTAAGACTGATGCTTTCTTTGTGGTGCCCTGCGGGCCTAGGAAAGGTTTGGCTCCTGCCAAATCTTCCATTAGTAAATGGATTCGTCAGGCCATCATTGGGGCCTATTCTGCCAAGGGGAGGAGTCCCCCTTTTCGTGTTACTGCTCATTCTACTCGTGCAGTTGGTGCGTCCTGGGCTTTTCAGCACCAGGCTTCTGTTGAGCAAGTTTGTAAGGCCGCTACCTGGTCTTCTGTTCACACCTTTTCCAAGTTTTACAAGGTTGATGTTCGGGCATCAGCGGATGCTGTTTTTGGCCGCAAAGTTTTGCAAGCTGTTGTGGTTTAAGGTTGTGCATTGTTGCCTAGTTTTGGATCCCCGCCCTTGTTATGGACACTGCTGTTGGATGTCCCACATGTTATGGATTCTTGAAGCGGGGTGTGTGACATACTAAGAATAATACCATTTTGTGAATACTCACCTTGTAAAATGGGTATTATGAGTATGTCACACACCCCGCTTCACCCGCCCTTTTGTATTCAGGATCCTCTTTATTGCGAACTTTGCGTGGTTGTGGTTTATATTTGCCTCTTCCTGGTCCCTTACCTTACTGCTTCTGTATACTGGGTAGTGAGTGGGAGGTCCCAGGTATTTATGGATCAGGGAGGGGCTTTCTTTTGCTATCATCTCTGCAGGAACGCCCTCTTCAGGACGATATTACCCACATGTTATGGATTCTTGAAGCGGGGTGTGTGACATACTCATAATACCCATTTTACAAGGTGAGTATTCACAAAATGGTATTATTGTGATTGTATCAGTATGTTACAGCACTGATAAGAGCTAGGAATCATCAAGGATTCTGTCAGTCTTTGGTTAGCAGACACATACATAGTTTTTGGGCCACTATAACACAATGAATTCAATCAGGAGGATATATGTCTTGTTGTTCCACTTCAAGGCGCTGCAAAAAAGCACAATTTATTGTAGGAAAGTTGTAAACTTAAAGCAGAATTCCAGGCAGAAGTTGACCCTCCCTCTGCCCTTACCTGAATCTCCGGCCAGCGCCGCTCCTCCGGTCAAGTCACTCAGTATGACACAAAGCGGCAATCCCCAGGACCTGGCGCTTTCCTGCCAGCCATTAACTTGAATGGGTGGGCGGTTGCGGCCATGCAGCCAGGGATGCGTCTGTGCTTTCGGGCAAGATGGCGGGGCCCAGGATCCGGAGCACCAGAAGAGCAGCGCTGGCCTGAGGTTTGAGTAAGGTTTTTTTTTTCTTTGTTACCCACCCAGCCCCCATCCTGCCTAAGCGCCAGGGTAGCCGATTTGGGGGATTGCTGGTATTTTTTCTGTAATTGCCGGAATTCTATCTTTACACCACTTCTTGCCTCTAATTAGGTGACAAGGATGAGATGTAGGTAAAATAAAAAAAATCAGATAAAGCTCAATTTCAGGCTCTCCACTGATTTTTAAACACAGAGGCATCACAAATCTGGTTCCCTGCGGGAGAAGGTTAATAGACCTTTTTACTTTGGGCCTTATTTAACAAGGGATAGCGCCAGGTAGCGAATGGTGAGCGAACGGTAATGACGGTCACCGCCACGAGAACGCCGGCTCCCCTCCGCAATCACACATTTATGAAGCCGATCCTGCTTAGCGACTGACAGAGCGCCAGATAGTGAATCATTCATCATTATTCCAGCCTCACCCCACAGCGCCAGCGTCCGACCTTGAACAGTGACAGGTATGACCTCTCGCTACCTGGCGCTCTCCAATGCATTTCAATGGAGCAATCTTTAAATATTCATAATTAATTGCTATTAATGTTTTTTTTTTTTTTTTTTTTTAAATGTCAAAAATTCTGTGACCACTACGGCAATGTTAGATATTTTTTTTAAGGTTAAAAAAAAAAAAAAAAAAAAATTTGTGCAGAATTGATATTACAGGTCTGATATTAATGTATTCATATTACAAAATGTTTTGAAAAACGTGTTTTTTTTTTTTCAAAAAATATGGTTGTTTTGGGGGTTAAAAAACTACTTTTAACCCATCGCCGCCAGCGCTCTGGGGTTTATACAAGCATTTCACAGCGCGAGAATTTTTTGAGCGTGATTTGTTAATGAATATGCTGGGAGCCGTTCGCTATGGCCATTCGCTGTCATGCGCTCCCATACAGCGCGGAACCTGTCTAACAGCGACTCCTAACCCCGTATTCAACATTACCGCACACCGACTGAGTCGCTGTCAACAACCGAACAACGGCCAAGTACAGCGACTACTAGCGGGCGCTCTGAAAATAACGCTACTGTCGCTCATCTGTCGCTACCTGGCGCTATTAATGAATCGGCCTCCCCGTGGGGGGGGGGGGGGAAGGGGGGGGGGAGAAGGAAAAAGGGGAGGAAAAAAGGAGAGAGCCGCTGCTCGACTGAACCGAAGTGCTTATCTGGACGTAAAACTATAAAGGTCAAGATTCCCCTGATGTAGGCATCCTCCCAAAACAGCTGTTTTTTACTAAAGCCTTTGCACAATATATATAAAAACACTAACAGGATGCTGTGTGATGTTTGTATGGCGGCTGTTTAACTCCCTGGCTGTGCAGCAGCGCTCCCTGGTGCTCTCCAGAGGTAATTCATTCAATTACAGTTAGACACAACTGTCACTGACAGACTGGGGAGGGAAAGGAGGAGTCATGCTTATCAGTTATAACAACTGCGATACATCTGAAAGCACTACAAGCTAAACTGAGAGCTGGAGAGCACCAGGGGGCGCTATGCACAACCAGCGAGCCATATAGTCACACTATTCCAATATCAGATTGCACCCATTTAGTGTTTCTATAAAATATTGCGCTTTAGGCTTTAGGAAAAAAAAAAAAGAAACACAGGCTGTTTTCGGGCACTGAGCTGGGGATAGGATGTGACCACTTAAACTGGACTAACAGCCTGGCACAGTTGAAAAAGAAAACTCCCCAAAACGTCTTTTGCCCCATCTGCACGCATGATACTGAAGCATTGTCAGCATTTACATTTGCTACTGCATCCACTCAAAGCTGAAATGCCTCCTCACTGATTTTCTAATGGTAGCGGCCATTTTGGAGCGTCCTCTCCCAGCATCTCAGCCGTGCTGCTGTCTGGATTCAACTGCCATAACTGCACAGTAACAGGAAGCCCGTTAGAAAAGTGGTTAGGAAAGGAGCACACCAACTCTATTAAAATATAATTACGTTCTATGTACCTGAATCCCTCTACCCTAGGGATAACAGAGTCCAATATATTTACAATCAGGGACGCACACCATAGTTTAAGCACAAAAATGTTTATCAATTAGAAAAAGTTTACAAAAATCTGATTTATACAGCAGTCATCACAAATTACCAAGCTCAAACAGTATGGCATCTCTCACAGTCAGCATAAATTGCCACAATACTTAGGGCCTTATTTATCAAGCGATAGCGCCAGGTAGTGTCTGACGAGCGCCAGGTACCGCCAGCTAACGGCGGCTACCGACTCAAGTACGCCCGGCGTCGGCCACAATGGCGCATTTATCACGCTAAATGAGGCTAGCGCCAGCGAGAGCATCAGCTAGCGCGGGATTCATCATGTAGCTGACTGCAACGAACAGCGCCGCTACTAATCCCATCATAGCGCCAGGTATGACCTGGCACTCCCTGGCGCTCTCCAATGCATTTCAATGGAGCAATCTTTAAATAATCATAATTAATTGATTTTATGTTTTTTTTTTTTTAAACTGTCAAAAATTCTGTGACCACTTCTGCCATGTTAGATATTTTTTTTTAAGGTAAAAAAAAAAAAAATATGTGCAGAATTGATATTACAGGTCTGATATTAATGTATTCATATTACAAAATGTTTAGAAAAACTTGTATAAATTTTACATTAAAAAAAAATGGTTGTTTGGGGGTTAAAAACAATTTTACACACATCGCCGCCAGCGCTCTGGGGTTTAAACAAGGAATTCACAGCGCGAGAAATTTTTGAGCGTGATTTGTTAATGAATCTGCAGCAAGCCGTTCGCTCTGGCCATTCGCTGTCAGGCGCTCACATACAACGCGGAACCTGTGAAACATCGACCCCTAACCCCGTATTCAACATTACTGCACACCGACTGAGTCGCTGTCAACAAGCAAACCCCGGCCAAGCACAGCGAATACTAGCTGGCGCTGTGAAAATCACGCTACTGGCGCTCATCTGTCGCTACCTGGCGCTATTAATGAATCGGCCTATTAAGACTCTGACCAGCAAAACATATATTTATCACTGAGATAGAATCATACATAGGTAAGTGCTGCCACCTACTGGTTGCACATAAACATAGGCTTACACTCATACACAGAGTCTGAAGGCTGAACACATAATCAGCAAATATAATGAAATAAATTGAATAAAATATGCCTAACTTAGTGCAATCACGCAGGGGTACACATTAAATTGCGTCATATGAGCCAGTCCGGCTGCTAGACCCGGTCTCAGCAAAGTGTTATGGCACAGGTACAAAGCAATCAATGCATCATGAACAACATATAAACACACAGAAAAAATGCCAGGCAGTACTTTTTACCAGAGGGCTTAAACCGGACCTTCAGCGTGATTTAATGAAAAGCCCAAACTCTTAAAAAACGGTTCCCCAGCATCTAAAATTAATATATTTTAAGTTTTTAGTCACTAACTTATTATTCTTTCCCCCACTGGGCTGCAACTCTGTTCAGGAATTTAGGATACGGGCGCCGCCATCTTGACTCAGAAGCATCACACTTACTGAGGAGAGGAGAGCGGGATAAAATACAGGGGGGTGGGTTATAGCTGTGCTTTGCTCAGGTAAAGGTCAGCAATCCCAGAATGCAGAGCAGCACAGTCAGGAGCCACTTCCTGTTTGCAGGCTGCCTGATAAGATGGCGGCTTCCATAAGCCGCCATCTTGGATGTTTAAAGGCTCATAACATGCAGTAGCTGCAGGTAGGATGATTTCTAATGTGGACAATCTGTATGTACAGGGTGTGGGAAACATATAAGATAGACTCTTATTCAGGGTGAAGGTCCGCTTTAAGGGTGGAGAGAGGATCGCTCGTGTAAGGGGACGTTTCGGGGCAGCTGAGCCCCTTCCTCAGCCCCCCAGAACTTCCTGTTTGCAGGCGCCCGGCAGATGCATTTTTGTTTCTAAAATTTAGCACAGCAGGCGTTAGAAAAAGGTAAATGAATTTTTATGTGCTGCAATCTAAATTGCCCCAGGGAGGGATGCATGTGAGGACTGTTTGTTGTGTTAGTCTGGTTTAAAGTGGACCAAAACCCAGCATGATCCCGGGCTGATCAATTCCCTCCCCCACTGTGTGAAACCCCCCCAGGTCCCTTTTCACTTACCTTCCATAACGGTCCAACGACGCACGAGCCAGCCGTGGCCGCATCCCCGCTATACCTCTAGCATTTGTGAATGGCCGGCGTGGGCACGCTCCCTGTTAGAGGGAAGGGGCGATGCAGCTGCTAGCACACTCTGAGACGCTGGCCTTAGACGCTGGCTTAGATGGCGTGATGTCAGCGGCTCTGTGCGCGCTGATTGGACGAGCGGCCGCACTTGCGCTGTAGGACCGGAAAGAGGTGAGTTGGGCTCGGCGATCTGGGGGGTTTCACACAGCAGGGCAACCCCCGATCAGGACCAAAACCCAGGATAGTCAAAATCCTGGGTTTTGGTCCACTTTAAACCGGACCGTCACCATGATTTATTGAAAAGCCCAAACCCTTAAAAAACAATTCCCCAGCATCTAAAATGAATACATTTAAAGTTTTTAGTCACTTATTATTCTTTCCCCCACCGGGCTGCAACTCTGTTCAAGACTTTAGGATACAGGCACCGCCATCTTGACTCAGAAGCATCACATTTACTGAGGAGAGGAGAGTGGGATAAAGTACAGGGGGCGAGTTATAGCTGTGCTTTGCTTAGACAGAGCAGAGCTGGGGGTCAGGAAAAGGTCGTAGGTTGTAGGAAACACTACAAAGGAAAAGATGTGACTGGCACCAGTGGAACAGTATTACTGATAATTGTGGTGCAATGCTCTGTTCATGACTCAATATAATCAATAGCTAAAAGATGGGAGGTGCCCCACTAAAAAGCCCCCCAAGAAGTACTTCACAGAGTCTTATAACTGCACAACACCAAAAAAATGAAGTAAATACGTAATTTTATTAATGTCTATAAATTCTAAAAGATGACTTTTTTCACATCAAGGACATACTATTAAAAAACATATAGGACATGCTAAAAACTGATGTGCCAGGAGGGGGCGCTGCTGAACCTTACTGCCATAATAATTTATGAATATACAGTACAGTGTATCAAATCCTATTAAAAGTAACTCATCTCTCTAATAAAGTGCTAAGTGCTTATCCTAATAGTACATCAATTAGTAGTAGAAAATAGGTTCTATGTACTCCTGGCAGATCAGTTTTTAGCATGTCCTATATGTTTTTAATAGTATGTCCTTGATGTGAAAAAGTCATCTTTTAGAATTTATAGACATTAATAAAATTACGTATTTACTTCATTTTTTTGGTGTTGTGCAGTTATAAGACTCTGTCAAGTACTTCTTGGGGAGCTTTTTAGTGGGGTACCTCCCATCTTTTAGCGGTTGTAGGAAACATATAAGATAGACTCTTATTCAGAGTGAAGGACCGCTTTAAGTCATTTTGACTGCTGGTCCGCTTTAACTGGATGCAGCTAGACAATTTAAGACTGAGACAGGAGAGACAAAAGCCACTTCCTTTCTCTTAATGATGCCAAATGCTCACAAATCCCAGCCTTCCCCAAGGCGGAACAAAACCTGTTTTGGCTGGCCCTGGAGTCTAGAAGATTCCCCCTCCATGCCGCGCCCTGATTAGAGATGCAAATCCCCTGGGATTTCTGGTGATCCCACAGTTTCAGCCACAGTCACAATAGATCCCACAGTTTCAGCCACAATAGATTGCCAGGTGACGCAATCTACACCCAGGGTTTAGAGGACAAAAATCTGAGAAAAATATTCTGAACCAAAAGGTGTGTCTGAATCCCCCTTCTAATCACCCCATTACAGCCAATAAGCAGCATCCCCCATTACAGCCAATAAGCAGCATCCCCCATTACAGCCAATAAGCAGCATCTCCAATTACAGGCAATAAGCTTCATCCCCCATTACAGCCAGTAAGTGGCATACCTCATTACAGGCGGTGTGTGGCATCCTCCATTACAGCCAGTAAGCGACACCCCTTTTGCCAGCAGTGTGTGGCATCCCCCATTACAGCCAGTAAGCAGCATCCCTCATTATCGGCAGTGTGCGGCATCTACCATTACAGGCGGTGAGGGGCATCCCTCATTACAGGCAGTGTATGGCATTTCCCATTACAGGCAGTGTGTGGCATCCCCATCACAACAGTGTGTGGCATCTCCCATTACAGGCAGTGAGGAGCATCCCCAAATATAGGTAGTGAGTGGCATCTCCCATTACAGGCAGTAAGGGGCATCTTCCATTGCAGGCAGCGAGGGGCATCCCCGATTACAGGCAGTGAGTGGCATCTCCCATTATAGGCAATGATTGGCATCTCCAATTACAGGCAGTGAGGAGCATCCCCAAATATAGGTAGTGAGTGGCATCTCCCATTACAGGCAGTAAGGGGCATCTTCCATTGCAGGAAGCGAGGGGCATCCCCGATTACAGGCAGTGAGTGGCATCTCCCATTATAGGCAATGATTGGCATATCCAATTACAGGCAGTGAGCAGCAACTCCTATTATTATGCAGCGAGGGGCATCCCCAATTACTGGTGGTGTGCAGCACCCCCCCCCGGACAATAGTAAAGTATCAGGCGGGCAGGGTAATTGATTCATGCCTGCCTGCCACCGCTGCTGTTGCTGCCGCTCCCACTCACACACACTCAAGCTTACCGATGCTCCCAGGTTGCTAAGGTAGTAGTTCCGGCGCCTGGTGCTGGGGCCCATATGGGCCAATATAGACACAGGCCATGCCACCATAACTGGGAGTGCCAGTAAGCCTGAATGTGTGCGTTTGTGAGCGGCGGTGGACGGGCAGGGTAACCGATTTATGCATGTCATTTCTGCCCGCAGCCTCATATGGGCCCCGCTCACTGCCCACCACCTGCCTTCCAAGGTGCTGGCCTACCAAGGTACTGTTCTGATGGCTCATGGAGGCCCTGTGGGACACCGGGACAGCTGCTACAACCTGTGGCGGCCACAGAGAAATTGGGACAGTTGGCAGGTATGCTTGACCCCTGGCTACTTCTTCCAGCACCACCTCTTCCTGCCTTACCTCAGCCCACTTCTTCCCACACCACCTCTTCCTGCCTTACCTCAGCCCACTTCTTCCCACACCACCTCTTCCTGCCTTACCTCAGCCCACTTCTTCCAGCACCACCTCTTCCTGCCTTACCTCAGCCCACTTCTTCCCACACCACCTCTTCCTGCCTTACCTCAGCCCACTTCTTCCCACACCACCTCTTCCTGCCTTACCTCAGCCCACTTCTTCCAGCACCACCTCTTCCTGCCTTACCTCAGCCCACTTCTTCCAGCACCACCTCTTCCTGCCTTACCTCAGCCCACTTCTTCCAGCACCACCTCTTCCTGCCTTACCTGAGCCCACTTCTTCCCACACCACCTCTTCCTGCCTTACCTCAGCCCACTTCTTCCCACACCATCTCTTCCTGCCTTACCTCAGCCCACTTCTTCCCACACCACCTCTTCCTGCCTTACCTCAGCCCACTTCTTCCCACACCACCTCTTCCTGCCTTACCTCAGCCCACTTCTTCCAGCACCACCTCTTCCTGCCTTACCTCAGCCCACTTCTTCCCGCACCACCTCTTCCTGCCTTACCTCAGCCCACTTCTTCCCACACCACCTCTTCTTGCCTTACCTCAGCCCACCTTTTCCTACATCACCTCTTCCTGCTTCATCTCAGCCCACTTCTTCCAGCACCACCTCTTCCTGCCTTACCTCAGCCCACTTCTTCCCACACCACCTCTTCCTGCCTTACCTCAGCCCACTTCTTCCAGCACCACCTCTTCCTGCCTTACCTCAGCCCACTTCTTCCAGCACCACCTCTTCCTGCCTTACCTCAGCCCACTTCTTCCAGCACCACCTCTTCCTGCCTTACCTCAGCCCACTTCTTCCAGCACCACCTCTTCCTGCCTTACCTCAGCCCACTTCTTCCCACACCACCACTTCCTGCCTTACCTCAGCCCACTTCTTCCAGCACCACCTCTTCCTGCCTTACCTCAGCCCACTTCTTCCAGCACCACCTCTTCCTGCCTTACCTCAGCTCAATTCTTCCCACATTACCTCAGCCCACCTTTTCCTACATCACCTCTTCCTGCCTTATCTCAGCCCACTTCTTCCAGCACCACCTCTTCCTGCCTTACCTCAGCCCACTTCTTCCAGCACCACCTCTTCCTGCCTTACCTCAGCCCACTTCTTCCGGCACCACCTCTTCCTGCCTTACCTCAGCCCACTTCTTCCCACACCACCTCTTCCTGCCTTACCTCAGCCCACTTCTTCCCACACCACCTCTTCCTGCCTTACCTCAGCCCACTTCTTCCCAAACCACCTCTTCCTGCCTTACCTCAGCTCAATTCTTCCCACATTACCTCAGCCCACCTTTTCCTACATCACCTCTTCCTGCCTTACCTCAGCCCACTTCTTCCCACACCACCTCTTCCTGCCTTACCTCAGCCCACTTCTTCCAGCACCACCTCTTCCTGCCTTACCTCAGCCCACTTATTCCAGCACCACCTCTTCCTGCCTTACCTCAGCCCACTTCTTCCCACACCACCTCTTCCTGCCTTACCTCAGCCCACTTCTTCCAGCACCACCTCTTCCTGCCTTACCTCAGCCCACTTCTTCCAGCACCACCTCTTCCTGCCTTACCTCAGCCCACTTCTTCCAGCACCACCTCTTCCTGCCTTACCTCAGCCCACTTCTTCCAGCACCACCTCTTCCTGCCTTACCTCAGCCCACTTCTTCCGGCACCACCTCTTCCTGCCTTACCTCAGCCCACGCCCACTTCTTCCCACACCACCTCTTCCTGCCTTACCTCAGCCCACGCCCACTTCTTCCCACACCACCTCTTCCTGCCTTACCTCAGCCCACTTCTTCCCAAACCACCTCTTCCTGCCTTACCTCAGCTCAATTCTTCCCACATTACCTCAGCCCACCTTTTCCTACATCACCTCTTCCTGCCTTACCTCAGCCCACTTCTTCCCACACCACCTCTTCCTGCCTTACCTCAGCCCACTTCTTCCAGCACCACCTCTTCCTGCCTTACCTCAGCCCACTTATTCCAGCACCACCTCTTCCTGCCTTACCTCAGCCCACTTCTTCCCACACCACCTCTTCCTGCCTTACCTCAGCCCACTTATTCCAGCACCACCTCTTCCTGCCTTACCTCAGCCCACTTCTTCCAGCACCACCTCTTCCTGCCTTACCTCAGCCCACTTCTTCCAGCACCACCTCTTCCTGCCTTACCTCAGCCCACTTCTTCCAGCACCACCTCTTCCTGCCTTACCTCAGCCCACTTCTTCCAGCACCACCTCTTCCTGCCTTACCTCAGCCCACTTCTTCCAGCACCACCTCTTCCTGCCTTACCTCAGCCCACTTCTTCCCGCACCACCTCTTCCTGCCTTACCTCAGCCCACTTCTTCCCACACCACCTCTTCCTGCCTTACCTCAGCTCAATTCTTCCCACATTACCTCAGCCCACCTTTTCCTACATCACCTCTTCCTGCCTTATCTCAGCCCACTTCTTCCAGCACCACCTCTTCCTGCCTTACCTCAGCCCACTTCTTCCAGCACCACCTCTTCCTGCCTTACCTCAGCCCACTTCTTCCGGCACCTCCTCTTCCTGCCTTACCTCAGCCCACTTCTTCCCACACCACCTCTTCCTGCCTTACCTCAGCCCACTTATTCCAGCACCACCTCTTCCTGCCTTACCTCAGCCCACTTCTTCCAGTACCACCTCTTCCTGCCTTACCTCAGCCCACTTCTTCCCACACCACCTCTTCCTGCCTTACCTCAGCCCACTTCTTCCCTCACCACCTCTTCCTGCCTTACCTCAGCCCACTTCTTCCCTCACCACCTCTTCCTGCCTTACCTCAGCCCACTTCTTCCCACACCACCTCTTCCTGCCTTACCTCAGCCCACTTATTCCAGCACCACCTCTTCCTGCCTTACCTCAGCCCACTTCTTCCAGTACCACCTCTTCCTGCCTTACCTCAGCCCACTTCTTCCCACACCACCTCTTCCTGCCTTACCTCAGCCCACTTATTCCAGCACCACCTCTTCCTGCCTTACCTCAGCCCACTTCTTCCAGCACCACCTCTTCCTGCCTTACCTCAGCCCACTTCTTCCAGCACCACCTCTTCCTGCCTTACCTCAGCCCACTTCTTCCAGCACCACCTCTTCCTGCCTTACCTCAGCCCACTTCTTCCAGCACCACCTCTTCCTGCCTTACCTCAGCCCACTTCTTCCAGCACCACCTCTTCCTGCCTTACCTCAGCCCACTTCTTCCCACACCACCACTTCCTGCCTTACCTCAGCCCACTTCTTCCAGCACCACCTCTTCCTGCCTTACCTCAGCCCACGTCTTCCAGCACCACCTCTTCCTGCCTTACCTCAGCCCACTTCTTCCCACACCACCACTTCCTGCCTTACCTCAGCCCACTTCTTCCAGCACCACCTCTTCCTGCCTTACCTCAGCCCACTTCTTCCCACACCACCTCTTCCTGCCTTACCTCAGCTCAATTCTTCCCACATTACCTCAGCCCACCTTTTCCTACATCACCTCTTCCTGCCTTATCTCAGCCCACTTCTTCCAGCACCACCTCTTCCTGCCTTACCTCAGCCCACTTCTTCCGGCACCACCTCTTCCTGCCTTACCTCAGCCCACTTCTTCCCACACCACCTCTTCCTGCCTCACCTCAGCCCACTTCTTCCCACACCACCTCTTCTTGCCTTACCTCAGCCCACCTTTTCCTACATCACCTCTTCCTGCTTTATCTCAGCCCACTTCTTCCAGCACCACCTCTTCCTGCCTTACCTCAGCCCACTTCTTCCGGCACCACCTCTTCCTGCCTTACCTCAGCCCACTTCTTCCGGCACCACCTCTTCCTGCCTTACCTCAGCCCACTTCTTCCCAAACCACCTCTTCCTGCCTTACCTCAGCTCAATTCTTCCCACATTACCTCAGCCCACCTTTTCCTACATCACCTCTTCCTGCCTTACCTCAGCCCACTTCTTCCCACACCACCTCTTCCTGCCTTACCTCAGCCCACTTCTTCCAGCACCACCTCTTCCTGCCTTACCTCAGCCCACTTCTTCCAGCACCACCTCTTCCTGCCTTACCTCAGCCCACTTCTTCCGGCACCACCTCTTCCTGCCTTACCTCAGCCCACTTCTTCCAGCACCACCTCTTCCTGCCTTACCTCAGCCCACTTCTTCCGGCACCACCTCTTCCTGCCTTACCTCAGCCCACGCCCACTTCTTCCCACACCACCTCTTCCTGCCTTACCTCAGCCCACTTCTTCCCACACCACCTCTTCCTGCCTTACCTCAGCTCAATTCTTCCCACATTACCTCAGCCCAACTTTTCCTACATCACCTCTTCCTGCCTTACTTCAGCCCACTTTTTCCAGCACCACCTCTTCCTGCCTTACCTCAGCTCAGTTCTTCCCACATTACCTCAGCCCACCTTTTCCTACATCACCTCTTCCTGCCTTGCCTCAGCCCACTTCTTCCCAAACCACCTCTTCCTGCCTTACCTCAGCCCACTTCTTCCCAAACCACCTCTTCCTGCCTTACCTCAGCCCACTTCTTCCAGCACCACCTCTTCCTGCCTTACCTCAGCCCACTTCTTCCCACACCACCTCTTCCTGCCTTACCTCAGCCCACTTCTTCCAGTACCACCTCTTCCTGCCTTACCTCAGCCCACTTCTTCCCACACCACCTCTTCCTGCCTTACCTCAGCCCACTTATTCCAGCACCACCTCTTCCTGCCTTACCTCAGCCCACTTCTTCCCTCACCTCTTCCTGCCTTACCTCAGCCCACTTCTTCCAGCACCACCTCTTCCTGCCTCACCTCAGCCCACTTCTTCCAGCACCACCTCTTCCTGCCTCACCTCAGCCCACTTCTTCCAGCACCACCTCTTCCTGCCTCACCTCAGCCCACTTCTTCCGGCACCACCTCTTCCTGCCTTACCTCAGCCCACTTCTTCCGGCACCACCTCTTCCTGCCTTACCTCAGCCCACTTCTTCCGGCACCACCTCTTCCTGCCTTATCTCAGCCCACTTCTTCCAGCACCACCTCTTCCTGCCTTACCTCAGCCCACTTCTTCCAGCACCACCTCTTCCTGCCTTACCTCAGCCCACTTCTTCCGGCACCACCTCTTCCTGCCTTACCTCAGCCCATGCCCACTTCTTCCCACACCACCTCTTCCTGCCTTACCTCAGCCCACTTCTTCCCACACCACCTCTTCCTGCCTTACCTCAGCTCAATTCTTCCCACATTACCTCAGCCCAACTTTTCCTACATCACCTCTTACTGCCTTACTTCAGCCCACTTTTTCCAGCACCACCTCTTCCTGCCTTACCTCAGCTCAGTTCTTCCCACATTACCTCAGCCCACCTTTTCCTACATCACCTCTTCCTGCCTTGCCTCAGCCCACTTCTTCCAGCACCACCTCTTACTGCCTTACCTCAGCTCACTTCTTTCCAAACCACCTCTTCCTGCCTTACCTCAGCCCACTTCTTCCAGCACCACCTCTTCCTGCCTTACCTCAGCCCACTTCTTCCCAAACCACCTCTTCCTGCCTTACCTCAGCCCACTTCTTCCCACACCACCTCTTCCTGCCTTACCTCAGCCCACTTCTTCCAGCACCACCTCTTCCTGCCTTACCTCAGCCCACTTCTTCCCACACCACCTCTTCCTGCCTTACCTCAGCCCACTTCTTCCAGCACCACCTCTTCCTGCCTTATCTCAGCCCACTTCTTCCAGCACCACCTCTTCCTGCCTTACCTCAGCCCACTTCTTCCAGTACCACCTCTTCCTGCCTTACCTCAGCCCACTTCTTCCCACACCACCTCTTCCTGCCTTACCTCAGCCCACTTCTTCCAGTACCACCTCTTCCTGCCTTACCTCAGCCCACTTCTTCCAGCACCACCTTTTCCTGCCTCACCTCAGCCCACTTCTTCCAGCACCACCTCTTCCTGCCTTATCTCAGCCCACTTCTTCCAGCACCACCTCTTCCTGCCTTACCTCAGCCCACTTCTTCCCACACCACCTCTTCCTGCCTTACCTCAGCCCACTTCTTTCCACCTTACCAGTGCCTACCTCTGTAGTAGTAACCAAATATTAAAAAGGAACCCAAAGCAAGTAAAATATGACACACTCCACTAACAAACTAACCTTTCTCAAAACATGACGGTTTATTGGACACAATGGGAGGAAAGGGTTAACGTGGGGTTTTACCTCTGGATCTGGGGAGGGAGAAGGATTGAAGATGCCTGTTATTGGGATAACAAAGGATTCAGTTACTAAAGGGAACTGGATCTGATTCCTATCTAAGAGGCATCCCAAAGTACTAACTGAGGTCCACTTACCAGGTAGGTGAATATAGGGTTGTGTGTGTGCAAGCTGTATACCCCAATGGTGGAGGCTCCAGGAATAAGGATCAGCTGTGGTCTCTTGGGAGGGCACCATGCCATTCTCTGGCAGCCTTGGTGCATCCATAGCATATGGAAGCAGTTTTCTCTATCTGAAATCTGTTGTTATTGGCAACGATACACCAAGTCTGTACACCAAATCTACAATTCACACATCACCTCTTCCTGTCCTACCTTAGCCCACTTCTTTCCACCTGACCTTACCTCTGGACCAACATCCGGGCACAGTTGGAAAAGAAAAACTCCCCCAAATGCACTTGCTCCACCTGCATGCATGATACTGAAGCATTGTCAGCACTTACATCTGCTCCCGCATCCACACAAAACTGAAATGCCTCCTCCTTATCTAGTGGTAACGGCAATTTTGGAGCTTCCTCTTCCAGCATCTCAGCCATGCTGCTGCCTGGACTCAGCAATGTACAGTAACAGGAAACCCAGCAGCACTTCCTGCTCAATGCTTATATGTAGCAATCTAAATTGCCCTGTGGAGGGATGCATATGAGCTCTGATGTGTCGGTCCAGTTTAAGTCATTTTTCACTATTGTTCCACTTTAAGTCACTTCTGACTATATGTCCACTTTAAAGAGGAACAAAAACTGAACATTCTACCCTCTCTTGAGTGTTAGCATCACACAGCTGTTTCTATTTAAAAAAAATAGGTGCAGTTGGTCAATAGTTTGGATACAGTCAGTCTGTGAAGGTAGAATTTGGAATTTTCTGTCAAGTAGTGTGAAAGAAGTAAAATAAAACATTGCATGGAAGCCTGAGCCCAGGCTTCACACGTTACACTTCTTGCTCCCAGTATCTAAAGCAATTACGGTACTATATCAAGCAGCAGAACGTGAGCGCCCCCTTCGGCCTCTGAAACAACTGCAAGTTCCCGATTATTTCAAAATGTAAGCTGTGACCACAACAAAAATGGCGATCGCGGATGTGAACGGAAGCAGGAAGCTACTCGAGAGGCTGTGCAGGGATACGTTTCCAGTTTCCTGGGGTGACGTCATTTTTGTGAGCCGAGTGAGTGCAACATGCCGGATAAACAGATCATTTTCGTAAGTAGAGAGACGTGTGTGTGTGTGAAAGGCAGCTGGGACATGTGGTGCCACACTTCAGTTTAATCTATGCGGTCTGGTGCAACGCTGGGCCTTGTAGTTCAGCCAGTTCCTTACTAGTTCTCTTCTTTGATATTTGAAGTTCCCTTCGGTTTTGGTTAGGCCGGGATAGGTTTAGGTCTTCTTTAAATCTCTCTGCTGTGAGTTTAGGCTCACTTCCTGCTTGTGGTGACCAGCCAGGGAGTGTACTGTACATAAAAGCTATGGGTGTCACAGGGGCCTCATATTCTGTGCTGTCTGTCCCTGGGTGCTCCTGGTAACTGTCAGTGATTTGCTGCTAAAGTGGACCCACACCTCCAAAACATGGTTCCCCTAATCATGTGGCCTGTGAGGGTATTGGTGCCTGATTTTAGGCTAGGTGGACCAACACCCAGGATTTTGACTATCCTGGGTTTTGGTCCACTTCGGTGGGGCACCCCGATTGGGGTGAAACCCCCCCCAGAACGCCCGGAAACACTCACCTCACCACGCTCCTACGCGGGCGCTCGGCCAATCAGAGCGCTCAGAGCCGCTGTGGTATGCACGTACAAGCGGCGTCCAACCACAGCGGCTCTGAGCGCTGGAGGCCACGTCTCGCGCTTCCCTCTAACAAAGAGCATGGCCCGCGCTGGCCATGCTCACCCTGCTAGGTGCGCACCCTGCTAGAGGGAAGCGTGACATGCGGCCCGCGCATGCGCCGTTGGAACGGGGTTAAGCTAAGGTTTCTGGGCTTCCTGGGGGGTTTCACCCCGCGGGACATCTCGATTTCGGATGCCCCGCGGGGAGGGATCTGATCGGCCCGGGAATCTATAAGATCCCCCCGGGTGTTGGTCCACTTTAAAGTGACAGGTTGCTTATTATCCTGCTGATAGGTTCTTCCCTGGGGCATCCCGATCTAGGCCCACTGCCCCACTGTGTGAACTCCCCCAGATCACCCACACAACTTAACTTTCTGGTATGTGCAGGTTCTCAGCCAATCAGTGCTTTATGTTGTGACCGCATCCCCAGTGGTGTACTCCCGGCCTATCTCAATGGCTGGGTGTGGGGGCGTGCCTCAGCTGCAGGGAGGCTGGGGATGTGGCCTTTGAATGCGCAGGAAAGATAAGTGGGCGTGTGGAAGGGGGGTGTTCACAGAGTGGGGCATCCCAAATTGGGTCACTTAGATGGCCCATCACTGCTATTCAGCTGATAAGGTAACTTTAACGCCAAACTAAAGTCAAGTCTGCCATTGCTTCACACCTCCTCATTCCCTCATATGTGTGGCAAACCTGTGATCACCAGTAGCCATTCAGATTCACCGGGCCGGTGGGTGCAGAGTGATGTGCTGGCCCACCCGGCAAAGCTTTGGTTGTTCACAGACTATCACATGATTAACGTAAAGCGGACCAAAACCCACATTAACTAGCATCCCCTGAATTACTCCCCCTGTGAAGATTGCCAATTTTCACTGCTCCTGCTTCACCCTAATCCCAGATAATGGCGCCTGTTTTAGCTGTAAAGCTCCGCCTCCTCCATTCATTGCTACTGTTGTGAGTGGCAATGATGTCAGTGCCACACCTATGCAGTGACTGATCATCTGCCATCTTACAGAGAGGGACAACAAAAACAGTGTTCCAGGATGATTTGAAAAGTGAAGAAGTAAGTATCGGCAGGGGCTTTGGCTGAATTTATTTCACAAGTTTAGTGGGTTTTGCTCCGCTTTAACTTTAAACAGTCTCTCCATGCAGGCTCTATAAAAAGTGCTGTATCCGCTGCACTGATTGGCTGACTAAGCAGTCAGTCACAGCCAGTGCGGCCGCTCAGACGCAGGTTTCTGCACAGTAAGCATCTCAAATTGGGATGCCCCGGGGGGAAAGGAACGGGCCACTAGTACATTTTGATTTGCTTTGAAGCACATCTAAAACCTGGCTGTCAACACTAACTTGAAGTGGAACAAAACCTATGATTATCATTTTGTTTTACACTACAGCAGTGATGGCACACTCTGCTGCCCCCTGCAGGTGGCTGCCCTAGGCACAGAGGCCCACTGGGTGTCTCCTATAGGTGTGGTGCCATGGTGCAGTATATGTTGTGAGTATGCTAAATGGAACAGTGCTCCCCTGGCCTATTACTTATAGACTTTACCCTTGGTGGATATGTGATCACCAGAAGCTGTTCTTAACCTTGTTCTCTTCCAGGATTTTTTTTTTCTTTTATTTAGTTTTATCCTCCATTGTGCTGCCTCACCAGCCTTGGACTGTAATTATAGGGTAAAAAGCCTGTAATGGTAAAGTGGACCAAAATCCAGGATTTTGACTATCCTGGGGCACCCCGATCAGGAAACCCCCCAGATCGCTGAGCGCAACTCATCTCTTCCCGGCCCAACGGCACATGCGCGGCCGCTCGTCCAATCAGCGCGATCAGAGCCGCTGACGTTACACCATCTAAGCCAGTCGGCCATTCAGAAACGCCTGGTGCAGGAACGCACCCTGCTAGAGGGATAGCGGGATGC
The DNA here is from genome assembly GCA_027917425.1 of Gastrophryne carolinensis. Taxonomy (NCBI): domain Eukaryota; kingdom Metazoa; phylum Chordata; class Amphibia; order Anura; family Microhylidae; genus Gastrophryne; species Gastrophryne carolinensis. The sequence goes on along the minus strand of CM051238.1, from coordinate 396,769,511 downwards.
GGTCACAGCTTACGCATGCGCTGTTGGACCGGGAAGCAAGGTAAGTGAACAGGGCAACCTGGGGGGTTTGACACAGTGGGATGCCCCGGGGGGAGGTTCACTTTTGGTGGCGTTTTTGAATGTGTATATATTTGGTGCCAAAATGATGTCCTTAAACTTAAAAAATACTACATCCCCTCAACACCTTGAGGACATCATTTTGGCACCCAAATATATGACTGTGCAGTCACGCCAACCATTTAGTTACGCCGGCCGAGCATGGTTCGAGAAAGATGCAACAAATGCTGCCCGTGCATGCTCTGTAGGCTTGGTGGTGAGGTAAGATTATCAGGCCTTCCCAAATCGGGATGCCCCATGGGTGGATGTCTAACTGGACCTAAGGATTTTTAGACATTAGGTCCAGTATTGGTCCACTTTAATTGCATTGTTTTCTCTGTTCTTTCACAGATGTGCTCGTTGCCATCTACTGGTGGTCAGCAATAGCTGTTATATTAAAGTGGACCAAAACCCAGGATTTTGACTTTCCTGGGCTTTGGTACTTTCCCCCGGGGCGCCCTGATTGGGGATGACCCGCTGTGTGAACCCCCCCACAGTTTGGTGATGCCAACTCACCTCATCCCTGTCCTACAGCTCATGCGTGGCCACCTGCCCAGTCAGCGCGCTGGTGTCACATCGCCTAAGCCTTTGTCTAGGGCCAGCGGTTCAGAGCGCGCTGGCAGACGCATCCCCCACTTCATTCTAACAGGGAGCGTGTCCATGATGTGGGCCTGTGCCCTGCTAGAGGGAAAGCGGGGATCGTGCATGCGCCGTTGGACCGGGAAACAAGGTAAGTGTATGGGGCGACCTGGGGGGTTTCACACAGCGATTTTGGATACCCTGGGGGAGGGAACTGATCGACCCGGGATTCTTATAGATTCCTGGGCCGATCGAGCTGGGTTTTGGTCCACTTTAAATATGAATATTTATAAGTATTATAATCTGTCACCTTCTCTGTCCTGTAAGTTCTATCCTCGTTCTATGCTCGGACATGGTAGAGAGAGGATGGCTGTCTTGGCCGCATCTGAAGCTATATAGAATAAATGACCTGTGCTATTCAGTGTAGATAGGGAGAGGATAGCAACTACTTAGCGCGTCCTATCTGCCCATATGATTTAATACCAAGACCCCACACTATCAGCATCAGGAGCTGGCAGGCCACATATTGCCATTACTGCTATATAGCTGCCGTATGTTGCTGTGACTATTGATGACATTCACAGCAAAATGCCCAAGGAAGGCCAACATGTATAGCAAGAAATATCCTAAAAGCCATAATATGAGTATGATGCCGGTGACCTGTGCTGTATAGATTACATTGTATAGTGAAGCATCAGATATTCTATCCAGTACAATAACAAGTTACTATTAAAGACAAGCTGCTTTTTCTAAACATATGACCAATCTCTGGATCTATCCGCTGACCTTTTTGTTGCGTTTGGCCCTTCAGGAGGAGGATGACCTGCAGTATGAGGAGGAGATCCTGCGCAATCCTTACTCTGTCAAATGCTGGATGCGATATATTGAAAACAAGCAGTCTGGCTCAGGACATGCACTTAACCTGATATATGAGCGAGCGCTGAAGGAGCTACCAGGAAGGTAAGTGTACAGGTATACTGTTAACCATCCGTTTTGTTTTTATACTGCATTGCACATAACTTGCCTTCTGTCTGCCATATACTCGCCATCTAGGCAGGACTAATCAATCTGTAGATTTATGTTCAGCCAGGTAAGCCTGCAGATCACATAGATTTTCCTGGATCGTTGCAGCATTTTCTCTATGGTTCACCAGTCGCAGTGATTGTGCACGCCCACTCTATTCACAGCAATGGACAGGCTCCTGTCACTGTGACTAATGAGGGGGCAGGGACACGAACATTGGTTGGGTGCCCAAGGTTTTTGAGCAGTGGACCATGAGGGAGCTGTATCTTTTATTTATTTTTTATTTATTTTGTACAATTTGCTTTACATTCTCTTTTAAACAGACCTTAAAGTGGACCAAAATCCAGGATTTTGACTATCCTGGGTTTTGGGGGTGCCCTGCTACATGAAGCCCCCCAGATCGCCCGAGGAAACTCGCCTCATCCTGCTCCTATGGCCCATGCTCTGCCACTCGTCCAATCGGTGCACTCGGAGCCACTGAGCTATGCACGTCTGAGTGAAGTTTTAGCAGAGCCGCTCTGAGCGCGCTGGTGGCAGCATCCCCCGCTTCCCTCTAACAGGGAGCGTGCCCAAGCCGGCCATTCACAAATAAATGATAGCTGGGATGCGGCCCACGCATGTGTCGTTGGACTGTGAAGTAAGTGTAGCGGGCGACCTGGGGGGTTTCACACAGCTGGGCATCCCCATTTTGGATGCCCCGGAGGGAGGGAATCGATCGATTCCCCGGCCGATTCTGCTGGGTTTAGGTCCACTTTAAAGCTGAAATGAACTCAGGATTTTGACTATCGCAGGGTGGGTTCCATGCCCCTGGGTGCATCCGAATTGGGTTGCCCTGCTGTGTGAACCCCCCCAGAACACCCGTACAAACGCACCTTTCCCCAGTCCGATGGCGCATGCACAGGCTCTCCTCCAATCAGAGCCATTTGTCGTGCATATGTAATTCTTGCCAAACAGCTCTGTTTACATGCAATCGGGAGCGTGAGCGCGCTCCTGCCCTGGCATATCAGAATGGCTGGGGACGGGAGCGCTCTCTCAGCCCAGGAAATGCGACAGCACATTGTTTACAGTACCGCTGGGTGCCACAAAGCAGGTGCGTTATGCAGCGCCCGGGAGGGGGGGGGGGTTACACACAGTGGGGCATCCTGATCTGGGATGCCCCTGGGGAAGGCCAGCGGTCAGCAAGTGCGTAAAATGGGTGTTTTTTTTTCTTCTCCAGCTACAAACTATGGTACGCGTACCTGAAGCAGCGCAGAAAGCAGGTGAAGCGGAGATGTGTAACTGATCCCGCCTTTGAAGAGGTGAACAACTGCCATGAGAGAGCCCTGGTTTTTATGCACAAGGTAAAAGGGCCTCAGTGGCGGGATGAGGGAAAGATAGGTGTCTGTCTATTAAAGAGGAACATCAGGGAGGTTATAACCTCCCCCAAACCTCACCGATCTGCTGCCCCCCTCCCTCCAGTTTTACCTTTGGGCAGTATTTACGGGGGATCCATCTTCTGGGTCCCTCAGATTCCCGGTGACCTTCCGAGGGGCGGTGCCATCTTGCATCCCATCAGGCACTGCGTGCAGCCCCCGATATCTTGCCTGTGCAGTGGCCATGAATGGGATGCAATGGAGCTGCCCCAAATCTCGCGAGACTTCGCTGAGTGGCTCAGGACTTTGATGAGCACGACTAAAGCCGCCCTGTCCCTTACAGATGGCTAAGCCAGCGGGGGGGGGGGGGTGGGCAGAGGATCGGGCCCTGAAGCTGGCGGATGTCGCTGCAATGGTGACTTACAAAAGGTAAGTAGGGGCCATTTTGGAAGGGGGCGGGGCAAACAGCCCCTTTTTATTTTAGGTCCATTGTTCCTCTTTAAGTGCCCAGCAGTACCAGTGTTCCAATGTTGGCTAAGGCAGACATTTAGTAAAAAATGACCAATGGTCAGTTCAGCCCGGGGGCCTCCCGATTTGGGATGTCTCATTATTTATACTCTAGCAGCATATTATACAAAAGATTTGTTTTGAAAGGGTGGCACCAACCTAAAAAATACGAAAATTGCGGTGCACTGCTCTGTGGATCCCTTCTTTAAGAAGTATAGATACACAATAGGGGGTGCCTCTATAATCCCCCTCTAATGGGCCAACAGAGTCTAACTGTTGCCCTCACTCAGTAACTAAAGTTAAATAAATGTAATTTTATTGTAGCAATTCATTACACCAGATTAAAAACATTTAAAATCCATGTAACATGCCATAAGCGTTTTTCGCCACAGGGGCGTGCTGTCTCTCAAATTCACTAACTATAAAGATATCTCTATTAACTGTACTTATTAATAACAAAATAAATCTAAATGTGCAAATAACAATCCAATCACAGTGCTAGAGCTATAAAGTGCATTTGTTCACTGTACATCATGTGCAAAAGAATCCAAGTTCAAAGTAGGATAAAGTGCAAGCAGAGAACACAAGTCCTATAATGATGCCAAATAATCTTACATATCCAATAATGGGGATGGCAGAGCTCACGCGTTCCGAGATCTCCCGGGTCTCTTTCTCAAGGCAAGATTATTTTGTTAATAATAAGCAAATTAAATAAATGTAACTTTAGTTACTGAGTGAGTGCAATAGTTAGACTCTGTTGTCCCATTAGAGGGGGATTATAGAGGCACCCCCTATTGTGTATCTATACTCCAGCAGCATGTTCTGACCAAAACAACTTCACCTCCATGTTTCCTCACTGCTGGCTGACTGTGTGCCTCTGCCCTCACTCTGGATAAGTGAATAACTTGCCTCCCACATTACAAGATGAGGCAGATCCACCCATAAAGAATAAGTAGCGCCTTATAAGCCTGGGACCTGACATGAAGATCTCTGCTCTGATGGTCCCCATGAAAGCAGTAGATGGCAGTGGTCTGTTGACCTTCACCTAGAATATGGCTTCCCAGCCTTTTTTTTTTTTTTTTTTTTCGATGAAGTACCACTTTCCCTTTTCTAGTGAAGTGACCCGATACTGTGGTGTTATTGAGCTGATCAGGCTTTGGGTAAAGTATCGGTAGCTGCAGATCGGGTTGGGTACCACTGATTGAGATCCCCTGACCTAGATTGCTTGTACTGCCTCAAATGCTAAATACATCTTCTCTTCTTCCATCAGATGCCCCGCATTTGGCTGGATTACTGCCAGTTCCTGATGGATCAGTGTAGAATTAGCCGCACCAGGAGAACATTTGATCGAGCTCTTCGGGCCCTCCCCATAACACAGCACCATCGCATCTGGCCCCTGTATCTGAAATTTGTGCGCTCACACTCCCTCCCAGAGACGGCCGTGAGAGTCTATAGGAGATACCTGAAGGTGAGCTACATTATAGGGTTTCGGTCTGTCTCTCGGGGCATATCGCTTTGGGATGCCCCGCTGTATGAAACTGCACCAAGTGCTTTTCTTACCTATCCAATGGAGCCAATGGCTTATACGCGGCCGGCGGCAGCATCTCTTTCAGGCTGTATGCATCTACGCCCACTGTAACTGGCTGGCATGGAAGGACATAGCTGAGGGATGCAGGGCATTTGTGCCGCTAGACTTCCATTCAGTCTCTCCAGCCGCACAGTGATTTGCTGATTGGAGGAGAGCCGCACCTTGGGCTCATTGGAAAAATGGGCGATTGGAAGGTTTTCATGCAGCGTTTTCAGCCCAAATCAGGATGTCCTATGAGACAGACTAAAAACCAGCATCGTGACATCCCAGGTTTTGGGTCATATTTAGTGCCGTGTTGTGTTATTGTTAAACATCATACTAATCTGCTTTGCTTATCGCAGCTGTCACCCGAAAATGCGGAGGAATACATTGAGTATCTTCGCTCTGTGGACAGATTGGATGAAGCCGCAACTAGGCTGGCAGCGATTGTCAACCAAGAGGATTTTGTCTCTAAGGAGGGAAAATCAAATTATCAGGTAAGTCCAGAGGGGTTTTATGTATAAAGAAAGTGCACTTTGCTTCTACAGGAGCCTGACCTGGCTCTTTGAATTGGAACTAAACCCTCTTGCTAACCCTGTGACAGGGGGCAAGGACCTTAACCCTCCTCCAGCTGTCGTAAGCTCTGCATATAAAAGAGCTGCACGCCCCTATTGGAGGAGATGCAGTACGTGCAGCCATTTTCTGTTACCCGTTGGTTGGATAATGTGTAAGGCTAAGTAAGGCTCGCTTATGCTTTGAGGTAGAAACATAGAAACATAGAAGGTTGACGGCAGAAGGAGACCATACGGTCCATCTAGTCTGCCCTTATGTGTATACTGTATGGTAAGGTTAGGTAAGGTTAGATTAGTGTCTCTGTGGGCCAGAACCAGATGCAAAGGTGGGTTAAGGCCTGCTTTAAAGTGGACCAAAACCCACCCTGGAGTCTATGAGATACAGGCATACTCCTGGCATACAGAAATACTCGCTCCCCCCGGGGAACCCAGATTCGGGTGTAAAACCCGCAAGGTCCTCCGGAAACTCACCTTCTTTCCCGGTCCAACGGTGCATGTACGAACAGCGGCCGCATCCCCGCTATACCTTTAGCAGGGCGCATGCCCGCGCCAGGCATTTATGGATGGATGGCTGGCGCGGGCACAATCCCTGTTAAAGGGTAGCGGGGGGTGGGGCTGTCAGTGCGCTCAGATACGCTCGCTTTAGACGATCTCTTGGATGAGGGGTGGGAGCGGATGCAAGCGCACTGACTAGACGAGAGGCTGCACATGCGCCATATGACTGGGGAAGGGTGAGAGACATCGGGTAATTTAGGGGCAAGGACCAAAACTCAGGATAGTCAAAACCTGGGTTTTGGTCCACTTTAAGCACACATTGCCATTGTATTTTTGTTGATACATTTACATTATTCTGCAATTTCGCTGTTTCCACTTAAATTCTATTTTTGATACCAAATCCAGAACTAAACAATATATAGTTACCGGGCTCTTGTGCAATGTTGTATTAGCATAAGTGTATGAGTATTGGGCATTAGGGGATTGCTGTGTGTTAATAAATAGCTGTTTGACCCTTGTTTTGTACTTTCCAGCTGTGGCAGGAGCTGTGTACTATGCTCTCCCAGAACCCCGGATCTATACACTCTCTTAATTCAGCGGCCATTATTCGGGGAGGCCTCACTCGCTTCACAGACCAAAGGGGAAAGCTGTGGTGTGCTTTGGCCGAGTATCATACCCGCAGCGGACATTTTGAAAAGGTAACCAGTGCTCTGTGTTTTATAGCTACTCCTCTCTAGCCCATGATGCGCCTTCATCTCAAACAATCAATCGAGGTTTATTTGTCACATATATAACCATACAAGTATGATCCACAGTGAAATGTGTTTGTTGTAAATAGTTGTTACGTTGTATTGCATGTAGATTACTAACTTGGACTGTGTAGTTTATAGGGGTGTGATATGGCAAGAATCTGGTGTATGATGGGTATCACAATACGATAAATCCCGGTTCTGCCTCAAAGACGATATATTGCGTTTGTCATTTTTTTTAATTTAAAAAAAAAAAAAAAAAATAGGGTCCCCCTTCCCAGGGGGGAACCCCATTTTTGGGGGAAGTTAACCTTTAAAAATCCCCCCCAAAAATGGTGCCCCCTTAGCCAGTATAACCAGCCCAGGCACCAGCTATGGGGGCTTGTAGAACAGGGAGCAGGGGCCAGCTTTGGTTGCCCTGCAGGCTACAAGCCGGCATAGCCTAATGGCCATCGGCTCGTCTTCCATGAGGCGCCCTATTCCGGCCACTCTCCTGCAGTCGGAGGAGCCCGGGGTGGGGGTCAGAGTCTCCCCCCCCCCCCCCCCAGGTGACTAGGAGAGCCGGCCGAATCAAATGAGGGGGTCATATGTTTTTACTTTTCTTTTACTGTGGGGGGCGGGGGGGGTGGAGTCAGAATCGATACTAGAAAGAAAGAATCTATTTTAATATCGTGTAATGAAGTATCGCGATATTTCACAGAATCAATTTTCTTCTAACACCTCTAGTAGTTTATTAGGAAAGAATATGTTTGATCATTAGGTATGTTATTATACTATTGGAGGGGAAGAGCTGTGGTGGTGGCTCTGGGGAGACGGGGATTATAGCCAAGATGGCGAGCTGTAGGAGTATAGTCTAGGGAAGTGGCATGAGGGTAGGAGATGGGGGGGGGGGGGGCTATGATCTGGTCACATTGGTCAAGCCCACCAAGTTCAATGTACTGAAATGTGACTTTTTATGCAATAGAAGGTTACTGCTACTAAACTTCCAGCTTTCCCACCAGCCACGCCACAGGTCAGTCATCACAATTCAGCAAGTGTCATTGATAGATGGCCTCCCTGTTCTGTATCAGTAATACTGATTATTAGCTTTACAGTTCAGTGCCTAAAAGAGTGGTTAGTCCTGAAGTTCTGCAGTGCTGCTGGCAGCCTAGTTGGCCTTAGTCTCCTTAACATCCTTTGCATCTCGTTGCAGTAAAAACCTGTTCAACAACCTCCAACCTGTCACAACAAAATATCACAGCCTAATTAAATAAATGGGCCCTTTCACATCAGTGCACTGCGGTTTGCAAAACGCTGCCATCTGCGGATTTCATTGCTGCCGGTCCCTTCATCCTCGACTCTGTCGCCGGCTTGTCCCCCCCCCCCCCCCCCCCCCACTGCTGGTCCCATTGCATTGCCGGTATACTCCTAATTTCTAGTCATTTATCAATGGGTATTATGTACATCATGTTAGCCTCCACTACTACAAGCATTTTATTCTCTAAACCATCCCTGGCACCTGTGTCACAGAGGGCCCTAGTCTGCAGGGACACTAACTTGCCTACTCCCCCCACTTCCAGGGAGATATTTACCCTTTCCTGATAAAGCTCTGTATGAGGAGAGAACAGTAAACAGCTGAACATTGCGGTGCTGAACCCTTCCTATTGAAGTACTGCTGTGCAGCTCCCTCCTGCAGCACTGGAGTATGTCTCTAACGTACAATAGTTTTGAGACAAACAACCAATGAAGTGAGGGCACCACAATTTCAATGTGTTCAATATGAAAAAAGAATATGTCCCTCTCGGGTGCACCCTGAGTTCCCAATAACACTCTATAGCAAGAAGAAACCCCTCTAGGAACTCCCAACCACATGGACACTCCGATCAGACTTAAAATGTGCAAAATAATTTTATTTGATTTAAATTAAGGCCACTCTAGGACTTAAAAAACATACAACATAGATACACAAGACTTTATAAAAACAACACTTGATCACTGCCACTGATTGTATAATACTTGGGTATACAACATGATTCAAAGAAATCAGCATGATATAAGAAATAAAGAAAAGCAGGCGGTATGGTTCTAGTTAATTATATAAAGACAACTTTGCAAGCAATACATTGATAAGGAATAAATAAAATGAATCACTAAAAAAATGTAATATGTGCCACTCAATATGTGCTGTCCCTTTTTAATGGGATACCAAATAAATACAACAACAACTCCCCTCCAAGAATAAAGTGCTATATAATCAGTCAGACCTACCGACTACAGTGCAAAAAACAAAAAGGTAAAGTGCGAAATTGCCAGCAAACCATACCCCCTAAGCATGTCCAAGTAATATATGAGCCAGGCTTGCAAAGTCTGATTAATAATGACAAAGAACCATACCACCATGCTGAATGTTCAGGCAGTGTGAACCCTCGGGTATATGGGGGTATCGTTCTTTGTGGTTGTGAGTTCCTAGAGGGGTTTCCTCTTGCTAACGTACAATAGGTTAGTTTAGTACCTCTGGTACAAAGCTGCAAGGGAGGGTTTAGGTCTGCTTCTGCTAAGATAAGTAATTTTTTTTTTGGGGGGGGGGGGGTTGAAGGCCACTGGAACAACTAATAAAACCAGAACAGAGAGAATAAAGCCTATTCAAATTGTGAATAGCATTAAGGTTTACATGGCATCTGTAGATAAACAAATATAGCTGATAGCTTCAAGGCCAGCAGGTGGTACCCAGAGAGGTTGCACACTGACCTGTACCCCAACCACATATGCTGCCATCTATACTTTACTCAGGCCTGAATTTCTCATTAAACCGGACCAACAGCCTGGCACAGTTGGAAAAGAAAGGTAGCGGCCATTTTGGAGCTTCCTCTCCCTGCATCACTGCCACGCTGCTGCCTGGATTCAACTGACATAACTGACAATGCACAGCAACAGGAAGACCAGCAGCACTTGACCTGTAAATGCATAAGCGGCCATCTTGTTTTTAAAATTTACTACAGCAGGAGATAGAAAAAGGTAAATGAATTATGTGCAGCAATTTAAATTGCCCTGGGGAGAGATGCCTATGAGCAATGTTTGTTGTGTTGGTCTGGTTTAAAGTGGACCAACACCCACCCCCTGATCGGCCCGGGAACCTTTAAGATTCCCGGGCCGATCAGCTCCCTACCCGCGGGGCATCCGAAATCGGGATTGCCCCGCTGTGTGAAACCCCCCAGAAAGCCCCTAAAAACTTACCTTATCGGCCACGGACAAGCCGTTGTGAATGGCCGGCGCGGGCACGCGCGAGAGGCGGCGGTGGCGGCTTATCCGTCGCTTGTCCGTCGCCAATAAGGTAAGATTTTAGGGGCTTTCTGGGGGGTTTCACACACCCCCGATCGGGGTGCCCCGTGGAAGTGGACCGACACCCAGGATAGTGAAAATCCTGGGTGTTGGTCCACTTTAAGTCATTTTTGACTGTTGTTCCGCTTTAAGTGCATAACTACTCCAAATGTTGGCGCAAACTATTTATGTGGCTATTACATGTATTTCATGCACTTTAAAGTGGACCAACACCCAGGATTTTGACTATCCTGGGTTTTGGTCCACTTCGGCGGGGCACCTCGATCAGGGGTGCCCCGCTGTGTGAAACCCCCCAGAAACCCCAAAAAACTCACCTCTCAACGCTCCCACGTGAACGCCGCAGCCAATCCCCGCCAACGTCCAGGCGGGGATCAGCAACGTCCAAGCCGCTTCCGCCGCCTCCCGTGCGTCACTCTCGGCACGCGCGCGCCCCCGCTGGCCATTCACAGAGGGCCGGCGCGGGCGCGCACACGTCTGGAGGGGCGCGCGGGAGGCCGCGGCGGCGGAAGCGGCGGCGGATCAGGTAAGGTGTTTTTGGGGTTTCTGGGGGGTTTCACCCCGCGGGACATCCCGATCTCGGATGTCCCGCGGTGTGGGAGGTGATCGGCCTGGGAATCTTATAGATTTCCGGGCCGATCACCCCTGGGTGTTGGTCCACTTTAAATGGCTGTTTTGTGCGTTTGAATGCATTTTCATGTGACTGACAACCCAGTGGGACTTGACATGATTAGAAAATGTAAAGTGGCACTTGATGAAAATAGGTTGGGAACCCCTGTTCTAGGCTACTGTATTATGACTTACCTGTTCTTGGTTCCGGGCTTCTGCCACATCTCTGTTGCAGGGATAGGAGCTGGGTAAGCAGCGTTGTTCAGAGGGTAGACGGCAGCCTGGCTCTAATCAGAACTCTGCTCTGATTAGACGGACCATTGTGAAAACACTGTGGGCGTGGCTTAAAGGGACAATCCAGGCAAAGGGTTAAAGTGTTCCTATACCCAGGAAGGAAGTTTGTGTCATCACCTTCTATCCCCAGCCCAGTGCCCCTAAACAGCCTGTATTTATCTATTTTTACTAAAGCCAATATTCATAAAAACCCAGATTTCAGGCATTATGATGTTCACCTGTACACCCCTGGTACTTTCCAGTGATGATAGATTCAGTTCTAAGCTACACTGTCACATGAGGGGTATGTGGCAGTTGAGCTTGTAGCGCTTTCATATTTATTGCAGTTATAACTGCAAGGCTGACCGTCAATACTGGACTGTATGTAAATTAGTCTTTGCTAGAAAGCACCAGGGTGCGCTGCTACTTTCCCATATGGGACATCATACTGCTTCCTGTTAGTGTTTTGGGCAAAAGCTTTAACTAAGGGTACTATCTTGTTATGTAACGTTTGTGTCTGGGGCTGTGTTTATAATCAACGCCTGATGTTTTCCCTTATAAAACCGAGAAGTTCTGACCTGCATTTGTCTTCAGGCGTTTCAGTGCGGAACGCTCAGTGTCCCCTGCACTGCGTGGTTAGGATCTGGGAGGAAGATATCACTGAATAAAAGGAAATCTAAAACGGTGATTGATTAGAAACACAGCCCCTGACACCAATGTTAGCACCATGTTAGGAAGTCTGCCCGGTGTCAGGCTTGTTTCCAGGCTTTTCATGGCAGGGCATCCCAAACCCCGCTGCTGTAGTTGGGTGGACATTTCTGAATGTGGGTCTGCTTTGTTTGCCTACAGATGCCCCTTAAGCACTAGGACCTCTGTCCTGGAGCTGCTTGTATGTAGCCCTGTAGGGTGCAGCCATGCTTTTTGCTCTGTTTCTGCAGGCTCGGGATGTCTATGAAGAAGCCATCCAGACTGTCACCACTGTGCGGGATTTTACCCAAGTGTTCGATAGCTACGCCCAGTTTGAAGAAAGTGTTATTGCTGCCAAGATGGAAACTGTCAGTGAGATGGGAAAAGAAGAGGAGGGTGAGAGCCCGCTGCGCGTGTGATCATTTTTCCTTTACATGATGATGTATCTGTCTGCTAATGGCGTCTTCTGCTCACTTCAGATGACCTCGATCTGGAGTTGCGATTGGCCCGCTTTGAGCAGCTGATGGATAGAAGACCCCTCCTTCTGAACGGAGTGTTACTGCGACAGAACCCGCACAATATCCACGAGTGGCACAAGAGGGTGCAGCTGTATGAAGGCAAGCCGCTGGAGGTGAGTGCTCTTGTTCTCGTTCACAGAGTGAGTGGTTATGGGATGGACCATACAGGAGCTTGTGTCATTCCAGCTTTATTAACAGAAGAAATGCCACCATGTTCTGCAGTCCCATGGTGGACCAATCCCCCCCTTTTCCTCCCACGGTGCTCTCTATCTCCCCCCCCCCCCCACCTTCTTCTATCCTTCTTCCTACGATAATGATTGAGTTGGTTTACCTGGGCTAGCCACACCCACCCAGCAAATTTGAGATTGCTCATAGGTTGTCTCCAATGTTCCGGGTGGTATAGGCACAGCCACTGGCTGCATCCCCTGTTTCTCTGCAGTCTGAGGCCTAATTAAATGGCTGAGCGCCAGAGCATGCCTCAGCTGCTAGAAGCTGGGGATACAGCTGTGGCCTGGGAAATCGCTGTGGACTTGCGGCAATCACAGGGGCTTTCCCTATTTGGGAGAGGCAATCGGCTGCCCCCAGAGATATTCACATAGGCTGGGGACTGGAGCGCAGAGAAACTGTCTGCATTAGTATGCACGGTATAAAGCGCTGATTGGACAATCTTCTGAGCATGTGTCATGGGAGCAGCAGAAAGGTGAGTTGTGTGGGCAATCTGGGGGGGTTCACATGGCATTGGTGTCCCAATGAGGGATGACCCAAGAACACGGGATAACAATTTGGGATCACCAGGATAGTGAAAACCCACATTAATGAAAACATTTGCCCTCTCCTTTTTCCTAACTAACCTAGAACCTTCAATTCCTAGATGAGTTCAAGGAGGAGCAACATCCCCCTCGGGTCTATAAAACTCTATTGTAAATTGGTCGTTGCTTTGTAAAACCCCCCTGATCAGGGGGTGTGGCCAAAGGTACTCGCTCCATTCTGATTTCCTTGCTGAAATAAGCTCAGTGCAGTAAAGGAAGTCTGATAGGACTCAATACCATCTGAGCGGCCTGCGCATTGCACCATGGGAACACGGAAAAGGTTAGTTTACGGGTCATCCGGGGGGGGGGGGGTACACTCAACAGGGCATACCAAACTGAGGTGCCCCGCCAGAGTAGAACAATACCCAAGTAAGTCAATTTTTTGGGTGTTGTTCCTTTTAAAGAGTTTACTTAGAATGCAATTTGAATACACAGGGCTAGTCCCCATTCAATCCAAGATGTCAAAAAAGCTTTAGCCAAATCAACTGACTGTTGAGGCCCTTTCGTTCAACCCTCCTTTTAAACCTGTTGACCTCCAGTCAAAAAAAATTGAATCAAAAGTTTAATTAATTGCTCCCCTAAACCCTGTTTTTTTGCAATCAGTGATGTAATATATTTGAGAAGCTTAATACCATTCGGATGTTGTGGAATAGTAGGGAGATTCTATGCTATTGAACTTCATGGGGGCAGCCATCTTGCCACAAATCTGACAGGCCTGCTTGTGAAAAAACTCAGTCCTACAGTCAAAATCACCCTAAATCTCTTTGAAATAATGTTTTATTTGTAGGGAGAAGTATAAAGCCATCAGCTTTGATTAGTCATCCCTTCTCTGAAGGCATTGTAACACATTGTAAGCAACTCTGCCCATTAACTTACATTGATTGAAACATAGTTACATTTACCCCCTCTAGCTGCTCCAGGTTCAGCATGTGTGTTTAAAGCGGTCCTTTACTCTGAATAAGAGTCTATCTTATATGTTTCCCACACCCTGTACATACAGATTGCTCACATTAAAAATCATCCTACCTGCATCTGCTGCATGTTATGAGCCTTTAAACATCCAAGATGGCGGCTCATGGAACAACAGGCAGCCTGCAAACAGGAAGTGCCTTCTGACTGTGCTGCTCTGCATTCTGGGATTGCTGACCTTCTCCAGACCCCAGCCCTGCTCTGTCTGAGCACAGCACAGCTATAACCCGCCCCCCTGCACTTTATTCCACTCTCCTCTCCTGAGTTAGAGTGGTGCTTCTGAGTCAAGATGGCGGCGCCTGTATCCTAGAGTCCTGAACAGAGTTGCAGCCCAGTGGGGGAAAGAATAATATGTAAGTGACTAAAAACTTAAAATATATTAATTTTAGATGCTGGGGTAAAGTTTTTTAAGGGTTTGGGCTTTTCAGTAAATCATGGTGAAGGTCCGGTTTTTAAATGAGACATGCTGATCACTTTTCTTAGGTAAATATCAGTTTGGTGTGGGCTGCTTTTAGCAAGCTCCAATATCACAAAAGACATGATGCAGCCATGCTGATGTTCAGTGTAGCCAGCACTATCTCCAACATTCTGTGTGGAAACAGCTAAAATCACTTTGGCTGGTTGGGCTAATCATAAGGAAGCTCCCAGCTCAAATGCATTGTGTCAGTGTGCTAGCAAAGGTTCTCCCTGATATCCCCCACTCCCCAATGTGTAATCAGGCTGTAGCGATAACCTTTATCGCCGGAGGGCTTCCCCGTCAGAGACGTCCTTTTCCCAATGGTGAGAGGTGCTGCAGGAATTCCAGAGTCATCCGTGAGGAACCGGGAACAGCCCTTACAAGGGCTAGTGAATTGTAATATAGCATTTCCCCCAATAAGAGACAGAACTCAGTATTGAGGGTGAAGATGAACTGACTTTATTAGTGCCACTCTAGGCCTTATATACACAAGTCTCCATGCAAGGTGGACCTGATGGAGAACTGCATGACAAACACACCAACCAATAGCAGCAGGGCACACAGTCCCTCAACTCTGCCGGTAACACAATTAGCAACACAATGGTATAATGTAGCCCAATCCACAACACACAATGGCAGTCTGTGATACAATCAACAATACACAATGGCAGTCTGTAATACAATCCAAACTACAATGACATTGCCTGTAACAGTATCAAAACACAATGACATTGTCTGGAACCTAATTAAGAAAAGGCCAGTGAATGACCCGGTGGGCAATTGAATAGTGATGACATCCAAAAGGCAGAGCGTCTGTCACACAGGCCATCCAAGATGGTGGCTCCCATGTAATTCTAGGAGTGCAGCTATTCCACAACACCTGCATGGGGTTAAAGTGGACCAAAACCCACGCCCCATCGGCCCTGAAATGTATAAGATTCCAGAGCAGCTGAAGTTCCTCCCCCTCGGGCATCCAGAATCAAGATGCCCCGCTGTATGAAACCCCCAAGGTCACCATCTTTCCTGGTCCAACGGTGCATGCGCTAGCTGCGGCCGTATCCCCGCTATCGGGTAGCAGCCACGTATGCGTCGTAAGACCGTGAAGAGGTGAGTTTGTTCGGACAATCTGGGGGGTTTCACACAGCGGGGTGCCCTGGGGGCAAGAACCAAAACCCAGGAAACCCATAGATAGCCCTCTCAGCATATGCTACTGATCACCAAAAGGGGGCTTTAGGGGAGCAAATTGCTAAACTATTCTAAGTATGTCACACACCCCACTTCAGATACTTATTATTATTACACTTGGGTAACTCACCGCTAGGTGGCGCACTTGCAGAGATCTCCAAAAGCTTCAGCAAGCCCCTCCCGGTCTATATATACCTGGTACCTCTCACCAATTCCCCAGTGTTGGTCTCTGCAAGATGGCGACAAGACAGAAGAGAGAAGTCTCCTGCTTGCAGGTAGCCGGGGTATCACCCCGGCCCCCCCCCAATGGTCTATTTCTGCCCGGCTCTGTTTTGTGTTTATCCCCTTATTCTATGGCAGCCTCCCAGCTCAGGCTGGAGGCCGGGCACGGGTAGATGGCACTTTAGGTGCCTAGGAGATTAGCTCCTCCGCTCGACCCTATATTATGGGGCATAGCGGTGCTCCGGTTGGTGATCCGGACGTGGGATGCCCCAGCCCTTATATCCCCATTAGTTTGCCCTTAGTGCCCTTGACTTTTATTCATGTCTGTGTGTGTGAGTGGCAGGGATGAGTGGTCTGGCGGTTCCGTTTGTCTCCGTTTTGGTGCTTGGTGCTTGGGGGGCTCTCTGAGCCCCGTGTTTTTTACTTAGGGGGCTGCGCGGGCGGCGGGCTCGCCGGCCCGTTTTGTAGGTAGGGGCGTGCGCCATGTCAGGGCGCCTGTCTTGGCCTAGGGTCCCCTGCTCGCTCTGTGGGCGGGGCCGGCAGGCGCGCTGCGCCGCCGGCCCGTAGGCCGCGGTCGCGCTCGCCGGTGTTTCATTGCGGGCGGGTCGGGGCGGCATGTGCGCTGCCGGTCCGCCTTGGCGGTTTCCGTGGGCGCCATTCATGTGGCGCCCGCTGCTCGCTCTGCCTCAGAGGTGGGCGGGACCGCGGCTCGCGCGGCCCGCGCCGTGACAAGCGGAACGAGGAGGGGCGGGGCCTTAGCGGCTCCCGCGTTTCTGTTGGGCCCGCCCCGAGTCTCGCTCCTTCTCTCCCTGGCTGGCCGCCATTTCGTGGCGTCTGTTAGTTGCGGCAGGATCCAGGTAGGGTTTCTGTTGTTTTCTTTTCCTATAGGGGATAGTGGGGCAGGGATCGCCGGCTATTGGGCCTTATTGCGGGCTCTGTTCCCCCCCCCCCCCCCCCCCCCCCCCCTCCGACCGGGGGTGTTGGTGGTGTATGCGGCCAGGTTTTTGGGTATGCCTGTTTTGGTAATAGAAGCAGGTGGGGTATTTTGCAGCCATTATTTATGCTTATATGCTCTTGGCCCCTGGCCTCCCTGTTTTTCTGCTAAGTCTGGCCCTCCCTGGCTTCCCAGTATTTTGACTATGTTGTGTGTTGCTGCCATGTTGTGCTGGTTTTGACTGTTGTCTTTGTCTTTGTCTTTCAGATTCCGGGATTCCATCCTGTGGGGCTCTCCCGGTCTCATATACCTGGCTAGTTTGGGTTCGGCCTTATAGTCCCTCTTGGGTGGCTGGCAAAAATTTTTTCCCTGGTCTGGGCAGTATAGATTGTATATATATGTATAATATATTTATATATACTTAGATTGTATCATTGGGGGCATCCCGGGTTGCTTACTGCATAAATCCCTGGGTTCCGCGAATACCATAAATTCACCATATGGAGGCTGCCAAGGATACCGGAACTGATCCTTCGGGACAATCCAGGCTGTGCGGGGGTTGTGGGACTCCGCTCCCGGGGGATGATGTCATTATATGTATACCATGTGCAAAGCGGAACATTGAGCGTCAATCCAGCACTCCGGTGCCTGGGACTTCTTCGTCCGCGCCATCTCCCTCTTCGCCTCGCCTTTTCCGGACCCCGTGTGACGCTGTCACGGGTGGGGATTCGCAATCTGAGGTGTGCGCCCGCCTGGCCAGCCTCGAGAAGCGGTTTTCAGATATGTCCGCTCTGAAGGTTACCGCGAAGCGTAAACACCTATCTCCGCCTCAGCCGGACTCTGATGAGGAGGTTGTTGAGGATTTGGATTGGGTGGATCGCCCCCTTGAGGAGGGGGAGCTTGAGGAGGAATTGGATGTCTCCGTGGGTCAGCAGGTGTTGGGTACTGAGGGGGACCATATTGATGGTCCCGTTCCTGACACGCCTTCTATTTTAGCCCAGATGTTTGAGGTTCTGGATTTGGACCCTCCCGAGGCGGCTCCTCGGCCTAGGGGTCAGCTCTTTGGGGGGGTCAAGCAGCGTTTGGAGTTTCCCAGTCAACAGCATTTTGAGGATGTTGTCCTTAAGCAATGGGAGCAGCCTACACGGCTTGTTGGTGTTCCGCCCAGCTGGGATAGGAAATATCCTTTTCCGGCGGACTTGCTAAAGCGGTGGTCGGTCCCTCCCGAGGTGGATGCCCCGGTCTTGGGACTGTCTAATACGGCGACTGTTCATCTTCCTGACACTACTTATCTCAAGGATGGCGAAGATCGCCGGATTGATCAGTTGGCCCGCCATGGTTTTGTTTGTGCGGGCTCGGTTTTGAGGCCTGTTTGTGCTTCGGCTCTTTTGACTTTGGCAGTGCGGTCTTTGGTCAGGGATTTGTGTGTGGACCTTGATCCCTCTGGTGATGAGTTTCTTGCGCTCAAGCGTTGTGACTCTTTTTTGTCATTTGTTCTGGCCGCCCAGGATGATGCCATGTTGATGTGTGGCAGAGCTTCTGCTCTGTTGGTGGCTATTCGTCGCTCTGTGTGGTTGCGACAGTGGACAGCTGACCTTAATTCTAAAAGATCTCTCACGGCCCTTCCTTTCTTGGGGTCGAGGCTTTTTGGTGAAAAGCTGGATTCTGTTGCCAAGGGAGGCAGGTTGCCTCAGCGCAAGAGGTTTCGCCGTTCCTTTCGGGGGGCGGTCTCCTTCAATCCGTCCTTTAGGGGAGCCAAAGCCGGCAGAGGTGCGGGCGTCTCGGTTTCCAGGGGCACGGGTTGGAATAGGGGTAGAGGCCGTGGCCGCCCCGTTCACGCTTGGGGCGCCAAGCCTAAGTCAGTTGCCAAGCCCGCTCAGCAATGAGGGGGCGCCCTCACCCGCACGGGTGGGGGGACGGTTACGATGCTTCTCCCGGGTGTGGGACCTGGAGGTATCGGACAGGTGGATCCGGGAGGTAGTGTCGACCGGTTACAAGCTGGAGTTCGAGTCCCGCCCTCCTCCAAGGTTTCTCAGGTCTCGGGTGCCTCTAGATCCTGTGGCCGCGCAGGGGCTCCTGGCGGCAGTAAGGAATCTTCTGATGTTGGCAGTCATTTGCCCAGTTCCTCCTTCGGAGGTGGGAAGAGGTTATTACTCCAATCTCTTCACTGTCCCCAAGAAGGACGGGTCTTTCCGTCCGATCTTGGATTTGAAGTGTCTCAACAGGTTTATTCGTCCCCGGAAGTTTCGCATGGAGACCTTGCGGTCGGCGATCGGCTCGCTTCGGCAGGGGGACTTCATGACGTCCATAGACATCAAGGACGCGTATCTTCACATTCCTATCTTTCCGCCACATCAGCGGTTTCTTCGCTTTGTGGTGGAGGATCGTCATTTTCAGTTTGTGGCTCTCCCATTCGGCCTCACTTCGGCCCCGAGAGTGTTCACGAAGGTGTTGGCAGGGGTGATGGCCCTGCTCAGAGCGCAGGGGATTCGCATTGTTCCTTACCTGGACGACCTTCTCATCATGGCTCCTTCCTTCAGCCAAGCAGAAGGGGATACCAGCACGGTGGTGTCCATGCTGGAGAGGTTCGGCTGGGTGATCAATTACCCCAAGTCCTCTCTGGTTCCGGCCAGGGTGGTGACTTTTCTGGGGATGTCCTTGGACTCTTGTCAGCACAAAGTGTTTCTTCCTCAGGACAAGGTTCTTTTGATTCAGGAATTGGCTCAGCGTCTTCTTTCCATTCCTCGCCCGTCCATTCGGCTAGGGATGAGACTGGTGGGGTTGATGGTGGCCTCGTTCGAGGCGGTTCCCTTCGCACAGTTTCACACGAGGACGCTGCAGCTTCATCTTTTGGCGTCTTGGGACAGGCGCCCGCGGTCGTTGGATCGGTCCTTCCAGATTTCTCCTCGGGTTCGGCGGTCTCTTCGGTGGTGGTTGTTTCCGGACAATCTTCTGAAGGGCAGGTCGTTTCTGACTCCGCGGTGGGAGACTGTCACCACGGATGCCAGCTTGTCAGGATGGGGAGGTTTCTGGAAGGATCTTCAGTTTCAGGGGCTGTGGGATCCTCAGGAGGCTCACTTGCCCATCAATGTTCTGGAATTGCGAGCCATCAGGTTGGTTCTGTCTCGCTTGACGCATCGGTTACAGGGCCTGCCTGTTCAGGTTCGATCGGACAATCAGACGGCTGTTGCTTACATCAATCACCAAGGAGGGACTCGCAGTCTGGGTGCCCTCAGGGAAGTGTCTCTGATTCTGGTCTGGGCAGAGACGTATGTTCCTTGCATTTCGGCGGTGTACATTCCAGGAGTGGAGAACACGGAGGCGGACTTCTTGAGCCGGTGCTCGTCCCGCCGGGGGGAATGGTCTCTCCATCCCCATGTGTTTCGGTCCTTGTGTCTTCGGTGGGGAACGCCGGAGGTGGATCTGTTTGCCTCTCGTCACAATCACAAGCTTCCGACATTCGTGTCACTGTCTCGGGACCCTCTGGCACTGGCGACGGATGCCATGTCTTTGAGCTGGAAGGATCTGGGGTTCCTGTATCTGTTTCCTCCGATTCCCATGCTAGGCAGGGTGCTGCGAAAGCTAGTTCAGGAGGGAGTTCCCGCCATTCTCGTGGCTCCAAGGTGGCCAAGGCGGGTGTGGTTCGCAGACATCGTTCGTCTGGCAGTGGATCAGTTCGATCTGCCTCTTCGGCCAGATCTGCTCACTCAGGGACAACTGTGTTACCCCAGTTTACCAACGCTGGCTTTAACGGCTTGGCTGCTGAAACCTCCATCTTGAAGGAGGAGGGCCTTTCGGACTCGGTCATTCAGACTCTTGTTAGTGCTAGGAAGAGGTCTTCCTCTTCCATCTATTATAGGGTCTGGAGATCTTATATTGATTGGTGTGAGACTAGATCTTTGCCATGCCGGGTTTTTTCTATTTCTCGGGTTTTGGATTTTCTTCAATCTGGGTTGGATTCTGGTCTTCAGCTGAGTACCTTGAAGGGGCAGGTGTCTGCCTTGTCAATTTTTTTCCAGAAGTCTTTTGCTAGCCATTCCTTGGTCAAGACTTTTTTCCAGGGGGTTTCGCATCTGAGGCCTCCTAGGAAGCCATTGCTCCCAGTGTGGGATTTGAATTTGGTGCTTTCTGCGTTACAGGCTCCTCCTTTTGAGCCTTTGCAGGGTATTGCTTTATCCACTCTGACTCAGAAGGTTGTCTTTTTGGTGGCCATCACTTCGGTTCGGCGTGTTTCGGAGTTGGCAGCCTTGTCGATTCAGGCTCCTTATTTTGAGAAACATCAGGACAAAGTGGTCTTTCGTTTCAAGTCAGATTTTCTTCCTAAGGTGGTGTCTGCTTTTCATCTTAATCAGGACATTGTTCTTCCTTCCTTGTGCCCTAGGCCTAGGAATGATAAGGAGAGTGCGTTGCACTGCTTGGATGTGGTGCGATGTGTTAGGTACTATTTGCGTGTCACGTCTTCTTTTCGAAGGACTGATGCTTTGTTTGTAGTGCCTTGTGGTCCTAGGAAGGGTTTGGCTCCGGCCAAGTCTTCCATTAGTAAGTGGATTCGCCAGGCGATTATTGCTGCCTATTTTGCCAAGGGGAAGGACCCCCCTTTTCGTGTTACTGCACATTCTACTCGTGCGATCGGTGCGTCCTGGGCTTTTCAGCACCAGGCTTCAGTTGAACAAGTTTGTAAGGCTGCTACCTGGTCTTCAGTTCACACCTTTTCCAAGTTTTACAAGGTTGATGTTCGGGCCTCGGCGGATGCTGTTTTTGGCCGTAAGGTTCTGCAGGCTGCAGTGGTTTGAGTTTTATCTGCGTTATTGCCTGGTTTGGATACCCGCCCTCTTTTGGACACTGCTGTTGGATGTCCCAAGTGTAATAATAATAAGTATCTGAAGTGGGGTGTGTGACATACTTAGAATAATACCATTTTGTGATTACTCACCTGTAAAATGGGTATTATAAGTATGTCACACACCCCACTTCACCCGCCCTTTTTTGGTATCCTGGTTCTTTATATGGTGAAGTTTTGTTATTTACGGTTGAGGGTTAAATTTGTTTAGTTCTGGTACCTTGTCTTACTGCTTTTTGAACACTGGGGAATTGGTGAGAGGTACCAGGTATATATAGACCGGGAGGGGCTTGCTGAAGCTTTTGGAGATCTCTGCAAGTGCGCCACCTAGCGGTGAGTTACCCAAGTGTAATAATAATAAGTATCTGAAGTGGGGTGTGTGACATACTTATAATACCCATTTTACAGGTGAGTAATCACAAAATGGTATTTTTTCTTGACTGGAGGTCCACTTTAACACTGTGAGGGGCAGCATGACAGTTAAAAGGGCAATAAAGAACAAAAAAAGGGCATTTAAACATTACAAGGCTGAACTCTCAGCTGTAACACTTGAACAGTATAAACTAGTAAATAAAGTGTGTAAGAAAGAAATAAGGTTGGCAAAAGCACAAAATGAAAGAGATGTGGCCAAAGAAAGCAAAACTAACCCTAAACGATTTTTCAAATATATTCATTCGAAGAAAACTAAATCAGAACAGGTAGGTGCCCTAATTAATGATAATGGGGAAATGGTCACTGGGGATGAGGATAAGGCAGAGCTGTTAAATAGATTCTTTAGCTCTGTGTACACAAGAGAAGAGCAAGGAGCCAACACAGGAAATGCCGCTGATAGTAATAGCCCAAGTATAATAATTAACAAGCTAAACATGGATATCATCCAAGAAAAACTAAATAATTTAAATGTGAATAAGACTGGAGGACCAGATGGACTTCACACAAGAGTTCTCAAAGAACTCAGTTCCATTATCTCGTCACCTCTGTTGTTGATCTTTGAAGACTCACTAGCAACTGGTATAGTGTCAAGGGACTGGCGCAAGGCAAATGTGGTGCCCATTTTTAAAAAGGGCTCTAGGTCTTCTCCGGGCAATTACAGACCTGTTAGCTTAACATCCATTGTGGGGAAATTGCTTGAGGGACTATTAAGGGACAACATACACGAATATGTAACTATCCATAATATTCTAAGTGACAACCAACACGGTTTTACTAAGGACAGAAGCTGCCAAACTAACCTGATTGGCTTCTATGAGGAGGTGAGTAGAAGCCTGGACAGAAGGGTGGCTGTGGATATAGTTTTTCTGGATTTTGCAAAAGCATTTGACACTGTCCCCCGTAGATGCTTATTGGAGAAATTGAGATCTTCAGGATTAGAAAATGCAGTTTGTAACTGGATTGAAAACTGGCTGAAGGATCGTGTGCAGAGAGCTGTGTTTAATGATACCTACTCTGAATGGTTACTTACCAGTTGTAAGCGGTGTACCCCAGGGTTCAGTGCTGGGCCCACTATTATTCAACTTGTTTATAAACGACATAGAAGATGAAATTAAAAGCACTGTCTCTATTTTTGCAGATGACACAAAGATATGTAGCACAGTGCAGTCTATTGAAGATGTTCACAAGCTTCAGGCTGACTTGGACACATTGAGTGTCTGGGCTCCACTTGGCAAATGAAGTTCAATGTGGAAAAATGTAAAGTCATGCACTTGGGGTCTAATAACCTGAAGGCCACATATGTCCTTGGGGGAGTTAAACTGGGAGAGTCACTTGTTGAGAAGGATCTGGAGGTACTGGTAGATCACAGACTAAATAACAGCATGCAATGCCAAGCAGCTGCTTCCAAGGCCACCAAGATACTATCGTGCATTAAAAGAGGCATGGAATCACGGGATAGAAATGTCATTTTGCCTCTTTACAAGGCACTGGTGCGCCCTCACCTGGAATATGCCGTCCAGTTCTGGGCACCCATTCATAGAAAGGACGCCCTGACTCTGGAAAGGGTGCAGAGGAGAGCCACCAAACTAATAAGGGGAATGAAGGGTCTTAGTTATGAGGAAAGATTACGAGAATTACATCTGTTTAGTCTTGAGAGGAGGCGATTGCGGGGGGACATGATTAACTTGTATAAATATATAAATGGACCATACAAAAAATATGGGGGAACACTATTTCACGTAAAATCCTCTCTAAGGACAAGGGGGCACTGCCTTCGATTGGAAAAAAAGAAATTTAGTCTCCGGAGGCGACAATCGTTTTTTACCATAAGAACTATAAATCTATGGAATAGCCTCCCACAGAAGCTTGTTACAGCATCAACCGCTGACGGCTTCAAAATAGGATTAGATGCTTATTTTGAAGAAAATAACATTAACAGTTACTACTAGTGGTTATCAATAAAAAAAAAAAATAAAGGCAAAAAATAAAATAAATAGCTTCCCCTATGAAATAAAAAATAACTTCCCCCTACCCCAACACCCTTGGTTGAACTTGATGGACATATGTCTTTTTTCAACCGTATTAACTATGTAACATTATAAGGCCAGTGCTGGGTGTGCAGCAGGTTATTGAATTGTCAAATGTATTTATGAAGTTCAGCTTTGATCCCCAAAAGACAACATAGTATCAGAGATGGTGATCCGAGTAACCCCACTATATACCACAGGGAACAACCTACTTATAGGTGTAGACCTTATCAGAGGCTCCTTACCAAAATGCAGAGACCAAATAGGTTCTGTAAATGAAGAGACCATCACATAAGGAAAGCGACTTCCAATGTATTGGGGAATCCTTGGTGTTGGCATTAACCCTTTATGACCTTTTTATGTATTCCATAGATTATAAACACATACACGGAAGCTGTTCAGACTGTGGATCCAGCGAAGGCCACTGGCAAACCGCACTCCCTCTGGGTGTCTTTTGCCAAATTCTATGAGGACAATGGACAGTTAGATGATGTAAGTTGTTTCTGCGGCTGATTATTTACATTCACCACCAACATCTAGACCGGACCTTCAGCGTGATTCCATGAAAAGCCCAAACCCTTAGAATATATTAATTTTAGATGTTGGGGAATAGTTTTTTGTCACTTATTATTCTTTTCCCCACTGGACTGCAACTCTGTTCAGGACTCTAGGATATGGGCGCCACCATCTTGCCTCAGAAGCATCACATATTGTAGAGAGGAGAGCGAGATAAAGTACAGGGGGCAGGTTATAGCTGTTGTTTGCACAGACAGAGCAGAGCTGGGGTCAGGAAAAGGACAACAATCCCAGAATGCAGAGCAACAGTCAGAAGACACTTCCTGTTTGCAGGCTGCCTGATGCTCCATGAGCGTTCATCTTGGATGTATAAAGACTTGTAACATGCAGTAGATGCAGGTAGGATGATTTGAATGGTATTATGGAGTCAGTTCTCTATTCATCCCTGAGGGCCTGGTATGGAGGCACTACTGGTAAAATGGATCCTTTCCTATAGATAAGGTCTGTGGAAAAGAGAGAATTGCCATCTTTACAGGATCCCTTCAACCGCAGACTCCAAGCTGGAGCAACAACAATTAACCCTTACTCGCCTGGATCACCCATTTTCAGCAGCTTATAGGGTCGCCATTATATAGGGCCAAATCTATAAACCATATGAGACAACATTTGTTTTAATTCGCTATCCAATTACTGCATTGTTGGTTAAAGTACCTCCAGTACCTAAGTCTGAAGGCATATCAGCTGCATCACCCTCTTATCTCATTGCCTCTTGCTAAATTGGGCATTTTCAGGATTTTTTTCTCACAATAATTGATATTTTCTGCATTTAAGGCGCGGGCCATCTTAAAGAGGGCGACACAGGTGCAATACACCCATGTAGATGACTTGGCCAATGTCTGGTGCCAGTTTGGGGAGATGGAGCTGCGCCATGAGAACTATGATGAAGCTCTGACTATACTGCGAGTAAGTGTTCAGATCTAATCAATTGTGATCAATCGGTCAAGTTTTTTTTTTTTTTAGGCAAACATTTGAGCATGTCCTTTTTGTTGTTGTAGCGAGCCACCGCCGTACCCGCCCGCAAGGCTGAATACTTTGACTCATCGGAGCCTGTGCAGAACAGACTCTACAAGTCTTTGAAGGTTTGGTCCATGTTGGCCGATCTGGAGGAAAGTTTAGGCACTTTTAAGGTAAGACTTTCCCGACACATTATCCATCCTTTTTCACAATAATATGTTGGCCCATGTTAGCCATTAAAATCTGTAGCTAGTGAAGAAATTAGGCAATGCCTTTTGAAAAATATACTTAAAGCAGACTAAAACCCACATTTTTAACTAGCATCCCCTGAATTGCTCCCCCATGAAGAGCACCTTTTGCCAATCTTCACTGCTCATGCTTCACTCTAATCCCGGATAATGGCGCCTGTTTTAGCTGTAAAGCTCCGCCTCCTCCATTCACTTCCACTGTTGTGTGTGGCAATGATGTTGTTGCCACATCAATGCAATGGCTGATTGCCTGCCATCTTACAGAGAGGCACAGCAAAGAAATCGGTGTTCCAGGACAATTTGAAAAGTGAAAATAACCATCTTTAGTTCTACGTCCTAAGAAGAGGGAGTAATGGCATGAGCTTTGGCCAAATGTATTTCACAAGTTCAAATAAATCTCTTTTAGACTAAACATTTGCAGAACTAAGTTTTTGTAAAAACTTACCTTGGCTTTAAAAGGTAACACAGTGAGGAAGAATAGATGTAATTCCACAGATATGTCCTCTGATTTCCTTGTATTAGTCATAGAATTTCACATATGGCTGCCTAGGTCTGGTCAGTAGTGTTCGGCGGTCCCGAACATGGACTTCAGCTGGCCATGTGACCTGCTGGAGAGTCTTGTTGACTTCCAATGACTTCACTGGTCCAAAGGTTCTATCTGTGGGATCCACAGTGTATAGTGACCCCCATTCCAGTAGCTGTACAGTAGCAGGAGGATTAGTGGTACAGTAAGTTACGGTACAATATATGTTATAGTGGATATAGAGTGATATATAAAGATAGAACTACACAGAGATACTTATGTTTCATGGGCATTCAGGTGTCCATCCATTCATCCCCCGCCATCCATCGACTCCCGGGCCCCCAGCACAAAGCTTACTAATGTATGAACAATAGAGGGAGTGGCCAGCATTCCCCGCCTCGTGGGAGTGTCTGCCAAGCTCGGCCCCCATCAGGACTCCTACGAATTAGATGTATATTTCATAATGGCTATAACTCTCACAATATGCATGCCATCAACTTGTAACCAAGAAATTCATGACCCCCATACATTTCTTAGTTAAATGAGCCCAAACACCAAATGTATATCATCCAGGGTCCAATACTGTGTAGATTGTCAGGCCCTGGACAATATATGTACGCCATGTTTGATATCAAATGAAAGGTCTAATAGTTCTGAATGAGAATCTCTCATTAATATAGTTATGAGTGACATATTACAAGAGTTACAATGCTTCCCAGAAATAACAGCCAATTCCCAGTGTCCAATGTATATTGGCCGTCTGGAGTCCTCATTAGAAATTCAAGGAGGCCCTTTCAAGTACAGCTAGGTGTGATAGGTATCTATTGTTCTGTTTACCATAGACATGGTAGGACTACCACACCCTACTGTGAGTGTCCTTTTACAAGTACATCTTGTTGGCAGCTAGGTGTGAATAGGTGTTTATTGTCAGGATGTGGGACCACTATTTGAATGTATGTATGAATTAGGGGCAGCGTCCTGTAACATATAATGACCCCCATTCCAGTAGCTGTACAGTAGCAGGAGGATTAGTGGTGCACGTGCTGTGTTTGTAAGGAGGATAGTTTGCAATTTTGGAGGATTTACCCCAAAAGCATTTCGTTTAAATCGGACTTCACACATGATGACCAATTACAGACGTGTTGTGCTGTGGAGCGGGGGAGAGGTAACCTCAGGCGCTGCGGTGCATATGTAAGGCGGAACTCTGCTGCCTGTACCCAACTACTACCCATGCCGTATTGAGTTCAGATGCCAAAGTTCTTGATGACCCTAATTACCTTGATTTGGACAAAACATAATGAGGCAAAAGAAGTACAATTGTAAAACTAAACCAGAAATGAATTAATTTTTTTTATATAATTATTAATACTACATACGTATTGCCCTTCACACATTAATATTGACATTTACAGTGTTCTAATTAGGTGTGAAGGGCACGGGCCATTTTATGTCTCCATGAGTTTTATAGAGCTCAGACATGCCCTGCTACCCTCTAACAGTGAATGTGCCCATTCGCAAATGCCTGGCACGGGCACGTGATCCCCATTCTGGTTCCCCTGGGGGATGGGGGAATCTAGCAGGCCATGGGTTATGGTCCTATTTAAGCAATATACAATAACAGCGCTGCATAGCTTTTCAAGCCGGTACAGCCCCTAATCAATCCTAGTTTTGGTGTATACCTGCAGGTCCCTTATTTTGAATTGTGTGTTCTTTGGTCATAATAAATTATTATGCATCTTGTATAATGTAACATCTCTTTCCTCAGTCCACCAAATCTGTGTACGATAGGATCATTGATCTCCGTATTGCCACACCACAGATCATAATCAATTATGCTTTGTTCCTGGAGGAGCACAACTACTTTGAAGAAAGTTTTAAGGTAGGCAGTAGCTGTGTATGAAGCAAGTCTTCCCAGCTGTAGGAGACATTGGGGGGGTTCTTATTGGCTAAGATTTCTACTTCTGCTCTGTTCTTGTGTGTCACCAGGCATATGAGCGCGGCATCGCACTTTTCCGCTGGCCGAATGTTTATGATATCTGGAGCACTTACCTGTCCAAATTTATTGCTCGGTATGGAGGGAAGAAGCTGGAGAGAGCCCGAGATCTTTTTGAACAGGCCCTGGATGGCTGCCCCAAGAAATTTGCAAAAAGTTTGTATATTATTGTTTGGAGTGGGGGAAATATAGAGTGGGGAAACCTCTGTGTAAATCACATTTATATATTTTGCCTGCGCTTTCTGGCCAAGGGCTGATTATATTTTTACTACATAAGGTCGTTTGCTCTCAGCTGATAGATTTGTTACATTCTCCAGATGCTGAGGATAGCTGTTACATTAGGGTCAGCACCAGGTGAGTAACCTCTATGGCCCTTATTTAACAAGGGATAGCGGCAGGTAGCGAATGGTGAGCGAACGGTAATGACGGTCACCACCACGAGTACGCCGGCTCCCCTCCGCAATCACACATTTATCAAGCCGATCCTGCTTAGCGACTGACAGAGCGCCAGATAGCGAATCATTCATCATTATTCCAGCCTCACCCCACAGCGCCAGCGAGCGACCTTGAACAGCGACAGGTATGACCTCTCGCTACCTGGCGCTCTCCAATGCATTTCAATGGAGCAATCTTTAAATATTCATAATTAATTGTTATTAATTTTTTGTTTTTTTTTTTTTTTTTTTAAATGTCAAAAATTCTGTGACCACTTCTGCAATGTTAGATATTTTTTTTAAGGTTAAAAAAAAAAAAAAAAAAAAAAAATTTGTGCAGAATTGATATTACAGGTCTGATATTAATGTATTCATATTACAAAATGTTTTGAAAAACATGTTTTTTTTTGTTTTTTTTTTCAAAAAATATGGTGGTTTGGGGGTTAAAAAACTACTTTTAACCCATCGCCGCCAGCGCTCTGGGGTTTAAACATGCATTTCACAGCGCAAGAATTTTTTGAGCGTGATTTGTTAATGAATATGGTGGGAGCCGTTCGCTATGGCCATTCGCTGTCATGCGCTCCCATACAGCGCGGAACCTGTCAAACAGCGACTCCTAACCCCGTATTCAACATTACCGCACACCGACTGAGTCGCTGTCAACAGCCGAACAACGGCCAAGCACAGCGAATACTAGCGTGCGCTGTGAAAATAACGCTACTGTCGCTCATCTGTCGCTACCTGGCGCTATTAATGAATCAGCCTCCCCGTCTTTTTAAGAGAAAAAACGTCATTTGCGTGATTCAGCATCAGGATGTACATTCTCACCTGGTGCTGAATCAGCCCTAAGGTAGACAATAAAATTAAATGGTAGTTTTCTCCCCTATAAAGTGGTAGAGTTTTCTCACCTAATGCTGAACTGACCATATTGTAATACATTTGTATTTAAGTCTAATAAAATAGTTAAAATGTATCACAATGTAATCCTTAATCAATATAATGTTGTTGATGGCAGGTGGGTTCCCTCTGGGTCCTCTTTTACTGTGGGATTATTGTGGGGATAGCTAGCACAAGGGAGTTATGTTTAGAATATATAAGGCTTAGCAGAATTGCACATTATTTGGCACATGGTTTATCATTAGTATATTATGCACTTTATTAGGGATTCATAAGATGGATATTATTAAGAGGGTTTTAAAGGAGAGAAACATTGTAATCTGATGGCACATTGTTGCTTTTGCACAGGGTTTAGGTTTGTTTACACTGTATTGGGTAATTGTGAAGGATTAAGAAGAGGGACCGTTTAGCCTTTTCTTATTATCTTTTGTACTTAATGTATGAAACAAATAAAACACAGAGCTATAAAACTAGACCGAACACACATATTCTTTCAATGTGAAAAACTAGATAAGTAATGAGTCTATAAATGTGTAAAATCAAAAAAGTCCTTAGCGTGATAACATCCAGTGAAAAAAGATTATTAACGTGATGACATCCAGTGAAAAAAGATTATTAACGTGATGACATCCAGTGAACAAAATGTTTTGGTGACAGTAATCCTCCACCTTCTGTAATAAACTCTTACCAGAAAGATATTTAAACCAAAACGTTATTAAGCAACTCCTTCCTCCTCCACACTCGTCATATATGGATAACCAGTATACCAGATCGACATAGACTTGTATATTGTAAAACCTCCAACTTCAGAACTTAATTCATTTTAAGGAAATCGTGAGGATTGTTCCACAGAGTATATAGATGTATTATGTCACTCCAAACGAAAACCATATAAAGGGATAAAGAAAAAAGAAAAAAATCTAGTGCAACACCTCTATGATCCGTTTAAAATATTTAATAGGGTTAATGCACTCACAAAAATAGGAACGTATAAAAGGCAATAAAAACTTCCAGCATATCAAGGTATCAGCTCTCACCGCCGGATCCCCCGTCCTCCCAACACCTGAGGAATATATTGCCGACCGCGCGCTCCTACGCGTTTCGTCCCTTCCAGGGACTTTAACCAGGATTGTACTTAATGAATTAATTCTATTGAATTGTAGTGCCCCAAACAATTTTTGGGTGTCAAGTCTGTATTGTATGTATTTTAATAATAATTTTGATAATACCTAGGTGATAAAGGGAGTGTTCCTTTGCTGGTGCAGTTACACAAAACATTGCTTCACAATGTAACAGCTATTCTCAGCAGCTGGAGAATGTAACACATTTATCATCAGAGATGCAGAAGACCATCTGTGATTAATCTGTGGTTAATTTTGATTTAAAGGACAAATATATTTGCAACTGGTCGCCGGAAGGAACAGAACAGGTAAATGATAGTTGCCCTTTAATTCTCTCTAGATATCTTTCTACTGTACGCCAAGCTGGAGGAGGAGCATGGGCTCGCCCGGCACGCCATGGCTTTATACGAGCGAGCTACCCAGGCTGTGGAGCCCGGAGAGCAGTACGAGATGTTCAACATTTATATCAAGAGAGCTGCTGAGATCTATGGAGTGACGCACACCCGCAGCATCTATGAGCGAGCTATAGAGGTAATGGTTTCCTTAGAATTTTCAGTTGACATCCATTTTGTTTGTGTGATGTTTTCCATCACGGCTTTGTCTCCCACCATCTTCACTGTGATCATAGCAGCTCTTAATCTCGCACTTCCACACAAAGACTAATCATATATATATATATACTAAAATATGTGAGGAGTTTTGGTGGAGCCCAGAATTCATGACCCAGAGCACAATACATTCCTGGAGAGGAAACGGGCCTGGGGCCCAGCTGAGAAGAGTGCTGGGCCATCTTTGCTGTGGGTAAGGTGAGTGTGTTGTGTTGGGGTTTGCTGGCTGGACACATAGCCAGTATGCAGAAAACCCTCACTGCTCTTCAGCAGCCAAGATAACAGGGAAACAGAGGGGTGAGTAAATGGCCGATGCTGGTCATTTCTGGGGACATATGAGCGGATGGTTAGGTGTGATTAACGGTGGGGCCATACAGGATACGAGGTACACTGCAGGGTAAACGTCCAGTTTTTAAAGGAACACTATCGCGAATTGTGGTAATATTAAAAATCTATATAAATATATCGGCTACTGAGAGGAGGGGTCACTTATAAACCCAAACTGAATAAAACTCCCGCCAAGCTTGTGGTTTAATAAATCCAGGGGTGGGCTGGTTTAGTGTATCGGGGTGACGGAGCCGGTCATCCCTGGTGTCCTTTTCCTTCCACTAAAAGAAAGAAAAACAGGCTTGGCTGGATATTTCTTTGTCAGGTGTATAAGTGACCCCTCCCACCGCCATCCAGCCTATTTATTTAGATATTTATCATCGGGCCGTTGTTTTGCGATAGCGCTCTTAAGTACAGTGAATAAATAGATCTGTATGCAATCAGCCTGACACAGCCTAAATAAGTATTTCTATAAATCTATTACTTAGAGGATGAAACCAGCTCTAGCGTCCATAAAACACTAGGAAAAGTCAATTCCCAATTTGTGAGTCACCAGAAATCTTTTCAAGCGATCTGTCGGCACATGTGAGGCCTTCCAGCAGAATCCCCAGATTCCATTTTAGTTGCTGTGCACATCAGCATCAGATTTATCTTAATAGCCGGAGGAGATCATCCATGGCTAGACTTTCATTCAGCTTTCTTAGCCATTCATTCATATGTGCGTCGGATAGGAAGATAGTCTGCACATGTGTTGTGGGATTGCTGGCGAGGTAAAAATACCAGTGAACCAGGGGGTATTCTGAGCAGGGCATCCCCAATTAGGATGCCCCAGGGACATGGACCAAAACCCAGGATAGTTAAAATGTTTTCGTTTTGGTTCTCTTTAACCTAATATATTGATTACATAACAATATAAACAGCAGCTATTAAAAATCCATTAGGGGCCACAATATAT
Source organism: Gastrophryne carolinensis (assembly GCA_027917425.1). NCBI lineage: Eukaryota > Metazoa > Chordata > Amphibia > Anura > Microhylidae > Gastrophryne > Gastrophryne carolinensis. The sequence goes on along the minus strand of CM051238.1, from coordinate 396,736,658 downwards.
TATAATGCGTTTATTGTTAGAAGACTCTTATCAGTTTTCCATCAGGCTGTAAAGCAGCAGGAGGTGGGGAAGCTCCCCTCCCAGCAGCTGACCTCAGAGGAGTTTGGTCACCACCTTTTATGTCTTGGTTAATGACATTAGTAAAATTGTGTTTGTGCCTGACATATAGTAATTATAGTTATACTTCCTAAGGTCTTTGAGCTGCCGTCCAGAGATCATTAAAGTGTTTCTGAAGCCTCACGCTGTCCCTAGTAGAACACTGTGCTTACCTTTTGCACAGCATCACATCGCTTGTGGCATTTATTTCCTGTCGAAAAGTGTCCTCCCCTCTCATCCCAATCAGCTTGCCACAGCTAAGGTGTCTTCATAGAATCTTACAGACCCCATCCGTTGTGCGAATTATTATGCAGCCAAGGGCCACGCCTACTTGCTTTAGATGTGAATTCATAAGGTGAACCTGTAAACCTCGATATCACAGCCATTTCAATTTAAAAACGCAAAACAGTTTAGTAGAGTGCCAAGCGTATCCCAATGCAATCTAACAATTACCTTTGCCTCCTGTAGCACTTTGGTTTTGGAGTCAGGTTAGCCATACAGACAACCCCCCGCTACAGTTCCCTTCTCCACCCTATTATTTTCCCTTTGTCTCTTCCTTTTTCTTATTCATTTCTCCTCCTTCCCTCTTCCTTTTCTCCCTTTTCTCTCACTTTTGTTCTCCTTTTTCTCTGTATTATAGGCCGACACCAGCCCAAATGGCTCCTCTATTTGGTGCTGTTTGTCCGCTGTCTTTAGTCTTACCCAGTGTACAGTGCGCTTATCGCTATTCTTTTTTCAATGTTTGCAACCCTTTAAAAAATACAGCAGATTGGACACTAAAGCTACTTCTGCACTAAGCAGACGCCACTTTGTCAGCTTTGCTGTGGCTGCTGTTGGCCACTATGCAGGAGAGGAGTGTTGTATTGCATTGGCCAGTGATGGCTGCCACCAGGCATTGCGCAGCGTGGTGCTGATATGTTATATGTTTTAATCATGTGACTCTTCATGTTTCCAGCTGTTGTCAGATGAGCATTGCCGGGAAATGTGCCTGCGTTTTGCAGATATGGAGTGTAAGCTGGGAGAGATCGATCGGGCCCGCGCTGTCTATTCCTACTGCTCTCAGATGTGTGATCCCCGGGTAGGTGCATTTATGACTGATATTCTCCTGGAAATCTATGTAATTGTGCGGAAGGTACAGGAACCATTTCCTTCATAAAAAATGGCCATGGTTTCTTAATATAGGAGGAAAAGTGCAGTTAGCTAGTTACTGTATTTTTCGCTCTATAAGACGCACTATTTTTCCAAGTCATCCATCAACGTGACCACATGGAGAGATGGGCTCCACCCCTTGGGAGGAAACACAAACTGAAACAGAGGTTAAAAGCCCCACCCCTTCCTCCCCACCTCCATTCTTTGTGTTTTCTCCCTGGGAAACCACTGATGTGTTAGAACAGAATGGTGTATAGCGGAACAACTTTTAGTAACTTTCAGTGGAAAAAGATGGACAAAACAGACTATTGCACAAGCATAATCTACGAGGGGGTTTCTCCCCCAGAGGTGTCTGCTCATTCTACATGGGCCATGTCAGCAATGTGGGCAGAAAGGACTGGGCATCTTTGGAAGAGATCTGCAAAGCAGCAATGTGGTTATTGCCCCTCACTTTCCTCAAACATTATAGACTTGATCTACTTTCTGCAAAACATCAGGCCTTCGGTAGAAGGGTTCTACTTGCAGATTCCCACCCCTAAGGTATAATTACTTGCCTTATTCTCTCCATGTGGTCACGCTGAAGGATGACTAGGAAAAAACACTATTCCCTTGGTATATAAGGACCACGGTTTCTTAGGTTAGTAAGAAAAGTGCAGATTATTGGAAATCTAGTTAAACCAGACCAAAATCCCAAACAGACTTTTAGCCAGATGGATATCTTTCCTATGGTGCATCCTAATCTAGAATGCAGTGCAATACTCAAGGCAGTCGTCCCCAACCCTGTCCTCAAGGCCCACCAACAGGCCAGGTTTTGCAGATCTCCACAAAGATGCACAGGTGGAGTAATTAGTGCAGCTGCAGAGCAATAGAGCTGGCTATTTGGAGATGAAAAAAACATGACATGTTGGTGGGCCTTGAGGACAGGGTTGAGGACCACTGTTCTAAGGCACCCCCCCCCCCTTTCCTGGCCTGATCACTATACCTGGCTATTTCGGAGAACCTGTGGTGATGTGGTGATCTGACCATGTGCAGAGCCGCACCCCCGCCAGCAGATATCAGGTTTTCCGGGTGCGCACATCACTGGTTGGGGACATAGTTGGCCACTGAGCCACCAATGTCAACTCAGCAGCACAATCTTGTGCAGTTCGATTGAGCCACTAATGAATGTTTTGACAAGAGTCCCGCAGAAGGCTCACTGTGCGAGGAGCCCCCCCCCCCCACTTAATCTGACACTATTCCAGGCAACCTCCCATCTCTCCAATGTTACATTGAAGGCAAGGGAGGCAGCTGCTACTGTTGTTGCAACCTCTGCCATGGCCTCTTTTAGTCACAGGCCCGGTAGCAGCTGTCTCCTCTGCCTCCATTGTATGTAACAGGGATGCTGCTGTAGAGCAAAAGGTGCTTTGGACAATGGTGCATTTGGTCAGGATGGGAACAGTGCTAAGCTTGGTCCGCTTTAAGCCCAGTTGTTACAAGCTGTGTGGTAGAGAGACCTCTGTTTAGTAGAGTAAAGGAACGAGCAGGAGAATGGGGATCTGCTATTAAGTAACAGGCCTTGTTGCACTTACTGCAAGAGGGAATAATGTTTTACTGTTACAATAATATACCAGACTCATCAGAACTTGTGTGCGTACTCCCTGGGGTACACGTACAGCAGGTTGATAAAGCCTTTAACCCTTTGTGTCCACCTCCTGCAGCTCACACCGGGCTTCTGGCAGACCTGGAGAGACTTTGAGGTGCGGCACGGCAACGAGGACACAATCCGGGAGATGTTGCGTGTGAAACGAAGTGTGCAGGCCAAGTACAACACACAGGGCACTTTCCTTGTATCACAGAGACTGAGGGTGGAGGAACTGAAAGGTAAGGTCCCAACGTGGCCCCAAAACTTGTCCATCACCACTTTCCTTGTATCACAGAGACTGAGGGTGGAAGAACTGAAAGGTAAGGTCCCAACGCGGCCCTAAAACTTGTCCATCACCACTTTCCTTGTATCACAGAGACTGAGGGTGGAGGAACTGAAAGGTAAGGTCCCAACGCGACCCTAAAACTTGTCCATCACCACTTTCCTTGTATCACAGAGACTGAGGGTGGAGGAACTGAAAGGTAAGGTCCCAGCGCGACCCTAAAACTTGTCCATCACCACTTTCCTTGTATCACAGAGACTGAGGGTGGAGGAACTGAAAGGTAAGGTCCCAACGCGGCCCTAAAACTTGGCCATCACCACTTCACCTTGTTCTTGGTGCTTAATCTGCCCTCAAACCAAGCCTAACATTTCAGGGTTTAGCAGAACACTTTAATCATGGATAAGGCAAAGAAAACCTCTACTACTATAGGTACAATCCCTTTATATAGACAGAAACTAATTTTAGCACCACATGACCTAATGAGTGATGAGTGAAAGAGGACCAAAAAGCTGTTGCATCATAATCTGGATGTTTGGAATCAGGTTAAAACTGGGAAAGCACCACAGACATGTGACCTGTCTGCAACCAATGGTGTAAACAATTTAATCTCTTAAATGATGTAATAACTAAAATATTATATACCGTATTTTTAGTCCTATAACACGCACTTATTTTTCCCCAAAAGTGGGGGGGGTGGGAAATGTCAGTGCGCCTTATCAGGCAAATGTAAAAAAAAATTAAACTCACCTGTTCCCGGCGTTCCCGCGTTGCCTGCCACACTGCGGGAGGCCAGAAGAAGACAGAGGAGTGGCGGGCTCTGTCCCCGCTGCTGCTATTGCTGCGGCAGTGATAGCAGAGGCAGGGACGGAGGCAGCGCCTGCCGCTCCACCATCATCTCCTGCCCTCCAGCTGCTGCCTCTTCCGGCAAGGGCAGGAGTGAACAGCCGGGTCCGTGCAGCGGGGCCGGCACCGCGTAGGCGCTGGCCACGCCCACCCACTGCACAGACCCGGCTGTCCACTCCTGCCCTTGCCGAATAAGGCAGCAGAGAAGTTGCGGAGGAGAGGAAGGAGCGGCTGTCCCTGTTCTCGCCGCTCCCTCTTAGTGGCCGGGCCGCGCAGACACCCGGCTCCATAGAACGGGGGGGGCGTGGCCTGCGCCGACTCGATGCAGGCCATGCCCACACGATACACGGGGCCGGGTGTCTGCCCGGCCAGTAAGGATCAGCGGCGGGGACACGCCTCCATCTTCAACGCGGGAGCGCCAGTAACATGTGAGTTTATTTATTTATTTTTTTGTTATTGTGTGCCTATGGGGAACGGTGGGGGGGAGATGCCACACTGCTTCTATAGGGAATAGGAAGGGGGATCCCACATTGCCTATCTAGGGAATGGGAGGGGGTGCTACACTGCCTATGGGGAACGGGGGGGGGGAATGCCACACTGCTTCTACGGGGAATAGGAGGAGGGATGCCACATTACCTATATAGGGAATGGGAGGGGGTGCTACACTGCCCATGGGGAACATGGGGGGGGGGGGATGCCACACTGCTTCTACGGGGAATAGGAGGAGGGATACCACACTGCCTATATAGGGAATGGGAGGAATGCCACATTGCCTATATGGGGAATGGGAGGGGGTACTACACTGCCTATGGGGAACATGGGGGGGGATGCCACACTGCTTCTACAGGTAATAGGAGGAGGGATGCCACATTGCCTATATAGGGAATGGGAGGAATGCCACATTGCCTATATAGGGAATGGGAGGAATGCCACATTGCCTATATGGGGAATGGGAGGGGGTGCTACACTGCCTATGGGGAACATGGGGGGATGCCACACTGCTTCTATGGGGAATAGGAGGGGGATGCGACATTGCATATATGGGGAATGGGAGGGGGTGCCACACTGCCTATATGTGGGGAATGGGAGGGGGGATCCCACACTGCTTATATGGGGAATAGGAGGGGGGGGGGTACCACACTGCTTATATGGGGAATAGGAGAGAAAGGGTGCTACACTTCCTATATGTGGGGATAGGAGGGGGGATCCCATAGTGCGTATATGGGGAATACGAGGGGGGGGGGTACCACACTGCCTATATGGGGAATAGGAGGGGGGTGCCACACTGCCTGTATGGGGAATGGGAGGGGGGAATGCCACACTGCCTATATGGAGAATGGGATGGAGGGGAATGCCACACTGCCTATGGGAATGGGATGGGAGGAATGCCACTCTGCCTATGGGAATGGGATGGGGGGAATGCTACACTGCCTATGGGAATGGGAGGGGAGGGATGCCACACTGCCTATATGGAGAATGGGATGGAGGGGAATGCCACACTGCCTATGGGAATGGGATGGGAGGAATGCCACTCTGCCTATGGGAATGGGAGGGGAGGAATGCCACTCTGCCTATGAGGAATAGGATGGGGGAATGCCACTCTGCCTATGGGGAATAGGATGGGGGAATGCCACTCTGCCTATGGGAAATAGGATGGGGGAATGCCACTCTGCCTATGGGGAATAGGATGGGGGAATGCCACTCTGCCTATGGGAATGGGATGGGAGGAATGCCACACTGCTTATATGGGGAATAGGATGGGGGAATGCCACTCTGCCTATGGGGAATAGGATGGGGGAATGCCACTCTGCCTACGGGGAATAGGATGGGGGAATGCCACTCTGCCTATGGGGAATAGGATGGGGGAATGCCACTCTGCCTATGGGAATGGGATGGGAGGAATGCCACACTGCTTATATGGGGAATAGGATGGGGGAATGCCACTCTGCCTATGGGGAATAGGATGGGGGAATGCCACTCTGCCTATGGGGAATAGGATGGGGGAATGCTACTCTGCCTATGGGAATGGGATGGGAGGAATGCCACACTGCTTATATGGGGAATAGGATGGGGGAATGCCACTCTGCCTATGGGGAATAGGATGGGGGAATGCCACTCTGCCTATGGGGAATAGGATGGGGGAATGCCACTCTGCCTATGGGAATGGGATGGGAGGAATGGCACACTGCTTATATGGGGAATAGGATGGGGGAATGCCACTCTGCCTATGGGGAATAGGATGGGGGAATGCCACTCTGCCTACGGGGAATAGGATGGGGGAATGCCACTCTGCCTATGGGGAATAGGATGGGGGAATGCCACTCTGCCTATGGGAATGGGATGGGAGGAATGCCACACTGCTTATATGGGGAATAGGATGGGGGAATGCCACTCTGCCTATGGGGAATAGGATGGGGGAATGCCACTCTGCCTATGGGGAATAGGATGGGGGAATGCCACTCTGCCTATGGGAATGGGATGGGAGGAATGGCACACTGCTTATATGGGGAATAGGATGGGGGAATGCCACTCTGCCTATGGGGAATAGGATGGGGGAATGCCACTCTGCCTACGGGGAATAGGATGGGGGAATGCCACTCTGCCTATGGGGAATAGGATGGGGGAATGCCACTCTGCCTATGGGAATGGGATGGGAGGAATGCCACACTGCTTATATGGGGAATAGGATGGGGGAATGCCACTCTGCCTATGGGGAATAGGATGGGGGAATGCCACTCTGCCTATGGGGAATAGGATGGGGGAATGCCACTCTGCCTATGGGGAATAGGATGGGGGAATGCCACTCTGCCTATGGGAATGGGATGGGAGGAATGCCACACTGCTTATATGGGGAATAGGATGGGGGAATGCCACTCTGCCTATGGGGAATAGGATGGGGGAATGCCACTCTGCCTACGGGGAATAGGATGGGGGAATGCCACTCTGCCTATGGGGAATAGGATGGGGGAATGCCACTCTGCCTATGGGAATGGGATGGGAGGAATGCCACACTGCTTATATGGGAAATAGGATGGGGGAATGCCACTCTGCCTATGGGGAATAGGATGGGGGAATGCCACTCTGCCTATGGGGAATAGGATGGGGGAATGCCACTCTGCCTATGGGGAATAGGATGGGGGAATGCCACTCTGCCTATGGGAATGGGATGGGGGGAATACCACACAGGCAGCGCCTGCCGCTCCACCATCATCTCCTGCCCTCCAGCTGCTGCCTCTTCCGGCAAGGGCAGGAGTGAACAGCCGGGTCCGTGCAGCGGGGCCGGCACCGCGTAGGCGCTGGCCACGCCCACCCACTGCACAGACCCGGCTGTCCACTCCTGCCCTTGCCGAATAAGGCAGCAGAGAAGTTGCGGAGGAGAGGAAGGAGCGGCTGTCCCTGTTCTCGCCGCTCCCTCTTAGTGGCCGGGCCGCGCAGACACCCGGCTCCATAGAACGGGGGGGCGTGGCCTGCGCCGACTCGATGCAGGCCATGCCCACACGATACACGGGGCCGGGTGTCTGCCCGGCCAGTAAGGATCAGCGGCGGGGACACGCCTCCATCTTCAACGCGGGAGCGCCAGTAACATGTGAGTTTATTTATTTATTTTTTTGTTATTGTGTGCCTATGGGGAACGGTGGGGGGGAGATGCCACACTGCTTCTATAGGGAATAGGAAGGGGGATCCCACATTGCCTATCTAGGGAATGGGAGGGGGTGCTACACTGCCTATGGGGAACGGGGGGGGGAATGCCACACTGCTTCTACGGGGAATAGGAGGAGGGATGCCACATTACCTATATAGGGAATGGGAGGGGGTGCTACACTGCCCATGGGGAACATGGGGGGGGGGGGATGCCACACTGCTTCTACGGGGAATAGGAGGAGGGATACCACACTGCCTATATAGGGAATGGGAGGAATGCCACATTGCCTATATGGGGAATGGGAGGGGGTACTACACTGCCTATGGGGAACATGGGGGGGGATGCCACACTGCTTCTACAGGTAATAGGAGGAGGGATGCCACATTGCCTATATAGGGAATGGGAGGAATGCCACATTGCCTATATAGGGAATGGGAGGAATGCCACATTGCCTATATGGGGAATGGGAGGGGGTGCTACACTGCCTATGGGGAACATGGGGGGATGCCACACTGCTTCTATGGGGAATAGGAGGGGGATGCGACATTGCATATATGGGGAATGGGAGGGGGTGCCACACTGCCTATATGTGGGGAATGGGAGGGGGGATCCCACACTGCTTATATGGGGAATAGGAGGGGGGGGGGTACCACACTGCTTATATGGGGAATAGGAGAGAAAGGGTGCTACACTTCCTATATGTGGGGATAGGAGGGGGGATCCCATAGTGCGTATATGGGGAATACGAGGGGGGGGGTACCACACTGCCTATATGGGGAATAGGAGGGGGGTGCCACACTGCCTGTATGGGGAATGGGAGGGGGGAATGCCACACTGCCTATATGGAGAATGGGATGGAGGGGAATGCCACACTGCCTATGGGAATGGGATGGGAGGAATGCCACTCTGCCTATGGGAATGGGATGGGGGGAATGCTACACTGCCTATGGGAATGGGAGGGGAGGGATGCCACACTGCCTATATGGAGAATGGGATGGAGGGGAATGCCACACTGCCTATGGGAATGGGATGGGAGGAATGCCACTCTGCCTATGGGAATGGGAGGGGAGGAATGCCACTCTGCCTATGAGGAATAGGATGGGGGAATGCCACTCTGCCTATGGGGAATAGGATGGGGGAATGCCACTCTGCCTATGGGAAATAGGATGGGGGAATGCCACTCTGCCTATGGGGAATAGGATGGGGGAATGCCACTCTGCCTATGGGAATGGGATGGGAGGAATGCCACACTGCTTATATGGGGAATAGGATGGGGGAATGCCACTCTGCCTATGGGGAATAGGATGGGGGAATGCCACTCTGCCTACGGGGAATAGGATGGGGGAATGCCACTCTGCCTATGGGGAATAGGATGGGGGAATGCCACTCTGCCTATGGGAATGGGATGGGAGGAATGCCACACTGCTTATATGGGGAATAGGATGGGGGAATGCCACTCTGCCTATGGGGAATAGGATGGGGGAATGCCACTCTGCCTATGGGGAATAGGATGGGGGAATGCTACTCTGCCTATGGGAATGGGATGGGAGGAATGCCACACTGCTTATATGGGGAATAGGATGGGGGAATGCCACTCTGCCTATGGGGAATAGGATGGGGGAATGCCACTCTGCCTATGGGGAATAGGATGGGGGAATGCCACTCTGCCTATGGGAATGGGATGGGAGGAATGGCACACTGCTTATATGGGGAATAGGATGGGGGAATGCCACTCTGCCTATGGGGAATAGGATGGGGGAATGCCACTCTGCCTACGGGGAATAGGATGGGGGAATGCCACTCTGCCTATGGGGAATAGGATGGGGGAATGCCACTCTGCCTATGGGAATGGGATGGGAGGAATGCCACACTGCTTATATGGGGAATAGGATGGGGGAATGCCACTCTGCCTATGGGGAATAGGATGGGGGAATGCCACTCTGCCTATGGGGAATAGGATGGGGGAATGCCACTCTGCCTATGGGAATGGGATGGGAGGAATGGCACACTGCTTATATGGGGAATAGGATGGGGGAATGCCACTCTGCCTATGGGGAATAGGATGGGGGAATGCCACTCTGCCTACGGGGAATAGGATGGGGGAATGCCACTCTGCCTATGGGGAATAGGATGGGGGAATGCCACTCTGCCTATGGGAATGGGATGGGAGGAATGCCACACTGCTTATATGGGGAATAGGATGGGGGAATGCCACTCTGCCTATGGGGAATAGGATGGGGGAATGCCACTCTGCCTATGGGGAATAGGATGGGGGAATGCCACTCTGCCTATGGGAATGGGATGGGAGGAATGCCACACTGCTTATATGGGGAATAGGATGGGGGAATGCCACTCTGCCTATGGGGAATAGGATGGGGGAATGCCACTCTGCCTACGGGGAATAGGATGGGGGAATGCCACTCTGCCTATGGGGAATAGGATGGGGGAATGCCACTCTGCCTATGGGAATGGGATGGGAGGAATGCCACACTGCTTATATGGGAAATAGGATGGGGGAATGCCACTCTGCCTATGGGGAATAGGATGGGGGAATACCACTCTGCCTATGGGGAATAGGATGGGGGAATGCCACTCTGCCTATGGGGAATAGGATGGGGGAATGCCACTCTGCCTATGGGAATGGGATGGGGGGAATACCACACTGCCTATGGGAAGGGGGAATGACACACTTGCTAATGGGAATGGGAGGGGGATTACTGTAATTGGAGGATACTGCACTTTCCCTATTATTTGGTTAAAAATATTATTTTTCTTATTTTCCTCCCCGAAATACTAGGTGCATCTTATAAGGGCGAAAAATACGGTATATATCTATATCCCCTTGCACCCTCCCCTCTGAGTCACCATGTTCCAGCCTGATATACTTGGCTCTCCTGGTGGGCTGCAGCCCTTTTACTTGGGTGGGTTTGTACCATGATATAGAATCATAGAAGACTGATGGCAGAAGGGGACCATGTGGTCCATCCAGTATGTTCTCTTTATCTTAGGATAGATGTGTGCTTATCCCAGACATGTTTAAATTCACTGACTGTAGATTTTTAACCTACCTCTGCTGGAAGTTTGTTCCAAGCATCTACTACTCTTTCTGTAAAATAATATTTTCTCCTTTCTTTCCTCTGAACTGTACAAATTAAAGAGATGTTTCAGGCAAAAGGTAATTGTTACATCATTGCGTCCGGCACTGTCCAAATTTAAAAATCGGAAAGAGTTTAGAAGTATAAATGGCCGAGATATCTGGGTTTAAAGTTGCACCTCATGATCTCTTTTCAGGAAAAAAAGTGGGTGTGACCCTTGGATCTGTGATGTTGCAAATGAATTAACATAATCGTTGGTGGTCTGTAAGATTCATGGAACTTGCACAAGACGACCTGGCTGTGCAGTGTGAATCTAGAGGCGGAGGAGGGAGGGACCAGTAATCCTGTCCCTCTCTGCTGAGCTGACTGGACAACGGGATGAAAAAGAGAATGTCATTGGCTGAACCTGTAAACCTTGATATTTCGTCCGTTCCTGCTTCAATTTAAAAACAGAAAAACAGTTTAGTACAGTGCCAAATGTAGCCCGACACAATGGTGTATTAGTTACCTTTGCATGCAGTAGCACTTGAAGTCTCTCCTGAAGTTTTAAAGCGGACCTTCACCCTGAATAAAAGCCTATCTTATATGTTTCCCCCATGCTGTACATACAGATTGCCCACATTATAAATCATCCTACCTGCACCTAGTGCATTTTCTGAGACAACATCCAAGATCCAAGATTTTAGATGCTGGGGAATAGTTTTTAAGGGTTTGGGCTTTTCATTAAATGATGCTGAAGGTTCACTTTAAGTTAAAGTCCTTCTACCATTTATGTTGCCCACCTTTGGACCTGTTCTATATCATTGTACTGATGGTCTGAAGGCTCAGCCAGGGCAGGTAAGAGAAGCTCCTAAGACAGGGCTGAAACTTCATATTTGGGGGGTTATGGTGTACTATCACTTGTAGGCCTGTATAGTTTCTCCAGGTGATGAGGAGGGTTTGGGGCAAGCAGCGGTGACCTATAGTGATGGGTTCTCCCCTATGGCAGGCGCTCTCCCTCCTGTCTTGCACTATTACAGGCTGTAAGATAAGTTCTTGTAAAGCAGAAATGGAGCCTGGTAATATTTCTATCATGACATAGTAGGAAATGCTTTCTGCCCCTCTGGAGCACATGTTCCTAGCATCTGTTATATTCAATTCAGGCTGCCGTCCCTTTCTTTCCCAATGACAACATACATGTCTCTGCGTTCCCAGAACCGGCGGATGAAATGCAAGCTCTGGAGCAGAAGGCGGCGGTGGTGGCGGCTGAGGCTGCGAGGGATAAACCTCAGATGAAGGAGAAGATCCTGTTTGTCAGGTAAGTCATTTCTATGGTCGGGTGTCGGCAGATGTTCTCCAGCAATGAGCTCACGTTTCCCTGTGTTCTGTGCAGGTCCGACGCTTCCAAGACAGAACTGGCCGAGCTGGCTCTTCAGACAAATCCGGATGAGATTCATATTGGGGATGAGGATGAGTCCGAGGAGGAGATGGAGCCGGATGGTAAGCTGTTCATTATTTCCTTCCTTTACTTAAAGGGACCACTGTGGTGTGGAAATGCCTCTGCTGCCATTGCTAATTCTCTGGCCGAGCCAACAAATGGAAAGCCACTGACCCAGTGCAAAGGTTTAAATTATTAGCTCAGGCAATTGGCCTTCAAGACCTGTAACCTATTACAGATCAGATAATGTGCAGCATTCCAGATGGGGGAGCAGCTGAGCAGCCAGGCAAACCAGAACAACCACAGCGCTGGAGACAGGACGCCATGACAACCACAGCGCTGGAGACAGGACGCCATGACAACCGCAGCGCTGGAGACAGGACGCCATGACAACCGCAGCGCTGGAGACAGGACGCCATGACAACCGCAGCGCTGGAGACAGGACGCCATGACAACCGCAGCGCTGGAGACAGGACGCCATGACAACCGCAGCGCTGGAGACAGGACGCCATGACAACCGCAGCGCTGGAGACAGGACGCCATGACAACCGCAGCGCTGGAGACAGGACGCCATGACAACCGCAGCGCTGGAGACAGGACGCCATGACAACCGCAGCGCTGGAGACAGGACGCCATGACAACCGCAGCGCTGGAGACAGGACGCCATGACAACCGCAGCGCTGGAGACAGGACGCCATGACAACCGCAGCGCTGGAGACAGGACGCCATGACAACCGCAGCGCTGGAGACAGGACGCCATGACAACCGCAGCGCTGGAGACAGGACGCCATGACAACCGCAGCGCTGGAGACAGGACGCCATGACAACCGCAGCGCTGGAGACAGGACGCCATGACTACCACATCGCTGGAGACAGGACGCCATGACAACCACAGCGCTGGAGACAGGACGCCATGACAACCGCATCGCTGGAGACAGGACGCCATGACAACCGCAGCGCTGGAGACAGGACGCCATGACAACCGCAGCGCTGGAGACAGGACGCCATGACAACCGCAGCGCTGGAGACAGGACGCCATGACAACCGCAGCGCTGGAGACAGGACGCCATGACAACCGCAGCGCTGGAGACAGGACGCCATGACAACCGCAGCGCTGGAGACAGGACGCCATGACAACCGCAGCGCTGGAGACAGGACGCCATGACAACCGCAGCGCTGGAGACAGGACGCCATGACAACCGCAGCGCTGGAGACAGGACGCCATGACAACCGCAGCGCTGGAGACAGGACGCCATGACAACCGCAGCGCTGGAGACAGGACGCCATGACAACCGCAGCGCTGGAGACAGGACGCCATCATTAGAGAGGATTCAGTTTACTGGAGATTAAGCAAGTTTGCCAGTTTTCCTGCTCTGTTCAGTGCAATAAAGCAGGGTACGACTGGCTGAGGAGTGGGGGGGGGGGGGGGCAGGGGTATGATACGATCCTTTATCTCTGGAACCAGTGTAATTAAACTTAGTGGACCTAACCCAGGATTTTAAATACCTGTTTTCCTATGGCATCCCGAATTTAGGAATCAAGGTTATATCCTTCCCTAAGGGGCATCCTGATTTGGGATGTGCAGGAGGAAATCTCATCACATTTGTTAGTGTACCGGGGCCACTGCAAAGTGCCCTCCAGTATAGTAATACAAAGTCAAGTGATGTATTCTCCTTCACCAAGCTTTCTGTCTTTTGGGGGGAGGGGTAATTCGGTGAGATGGCTACAAAGGGAGGTGGCAGTCGTTCAGACCAGTTTATAACTAACTTCCCGAGGTGCACATGAGCTGGGCAATCAGAACAGACAATTACAGCAGAACAAAACCCATGATTTTGACTTTCTCTGGTTTCGTTCCGTGCCCTCGGGGGATCTCCTCCCCCCCCCCCCCCCCCGAAAGCCCAGTAAAACCCGCCTTTCACCACTCCAATGGCGCATGTGCAGCCTCTCGTCCAGTCAGACCCCTTTCCCCCCCTCTCATCCAATGAGCCAACTGCTGTGACTATGTGATTCAGCAGATGGCTCTCATTGTTTTGAATGGGGAGCATGTGCAGTCCCACATCCTCCGTATTCTGAACCTCGTGCGCGCTCCCGTCCCAGCCTATCTAAATGGTTGGGGGGGGGGGGGGAGCGTGCATGATGCCGGGAATGTGGCAGCGTGCACTACCCATTCAAAGCAATGTGAGCTGTCTGCCACAGTAGCCAGCTCTCATTGGACGAGAGTCCGCCCATATACCGTTGGAGCAGGGAAAGGTGTTTTTTTTTTTTTAGGGGCGCTCTGGGTGGGTCTACACATCGGGAATGTTATGAAACTATATGCCCTGGGGAAAAGCCAGCGGCTGGCCCTGGAATCTTTTACATTCCAGGGTGGCAGCTTGTGGGTTTTGTTCCGCTTTAAAGGAAGCACAGCATCCAATCCCATAATCTCTCTAAGCCTGGGTCTCGTATGGCAGACATCTGCAGAAGTATGTAACAGATAAATTGGGAGCAGCTTACCTGAGGTTGCCCTATACATGCAGCACATGGGAGAAAGGGTCAAAGCCTCACCCATACAGCCATTATATGGCCATTATAACGTATACCCAGTAACATTTAGTCCTGGTTATTCTCAGTGTGTCACACACCCCGCTTCCCCTTTAATTCTTACGATCGGGTTACTCGACCAGCAGGTGGCGACGTGCAGGGAGAAGTCTTGAAAACGAGCCCCTTCCGGCCTATATATACCTGGGACCTCCCACTCAATCACCAGTTTTTTACAAGACAGAAGAAAGAAGTCTCCCACTTGCAGGTAGCTGGGGTAAAATCCGGCATCCCCTTTTGGTCTATTTCTGCCCAGTTCTAGTGTGTTTATTATGCCTAGTTAAATGGAAGCCTCCCAGCCTAGGCTGCTGGCTGGGCAAAGGTAGATGGCACTTTAGGTGCCTAGGAGCTTATCTCCTCCGCTCGACCCCACACGTGGGGCAATGCGGTTATCCGGCATGGTGATCCGGATTTGGGATGCCCCTGTCCCGATATCCCTTTTAGGTCACCTTCTCCCGCCCGGCCTTCTCCCTTTGCTAGGGGGGGGTTGTGTAGTGTGCATGAGTGCTTTACTTTTACTGTGAAAGGTCTTGGTAGTTTTCAGTGTCAGCGCATGGCTGGGGCTGCTGGGGCCTGTTTTTTACTGCACGTTTTTTGTATTTCCCTCTCTTTTCGGTTGCGGCTCGCCATTGGACGAGCCGCGTCACTAGGGGGCGGGGCCGCACTCTCTGCGGTCTCGCTCTGCGTGTAAAGGGGGCGTGGCCGGGACGCACTGTCTCCGGGCCCGCCCTTCGCTTCCCTGGTCTCATTAGAGACCTGGACGCTGCAGCCGGTGGGGGAAGAACTTCCTTGCGGCAGAAACTTCACAGATAAACGGCCCCACCATCGCGCACGTGGGGCCGTTCTTATGCTTTGTGCTGCGGTGCAGCGTTTTCTCCCTGGGGCATTTCTACTTATGGGGAATATTGTTTATGTCATCCTTCTTATAGGTTGACTTATTTTATCTCATAGGTGGGATATGTGCTCCAGTGGCTGCGATAGTGCACTTTACCATTATGATATATATGGATATATATATATATATATATATATATATATATATGTGTGTATGGGCATGTATTTATACCAGTATGTACTCTGATTTTCTTGCACTCTGCTTTGTCTTGAAATTACATGTGTCATGTATATTTATTCAAGATGTTTAAGCTAGCCATATATGTTTGCCTTATTGGTTATGTATGATTGTGGCTGGGGAACTGACTGTGGTCTCTTTTCCCCCACAGATTCTGGGATTCCCTCACTGCAGGCTCTCCCGGTCTGTTATACCTGGCTAGTCTTAGTCTCTAAATTGGGATTTTTTTCTAGGTTTAAAAAAAAAAAAAAAAAATCCTCCCACTTCCGGGACTTTAATTACAAAGGGGCATCCCGGGTTGCTTAATGCGTAAAACCCTGGGTTGTTGCGAATACCACAAATTCACCATATGGAGGCTTCCAATGTTACCGGAAATGGCTCCTCGGGGCTATCCAGGTTGTGGGGGGCTGTGGGGTTCCGCTCCCAGGCGATGATGTCATATTATGCGTTCCATGTGCTCAGCAGAACATTGCGCGGAAGTCCGTTGCTCCTGCTTCTGGCTCCTCGCAATTTGCGTCATCTCCTATCCCCCCAACCTAGTCCGGACCCCGTGTGACGCTGTCAAAAATGGGGATTTGCATTCCGAGGTGCATGCGCGGTTGGCCAACCTCGAGAAAATTATCTCTGCTTCAGTGGCTCAGAAGGCTACGGCAAAGCGGAAGCACCTTGCTCCGGCAGTACCTGCCTCGGTGGATGAGGTACCTGAATTTTTGGATTATTCCGATTGTCCCCCTGATGAGGAGGGGGAACTCCTTGAGGAGTCGGATGAGCCTGCAGACCAGCTATTGTTTGATACTGCTGGTGATCAGGCTGTGGGGGTGTCCCTTGACACTCCTTCCATTTTGGCTCAAATGTTTAAGGTTTTGGCCTTGGATCCGCCTGCGGTGGTCCCTCTGCCAAAAGGTGAGTTGTTTGATGTACCCCAGCCACGTTTGGTGTTTCCCAGACAACAGCACTTTGAGAAGCTTGTCCTTAAAGAATGGGAACAACCCACGCGCCTGGCTGGAACTCCTCCTAATTGGGATAAGCGGTATCCCTTTCCAGAGGACTTGGTGAAGCTTTGGTCAGTGCCCCCCGAAGTCGACACCCCGGTGTTGGGGTTGACTGGCACCACTACCATTAAGGATGGTGAGGATCGTCGGGTTGATCAATTGGCTCGCCATGGTTTTATCAGTGCCGGGTCGACACTACGGCCAATTTGTGCTTCGGCGCTTCTTTTTCTGGCTGTTAGATCCATGATTAGGGATCTGCTCGCAGATCTTGATCCCGCTTGTGATATGATTAGCTCTCTCAAGCAGTGTGAGTCGTTTGTTTCTTTTGCCCTGACTGCTCAGGACGATGCTCTTGCGACGAGTAGCAGGACAGCGGCATTGCTGGTGGCTATTCGTCGGTCTATATGGCTGCGCCAGTGGACGGCGGACCTTAACTCTAAAAGGGCGCTTACAGCGCTACCCTTCGTTGGTTTACGCCTTTTCCTTGAAGCAGCATGGGGGCTGCGTGCGCAGACATTTTTCATTGAGGTTGGCCTGACTGTTGCCCTGGGTGTTATCTTATGACGTGAGATTTAACCATTTATTTTCTTTCTGCTGGCACTTGCATTTATATAATATATTGTTATTGTCTGCACTTTAAAGTCTTATTGGTATGGGTTTCCCTGTGCAATATTAGGTAGTGTTCTAGGTTTATTTGTTTTTCATGCATTTGCACTTTATATATTGATATTTTTGTTTATTGTATATTCACTTTTTTTGCACATATTTTTGCCATATATATTATTATTTTTGTAGTATTGGTTTTATGAAATTTGCACATATATTTACATGTGGTTAGGATTTTTTGTGCCGGCACAAAAAGGATGGGTTATGACTATTCTAGGATAATTAATATTATTCACCCATAGGGCAGTTATTTAAGAGGCCCTTAGGGGCCATACACATTGATATAGATACATTTGGCCATACTGGTTGTTTTTAAATTTGTCTTGTGGTGTATGTATTTAAATTCTTTGGTTTTTTTGTACTAATAATATCATTAATATATACTGTTGTTTGTAGTGGTGCTTCCTTTGGGAGATTGGTGTGTTCTTTGCACGCCCACTCCAAATTATTGTGGTTTACGCCTTTTTGGCGAGAAATTGGATGCTGTTACCAAGGATGGTAAGTTGCCTCAATTCAAGAAACATCGTCGCTCCTTCAGGGGTGCGAGTTCCTTTAGTCCCTCCTTTCGAGGAGCCAGAGCGGGCAGAGGGGCTTCTCTTCCCATTACCGGGGCTGTCGGTTGGTCCCGGGGAAGAGGTCGTGGCCGTCCCGGTGAGCCCAAACCTACTGCTAAGCCCGCTCAGCAATGAGGGGCTGCCCTCACCCGTGCGGGTGGGGGGACAATTGCGACACTTCTCCCTGGGTTAAGGCCGGGAGTCTCCGGACACATAGATCTGGGAGGTGGTGTCGCCCGGTTACAAACCGGAGTTCGAGTCTCGCCCTCCCTCACGGGTTTTCCTGGAAATGGCGGTCATCCGGCCGGTGCCGCACTTAGAGGTGGGCCTCGATTTTTACACCATTCTCTTCGCAATCCCCTAGAGGGACGGGTCAGCTTGCCCCGTCTTGCATCTGAAGTTTTTCAAACTTCCCAGGTCCCCCCTTGCTCTAGCCAGGGTGGTGTCCTTTCTGGGAATGCGGTCGGATTTCGGTCAACACAGGGTGTTGCTCGCTCAGTCCAAGGTTTGTCTGATTCAGGAGTTGGCTTGGAGCCTTCTTTACAATCCTCGGCCGTCTGTTCTGGAGCTGAGAGCCTTCTGTCTGGTTCTTGCTCTTGTGTCCCATCATGGTCTGGGCCTTCTGGTTCAGCTACGCTCGGACAGTCAAACAACGGTTGCTTATTTCAATCATCAGGGAGGGACTTGCAGTCTGGGTGCCCTTAGAGTGGAGTCCCTGATCCTGACCTGGGCGAGGGCACATGTTCCTTGTCTCTCGGCAGCCTGCAGTCCGCTCCGGTGGGGGACACCGGAGGTGGTCCTGTTTCCCTTTTGTCACAACTGCAGGCCCCCGATCTTTGTGTCGCCCTCCCAGGATCCTCTGGCTCTGGCGGCGGAAGCCATATCCCTGAGCCGGGGGAACCCGGGTTTTCTGTACCTGTTTCCTCTGATACCCATGCTAGGCTGGGTGGTACGGAAGCTGGTTCTGGAGGGGGTGTCCGCCATTCTCGTGGCCCCAAGACGGCCAAGACGAGTGTGGTGCGCAGACATCGTTTGGCTGACAGTAAATCAGCTTGTTCTGCCTCTTCGGTCCGGTCCGCTCACGCAGGGTCGGCTGTCTTACCCCAGTTTACCAACGCTGGTTTTGATGGCTTGGCCTCTTGGCACAACCTGAAGCTAGTCGGGGGGAAGATCAGGAGCAATGTTAGAAAATATTATTTTACAGAAAGAGTAGTAGATGCTTGGAACAAACTTCCAGCAGAGGTAGTTGAGAAATCAACAGTCACTGAATTTAAACATGCCTGGGATAAGCACACATCTATCATAAGATAAAGAGAACATACAGTATACACATAAGGGCAGACTAGATGGACCGTATGGTCTCCTTCTGCCGTCAACCTTCTATGTTTCTATGTTTCTAAGACCTCCATCTTGAAGGAGGAGGGTTTTCTGACTCGGTTATTAAGACTCTGATCGGTGCCTGAAAGAGGTCTTCTTCTATCACCTACTATAGGACTTGGAAAACCTATATCACTTGGTGTGAGGTTAGATCTTTTCCTTGTAGGGTCTTTTCGGTCTCCAGGATTCTGGAGTTTTTACAATCTGGGCTGGACTCTGGTCTTCAGCTGAGTACTTTGAAAGGGCAGGTTTCTGCCTTATCTATCTTTTTTCAGAAGCGTTTTGCGCTTCATCCCTTAGTTAAAACTTTTTTCCAGGGGGTTGCGCATGTGCGGCCTCCCAGGAAAACATTACTCCCTGTTTGGGACTTGAATTTGGTTCTTTCTGCTCTTCAGGCTCCTCCTTTTGAGCCTTTGCAAGATATTGCTTTGTCTACCCTGACTCAGAAGATTGTCTTCTTGGTAGCTATCACTTCGGTTCGGCGTGTCTCGGAGTTGGCGGCCTTGTCTATCCAGGCGCCTTACTTTGAGAGGCATCAGGACAAAGTGGTCTTTCGGTTCAAACCAGACTCTCTTCCTAAGGTTGTTTCTGCTTTTCATTTGAACCAAGATATTGTTCTTCCCTCCTTGTGTCCTAATCCTAAGAATGACAAAGAGAGGGTTTTGCATTGTTTGGATGTAGTACGCTGTGTTAAGTACTATTTGATTATTACTTCTCCTTTTCGTAAAACTGATGCCTTTTTTGTTGTGCCCTGTGGGCCTAGGAAGGGTTTGGCACCGGCCAAATTTTCCATTAGCAAATGGATACGTCAGGCCGTTATTGCGGCCTATTCTGCTAAGGGGAAAGTTCCCCCTTTTCGTATCCCTGCTCATTCTACTCGCGGCGTTGGAGCGTCTTGGGCTTTTCAGCACCAAGCTTCTGTTGAACAAGTTTGTAAGGCCGCCACTTGGTCTTCTGTTCATACTTTTTCTAAGTTTTACAAAGTTGATGTGCGAGCCTCAGCGGATGCTGTGTTTGGCCGCAAAGTTCTGCAGACTGCAGTCGTTTAAGTTATGCTTCACCTTGCCTTTGGATACTCATCCCTTGTGGACACTGCTTTTGGATGTCCCGATCGTAAGAATTAAAGGGGAAGCGGGGTGTGTGGCACACTGAGAATAATACCATTTTGTGAGTACTCACCTGAAAAATGGATATTGTCAGTGTGCCACACACCCCACTTCACCCGCCCTTTTCGGTATCCCGAATCCTTTATATGGTGAAGCTTTTCTTTATATTCTTGGTGTGCCACACACCCCGCTTCACTTCTTGAATATTCATTACTTCATGGGTTAATCACCTGCAGGTGACGTAGTGCAGAGAGGAAGTCTTGTAACGAGCCCCACCTTCCGGCCTATATATACCTGGTACCTCCCTTCAATCACCAGTATTTTTCTCTCTGCGTGACAAGCAGAGGTTGGAAGTTTCCTGCTTACAGGTAGGTCGGGGCTTACCCCGCCACCCCCCTTTTGGTCTATTTCTGCCCGGTTTGAGTTGTATACCTCTATGGTGGATAGGAAGCCTCCCAGCTTAGGCTGCTCACCGGGTAATTGGTAGATGGCACTATTGGTGCCTAGGAGCTTATCTCCTCCGCTCATCCCCCTCTTGTGGGGGCAATGCGGCAATCCGGCATGGTGATCCGGAAATGGGATGCCCCTGTCCCGAGGGTCCCCGTAGCCCTTTCTCCCCCGCTCCGGTCCTTTCTCCCTTCACTTGGGGGGGGGGGGGGGGGGGGTGTATGAGGGTGTGCTTTAGTAGGTGTGTTTCACTTGTATCACTGCATGTTAACATATGTGTCATGTTTATGCATTCACTGTAGCATGTGTATATTTTTGGGTCTGCTTTAAGGGCAGGCTGCGCTGGGTAAAGGCTGGCCACTTCTCTTGCAGTTTTGTTGCTTTGTGGCCCCCTCTCCCCTCCCTCCCTCTCCCCTCTCCTCGCCTGGCATTCATGTTTGCATTGTACACCACCATGCGGTTTTTACCCTCCCCCCTCCGCCGCCTGAGCGCACGTGTTGTGGCCCAGCTGTAAGTGATTCCAGCTGATCGGCGTAGGGGGGGGGGGGGGGGGCGGGCCCGCTGACGCGCGGCGCCGACGTCTGCGGCGTCTGCGGCGGGCCCAGCGTTTTGCTTCCTTCAATGCAGGAAATCGCATGGGCGCACGGCCGCACTTTGTCTTCTGTGCTGGCTGCTGGCTGCAGTCTTGTCCGGCTGCTGCCTTTGCTGTCCAGGTAAGCGGCCCCTCCCGTTGGGGCCATTAAATGGGGAATGCATTCCTTGCGGTAATACAGTGGGGAGTCACTCTGTATTAAGGGGGCGTGATTTAAGGGCACTTTGGTGCCATGCTTATGTTTGTTTATACACATGTGAGGATCTGATGGTTTTTCCTTGCAGATCCTGGGATCCCTGCTTATGGTGGCCCTCTGGCTCTATGTGCCTGGCTAATTATTGGGATATCTTTGTGAATGTATATATACATAGACTATATATAAATATATATATATATATATATATATAGTTCTTTAAAGGGGACCTTAACTTAACTTAAAAAAAAAAAAAAAAAAAATTAAAAAAAAAAAAAAAAAAAAATCCTCCCTTCCGGGACATTACTAATAAAGGGGCATCCCGGGTTGGCTTATGCCTTAAAAGTCCCAGTATTGCGAATACCATAAATCACCATATTGAGGCTTCCGTAATTTCCGGAAACGGTTCTGTGAGCCGTTTGGGGGGTGCGTAGGTTATAGGGTTCCACTCCCAGCTGATGATGTCTTATTTGCATCCCTTGTGCAAACAGACTGTTGCGCGCCTGTCCGTTGCTTCGGCTGCAGGGCCATCGCATCATTCATCTTCTCCTACCTCTCCCTCCCTATTTCCGGACCCCGCATGACACTGTCAAAAGTGGGGATTCGCATTCCGAGGTGGCAGTACAGCCCAGCCCCCGGAAAGTAATGCCCGTTAAAGCAGCGTTTAAGGCCGCTGCAAAACGAAGGCACCTGACTCCGGTACCTTCGGCTCCACAGGGCCAGTTTTTGTGTACCTGTGGAATGGTCCGATGGATCCCCAGACGAGGATGAATTCCAGTCTGAGTCAGATGAGCCGACAGGTCAGCTTGTGGCTGATGAGATTGGCGATTGGTCAGAGGGGGTTGTTTTGGACACCCCCTCTATTCTGGCTCAAATGTTTAAAATTTTGAGTTTAGATACGCCTGAGGCGGCTGCCCCGCCAAGGGGTCGGTTGTTTAAAGAGCCTCAGCCGCGTTTGGTTTTTCCCCAGACTACACCTCTTTGAGAGGGTGGTTCTTAAGGAATGGGAACATTCCACGCGGTTATCTGGAATTTCTTCCAGTTGGCCATTGTGCTAATGATTTGTTGACTATAGGAGCACAAGGGGGCATATGCTAATTGCATTTATTGAGGCCTACGGCCACACCTCCCTGAATGCGCCCGATCTCGTCTGATCTTGGAGGCTAAGCAGTGTCGGGCCTGGTCAGTACTTGGATGGGAGACCGCCTGGGGTTACCCCTGTATTAGGGCTCTCCAGCTCGGCTATGGTACAATCTGCTGAGACCACTGTCCCCAAAGATGGGGAAGATCGTCTGATTGACCAATTACGCTCGACATGGTTTTAATCTATTCCGGGTCAGCATTGCGCCCGGTATGTGCTTCAGCCCTTCTGCTAATCCTTAATTCAAGGGCTATAGGAGGATCTTAATCCCGCTTGCAAACAGTTCACTGCGCTTAAGCAGTGTGAATCTTTTGTGGCTTATGTCCGGGCTGCTCAGGACGATGCGCTGACTATGAGTAGCAGGGCGGCATCTATGCTGGTGGCTATTTCGCAGGTCAGTATGGCTGCGTCAGTGGTCAGCGGACACGGCTTCCAAAAAGGGGGGCTCACAGCTCTCCCCTTTTTGGGGTTGCGTCTGTTCGAGGAGAAAATTGATTCTGTCGCAAAGGGTGGTAAGATGCCACAACACAAGAGGCCCCGTGGTCCCTTCAGGGGAACAAGTTCCGGTAGGCCTTCTTTTCGAGGATTCAGAGCGGGCAGGGGTGCGTCCTTTCCCGCTACATGTGGCGCAGGTTGGACTCGGGAGGGGCCGTGGCCGGCCCACTCAGTCCTGGGGCACCAAGCCCAAAAACCTGCTGATAAGCTCACTCAGCAATGAGGGGCTGCCCTCACCCGTGCGGGTGGGGGGACTATTGCGACACTTCTACCATTGGAACCAAGTGGTTCCAGGCAGATGGATCCAGGAGGTAGTGTCGCCCGGTTACGACCGGAAATTCGAGTCTCACCCTCCTTCACGGTCCGTTCATGGGTCGGTTCATCCTGGCCTGAACTCTCATCAAGACAGAGTGTGTCTTTCTTTTGCCAAATTCACATGAGAACGCTTCAGCTATTTCTGTTAGCGGGTTAGGATCAGCAACCTCTGTCGCTGGATCAGTCCTTCCAGTTGTCCTCCCGTGTACGGCAGTCCCTCCTGTGGTGCTTGGTCCCGACCAATCTTGTGTAGGGCAGGCTTTTCCTGACCCCCCTTTGGAAAATTGTCACCACGGACGCCAGTCTGTCGGGATGGGGCAGATTCTGGAAGGAGCTGCGGTCTCAGGGGCAGTGGAGAGCTTAAAGGCCCCACTGTCCCATCAAGATTCTGAATCTGAGAACCATCCGTCAGGTGCTGGCTCTCCTGACTCAGTACGTGCTGGGCCTTTTGGTCCAGATGTGTTCAGACAATCGATCAGCGGTTGCTTATGTTGGTCTTCAGGGTAGGACGCGCAGTCTGAGTACTCTCAGAGTGGTGTCCCTGATCCGGACATGGGCAGTGGCCATGTTCCCTGTCTCTCGGCGGTTCACATTCCAGAGGTGATGAAACAGGTAGTGGGCCGGTTGAGCAAGGGCTCTCCCCGCCTGGAAGAATAGGTTCTCCATCCTCGGGTGGTTCGCCTACTGTGTCTCCAATGGGAGTCCCCGGAGGTGGACCTGTTGGCCCCTCATCACTATCACAGGTTCCCGAACTTCGTGTCGCTCTCCCAGGATCCTCTGGCTCTGGCAGTGGACGCCATGTCCCTGATCTGGGGCGTTCTAGGATTTCTATACCTGTTTCCTCCCATGCCCATGCTGGGCAGGGTTCTTCAGAAGTTGGCTCTGGAAAGGGTGTACGCCGTTCTCGTGGCCCCAAGGTGGCCAAGACGAGTGAGGTTCACAGACATCATTCGGCTGGCAGTGGACCAGTTCGTTCTGCCTATTCGGCCCGATCCGCTCACTCAGGGTCAATTGTGTTACCCCATTTTACCAGCGCTGGGTTTGATGGCCTGGCTGCTGAAACCTCCATCCTGAAGGAGGAGGGTCTTTCTGATTCAGTCATTTAAGACTCTGATCAGTGCCCGGAAGAGGTCTTCTTCCATCACCTACTATAGGACTTGGAAAGCCTATATCGCTTGGTGTGAGATGAGATTTTTCCTTGTAGGGTCTTTTTTCGCTCTCCAGGTTTTACAATCAGGACTGGACTCCAGATAAGTATCCGGGTCGAGCATACAGCACAACATGCAGGGACGTGTATTGCTGGGCGGGCTCCTTTAGATCTGCCCTGGATGGTTACCAGGCAGACCAGCGGATTACATCTAAGCTGAGAGAGCGGACCCCAAGCCTGTGTTTCTGCTTCCCTTATCATTGAGGGATAGGGAACCTCGCAGCATAGCGCAGACGCCATTCCTTCATAATTGGCGAACGGAGCACTAACTAACTTGGGATATCTAAACCTGTCCATCCAGCATCAATTTTGGGATTGTGCACCTGGACATGAGGCTTTTGGTAATAATCTAACGGGCCTGGATGGGCTGATCAAGTGCCCTTAAGTGCGGTTTGGTACTGAAGACGCCCCCTAGTGGGGGTGGAACTAGTTTTACCGCTTATTACATGATATTACTCACCGCTATGATTTGGGAAAGTGAATCATTGAGCAAGTTTTTATTGTCTGTAAGGTACAATATGTCCAATTGTATTAGTAATAACCTGCGCATTGGCAAGTAAGACAGTTGACAACTGTTAAAAAAAAAAAAAAAAAAAAAATTTTTTTGTAGTACAATGATGATTACATTTGCATTGGGGAATTCATTGGTTGTATTTTAACTAAAATAAATTAATGTACTTGATTCTTATAAAGGTGTGATAGTCAATTTTACTTCAGGCGTGGTCACACTTTGAGTTCCCACAAACATTGGGTCGGTTCATACCCAGAAATACCTCTGGTATACTCCAGCTAAGTACGTTGAAAGGGCAGGTTTCTGCCTTATCTATCTTTTTTTTTCAGAAGCGTGTTGCGCTCCTCCAGAACCTTATAAAAGGGCCCAAGTGGCCCTGAAACGCCGTGGTTTCAGCAGATTAGTGCTGGTGGAATACTTTCTTTCCGATGAGTCATGTCCACCAGAGCCCCCGTGTGCCTATGAGATATCCCACCCTGTATAGACTCTACAAGAGAGGTTTTCATTCAGCATCTCATCCAAACTCAGGATGCCCTGCTGTGTGAACCCCCCCCCCCCCCAAGTCGCCCTGTTCACTTACTTTCCTTCCCGGTCCAATGGCACATTGGTGGGCCATCCCTCTAACAGGGCGCGTGCCCGCACCAGCCATCTGTGAACAGTCTGCGCGGGCACGCTCCTTGTTAGAGGGAAGCGGTGGATGTGGCCGTCAGCGCACTCGGCTTTAAACACAGGAGCTACCCCCATCCTTTATGTTCCACTGCTCATTACCAACCCACAGCCATCGCTCGCCTCTTCCTTGTTCTTCTCTGGCCACATGACAGCAAGTAGCTAATGGGGTTTGTGCAGCGAGGGGGTCACATCAGTGGACGGCTGCCATTGGACATAAAACAGAAGTGGTTTTAGGCCGCAGGGTATCCTGAATGGAAATGCCTCCATGCTAATAGAATAATGGAACTCTGGTAAGTTTCAAATGGATTTACTCATCCATCCCTCTCACCTGCTTCTCCAGCTTTAAAGACTCACTTACCTCAACACTGCTAACGCTGATCAGGTGCACTTCCTGGGTTTGGCTGGTTGGTGGGCGGGGCCGCTGCACAGTACACTGGGAACTTCTGTGTAGAGGCGTCCATTGTGAGATATGGGCCTCGATTCAATAAACGTAGGAAAAAATTCTCATGGTGGTAAAAGATTCAATTCATGAGAAAAAAAAGCCTGAGAATGTCACTGTTACTGAATCACCAGATAAAAAGACAATGAAAGTCAATGTCACTTTTTTTACTCCTAAGAAAAGTAGAGAACTGTTTACTCCTTTATACACTGTAGTAAAAGCTGCCATTGACTTTCATTGTCTTTTATCTGGTGATTCAGTAACAGTGACATTCTCAGGCTTTTTTCTCATGAATTGAATCTTTTACCACCATGAGAATTTTTTTCAACTCTTATTGAATCGAGGTCATGGTGTGACTGCCAGCAAATTATGCAGCAGTATTAGGAAAACTAAATCATTATTAATTAAATATTGAATTATAAAAGAATTAAGGTGTTGGGCACAGGCTCAGTATGTGTCCAGATCCGCACTATTGTCATGCAGTTACTTACTGATCCTTTTCCCCCCCTTTCACAGAAGTCCAGCTGGAGCAGAAATCCATCCCTGCGTCTGTCTTCTCAGGAATTGCTGATGACTGAGCGGGATTCCAAGCCCCGCCCCCAGCGTCTGTCTTCTCGGGAATTGCTGATGACTGAGCGGGATTCCAAGCCCCGCCCCCAGCGTCTGTCTTCTCGGGAATTGCTGATGACTGAGTGGGATTACAAGCCCTGCCCCCCAGCGCCTGTCTTCTCGGGAATTGCTGATGACTGAGTGGGATTCCAAGCCCCGCCCCCAGCGTCTGTCTTCTCGGGAATTGCTGATGACTGAGTGGGATTACAAGCCCCGCCCCCAGCGTCTGTCTTCTCGGGAATTGCTGATGATTGAGCGGGATTCTAAGCCCCGCCCCCAGTGTCTGTCTTCTCGGGAATTGCTGATGACTGAGCGGGATTCCAAGCCCCGCCCCCAGCGTCTGTCTTATCGGGAATTGCTGATGATTGAGCGGGATTCTAAGCCCCGCCCCCAGTGTCTGTCTTCTCGGGAATTGCTGATGACTGAGCTGGATTCCGAGCCCCGCCCCCAAATATCAGACAATAAATGACACATTTTTCATTCTCATTGATTCTTTTTATATACAAATAATAGCAAAATCATTTAATATAGATATTTATAATAAATCTGTATGTATATTATAAATACAACATGTGGCGGGCTGCTCGCTCTCAGCTATGGAGTCCAGACTCGCTGAGGCAGCCCCACCGCCGATTCATCCATGTTATCAGTAGCATATTTATAAATAGTGTTCTGCGGGGGCGGGGCTGAGCACCCAGCAAATTAGCATAGAGATGATCAGTGATAACCACACAAACATACCCATCCCCCATCTTTAGGACCCAAAGCTGTTCTAGTGCCCCCCTCCCTCCCCCAAAACTTACATTTATCAAACTCAAGTATATAAAACAAAGCAAAGTAGGTGAAAAGTGCTTCTGTCCGATTCTTCTGGCAGGATAAAAGTCTAGTGTGACATCATGGCAACCATTATTTTTCCTTATCTGCTTGTATACAAAGTGTGCTTCAGCAGTTCTGTGTAGGTGTGTGAGAATAGACGACCAGAATCATCTTCTCTTGTGCTGAACAAGGCAAAACCTGTGTGAGGAGCGGGCGGAGACATTGCACAGCTATATAACCCTGCTATAGGTCATGTGACAGACTATCAGCCTGGTTGCAGCACAGCTATATAACCCTGCTATAGGTCATGTGACAGAGCATCAGCCTGGCTGCAGCACAGCTATATAACCCTGCTATAGGTCATGTGACAGAGCATCAGCCTGGCTGCAGCACAGCTATATAACCCTGCTATAGGTCATGTGACAGAGCATCAGCCTGGCTGCAGCACAGCTATATAACCCTGCTGTAGGTCATGTGACAGAGACTATCAGCCTGGCTGCAGCACAGCTATATAACCCAGCTATAGGTCATGTGACAGAGACTATCAGCCTGGCTGCAGCACAGCTATATAACCCTGCTATAGGTCATGTGACAGAGCATCAGCCTGGCTGCAGCACAGCTATATAACCCTGCTATAGGTCATGTGACAGAGCATCAGCCTGGCTGCAGCACAGCTATATAACCCTGCTATAGGTCATGTGACAGACTATCAGCCTGGTTGCAGCACAGCTATATAACCCTGCTATAGGTCATGTGACAGAGAGCATCAGCCTGGCTGCAGCACAGCTATATAACCCTGCTATAGGTCATGTGACAGACTATCATGTGACAGACTATCAGCCTGACTGCAGCACAGCTATATAACCCTGCTATAGGTCATGTGACAGACTATCAGCCTGACTGCAGCACAGCTATAGAACCCTGCTATAGGTCATGTGACAGAGCATCAGCCTGGCTGCAGCACAGCTATATAACCCTGCTATAGGTCATGTGACAGACTATCAGCCTGACTGCAGCACAGCTATATAACCCTGCTATAGGTCATGTGACAGAGCATCAGCCTGGCTGCAGCACAGCTATATAACCCTGCTATAGGTCATGTGACAGAGCATCAGCCTGGCTGCAGCACAGCTATATAACCCTGCTATAGGTCATGTGACAGAGCATCAGCCTGGCTGCAGCACAGCTATATAACCCTGCTGTAGGTCATGTGACAGAGACTATCAGCCTGGCTGCAGCACAGCTATATAACCCAGCTATAGGTCATGTGACAGAGACTATCAGCCTGGCTGCAGCACAGCTATATAACCCTGCTATAGGTCATGTGACAGAGCATCAGCCTGGCTGCAGCACAGCTATATAACCCTGCTATAGGTCATGTGACAGAGCATCAGCCTGGCTGCAGCACAGCTATATAACCCTGCTATAGGTCATGTGACAGACTATCAGCCTGGTTGCAGCACAGCTATATAACCCTGCTATAGGTCATGTGACAGAGAGCATCAGCCTGGCTGCAGCACAGCTATATAACCCTGCTATAGGTCATGTGACAGACTATCATGTGACAGACTATCAGCCTGACTGCAGCACAGCTATATAACCCTGCTATAGGTCATGTGACAGAGCATCAGCCTGGCTGCAGCACAGCTATATAACCCTGCTATAGGTCATGTGACAGACTATCAGCCTGGTTGCAGCACAGCTATATAACCCTGCTATAGGTCATGTGACAGAGAGCATCAGCCTGGCTGCAGCACAGCTATATAACCCTGCTATAGGTCATGTGACAGACTATCATGTGACAGACTATCAGCCTGACTGCAGCACAGCTATATAACCCTGCTATAGGTCATGTGACAGACTATCAGCCTGACTGCAGCACAGCTATAGAACCCTGCTATAGGTCATGTGACAGAGCATCAGCCTGGCTGCAGCACAGCTATATAACCCTGCTATAGGTCATGTGACAGACTATCAGCCTGACTGCAGCACAGCTATATAACCCTGCTATAGGTCATGTGACAGAGCATCAGCCTGGCTGCAGCACAGCTATATAACCCTGCTATAGGTCATGTGACAGAGCATCAGCCTGGCTGCAGCACAGCTATATAACCCTGCTATAGGTCATGTGACAGAGCATCAGCCTGGCTGCAGCACAGCTATATAACCCTGCTGTAGGTCATGTGACAGAGACTATCAGCCTGGCTGCAGCACAGCTATATAACCCAGCTATAGGTCATGTGACAGAGACTATCAGCCTGGCTGCAGCACAGCTATATAACCCTGCTATAGGTCATGTGACAGAGCATCAGCCTGGCTGCAGCACAGCTATATAACCCTGCTATAGGTCATGTGACAGAGCATCAGCCTGGCTGCAGCACAGCTATATAACCCTGCTATAGGTCATGTGACAGACTATCAGCCTGGTTGCAGCACAGCTATATAACCCTGCTATAGGTCATGTGACAGAGAGCATCAGCCTGGCTGCAGCACAGCTATATAACCCTGCTATAGGTCATGTGACAGACTATCATGTGACAGACTATCAGCCTGACTGCAGCACAGCTATATAACCCTGCTATAGGTCATGTGACAGACTATCAGCCTGACTGCAGCACAGCTATAGAACCCTGCTATAGGTCATGTGACAGACTATCAGCCTGACTGCAGCACAGCTATATAACCCTGCTATAGGTCATGTGACAGAGCATCAGCCTGGCTGCAGCACAGCTATATAACCCTGCTATAGGTCATGTGACAGACTATCAGCCTGGTTGCAGCACAGCTATATAACCCTGCTATAGGTCATGTGACAGAGAGCATCAGCCTGGCTGCAGCACAGCTATATAACCCTGCTATAGGTCATGTGACAGACTATCATGTGACAGACTATCAGCCTGACTGCAGCACAGCTATATAACCCTGCTATAGGTCATGTGACAGACTATCAGCCTGACTGCAGCACAGCTATAGAACCCTGCTATAGGTCATGTGACAGACTATCAGCCTGACTGCAGCACAGCTATATAACCCTGCTATAGGTCATGTGACAGAGAGCATCAGCCTGGCTGCAGCACAGCTATATAACCCTGCTATAGGTCATGTGACAGAGTATCAGCCTGGCTGCAGCACAGCTATATAACCCTGCTATAGGTCATATGAGGGGGTATCAGCCATCATAAGGCAAAACCTGTATGAGGAGAGGGGCGGGGCCAACGCTCAGCTCACTGGCTGCAGCACAGCTATATAAGCCTGTTATAAGTCATATGACAGAGTATCAACCATCACTTATAACCTAGAATCAGGCCGATGGCCTTGATTCATTAAGACTTGAAAAATTCTCATGGTAGTAAAAAATTCAATTCATGAGAAAAAAGCATGAGAATGTCACTGTTACTGAATCACCAGATAAAAAGACAATGAAAGTCAATGGCAGCTTTTTACTCCTAAGAAATGTAGAGAACTGTTTCCTCCTTTCTACACTGCAGTAAAAGCTGCCATTGACTTTCATTGTCTTTTATCTGGTGATTCAGTAACAGTGACATTCTCAGGCTTTATTTCTCATGAATTGAAAAAAATTCTCATGGTAATAAAAAAAATTGTGTCTGCTCTGTATTTGGGGATCATATAAAGTAAACGCCATGAGCCTCACCCCAATCTGATGTTATACAGAGAACTTATACTATTGGTTAGATAAATCTCACATGCTGCACCGTCTCATGGAGGGTAAGTAATTCAGAGCACACACCAGCACTGGCTGTTTAAAGTGGACCAACACCTATCCTGGGTCTTGGTCCACTTCGGTGGGGCACCCCTGACCCCCGAAAAACTCACCTCTCCCCGCGCCGATGGACAAGCGGCTCCTCCGCCGCCGCCTCCCGCGTGTCCCTCTTGACGCGCGCGCCCGAGCCGGCCATTCGCAGACGGCGGGCGCGCGCACGCCTAGAGGGGCGCGAGGGAGGCGGCGGCGAAGATAAGGTAAGGGGTTTGGGGGGGGTTTCACCGGATCCCGGATCTCGGATGTCCCGCGGGGAGGGAGGTGATCGGCCCGGGAATCTTATAGATTCCCGGGCCGATCACCCGTGGGTGTTGGTCCACTTTAAAACTTCAAGGAGCTTGAAATGATCTAATATTAAAGCAGACCCAAAGTTAAAAAAACAAAAAACCAGACTTGCTGACCTTCCCGGCACAGGTCCAGATGTCATTGCAGTACACGGCTACTACAGCTGAGTCCTGGCCACTTCTGTGCTACATGAACCAATAGGAAGATGTCACTGGCCACCGTGGTCCACAGCCTCCCCCAGTGACCCCGCCCACTCACCATGCCAACACTTACCAGGGGGAGAGAAACTGGCTGTAATACAGAAAAGCTGCACCCAGGAGGATTGTGGGATACATACACCTCCCAAATGCAGAAGGGTGCATACTTATTAAACCTGGACCAACACCCTGGCACAGTTGGAAAAGGAAGGTAGTGGCCATGATGGGCAGTATCAGTAAGCAGTTATTCTAGCACAGGTTTGCTATTTTGTCTTCTGCTGGAGTCTCTAAGTCTGAACTTTTAATACTGTGGCGCCTGCTGAGGGTGGCCGTGTACCTACCCCCCCCTCTCCTGATGATTCTTGTTTGGGTGCAGTCATGGAGGGTAAGGTTTTTTTTATTATTATAGCAGACACTAGGGCTGTGCCCTCACATGAGCCGGCTTAGTGTATATTGCTGCACACGTGGCACCCGGCAGCCACACCTGACTATCTATACAAGACGCTGTATTATCTTATGTATTGCCTTCTGTTACAGTTGGGTCCATAAATAATTTTCTTAGCTTTAGATCTGA
The DNA here is from genome assembly GCA_027917425.1 of Gastrophryne carolinensis. Classification (NCBI taxonomy): domain Eukaryota; kingdom Metazoa; phylum Chordata; class Amphibia; order Anura; family Microhylidae; genus Gastrophryne; species Gastrophryne carolinensis. The sequence goes on along the minus strand of CM051238.1, from coordinate 396,703,899 downwards.
AGGATGCAACACTGGCAGTGCAGGTTTAAAGCAGAGCAAAACCCCAGCAGCCAGGCTTGGCCGCTAGCCTGCCCCTGAGGCATCCTATAAAAGGTTGTCCTGCTGTGTGAAGCCCCTGGGGTCACTGGTAAACTCATCTCAGGTGGGGGGGGGCAGACATGGGTTTCCATCCACTTTAAAGATCATTACTTATAAGGAGGATGTTGTCATTCTTTCCAATGCAACAAAGATAATTGGCAAGTTGATTAAATAAGAGCAGTTAGTTGATTCAAATTAATGAAGAAATCCTTTAAGAACCACGGACCTCCTAAGACTTTCCTTAAAATATGTAATGAAAAAAGGGGCCATTTCATACTTATTTGTAGTATAAGACACGAGGGAAGAAGTGACATATTACAGGAGATTCTAAATGCTTGAAGTGGTCCCATCCTATTTTCCAGCAAATGGGTGCTGCATTGCACTGGGGGGGGGGGGGGACCGCTCTTATTGAGATGTACTGAAGCTTTGGTGCAGATAACGGGGGGCACTGATATGCTGGAGCCCCCCCACTCACCTGAACCACAATCCCCCAGTGAAAAGCAGCCCCACAGACCACACAACAAGCTGGTGGCCAATTCACATTTTGCCGGGTGATCATGGGTCAGGTAAGTGAACCTTAAGGCATAAAATCAACCACCCGTGAAACAAATAGTTTGCTGAAGTTTTACTTTAAAAAGTAAAACAGAATGGTCACAATGCTCTAATAAAACTCTCAGGTGCAGACCATGCTTTCACACCTCGTTTTAACTCTTGTCTTATTTCGAAATAAAGCACAAATTTACAGGAGATATTTTAAGGCAAGTTCTCTGAATCAAGACCCAAGTGTTAAATCTGCGTTTCAAAGCTGTGCATTTCCATACTTAGGTTAATGAAACATTGAGGATGGCCACAAATACGTTTGATTAGAATTTCATCCATCTAGCTAAGCTACTGAGGATCTCCCCCCCCCCCCCCCCCCCCCCCCCCACCCAATAGCTAAGCTATGGAGGATCCCCCCCCCACACCAATCCACCCCAACAGCTAAGCTATGAAGGATCCCCCCACCCCAATAGCTAAGCTATGGAGGATCTCCCCACCCCAATAGCTAAGCTATGGAGGATCCCCCTACCCCAATAGCTAAGCTATGGAGGATCCCCCCCCACACCAATCCACCCCAATAGCTAAGCTATGAAGGATCCCCCCACCCCAATAGCTAAGCTATGGAGGATCTCCCCACCCCAATAGCTAAGCTATGGAGGATCCCCCTACCCCAATAGCTAAGCTTTTGACTCTAAAGTCAAGAGATGACTTTGTAGTAAACTCTCTGTACTCACGAATAGCAAGGCCAGATTAGATGTAAAAAGACCGCTTGGTTTTAGAAGAATATTCTTCGGATGGATGAAAGCCAATGCAAGATGTTTCCATTTAAGCGTCTGACAGCAGAGACACAGAATATATTCTACACTGGCCAAATCCATTGCCCCATTTCAGCCTAATTAAACATAAGGGTCACTTTCATGGTGCTACAAGACCAAATGTTGGCTCTGGTTCATACTGATGTCCTACATGTTCCATACTTCTGGAGTAGTGGAAGGGACCATGTGTAAAACTCATTCTTCAATAGTACATTTTGGGAGGATCGAAATCCCCCAGTGACCAGCCCAGTGAATCCTACTGGCCACTGGCAGCCATGGGAGTGGGTGAGTATAATTGTGTGGTTCCAGCCCCTTCCACGGTACATTATGCCATGTTTAAGATTCCAGATCACACAGTAATCACAAGTAAAGCCCCACACAAATAAATGATATCGGCCCTTTAAACAGTGATTAGGTATTTGACATGCACGTGGCCTGTGCCAATGGGTAGTCTGATTTAGGGTGAACGCTAGGGCAGCCCTAAGGTCCACTGTGGTTAAAGTGGACCTAGGCCCACGTTAAAGCTAAAAGACTAGAAAGCCTTTGTAATGTTTGCTCTGTACACCTAGATCTGAAATATACACATTATGTCCTTGTACAAATATTTATGGACCAAACTGTTGATACTAAATGCAGGTAACTGCTGAATGGACCCGTTTGGAAATCCTTTCCACTTCCATACCCATGATCACTTTGTGTACTCACCTAGAAAATAGTAGTGATGGTGCCAAAGTGTTTCCCCCCCCATTCATTTAGATTTTTTATTTAACAAAAACCTAGTTAGGCGTTATGTAACCCCCCACCACCACTGGACAATCTTCACCACACTTCATACATATAAACAACGTCCAGCCAGACTTCATATGTAATATACACATTCTCTATCTACATATACAAGAGAAGCCAGAGTACGAGTGCAGAGGAAGGCCACAACGTAAACCATTTCCTTCCTCATCAGCTAAAGCAGGGACACCCCAGGCTACTAGGATCCAGCCCCTGTAACATAGGATTTACTCAAACTAAAGATCGACAGCCGAAACGGATGAGGCCTGGAATTTAAAAAGCATCCAACAAGGAGCAGAAACTTGTGCTTAATGACTACTGGAAAGTGTTATATAAGGGAGCGGGGCAAGAAAGAAAAGCTTAGGACGGCAGTAAAGCTGGCGAAGGGCAGGCAGTGGACACCTTCCAAGGACACGCCTATTAAAGCGGACTATAATCTAAAACAACCTCTTTTTTAGAAGAGTTGCCAATTAACGTATTATTTTAGGGGCTCCTTAGGATGGACCTTTGGTTTCAACTCCAGCATCACCAAAAAAACTCCATCCTAAAGGGAAAGGGTCAAACCCATCACCATTCAAAGTGGCACCTGGGGCAGGTTGATTTTTACCCCACTGGACTACTTGGCAGTAGTGGAAGAGCTAGTGCCCAACTTCAGGCATTTCATGGATGGGCATCTTTTATATCTTTTGGTTTATATGTTATATTTTAGGTGCAGAATTTTGGTAATGAGAATATACTCCTCATGTAAGGACTGGTTCTGTAACCGCCGATTACACAGGTCCTGAAAATGTTACAGCAAAAATACACCCAGACATTGTTGGGTGAAGCCCTTCTTTAACCAAGCTGTGTATTCAGGACCTTACCATAAAAGCCCAGCCCATTATTTTGCCATGGAGGGGGGGAAAGGTTAGAACCACCCATAAAATAATTCAATTAAGTAAATTACACAAATAATCATAATGGGGAACCTCCCCTAACTAATCAACTTATGTTGCCCTTAACATCAACCACTTAAAGTGGACAAAAACCTGAGATTTACACTATCCCAGGTCCTTGCCCCAGGGACATCCCTATGTGGGGTGCGCCGCAGTGTGACCCCCCCCCCCCAGTTCCCACTAAAAACGTACATTTCCCAGCACCACATGTGCAGGCGCTTGACCAATCAGAGCTGTATGACCTTCATATTAATGATCAGCACACGGCCCTGATTACAGGGCGGCCATATCCCTGGTTCCCCGTCCCCAACCTATCTGAATGGCTGGGCGCTGGAGAGCCGGGGATGTGTGAGCGCAGCCTAGGAGTCTTGGAAATGGAATAAATATGGGGCAATATAGGGGCACGATGAATAGGGATGCCCAGGGAGACTGAAGCGGCTGGGCAGCAGGGTGACCGCTCCACTTTAAACAGCAATCTCCGCTAATAAAAGTACACGTTGCCAGAGCCTCTGCAAAGATAGAATTTCATTGGAGCAAAGTGTTTTTAATTTGACTTGCAAGACCAGTGAATTCCAAGCAATCAGGTTACTGGGGTCACAAGTTCCAGGGTTTCACCGGTCATGGTAAGTGCTTCCCTCCACACCAAGGCTACAGGGAAAGGCTTACCCACATAAGAGCGAGCTATAGCCTGGAAGGTGGCACCATGTTAGTGTTAAGCAGTGGATTTGCATTAAAGGGCATCTCTGTGCCTATTCTTTGTCCCCTGCAGGTCCACAATGATGGCCACTGGAAGCCTGCTTATTGCTGGGTTACAGCTAGAGGGTCCCAGGGACCGGTCAGCCGCGTGCAGTCGCTGGTCGCCATCTGTGAATGGAGTTGGAAGGCCTTCCATTTCTGGAATTCAGTTAACCAACACAGCCACTGGAATCAGTCATTTACTTTCTCGCGGGTGATCAGCTAAATGCGGATAGAACTGGTCAGCTGAAAGCCAGGAAGGGGCCGGGTTCTGACAATGAAGCTGACCTGTCATTCAACACATAGCGTCTCACCTGCTGATAGAGAGGAGGCTAAAGGGAAGGACCTGCTAGGCCTAGATATGGATGTCTGGAGATTAGGCCATGGATGCCCTTTAATGGGCAGTGAGTAGTAGCTTGGCACATATAACAAGGGGCAGTAAAATGTTAATAAATAAGATTTCCGACCCGAAACATTTACAAGAACAAAACTAAACTAAAATGAGGAAAAAAAAAGGCAATGATTGGGCCAGTTCAGAAAGTTGCATAAAAGTGCCAGAAAAGTCACCTGCCTCCATTGGGCACCGAAGAGATGTTTCATTTACCTGCACTACAACATATCCTAACTTAGTTCAGTGACCTCAGCTGGGTCAAGGTAGAAGCTGTGAAGCCCCTTCAGCAAAAGATGCCGACCTTGCTTCAAATTGCAAAAGCTCAACAGAAGATTCAAAGTCAGAGTGATATAAACCATTGGCCCAGCTCTCATGCTGGAAGGGAGGGCATTTATTTGGGGGTGCCGGCTTTCTTGGGTGTGGTGGGCCGTTTGGTCTGCCAGAGATGACCCTGGATAGTGAAGGCGTCAACGCTCATGGACATGGTTTTGCTGGGGATTTGGGTGAATCGCTTTCTGTCGGAACTGTACTTGTAGATGTCCTCCACCATGGACAGGGTGATTGTGCGAGGGCCATAGCCCGCCAGACGGGTCAGATCATCTGTCTCAGGAGAGAAGGTGTAGACTGCTCGGAACTGGCAACTGGCATCACGGAAGAGAATGAGAAAATGGTTGGACTGGCTTTTCTCCATGTCCTACAAAATAAAGAGAATCAGGATTTAAAATATTTTTAACCTTTAGGATTGTTTAATGAAAATGTTATAGAGGAACATTACAGGTCATGTGGAGTTAGTAAATACTCCCTAAACCTGGCTTGCATGGCTCCCTGCCCCTCTGGTTTAGCAAATAGTTTAACAATGTGAATTGTCAGCTCTACCTGAGGTGGAATTCCTCTCCCAGCAGGAAACAGACAAAGGCGGCTGTGACTCCGAGTGCTCACCCCGCATTCAGTATAGTCTCAGTGAAGTAAGGCCAGCCAGTGTTTGAAAGTATAAAAAGTTTCAACTTTATTTAGTCATCGTTTAAAAAGCCATCCAGTGATTCAGGCAATGTAAAAGCTATAGGCTAGTGGGTTCCAGTGTCAACGTGTTTCGGACATAGGGTCCTTACTCATGAAGATAGGAACGGACGTTGTATTACAAGGCCAGGCCAGACTATCTTGCCAATAATACGTCAGTTCTTATCTGATGCTGAGCCAATCATTGAGCTGGGTTTGTATCCTCGCCCTTTGATTGGTTGAGGAAAGCTCTCAGCTATCTTGGGACCGGAGGTATATCGGCATATTGCTGGCGATATTATCCAGGTAGGATTTGGATTTATTTTATTAAGATTACAGGTATCTGCAGTAATTAAACGGTGCCGTGAGTGAATGGTTGTGATTAAACTTCTAGTATTTAAACGCAATTTAGTGAACAAGTCCCTATGTCATGAGTAAGGACCCTATGTCCGAAACGCGTTGACACTGGGACCCACTAGCCTACGCCTTTTACATTGCCTGAATCACTGGATAGCTTTTTAAACAATGACGGAATAAAGTTGGAACTTTTTCTACTTTCAAACGCTGGCTGGCCTTACTTCACTTAGCAAATAGTTTATTTAAACTTACCTCTCCGGTCGCATCACGCTTGGCATCCCTCTGCTCCACCCTCGTCCTCGGAAGGGCAGCGCAATGTCATTGCATAGGCTGCAGAAGCGTGCAAGATTTGAGGAGCGGCGTGCAAGTTTTGAAGAGTGGATGGCTAGAGGCAAGTACGGCTAAGCTGATCAGTCAGCGACGGCTAAGGGGGGGGGGATGTTCTCATAGGGACAACAGAACAGGTCTGTTGTTCCTCTTTAAGGACCCCGTTAGACTTACCGGTAACAGCTTTTTCATGAATACTTCAGGCTGAACACATATTAAAGACTCTCCGTGTGGTCAGACTGAAGTATGAAATGGAAAAACACTGCAGATAGAGAGAATAAGCCCAAGAAGCTTTAAAGTAGAACATGGGATTTTGACTATCCTGGGTTTTGTTACCTTCCCTGGGGGCATCCCGCTTTGATGTGTCTCCCTCCCCATCTGGCCAACAGCCATACCCCTTGCCTATGTATGACCAGAGAGCCAAGAGACGCGTGATTCACTGGGTGCATCCTGCCACTGGCCAATACAGAAGACATTGTCCAGCCCATGATGTGCACTGCTAATGATCCTGCTGTAATCTATTTCATGCAGCAGCCCCAGTCTGTCACCCATGGGTGCTGCACCCTCAGCTTTTACCATATGTATGCCCCTGTACATAGGTACTAACAACTGGGTGAATAAGTGGATAGAAAAACCCTGAATCTGAAGCAAAAACTACAGTGAGAATTTCAGGACTTTTCCTGGTTAAATGCATCTTGTGGGGCTAACTACTGGTGGGAGGGAATGGCGGTGGGTGATAGAGATTTAGACCTTTCCCGCTAACTCTCTGTCAAGGAGGATCCAGGGTCTTGGCCCGCTGTCCCACTTCCTCCCACTTTGAATTTAAGAGGCTATGGTCTTGCATTGGCCATCATCCCTGCCGCAAATCAGCGACTGAGGGCAGGAGAGCGTGCTGGAGCCGGGGCCAGGCCATTGCAAGCTGCTGAAGAACAATAATATTTGCTCCCTACAGTGCAGGGGGAGTTGCCCATGTTATTGCCAGGATAATTGTTGGGCCACTAACAAGGAACAGGCTTACAAATCAGTGCTTGACCTTCCTGTGTGTGATGCCAGCAGTGACGTAGGAGGAATATTAAACCAGACCAACAGCCTGCTGGCACAGGTGAAAAAAAAACTCCATTGCCCATTACTGCATGCATATTACTGAATCATTGTCGGCACTTAAATTTGCTCCTGCATCCACTCAAACGCTGCCTCACATATTTATCCTGGTCATGGCCATATTGAAGCACCCCTTAGGCTACCTTCCCAGCTGTGCTGCTGCCTGGATTTAACTGACATAACCCACAATGCATAGCAGCAGGAAACCGAGCAGCACTTCTCTTTGCAGGCTGCCTGCAGCTCCATAGGATGCCATTTTTGAGGCAAAATCGACCATGGCAGGAGTTACAAAAAGGTAAATTAATAATTATGTGCAGCGATCTGCCCTGGGGGGTGCATATGAGCCTTCATGTTTCTTACAAAATCAGCAAACTAGATACATTTTACCCACCTCCAGGACTTTGTTCTTCTGAGTTTCATTTACTTTTCCCGCCAGGCAACAGTGCGACAATGCGTTGTGTATGATGAACTTGTTGGATTTAGCACTGGGCTCCTTATACAGCTTGGGCCCTGAAATAAGAAGGAGTGAGTATTAGAGTATATGTCCAAGCACATCACAAAAAGATCAGGAGCTCCTCGCTTTTTTTTTTTTTATCTGAAAGATCTACATCTAAAATCTTACAAAACCTGCATCACTTTGCCAGTGCGATCTTATGCCACAACTTACTTATGTTGGTCATAAGATGCCCCTAATTGCAATAATTAGGACCCTTCTCTGTCTTTTTATAGGACTTTGGCACAATGCTGTGCAAAATGGGGTGAAACGGGTGAGACACTAAAGGGTTACGAGGTATTCAATGTCAATTACTTTAAAAAGCCTCTGCTCATGCCTTGGTGGGGGGGGGGGGGGGGGACTTCCTGATCAGCGATGCCCCTACCACACATAGCCCCCAGAATACACTAAGCCTAGGAGGTGGGACTAAAGGGGATTTCCCCCAAATGAGTTACCCGTTTGGTGAATCCAGTCACAGAACAAGTACGTATTGAGGGCCCTGGATTTGGGCAGTATGTGTGAGAAGGGGGGGGGGGGGCGGTGGCATCACCAATCAGGATGTCTCCCCATGCTTGAGCTTGAGCACCCTGCCGGGAGTGTGGGACCTCTTTAATTAGTGACCTTTAAATAACTGCATATTCACATTTTTGAAAGCTATAGCTGTCCATACTGAAGGGTGCATTGCCCGCTCTTCTTTTTTTACATCTTTGTTGCACTGCAAAAATAGAAATCTTACCAGTGTATTCTGGGATGGAGGCCGGGGAGGATGCTGTGGATCCAGTGTCCCAATCCTTATCTCCATTCTGAGTAAAGAGTGTGCGACTGGGAGACATCAGACCAGAAGGAGAGACCGCTCTGAAATAGGAGAAAATTCATTGGTCAGCTTTTATAGAAGACAATCCATCCATTAAATTGGATCTAATCTCTTAAAGGCCAAGCTTTCCTGAAAGCATTCCCTATGCTGCACTCTGCCTGATATACTAACTGCACATGGGGCCCAGGTGCTGGATGGAAAGTATACAAATAGGTGGTCATGGGAAGAGGGTTGAAATTACAGGGGGGGGGGGGGGGTGAAATATAGGGTGCATGTCTGATCACTTATTTCATCTGATTTCTTTATTCAGTACATGTCCTCTTAGTTTCTCTGTGATCTGGTTGCTACACGCCACCATTTTATCACAATTTTGATCCCCATTATGCAAACTGATCTTAAAATCTGTTGCTGTTGCCATGGCAGTGGGCTGGCTGGGGAAACAATGTATTGTGCGATATGAGAAATACAATAGTAACATAAGGCCCATAAAAGGAAAAGAAGGAGAACAGTCTTCACAGCACACATGCTGCATTGGATTGGGTCTACACTCCTCAGTAGACACTCTTAACTGGGGGATGATGGACGGGGCCTGCTGGCAAGCAGAGCTTTAACCCCGCAAATACTGAAAGCTGCTTACTAAAATTAATGAATAACCTCTACCCTTGACTTATCTACAGTCACTCTTAGCCCAAAGAAAGATAACCCTGGCTTAACACCAACACTAACATTGAAGCAGCATTCTCGAGTTGCTGAATGGCTATGGAGGAAATCCAAAACCAAGGAGGCCTTCCTGTTTTAGAAACAAGCCCTTCGGGATATCAGGACTGCTCTTTCATGTGCTAAACAGGAATATTTCAAATAACTTGAATAGCGGTTTTAAAATCTGTGACTGTGCTGAACAGCTCTCCCTCTCCAGTGGTACCTTTCCCTCCGCCTATAAGCATGCTGTTATAACGCCACTTATCAAAAAAAAACCTCTGGACCCCTCTGCCCTCCCCAATTACCGCCCAATCTCTCTGCTTCCTTTCTCATCCAAGCGTGAACAACATGTCCACCCAGAATTGGCTCATTGTGTACAAACTCCCTCCTAGATCCCCTCCAGCTCATGTCACTCCACCAAAACTGCCCTCACCAATGTCACCAATGATCTACTGACTGCCAAATCCAAGGGCCACTACTCTGCTCTCATTCTTCTTCACCTATCATCTGCTTTTGACACAGTCGACCATGCTCTGCTTCTCAATATTCTTTCTTCTTTTGGAATCCAAGGTCTCGCACTCTCTTGGCTCTCCTCCTATCTCTCTGATGATACATTTAGTGTATCTCACTCAAACACCATTTCCTCTCCCCGCCCTCTGTCTGTTGGTGTACCACAAGGCTCAGTCCTAGGACCCCCTACTTTTTTCAATATACACTTATGGTCTTGGCCAACTAGTAACCTCTCACTGAGCTTCCAATATCACACAGATGACACTCAGATCTACCTCTCTGGCCCCCGAATCTCTCTTCCCTCCTCTGTCGCCTCCCAGTCTTATCGCCATCTCTTCCGTCATGTCCTCTAGCTCCCTTAAACTGAACATGGACAAAACCAAACTGGTCATCTCCCCACCATCCCACTCCCCTCCCCTCTCTAACACCACAATCTCTGTAAATAATCTTACAATAACTGCAACTCCTCAAGCTCGATGCCTGGGTGTCATTCTGGACTCCTCTCTCTCATTCACAACTCATATTCACTCCCTAACCACCTCCTGTCATCTCCAACTTAAAAACATACCACTAAAATGCTAGTGCAAGCTCTAGTCATATCCCGACTGGACTACTGCAACACCTTCCTTTGCAGCTTACCAACACACAGACTGGCTCCCCTCCAATCTATTCTGAACTCGCTGTTTGCCTCATCCACCTCTCCTCATGCTTCTCCAGTGCTGCCCCTCTCTGTCAATCCCTCCACTGGTTACCCGTCTCTCAGAGAGTTCAGTTCAAACTTCTAACACTAACCTACAAAGCAATCTCCAACCAGGCCCCTTCCTACATTTCATCTCTAATCCAACCCAGGCCCAACCTCCGCTCTGCCTTGGACATCCTCCCGTTTTACCTTGTACACCGCTACGGAAGAAGATGGGGCTATATAAACAATGATAATAAAAAAAAATGAATGATAGATGGCTCCAGCTTTAGGTTCCCATAAAATCTTCCGTTTATTAGTAATCCATAAAATCCATGTGAAAAACAGGATCACAGCATAAAAATGAAGCGTTTTTTTTTTTTTGGGGGGGGGGGGGTATGCTCCCCCCCAGTCATATTGAAATACTACATTTAACTATAGGTGAAAAGAATCATTGATTGAGGCCGATTTCACAATTCAGATATCTAATCTGATCCATTAAAATAGAATGAAGAGGACCCCTTCATATTCTTAAAAATCAGACATTTATACACACCAAGATGCTGGCGGTCAGAGGTCCCGCGTTGTAGCTTTGAGCCATTGTCCGGTTCCTTCCGCTGTGTGCACTTTGCTGCTTAATGAATTGGCCCCGTAATATTCCACAGGGAGATGCACCTCTCATCCACATACAGGCACATATGGAGAATTGGGGACAATGAGGGGAGATATATATCACCGGAGGGGCAACCAGTGTTAATAGGTGGTACAGGTCAGGGGCGGAACAAAGGGAAACAAAGTACTTGTGGGTCACAGGTTACTGGAGGGCACAGATCACCAACATGGGTGGGGAGCATGCTATAGGGAGTGATATGAGATATTGTTTAATGGTAGTCTAAGACAAGAATTTAGACCCGAGTAAAGGGCGCAGGACACTAGGAAGGACACAGTTCAATAACTGGGAACTAATCACCTGTGGGGTTCAGATCAGCGGGGAGGTGGGTGGTATTGTGACATCATCACCTTGGGTGCTAGCACCTTGCTGCAGCTTTGCAGGGGACCACGGTCTTCCTGAAATGAAGAACCCCTTTAATAATTGCCATTGTTTTGTAATCCTCTCTCTCACAGGAGTCTGAACCTTTTTTTTTTTTATAAGACAAGGTTCTATTTAAAGCGATTCTGCGCCATTAGATTACATAAAATCGGCGGCAGTGATGCTGCTCGTTTCTGGAGGAGGGGCCAACCAATTTGGTAATGCCCCCCTGCCTATAGCCCTTGCAAGCCCAATAAACCGGACCACACCTCCGAATTCATATTCTGGGTTTCTTTTTATGTTGGGGCTATGTGCCAGGGAACCAATAGGGATGCCCCTCCCTCTCAGACACAAGCAACATTCTTGCATCACTCGGCAGGGCGTGATATTGATTTAAAGTGGACCGAAACTGTAAATGAGTTGGCCCTCTTGAGATTTAAGGGAATCCCGATTTGGGTTACCACGCAGTGTAAAACCCCATAGTTTTCCCCTATACTAACATCAGTCCTTGAGTGCACCGCTGCAGCTAAGCTTGGCTGCACAGAGCGGGGATTTGCCAGAGGCTTGTGCATGCACTGTGAGATTGAGAATCAAGGCAAGAATATCAGAGAGTTTCATACTGTGGCACATCCCAAATCAAGTTGCTTCTAGATCAGGGAATCACTCGGCCCTGGAGTCTAGAGCTGAACCAAACAGGTTTTGGTCCTTTTTAATGGAAAGATGATAAGGAGCCCCTCTCCTATGGACCTGAGAGAATAAGTGTTTTATTTGCAGGATCTTTTTCATGTTTCCATTATATATTTTCAAAACACTGGTGGGACACTACCTTGGTGACCTGGGAGATTTCCTCAGTGTTCCGCTACCATTTTCATTCCCAACAGTAGAGAGCGACATGGTGGACTGAGAATAAACTTTACTCAGTTTGGAACCTGAAAGAAACACAAATCATTATGCGAAGTCTCTTCAAACCCAACAGAAGCCAAACTTCTCAAGAACCTTTAAAATCCCCATCATTTACCCAGCAATCCTCTGACAGGACTTCGGGAGATCATTGAATCATCATGAAAGACCGTCTTTGGTCTGGCCTTCTTAACACCACGGACAGTCATAGGTTTCTGCCGAAGGACTTTATCTAGGTCTTCCATGATCTTCAGCTGATGACGTCGCTGGTACTCCTGCTTTGTAAAGTCACCACGCCGGTGCACTGTCTCATCCTCTTTTTGTGGTGGTTGTTGCTGCTTCGGCTGTGGTGGTGGTTGATGTTGCTCCTCCTGTTGCCGACTATATATACAAAAAGAGAGAAGGATTAGAGAGGAGGAAGGCAAAAGAAGCCAACCAAGCTGAAGTTGCTCAAGAGAAGTACACTCAACCTACAACACATGTGCTCAACCTACAGTTCGGGAGGCACATGTGGGCCTCGGAGACATTTGATGTGGCCCCTGACCTGCTGTGGGGAAAGTGGTGAGAAGGGTAAATACAACTTGTGTAAAAAAGCAGTGGAAGAGTAGTACCTCTAGGAGGTGGCAGCAGTAGCTTGGAGGAACATGGGGACTTGTACAACACCACCCTGTGTGAAATAATTTGGTAAAATGGTTTTTCTATAAAAAAATGTTTGTGTGCTTGTGGCCCATGCTTGTCAAAAGGTTGAGCACCCCTACCTACATCATAAATGTATGTAGGGTACAAACATAGCTTAAAAGTGATACAGCTGGCAAAGGCAATTGTTAGACCATTGTGTGGGGCTACAGTTGGCACTGTCCAAAACGGTTTCCCATTTTTAAATAGAAGAAGAAATGGCCGAGAATTTATTTTCTAAAGCAAGCTGACGTGGCCCTTGGAGCAGTGATAATAATCAACATAATCTGTCTGATGATCCATAGAGAAGGGAGGGATTGCAGACTCTATTGTAATGTTCCAAAGCTTTGATTGTTTCACCTGCGTGCGCTTTGGGTGATTCAAATGCTAATCAGGTGTGGCGGTGATTGAAACGCTACTCAGGTCACCAAAGGTGGAAGGCTCTAGTAGTGGATAGGGAAGAAAGGCTGTGCTGGCTAAGGCTGCATAATACTAGTGCGCTCATTCTCGAGGAGCTGACAAATGGGGTGGAACTATAGACCACCAGTTGAGCCATAGCCTATAATTGGTGGTCTATGGCAAAGGAATTCAGGGAGTGTGCCATCACTGACAGGAAGAGAGGGCAGCCATTAGGAGGTGAGCTAAATGATAGCTTATCTACTTTGCCTACAGAGACCCTTGAATATTAGGTTTTGTATTGTGATGAGATGATTCACAATTAACCTACAATCTGGGTAGTGCGTAGCTTGACAAAATTATTACACAATACTTATTGTTGAATGCTATAAATATTTGTCAAATTAAATCCTCGTGATCTTGAACTCCAGAGGTAGGACCTGTTTCTCTTTTGAAGTTTTACAGTGTCTTTGGGCACTGAATGGATATTGACATTTCTCACTATGTACACAAACATGCACACTTGTAATACCAGCCTGTTCACATCTCACTGGAAGATCAGGCTGTCTTGACATCCAATCTGTACACCACTTTCAAACACTTCAAAGAAGAGATAGATTGATAAGGTCACAGACACTGCACTGTAATTACTTGCAAGGTTTCATTGCCCAGCTCAAGATGTACCCCGGGCCTTCTCTTTCAACCAGGACTATTTACTCTTTCTTCTTGTCTCTACCCACAGTTCTAGCTTTAACACGCTATTCCAGCTTGAGGTCCACATCTATATATTTTTTTTTGTAGGGAAGTGCCCTTGTGGCTATATAGTATCTGACATATTGTACATTAGACTGCATTTAGGGTTCTTGCCATCCTAGGCACCCTTACAACCATAAAACACGAGCCATAGATGGTAACACATAAGGCATAAATGGGGACGGGTACACAAAAAAGGAAACAAATCCCACATCCCATTTTAAGGGGCAGTCGTGACCTAGAGGTAAGGAAGCAGCCTTGAGTAAGGCACCCAACTCCCCACCGTAATCAGTAGCCCACTGCTCCAGACAATGTGCCCCCACTGCACTGGTTAAATGCAGATGAAAAATTCATCTGCCCATCTATGTCTCCCAAAAAGGGAAAAAATTAGTTCAGGGTTCTATATTTCTCTGATAGAAAAGGAGAAACTGCTTTGGAGTTTCTGGGTCCACAATGGATCAGCAAGTTACCACATACATCTGCAAACCACCCACCATCCCTGTCTTTGATTCCAGATTCAAATCCAATCCCTAAAGCATGTTTCCCAACCCTGTCTTCAAGAGCCACCTATGGGTCTTGTTTTGTAGATCTCCACACAGATGCAGAGGTGAGAGCACAGTGCTCAGACAAAGCTACAGAATCACCTGTTGAGGGTTGGGGGACAGTTCTCGAAGTTAAACTAGCCAATAAGAGGAAAAGGGACCATATTAAAGATTTCATCCACAGGGTTGCTGTCAACTGCTTGAGCCACCCTAGGCATGTTTCCTAGATTGCCCTAGACATTGACTCTAGTGGGAACCATCCAACAACCTAAGGAAAAAAAAAGAAATGGGTGTGTGAAGGGGAAAGGAGTAGAAGTAGATGAGAGGAGAGCATTTAAGGGGGCAATAAAAATGGAACATGGGACAGTATTTATTTAGAGACCCGCTAGAGATATTTATGATATTGGCTTAGCCAGAGAGAAAAAAAAAAAAAGGTTACTTGCTGCAGTGTATACAGATCTGGACCGTTCCCCCAGCTTAACTTGCCACTTTTTTTTTTCTGAGCAGCCAACCGAGGAATGTTCTTGCTACCAACAATCCAAGTCATACATAGATTGCTCCTAAAAGCCTCAAATCAATTGAATTTGTATACAAATTTAACTAAGCAATATTTTATATTACTCTCTACATCATCTAAAGATTTGGCGTGAGTGTTTAAAATAAAGACTTTATTAGCCATTCCTTTACTTGAACCTCAAGTCCTTCTCAAATACAATCAATCTATCAAATAACAAGTGTTTACCAGGGGTAAACTCCAATGTTTTTATTATCATAAACAGTAGCCAGCAATTTTCATTTAAATCTTATTAGCTCAACTCTGATCTAGGGCTCATTGGCTACAACCTTTTTTTCTATCCTCCTTCCTTTATCGCTTATTTCTTTTTTCCCCTATATCTTAGTTCTGTGACCTTTACTTTCTCCTTTATTTTTCCTATATTTTCTTATTGTATCACCGATGGTCATGGACTTCCACATAAACTCAATATAATATTAGGTTTAGGTGAGAATAGGTTTTTAGACGCCCTAGTACTGTTTTGTTCGATGTTTTGTTTCAATGGGTTTCTGAGCCTTACTCAGCGTATTCAGATCGACATTGTTCTTTTTATCCTTTTGTTAGTAGTATACATTGATTTAATGTAATCGGTTTTTATTGATTTTTTCAAACAACAAGTTGTATACAACACAAGGGGAGTGGGGGAAGGGAATACAGAAAGCAAGGGGTGAGGGGATGGGAACAACATATCGTGTAACACATATGAAGTCGACATTTTGACACATAGGGTGAACTGCATACATCAAACTTCAATTCAATACATCATGACTCAGTTCCGTGGGAGGGTTATCCTAGCCGTACCTCTATTACTCAATGAGACCTACGGGGACCTGTGCAGGTCCCATATAAATAACCCATGTAATCCCACACTGGGAAACAGACGTTCTCCATTGGTGAAAAGTTATAACAATGTGGGGAGAGGTATGCAGGGGAGGAAGGGAGAGAGACCAGGGCGAGGGGGGGGGGGGGGGGGGTGATCGCAGTAGTTGGCCATCTGGACAGCCTTAATTATTGGGAGGTGATTAGGGTTGATTTCTCCCATGCCACCTGTACGGGCCTGTGAGGAGTCGCCTGAAAGCTCCATGATCCAGGGAGAGCTGATGGACACCAAGGACCCCCGTAGTATGGCTATCCATTTACTCACAGCTGCTCACAACAGCGCAGGTAAGCGGGTGTCCCGGAAGTCCAACCAGCTTGCCCAGACCATTACATATCTGCTGGTGGATTCTGAGTCGACAGCAATTAGGCTCTCTAAATATCGTATAGACTCCAACTCCTGAACCCATTCCGCCAGTGTGGGGGGGTCTGCTGACTTCCAGTGTCTAGGGATGACTGCTCTCATGGCCGCCAGGAAGAAGCGGAGGACATCCTTCTTAGCGCTGGTTATAGAGCAGGGAAGCAGCGATAGGAGCGCCAGCTGGGGCGTATTCAGAGTGATTTTACCCGACACCTGTCCATAAATGCAGAGGATTTCGTCCCACAGAGATTTAATGCTTGGGCAGCCCCACCAAATGTGGATCATATTCCCCTCCTCCTGCTGGCATCTCCAGCACACACTGGGGGTATTTTTGTCAAATCTATGGATGTCTGCAGGACACCTATACCATCGTGAAAGGATTTTATAATTACGCTCATTGGTGGCTGTGGCTATGGAGGAGCTATGGGTACAGGCGTAAATCTTTGTTAAGTCACTTTCAGAGAGCGGGAGACCTAATTCTCTTTCCCATTTTTCAATGAATCTGGGTGGCCCCGTATGAAGAGATTTGGATAAAAGTTTATAGAGCCTGGAGATCATATGGTCAGGGGAGGTGTCTTGCAGGATCAGGGACTCTAGCGTTGTGGGGGGGATCCGGGCCCTTTCCACCATATTATTGGATGATAGGAAGGTATGGAGCTGTCTGTGCAGCAGCCAGGAGATACGCTTGTTCCCTGCTCTAGCCCTCAGGTCATCCAGGGTGGGGATGGTCCCGTCTCGCATCACCTGGCCCACCGTTATACCCTCGGAAGCTTCCCAAATGAGGAAGCTCCTAGAGAGCATGCCTGGTTCAAATGCTGGGTTATCAAAGATCGGCGTAAGGGGGCCGGGTCTACGAACCAAGCTGTGTTTTTGTTGGAGTGGGTCCCAAACATCCAGGAAATGTTGCATAAGATATGGTAGAGTCCCTTTCTGTGGCCGGGTTAGAGGGGCAGCCCACACTATTGTGGAAGGGTTGAACCGAGAGAGCGACTTCTCCAATTGAACCCACAGTTTTTCCTTTCCTCTATGTGTCCAGTCCACTAGCCGTTGTAGGACTGCCGCCGCATGGTAGGTTTTTATGTCAGGGAGTCCCATGCCCCCTTCCCCCCTGCCTCTGGAGAGCGTCGAAAGTCTAATCCTAGGTCTAGAAGACCCCCACACAAATTTTGAGAATATTGAGCTCAGTTTTTTAAAAAAGCTGCTGGGCAGACCTATCGGGGCAGTCTGAAACACATACAAAAGTTTTGGGAGTATGTCCATCTTTAGACTATTGACCCTGCCAAACCAGGAGATCGGTCTCTTTGTGTAAGCCTCTAATTCCTTACCTATTTTAGCTAGGAGAGGGGAATAATTAAGATCGTATATTTTGGAGAGATCAGCCGGTATTAGAATGCCTAGGTACCTGATGGCCTGAGCCTTCCATTTGAATGGGAAGTTTGCCTCAAGGAGGCAAACCTCTTGGCGCGGAAGAGAGAGGTTGAGCGCCTCAGTTTTGGAAAGGTTGATTTTGAAATTGCTCACCGTGCTGAAGCGCTCAAACTCCTTTAAGAGAGCCGGGAATGATATGTGTGGCGCTGTGATATGTAGCATCAAGTCATCTGCAAACAGAGATGTCTTAAACTGGTTCTCACCAATCTGGATGCCCTTAATATCAGGGTTGTTGCGTATGGCTATGGCTAGGTGCTCCATCGTCAACACGTAAAGGAGGGGGGAAAGAGGGCACCCCTGTCTCGTGCCATTGCTTATAGAGAATGGGGCGGACTGTAGGCCATTGATTCTGACTCTAGCTGTTGGGCCACCATATAGGGCCATGATTTTGGAGAGGAGGCCAGGGCCAATCCCGATCTGTCTCAATGTGGCAGACATAAAGGCCCAGTTCACCCTGTCAAACGCCTTCTCAGCGTCACACGCGAGGAGACAAGCTGGAATTTTGGAGGAGGCGACATGTGAGATCAGGGCGAACAGTTTGTTTGTATTGTCCCTGGCCTCCCTCCCCGGCACGAACCCCACTTGGTCTAGGTGAATCCTATCAGGGAGCAAACCCTGCAGTCTCACGGCTATGATCTTAGCATAGATCTTAAGGTCAATATTGATAATTGAAATTGGTCTGTAGTTGCCACAGATCGAGGTGTCCTTTCCTGGTTTAGGGATGACCGAGATCGAGGCCTCGAGGGTCTGTTTGGGGAAAGGGCAGGTATCGCCTATGGAGTTAAACACCCTTGTTAGGAAGGGGGTCAACTTGGCCTCAAATTGTTTATAGAATTTGGGGGTATATCCGTCTGGGCCTGGGCATTTACCGGCTGGTGAGTCTCTAATAGCTTGGATAACCTCCAGGGCAGAGAAAGGCCTCTCCAGGGACTCGGTTTCCTCCACGGAAAGTGAGGGTAACGGGGTACTTTTAATGTAGTCGTCAATCACTGAGGGTGGAGGCCCCCGAACCGGAGGAGAGCAGGAGGGGTTCTGGATATTATAGAGGGAGTTATAGAATTCTCTAAAGGTGGCCGCTATATCCGAGGGAGCCTGCGCCAAGGAGCCGTCAGGCTTCCGGATAGCAGGGATATACGCGGCCGTTGGCCGGGGGTGGAGGGTTCTGGCCAGTGTTCGGGCCACATTTGTTTGCCAGTCTGTAGAGTTGGGCCCTTCCCTTATCCCTGTAGCTTAGGTAGGATTGATTATACAATTTCTGTAACTTCTCCCTAGTACCCTGCAGTTCCAGAAGCCCTAGGTCAGTGGGTCTTGCTTTGTGTGCAGCCTCTAGTGCGTGGATATCGTTTAGGGTTTTCTGAATTAGCGCCGACTTTTCTCGTTTAATTCTAGAACCCTGCTTAATAAGTTCACCTCTGAGAACACATTTCAGGGCTTCCCATTGGGCGGGCAGGGGGGTCGGGTCAGCCCTGTGATCTTCGAGGAAGTGCTCAATCGTCTTTTCAATCGCGGAAGAGCAAACCGCGTCACCGAGCAGGGCGTCGTTGAGCCTCCACGACCAGCAGGCAGGCGACTGACCGGGGAGGGTCAGTGAAATAAAGATCGGGGCGTGGTCGGACCACAAGATAGGTCCTATCCACGCCTCGGGATCCCAGTCCAGGGCATGATGGCTCGTGAGCAGATAGTCAATCCTGCTGTAGGAACCTGCAGCATGCGAATAAAAAGAGTAGTCCCTCCTCTGGCCGTGAAGGACCCTCCATGTGTCAACCAGCTGGAGGCTTGTTAGCGCTTTCCTCAAGCTATTGAGTTTGCTCAGCGACACGGAAGCCCTCCCGGATGAAGTGTCGAGTGAGGGGTTAAGTGGAACGTTCAGGTCTCCCCCGACAATTATCACCCCCTCCGCAAATTCTTCTAATAATTTGAGGGTCTGGGCAGAGAACCGAGTCTGGTCCGTGTTGGGGGCATACAGATTTGCGAGAGTGTAGGTCTTGTTGAGTATCCTAATTTTGAGGAATAGAAACCTACCCCGGGGATCGACTTTACTTTCTAGTATCTCGTGGGGGAGCGATTTGTGGAGAGCTATTGACACCCCCTTCGTCTTCCCTTCCGGGTTGGAGCTATGGTGCCAAGTCGTGTAGTATCTGTCCCGAATATCGGGAACGTGACCCGTTTTAAAATGGGTTTCCTGAAGAAAGATTATCTTGGCTTTCTGTTTGTGGAGGCTATACAAGATTTTTGATCTTTTCTCAGGGATATTAAGGCCCTTCACATTGAAGGAGCTGATCACCACCTCCCCCATCCCGGAAAAGCCCAAGACGCCCGAGGGCTGTCAGCAGCCCCTTCCAGGCGTTGGGAGGTACTTGCAGGCAGGGAGGGCAGGGGTGGTGAGGAGCCTCGGGGCGGCTAGGTAGTAGTGGTTTTGGGTTCGCGGGGAAGGGGTACGAGTAGGGAAGGTAGACAGGAAAACACAATAACAAACAATGCAAAAGCCAACCTGGCAGGGGGGAAACACTAAAGAGCTGTAGCTCAAGGGATCGGCACTCCTCCAACCGGAGGGGGGCTGATGCCAACCTAAATGGGGGACTGTGACTAGCTACAAGATCGGAGTAGCTTTCGTCCAGACCTACCGGGCATCCAACAACATATATAGATAAAGCGAGGATATTACCTGAGCAATTGGGGCAAACATCTTAAGAGATAGTAGTGCAATTAAAACTTAAGAGAGGTACAAGAAAAAGGTTTAGATATCACCAGAGTCCATGCGCGTCTAAGAGGCAGGGGATCAGGGTTCGCTGTCGGTCGGGCCAGGGCGCCTCTCCTGTCTCACTCGGGGTCTGGATGATCTTGGTCTGCGCGGGGGTGCTCCCGGGAGTCTCCGTGGAATCGGATCCGTACTTGGAAGAAGCCAATCTGGAACTTGGATCGGGTCACAGCCCAGGAAAGAAAATAGTCCCGCCAGGTCACGGTGTGTCTTGAGAAGAAACGTTTCACGATTTCTTAGCACAATCAAGTGGAAGGGGAAACCCCATCTGTAGGAAGCCCCCGCACCTCTGATGACCTCCAGCACCGGCCGCAGCATTCTCCTCATCTGAAGCGTGCGTCTTGAAAGGTCCGGGAGGATTTGTATACTTGCGCCATCAAAGTCCACCGGCCCATGTCGCCAGGCCCTCCTGGCTATCTCCTCCTTGATTTTATAAAAGTGGACTCTACACACTACATCTCTCGGGCGCGTCGGGTCCGGATTGCGGGGGCCAAGGGCCCTGTGAGCTCTGTCGATCTCGATCGGGGTTCCAGCGGCTCTGTCTAGCAGCTTATTAAAGATTGTGGTGATAATCTGCTTCACGTCTTCTCCCGCCGAAGCCTCAGGTATGCCCCGGAGGCGTAAGTTGTTTCTCCTATGCCTATTTTCTAGGTCATCATGCTGGAGTTGGAGCTGAAGAATCTGTACGCTCTGTGCTTCTACCCGTTTCGCCAGGTCTGCGATAGCAGTTTCATTAGCTGTTTGCTGGGAGGCTACCCTGGAATCGAGCGCCCGGAGGTGCCCCTTCACCTCAGCGATATCCTTTTTGTAGGCTGTCTCATACTTAGAAATGAGCGCCTCAAAGTCCGCCCTGGTGGGGATGGATCTCAGAAATGAGAGGGTCTCCCTGTGAATATTACCGGCGTGAGGTGTTACTTCTTCTCTCTCTCCAGACGTTCGTGGAGGGGAATGGATAGTAGAGGTGGCAGGAGGGGGGAGCTCAACCTCTTCAGTTATGGAGAAGTCCTCCATAGGGTAGGGAGGTTCTTCTTGGGAGAAATGGATCGAACTTGGGGAACCGGGACGAGTCGTGGCCCCCCGGGTAGGCCATGTCCCCGAAGCATCAGAGTGGGCATGGGGAGATAGCGGGCTGGATGTTCTCGCCGGCCTCCTAAAGGGCTCCTGACTACTGTAGGGGCTCCTCTCCCTCCTCGCCCCGGAGCGACTCCTGGACCTTGGGGTTCTTTGTGGGAGAGCCTCCCTATGTTGCATTTGGGGAGGGCACGGCGACCTCCGATCAGGGTTGCTGGGCGTATGCCTCCCTGTTTCCTTCTCATCAGGGAGGAAGGCAAATCTCCCCAACTTATGGAGGGCAGATTCTCTCCATCTATCAGATTGCTGTGGTTGGGGATCTGCAATATGTGTCCCTGGGCCTCCCTCCTTCCCCAGGCTAAGGAACAGTTGCTGGTCCTCCTCCCCCCACTTAGGGACCGGGGCGTCCCCCCCGTCATACCTGTGCTGCTGCCAGGTGGCTGTCATACATTGATTTAATATCTAGTTAAGTATAAAGAATTAAAGTAAAACACGGGGGGGGGGGGGGGGTTCAATGAGATTGGAAAGTTGTCACAGCAGAATTCAAGAAAGTGTTGAACATATTAAATAACATGAACGTACATTGCCTCCTCTTTTTTCTCCTTTTCCTCTTCTTGCCACTGCTTTCGTTTCCTTGCTTCTTCTACCCTCTTCTGCTGCTTTTCCAGCAAGGCTGCCCTTCTCTGGGCCATTTCCACCTCGGTCCTCTCCTCACCCTAAAGAAAAAAAAAAAAAATTGAATGACAACTCCATTTTACATTCACCCACCCTGCATTTTATATCTCTAAACACAATGCATAATGGATGTCAAATCTTAAAACAGAAGCAGTGCAGGAGATTGCCTTTTAAATATTAAAGCCGAGGGAACAGGAATTAATTTGACTAATAGTGTTTTTGTGCTTGCAAATTTTATGTAAATGCCACTTAAATTTCAACATTTTAAAATTCAAATCTTTGCGCCCTACCACTTCCCGGACACCCATATATGTAATGTTGCAGCCCCTGAGTCTCTTTCTGACCTTAGGGGGGTGTTCTAACAGTGGCTTGTAACTTTGTAACTTTCCTCTGTACCTATGAAACACAAATTTGCAGTGTGGGGCCTGGTACTCGCTGCTCCAAAGGAAATAATTGGAGGTCCGTATTCTCAACCTGCACTTTATGCAATGTTGGAGGTACGGAAAGCTGAGACCTACTGCTAGAACAGTTTCAAGGCACATCTTGGGGCAACTTTAGCAGACGCAGATGCCCCCAATCCGGATTTTCTATACTTCTACTTCCAGAGATCCAGCCACAAGATTCAGTCATGCCTCTGAATCTTCTGGGGGTTTCCTACAGTTTGCAAGTGCTGAAAGGAATTTCAGACCTATCTGGAGTCAATAGGTAGTGCATGTGAAAGTGGGATCAGAATTTCAGAATCTGCATTCAGGTCCCAGTACCATCTGCAGCAGGAATCAAAGGCAACTATAGCATTGTTAGCTTTTTGCCCAGAAATGGGCTTTAATACACGTTTTTCAGCTGCAAAGCTGCAGATCTTTTAAATGTCTAACCAGTTTAATCCCTAGATAAATGGCAGGCCCCATTGTTTATCTGGTCCTCCAGGATGTTGAGCTGCCAACAGGTTAGCATAGAGAGCTGTTAAAAGCAAAAGATGTGTCACCTGCAATGCATCTCTCTTGTGCATAGCCACAGCGCAGATTACACTATCCCACATACTTTATATGGATGTTCATAACCATGCAGTT
This sequence comes from Gastrophryne carolinensis, assembly GCA_027917425.1. Taxonomy (NCBI): domain Eukaryota; kingdom Metazoa; phylum Chordata; class Amphibia; order Anura; family Microhylidae; genus Gastrophryne; species Gastrophryne carolinensis. Next base: position 396,680,561 of record CM051238.1, on the reverse strand, counting down.
TACTTTGTTATTTTTTTTTTGGGGGGGGGGGGGGGTAAAGTTGGTAGTAAAGTTGGAAGTATGGCGAAAATTGGCAAAGAATAGAAAGAAAAAAAAAATATAACAGAAGGAATGACAGAAAGAAAGAAATGAAAAACGAAGTAATAGAAGAACAAAGAATAGAAAGAAATAATAAAAAGGAATGACAGAGAAAAGAAAGCCAAAATTTAGAATGGTAGAATGAACAGATGAAAGATAGAAAAAGAATAGATGGAAAGAAAGTAAGAGGAAAATAGAAAAAAAATAAACAAAGAAGGACTGACTGAAAGAAAGTTGCCAATGGCCAATCTGCCCCTGGCTGGGAGTAAGCTCAAGTACCCACGCCTGCCCTGGTAGAGAGTATGGAAAACCAAGAGAACAAGGAGATATATTATTAGGGGGTAACATTACTAATCTTCCTTCAAAATATGTTATTAGTGTGGCTGTAAAGCTGGCCCACCAGCATTAAAACGTAGTGACCCCACTAACCAGGAACAAGTGTGAAATCCCGGAGCACTGACTTTCTAATCACAATGCCTGTTCCAGGAGCATCACTATTCAAGCAGGGCTGCAGGACAATCACTACTGCAATTCAGATATATACACATTCAGATGGTCAGCTATGGCTGATTCTTAGGATACATATTCGCCCGTTACTTAATGTTTAATTAATTACTAGTAACAACCTTACCTTGAAGAAAAATCCAACACCTCTCTGCGTTCCACCTTCCTCTCCTGGAGTTCCCTCTAGCGAGTCCAGGCCTTCAGCTTCAGACTCTTCTGTGGGCTGCAGATCCGACAATGGGATCTCAATCAGACTGGTCCTCTTGCCTTCTCTCTCCTCACCGGCCAGTGATCCAATCCCGCTACTTTGAGGAACCACAGAGGCAACCGGCCGTGAGTTGTTTCCATGGACTTCATTATTTGACTGGATCTCCTCATTTTCACCCTCTCCATCCATGTCATGAGAGAAATGTATTGAAGAGCGTGTCTGGACAGTGACTTTGCTTGGAGAAAACTTGCGCAAGTGAGGTATGGTGTCCACATTTTGGGGAGGGGTCAGCACTCTATTAAGAGGTGGAATTTTAAGCTCAACTGGTCGGGTATTTTTGGGGCTTCTGGGCGTTACTGGTGCAGGCACTAGTTGCAGAGATTTCCGCACATTGGGTTGGGGCGACCTTGGAGCAATTCTGGAAGGTGAGTGAGAAGGAGATGCTGGTGAGGAGCGGGATATTTGCATCTCTCTTGTAAGTCTAGTTGGAGGTGAAGATTTTGGGCGGTGAGGTGAAGGGAAAGACTTTGGTGCTGGGATGTCCCAAGCCGTGCTCTTATTATTCATCAGCTTTTCCTGCTGATCTGAAAGTCTTTTCATGTCTGACTGCAAGGAGGATAATGCGGAATTTAGTTTAGCTACTGCTTTATTATAGTCTCCTAAATTGTTATCTAGCCCAGCTTTGGTCACCTCAGGAGAAAAGCTTACTTGTTTTTCTCCCCGGGGTTTCACTGTACCATTGTTATGCTTCCCATTCTCTTTTTCTTCTTCACTTGGCTTTAATGGCCTTTCCTCTTCTAGCTCCTTAGGAAGGCCTGCGTCTGGAGACAAGTTCAAATCCCCATATTCATTGTCTTCCTCATCTTCTTTCCTTTTTAATTCAAGAAAAGCAGACTTTCCAATACGCTGCTTATGCTTTGCAAAAATAGCTTCAATTCTCTTCTTCTGGGCTTCAATAGCCTTTCGTTTCTCCTCAAGCCTGGCACTAAGCTGGCTCATTTCAGAGTTTAAAGCAGGGCTTTTAACAGGAGATTCTTCTGCTTTTTGTTCTTCTGCCTTTTGGGCCCATGTAGTCTTATTGGGGGAAGTGTGAGGCAATAAAGACGGAGAACCATCCGGATTAACTTTGGCATCCAGTTTTTTCTTGCGTTCAGCAAAGCTGGTCATCTTTGCATTTGACCCAGCAGAGGAATCAGCCTGCGAGCTGAGTGAGCTACGACTGGACTCTTGAGTAGCTCTATTATCTTCTACATCAGAATCCAGGCTATTGTCTCTTAGCACAGAATCGTCATCTCTAGATAGTCTTCTAGATGTATTGTGTGTTCTGTACACCCCAAGATTTGGGACTAGCTCATCCTCTGTCTTAGATGGTTTCAACTCATCTGGTGAATGAAGATAAAATCCATCTGGTGCTCCCTCAGGGTGGAGTCGAGTCTCTGAACTGTGGATGATCTGTAGAGCTTCTTCAATCGTGGGCAAGTCAGCCTGGGTTCCTGGTTTCTCCTGAGCCTGCAGGTCGGTGGTGCCCTTCCCAGTCAATGGGACTTTCTTAAAGGTGCGTGGCTGTGTTGGAATTTCTGCTACATCTCCTGGGGGGACATACGTAGCTCGAGTGATGTGTGGGGATTTAGGGGATGAAGGCGCATACTGCGGTGGTGTTAGGCTATCTGAGCTGACAGAACGGAGTATATTCACAGGGTTCCCCATTACAATGTCAACATCACTGTCCAGACCAAATGGTATGCTAAAGGAAACTGCTTGCGACAGCGGGGAACTGAGGAGAGAGAGGAGGGGGACATTTATTAAATATTTCATAGGAGAATAAATAATAGCACTATGTACCAAGATGCTGCATATGTCAAATAAATCTACCTTAAAGGATTTTTGGCCCATGACTTTCCAAAGCCATCCATGTGCGACATTGAAGACGAATGAGGGAGGGATCCTGACAAAGGAAAAGGACAAATTAGTAGCTATGTCTTACAATCAAATTGTAATAAAGCTTTACACGTATTTCTTAACTAAATACACTTTAAACAAATATTATCCAGAATCATGTTTGTTTCATTTTTCAGTTGTCAGACTAACCTGTGGTTCCAGTTCTGAAGTTAAAAACAGGAGAACCCCTGAAAAAAAAGAAGGAAATTAGGATCACCACTATATTTTCTTGTCATAGGCCAAACCCTGCATGAGCACTCATAGTTCTCATAAGACCTTATACATATGCAGCATTGATTTAGGTAAAAAAAACTTGCACTGCATTCTTGTTACTGTGCTGTGTGTGCTATTTCAGTGACAGTATGAGGTTAGAGTAGCTATATTATCTAAGCACATAGAATACATACAAGGAATTATTCTCAACAAGGGGTTTTAAGTGGACCAACAACCATTTTCTGCTAAATAGTAGCCGGTCCGCATTGTAACAAGCACAAGGGGGGCGGAATGCTAGAGCCCCCCCCCCCCCCCTACACGGCATACCCTTCAGTTTCAATCACCGGAACTGCGATCCCACTGAGAAGTGCAGCCCCACGTGTAGCTGCCAGCAGGCAACACACATATCAAGCGACAGAAAAAAAAAAGTAATCTTTATCATTGATCGACATTGTGGTACAGGCCTCATGCAGGCCAGGGATCAAGTAAATCAGCCTTCAGTTCACATTTAAAGACTGCTGCCATGGTTAAAGTACCCCAGTCACCAAATCTGACAAAGTACAACCATAAACCTCCTAATACACTAAATTGATCTATAACTGAAATTTCAGGGCCCCACCCACCAGTAAATAAGCATGAATTTCCTGACTTTTGGGTAACATATCAGCTTAAATACATACTGTATTGTGTAATATATCAGCTTAAAATCTGCATAAATATTCTAGATAGCCAGGAGGAGGTTAATTATACACCCTGCATCAAAAACAAATGTCAAAACAAGTTTGGAAGGGCACAGGGTGGAATGCTATGTTCAATAACCTGTCACCTCTTTTTTTTCTTTTACACATGAAATGTTTAAATCTTCGCTTGCTATCCTGCATGTCTATAAATTTGACTTTTTTTCCCTTGGGATCCTTGAGACCAGACTACAGTTACAAGCAAAGACTTTTATATTATATTACAATTTTAACCCTGTTTTCAGGGTTACAATGAGAGGCTGCAGGGCATATATCACCAAGCAGGCACAAATGAGAAATAACAGGCCCGGATTGACAGACTTAAACATGTCTGGAGGGTAGGGCACATCAGGTGGTCTATGCATATGCTGCTGATTCAGAGGTCACCTTTATGCTTGCACAACTGTATTGAACTGTAAATTGTATAATTGGTACCACAACAGGCATCTCCTCCAACAATGAAGAGTCAATAAAGGATTCAAATTTAGCCTTCTGTTCTTTACCTGTGTCAAGAAATCAAGGAGTAGTTACTGCAAAATCACACCCAGATCACTTACCCTCCACTGTGAGCACTTGTAGGAGTAGGCGTGGTGCTCTCAATGCTGGACTGCAGATCTAGAAGACAAATGGATGACATTTTTGGCCTTGTATCTACAGCCTTTATTCTTGGCAAACATGTGACAAACACGGTGGAACTGTAAGGTTTAGCAGATTGGATATGGGAGGGGAAAATCAAAACAAGGTAAATGAAAATAAGGGTACAAGCTTAAGTAGGACCAGGTGTAGTAAGGTGGGTTGGTGAAAATCCAAAATAAAGGCACTGAATGGTAACCGTAAAGCGGTTAATTGAGGAAGAATTGAATAGACTCATTCCTTGGTGTCACATTAAGGAGTCCGGACCAGGAAGAGCATAGTAGGTAATAGAAGAATAGATGCATTGGGGTTAGGGATTGAGATATTAAAGGAAAAGATTGAAGAGAGGAAGGAGGGAGATAGAAATCCCAGAAGACCTCTACCCAGACAGCTATTCCAAGGCACCAACATGAAGAGGCCTAGACCCGGAAAAGGGCAATAGATAGTAATAGTAGGGAAATAAATGCATAGCATTGGATAAAAGGATGAAGAGATTAAAGAATCAACAGGGATCTCCCTATTCCAGAAACCCTCTACTCAGGCAAATATGCTTAGATGCTTCCACCCATTCCACTGCAAATTTTTGGTAGGCATTTTTGGGGCATAGATGGCCTATATCTGTTTCTGGCTAAGAAGGAAGGGTCAAAGAGGAGGTTCAAGCCAACCCCCAGCCACCCCTCCTTTCTGCAGTGCCAAGCCTGATTTGGGCCTTAAAATAATAAAAACAACTCGCCTGATCACCGAAATCCTCCTCGGATGCCAGTGGGAGAGCAGGGATTTGCATGGCAACCGCAGACTTGAGTGACAGTTGGACATCAGTAACAGACCAGCACAGTCACACTGCTGAAAGAAATTGGGTGACTGACTGGTCACTCAGGATCCCCAGCTTTAGCTTGTGTGTAGACTGCCCGCCCCCCAGTAAGTTGGGGTGGGTGTAGTTTTACACGATGCTTAGACTTCCTCTTTAAGCTTGACCACTTTATAAGAAAGATAATGTAGCCTGTTGCCAGTGTAACCGTGCAGCAATCATGGGTGGCACACTCTGCTTTAGAAATTATTTTTGGCTGGGCCAAACGTACCTTTAGGTTGCACGAATTCTGGCTTGGTGACCTCAAAGCAGAAATACAAATCTGCTAAGAATGATACAAGATTCACCTGATGAGCAAAGAAATAAATAAAATGTGAGCATTTATGGAAATACATTAGGACATCAAGCATACTCATAGGATACAAGCAGTTATCACTTACCCGCAGGGCAGTGGGCACATACAGTAGGTCTTCTAAGGAGAGTGGGCAAGATGGAGGTAGATGCTCGGCACAAAAATCCCGTACAAGCTGCAGGTTGTAAAGACTGTCCGCCACAGACATGGTGTCCTTCAGACAAACATCTGCAGGAAAGAGATGGTCAGAGGGCTTGGAAAGAATGGCAATATCTCCATTAACAAAACTTCTATGAGCATGCTAGTGAAAAGATGGCACCTGTGTCCACAACTACATTTGACCCAATGTCTTCATCTAGATACATCACAATTTATAAAGGGAAATTTGTGTACTCGCCGTTAAAATTCCTTTCTCACCTTCTTCCATTTCGGGACACCACCATCAGCAACGCGTGGGTTAATCTTAGCCATAAAGGGAGGCTACAAGATAGAAAAGCACTAACTCCTCTCAGCCTATATAGGGCAGGCATGGGCAGGGTCTCCTCAATTAATTAAAAAGCAGATCAGCCAGCGCCCTGGAAGGGGAGAAACGCTAACCTGTACATAATGCGCGCAACTAGAAACAGTGCAACAAAACTAAAACCATGTAGAAGACATCAACCGCCACCAACAAAGTCCTAACATTACAGTAGGAAGGTTGCCGTGGCCCGAAATGGAAGAGGACGAGAAAGGAAATTGACCGGTGAGTACACAAATGTCCCTTTTCTCATCTCTTCTATTTTGGGGCGCCACCAGTAGCAATAAAAGGCAACAACAGACTGCATCAACATAACCAAGCACAACGGCACCGATACCTCAAGCTTAGACCACCGGAGAGGGGTTCACCGCCATCAGCAACACCTTATGCCCCAGAGTGGCATTGGGAGATGCCCTGACATTGAGTCTGTAAAACTTGGTGAAGGTGTGGAGAGACTACCAGGTCGCCGCCTTGCAGACCTGTTACATGGACGCCTGGTGTTCGAAAGCCCAAGATGCGGCAATCGCCGTGGTGGGGTGAGCGGTAAACCGGAAGGGCGCCTCCTTCCCCTTGCAGGCATAGGCTTGTATGACCACCTGCCTGATCCATCCACTAAGAGCGGACCTGGCAGCCACCAGGCCCCTCCCTGGTCCTTCTGGGATCACAAACAATACATTCATCTTACGTACCTCTCGAGTAGCGGCCAAGTAAAACGTTAATATCCTGACCACATCGAGGGAATGCAGCAGTCGCTCCTTATGGCGAGTGGGGCGGTAGCACCATCTTCTGATTAAGATGGAAGGAAGAGACCACCTTGGGCAAACAATCCTGCTTCACATGAAACACTGCTTTGTCTTTATGCAGCATCAAAAAGGGTGATCTGATCGAAAATGCGGATTAACCTATGCAATTGTCCGTGAGAAAAAAAATGGACAAGGCAGAGACCTGCCCCTAAGGGTGCTGGGCTGTAGGCCCTCCAAGCCCTGTAGTAAATTCTAGAGGCCAACTGTTTCCATGCTCAAATCAAGGACTGAATTACTGCGACAGACAAACCCCCTCCTCCAATATGCTGGTCTCAACAGCCAAGACGCTAAAGCCAGCGCTAGAGAAATGGGGTGCAGCAAAGTACCCTTTTGTAAAAGATCCGGTGGTTGGGGAATCACCACAGGTGCCCCTCCCGCCAGACTGACCAGATCTGCCAACCACACCCTTCTGGCCCAGTGTGGGTCGACCACACCCTTCTGGACCTTACGAGATGCGAAGAGATCCACTTCTGGCACTGCCCACCGGTTGCAGAGGGCTTGAAACACATCCTGGTGAAGGGACCATTCCCCCTGGTCCACCGTCTCCCTGCTCAAATAATAGGCCTGAAGATTCTTCACTCCCCGGAATATGAGCTCCTCAATTTGGTCTGTCGGGTGATCTGGAGGGTTCCCCGGCACCTCCCCCCCTCCGAACATCCGGAACTAACCCCTAAATAGGTCCAAGATGTAGGAACTAGAATCCACCCTGTCTGCCAGATGAGGGAACCCCATCTGTGGATGGACACTGGGACACAAATTGACCTGGCATCCACAACCCCCCGCCCCCCTGCTCAGACAAGTCAAAGCCTGAAGCAGCAGGGGAAACTGGACGAACCAGCGGAGGCGCGGGACCTGCCAGCTGCATAAGGCGGCACAGGACAGTACTGCACCCAGTGCAAAGGGGTCACTTGCCCGAGGTCAGGCACCCTTGCCACATTGTAATTGGGGCACCACTCTGGGTTAAAATATTAAACTATTGGTCAGACCTGCCTGAACCACCAAAGCAACCTCCATGCAGCAGAGATCAACCCACTGGCCAAGGACGCAGCAGGTTCCGGACACCCACCCTGCAACAACATGAACAAATGTCATATTTCGAAAGGAATCCGTACAAGTCAAAAGGCTTTGCCCCCCAGAGAAGGCCCAGTCAGCACTGTAACAAGAAAAAAAAAAATCGAGATATCTTCACAGTCGCTTTGGACTACAAGAAAATAACTGGTGATCTGGCCACAGCCTGTACTATATAGGCTGGGAGGAGCTAATTTTTTTTTAACTTGCAGTCTCCACCTACGGCTAATATTAACCCATGCGTTGCTAATGGTCGTGGCCCGAAATGGAAGAGGTTGAGAAAGGGAGCTCTTGTGCAGAAGCACAACCACGTGAGAGGCATGTTCCATCACTGTTACAAGTGGCAAGACCATTGTGATTGGTCAAGATGTATTTTACTTGTTTGAAGCTAAAGGTTTCCCTTCTGTTGCCCACACACTTTCTAAAGCTGAATGAAGTCAAACAATACTTTAGGTCTACGGACTGGCCCTGATGAAATACTTTTCACAATGCGTCCAACGTCAATACCATCTAGTGTGGTATAGAGCAGCATAGTAAGAGTGCTTCCTACCACCTACAGCCAGAGCATGTTGACTCTTTTGTGTCTGATCTCCCCTTAGACCCAGGGGTGATTGGGAGGATGGTGGCGAGGATGCATCCCAGACCGCAACACCAAATGGGAGCACAGCGCGGGTATTTGACTATCCCTAGCTTTGTTCCCTACCCCCGAGCATCCCGGATTGGGAAGCTCCGCTGTGTGAAACCAGCCAGATTGCTCATAACAACTCACCCCTGCAGCAGTAACACCAGAGTATGGCCCATCAGAAGAGCCTCTGCTCTCAGTTGTGTAGTTACACATAAAGGCCATATAATAATAATAATAATAATAATAATAATAATAATAATAATAATAGGAATGGTTCAAAAGGTGTAAAAGAACACAAATGAAAAAACAAGCATAAATAAAAAGGTAAGGCACTGTCAGATTGCTACATATATTGCTTCCTTTACATGTATCCCTTGGAAGTTCAATAACACTTCATAGCTCCAACTATACATATGAAAGACCTTAACATTATAGTGATTAGATAAAATTATAATGATTGGAGCAACATTCATGTTTGTATAATGAAGGGGATATGTCAGTACAAGTCTGCCCAGTTTGTACACATATACTATAGGTATACATTGTTACTCACCCTGCAGTCGGAGCTCCATTGGACAGTAGTAGTGGACAGTGGCGGCCAATGCACTGCCATTAGACAAGTCTCTCATAGAGGCCACAGCAGTAAAGCACGGGGTCTGTCTGGAAAGCGCTTTGTCCTTCCGATACCGGATCTAGTAGAGAAACAAGATGTGGTTTACTTATGTACGATCAGTATAACACCTCTCTATGTCCCAACTCTCAACCATGTGGCAATGATTAGCTGTATCATTCATACTAACATGCTATATAAAGGATAGATCCACCGACTGTGGTGCTGCTCACCACTATTTCTATACACACTATGAAGTGTCCCCAATGGCCTACCGCATGTGGACTGTCCCTAGAACTATAACTGCTATCGCCACAGACCCACGTGCCAACAGAACATGCAGCCATGACAAGGGTGCATGCACAGTATCCACATTTAGCAAGCCATGAGAAAGAACATAACAGAAAGCCTAAAACAACTGTTACAAGGGGTCCCACGAGTCATCCACAGATACAATACAAGAGTGCACAAATCTGAGTTTCTTCCCTTTGCACATTTATATTAGATTCCAGAGCATTAGCTTGAGGGTGTGGAGCAGAAAAGAACAGAAGAGTGGCTTTCCAGTCTTACATCTTCTGAATCTTTCAGAAAAGAAAGAATAGAGGTTTTGGAATTCAAAAAAGGAACCAGTTTTGAGGACTAAATGGGAAGGCCGCATGCATTTGGGCTACTGAAAAGTGGCATGGGGACTTTCCAGCTTGAAGGTTTAGGAAACAAAAATATTTATTTTCAGTTTAAAATTATTTTTATTATTATTAGATTATTTAATACAAAATTAATACACAATTATAGTATAATGAGGTAATCTATGGTAAAACCACGGATTTCTAAAACATTCCACAGTAAGCGTTTCATAGGACAGGTCCATCAATATTACACATCTTATTATTGTCACTGCCCCTATATATTCTAACACAGTTTTTAAGCTTATACGCCCAGATATCTTATCTAGTTTCCCAAGCTATCTCTATGGGATCTCATTATCCGGAAGATTTTTTAAGTGAGTACAAGTGACCCATGTTTCCCATGAAGAAATTGATCATATGTATCATTGACCATCATCTAATTTACTTTTTGTTTCCATAACAGAATAGAAAGGAGTTTGCTATTCCATGAGGAGGCCATCTAGCCGCTGTTACTAGAGACGATGCCAACTTCCATGTCTCGTTGGATGTGTCTGGTTTAATATTAAATAAAGCAATATCCGTCTCCCGTGGCAGTTCTAGCTTTGTTTGTTTATTGATTTTTTTTCTACGAAGATTTTACTCACATCTCACATGACCACCAGGTATGGAGCATGTCCCCCTTTACTTCAGACCTTCTAAAGCAGTTGCTGTGGGTTTCAGGGATTATTCTCCACCAAACGAGACAGGACCAAATACCATATGGTTATTAATTTTATATTGATTTCAATCAGGGCCGTGTTTCTAAAACCAAACACCCCGCTTTTATTAACCTCTGACTCTAGATCTATTTCTCATGCCCGGCCGCCCGAGACAACTTTCTATTTAGAAGCCTTAAAAGGATTGACCAGTTACACTTGTGATACACCGCCAGTTTTGCCAGTAGCATTGTGTTGTACGGTGTTAGCCATTGTGAATAGTAGGAAAGTAAAGAAATAGGGCAATAGACAATGGCTAACATACTGCTTGCAACTCTTGAGATACTGCAATGTATCACACAAGAATGTAACTTAAAGCCCGGGTTAGAAAACTGGCACAGCTTCACAGGGACATCTTCCAGTTAGTCTACAAAAAGGTATCGCCTTATTTCTTTACTTTCCTACTGCCAGTTTTGTAATTCTTGCAATCGCTGATGTCAGCCTGCGAGGGGCGTTCTCCACTCACAAGGAGGAAGATTGTAAGCGCTGCTCCCTAGGGATGTTGCAGGCAAGGCTTTTGCAGAGGGTTTAGACTATGGGCAGCTTTTCACGGGCGGATATGAGGCACTTTCCGGAAAGCTCAAGCGATCCGCATCCGCACTGGTGTAAAACCAAAGATGTTTTGTGCGAATCTCACACTAACCCTCTAAACCCTTTCCTTTTACAAAAGTGCCTCAACATCAAAGCAATCCAGCCTCAAATCAACCTAGGATTAATAGAAAACAAATATTTCCAATCCTGCCTCACTTGCAACAACAACTATAACCACTAGGTGTCCTCAGTGCACAAGAAGGTCTACTGCAGTTGTTTTGAAAGATCAGATAGGGTGTGTATTAATGGGTTTGCTATATTTGGGTCACAGTACTGGTTCTCCTGTATTGGGGAGACCAATTACTGGTGTTGGGTAAAATTTAGACAAATCTGTGCATGAGCCAGAACAGTAAACGGGTGCAGAGATTACTGCTTTTGACAGGCATCAGTATCCCTAGTTTTTTTTTTTTTTTTAACATAACAGGAGACAGAAAAGACCACAGTTATAGGGAACACATGGATTAGAGGACACATTCATGGAGGTGCAGATTACAGGGATACAGCAGAAATAGAGACACTTTCATAAACTATGGGTCCACATTAACAGTATTGGTGGGTAGCAGTTACAGATTACCGCTGTGGAGGGCTGAAGTATACGGTAAGATTACCGCCTAGTGGGGAGCATGGATTACTGGGCTTGAAGGGCTGGGAGGCGCAGCTCGCTTGGTTTATTTGTTTGGTGTAATTTTCCATTGATTACTGGGGGGGAGGAGGGTGAAGATTTATTAGAAATGATGACATATCTACTACTGTTCTTTGTTATGGAATTATTTTTTGGGTGGGTGGGTGTCTGGGAGGCTGTAAGGTGGTATTAAATACCTGTAACAGGTATTTGGTGTAAGAATTAGCAACACAAAATATTCACATTACATGCTCTAGCTTTGCGCACTACTATTAGGATTCATTTATAAAACGCCATCGTATTCCGTGGCGCAGTACAAGATACAAGTACAGGGGTAAGACAAATAGCTATAATACAACCATGACAACAATGCGATAAAAACACAAGAGATAATGAATCAAGTGTAACAGACAAGTAAATACACATAAATATGAATAAGAATACATTAGGAGAGAGGGTCCTGCCCCTGTGAGCTTACAATCTAAAGGGAAAGGGGTTGAGGCAATAGGCGGGGTCACAAAGGAGATGTACTAAGCAGGTGCCCACTGTTCTGAGAGATTATAAGTCGGTAAGATGGGTGGGTTAGGAGGATAGGCTCTTCTAAATAGATGGGTTTTAAGTGCGATTTTGAAGGTTTTAAAGGGAAGCGGAGTGAAGAATTGTATGAGGAAGGGCATTCCAGAGGAGTGGAGCAGCACGTGTGAGATCATGGACTCGAGAGAGTGGGAGGAAGTGATCAAGGTAGAGGACAGGAAGAGGTCGTGAGCAGAGTGGAGACATCTGGGTTGGTATTTTTGGACTAATGATGAAAATAGGGGGCTTAGCTGTAGAGAGTCTTGTAGGTTAGGGTTAGTAATTTGAACTGAATTATTTCAGAAAGTGGGAGACAGCGGAGTGAATGAGAGAGGAGAAGCAGACAAAGAGAAAGAGGATAAGTAGATGAGACGGGGAGCAGAGTTGAGGACTGATTGCAGGGTGCCAGTCTGTTGGCCAGTAGAACAATGAGGAGGGTGTTGCAGTAGTTTAGATGGGCATGGCACTAGAATTTTAGTGGTATCAGGAAGGGACGGATGCGGGCAATATTTTTGAGTTGTACTAAAAATATGCTTGGTATACTTCTCGTGAATTTATTTATAGGATGCAACTGTTCCAGATTATTTGCTCCGGCTGAGGTTGGACATCTTACAACATTTCCGATCTTCCGACAGATCAGGTCTAGCCAGCTCATTATAGACAGAGCACTGATAATTGTGAATATCTGGCACTGGAAATAGGGCACAGGGAATCAATGCCAAAATGGCATCCACAGTCTGTTTCTAAAGCTATAAGTTATAAATGAAAGAGACTGTTAGCTGATCGGAGGACGGGATGAAAAACAGAATCCCATTGGTTGAAGCTGTCAACCCTGATTTCTCGGCCATTTTTGCTTCAATTTAAAAATGGAGGACAGTTTAGGGCAATGCCAAATATAGCACAACGCAATGGTGTAACAACTACCTTTGCCTGCAGTAGCACTTTAACTGACCAGATGTCCCACTGTCCTTAATGTCCCACTTTGCTGGCATCATGGAGAACACCCATCCAACCACTCAATGAAGGGTTGTTTACAACTGACTTGTTGTTGGAGTGACGGTGGTGGAACGACTGCTTTGTCCAAGCACCAGCTCATTTACCAACGATCCCTAGAGCATGTGACCAGGATGGGGCTACACACGGGTAGGATAGAATGCTGGGGACATTTGTTACTAAAGATCCTGTAACCAAGCTGCAACCCTGTGGTGTATAATTTAAATGTTCCATCATTTTCTTTTTAAATTGAAAAGGTGTTCCCCCAGCATCATTTGGAACCTCCATACAAGCAGTGAAGGACCTGCCATGCCAACACATCATACATAAATCTACCGTATATGTTACAGCAAGAAATACCATGTCATTCCAAAACAAGAAGACCAGACTGTTATTCCACATTCAGGTTTCAGAAGGTGTATAAAATATCCCCTGTATTGCCAAAAATTGTAGATCAGTTAGCAGATTCTTCTTTCATGGGCGGCAAGATGGTGCAGTGAATGGCAGCCATGACATGAGGTTCAGTGCAAATATAGGAGATGAAAAATCAGTGTAACTATTTTTTATACGAGTTGCTCGTTTTAAATTTTTGTAAGTTAATTTTGTTGTGTTAGTTTGGGAACTGGATCAGTGCTTTGCTCCCTAGCAGTGGGAATTCAGAGACAATAGCATTCATATGACACCACAGAAAAATAAGAGGCTCAAGTATAGATTTTGTGGCAACCTTCCAATGGGGTTCAGAGGAGCCACTCAAACCAAAAGCCACTGAACTTGTGAAATACAATTTAGCCAGAGCCCCTGCCTATACTCCCTTCTTTGGGTGTAGAACAAGAAATAGATATTTTAGCCTTTCGAATCGTCCTGGAACACTGGTTTCTCTTGCTGTCTCTCTCTGTAGGATGGCAGATGATCAGTCATTGCATAGGTGTGGCAATAACATCATGGCCACACACAGCAGTGGCAATGAATGGAGGAGGCGGAGCTTTACCACTCCCCACTGACTGTGTGTATCCGTTCCTGACAGCAGTGGACACAGATGTCAGCGGAATATGGTGGTTGCCACGATGGGCCCACACATGCACCAATGGATGGGCAGCAAGGTAAGGATACGTACAAACTTTATTTCATTTTTTTACCTCTCTTCTTTTTCTGGGGTTGGGGGCGGTATATATTTTCATCTCAGGTCAACTATACAGAGTGCACAAGTGACTCGATTAAAGAGCTTAGAAGCCATAAGAATGCATTTTGGTCCTGGTAACTGCCATACACTTTCTGTTGCATGGACATCCTGTTTCCAGTGACACAACAAAAAGGTGTTTTTAATATTGTCACATGCAGAGATAGATTATTACAATGGTAACAAAAAAGGTTTTGTCAGGAGCTGGGCATTTAAGAGGAAGTATCTTCAGGAATTTACAGGAAGTGGTGTATTAAAGCTCAGTTCTAATATATTTTTTTCAATACATTCTCTCCTCTCCGGAAGACTCCTTATCAGACATTTATACTGTACTCCATCCCCTTGTGCAGCAGCTTGGATGCCCTCTGCTCTTACTGTTCCTCTTGTAGATCAATGGATTTTAATGTAGCTCCCATAGTGGTGAATAGGAAAGTGCAGAACTTCCTCGGGCATCGTCACCAACTAAGCATGATCCAGAGACTGCAAGAACTGAGGACAAGTGAGCAACCAAAAAAATGATCCACCTGACTACACCGAAAGCCAAAAGGGTCCAGGAAGAATTATCAGTGAGGGAAGACCTCCCAACCTAAATGTTTTTTAGTTTTAATCTGCGTTGCGGAGACAATTTTGTGGCGAGAGTTTCTTAGCCATGTGGAACAGATGACACCACTCAGAACACCTTCTGTGCTACAAAATAGCAATGATGCGCCAATAGGGGCACTTAGCAAGTGCAGAATTCTTTTTGCCGATTCTAAACAGACAAACATGCCCCAAACGCTGCAGGATCAGGAGGACAAGTCACCAAAAAAATAAAAAGCTTAGATTTGTTTGAATTCTCTATCCTATTTTGCTGGAGTACGTTTTTAATTATGCAGATATAGATTTTGGTCCAACAAAAGAAATAACACGACAGTTGGAATAATACAATTCTGTGATTACTCACCTGTAGAATTGGTATTATGAGTATACAGTACGTCCTGCTCCAGATAAGAATCATTACAATTGGGTATTACTCTGGACTGCAGAGACCGCGAAATAGGCTCCTCCCGGCCCCTCAAATATCCGCGACCTCCCACAATCCCCAGCATTGAAAAGCAGTTAACGAGAAGCCGGGAGAAAGATAACAGAATCAACCAGTAACTATAACAATGATAACAATCACCATACAGGGGACCCTAGGATAATGCAAAACCAAGGGTGGGGTGGAGCAGGAGGTACTGTATACTCATAATACCAATTCTACAGGTGAGTAATCACAGAATTGTATTATTCTTAGTATACAGTACGTCCTGCTCCAGATAAGAATCATTACACTTGGGACATCCAATAGCAGTGTCTATAAAGTAGGGTGGGATCCCCAAAGGTCACAACAGACAGGTCAGACCACTGCCTCCTGCAGAACCTTGCGGCCAAAAGCAGCATCAGCTGAGGCCCTAACAGCAACCTTGTAAATCTTGGAAAAAGTATGAACAGAAGATCAGGTTCAACAGAAGCCTGGTGCTGAAAAGCCCAAGAGGCACCAATAGCACGAGTGGAATGAGCAGTAAGGCGGAAGGGAGGATTCTTCCCCTTAGCAGAATAGGCCTGAATCACAGCCTGACGGATCCATTTGCTGATAGTAGACTTGGCAGGAGCCAAACCCTTCCTAGGACCAGAGGGAACCACAAAAAGAGCATCAGTTTTTCTGAAAGGTGCAGTAGCCACCAGATAGTACTTCAGGCACCTAACCACATCCAAGGAATTAGGGCACAAGGATTAGGGCGTTACCAGAATTAGGGCACAAGGAAGGAAGAACAATGTCCTGATTCAGATGAAAAGCAGACACGACCTTAGGCAGAAAGTCTGGTTTGAAGCGAAACACCACCTTTTCCTGGTGTCTCTCAAAGTGGGGGGGGGGGGGGGGGTCTGGATGGAAAGCGCCGCCAACTCAGAAACATGTCTAACAGAAGTGATAGCCACCAAAAAGACAGCCTTTAGAGTAAGAATGGGCAGGGGAGCATCCTGCACAGGTTCAAAGGGAGCACCCTGCAAGGCAGACAAGACCAAGTTCAAATCCCAAACAGGCAACATAGGCTTACGTGGGGGGCGCACATGAGTAACCCCCTGGAAAAAAGTCCTGATCAGAGAATGCTGGGCAAAGGACCTCTGGAAGAAAACAGCCAGGGCAGAGACCAGGACAGCCCCAGCTCCAACCCATGCTGCAGGAACTCCAGGATCCTGGGAATAGAGAACACACAACAGGGAAGAGACCTAGACTCACACCAGTCAATGTAGGCACGCCAAACCCTATAGTTTCTACCTAATGGAAGAAGAAGACTTCTTTCTAGCCTTGATCATGGTATCAACAACAGAGGCAGACAGCCCCTTCTCCATCAAGATGGAGGTTTCAGCAGCCAGGCCGTCAAAGCCAGAGTTTGTAAATTGGGATGGCGTAAGTGACCCTGAGTGAGCAGGTCTGGCACCCTGGGCAGAGCGTACTGATCTACTGCCAGCTGCACCACGTCTGCGAACCACACTCTTCTTGGCCACCTGGGGGCCACCAGGATTGCTGGCACCCCCTCCTGAGCTATTTTGCGCAGAACCCTGCCAACAGAGGGAATGGGGGAAAGACATACAGGAGCCGCCATGACATTGCTAGCGCATCCGTGGCCAAGGCCAGAGGCTCCTGGGACAGGGAGACAAAGGTCGGGAGCTTGTGATTGTGACGGGACGCAAACAGATCCACATCTGGTTGGCCCCAACGGAGACACAGAGACTGAAACACCCTGCCGCAGAGGGACCATTCTCCCAGGCGAGAGGTCCCCCTGCTCAGAGAGTCTGCCTGCAGATTCTCCACCCCCGGAATGTACACAGCTGATATGCAGGGAACATTGTCCTCCGCCCAGGCCAGAATCAGAGACACCTCCTTAAGGGCCCCCTTGCTCCAGGTCCCTCCCATGATTGATGTAGGCAACCGCCATCTGGTTGTCCGAGCGGACCTGAACAGGCCAGCCCCGAAGGTGTAGGGTCAAGTGAGCCAGAACCAACCTGATCGCCCTCAGTTCCAGAATGTTGATAGGCGTGTGGGCCTCCTGAGGGCCCCACCATCCTTGGAACTGGAGGGACTTCCAGAAATCCCCCCAACCTGTCAGACTGGCATCCGTGGTGACCGTCTCCCAGCAGGGGGCCAGAAAGGATCTGCCCCCCAACAGGTTCCTGGAGTGCAGCCACCACGAGAGGGACCGCCTGACTAGGGGGGACAGCACAAGGAGCTGGTCCAGGGACGCAGGATCCTTGTCCCATACCTAGAGGTGGAGTTGCAGAGGCCTCATGTGAAACTGGGAATAAGGGATCGCCTCGAAGCACGACACTATCAGGCCCACCAGCTGCATTCCCTGCCTGATGGAGGGATGAGGGCAAGATAGCAGGAACTGAACCTGGGCTAGCAGAATGTCCACCTTCTGCTGAGGAAGAAAAATCCTTGCCTGAACTGTATCCAGATTCATTCCCAGGAAAGGAGTCACCAAGGAGGAAAACAGGGAAGATTTGGGATGGTTGATCACCCAGCCAAATGACTCCAGAGTGGACACTACTAGCTGAGTATCCCGCTCTGCCTGTTGAAGGGACTGAGAAGTGATGAGAATGTCGTCCAAATAGGGCAGCACGCGAATGCCCTGAGACCTGCCAGCACCTTGGTGAACACCCTGGGAGCTGAAATGAGACCGAAGGGCAATTCCACAAATTGGTAGTGCTGATCCTCCAGAGTGAACCTGAGGAATCGTTGATGACCTGGAAAAACAGGAATATGAAGGTAAGCATCCTTGATGTCCACAGAGGTCATAAGTCCCCTAGACGCAGGGAACTGATGGCAGAGAGCAAAGTTTCCATGCGAAAGTGCCTGCACCTGACAAATTTGTTGAGGATCTTCAAGTCCAGGATGGGCCTGACTGACCCCTCTCTTTTGGGCACGGTGAAAAGGTTGGAATAGAAACCCTTGCCCCTTTCTCGTAAGGGGGCCTGACAGATGACCCCCAGCTCCAGAAGGCTTTGCACCACCAGAACTAGAGCCTGAGCTGACATAGGGTCCTGAGAAATCCGGGATCTGATGAATCTTGGGGGCGGCCAGGCAGCAAATTCTATCTTGTAACCGGAGGACACTACCTCCTGATTCCACCGGTCTGAGACATGAAGCCTCCAGACGTGCGCAAAATGCTGAAGCCGTCCCTGGATGGGTGAGGGCGCCCCTACATGCCTGAGGGGGCTTGGGAGAAGACTTAGGCTTGGAGCCCCAGGATGAGCCAGGGTGTCCACGTCCTCTGCCCCTACCCCAGAAATCTCCTCGGGCCCTGGTAAGGGAGAAAAGGAACCCTGTCCCCGAAAGGGTCGAGACTGCCGCCTGCGCTGGGGTAACCTGCCTTCCTTAGCAAACAGGTCCAGGCGGTCCCCAAACAGGCGTAGTCCTTTGAAGGGAAAACCAGCGTTGTCAGCAGCCCACTGGCGCAGCCACACCGAGCGGCGTATAGCCACCACAAGGGCAGAGGTTCTGCCACACATCCTAATGGTATCATCCAAGGCAGAGAGGACATAAGTCACAAAAACCTCACAACGAGAGACAGCACTAAACTCCTCACTAGACACATCATCAGGAGCACCATCTAGGACACTTCACAGCAGGGTCCTAATAACCACAGCTGTAATGGCAGAGGCACAGACCGGGCGTGGCGCCGTCCCCACGCAGGCAAAGGCATGTTAGGCCAGCTGATCAATACGCCGGTCCTCACCATCCCGCAGCGTAGTAGAGTCAGGGGAATGCATGACAGAGGTGTTGGACAACCCTAGGACCGGGGTATCCACCTCTGGAGGGGATGACCAGCGCTTCACCACATCAGCAGGAAAGGGATACCTCTTATCCCAACTCTTAGGGACACCGGGAAGTTTGCTGGGACGCTCCCATTCCTTGAGCACGAGATTATTAAAATGGGCTTGCTCGGGAAATTCCAAACGTGGCTTAGCAGTATGAAACAATTCCCCCTGCTGCCTGGGGGCCGCAGCCGGGGGAGAGATAGACAGCACCTCAAAAATCTGAGCCAACAGCCTATCAGTATCATCTGGGGCCCAGGGGTGAGAGCCAGAATCATCATGACCCCTGGGCCTCTCATCAGATGACTCAGAGTCAGAGAATAATTCCTCTTCTTCCAAGGGGGTATAACCAGACAGTTCCAAAAACTCATCAGCCTCCATAGGGAACAGAGTGACATCAGGCGTCAAGTGCCGCTTTTTAGCAGAGGCCTTACGCACCAGGGTATTAGCCTGCAACTTCTCAACACTAGCCAATCTGGAAGACACATCAGGTTGAGAATCCCCACTGGTATGCAACTCAATGGGAGTCAAATTTAAGCTTGGGGGAGTAGGTGAAGCCATACGTGGCGCAGGCCCAGCTACTGGTAAACCAGGCTGCAGCGCAAGCACCTGCTGGGCACAAGGTATACAGACCCGCACATTGTCAGCACTAGTAGGGGATACCCCACAAGCTACACTCAGCCGGGCTTGTCCCGGAACCCCGAGCACATTATCCTGAGACGCCTCCATATGGTGATTATAGCGGCATAATAGGCCGATAGGGATTCATGCTATAAAAGCAACCCGGGATGCCCCAATAGCCCGCTAGGGAAGTGGGAGTAATTTACACACTAGGCCTCACAAGTTTAATAATTAAATAGAGGGAGAAGAGCCGGGAGAAACCAATAGAGCTCGACCCGTCTGAAAGACATAAGCGAAGAGAACCCCATAAGAGACATGTATAATGACATAGGGTAAAAAAAGCCGCCCGCGAGGGCACTCACAGACCGCGGTAAGTAGATGCCAGCCACGCAGCAGCCGAATCCAGCAAAAAAAAAAATGGCGCCGGGTATACCTCGAGGGGCGGGCTGCGGAGACGGTGACGCGGAACGCACCAATCGCAGGCCCCGCCCCCCCGAAGAGAGCGAAGCAGCACACGTCACAAGCAGCCAATGACAGCGCAACAGCGCCTGAGGTAATGCCGCCGCCAACCGCGGAGCCCAAGGAGCGTGCGCGGCGGCGGCATTTTCAAGTCAGCGCGGAGACGGACACCGAAAGAAGCACACAACACAGTGAAAGCACCAAGGCATATAGACACCCCCCCTCCACGAGAGCTACAAGGAGGGCGAGGGAGGGCAGCGGCCACTTTACAGAGGGCCCACCGATAGATAGGAGCAAGGGGTAATGGGGCGGGAGGGGCATCCCATAGAGGCTCACCATAAGCCTATACCGCCTACCCTTTGGTGGGGGATTGCGGTGGAGCAGTGCTCCTAAGCACCTGACAGCGGTGCTGCCGTCCATCACCCGGACCAGCACAGGCGAGGCTGAGAGGCACATTAATAATGGAAAGGTGGGAATAGTTCTACAGGGCCGCAGGCTAATAGCCCCGCTCACCTGCGAGAAGAGAGAGCCATGTTCTTGTCCTTTGCAGTCCAGACTGCAGAAAAAATCTGGGGATTTGTGGGAGGTCCCGGGTATTTGAGGGGCCGGGAGGAGCCAATTTTGCAGTCTCTGCAGTCCAGCGCCATCTGGCGGAGTAATACCCAAGTGTAATGATTCTTATCTGGAGCAGGACGTACTGTATACTAAGAATATATTATTTATAGGGATTATAAATACCCTCAGAGTGTAACAGGAAGAAGTTCAGATTTGGAGTTAAAAGTAAAATTACAATAAAATGTACTCATACCAAAAAATAATAAAATGCATATATTAAGTTTCAGAACTCTGGAAATGATGGCGTGCACAATACATTACCACAGGAGGCTTATTCCCAGACTCCTTTAAACAAAAAGCGATGGCATGCTAAACGCAACAGAAAAGAGCAACGGAGAAAGTCAGGGCAGCTTCATCTCAGAGGGAATGACAGACACAGAAACACAGGGCAGCCGGGCCTAGAGCAAAAGTGTCCTTATATTCACTTAGCAAGAGCACTTCTAAAATAAAAATGGCTCCCGGTCAGAGGGTGTATGAAGCTCAAAGGCATTCATAAGGGACCATCTAGCACCTCTGACAAAAATAAAAATATTTAGACAAAACAAAAATGAGGAGGGGAAGTATTTAGTAAAAAGACGTTTTAGGGATTCTGTAGATAAGGCGTGTTCCTTAATTACAGGCTGTGCAAGCAGCCATTTTGGGCTGAATCAATCTGAAGAGACACAGTCTTGTGTCACGTTTAGGATACTAGTGAGGCAATAACGGAACAAGGACCTGCATGGTTTGTCCTGCATATTCAAAGGGTTAACTGCTGTTTTGCCGCAGAAATATGACATTCAAAGACATACACAAACTCCAGAATCTAAGCAAGGAAACTCCCGGAAAACTCATTTAAAGAGCAGACCTCTGAAACATTATTAATGTGTACATCTTTTTGTTTTTTAGGTCAGGATCATGACAAAGAAGCAAAAGTTGCTGTGGTGGTACTTCTGGATCTCAGAGACTTGTAGATGCAGAAAAGGCAAGTCTGTGACTAGACATTGTGGACCAAGACCCAGCTCGATCGGCCTGGGAATCTATAAGATTCCCGGTCCGATCAATTTGCTCCCCCAGGTGCCCCGCTGTGTGAAACCCCCCAGGTCACCCCATTCACTCACCTTTGTTCCCGCTCCATGCGCAGGCCGTGGCGGCATCCCCACTATCCCTCTAGCAAGGCGTGCGGGGATGCGGCCACCGGCGCGCTCGGAGCTGCTGGCCTTAGACGCCGTCTTAGATGGTGCGACATCAGCGGCCCCGTGCGTGCGTCATAGGCCCGGGAAGAGACGAGTTTCTTTGGCCTGGGGGGTTTCACACAGCAGGGCACACCCAACCGGAGTGCCCCGGGGGAAAGGACCAAACCCAGGATAGTCAAAATCCTGGGTTTTGACTGTGCAACAGCCTCCAATACACTCCATACAGTTAGTTTACTGGAGGGGGAGGGGGTGTTAAGTGGGCGAGGTGCTAGCCATTCTCTGTCCTTCATTGCTCGCCATGTATGAGGTCAGTGCCCAAGAGCTCCTTTCTGGTAACAAGAGCTTCTCTAGCTAATAAAAAGACCACCATGGATAGGGGTGGTAAAGGCAACCATCCATATCAGTGTTACCCCACTGTAAGCTCCCAACAGTTCCTTGTCCTGGTCACTTAGCCAAACGAAAGGTGACCAGTGGGGTGGCACAGGGCCACAGGGCCAGCCTTTGGGGTGTGAGAGGTGTGAGCCTGCACAGGGCATCCAGTTGCAGGGGGGGGTTAGTGCCGCCTTGGACACTTGGTTGCTGTGCAACCTTTTCCCCCACCAGGCGGGAATTACAGTTCCACTGTAGTTGATGATCAATTAAGCAACATGGAGAGTCTGGCTAAGACCCCCCCCCCCCCCTATTTGATAAACTGTTCATGTCTATCATTTATTATGCCTTTTAGGTGGATGTCATACTCTTGGCTCACTTAGCTACGGGGCAACGCACGCAATGGATGCATATTATACATCAACGTAGGGGTTAATGCCTTTTGATGCTGAAAAAAACCCTGTTAAAGAGGAACACCGCGCAGGAATTTCACTCTCCCAGGTGTTGTTGATCCTCTCAAGTGAGGCATCCCGATTTGGCACGCCCAGCTGTATGTATCCCCATGAGGCATCCTGATGTTGCATGCCCTGCTGTATGCCCATAGTTCCCACGGCACAGACAAAACAGTGCTCACCGATTGGCTAAGCAGCCCACTCAGCCAATCAGCATGCTAAATTCTGCTCGGCCCCCTTTTGGCTCTGCTAGCCGAAAAGCAGCCAAGCGTGTCGCCACTCACTTTCTAGCTGTGGTAGTGTCTGCACTGCCAATGCAGAAAGGCCTGGCACAGGTACAGGTGAACAGAGATGCAGCAAGGGATCTGGGAGCAGGTGAAAGGAAAAAGAAACCAATTCGGGATGCCCTAAGGAGTGGGACCCGGACAGCCCTGGCATCTCCAGGGCCTTCAAGATAACCCTTTAAAAGAGAGAAATAAAAAGGCATGTTGGCCTCATTCCCTTCCCACATTATATGCAAACTAGGATTTTTTATGATTGTAATTGCAGGCCGAGCAGATATGGGGGGGAGAACATCAGGCTACACAAGCATAGAGGAAGAAATGCCTCCTATCACAATGCAGCCATGCGCA
Source organism: Gastrophryne carolinensis (assembly GCA_027917425.1). NCBI lineage: Eukaryota > Metazoa > Chordata > Amphibia > Anura > Microhylidae > Gastrophryne > Gastrophryne carolinensis. The sequence continues at coordinate 396,656,971 of CM051238.1, read as the reverse complement.
CACTGTATTGGGAGGCTGTAACTTTGTGGAAATATAATAAGTTCACCTCTCACAAAGATCGAACAGGACAATAATGCTTTAAACCCTTGGCCTGCACCACCACACACAAAAACAAGTAGTTGTTATGCCAAAAAGGAAAAAAAAAAAAAAACAAAAAAAAAACAAAAGCATGCTATAATGCAATTTTTTAAAAATAAAAATAGACTGGGTCAGTGAACGCCACCTCCTAGCCGTGGCATCAATTTACCAAAGTATGTTAAATCCTTTTAAAGTGGACCAACACCCTCCCATGATCGGCCCGGGAATCTATAAGATTCCCGGACCGATCAGACCCCTGACTGCGGGGCCCCGCTGTGTGAAACCCCCCAGAAACCCCTAAATCCCTACCATATCCACGATCCAGCGGCGCCCGCCGCCGCTTCCCGCGCGTCCCTCCAGCAGGACGCGCACCCGCGCCGGCCGTTTGTGAATGGCGGGCGCGCGCCCTGTAAGAGTGACGTGCGGGAGGCGGCGGCGGGCACGCTCTCTTGTCCATCGCTGCCTCCCGCTTGTCCGTCGGCGGGGATTGGCAGCGGCGATCACGTGGGAGCGAGGAGAGGTGAGTTTTTCGGGGTTTCTGGGGGGGTTTCACACAGCGGGGCACCCCGATCGGGACCGATGTGGACCAAAACCCAGGATAGTCAAAATCCTGGGTGTTGGTCCACTTTAAGACCTCTTAACCTTAACGCTTTATGTAAGCCAGAGCCTAAAGGGAGAAGCGAAGCGGAAAGGATTCTGGGATATCGCACAAGGGCCAAGGAGGTGTAAAATAGGGTCAACTGGAGCTAAATCAATATTGAAACCCATTAAAAAAGGACAACATAATAAAAAACAACTAAATCAGGGGAAAAAAAATTATAAAAGCGTAAATCTAAAATAAAAAAACTCAGCTGCTACAGCACAACCCACTCCCAAAAAAAAACAAAAAGTTGAGAAGAAAATTGTAATGCTGACCACATACCTTACACGGCTTGTGTGTCTCCATACAGAGCTAATCAGTATAAAAATAAAGCATTGCACTGATATTTTAAGGTTGAGTTGTAAAGTTTGTGTCCAGCATTAGGGGGGGGTAGAACCAACAACCAATCCAAACTAAAGCATGACCTTTATCCCACAAGCCTTTGCTTCAGGCCCACGCCTACCTAGGATGCACATGCACTTATAAGCACAACACAATAATGCAATAACCATCACTAACTAGCAGAAAAGGGAACATTAATATGGCAACGTAAGAAGCATAACAAGCACTTAGCAGTAGAGGGATAGAAAACAAGAAAAGCCACTTACAGGGACCAGCTTCCAGTACCAGCGGGAGGGGCACTGGAGAGAAAGAGAAAAATATGGAAGGATGGAATAGCTAAGAGTAACATACTGGACAGAAGATATAAGGATGGGGTAGAACAAAGGGTATAGGGGGCAAAGCCTATTGGTACACGATGATGACAGACATTTTGTATAGAGCCTCTGACAGAGTTCAAAAACACCGCCTGTATTTCTTTTTAACCAGATTCCGTTTGACAAAATGCCTGGCATTAAAATGCACGTAGGTCATATATAAACACAAGAGAGTTACTGGAGGGAAAAAAGCATTTAAAAAACAGATGCACAGGTTAGCCTAGGTACAAGATTAGAACATTACCTATAAATATAGGTATACACAGAGTGACATTTGCTAGAACCTGTACATCTGTTGGCAGAGCTATAATTGGTAAAGACAAAAGAGGAAAATGTAGACAGACATTTAAGAAAAGTCAGGTCAAAGGTTTAGCAAGAAAAAAAGCATTACATGAAAAAGGGATAAGAAAAAAAGGGGGGGGTGGAATGTAGAAGAAAGTAGAAAAGGGGAATTTAAATAAATGATAAGAAAAAGGAGTAAGAACAGAAAAGAAAAAAAAAAAAAGAAAAGGGGGCAGAAAGGTGAAGGAGAATAGGAAAGTGGCACTTGCCCCGATTGTGGTAGCAAGTTTTTCTCATGATTGAGTTCACAAATCTGTATGCATCAAAATGTAATGTAAAAACTGGAAAATTCAAGAGAGTTATCAAAATAATACACATCCTGATCTTTAGAACACCAATCTTAAAATGGAAGGCAGTTTTGAAGCCAAAGATGAAGCTGGGCCGAGCAAGATAGGGCCATGACAGAGAGAGAGAGAAAGCGGGTGGGGAGGAGGGGGAGATATAGGAGAAAGACAGAAGAAACCAGGGCAGACCAGAGAGACTGAAAAAGGTATAGAGCGAGAGTGAGACCGCAAGACATCAAGAGAGAGAAAGAGAGAGAAGTAATAAAGAACAGCAAGAAAAGAAGAGGGTGACACAGGCAGACAGCTATATAGATGGATAGATCGATAGATCTGGGTAGGGCAAGAAAGAAGGGAAAGGAAGCGAGGGAGAGAAAAAAGAAAGGAGAACAGAGAAGGAATGGAGAAAAAAAAAGCACAGTGCAGGGGAAAAAAAGTAAGGTGCAGAGGATGAAATAGCGATCAGGACAGGAGAAAAGAAGGGAGTAAAAAAAAAAAAATTAAAATAAAAAGGAAAACAGGGGATGCGATTAAGAAGAAGGCTAAACACAAACAAGGAAAAACAGATTAGAAAATTAGAAATAGTGGGGCTTTATTAAATTTAAAATGGCTGGGAAGGAAAAGATTTGTTAGTGGGGGAAAGATGTAGCAGAAGACTAAATGTGGCAGGGACAACTGTGACAGACACTAGTAACTGGTAAGAAAGATGGTAACAAAGAGATAAAGACCAGAACACAATAAGAGTCAATCTGACCCAATCTTTACAACACATAATGTCCATTAAATGAGATCTTAACAAAACCACAGAAATTAGACTGATGGTCCAGTTCGTTAAACCAGAAGTGGGATCAGATACAGAGATTGTTGAATTCAACATAAAAAACACAATATGGCCAATCCAGCCCATAGAGATCTGTAGTTCTGAGGGACCTTTATGGACAGAAATGAACACCCCTAAAAAGAAATATCTGCTGTGTAGTTAGCTACCTACCCCGGCCTGATTTTGCCCTTCTGGTGCAGAAAGCTGCTTGCGACCTTGTTCCCTTTCTACTTCTTCCAGTAACTGGCGATTTACCTGGTAGAAATATTCCAAGAGAAATGTGTAAAGCACCGATGCTTCAGTGGGCCCAGTTATTAAATATTCAGATATAGGGCTTGGTTAATAATGTGGGGCAGGATCTAGGCTAGATTTGAGAATAGTCTCCAACATGTACCATCGAAGAACGCGTAATACAGCCAATTCTGTTCTTCAAAAAAAAAAACTGAATACTGACCACCATGACAGCGCCTGTGGACTAAAAGCTGGAAGGTAAAGCCAAAAAAGGAGAAGGAACATATAACATTACCTTATCTATCCAAGACAGCAGCGTACTCTCCAGTCCTCCGATGCTGGGATCGTCTCCATGAGGAAGGGACTCTGTGCAGTGACTAGAATAAGCGATCATCAAGGAGTCGATGACAGAGAGGTGGGCGGCCTGGAGAAACACAAGTAATAAATGTATATTACTCCTCAAGGCAACTTTTCTGGTGCCATCAGCAATAACCAGGGATCTTTGTGGTGATATACATCCAACACATAGTACAAATAAGTCATAGTTTAAAAAGGTGCGGTCATAAATAAACACCAAAATAAGCACCTCCTCCACCTCCCGACACTTTAGCACCCTACAAATCCAGCCCTAGACCTGGTGTAGATAGATATTTACTGTATAAACCACAGTAAGATTGCGTACCCACTGGTCACCAAAGAATGTTACCGACAGCCATGGGGTCTATTGCATGTAGGGAGTATGTAGCTAATTGATCAACAGACTGTAATAGGACAATAAAACAACATTCTATGTTGGGTATTTGTCATGGCAAGTAGAGCAGACGTGGGTCAGCACCCGCTACAACCACCTGTTTGGCATACCCGGTGTGCTTAGACACCCAAAGTGCCAATAGTGCCACTATAACAGTTTAAACAGTGCACATTTTTCTGAAATACTGGCACATTTTTTTTGCACCATAGCACTTTCAATACACTTTGTGTATTTTCATAATTTTAGATTTGTTTGATTAAGCTTTTTAATATTGTATTAGGGCCATATAGTCAAAGATCCATCTCCCAAGCACTTTCATTTGTTTTTTAATTGTATTTGTCTTTAATGTTGTAATGTTAGTTATTCAATAGAAGCATGTTATAGATCTTTATAAACCCACTGAGTGCGGCCTTTTTCTAGGGGTTTGGGCCAGCCCAATTATCTTTGTTGTGCTTCATATACACCTCATGGTGTTTCCCTATTAGCCAGCACCAGTTAAGATACAATTAGCTGTGCCGGACATCTTTGTTGAATTAAACTTAACAGTACATTTACCTTAGCAACCCTACTCTGGCTTGATAATCATCTAATTGGCTGAGGCAGAGACAACACTCCACATTCCTGAGCTCACATTTTTAACCTTTTCTGCTGTAATTCAGACTCTTCAGATGAGGGAATCGCAATCTTGTATTCCAGTACTGAAAGGGTTACTTGCAGAGTTCCTGATTTTTCCAGACTCTACTTTAATGGAGGTGGGGAGCTTATCCCTGACGGGGGAAGGTTTCTGGGATTTGCAGGCAGGAGCTGTATAAAAAGGCTGTACTCAGGCCTGGAAATCCACTCCCACTAGAGCAACAAAGAGCCACAGGACTGTAAGAAACTTGGAAACAGCATGTGGATAAGTCCGTCACAGGTCTGGTTGATTTTACATTCCAGAATGTAAAGGCAAAACACCAAAAACCCGATAAAAAGGGAGTTTTCCTTTTATCTATATTTACAAAAGTGTATGACATTTAAGCTACTACTTTGCTAAAGGTTGTCCTGGATTAAATCCATGTTACGGCAAATCATCCGCAAACAGCACAGGAACACACACACAACTAGGCTCATCTAACAAAGCGGCCCATACAACCTGCTGGAGCCAAAGCCATGGTCCATTTGGAAAGACAACAGCGCTGGGTGGAGCGCGTCACCGCTGATTGAAAGCGCTAAAGCTTAATTCCGAATGGAAAGTGAGAGCTAAGCACGACATCGCAGGAACTAGAGGAAGAAGCGGCTATAATTAGAAGAAAAGCCGACTGCCAAGCGCCTTTGGCTTTCACAATGTGTAGAGTAGGCAAGCAACATTAAAATGTCCTCTGATGCATCCTGGGATATCAGCAAACGCCCATACCTTGACTGCTAGAGAATGGGGCCTTTGTTTTAAAGCGCACATATTTAATGACTTTGATTGTAGCACTTTGGGGATGGGGGGGGGGGGGAGCATTTACTGACAGGGCTGCCGAGACTAAAGAAGCCTCTAATAATGAACGTCTTGCTCTGTGCAATAATGTGTTAAGGTTTTTTTTTAGGCAATACGACAACCACCATTACAGAGCTGCTTACAAGATGCATTTCAGGGATAAGAGGACTTTAAAAAGGGTGTCAGGGTCTCTAATAGGTATATGATGCAATTCTCTAATACATTAGCCGGGGGCGACCCTGGCCCACTTTAACCCCCTAAATGTTTAGTTGAAGCAGCGAAAAAAGGAGCTCACGGATCTTGTGACAGGAGGGTTGTAGGTTCGGTTCCCGGCTGGGGCATCACTGAAGCAAGGCACCTAAGCCCCAACTGCTCTCAATTCACTTGTGTTTGCCGTGGGATAAACAGAGATCACACATTCCTATGTATGTAAAAGTATATGCATGGGGCAGCCAAGCCAAGCATAACGCAATTTCTTCCAGAATCCCTTGTAGTAAGAGGGCCCATGCCAATTATCCAGTTATGATTCTTAAAGGAAAACTCCCCTTTTGTCATGTTTTTGGTGTTCTCAGAAAAACATAATGGTCAGCTCTACCTGAGGAAGTGATCTCTCACGCAACGCGTCGGTGTTTAGGAACGGGCACTTGCAGGGGACCTGGACCCATTTACTGGTGGTAGTATCATGTCTAATTTTGCCTTACTTTGGTAAAGTAATGTACTATATATGCCATGGCGTATTGGTATGACTGTTGATAGCACTCTTTGATCACTTTTTGCACTTACACCCCTTTTTTTTGGAGCACCTTTTGTAGGGCCCTCTGCTCTATTAGCATTTTTCCTCTCAGTCACAATCTGTGCAACCACGATCTCCTGATCATACACTTATGAGTATATGCTTATTTGCACTATTTTCTCTCAGACAGCCCAACCGTATACACCTGGCATATTTTGAAAGTGTTCATTTATAATTTGATTTTCTTATTGGTAGTCCTATTAACTTCACCTGCAGGGCCCGCTCTTTTATCTGTGTGTATATATATGTATACACATTTTATTATGTCTTTATGTGGTTAATGTTTGTCATGTCATACAATGTGTCCTTGATGAAATAAACTTTGATTAGCTATTACAGTGTGTGTGCGGCCTAATATATTGGGTGAGACAATAGCTATCCAACACTGGTGGATGGCCCCTCTTTCAGTCAGCTCTACCTTACATAAGATCCACATACCATGTGTAAGAAAATCACTCCCAAACGCAGCCAAAGGATAGCCAGCCAAAGTTTCCATTCAAAATCAATACAAAACTTTATTCTCTTGTTCCATAAAAATAGACAGGCAATACTCAAAAATATGAACAACACGTCTACGCGTTTCGGGCCACAAAAGGCCCTTAATCATGACTAAGGGCCCTTTGTGACCCGAAACGCGTAGACGTGTTTTTCATATTTTTATTGAGTATTGCCTGTCTATTTTTAAGGAACAAGAGAATAAAGTTTTGTATTGATTTTGAATGGAAACTTTGGCTGGCTATCCTTTGGCTGTTTTTGGTGTTCTGCCTTATTGCTTTCCTCTTCTGGGATGTAAAATAAACATTTGTGTTAGGACTGGGCTCCCAGACCTGTGATTTACTAATCAGCATTCCAAGTTTCTTATATCCCTGTGGCTCTGTCTTGGTAAAGTAGGAGCAGCTTTCCTGTCCTTTAGTAAAGCTGTTGCTTTGCTTTTTGACTAAAAATCCCAGAATTCTTCTTCTGTAACAGGTGAACTCATTATCAGCTTTGGCTAAACAAAGCAGCAGCAATTACCTCTTCCGCTGAAAGTAACTCTTTAGCGACCAAAATACAAGATTGTGTTCCCCCCATCTTAAGAGGTTGAATTAATGCAGATGGGGTTAAACTTGTCATTTCTTCTTCAGCCAATCAGATGATTAACAAGCCAGAGTGAGGACATTTTTGGTCTGTACATCAGAGCACCACTGGAATTACCCTTTAAAGTCATATCCAAAATGCCTGGATCCACCTGGGTGTGTAATCCTCAGAAAATATGTCACCATGGGTGACAAAATGGGTCCCAGTTCCACTGTAAACCGAGAAGGCTTACTGTGACCGGGTTTTTGATCAGTTTGGGAAGTGCTTGAAACCCCAGGGAACACGGGTATACCTTCCTCTCTGGCACACCCACAGTTTATGTGCAGGTTCTCTTACAGTCAGAATATATTGTGTCACCTGACAGTCTATTCTGAGTGAATGAAGTGTGGGCTATGTACATGTGCCATGGGATTTCCAGAATGTAGTTTTACAGGGATTTCACACAGCAGAACATCCTAAATTGGGTATAGGTTTTGGATTTAAAACTGCTTTAGGCCTTTTTAATTTGCAGTTATACAGAAGTAGTGTTGGAGTCCATAGCCGCTCCAAAGTGTACTGTACATGGTTTGCAGCTAGATATATGTCAGAGTCCTGTGTGGGGCCCAGTCAAAAGGCTGCTTAAGAGCCAGACTAGAACATCACGGCATGATAAGGCACCATTGATGGTTCCCACATTACGTAGGGACCTTAACCCACCCTGGTAACTCTGTCCCAGGAGGGTCCAGGTTCATGGGGATACTAAACTAATCCAACATACCCTAACCCCTCATGCCATCAGTGAGCCCTGCATTAGAAACATCTTTTGCAACCGTAGCTCCTTCTGATGGCAGAAGACTGCTGCACGCTGCATGCAGCAGCTAACCCTCGTGTGCATTGATGTAGCCATTTTCTATCCCCTATCATACACAGCTCCATCAATAATTCTGGACTTTCAAGGAACCATTAACTGGAGGGTCACCTAAAATAATGATGTCTGAGGGGTGATTGTCAAAAGGGGGCCTATAGGTCATTTTTAAACTTAAGGTTCACCCTAATAGCCAGCAATTGGAATGTAAAAAATAAATAAATACATAAAAGGGGCCATCTAAGGAGGTGCTTTTCCCCCTAGAAGGTTTAGTACAGAGAAAGCATTGCAGGATATCAATGCCCCATCAGGAAATTGAGGTGCGTATAGCAAGTGAGGATGGGGCGCAATGTTTAATTGATTTGGGTTCCAAAAAATGATGATGTCCCAGAAGCAAGACAAGTGACTGCGATAACCGTTTTCCAGGTCACTCCATTTATTAAGGAGTTGAAAGATAATGAGAAGCTCAAGCTTTTACACCGACATTCTGGTGCCTCTAAGTGTTTAGAAACAAAGACAAATGTCAATAGCGGATATTCGTGGTATTTTAGAGAAATGTCAGATGTCTATGGGTGCTTTAGATTCATTGTATCCGACCAATGATTCACATTCTCCACCAATATGCAACAAGGACAAGAAAGTCATCTCTACAACCATGAAGTAACTCAGACTATTTTCAAAAAAAATCCTGGTCCAGGAGTGGTCAAGTGGCATTCACTACATTCAAAAGGGTTTAGAACTGGCCGATACATCCGGTATTTCAGAACAAACAGAGCTGTTTGTTTAGTGAACAATAGCAGCAGCGTGTAAGGTGGACATGGTAAAGGGCATGCAAGGAAAGAGGGTGGATCGGCCAACCAATCACAGTGTTCCTTCCAACCCATTATAGAGCCAAAATGCTCTATAAAATTCTGGCAACTATAACATATCAATCATCACTACTATTGCCCCGGTTACATGAAGTGATTATCGAATGAGAAATCGCTAAAGCGTCCGCAATTAAGTGATAACCGCTTTGTGGTGACGGTCACTGCAAACAAATGTTTGCAGGCTGGCTGTCATATAGTTTTGGCTAAAAACAGTCTGTGCATTGCACGAGCGAGCGGTTAACTGTTAAGGAGGTCTTGATTAATCAAGTCCAGCACAGATTGTGTATTTCATGGCCCAGATACAGCCATTTTTAATTCACATTCGAGTAGCTGGATTTTAACCAGTTTCCAGGACTGTACAGGTTTTATTTGAGTATGATATTTTCATACCACATGTAACACAACATGGCCACTTGCCTATTGCTATTCATGTACTCACCAAAAGGCACATTTAAGTCAACTTTTTCTCATTCTATGCTTCAGGCAAGGTGAAGAATGGAAGAGCCCTTGATCTGGTGACATGATGGCTCTTGGGTATAATCAGGGGAGCCCAGGGAGAATTCCCAATGGGCCGGGCAGCTTTGGGGCCAACTGGGCTGGCACCTGACCCAGACTCTGAGCCAGAATTCCTCAGTGCTTCTTCTTTATCACCATTACTTCCCAAATCTCCCCCAATACCTGGCTAATTTTACCCCCTGGCCCACATTTTGCGCCTGCAGTGCTTAGAGAATAAGCATCATGGTTCTGGGGAAGCCCCTGCAAACACAGTATCTGTCCCTAAAATACTAAAAGGTTCAATGCCATCTCTTTTGGCCATTTCCACCCCTGCATCCATGATCTGCCCCTCTAGAAGTCTTCTGTGGATTTACATGGGCCCTGGTCCTTCCACCCCTCCAGGCCCCACTGTGATGCTGTGACAGCAGTTGGTATGGCTCTGCACCTTTGTCCCTTTCAAATCAGACACAACTGGACCACAGTGAACCATTACACCACTTCCTTCCCCACATTCACAGTAGCAGTCACCCAGATAACTCGGCCTCGATCTGGCCACACATAACTATATGCGGTTTAAAAATCCCTCCCAGCTACAGAGAATCATTTGCGTACAGCTTTGGGGGCAACTGTATTCATTTAGCAGGTAAGAAGATTTTTTTTATTGTGAAAATGTATAATCAGTGGCTTAGTGGGGTATACGGTCATTTCATAGATTGTCTAAGATTCTACTTTAGGTTTAGTTCTGTTACACAATCATCTGCCCCCCAGATTCCTCATGTTCTTACCATACGAACTGGCTTCTCCCTCAGGTCATTGGCCTTCACAGGCTCGCCCTGGTAGACAGGAGCAGAGCCCTTGCGTGCCAGGAGCAGCAGCAGGGCGGCATTGTCTCGAGGTGGGGAGTGGTCGTGGGGCAATGCTCTGCGGTAGGTTTTGCAGTAGACATCGGTGGACAGTAGAAGGCTGATGACGGCTGGTTTCACGTGCTCCTGCTCATACTGGTCTGTGTAGCAAGGGGAGACCAGCTCCTCGGGGACCTCTGCAAAGACAAAAGCCAGACACAGGTCAGGAGACAGCATAACGGATGTAGCCTAATGATGAAATTAGGTAATTATTTGGAAGGAAACTCATACAGTAAGCAAATATTACTGGCTATAGCAAGATATACAATATACATAGTATGTACAATCTTACCAAAACCTTGTAGTGTAACTTATTTAAGTTATAAGCTTTGTTTACTCACCAATGTTACATGTACCACTGGTAGTACACAAGATCCCATCAGATGGTAAGTGGTGAAGCTGTAGAGTGAACTGTACCCCATCTCTTACTATCCATCCCGTACCCATGCCTGAGTGCCCCATAAAAACAAATTTGCTTCAAAATAGCTAAGTAAACAATTTTGTACATTATTGTTTAAATGTCCATTAATTGTCTATTTTGTTTATGTTTTTTTTTCTTTTTTTTCATTTTGTAAACATAATTTTAAGTGGTACATGAAATGATGGAACAGTATCAATGGAAAGTAGCACTTTAGATAAAAAAAAAAAAGGTTGGGTCACAACAGTTGGGTTGGGTCTGTCTAGGCATATAAAATAACAAAAACCCATCCTCCTGTGGCCCCTGTTCCATCTCCCAATTAAATAAAACTTACCCACAACACTCTCCATTCATGAGCAACATAAGGGGGTAAACCCCCCCCCCCCCACAGCCCAGCAATAAAAGTTTCTGGAAAACAGATGTGATACCCCTAAAATGTACGCCAGCTATCAGGACAGCCTTGGTGCTGCCACACACGAGCACTAACCTGAGGGCTCCCAGGTGACTGATTAGGTGTTTTATCTGGGAGCCCTGCCACTGATGCTAGGGAAAATATGTCCTGTGCAAATCCCCGAACGGCTACAGGGGGCGCCTAAACGGAGTCCTTCAGGATGGCGAAGGAGCGAGAGAGGCCCCTCCCAGGCCTCAATATTGGGCATGAAAAAATATTAAACCAAAGGAACAAAGAAAAAATTTAAAGGGGACTTTGTAAGGGCCGTCCTGCGGGAATCGTAGAAATACCATTACGGGTAAGTCTAACAGGGATTTTCTCCCATAGGAGAAGATGAGCAAGAAATTAAGATTATAAGGGTTGTATGCCCTCTGTCGGTAATTTCTACCAGGGCTTATTTGTTTGATAATAGGTTTCAACGGTAGTGCTTATGGAAGGTGTGGGGCGTAGACCTAGCAGTAACTCTGCAAAATTCTTCTATGACCGCTTCTGATCTTTCACCCCAGGGAGGTGGAGACTGCTACAAGTGTAGGCCCAGGATCTGGCCTGAATAATATATAGCTATAGTGGCTTTAGAAGCAGATAGTCGCCTATTCCTTTCTAAATAGGAAACAAACAAGTGATCTGTGAAGAAAACTTGGAAGAGGCTTGTTTTAGGCAGAAAAGGGGGATCTAGACTTTAGAAAAACTTAATTCAGGAGTATCGAACAGTAGGGATCTAGAAACAGGACTGTAATCACAAAACATCCTAAGGATGAGATGACTCTCAACTGGAAAGAGAGTGTTAAGATGTTAGTGTTAAATCCTAAAGGGCCCTCAACTTCAGATAAGTCCCGGGCAACCTACAAGCCACCAGGACCTTGTGGGATCTACAAATCTGATAGGGAACAAATTCAGACCCTTGACTAACAAGACCGATAAGTCTGAAGCATGAGTCTTTAAAATATTTATGGCTAGACCTAACTTGAATCCCTTTTGCAGGAATCTGAGAAACGCCAACATTGAATTTCTATTTGTAGTTGTCTTTTTGCTTATCGGAAATCCGTAGGCCAAATTCTGAAAGGCTACTGATGATGGTGATTCAGATATGCCACTTATCGATTTGGTAATCGAAGTGGCTCAGTGAGTAAGCAACTGCTGCTTTTTGTAGTTTGATGATTCCATAATCAATTCTGCTGAACTATGCCCCTGGATGTGGTGAGAGTTAGATGTGCTCCTTCGTCCAAGCACTGGAATCTGTTGCGATACTGGGTAAGTGGTTTCCCAACTTTACTCTTTGGAGACCTTGGAAAAGGGGACAATTATCCCAAATCCGAAATATGTGAGTTTTCATCACAGAAGATGATGCTTCTTGATCTATAAACCTTGACTGGAACCTTCCAATCATTAAAGTGGACCTTCACCCTGAATAAGAGCATATCTTATATGTTTCCCACACCCTCTACATACAGATTGCTCACATTAAAAATCACCCTACCTGCATCTACTGCATGTTATGAGCCTTTAAACATCCAAGATGGCCATCAGGCAGCCTGCAAACAGGAAGTGTCTTCTGACTGTGTCGCTCTGCATTCTGGGATTGCTGTCCTTTCCCTGACCTGATATAGCACTGCAATAACCCACCCCCCTGCACTTTATCCCGCTCTCCTCTCCTCAGTATGTGTGATTCTTCTGAGTCAAGATAACTGGATGATGGTAGAAGGTCCCAGAGGTTTCCTGGAAAGGAAACACAATACTGAGGAATAAGTGGAGGAAGGGGTGGGGCTTTTAAACCCGTCCCAGTTTGTTTCCTCTTTAGTGGGAAGAGCCTCCCTCTCTCTCGCTCCGTGGCTGTCCTGAATCAGGAGATGGCGGCGCCCATATCCTAGAGTCTTGAACAGAGTTGCAGACCGGTGGGGGAAAGAATAATAAGCAAGTGATTAAAAACTTAAAATATATTAATTTTAGATGCTGGGGAATAGTTTTTTTTAAGGGTTTGAGCTTTTCATTAAATCATGCTGAAGGTCCGGTTTAAGCATAGTCTCCTTAACCGAGTTATGAATAGGGAAGATCATAGGGGGAATCAGGAACAAAATAGATATAGAACCCATCATCACCATGATCATCTTAGACTTAGGGGTGCAACGCCTATCCTCAATGCCCATAGAAAGATAAACCATATGCAGGAGATATGGGAATCTGGAGGAAAAAGGAATTTTACTTGTGAAACTGAATCATAACCTGAACAAGGGCCCTCATCCCCCTCAGAAAGGGGGGCATCAGAGACCTCCGACTCCTGCCCTCTCCCGGCTGCAAGTGCCACTCACTTCGCAACCACCCCACCCCTCACCTCGAGAAAAAATCAGAGGGAAGACTTGGGAATACAAACAAAGCACCACCCGCACTTACCACCGAGAGGGAGGATGGTGGCGACTGGACAGCAAAGCCCGCTAGCGTCCGAGTCCTGGGATTACCATGTGCCTGGCCAGCTTCGTGTCCTCGACAGCAAACGTCTGGGGCGCACCCAAGCCCGTGCACCCATCTACCTCTGTAAAACCAGAGGGGAGACCTGGAGACACCAACCAAAGCGCCAACACTGCCAGTGCTGCTGCCGAGAGGGAGTCTCAGGCCTACCGGACCACAACCCTGTTAGCCACTGCAAGAAATCAGGGGCCAACCAGGGTAGGTGATGTAATGCAGGTACACTGCCATGTGGAAGTATAGCCAGGGGGTTGGCGAGCACCTCCCCAGGCACTTCCTGGCATTGAAAAAAAATAAAATGAAAAAATGAAACTGGATGATGGTAGAAGGTCGCAGAGGTTTCCTGGAAAGGAAACACAATACTGAGGAATAAGTGGAGGAAGGGGTGGGGCTTTTAAACCCGTCCCAGTTTGTTTCCTCTTTAGTGGGAAGAGCCTCTCTCTCGCTTGCTCCGTGGCTGTCCTGAATCAGGATGGGAGAAAGTAACAGTGCTCTGTGTAATACATGAAGCAAAAAAGGAGTTTATGGAAGGACGTTAGCTTTTACTCTTAGCCTTGAAACCAGCACGTGCCCACAGCGGTTGAAAAGGCGCTGGGCATAAAAAACAGATGCACCATTGTTTAAAAGGACTTTGTTCTGAAGCTGGTTAAAATATCAAAAAGTAATTTTCATTTTTCCATCTTATCTACCTGTGGAACATTATTGTACCAGGCCGAGGTGCAATACAGGTCTTGTTCCAGAAGCATCATGGTGATCATCAACAGGAGGATAAATATTTTTCCAACTCCTGCCAGAACCCTCGGCCTACCACGGTACTGCCAAAGAGACTGACAGATATGAAGAGGCTGCTGGATAGATATTTGCGTGGCCATTAAATTATCTCTGAGACCGAGGCTATAAACAGAGGAGTCTAAGCTGTTGAGGTAAGGTTGGGGCAGATCATTAGGGAAATGGAGAATGAGATCAGTAGTACAAAGCGGCTTAAACCAGGAGCGTTCCCCACATATATCCGGTAACAATAGAAATAGTTAAACTCAGTGCCAGCATGGTGCTGGTTAATATTGAGGAATTTATAATCTCACCAAGCTTTGTAAAGTATGGAGCAGAAAACTGCTCAACACAGATAATCTGAGTAACTGATTTATAAACCTATTAAATGTGCAAATCAAAGAAATGCAACAAGGAAAATCCTCCACCAGGAACAGTAGGCATTCATGAGAGCAAGACTTATTCTGTTAGGGATGGCTGACACATGTAATCCTGTGATTTTGATCCTAATGAACTACCGAGCAGTAGTTATACTTGGACCTTCGGAGGGTTGTACTCTGTTCCTACCGCTTTCCTTATATAAATGACCATTATATGACCAGGTGTATACATACTATAAATGCAGGAGGGGCCAGGTGCAAGATGCCTCCCCCACCCCTTGGATATATTAGATTTTGAGTCACCCAGGGTTGTTTCCTTCCCCCCACTGCAATTTGTCTTGAGGGGGTGTGTGCAGTGGCTATGTGAGGACAGAGGGGTTTTAAACGGGACAATGCAGCTGGAAAGTAATGCTATTTTACTCTACAATTTGCTGAATTTGTCTCTCTTGGCCACAAGCAGCTTACTCAACCACAAGCAGTCTAAAATGGTGGTGGGCAGGTAATGTGGGGAATGGACCATAGTACTCACAGAATCTGTGGTATGCAATCATTAGATGCCTCTGATCAGCCTTTGAAACCTTAAAAATGCAGATTAATTTTTAAAATGTTTTTTTTCTGTGCCCGATACAGTTGGAACATCAGGGCCCCATTTTACATACCCCTGTTTCCAGTCAGGATGAGAATACAGTATTACAGTACCAACATGCTGATGTGTACCATCTAAAAAGCTGACCCATTCTAGGCTCATCTTGGACCCACAAAGAGAAAAACATTTATGTCATACTTTAAGCCACCTCTACCACTGGTTGGCTCCATGACCTCTAAGGCCTCTCACCACCTTTTTTTGAAGTAAACCATAAACATTCTTTAATGGGTCTAATAGAAGTAGAGAATATTTGGAAACAATTGAGGATCCTTTTTAACTTGTGGCAAAAATAGGAGGGACAGTGGAGCGATTTGGACCTTACTCTTCAAGAAACTGGTTGGGCACTATACTAGAGGCATGTCTGGCCTGGCCAGGTCAACCTTTTTGTAAAGGTAATTATACTTTCTTTCCCTTTACGGTCCTCAAATAAAATGAATCAAGCCTTTTACATGCAGACCTGCAGTACAGTAGAGAGTAGAGTTTCCAGTGCTCTAGCAGTATAGGACGCTCTTTTCCATGAAATGCGAGTATTTACTTAACTGAGCCCCACCATTGCTTTTCATTGTTGTGTGTATGGAGCCCCCTGTTCTGCAGGGCAGCTAAATGGATTACTGCAGGCCAAGTCCAAAAGAAGTCAACAAGCTTGCTCTGAATGATTGAGTTCCCAGGCAGGGGGTCTCTTTAATCAGCCAGGGCATAAAAATAAAGCTGACATAATAGCTGCCTGGGGTGCACAAGGAACTTTAGACCTGAATGAATATAAAAAGAAGGCTGCAGCTTTACCAAACCAGAGAAACCAGTACAACCAGTTACACAACGTTCTGCCACAGATGATTATTACATAGGAACTATGGGACGTCAAAAACTGCTGAGAGGCCCTTATCATCTCGGTCCTTAAAAATAACCATTACTGTAAAGAAAAACAGCATATTGTGCTCACTGGGCTTCTGACATCTACGGTATGCTTTTAAAAAATGCTCTATGGCATTCCCTTGAATACCTTCTAATGGGTCTCCTGGCACACTCTCAAACGTTGTCATTAAACTGATTTTTAAGATCTGTAAAGGAAAACTATCCCTCAACCCTACGCACTTCCTTGGACTAGAGAAGGCTAACTGACCCTATTCTACCCACTTTCTTGGACTAAGGGTCCTTAACTGACCCTTCTCTATCAACTTCTTTGGACTAAGGACAGTCAACTGGCCGAACTCTCCCCCAATTACTCAGACTTCTAACTGACCTTACTGTACCCTCTTTCTTGAACTAAGGACACCTAGAATTGGCTGCCTGAGTAGGTGCTTCTGGAACTGGGGTTATCCTCCTTAACTGTACCCCCTGCCTGAATTACCAGGAACAATTACTTTATTCGTTTCTTAGGCTCTAGAAATTGGTTCCCTGTAATAGCAGCTTGGTTGGAGATCCTGGTCCAAGGAGGCCTTTGCCCCCATCCATTCTTGAGCCTGATGTGTCCAACTATGTTACATACTTCCTGGATACATTTCTTTTGGAACGGCTGTCAGGAAGACTTTTTCAAGAGTAAAGAGCATGCAGGTACTGCTTTGTCAAGCTCCCACTGTTAGAAGCAGGCGTGGCATCAGATCCCACACACTACAGCCCCGATCCCACAGCTGTCTTGACTGAGACCTATCACACATTTGCGCTTCAACCAATGAGAGCATATTAGTGGTCAATGCTCACATAGTGCACCCCCTTCAGCCAATCAACAAGGGAGCCTACCTGCTCATGACTGGAAGCAGGAGCGTTCACAGAGGTCAGCCAATAAGCTTGGTGCATTTTTTATTCCCCAGAAATAGGCTTCATAAAAATAGAAAAGATTATAATCTATATTTGAAAGAAAAAATAAAGGCATATCTGCACTGTTTATACAATGCATTTGATGTGTTTTGTTGAGCAGTATAGCAAAAGGACACAAAAAAAAAAAAAAAAAAAAAAAACGCAGCAGACAGGCAATGCAAGTCCATTTTTTTCCCATATATAGGGAAGTTTGAAAGGTAAGGATCACTAATAGCGAGCTGTTTCGCTACTAAAATGCTACCTCACTCCAGTCATGCCTACTGACTATTCCTCTAGTCACCTATGGGGGGCCCTTCGGAGGGCTTTGGTCCGCTTTTATATTCTAAGAAAAAAAATGTAAAAAGCTGAAAAAAAAAAATGGTACAAGTAGCACATTCAAATCACTTTGAAAAAAAAATTAAACTACACACCCACCCCCATACGTAGGTATCACACCCCTTATGCTCTGAGGCACGAGACCGGCGTCATTTTACATCATGGAAACTGAATGATGAAAATCTCATTTAATCAGCATGAGGATAAACCCGAACCGCAACAATGTCGCAAATTCCTGATAAGTTGTAAATAACAAATGATTGAATCAGCAATAAATATGCGGATGCCATGACAGCACATTCCCTCGAAAAACTGTAACCTTGCTGCATTCTTATACTCATTTTACTGCTACAGTTATTTATTCAGCACGCTAACAAGCTGGGCAGCTAATATAATGGGGCTCCTTGCAACAGTTTGTTTTGCCAGAAATCCTAATACATTATTGTTCTACCAACACCCAGGATTTTGACTATCCTGGGTGTTGGTCCACTTGCGGCGATCGGGGGGGGTTTCACACAGCGGGGCACCCCCGATCGCCGCAAAAACTCACCTCTCCCCGCTCCCACGTGACCTCGTCCGGCCAATGACAGCGCTCAGAGCCGCTCTGGCATGCGCGTCCAAAGCCGCTTGGCTGCATCTCTCGCTTCCCTCTAACAGGGAGAGCGCCTGCGCCGGCCATTCACAAAACGAGGGAAGCGAGAGACGCGGCCGCGTCTCGCGCATGCGCCGTTGGATCGCCGGTAAGGTAAGGATTGTGGGCCTCCTGGGGGGTTCCTCCCCGCGGGACATCCCGATTTCGGATGCCCCGCGGGGAGGGATCTGATCGGTCCGGGAATCTTATAGATTTCCGGGCCGATCCCCCCTGGGTGTTGGTCCACTTTAAGCTCATTCAAGTGGACCTAAAGTCAAAATCTATTTTAAAGGTCCCTTTCAACAATCAACTCAGGGGAATGCACTTCCTGTCAAAGTGGTCCGAAACCCCTGGTGACATGGCTCTTAAACCTAAAAGACTACAGAGCCGCGATACAGCTATATAATTCCAGGCAGATCGATTCCTTTCCCGCTGCGTGAAACCCCCAGGTCGCCCGGTATATTTGCCTTCTCCCCAGTTCAATGGCGCACGTATGAGCAGCGGCCACATCCTCACTATCCACAGGGCGTGGACATGCTCCTTGTTAGAGGGTAGCTGGGATGTGGCTGCCAGTGCGCTCGGCTAGATTCAGCTCCTTCAAGCTCGTATCAACGCAGTCAAGTGCACGAATTGGATGTGAGGCATGCGCCATAGGACCAGGGACAGGCGAGTTGGAGTGGGTGACCTGGGGGTTTCACATACGGGGGCAAGGACCAAAACCTGGGATAGTCATAATCCTGGGTTTTGGTCCACTCTAAACCCCACTGGTTGTCTGTATATTCTCTTTGGGATTCGATGACACAGTGAAAGGTTGGGCACCCCTGGCACTTCTCTAGATCATGCAGCAGCATGCAAAAGGAAATCGCCAGCAGGAGGCCCATGGCAAAAAGTTCCATTCAGAACTCCTTGTTGGGAATATTTCTGCAGGGAGAGGAGTTCTGATTGGACAAGAGTCAGAAGGGGAGTGTGATTCAAGGTGAATAAACAGCCCAAATAAGGATGTCCTTGTGATTCAATCCAAAACCCAAGGAAGTCAAGTGGTTTTGGTCTACTACAAAGATACAAGATTATTCCAAAATGAGGCACTGGTCTCTGTATGGTGGTGGAAAGAAAATGATTCCTTTTGAGATTTCCCAGTTATTGCAAAGCCAGGGATAGTCAAAATAACAAAGTTTTGCTCCTATTTCCTATCACACTGCTGGTTGGTCCTGGAGTCTAAAAGGAAATTATCTACACTTTGGACATCCTGATTTGGGGTGCCACTCTGTGTAAACCCCTCTCCGCTGATCACTGTAATACCTCACCTTTCCAGCAGGCCCACGGCATATTTGTGAGCCGCCATCCTAGCACCTCGTGGCCGATGTGCGTTCCCATGCCCAACCATTCAAAGCGTGACGCAGACCGCAGGGAAATCGGGGCAGCCACTTCTCTTTCTCTATGAAGTGCTCTGTGTTCAAGCAGAGCTGTATGCCATGCATTAAGATTGGACAAAGGCTTGCACATATACCATGGACCGCTGGGATAGTAAGGGGTTTCCTACAGCGTTGCATCCCAAATCGAGATGCCCAAGGGATAAGGACCTACCACCAGGAAAGTAAAAATCCTGGTGATAGCTCAACTTTAATGTGGACCAAAACCTAGGATTTTGACTATCCTGGGATTTGGTCCTTACCCCCGGGGCACCCCGACCAGGAATCTTATAAATTTCCAGGCTGATCGTTGTGGGTTTTGGTCCACTTTGAGTGTGGTGGAGGCCCCTGGGCAGAAAGTCTAGAGGAGGCTCCCTGTAATCAAGTGCTGGAGACCCCCCAAGGGGTGGAGGCAAAAGGGTGGGTTCCCTTGTCCTGTCCCTTCCTGAATCCGACCTTGCTTAGGAGTGTTGTAATCGTAGGTTGCTGGTTAGATGACCAGGTTATGTTCCTGCAGAGCCTTCACCAATGTGTGAACTCACTGCTTGTGTTTGTCTCACTGCCTGGATGGATTAAAGTGGACCAACACCCACCCCGATCAGCTCCCTCCCCGCGGGGCATCCGAAATCGGGATGCCCTGCTGTGTGAAAGCCCCCAGGAAGCCCCTAAAATCTTACCTTATCGGCGACGGATAAGCCACCGCCCCCGCCTCCCGCGCGTCCCTCTAGCAGGGCGCGCACCCGCAAACGGCCGGCGCTGTAAGAGGGATGCGCGAGAGGCGGCGGCGGCTTATCCGTCGCCAATAAGGTAAGATTTTAGGGGCTTTCTGGGGGTGCCCCGCGGAAGTGGACCAACACCCAGGATAGTGAAAATCCTGGGTGTTGGTCCACTTTAAATGTGGAAAACTCCTATGTGTGCGCAGGCATACAACGGCCATCAATGCACACCCCCCCCCCCAAATAAAACATCTGGGAATCATGTGCAGCAGGAGTAGGTTGGTTAGGGTCCTTGACAATTAGGGTCCTACTAGAGTTGCCATAGACGGTTTTGGCCCAGCATTTGGTATAATATATATACATGTATATACACATACATACCAAAGTTCATACCCAGGCAGAAGTCCTACACATAGCACATGTATATGTCAGACTGCCCAGGCCGGTTAGACGGTCAGCTGGGCCCCACGCTCTGGAATTCTGGCCAGAGGTAACAAAGGGGAAATGTGACCTACAAAGCACTCAGACGATTATCCTGTTAATCTTTTTCACCCTTGCTTGGAAATGAAAGAAAAAACACGGTGCAATCATCTATCGGTCAGCACAAAGCATGCGCCGCCCTTTCCTGGTGACCAAGACGCTGAGCCATTATGGTAATCTACATAGCGAGTGTGACATTGCTGCCGGCTCACTCGCTCAGCGTACGGCTATTAATTATTACAAGGCCAGGACTCCTTTAGACTACAAAGAGGGCAGCCTCTACATTATAAATTCTCGTCTATTCAGCAATTTAATGTGAAATTAAAGTAAAAAATGACTTAAGGTCATGTTAATTTAAAAGAGGAACAACAGCCAATCTTTGGAGTCTAAAAAAGTGCAAGGATACCAAATTTCCTCATGTATGCAAAATGGGGACGCTGTGTGTAACTCCCGAGATTGATAAATATATCTGCACAGCTGGCAATCCCATGGTGCATTTGAGTCTAAATGGCTGATGTGGGGTACACAGAGGAGCAGGGGTGCATACACGGTGCACGCTCCATTCAGTTTTCCTAGCCGAACTGAGTCAGCTATGAATGGAGTGCTGTAGCATCACCTGAAGGTGCGTTTCTCCCGGCGATCCAGGGGATTGTACACAGTGGGCCATCCAAAGCCGGAGACCAGCACCTGGGAAAGTGAAAATCCCAGGTGCTGTTCCGCTTAAAGTGGTGCATAGCCGCGGCCCCATCCCCACTATCCCTCTTGCAGGGCGTGTGCCAACGGCAGACATTTGTGAATGTCGCTGTCCACGCATGTATCATGGGCTCATTGCATATTAGATGAATGGGGGTTAGGGGGAGATGCCAACATGTGTGAGAGCAGATTATATTGTGTAGAGGATCTCTACCCTCTTAAAATGTAGCATCCATAGGGGCACAAACTCCTCCCTTCCCCAGAGCAGAGAAACTTACCTATTAGGATACTTTCACACTGGTGCGATTGCATATCACTCACAATTGACAGTGAAATGCTGCCCATAGAGATCTATGGATGTATTCACATACTCGCAGGGGGATTGTGGAGCTATTCTGCTTGCCCTGGTGCAAAAGCCTTTTTGCCACAATGGAATTTGTGATCGCTGTATAGCAAATCGCAATCACAAAAGCAATTGCTGCTAAAACGCTGGTCAATCGCCTGTATACAGGAGCGAGGAGTGTCAGTGGTTATCACTGTTGCTACATCTCGCCCCGGTGTAAAACCAGCCTAAAAGTGGATCTGAATATGACGGGGGACACATGTGGCAGATACATTCTCATCAATCAGTTGGCTTTGGCTCTGCGTGGAACAGGTACATTTTTGGAAGAGGGGTAGTATTGAGAAGACTGGCATTCAAAATGCCAGGGTGTGACTATGTCAGGGACATTAAAATGACCTAACCTACACCCTCACATCATTAACCCCGCATTAGGAAGACACCCACCTTTTCTTAGGTGAGCCCCCTTTCCCACTTATTAATAGAGAATATTCAAATAATAAGCATGATTCAAATACCCCCAAATTACCTCACTGATTTAGGATGCCGAAACGTCTGGTGCCTGTAAGAATCAAGATGGGGCCCAGGTTTATGGATGCACTCTGGTCCAATATAGTATTAAATTATGCCTCTAAATTAGAGGAACAAATTGCATCACTAAGTCAGTCAGTACAAGCTGAAGCATCCGGACCTCAAATTCGATGGGGCCATTTGGTCTCTCCAGACACCCGGCTGTGTGCTCGCCTCTCCCTGCCACCGGCCACCTGACTGGTATTAAACATTTTATGAGCTCGACGCTCACGGGTGGGCACGCACGGGGGATTAGAGAAGGGGCTTCTGACACCACCACTCGGCTGTGACCGTTGCCATGGCAATCAGATAGGCAAACTAGGTCACTGTATAGCCATGTGCGCCCCAGACTGCCCCCTCCTCCTCTAGCCGTCTCAAGTTCAGAGGAGGATTTTAAGAAATTTTCCAGTCACAGATTAACAGAGTTATGCGCAAGATCATATGTGAAGGATGGTCATAGCTTCCCCAGGAAATGATTAAAAACAAGGACACAACTAATAGAGGAGCAAAGCCATTCGTGGCCCTGGCAGGTACCTGCGGCTCTATTACCAGGCATGAAATAGTAATAGAAGCCAAGCGCTAGGCTTCTGTGTACATGCCTCACTTTTTTTAGTTTTCATAGTTTTTACTTAAATTTTTAAAAATTGCATCTAGTGAATAAGCAAAATAGGATTCTTTGCCCACCAGCAGCAGAAAAAAAAAAAGTAATTGTGAATAGAGGGGTCACATTTTCCTTGAATCATGGGATCACATCAGAACCACAGACTATGAGGACGCTTTATAAATAAACGATAATAATTAAGGGAGATGGGCGGTACAAAGTACAGAATGAAAACACAAGAAAGGAATGAAAAAATATTCCCGTTAGTCTTACCGGTAACTGTATTTCTACGAGTCCTTCAGGACGGCCACAGAGAGTGAGCTCCTTCTGCTATAGAGGAAACACAACTGGAACAAGTTTAAAATCTCCACTCCTTCACCCCAGTTCTCAGTATTAAACAAGTACTAATTGGTGGTAAACTGTAGGACCTAATGTATAGGGGGGTTATAAGGGCCATCCTGAAGTGCTCTTAGAAATACAGTTACCAGTAAGACAAGGATTTTCTCCCTTCGTCTTGCAGAACAGCCACGGAGAGGATAAGCAAGAGGTGGGAAAACGAAGGCCTGGTCCGTTTGTGGAAGGTGTGGGGGAATGACTATGAGGCAGCCTTGCAAATTTCCTCAATTGAAGCCCCTGACTTCTCCGGCCATGATGCGGAGACTGCTCTAGTAGAGTGGGTTCTGATGTAAGGTGGGATGGTATCCATAGATGTACAAGCTAGTGAGATTGCCTGTCTACTAATCCTTTTGGCTAGGGAAGCTTTAGATGCTGTCGGATTGGCTATCTCAAAAGTGCCACTGTGACAGGGGTGCAGCGACTAGCCACATCCCCAGCAAGCCGTTTGCACATGCGCACTCCCATCCCCAGCCATTCAAAAAGGATAGGAGCAGGAGTGTGCAGAACTTCATGGGAGCTCGGGATGCGGCTGCCAGAGGAATCATGCTGTGGGACCAGTCGGGATCAGATAAGATCACCGGTGCCTGGGGGGGGGGGGGGGGGTTCACACAGCGGGGTGTCAAGTGCAGGATGCCCAGAGGGCAGGCTGGCAATCGGGCCTGGAATCTTTCAGATTCCAGGGCCCGGCCACGCAGCTTTTGACCCGCTTAAATTTCATCAGTTTACATTGGTGAAACTGGGCTCCATGGTTGGCCAGCTGGATCCCCAGCTGGGCTAGCAGGGAGGGTAAGTATGGGAGCATCAGCATTTGGGATGCCTCCCTGCAATGCATCCAAACACCCATTTTCTCTAAGCCACCATGATCAGAATTTGGCTGTGCAGCTCCCCAGCCATGGAAATAACCAAGTCCTTTGCTCAGTGTATATTTATTTTGTAGTCGAAAACATTAATTTGATTTGAATTAACCTACAATATTATAGAAGGCTTTGGTTTTTCCTGTGTAAAGATTGTTTAGGGATTCCTAGCTCTCTGTACAATTTTACACTAAAATGCACATAATTCTTTCTATGATTTATAAAAAAAAAGTCAGTTAATAAATGATGTGGCACTGGAAAGGCGCGAAGCAGGCAGACGGGTAAAAAGAAAAGGTGTGAAATGAGAAAATGACTGTGTTCATTCTCCATGGAATGTGTCAGGTATAGGATGGTCCCAAGCCCCAGAAGTTACTGGAAATAGGTTTTCCTTTTGTTTATTCTGATAAAAATGGGGGGCAGGGAATCCAGATTTGTCAGGATTAGATTAGGTACATAAGTAAGATAAAACACAACACTTATAGCTGACCTAATCTCTCCCCTGTAACTTTTTGCCACTGAGGGTTCTGGTTAGGTAATGGTTTCTGTTGGATCTTCATCTGACAGGGGAACCAGCAATGTATGCATAGTAGTGTGGCAGACGAAACTTCGGCCAATAGGGTATGTTCACCATTCCTCCCCCCCCCCCCCCCCCCCCGTTGGATGCAGATTAACAGATGGAGTCAGGGGCCCATTTCTATTTTTTGCCACTGAGTACAAAAGGGCCTTCTTCATTCACTCACTTAGGAGGAGTCAATGGACCATCAGGTTATAGAAGCATAACATTAAAGTGAACCAAACCCCTAGAAGCAGCTTTCCCTCCTCCGTGTGAAACCCCAGGATCACCCGAAAAACTCACCATTTCTGCTCGGCTTCCCCTTAGCTGAGGAGCACTTCAGTGGCCAGCTATTAAGATGGGAGGGCACATCTCCGTCTAGAGAAAAGCTGGAGATGCAGCCAGCAGCAGATCAACTATCTTGCCAGATGAGTGTGGCTACAGCAACGAATTTTTTTTTATTTTTTTTTATTTTTTTAACTGAGCTGTCGCCAAGTCCAAAACATTTCCCCAGGTACTCATGTGGTGGTGGTTGGGCTACATGGAGGAGGGGGGGTTAGAGGGAGTTGGTCTGCTTTACACCAACTTTATGTTCCCATCCTATTTTAAAAATCAACAAAATTGCATTTGGATGGATTATGTCAAAGATGCGCAACCTCTACACTTTACACTGTGTTCAGTTTTGGGTGCCCTATTCTTTTGTCACCAGCAGGGCAACACAGATCTGGAAACTCTGAGGGCATTCAGAATTGGGATGCCCTGCTGATTACATAAGAACACCTGAAATTGCGTGGAATCCTCCCCTTTCTTTGGCAGGAGTCACAAGTCTTTGTCAGCAACCTATAGTGTTATTTTGCCGTATTTCAATATGATTGTTTAATGATGGGGCATTCCTATTAAAAGGATGCTCCTAGGAGGGGGGTAAGAGTAAGCTGATTTTTTTTTTTTTACTGTAGATCCACTTCCAAATTCTGTAGGCCCCAAGCTGTTGCTCCCTTAAATGGCGGTGCTAGAACTGATGACATTGCAGTAGAGAAGCTATTTCATTCTGTGTTTTGAAATTCAGAAATGTCTGATGGAGAGTAGGCGGCCGTTACTGTAAAAACTGTCCACCTCTGCAAGGATAAATCCAGGAGACAGGAATGGGTACAAATATGGTTACAGTAATACCCCACATGATGCATTCATTACACTTACAAAGCTGGTGATTGAAGTATTGAGATTTAGAAATACAGGTATCTAACCCTAAAATCAGCTAATCTTTTCCAAGACTGCTTGATAACAGGTATGTGCATTGACGAGCTTAGGCTAAATACACCCTAAAACTGAAGAGACAAGGAAGACAAAAGGAAAAAAAAACAAATATCCTCCTCCGCATCATGACTGGCTCCAAATGTGCTCTCGAAATGTCAGATTTTATGATAGGTGTGAGGACAGTGGCAGGCACACCTACAGGAGGTAGCGCAGAATCTGTAATTACCGAGGAGTCAGACGCTGGACAGGAACTGGCCTTCCCTTTTACAGAGAAGCACGACAAGGCCACAGCCTGATACAATATTTATTTTGTACTGCAAGGGCAATTTCTTTGCCTAGTACCTTTGAATAATTAGACCATCTTTTAGCTTAAGGCCTAACATGGTCCCCTCAGTTTAGATTACCGGTACTTTCCCCAATCCAATCAGTTTTGCTTTTTTCATTTAGAAGATTGTTTCAGCCATTTTTTTAAAAAGGAATATATCCGTCACTAAGTCCTGCATTAGAGCCGAGACCCTCCAGAAAGAAGGGTGAATTTTAAACTAGAGGCACGATATAGGAGTGAGGCCTTCATGATCCTGCAGCTAATAGCCAAGCTATAGGTCTCAAGGAAAAGCAATGTGCATTTGTAAAGAGAATTGCATTACCACTGGTGTGGTCACGTGTAAGGAGACGTAGTGGCTTTGCAATACTGCACATTTTCACCTTGTAAAAGAGGTAGCTTCTTTTCATGTATGTTCTAAAGACAGCTGAAGTGGACCAGTCCCTTTTACATTATGGGAGGCCAAATCTACCCCAGTCATGTAGTAAGCATACAGACCTTCTCTCTGCCCCAAATTCTGCATTACTGAAATCCGCTTCTGGTGTGGGAGCTACAGTTGGTGACCAGCCAAAACAGCAAAGTCCGACCAGAGGTAATAATAGTGGGCAAACGGCAGGGGTTCACAGAGAGGGGCATCTCAGTGACTTACCTGTGAAGTCTTTAGGAATCGAGAGCCGGGTTACATGAATGGGTTTTGATCCTGTAGTGGACCAAAACCCAGGATTTTGACTATCCTGGGTTTTGGTCCTTGTCTACGGGGCATTAGCCTACGTCTAAGGCAAGCGCATCTGACCGCTACCCTCTAACAGGGAGTGCGCCCGCGCCAGCCATTTACAAATGCACCTTGCTAGAGGGATAGCGGGGATGCAGCTGCAGCTCGCGCATGTGCCGTTGGACTGGAAAAGAAGGCGAGTTTATGGGCAACCTGGGGGTTTCACACAGTGGGGCACCCCCGATCGGGGTGCCCAGGGAGGAGGAAATCAATCTATAAGATTCACGGGCCAATCTCCGTGGGTTTTGGTCCACTTTAAAGAGGAGGTTATATCACAAAAGACACATCCTCTACCCCCCCCCCCCCCCCCAAAGTCATGGGGGCATACCAAATCGGGAAGCTCCACTGAATCTACCCCTGCTGCCCATCCGGCACCAGGCTCGCCTATACTTACACATCTGTGTTACATCAATTCCTCAGCCATTCATTGACTTTCCTTAACAAATCACCGATACGGGCTGCGTACGATCGTGACAGATTGGCAGCTAACATGGAAGCAGTGATTGGGGGGGCAGTCTTGGGCTTGTGACACCCAAAAATGCCCCAAATAGGGATGACCCCATGCTGAGGTGTTAGATGAAATGAAGTCTTTTAGGGCTCCCTTGTTAAGATGTTTTATGTCACAGTCAACTGGGTCTCACTGTGCTGGAGCTGGAATATGGTTACAGGCACTAATAAGACTTGTGCAATATTACTGGGGACAGACTCTGCTGCACTACCGGAGCTCTGTGCTGCCAGCCTTTCTATACCTGCAGCAGAGCCGGTTGAAATATGATAACTGCTGGTGTTGTACTGTTTACGGAAAAATCGCAGAGTATCATTAATTCCTATCTGATGACCTATATTACTAATTTCATTACATTATGTGATTTTCTTTTTGCCTACTTCTTAATTTATGCACTTGACCGAGACTCATTAATAATTAGTGAATCCTGATCGCCTCCAGTATATCTATTCCCAATGCTGAAAAAATGATACTCATACACAATCGTTGCAGAACAGTTAGTATATAGATAGTAAATGCCTATATCTGCAAAAAAACACAGTTTTAACTAGTAATTCTGGAATGGGCTAGAAGCAAAGTATATGTCCACGTAATCCTAAAAACATAAATGACCACTGGCAGACATGTAAGAATACTGTAGGTGTACCATGATTTTTTGACAGCCAACACATGGATCAGCCGTAGCATCATAAAGCAGTTCCACCATCGTTGGGACACTACATACCAGGGAGAATGTCTTGAACAATTTCTGATCATTACGTTCAAAAGCTGAAAAATGACAGTGTTTTATCTATTGTAGCAAACCAAATAGCTTGTATGAAAACACTGTGTGGGTATGTGTACTGTAGATCAAGCAGAAATAATTACCAGCAGCTCAATAGCCCACAGTTACTAACTGACCACCCAGTCTATTCACTAGGGACCAGATAGTCTGCGGAGCCTGACCCTCAGCTAGATAGGATTCTTGCTGCCATGTCTGGATCATGGTTTACTTAACTAGAGCTTCCCAAAGCCTTGAAGCAAGCACTGGGGACACAGTCTAGGCAAGCAGTGGCATAACAATGTGATGGGGCCCTGGTGGGAACATTAAATGGGTCCTCATGGGCTCATACAGTAAACTTTTTTCTGTCTTAACTAAATTGGATGCAACCAGACATCACAGCTAAGAATAGTACGTACTCTGTAAATGATGCGCCAACCTGATAAATAGGGCAGAGGAGCGGAGAATCATGGGGACCCCTCTGATCTTGGGAACACAGTTTGGTGGCACCCCCTATAGTTACACCCCTAAAGGCAAGTACACATATACACACTAGTCAAAGTTAATGTAAACCCCCTAATTACACCAACATTTTTGAGTCAAAGATGCCTTCAGAGAAAGGTCATCCAAGGTTGTTACATAAGAGACATCAGAGAACACCAGGGTCAAGCTGGTTATTCTTCTTTTGGACAGAGTCAAACTGGGTAAAGGGTCCACGTTGCAGACTTTTGTGTGAGGTGCCTGGGTTTATTGGAGGTGGGGAGCATGCACATTCAGCCATCTTAGGAGTGACCAGCAGGGAGTTTAGAACCCCCTACTGAGACCACCATTATAATGTACATGGGAATGTACCCTTTTCAGTGCCACTGTGATCAAGTGACCAGCTTCTTTTGTGTTACAGACCACCAGTACAAAGCCCAATACCTTATTATGAGGCCAAGTTGCAAACTTGTAACACAGCTCCACAAAACAGCATTTAGCCTTTTGAATGGAGCTCAGTTATTCATGGAGATTGGTGCAGAAACCAGAGAAGTGCTGGCAGCCCGTCTCTGCTTAATTGTTCGTTGGCAATAGATCTGAAATACCTAACCAACCAATTAAGTAAGAGGTGCACAGAATTGATTAGTTGATTTACATGGCCTGTTTTTTTTTACCAATGGAAGAAATCGGGTCACTGGCCACTCTCTGTGGTGTGATCACCTCGAGTATAATTACAGACATCCAAAATTGTTCACATGGTGGCCCCAGTACAAAAATGTAAAGATGGCTTTAATGAGTTAGACTGGAAGTAGTGAAGAATGCTGGAAGGTTGGTCTAATAATAACGCCAGAATCCAAGTGCTCTGAAAATGATACATTGAATCTTACTGGAAGTGGGGGAGAATGCTGGAAATCACAACATTTTCTTTACGATAGCCCATTCTGTGTCTTCCTATGTCTTCCTATAGACAACAGCCAGTCCTGAGAAAAGGGTATGCCAAGGCACACCCTCATTTCAAAGCCACCTTCAGTAACAGCATGGTGATGACTGTATTGTCATGTTTAAATATAGTCCGAGTTCTAGTCCTGCCTCATACATAAGTTGTTGACCCTGATGCATGTTTGACCACGTCCCACTGCAATGCTGACCTCATTCAGTCTCAAACCTAGCTTTTAGCCTTAAGCCACATCTTGTGGGATCCTTGTTGCTCACCCTGTGCCACAGCTGACTACACTGATCCTTGTTGCCAACAGCCCCAACGACCAGGTTTCCCAAATTTGGATGCCAACTCTGTATCACATATATAGTTAAAGCGGTCCTTCACTCTGAATAAGAGTCTATCTTATATGTTTCCCACACCCTGTACATACAGATTGGCCACATTAAAAATCATCCTACCTGCATCTACTGCATGTTATGAGCCTTTAAACATCCAAGATGGAGGCTTATGGAAGCCGCCATCTTATCAGGCAGCCTGCAAACAGGAAGTGCCTCCTGACTGTGCCGCTCTGCATTCTGGAACTGCTGACTGAGCAAAGCACAGCTATAACCCGCCCCCCTTTACCTTATCCCCCTCTCCTCTCCTCAGTAAGTGTGATGCTTCTGAGTCAAGATGGCGGCGCCCGTATCCTAAATTCCTGAACAGAGTTGCAGCCCAGTGGGGGAAAGAATAATAAGTTAGTGACTACAAACGTCAAATATATTAATTTTAGATGCTGGGGAACAGTTTTTTAAGAGTTTGGTCTTTTCATTAAATCACGCTGAAGGTCCGTTTTAATACGGTTGGGGAAAAAAAAAGACATACGTCTATCAAGTATCGGACTACAATTAAACGGATCTACATTGCTGAACCTGAGCCACAGCTGACATGACCCTCTCAAGTCTTCTTCTGACCATTGCCTGCTATCCTAGCTCAATCCTTTTGGACACCTTTGGGGTCAGCTCCAGCCACATTATTCTGGCCAGCATGCTGCAGGCTTACTAAATTACAGCATCAGGATTATGATATGCATATCTATGGATATAGAATAATCCCTGGGTAGCCCAACATGCCACAATCTCCATTATTCATACAGCTCTACAATTTACCTTATTCTTTGTTCGAGCACAATGTTGTGAACACATTACCGTTCTTATTGGCAAGTATAGACAAAAATAGTGTAAAACTATTTACTGCACAAAGCACACAGGTGTTCTACAGACTGGGAGGATTCCAGATGCTCAGCATTTAAACCCTTTGGATGAGAGACAATAAAAACACCCCGCGAGAGGCTAATAAAATGTAATTATCAGGAACATTAATCTGGATGATGACCGGGCTTGTAGGTAGCCAGGGAGAGAATCTTTAACCTAAAAAAAAACAAAAAAAAAAACAGGGGTTTGTATTGTGACCAACCAAACCACTGATGTTTATCGAAACAAAATGGAAAATGAAGTCATACTGGCAAACAAGGACCATAAAGTGAAACCACACATATACCCACAGAAGTTTGATGGTTTAACTATACAGGTCAGAAGATCGTGCTGACATAATGTGAGCAAATAAAAGGCTCTGACCGCAGTGACAGTCACCTCAGAGCAACAGGTCCTCGCAGGGAATGCTGGGCTACCGTTTCTGGGAATACAAAGTTCACAGTCACACAGACAGACTTGGAAGGGACGGCTGTTTTGGGTGTTGGATGTAAAGAATATGTAAGAGGCAGGCTAAATATATTCTGATGCTCCTACTCAGGATTATCGCAGGTACAGAAGCAGTTAAATCACAATCAGCCCAAACCTGAGTGCCCTATCGGTAGTACCAGCATATGCATTGGTCAACAGATGTCATTGTCTGGCACAGCTGATTAATTCATAGGTACGACATACACTGCGATTACTGGTGCCACATCCCCGGCTTCCCTTTCTGAGTGGCTGGATGCAGGAGCGATCATGCGCCTGAACAGCGTGCCAGGATGTGACCAGCCAGCTTTACCTCGTCTTGATGGCACCTTTGACAGATCCAATCAGCGATATCAAAAGTGCCGCAGGGCATGGCTTCGGGGGTGGAAAAAAAGTTTTAATTTGAAAACCGGGCAAAAACAGAGCCAACAGCAGCGTCTGAGGTACTGGGGCAGGGGGTAGAAAAATGTGTTTTGCTCTGCTCTAAGCATTCCTGTAGGCCTGCACATGCCATGCGGCACACAGTTGTCTGTCATACACAAACCCATAGCCTGGTTGAGTTATCTTGCCACATTTCTGGCCTTACTAGCGGGCCTCCATCTGATGGGCATACAAAGAACAGCTACCAGGGTTACTACGGGTGTTTAGACTAGGGGGGTCTTCCTTAATGTTTAAGGATGTGGATAAACTTAAAAAGGTAAAGTCCACTTTGGATGGCATGTTTTTAAAAGTTTATTTTCTGGAACAAAATTATGTACTCAAGATGCTGAGCTTATCTAGCATGTTTTATTATTTCCTAGGTTAGCAGCAGAATAGAGGTAGTGAAAATGCCTCTATAAGACACACATTTGCTATTAGCAATTGTACACAAAGATCTACAAGAGAGAAGCGAGTCCTGTACAAACAAAACGCTGATGCTATGGTCGCAGCTGAGGAGAGGGAGCTCACTCAACAGAGTTCTATCATCGTAGCAGTGTTTTATGATATCTTCCAGGAGATGGAAGTAACCCAGCAGCAATATGTCTAAATCTTTTTGTTTTATACATTCAGTAAAAACAGACTATAAATGATGTAACACCTAAACATGTCTCCAGATTCTCTGTTCCACACTACGTCATTAATTAAGAAAATACAGCCATTTTATTTACGACAATCTAACCTTTCATTAAAGCATCTGTTCAGTATAATTACACGCATTCCCACCACTAACTAAGATGAAAAACCGCAAGAACTTGTCCAAATATTTATTGTTTGCACCCGCCCCAATGTGTTTTTTTATCGCAAGTTCGCACAAGAGATGTGGCAGAGGAACACAATGCGATGCTTAGAGAGATAATGTCATGCTGGGGACGCATTGTGTTGCGTAAGGATGCTAAACATCATGACAATGTTTCTAATCTCACTCAATGGAACTTCTTTATCAACATGACGAACGGGAACTGCCCTAAATTCCACTTGGCCTTTCACAGGACTATTGTGGTGCATCCATAGCAAATAGTTATATAAAATAGGAGCTTCAAAATGTTGGTAGGTGGGTAGGTCTTCTATTATGGTTCTGGGCCTCAGGAAATGCCTGCAGACACTTGTGTAACATGCGGGTTCCCATGAAAGAGGTCTACAATTCAGGAGCCAGTTCTGGGCGATATCCATAGGAAAATATTGGTTTGGCCTAAGCTAGAGACAAATTGCAGCTCCATCCTTCCAACCCCCACCACCGCCCCCACTCCCAATTCTGTTTGTAAAGTTTTCACAGAGTCACTGCAATACAGCCAATAAATGCCACATAATTTGAGTAGAAGCTCTAGGATCACTGAGACAGCATTGTCTGCCTGGCACTGGATCAACCCCTGCACTAGTACCATTCAAACAATGTAATCTGGTCTGCAGTGGCTGATAGCAAGGGCTACCAGGAAATAAGGTTGGGGTCAACCTGGGATGATGTTCTGTAATAATGGACAGTGATGACAGTAGCTGTGAGCAATAGTCCATACAGCTTGGCACAAGATGCAGTACTAGGACGTGGTCAGGCATGGCATGGGGCAGCAACAGCAAGGCATGCTGTCTGGCAGATACCAGGAAACATCCAACACCCTCAACTGTTTCACCAGCAGACTGCCTGTGG
Organism: Gastrophryne carolinensis; assembly: GCA_027917425.1. Classification (NCBI taxonomy): domain Eukaryota; kingdom Metazoa; phylum Chordata; class Amphibia; order Anura; family Microhylidae; genus Gastrophryne; species Gastrophryne carolinensis. The sequence continues at coordinate 396,623,301 of CM051238.1, read as the reverse complement.
CCAAGAAATTAATGCGCTGACACACCTGCACCAGTGGCAGTGCCTGTTGTTGCCCCCCCAGCCTATAACATAGATAGTGGAGGTCTAAATTTGCTCCCCTGTAGCCATGGTAAAGTCTGGCAATATACATATTTTGACAGCAAGCTGGTTAATGAGACAATATAATGGTTCAAAAGAAACAAAGGAGGGGTGGCAGCCGCTCAGACCATTTTAGAGCTAACCTGGGAGGTGCACATTAGCAGGGCAATTAGGATACAAATGTCTTAAAGAAGCAACAGCACTCAACCCTGTTCGCTTGCAGACCAGCCTACAATCTGTCTCTAAACTTGGTTAAAAATACAATTCTGTGAAACTCACCTGTAGAATTGTTTTTGAGTATATCCAGTCCAGGTCGTCCCAAAGTGATGACATGTGGGTATTCCGCCCCCAGGGGGCGCTCGACTGCAAGATCAAAAGCTGTCGCTCCTCCCGGCCCCCTATAAAAGCAGGTGTCTCACTATGATTTCCCAGTGGTTAAAAAGCAGTAACAACAAGAGACAGGCCGGGAGGCCACTTCACATAGCTTCAGCATGTACTCTCTCCAACAAAAACCTTAAGGACAACAGGCCAAGATAAAAATGGTAATCACCATAACAGGCAAACAAGAGATAAAGAAAACAAGGGCGGGGTGGGACGACCTGGACTGGATATACTCAAAAACAATTCTACAGGTGAGTTTCACAGAATTGTATTTTTCCCTATATCTAGTCCAGGTCGTCCCAAAGTGATGACATGTGGGACATCCAAAAGCAGTGTCCATTAGGATGGGATCCCCAGTGTGGAACAGCATGTAGTTCATTTCACTACCGCCTGAAGTACCTTTCAGCCAAAGACAGCATCAGCTGAGGCCCTAACATCAACCTTGTAAAACTTGGTAAAGGTATGAACTGAAGACCAAGTGGCGGCCTTACGAACCTGTTCAACAGATGACTGGTCCTGGAAAGCCCAGGAGGCACCAATAGTTCTAGTAGAATGAGCTGTAATACAAAAAGAGGGGTCTTTCCCCTTGGGGAATATGCTTGTACCACCGCCTGTCTGATCCAGTTACTGAGAGTGGACTTGGCTGGTGGAAAACCTTTCCTAGAGCCCTCTGTTGGGACAAAGAGCAAATCCGATTTTCTGAAGGATTCAGTCGCAACCAGGTAATACTTAATGGCTCTGACCACATCCAAGGCATGGAGGGTGCTTTCCTTAGAATTAGTCGGTACTGGACACAAGGAAGGCAAGACAACTTCCTCATTAAGGTGAAAGAGAGAAACGGCCTTAGGCAAAAAATCAGGTTTAAAGCGAAAAAACACCTTATCCTTATGTCGCTCAAAGTAGGGAGGCTTCATACAAAGCGGTGCCAGCTCCGACACGCGACGCACCGAGGTGATCGCTAGCAAAAAGACCACTTTCAGAGTCAAAATAGACAATGCAGCATCACACAATGGCTCGAAGGAAGGACCCTGAAGAGCAGAAAGTACCAAATTCAAGTCCCACACCGGTATTACTGACCTACGGGGTGGACGTACATGGGTGACTCCCTGGAAAAAAAGTCTTGATCAACCTATGATTGGCAATGGATCTATGGAAAAAGATGGCTAAGGCCGAGACCTGGCCCTTGAGGGTGCTCAGCTGAAGACCCAAGTCTAAGCCGTGTTGTAAAAACTCCAGAATCCTAGAAATAGAGAAAGTGCCGCAAGGGAGACTCTTGGACTCGCACCAAGCAATGTAGGTGTGCCAAACTCTGTAATATATCATGGAGGAAGACTTCTTCTGTGCCTGAATCATGGTATGCACAACTGTAGCCGATAGACCCTTTTCCATCAGGATTGAGGTCTCAATAGCCAGGCTGTCAAAGCCAGCGTCTGTAAATTGGGGTGCTGCAGCGACCCCTGTGTGAGAAGCCCTGGGTCGTTGGGCATGATGTAGCGATCTACTGACATCTGAACAATGTCGACAAACCAACTCCTTCTCGGCCAGCTAGGAGCTACCAGGATGGTTGGTACCCCTTCCTGGGCTATCTTGCACAGCACTCGGCCCAGGAGTGGAAACGGAGGGAATGCATAAGGGAGCCGGAACTCCGTCCAAGGACTTGCCAGAGCGTCTGTGGCCATGGCCAGAGGATCTCTTGACAGGGAGACGAACCTTGGGAGCTTGTGATTGTGTCTGGATGCAAACAGGTCCAAGTCCGGCCTTGACCCTGTTCCTGACGAGGAACAGGACAATCACACCTAACTGCAGGAGGTGTTGCACGGCCATTCTCAGGCCCTGTGCCTTCAATGGGTTCTGGGATATCCGAGTCTGAAGAAATCTTGAGGGCGGCCTGACTGCCAGCTCTATTTTGTAACCGGAGGACACCACCTCCTGAATCCACCGATCCGAGACACGCTGTCTCCAGATATGAGCAAATAGCAGAAGACTCATGCCTGAGGAGACTTGGCAGGGGGCTTGGACTTGGTTCCCCAAGCGGGATTTGGTCGGCCGCGGGACCTACCTCTTCCCCAGGTTTTTTCCTCCCCCACAGATCCTGGGATCTCTGCGGCCACCTGAAAATGAAGAGCCTCTTCCTCCTCGAAATGAGCGATAGGCAGATGAGCTCCGAAAGGGCTGCGAAGGCTTCTGTCGCTGAGGGAGTCTACCATCCTTGACCAGGAGGTCCAGGCGCTCCCCGAACAACCTGTGCCCCACGAAGGGGATACCAGTGAGACTTTTTGGCCGCGCCATCAGCCGACCATTGCCGCAACAAGAGCGAGCAGTGAAGCGCAACAAGCAGGGCCGAAATCCTGGCACCAAGCCGGACACCATCGTCCGTGGCAGAAACAACAAAGGCAATGAAATCCACGCAAGCCTTGAGGTCCTTATACTCCTCCGCCCGCTTGCGAGACTAAGCGTTATCCACGAGACGTCTCACCTTCTTTCTGATGGCTAGGGAGACAATAGCCGCGGTACACACAGGGCGAAACAAAGCACCAGCAAAGGTGAAGGCATGACAGACCAGCTGATCCATGCGCTTGTCAGCTGGATCACGTAAGGAAGCGGTATCGGGTGAAGGCATAACAGTAGTGTTGGACAACACGGTGGAATACACCTCGGGAGGACGAGACCATAGCCGGACCAGCTCCTCAGGGAAGGGATACCGCCTGTCCAGGCCCTTAGGCACCAACAGTAGCTTGTTAGGCCTTTCCCATTCCCTGAAAATCATATTAGAAAAATGGGCCTGCTCTGGAAAGACTCGCCTCTGTCTTTCAGGCTGAAACAAATCACCCTGCTTCCTCCTAGACGCTCTTGGAGGGACAATGTGTAAAGTCTCAAAAACTGAAGCAAGCAATTTCTCTGTATCATCAGGGAGCCACGCATCCTCATCCGAGGCGGAACCAGACACACTGTCATTGCCAACAGAATAATCCACAGTGGAACGGGAATCATCTGGCAACTCACCTTCCTCCACAGAGCCCAGACCTTTAAAAAGATTATCATCATTGTCCGAGTAAACGGGCTCGATGTGCCGTCTCTTACACGAGGCCTTCTTATGCGCCGTTCGCGAGATCTGTCTCTCGAGACTGGCCACCCGGTAAGCCAAATCAACATGGGACCCCCGGCTGGCTTCTCCCTCACTGGGGGTTAAGTGCAGCAGCAGGGGTTCTGGAGAGGCCGCAGGCAATGAAGGGCTAGGGGCAGGTAAGCCCGCCCGATCATGGTCCAAAATGACGCTCCTGGTGCAAGAGGTACAAACAGTGCTGAATCCACCCAGCTGGCTTGCACTGCACAAGGGGCAGAGCTTCATCGTCCCAGAAGGGGCCCCTAGCTCACTATCCCCAGATGCCTCCATTATGGTGATTAGAAAAAGATTAGTATGCAGGTTACAAGGCACTGACGGCCCTCTTATATAGTCCCTCTTATGTGATCCCTTTTAATAAAAGGAAGAGGGGGGGCGGGGGACCAGGAGGAACCACAACTCTCAATCAATCAATGGGCGCACCTAAAAGCCACAAGCAAAAAGTGGCCATCAGTATCCCACAGCACATGCGCATACTTAATAAAAACAATGATAATAGCAAGAGGGACTCCGACAGAGCCAACAGCAAACCGGAGGGGCCCCGGAAAGAGAAGGCCTGCCCCAATATGGAGGACAATCCTCAAATGCCACGGGGCAGCCCACAGCGGGGCCCCCGTATCAAGACCGAGCGCCGCGCGCACGCACCCAGCTGCCTGTCAGGCAGAAGTGGCGGCTTTACAACCGCTGAGCGGCATCCCCCCCCCCACAGCGTATCAGCCTCAAGATGGAGGGGAGAGGGGAGCAGGAGTCATACTCGAGGGAGCGAGGGAGGCAAGTATAAAAGTGCGCAAGAGTAACAGTAAGGCGACTGTCACGCTACACAGCAATAAAGCTTGTGGGACAGAGAGGGTATGAAGCCAGTAGGCAATAAGTGGTCCCCCCCCCCCTATAGGCTCACCATCAGCCTATGGCCAGCTACCCTTTAATCAGGGTCTGCGGCCCAGAGCCTAGCTCTGCCAAAACGCCTGACCCCGGCATTCTCCCTACCATCACAGTCCCGATCAGCCGTGGCTGGGAGGCAATGGTGGGTCCACGGGATCAGTGGTAACAGGGTTAGCAGCGGCCGACGGGCTAGAAGGCCCCGCTCAGCTTCCAAAATCCAGGAGAGAGTATCCAACGATTTTCAGCAGCCAGACTGCAAGATGAACACTGGGAAATCATAGTGAGACACCTGCTTTTATAGGGGGCTGAGAGGAACGACAGCTATCTTGCAGTCGAGTGCCCCCTGGGGGCAGACTACCCACATGTCATCACTTTGGGACGACCTGGACTGGATATAGGGAAAAACAGAGGGCAGACACATCTGCAGAAGTATGCTTAAGCTGCACCCACAGAGGCACCTTGGAGCTGGTGGTGCAGCTTAAGCATACTATAACACCATACCACCTATACCTCTATATTTTTCATTTTAATTACTGCAAATTGTGTACTCCCCCAGAGACACAAAATACTGCTCCAAAATGCTGGAAGGAGAATTTTTTTATTCGGCTGAAAAAAGTCTAAGGTGACCTCTGTCTATACTGTACACAATGTAACACAATTCTAGTACACCAGAAGCACATTATTCTCACCCAAACTGGCTGACAACACCGGAACAAAAGGAACTCCACTTTAGTTAACATCTCACAATCACAACTACATGGATGAAGTTCAAGGATCCAGCTGTTTCCAAACCAAATTTCCCATCATCACTGACCGATTCAACTGATTGCACTAGGCCCATGCTTGCCGTTCCCAATCCTTTTCCTTCTCGTCTTTCCTGCGCTCAGCAAGCTAGTTGAATGTGTTCCAGCTCATTGTATACACACACAACATAAGCAGCACGGGACAGAACCAGCCACATGTTTGTTCTCTAAACTCCTCTTAGCACTCCCATGGGATTCTGGGAATCTACAACAAGCCCAAGTTACACACATGCATCACCACCTTTCCTGAACTCTAATTCCCAACAATGGGTTGTCAAACCCTTTATAAAGTTTTCACATAGACAAAGTGGAAGACTATCTTAATTATAGTAAAAATTATAATATAAACAAAATGTAGCACATACTTCTGGTGACAAATGACATCACATTTTGGAGGGATAATTTGCATTATTGCTAAGGGCTATAAGAATATGTCTCGATTTCATTTTGCAGTTTACTGCTCTTGAAATGCTTACGGCGGCCAAAATGTCTCCTTCAGAGATTAAGAGCCATGGCTGTTCTGCTGACAGGGTCCTCAGCGGCATAGGGCACGTCCACAGAGCACCCATCCCTCCCAGAATGAGGCAAGAGAGGAGAGTAGTATTGGATCCTCTATCAGTGAACCCAACAAATTACATCTATGGATGGATTCAGGGCTGATGAGATGATTGGCCAAGGGGCATTTAGACAGCCTATAGTAGCAGTTTTTAACAAAAAGTAAAACTCTGAAACATGGGGGAGCTCCTATAACTATATTTACATGTTACTCCTGTGAAAGGGATTGCCCAAGCGTAATATTAAAACATTATTTGCTTACCAGTCATGTGGCAGATTTATCCATTGTGCTGCTGGATAAGGTTGTTGAAACAGAGATCTAGCCCCTTTTCTGCGCGACCAGTTATTTTTGCAATGAGAGGTAGTTGAACCTTCAACCTTTTTACAGTAGACTGTGTGGGACACACTATTCCCTGCAGCTGCTCTGCCCTGTCCCCCACATATATTATGTCTTCTCACCCTCCTTGTATACTACAGGTTTACAGACTGTTAAAAAAACATACACGCCAACAGGAGTTGTTAACAGTTGTTTTTATGTATAACTAAAGAACCCCCCCCCCCCCTTCTTCACACAGAGAACATCCAAAGCATCCCAATAGTTCTCTTGAGTGACAGAACTCAATAGCCTGCGAGACAATTATACATATTACTATACCAATAATCATACTACACTACTCTCTACAAAGACAAGTAGATTAGCCCTAAAAGGAAACTTTTGCATTCTCCGAAACCACACTTTGGCATATGTACGGAGTTTGTTACATTCTAAGCAAGTTTCTCATAGTTGAATTAGAAGACGAAAGGTCCTTTCAGTGCACATTTCCAGCAGGTGAAAACGTGGGTAGCCATTTAACTAGCTTGAACATAAGCCTACCGGATTATACTGCTTCTCTATATCTTGTTATACTCTCAGAAGGAGGAAGAGTCTATATTTAATGAGAGTGAATGACAATTTCTAAAACCTATTATATCCAAGGAGATAAAGTTAAAAAAGAAAAAAACATAGCCAATTAGGATGGTCTATGAAGGTGCTGGTCTCCTTCAATGTCATCGGGTCCATGCCATGTTCCTCCTTCACCTGCTGGTTCATGGACACAACTATGAAAGACCATATCCAACTGAAAGAAAACAAACTGCAAAGAAGATAACTGGCTCACCACTGCCTACCTTAAGGAGAGGGTCAAAACTCGATCTAGGAACATAATCTCTGCCCTCACGGCAGTTGCTGGAGCCCTTGCACTTTGGGAGGGCCCACCTTACATGGTGGTCATGTTATACACAGTGGGATGATTTCTCTTTCTAAGCATAAGATGTAAAAAATTATAGCTTTTTCTCTTTTTTTCCATCTCTCCGATTTTTTTTATTTTTTTTTTATTTTTTATTATAATATATGTTTTTTTCGGTTATTTTTTCCTTTCTCTTTATTCATTTTGTTCTGTATATATTTTCTTTTACTTTATTCAATCTACTTCCATCTATCATTTCACTCTATGGATCAAATCCCCTCCCTCCTTTGATTCTACCTATAACAAATTGCACAGGGGAAGGGGCTGAGGCAGTCATAGTTGAAATGGACACTGAGATTCTGCTGAGATTTAGGCTCACATAAAGCAGAATTCCAGTCAAAATAAATCTCGCTGAGGCAAGATGGGGAGGTTGCAGGTAAAAAACCCTTACCTTGCTCACAGTCCAGCAACGCTCTTCTGCGCCCACTGCACAGAAAGTCAGGAAGCGACATCCCCCAGCTCTATGCATGCAGCAAAACTGCTGGTTTCAATGCCATTTATAGGCATAGACAAGCTGGGAAGGGCACAGCATGGAGCAGTTTTAGGAGTCTGTGGAGCATGCTTTGCTGTGGTCCCAGCTAGCAGTGGATCACTGTGGTTTGCGGTGCTTGTTAGCACTTAGCTCCAACCGACAGAGAGGCTTTTTTGCATGGTCCTGGAGGAATGGAATTGAAAGGCTGTGCAAACTTTGGAGCCCTGACATGACTCCTACCTGGCATTGAAGGAAAATGGAGGAGAGGCACATGAGCAAGGCATCAGGTGAGCTGCTTGCTGCCTTTTTATTGCCTTGGCCTGGCCCTTTAAAAGTGCCACTATTGATCCTCCCCGTCCCACTTTTTTTTCACTGTTCCTTCCACGAGGTAAAGAGCTGGTAAACATTCCAGCCTCTGAAAACAGGGCACTCACTAGATTGTTATATATTATACTTTACTACTGCTAACAGAATTTAGTGTACCATAGGAAATTAACAGGCCACGCTACTTTATCACCACTGTGGGCTTAAAGGGTTACTAAATCCCACCCCCAAAAAAAAGCCACTCCCCTTCACTCCCGAGCAGCAGCAGCCCTGTCCTCCTGGTTTCCAAGAACAGCGCTGGGGGCAGTAGTAGGGGGGCGCTGACAGCTCCCCGACCAATCAAGACCTACGTATTGTGGAGGTTTTCCATGCTTGTCTGACTTGTAAGAATGGGTTCCCGACCAGTTGTACTAGTACCACTGGTGGTACTCAAGCCCACTGGAGGTGAAAGGGGCACAAAGAACTGCAGACAAGCTACAGATTGCTCCAATAGGTCAACAAGCTGCAGGAGCAGAGCATCTTGGAATTACTGCATTGCTAGCAGAGGACCTTTCATTGCTGCAACACTATAGGGAAGATCTACCCAACTTTCTCCTCAAGATGCACCAACAGGTCACACTTTGTGGATATTTAAATATCATATAATTTACTACTACTGCTGCTGCACTAATTACTTTGCCTGTACATCTGGGTGGAGAAAACATGGCCCTTTTGGGTGGGGGAACAACACAATAGGACATCCACCCTTCCGAGGAGGTATGTGGTGTTGGTATGGGTGGTACTTGAGATATTTCCAATATGGGATGTGATACTCCATGAAAAAAGGTAGGGAAAACCCTGCTCTAAAACATTTTGAGACGCTTATCAAAGGTTTGGAATGTTCAGAACACGTTTTTTGTATTAGGGTGAATGTTGGTGTTTCCACGTGCATTCGATGATACCAGAGTCATGTTGGGGGCATTTAAAAACCATTCAATTAGATTTACTTTTCTTCTTAAAAAAAAAAATCACTGTAGGAACACAGACTTAAAATGACTGAAACTAAATAGATGAAAAAGAAACTCAAGAGTTACCAACATGTATAAAAAGCTGGTGCAGTATCTAGTTTGGACCTTACAAACATTTAGTTGGACCTTGCACCAAACTGAGGTTACCCTAAATGGTTCTACGCAGGCCAAGCCCCAGAGAAGTCTTCCTATTGCACATCATCACACCCGCCCTTCTCGGGAAGTCATCCATAAACTATGAGAAGACTCCTGATCAGCTGTATGTGAAGTGCCAACAATAATGTACTTTTCAGATTTGTATTCCTGGCAAGATTTAACAAGCCCTTTAGTTATTACGATTCATTAAACACTACCCCTTCCAGCAATATTAATTAAAACGTCTCCCCACTCTGCAGCCTACACCTTAAAATAACCACTAACGCCCTGCGTGAAGTCACCGCACCAGCCAACAACATGACAAGCAATGAAAATCGTGTTGACTGACAATAAGTCTCTCCGGGTTACACCTAAACATCTTTCCAGCCTGCAGAGCAGACAATCACATGGGAGGGATGTGCCAGGTGTTTAAATTGACAAAATAACCTCTAAGAACTGATTTGCCATTTAACTTGTTTAACACCAATGATTGATTATTCTAAATATTAGAAAGAAGGAAACAAGAATTTCTAGTAAACGTATACATGAAATACCCAAATTACATCACATGTTTCACAATGAGAATGAACTGAAAACGAATGAGCGATACGCCAAGATTTTATTCTCATTATCCCTCCCCGGTACCCACTGAACTCTAATGCCGTAGGATAGGAATGAAAAAAGTTACATGCGACAAGAAGCACAGAAAGGCAGAAATCGCTTGACCTGACCTCTAACGCAAGACTTGCCACCACAATTCCTAAGGCAAGCCAAACTGTTTCCCTTAAAATTTGGCTGATAAAACCCCCATTGTCAATTTGCGCAGAAACGCAATGTATCTGAACTTCAACTACAACCAGATACACCAGCTGAATTATGTTTGATCCTCATGTGTAGGTAAAGAGAGGGATAAAGGACACTGCATGAATAAAGTGTGAATACCTCCCTCTTCTGTTTTACCAGCTAGTGTCAGAACCTATTTACAAGGGAATATTCACATTTATTATTTATATTCTTTAATGCTGCAAGATGGAAAAATACCATTTTGTGAATACTCACCTGTAAAATGGGTATTATAAGTATGTCACACACCCAGCTTCAAGACATTAATTACATGTGGGTATACTGACCTGTAGATGGCGATCTTGCATAGATGATATCAAAAAAAAGGTAAGACCCTCCCGGCCCATAAATACCTGGGACCTCCCACTCATTCCCCAGTATAAAGATAGCAGTAAGATCAAGGGACCAGGAAAGCCAATTAAAACTATCAAAGGTTCACCATATAAAGGGTCCAGAATACAAAAGGGCAGGGTGAAGCGGGGTGTGTGACTTATAATACCCATTTTACAGGTGAGTATTCACAAAACGGTATTATTCTAAGTATGTCACACATCCCGCTTCAAGACAATCATTACATGTGGGACATCCAATAGCAGTGTCCATAAAGGGCGGGGATCCCAAAACAAGGCAACAAGGCACAAACTTAAACCACTGCAGCTTGCAAAACTTTGCGGCCAAAAACAGCATCCGCTGAAGCCCGCACATCAACCTTGTAAAACTTGGAAAAAGTGTGAACCGAAGACCAAGTAGCAGCCTTACAAACCTGCTCAACAGAAGCCTGGTGCTGGAAGGCCCAGGACGCCCCAACAGCACGAGTAGAATGAGCAGTAACACGAAAAGGGGGAACCTTCCCCTTAGCAGAATAGGCCCCAACAATGGCCTGGCGAATCCATTTACTAATGGAAGACTTGGCAGGAGCCAAACCCTTCCTAGGCCCAGAGGGCACCACAAAAAGGGCGTCAGTCCTACGAAGAGGAGAAGTAGCCACCAAATAGTACTTCACACAGCGAACCACATCCAAAGAATGCAAAACCCTCTCCTTGTCATTGCTGGGCTTAGGACACAAGGAGGGAAGAACAATATCCTGATTCAGATGAAAAGCAGAGACCACCTTAGGAAGTAAATCTGGCTTGAAGCGGAAAACAACCTTGTCCTGGTGCCTCTCAAAGTAAGGGGCCTGAATGGACAAGGCCGCCAATTCCGATACACGCCGAACGGAAGTGATGGCAACCAGAAACACAACTTTCTGAGTAAGCGTAGACAGTGCAATATCCTGCAAAGGTTCAAAAGGCGGATCCTGCAAGGCAGACAAAACCAAATTCAAATCCCAAACTGGGAGCAAAGGCTTCCTAGGAGGCAGCACATGCGTAACCCCCTCGAAAAAAACTCTTAACCAGAGGATGAAGAGCAAAAGACTTTTGAAAGAAAACCGCCAGGGCAGAAACCTGCCCTTTCAGCGTACTAAGCTGCAAACCTTGGTCCAGACTATGTTGCAGAAATTCCAAGACGCTAGGGATAGAAAACACCCTGCAAGGCAAGGCCCTAACCTCACACCAATCAATATAAGACCACCAAGTCCTATAATAGATGGCGGAGAAGGACTGCTTTCTAGCCCTAACCAGAGTCTGAATGACAGCATCAGAAAGACCTTCCTCCCTCAAGATGGAGGTTTCAGCAACCACGCCGTCAAAGCCAGTGTTGGTAAATTGGGTAGAGCAGTGGACCCTGAGTGAGCAGATCCGGCAGGAGGGGCAGGTCTAACTGATCCTCTGCAAACCTTACCACGTCTGCGAACCAAACCTGTATTGGCCACCTTGGAGCCACCAGGATTGCTGGGAAATGGAGGGAACAGGTACAGAAACCCCAGATCCCTCCAGTTCAGAGACATGGCATCCGCTGCCTGAGCCAGCCGATCCCGCGAGAGAGACACAAATGCCGGACGCTTGTGATTGTGACGAGAGGCAAAGAGGTCCACCTCAGGAGTCCCCCACCGGTGGCAAAGCGACTGAAACCCCTTGGGGCTGAGCGACCATTCCCCCCTGCTCAGGGAGTCCACCTCCGTGTTCTCCACTCCCGGAATGTACACTGCCGAGATGCATGGGACATTGCCCTCTGCCCAATCCAGTATCAAAGACACCTCCCTGAGGGCCCGCCTGCTGCGAGTCCCTCCCTGGTGATTGATGTAGGCGACCGCCGTCCGATTGTCCGACCGAACCTGAACCGGTAGTCCCCGTAACTGAGGAGTCAAGTGAGCCAGAACCAACCTGATGGCTCTCAGCTCCAGAACATTGATGGGGTCATGAGCCTCCTGAGGCCCCCACAGCCCCTGAAACTGAAGATCCTTCCAAAATCCCCCCCAACCTGACAGGCTGGCATCCGTGGTGACCTTCTCCCAACAAGGGGTCATGAAGGACCTGCCCCTTGTCAGATTGCTCGGTTTCAGCCACCACCGTAGAGAACGCCGCACCCGGGGGGACATCAGAAAGGACTGATCCAATGACAGCAAAGGGAACCACCTCGAACGACGCCACCATCAATCCCACCAGTCGCATCCCTAGTCGGATGGACGAGCGGGGGATGGATAGGAGACGCCGAGCCAATTCCTGAATCAGAAGAACCTTGGCTCGGGGGAGAAATACCCTGGCCTGAGAGGTATCCAGAGACATTCCCAAGAACTCCACCAGCCTGGAGGGAGTGAGGCAGGACTTGGGATAGTTGATCACCCAACCGAAACTCTCCAGAGTGGACACCACAGTCCTGGTATCCAGCTGCGCCTGACTGAGGGAAGACGCCATGATGAGAAGATCGTCCAGATAGGGCACGATGCGGATACCCCTGGCTCTGAGGATGGCCATCACGCATGCCAACACCTTGGTAAACAACCTTGGAGCCGAGGTAAGGCCAAACGGAAGAGCCACAAACTGAAAATGCTGATTGTCCACGACAAACCTGAGGAATCTCTGGTGTGGCAGAAATATTGGAATATGCAGGTAAGCATCTTTGATGTCTATGGACATCATGAAGTCCCCCTGACGAAGTGAATGGATGGCTGAGCGCCATACGGAACTTCCGGGGACGGACAAACCTGTTGAGCAACTTCAAATCCAGAATGGGACGAACGGAACCGTCCTTCTTGGGCACTGTGAACAAATTGGAATAGAAGCCCAGGCCCCGGTCTGAGAGGGGCACCGGACAGATGATAGCCATGTCCACGAGACTTGCTACTGCCGCCCGAAGCCCCTGGGAGGCCAGAGGATCTGACGGCACCCGAGACCTGAAGAATCTCCAGCTTGTAACCGGAAGACACCACTTCCTGAATCCACCTGTCCGAGACCTGTTGGACCCAGACCTGGGAGAAGAGTTGCAACCGTCCCCCCACCCACAAGGGTGAGGGCGCCCCCTCATTGCTGAGCCGGCTTGGCAGCGGCTCTAGGCTTGGAAACCCAACTGTGCCCTGCCAATTCTAGCCCCACGAAAGGACTGAGAGAAGGAAGCAGCCCCCCGAAAGGGGCGACGCTGCTTCTTACGCTGAGGTAACTTACTTCCCTTTGTCACCGAATCCAATTTTTCTCCAAAGAGCTGCAACCCCACAAAGGGAAGGGCCGTGAGCGACTTTTTGGACACAAAATCAGCCGCCCACTGGCGTAACCAAACCGACCGCCGGATAGCCACAAGCAGGGTCGCAGCTCTGCTACACATCACCAATGTGTCGTCCAGGGCGGACAGCACAAAGGACAAAAATAACTCACAGCGCTTAAGGTCGGCAACCTCCTCACTAGCCGGGTCAAGCCCGGAAGAGGTCAACAATCCTCTAACAACCGACTTGGCAGCTACCAGTACAAGCGCAGAAGCACAAGGCCGATCCAACACTGGCAAAACCATGACAAGCCATCTGGTCAATGAGTTTATCCTCACCATCCTTGAGAGTAGTGCACTCCGGAGAATGGAGGACTGGTGAGCTGGACAACCCCAAAACAGGAGCATCCACCTCGGGGGGAGACGACGAGTGCTTCACTGCGTCCGCCGGAAAGGGATATTCCTTGTCCCAACCCGGGACACCCGGAAGCCGCATCGGTCTCTCCCATTCCTTGAGAATGATACCATCAAAATGCTTTTGATAAGGAAATTCCAAGCGCGGCTTAGTCACTTCAAAGAACTCCCCCTTCAGCGGAGGAGCCGCCTCGGGGGGAGAAATAGCCAGGACCTCAAACATATGAGCCAGGACCCTAGCGGTATCCCAAGAATCCCCCTGGCCCTGCTCAGTATCAGCGCCCACAAACTGCTGTTCATCGGAGTCATCAGACTCCTCATACAACTTCCTCACACGGGGAACAATCAGACCAATCCAGGGAGTCAAAATCCTCCCTATCAAAGGCCTGCGCAGCCGTATACAAATGTTTTCTCTTTGCCGTGGCCTTTTTAGCTACGGCACTGGAAAACAATTTTTCAAGATTGGCCAATCTGGCACACACCTCAGATGGCGACTCCCCGCCAATGACCACATCACACGTACGTGTCAAGCGAGGGGGAGACGACGGAGAGGAGACTGGCGGAGCAGAACCGGACGCCTGAGATCCGGTCTGCCGCGTAATAGCCCGCTGCGCACAGGGTACACATAGAAATACATCATCCCCCAAAAGGGATACCCCGCACCCCAAACAGCCTGGATTGCCCCGAGGGGGGCACAAGCCCAGTATCCGGGGAAGCCTCCATATGGTGATTTTTAAATTATAATATATATCAAAATATATGTGTACAATGCTCTTTTTGGGAATTACGCAATAATGCAACCCGGGATGCCCCTTTAAGTCCAGAGTGGGAGGATTTGAAGCCAACTAAATTTTAACCAGGGACCCTGGACCGGGAGAACCCCCCTTTAATAAGATCAATGGTCCACCTGGAACACATAAAACAGAACACACGCTCAGAATGCTAGCATTGCATAAGGGGTTAAAAATAGATGCATCTGAAAGGCCACAGGCCACTCACCCGACCTTCACCCACGCACCGCACGCCAGACAGGAGGGATGTGTAGGACTCGCAGCGTGCAGAAGGAGGAGGGAGGGAGGGAAGGAGGGAAGGAAGGAGGGAAGGAAGGAGGGAAGGAAGGAGGGAAGGAAGGAGGCCCCTCCCCCATCTCTCCCGGCCAGAAGCCGGGACCTGAAAGCAGCGCACACAGCACTTGGGCGGGCCTTAAACGCGTGTGCAAGAGCCCGGCCCCGCCCCCCCGTCCTGAGGAGAAAGAGCCCTCACGGGCAGAGTCAGCCTCACACAGCTCCCCCGCCATTGCCGCACGCCGGAGTCAAGATGGCGGGTAAAGAATATGTATGAATCCATAAGGGACCCGCCCCCCCCTCTAAGGGTATCCGGGAGAGGGGGAATCCATGCCAGGGTAGGGCCAAAGGACGGGGCATCCCAAACCGGGATCACCAACCCAGATAGCCGCCTACCCCTTGATATGGGGTCTCATGGCTCCTAAGCACCAGGGGTGCCAACTACCTTTGCCCGGACCAGCAGCCTAGGCTGGGAGGCAAGCACTTCAAATAAGGGGATCCGGGCAGGAATAGAAGAATAAAAAGGGGCCGTGAGTTATCCCGGCTACCTGCAAGGAGGAGACATCATCTTCTGACTTGCTCGCCTCTGCAGAGATGAAAGACTGGGGAATGAGTGGGAGGTCCCAGGTAGTTATGGGCCGGGAGGGTCTTACCTATTTTTGATATCATCTCTGCAAGATCGCCATCTACAGGTCAGTATACCCACATGTAATGAATGTCTTGAAGCGGGGTGTGTGACATACTTAGAATAGAAGGTGGGATGCTTGGCTGCATAGCTCGAGGCATCATCAGTAGGAAGATGGAAGTTTTGATGCTGCTGTATAGTCCCTGGTGAGGCTACAGCTAAATTACTGTGTGCAGTTCTGGAGACGTTACCTGCTTTATTCAAATAGAGCATATACAAAGGCGGGCAACACAAATGGTAGAAGGGCTTAAACTTAAAACTTATCAGGAGAGACTTAAAGAGCTTAATTTGTACAGTCTGGAGGAAAGAAGGGAGAGGGGGCATGACTGAGACCTTTAAATATGTGAAAGGATTGAACAGGGTTCAGGAGGGAAGAGTCTTTAGGAAGAAACTTAATAATAGAACAAGGGGTCCAACTAGAAACTAGTCGGAGGGAAGATCAGGAGCAATGTTAGAAAATATTATTTTACAGAAAGAGTAGTAGATGCTTGAAACAAACTTCCAGCAGAGGTTGAAAAAAATGACAATAAGTGAATTTAAACATTCCTGGGATAAGCATATATCTATTTAAAATACAGAGAACACCCACGCATAAGGGCAGACTAGGTGGACCATATGGTCTCCTTCTGCCGTCAACCCTCTATGATAGATATATATATATATCTATCTATCTATCTATGTATGTATGTATGTATGTAGGTATACAGAAAGTAAAAGGGTTTTATCAATTTCCTATATTTTTTCCAAAGGCATCAGACATTCAGCAATTTTAATCAATGCAGCTCCTAGCATTGGCATCCTTTGCAGCTCGATTTACACCAACATTTCTACCCATGCCAGGTTGCTACACAATGCACCACAGACAACGGAAACCTGTCACAGAACCACAAGTAATGTCAAATGACACAAAGGCCAGGGAATGGGTATCCTTGTGACATGTGCATGCCATGTGGCATTCCCATATACCAAGTGTCCCAAACCTTTCCTAACATGAGAGTCAAATTCCCAATCAGGAGCTACCTGCCCCGCCCCACCCCAAAAATGAATATTCAAGGTGCATGTTGCTCCCATACTCAATAAAATACTTGGCCCAAGCACCAAAAAGTTTTAATTGCAGAACCCAGTAGGTGGAGTCACATGCTACCTTTCTGTGCAAATGCAACGTCACATTATGGATGCTGAAAAATAGAGTTTGGTGTTATAAGTTGCCAAGACAGATAAGCCAGCTCACTTCTCTACCTTCCTTAGCCCACGCATGGTGGCAACATTGTCTAGGCCTGGGTCTTTTGCACATGCGTCCAAGCAATGGCTCCAATGCACATACGTGCATGCAACAAGGCACCAATATGCACGCGCAAAGGCCTATAAAACAAACACAAAGATGGGGCAAAAAGATGCTTACAAAGACTTCAGACCCTGCATTTGCCAGTTTACCAACCACAATACTGAGCAGCCTGCCCACGTCCGTTACATGTCTATCAACCATGACTACCACCTACTCCTGCCTTTTGACTTCAATTCAGAATCATGTGTCCAACTCCACATTCAGGGGATAAAGTGTTCTGCAGGGGGGGGGGGGGTGCTCTCAGACCCCTGGCATCTGGACTACCTGTGCACCGTCTACAATTTCAAAATCGAAGTTCCATCACTTCCAAGAAAACTCGGTGTTTGCCTTCAGGAAAATATTTATTAAGCAGTTAGAGAGGTAACTTTTTTAATACTTTAATTTACAGAATCACCTACCACTAATTAAACTATCTTTTAATTACACATTATTACACACAAACCAGTTCTAGTGAATGTATTACTCACACTCAACTACCCAGCACATCTTCATAAACATACCTAGCACAAGATGAGGCCACGTGTGCAAGACTCCGTGTTGTGTTAGGTGACTTGGGTAACTTTCCCACAACACATAAGGAGCATGTTAGAATATTGCTATGGATGAGTGCAGACATGTTTGTTCTGAACACAGAGCGAGTGAAAAGGAACAAGTCACGTTCAGGATATCTCGTCACCACTGTGTATTCCCCCAATCTTTTTAAAGTGAACCCATCATCAACAAAATGAGGACAGCGGAATTAAATTAAATACCATGGGAAAAAATAGATTTCACTGGATGATATTACAAAGACAAATGACTTGAAGCAAGAATTGGTGCATCCTGGTGGAATTTCATAATCTGGTAACAGACTTTTATTCCAAAAGGTTTTTTTTTTTTATTTTACCAGTTTCCATACCAGGGCACTGGGCAACATGATGACTTTAAAGAGATCTACACTGTTAGCAAGGAACCACCACAAATACGCAGATCATTTGGAAAGTTTTCCTCTTCTTCACTTACAGTAATTAGGTCAACATTCCCAAAAATTAAATCCAGGTCACCAGCTTTGCTAATGGTCTTGTCCTCCCCACTGCACCACCCAGGTCCCACAGAACATAATCCTTTCTCTAGCCCCGATTTACTTAATAAAGAATTCTCATGTTTAACACAATCAAGCGTGGATGGAAACAAATCTTCTACATGCGAGAAAGGCTTAAGCAAGTGAGATTGTCAAGTGAGTATTCCATCTTAGGTTACATTCCCTATACACGGGTCCCAATGTAACAGTTCCAATATATCACGTGCATATAGCTCATCAGCCAAAAAATAAGGGTTATACCGGACCGTCACCCTGAATGACTCCATCTTGTAGGTTTCCTCCACTCTCTACATACAGATTGCACACATTAAAAATCATCCTAGCTGCACCTAGTGCATTTTCTGAGCTTTTAAACGTCCAGGATGTCAGCACATGGAGTCTTAGGCTGCCTACAGATAGGAAGTGTCTTCTGACAATGCCGCTTAGCATATTGGGATTGCTGTCCTTTTCCTGGCCCCAGCTCTGCCTGTTCAAAGCTAAGCTTTATCGCCTCCTGCACCCCCCCCCCCCCCACTTTCCTCAGTATGTGATGCTTCAAGATGGCGGTACCTGTATCCTGGAGTCCTGAACAGAGTTGCAGCCCATTGGGGGAAAGAATAATAAGTGACTTAAAACTAAAAATATATTCATTTTGGATGCTGGGAAATAATTTAAGGGTTTGGGCTTTTCATTAAATGATGCTGAAGGTCCAGTTTAACTGAGGAAGAAAATGGCCCAGTGTCATTCCCTGGGGCACAGGCAACAGCTGCATGGAGTGACACAAAGCGGCATCCCCTGGCCTTGTCGCTTTGTGTCTGTGTGTGGCGGGCCTCACAGAAACAGGAGAGCAGCACTGGACCTTTTTTTTTTTTTTTTTTTTTTTCTTTCTAACCCTCCCCCTATCAGTGCCAGTTGACTGGAATACCGCTTTAAGTCTGACAAGGCTTAATTATGCTTCATACATTCTCACCAATAGGCTCAGTAAGAGCTTCCATTGAGGTAGACTACAAGACCACTACACTTTCCACTATCTACACAACCAAATGGCAAAGTTCAGGAGGTCTGGCCTGTTCAGTCATTCACAAGGTGTTGCTGGGGGGCCGAAGGCTTTTTACCCACAAGTCAGATCTGTTATAGGGTGACCTTCAAAAGAAAATAAAATGTTTACAGAAACGAAGCTGCACTTATTGTTACATGATGTAGCCACTTATTTCTTTAAACCAGGCCTAAAACCTCCCTGGCAACTCTGTGACAAGGAGGATCTTTGTCCTCAGGGGCACTAAACCTCCTGCTTCCAGTGAGCCCTGCATTAGGAAGAAACGGTTGCATACACTAAAAGAAGAGTGGCTTCTGGGTGGTTCAGAGGGGTAAGAATCTCTTTAAGGCTCTATTCACACCTCTCCGCTTGTGGTGCGTTGAGCAGTGTAGTCACAACAAAGGAAAATGCTGCCCATCATTTTGAACGGGTCAGTTCACATATTTACGCTATGTAAAGATGTGAACTGGGCCATAAAAAACGGAGAGGTGTGAATAGACCCTAAAAAGAGGGCGATGGGAGCAGGTGGATTAGACGAACCAGGACCTGTGTGCCAGGACACTGGGGGACCCAACCCCAAAAACTGGTAAGAAAGCTGCTTCAAATGATTGCTGGGGGAGTAGACAATTTGTCCTGGGCAGTTTGTAACGTTTTATCTGCATTCACATATCTGCAACTTTTTGTAAATTCTTATTAATTGCAAGCCTTGGAGTTTGTCTAGCCCTGAATAAAACAATGTGAACCTAAGATAGAGGCCTCCTGCATTCTATTGACCTCACATTTAATCCAATCTTTATTAAGTCTTAGTAACAGATACTACTAGCCTGAATCACTGTATTACAATTAAATAGCCGTAATTCTAAAAGAACATGTTGCTTTTTAAATTATGGGCAGGTAATAAAACACTGGAACATATGTCAAAAGAAAGTGGTGCCACCCGCAGGGTGTACAAACGAGTCGGTCCACCAAAAATTGCATAGCATTTTGTCAGCAAGGATTACTCATGTGATAATCACCTATTTTGGTTGGAGCAACCTTTTATACAAAGATCTCCTAATACGTTCTGCAGCGGTGCCCGATAAACTAGCGCACAATACACCATGTAACAAAAATCTTACCCAAGTGGATGTTAGCCAGCACTGCCATATCTCCTGTGTCTCTAAATGCCTCTCTCTTCTAGACAGGGACAGTAGTACTAGATTTAGGAGACCGGATTCAAGGAAAGAGATCTCTCTATCCATGGACTTAGCTGGCTCCTGGAAGCCCACCAAGCCTTGAATGCCAGGACCTCAAAGGTTTATCCCTCAAATTATATGTATGGATATATGTGCGCCAGTACATTTCCTGGCAGAAACCAATGAGACCATGGCATGCTACATCTATGGTTCTGATATAGAAATTGGTCTTAAATCAAAATGGATTGTTGGATACACATTTTCTATGAAGTTAGGTCCATAAATATTTGGACACAGACAACATTTTTCTAATTTTGGTTATGTACATTACCACCATGTATTTTGAACAAAGCAATTCATATGCAGTTAAAGGTCAGACTTTCAGCTTAAATTCAGTGAGTTGAAAATGCAGGAACTAAATCATTTTTTAACACAATCCCTTCACTTCAAAGGCTCAAAAAGTAATTGGACAAATTAAATAATTTTAAATAAAATGTTAATTTCTACTTGGTTGAAAAACCCTTCGTTGACAATGACTACCTGAAGTCTTGTACTCATGGACATCACTAGACGCTACAATTCACTCCTTTTAATGCTCTGCCATGCCTTTACTGCAGCGGTTTTCAGTTGCTGTCCGTTTGTGGGCCTAAAGTTTAGTCTTTAACAAGTGAAATGCAGCTCAGTTGGGTTGAGATCAGGTGACTTGACCATTCAGGAATATTTCTCTTCTTTGCTTTAATAAACTCTTGGGTAGCTTTGGCTTTATGTTTTGGGTTATTGTCCATCTGTATTATGAAACGTCGACCAATCAGTTTGGCTGAATTTGAGCGCATAGTGTGTCTCTAAATAGCTCAGAATTCATCCGGCTGCTTCTGTCCTGTGTCACATCTTCAACAAACACTAGTGAACCAGTGCCACTGGCAGCCATGCATGCCCAAGCCATCACACTGCCTCCGCCGTGTTTTACATATGATGTGCTATGCTTTGGATCATGAGCTGTACCAGGCCTTTTTTCTTCTTTTTCTGGTAAAGGTTGATCTTGTTTTCATCAATCCAAAAAATGTTCTTCTAGCACTGTGCTGACGTTTTTAGATTTTCTAGCCATTTTATGAGTGGCTTGCACCATGCAGTGAACGCTCTGTATTTAGATTCATGCAGTCCTCGCTTTATGGTACGTTTGACTACCAGTACCCAATTCCTGATTCTGTCTCTTTTACTTGTTACCGCACAGAATACACCTGAATGCCGTTGTTAACCTTATTCCATAATTAAGTTCTGTTTATGCAGCGTGTCCTGGTTCAGCAAGCTTGCATGAACCCTCATAAATGGGGTGTGGGTACACACATAGATCCCATAACCTGTCTGGCACTATGGGTGCTGCTGTTTTAGACATCGCCAGTGCGAATTGTTTATCCTATACTTATTTCCTATACTTCTAAGAAAGGGCCAAATTAATAAAGAAGATTGTACCAGTGTACTGAAGTTTAATCATGGACTTGTCATGGGTTTCCTTTATTTTCAATGGGTGCTGACACAAGCCTTCAGCAGCATCCACCCCCTTCATCAGAAGTTCTAAGAAAGCGTAGCGCTATCCTCTCCACATTGCTGGCAACCAATAGGGTTTTTTGGGTGGGAAAGTAAACACGGCACAAGAGAATCCCCATTGGCTACCGGAGGTCTTTTGGAATGTCCGAGCAGCATACGTGTAAAGGCTGTATTATGCCTTTTTGGGATTCTCAAAAGATTTTTTTTTAAAGGACAGGTTCAGAATGCCGGTGGGTGGGGAAGCAGCAGCTTAACCCCGCCACAGTAATGGGGTGTGGGTACACACATAGATCCCAGAACCTGTCTGGCACTATGGGTACTGCTGTTGTTTTAGACATCGCCAGTGCAAATTGTTTATCCACCCAATAGGCAGTCATTACAATTTATGCTGCCTATGTGTATACACATTTATCATCAGCATACAATTCTTTTACTTCAAATCCCACCATTCCCCTATTTCCTATACTAGTCTTCATTGAGCCCTTAGGGCAAATGACTTGCAGTTTGTGTCCGAGATGTGACACCAGTTAGGGGGATCTACAAGGGTTTATTTCATGTCTGCTCCACTCATTAATTAGAAGTGACAGACTGAGGACCCAAGTGCTGTAGGATAGGGCCGAGGATATAAGATCAGGTCTGACAGCCTAACATCTTCAGCTGTCTACATAGATCTATAATCTTGTCATTCACATCAGTAAATGGAAGAGGAGGATAAAAAGGAAAAAACACTGGTTGGACTAGCTAAGTATCTACCCCACCTTCCCCCTTCGTGAGGACCTGTAGCCAACAGGGTCTTATAGGAGCAGAATGTAAAGGCTGATAAGAATTGATGCAAGTCAACCAAGAAGGTTGTCCGTTGTGTTTTTATGCCACAAATATTTTGGAGGAACGACCCATGAAATTATCATGTTACGGCCTTTAGCGCTTGCCTATAGAAGTGCCTCGAAGATAAGATTTTAGGGAGAATAACTTAAGGGACAAATCTTAGACCAGGTCCTCCCCTCATTTAAGTACAGGTCTTTTGTCAGCACTCGGGCTGAGTGTGCTCCCTCTGCCTGGCACCTGAGGGCTTTAGAACTACAACCCTAAGAAAACAGATCAGGGTTTCAGAGTCAGCCCTGCAGTGGAGACGCCCCCCACCGCTGGTTGTTGTAAGGTCCAGAGTTCCACCTTAATCAGGAACCTTGCAGCTCCCCTGGCTCACCTGCTGGTGGTTCTATTCTAGGGATTTCCCTGCCTTACACCTGGCCACCATTTTTGCTGCTGGTGGTTGCAGGCTGCCACCCTCCACCCCTTGTACCTATCTGGCTTTGTACTCTGGAGGCTGTGATCCCCTGGACTTTAACCTCCTTGCCCCTTGGACACTGGATCTTTTTGCCAACACATGGACTTGCTGCTTGGACATTGAACTCTGGACTCTGCTGCTTGCCTGTCCTCTGGGTAATCCTTTTTCCATAAGAATCATGCACGCCTTGCACCCCTTCCAGGCTCCCAGGCCTTATAGTTGTTGTTTTTGTGTTGTCACTCCTCACTCTGCACCCGTTTCTTCAATAAACTATCATTTCCACCCAAACCTCTGGCCTCTGGGTCTTCAGTTTTCTGGGTATCCACCCTTGAGGATTCTCACTTTGGTGAAGGTTAAACCACAACTATCAGGATTCCCAGAGAAGAGGGATAGTCCTAACTGAGGGAGCTGATGACTGACTGTTTTCATCTAAAAATTCACCTAAAAGGTGCACCTAACTAACTAACTAACTTCAGTAGCCATGACCCTTTCCGCAGCATCCAAAATAAACCTGCAACCCCAAAAACAGGTTCTGAAAGCTCTGCGGCAAAAACAAAGACTGAACTGTTTGTTGAAAACAAAAAGGCTGGACATACAGTACACGTATATACACCCTCCCGCAGCACTGGGTAAACACTTTGCTCTGTATTCAAAGTCCATGCAAATTCCAGTATGTTTGCTTAAGTTCCTGCACGGAGACAAGGACACACAGTGCGACAATACACAGCCCTGTGCTCACCTGTAATGGGCGACACTGCTGTGCTCCCTATCAGGCCTCTAGTATGGTAAACTATCCTGTTACAGTATGTAGGTCACATTATACCAGCACTCCAGAGACATCGGATACAGCCAGCCTTGGCACTGAATGTTTAATACTTTGTATCTCCTCTCACAATGCCATGTTTGTCTCCAGTCAGTCAAGAGATTCACTTGACATTGCTCACTTTATTAGCATTTTGATAGACTATTCTTAGATCAGCTTGTTCTCTGCAATCATAAGCAGGTTTGCCCTAAAAATATTCTGGGCACCTTTGATGGCATTAAAATTTTATTCATTTCACAGATTTAGGATTGTTTTCAGGGGAAAATCTCAATTTATTGGGGTCATTGTTGCAACATGTCCCATGGGCCTCGGTTTGCTAAAGATGACATTGAAGGCCTCTTAAAACGAAGCTTCTAAGAAAGGGTCAAATTAATAAAGAAGATTGTACCAGTGTACTGAAGTTTAATCATGGACTTGTCATGGGTTTCCTTTATTTTCAATGGATGCTCACACAAGCCTTCAGGAGCATCCACCCCCTTCATCAGAAGTTCTAAGAAAGCGTACCGCTGTCCTCTCCATATTGCTGGCAACCAATGGGGTTTTTTGGGTGGGAAAGTAAACACGGCACAAGAGAATCCCCATTGGCTACTGGAGGTCTTTTGGGATGTCCGAGCAGCATACGTGTAAAGGCTGTATTATGCCTTTTTGGGATTCTCAAAGGATTTTTTTTTAAAGGACAGGTTCAGGATGCCGGTGGGTGGAGAAGCAGCAGCTTAACCCCGCCACAGTAATTCACAGGAATTAACGCATTGCGGGAAGCTCCCTTTGAACATGACATAATAGTACATCATATCAGGAAGGAGTTAAAAAGCTATTTTCGGACATTTCACTTTAAAGCAGAAGAAAAACGCACCAGGAGACCGACCTGCAATCTAAAGGATTTCAAAGCTGGTCACTGGCTTTTCTCCAGGGCATCCTAAATCAGGTTGCCCTGCTGCGTGAAACCTCCCAGTCTGACCATTAAAATTGATCAATTCTACTCCAACGGCACATGTGCAGGCTCTCGTTCAATGAGAGACGGCTGTTGTGACTACTCCATTCGACAGACGGCTCTCATTGTTTTGAATGCAGAGTCATGCATGCACTTCTGCCCCAGCCATTTAGGCTAGGGCAGGAGCAGGCGTGCATCCAGGGATGTGGCAGCGAGTCCCATTCGAGTCAAGGAAAGACGAACTACGTAATCACAGCAGACAGCTCTCATTGGACGAAAGCCCATTCCCCTTATTGGAGCATGAAAATGTAAGTTTTTATGGGGGCAGGGGCATGGAACAAAACCCAGGAAAGTTAAATTCCCAAGTTACGCTTTAAGCACTTCCTTTAAATTAGGCAGGAGCCAGGCATAGGGGGGGATAAGGTAACTAAGGGTCAAGTCTCCGGTCAAACTCTCATTAAGTAAGACATCTTTGATACACTAAATAGGACTGCAATTAGTCTGATTGACCCCCAGACACAAGGAATTATTCAGCGTGTTAATTCCCCTGAACAGGGAACCAAAGGTACATGGAGTAAAGAAGTGGACAGAAAAGGGGAAAAAGGCAGCATCACGGTGAGGACCATTGCAAGTAAAACTCTTAGCAGCTGCTGGAACCTCAAACAAGGGGTGGTCAACTGAGAGGGGAGCCTAATATTCCCACAATGTCCTGCACTTGACTAGACTAACTGGCTCATTTTAAATCCCAACCACTTTATAAATGTTCTTGTCTTGTGAACTGGACAGTCATCAGTTAAAAGATGCAAGTAACTCCACATTTAGAGGGATTAGGCTCTCATCTGATTGACCTGGTAAGACAGAAGGCAACTCCCCAACCTTTTGGGTGAAAGCATTTCTCCATAAGCAGCCCTGTTTGGCAAGGGGTCAACAATGTCAATCACAGAAGGTGTAAACCTGATCTAAAACACAAGCCAATGAGCCGAACACTGCCATCTGCCTTGGCCAATTTACCACAGTCTTGAACTGTCTTCTAATTGCCTTGGCTTAAGAAGTCCTTCATTAGTTGGTCAAACAGGTTCTGTCCATTGATGGCTAAGCGAAATCAGAATGTTCATAAAATAGTCACTGCTTCATGGTTTTAGCCATAGCATGTATCTAAATGCTACTGTCAGAGGTGTGAAAAGTGCCATCATGTGAGCAAATCCAGAAAGGCAAGGAGAAGAAATCTGAAGGTCTCCACCAACATTTCCATTCAAGCTAGAAACCTCTTAGAACATGCTTTGAGCAAGATCATGTGCATTAACCCCATCAGGCCAGGATAGAATTAGCAAAAGGCCAGGCAAGGCGGTGGTCAGGTCACCATAAAGTATCTGCATTCACATGCTATTACAGACAATACAAGGATAGACGGTGGTCAGTTTTGCAAAGGTGTAGCTACAGGGATACCAGAGGTAGAGACTGCACCAGGACCCATGAGGGCCAGAACTGCATCTCATATAATAGCTGGTTGCCCACCTTATGTGTAGTTAGAACAAGAGATAACTTATGTTTAAATTTGTTTAGACATTGGAGCCCCAAAGCCTTAAAAGTTACCCCATTGTGACAACTACGCCATCAAAATCCATAGGCAGTTCAATACAGTGACTTGACTCACATGTCCAGATTCTGTTTCTTCAAGAAGTGATAGCCACCAAAGAGGCCACCTTAAGAGTTAGAATGGGTAACGCAGCCCCACGGATAGGCTCAAAGGGAGGACCCTGTAGAGCAGACAACACCAGATTCAAGTCCCAAACCGGTAGCATAGGTTTACGTGGCAGACGCACATGAGTAACTCTCTGGAAAAAAAGTCTTAACCAGCTGGTGATTGGCAAAGGATCTTTGGAAAAAAAAAATTGCCAGAACTGACACCTGTCCCTTGAGGGTACTAAGTTGAAGACCCAAATCCAAACCATGTTGTAAAAATTCCAGAATCCTGGGGATAGAAAACACCCGACAAGGAAGAGACTTGAACTCACACCAGGCAATGTAAGCATGCCAGACCCTGTAGTAGATAAAGGACGAGGACTTCTTCCTAGCCCGAATCATAGTATCAACAACAGAGGCCGGCAACCCCTTATCCATCAAGATGGAGGTTTCAGCAGCCAAGCCATCAAAGCCAGCGTTTGTAAATTGGGATGGCGCAGCTGTACCTGAGTGAGAAGATCTGGATCCTTGGGCAAAACGTACCGATCTACTGCCAACTGTGCGACGTCTGCGAACCACACCCTCCTTGGCCAACAGGGGGCCACCAGAATGGCCGGTACCCCTTCCTGGGCTATCTTGCGCAGCACCCTACCCAGCAGAGGAAAGGGAGGGAACACACAGAGGAGCCGAAACTCCGTCCAAGGAATTGCTAGCGCATCCGCGGCGAAGGCCAGAGGATCCTGCGACAGGGAGACAAATCTTGGAAGCTTGTGATTGTGGCGGGACACAAACAGGTCCACATCCGGCTGACCCCAGCGGTGACATACCTTGTTGCTGAGGGACCATTCCCCCAGCCGAGACGTCCCCCTGCTCAGGGGGGCTGCCTTCTGGTTCTCCACCCCCGGTATGTAGACTGCCGAGATGCAAGGGACATTCTCTTCTGCCAAAGACAGTATCAGGGACACTTCCTTGAGGGCTCGCTTGCTCCGAGTCCCTCCCTGATGATTGATGTAGGCAACCGCTGTCTGGTTGTCGGAGCTGATCTGAACAGCCTGACCCCAAAGGTGCGTGGTCAGCTGAGAAAGAACCAACCTGATCACCCTCAGTTCCAGGACATTGATGGGAGCATGGACATCCTGGGCGCCCCACCGACCCTGGAACTTCAGAGACTTCCAAAAGCCCCCCCAACCAGTCAGACTGGCATCTGTGGTGACAGTTTCCCAGCACAGAGGCAGAAAGGTCCTGCCCACTAGAAGGTTCCTTGAGTCCAGCCACCACGAGCAGGACTGTCTGGCCAGGGGGGACAGAGCAAAATCCTGATCCAGGGACACAGGGTTCCGATTCCAAACTGACAAGAGGTGTAACTGAAGAGGTCTCATGTGAAACTGAGCAAAGGAGACCGCCTCGAAGCAGGACACCATCAGGCGCACTAACTGCATCCCCTGCCGGATGGAGGGATGGGGACACAAGAGCAGAGCCCGTGCCTGCTCCTGAAGGCCCTCCACTTTCTGCTGAGGCAGGGATACCTTGACCTGAGAGGTATCCAGAGTCATGCCCAGAAAGGACCTCACCAAAGACGGAGACAGTGAAGACTTGGGAAAGTTGATCACCCAGCCGAAGGTCTCGAGAGTGGACGTTACCACCCGAGTATCCTTCTCGGCCTGATGAAGAGACTGAGCCGCAATCAGAATGTCGTCCAGGTAAGGGAGGATGCGAATGCCCTGGTTCCGCAAGAGCCATCACGCCCGCCAGCACCTTGGTGAACACCCGAGGCGCAGAGGTGATACCGAACGGTAAGGCCACAAACTGGTAATGCTGATCCTCTAGAGCGAACCTCAGGAACCTCTGATGACCTGGAAAGATTGGCACATGAAGATAGGCATCCTTGATGTCAACCGTGGTCAAGAAGTCGCCCGGGCGAAGGGTACTGCCGAGCGTAGCGTCTCCATGCGAAAGTGCTTGAACCTGACAAACTTGTTGAGACCCTTCAGGTCCTGGATGGGCCTCAAAGACCCGTCCTTTTTGGGGACCGTGAAAAGATTGGAGTAGTACCCCTGACCCTGTTCTTGGGAAGGCACCAGGCAAATGACTCCTGACTCCAACAGGCGTTGAACTGCAAGGCGCAAACCCTGAGCTGACAGAGGGTTTCGAGACATCCGGGATCTGAGGAATCTTGGGGGCGGCCAGGCTGCAAACTCTATCTCGTAACCGGAGGACACCACCTCCTGAATCCACCCGTCTGAGACGCGGAGCCTCCAGACGTGAGCAAAGAGCTGAAGCCGTGCCCTCACCCGGATGGGCGAGGGCGCCTCCTCATGCCTGAGGGGCATTAGGAGGGGGTTTGTGCTTGGAACCCCAGGAGAGACCGGGACGACCACGGGATCTGCTACGGCCCAAGAAGAGGGAGCCACAACCTCCTCTGGAAGCACGAAAGCAGAGGAAGGAAGCGGAGGGCGGAGTCTGCTTCCTACGCTGAGGCAGCCTACCATCCTTGGCTAGAACATCCAGACGCTCCCCAAAGAGCCGTAGCCCCACAAAAGGGAGCCCAGTGAGAGCCTTCTTAGCTGCAGTGTCAGCTGCCCACTGACGCAACCAAACAGAGCGGCGCATAGCCACCAAGAGGGCAGAGGCCCTACCAGCCAGCCGGACTGCATCATCCATGGCAGTAAGGACAAAGGCAACAAAATCAGCAAGAGGGCCCTATAATCATCCCTCCTCCTACCAGCCATAGCGCCATCAAGGAGACGCTTGAGCTTTTTCTTAAGGGCAATAGCTGTAATGGCAGCGGCGCAGCCAGCCCCCACAAATGTAAAAGCATGGCAGGCCAGCTGATCCATAGGCCAGTCCGAACTGTCCCGCAGAGTAGTAGTGTCAGGGGAAGGCATGACTGAGGTGTTGGACAGCCCTATACCGGGAGCATCCACCTCAGGGGGACACGGCCATCACTTGACCAGGTCAGCAGGAAAGGGATACCTCTTATCCAACCCTTTGGGCACCGCGGGCAATCTGTTAGAGGACGTTCCCACTCCTTGAGCACCATATTAGAGAAGTGGCCCTGCTCAGGGAACTCCAGAAGTTGTTTATCAGGGCAAAAGAGCTCACCCTGCTTCCTCTTAGCCACCTCAGGGGGGGCAATGTGCAAGGTTTCAAAAATGTCAGACAGAAGTCTATCAGTGTCATCCTCCCTGGACGCAGACCCAGGGTCACTGTCGCACCCCTTCTTCTGGTCCCCAGGAGTCAGAGTCCTGGAAAAGCTCCCCCTCCTCTAGGGAGTAACAGCCACCAAGGGCATTAATTCCCTCATCCTCCTCAGCAAAGAGGGAGGGCGTGGGAGCCAGGTGCTGCTTCTTGCCAGAGGCCTTACCTGGAACAGGTCTGGCAAGCTGCCTTTCAATGCTGGCCACACAAAGTGCCGGATCAGATTGTTACCCCCTGCTAGTATCCCCCTCACTGGGTAGGCGATGCCGAAGGGAGCACAGAACTGGGAAGGGAAGTGTTCAGCCCAGCCTGGGCCGCAATGATACCTTGGGCGCACGGCACACACCGCGGAACTATCATTCAAAGGAGATGCCCCGCACATGGCACACAGCCGGGATTGCCCCGAAGGACCCCCAAGAACGCTATCCCCAGAAGCCTCCATATGGTGATTAACACAGGCGCAATAGGCCAGTACAGGGTAAGGGCTAATAAAAAGCCACCCAGGATGCCCCCCCAAGGGATGCCCCCAGAAGAGCCATTAGGGGGAGATGATGGGGGGGGGGGTAAGGAGCAGAACCGGGAGAAACCACAACCCACAGTTGTCCCGCCTGAAAGACATAAGTAAAAAGCACATAAGCATCCCGCAGCCCATGCCCCAAGGAAACAAAACCCCCAAAGGGGACTCACGGACCAAGGAGACCGAAGGATCACCAAGCCGCCAGACCACGGGAGGAAGCAACACAGTAAACGATGGCCGCCGCAGCTCAGGAAGGACGAAGGGCCCCAGACGTGCAGCAGGCTCAAAATGGCGGCGACAGAAGAACCTCGCGTCGCCCCCCCCCCCCCCCGAAGAGCGCGAAAGCGGTGCTCACGTGACCGTGCCAGCGCCATCACACTCAAAAAACGCCTCACCGCCACCAGCCGCGGAGCGCATTACAAAGCGGCGAAAACAATGTTAAACACAATTCCACTCAAAAAACACCTCGCCGCTGACACCCGCCCCCCCCCCCCCAACACACGCCGGGGAGGGGGGGGGGGGGAAGAGGAGAGTGGCAGGAGCCAGGCCAGGGTAGGGGGGGGGGGGAACCCAGAAACTAAACAAGGCAAAACAAGGGGTATAACCAGAACACAGTCCCCAAAACACTCACCCCCACTCTGCATTCCTCATTAGGCACACCATAAAGCCTATGGCCGGCTACCCTTTGTGGTAGAGGGTCTGACCCAGGTGCTCCTCTACCCCCACCCGATCCGTCAGCCGAGGCTGGGAGGCACAGAGGGTCCGGAAGCGGGTGGAAATAGACTTGCAGTGCCGCAGGCTTGGTTGCCCCGCTCACCTGCGCAACATAGAGAGCCATCTTCTATCTTCGCAGTATCACTGCAGAGGAAAAACTGGGGAGGTCTATTGGTGATCCTGTTTTTATGTGGTGTCGGGAGGAGCCACAACTCTTCTGCAGTACACTGCGCTACCTTGAGGCGGAATATCCCATACGCAAGGGCTTCTTGAAGCAGGCCGTGCCATGCAATAGGAAAATATAGTGGAATCAGGGAGAGGAAGCGCAGAGCGACAATGGAGCTCTCAAGCAGCAACTCCCATCTGCAGTCGTAATTCATGACCACACAACAAAGAGCAGCAAAGAAAGAGGCAAAGGATCCCCAACACAAACCATCACTGCTGAGCATGAGCTGCCTTTGTAACAGACATGTGTGCAGCTACGCAGCGCCTGCCTACACACAACCGAAGCGAGCACTGCAGCGTGCAATAACGTCACACCATTTATACAAAAGGAGGACCGCAACACGCGCGTATTCTATCACATAATCTATTTAAAACCATGATGTCACTACCAACCGCTGAAATCATTAACATCAATGACTCAGGTCTGATTACACTTTTTGTTCTACCAAATTGCTGTGCGGCCTGTGTCCCTAATAATTGCCATTATTATACCAATTATTGTAATTGAGCACACATAGATCTTTATAGGCAGTGCTCAGCCATCCCTATCCATTCCTCTACCAATGAAGCAGACAGTTCAAATTAGAGCCGTGCACAACAATTTAGATCATAGATCAACAACCTACAAACAGGAGAAACACAGAACAATGCAGACAACAGAACTGAACCTGATTGCAGGACTAATGCTTCTCACTGGCATAAGGAGTACCATAACCAATCCAGAGTTGCTGAGAGCTAAATATCGGATCATATACAGTATGCCCTCTCCAGCCTACAGAATGGCCATCAGGGTAAGAAGAACGTACCTCACCTGTAGCCTCCAGATCAGAACAGCCATAGATATAGGCAAGTAAAACAGGTACAGTAATTGCCTATGTGCCATTAAACTGGCCATAGATTTGCACAGGTACTAAAACTGTAAGGCTCAGCCCTCCCATATTAAACAGCTACTGACACCCTAGTGCACCTCAGAGAAGTAGTAAGCTAGCAACAGGGTCAGCATCAGCACTGGGCTCAGCCGGGTAGGTGCAAGAGCCCACCTCGCATGGTGGACATCTGACAGTTCTTCCCAATGGTGAACAGTTCATTCCCTTTCACTGAGGCAGATCCTATGTGGGATGCCAGGAACCAGTACCAGGCATCAGCCAGGGGAAGACTGGCCATCACAAGATTATTTCTTTCCCACCCTTATTCCTTCTGACTTTCCTTCTGTCATATCTTGTTTTCTTCTCATTTTTTTTCTTTGTTATTCCTTATATTATTTTCTGTGACATTCCTCCAATTCTTACTGTTTCATTCCATTTTCCCCACTTTCTTTTTTCTTTCATATTCCCTCTCTTATTTCTCATTTATTTTTTCTGTGTCATTGCTTCTTGTCTGTATTTCTTACTTTTTAACTTGTATATTTTTCTTTGTCATTTCTTTCTGTTTCATTCCTTTATTTTCTTTAACCTGGCACCTGTTGGTACTATCTGCACTTCAGGGAAGTCTACAAACACCACCATAGCTGCAGCTTTACCGCAATGTGTGTCACTACACAAAGCAAAGAGGTCCACAAGCTGGGATCCAGCCCTGGGTACAAACCAATATGGCGAATTTTCCTAAGCCAGCAAACCCTCATCAAGCTTAGGTGGATACAGGGATTTTTTTTCTGGTCTGGTCTGGTCCGGTCCAACAACAAATCACTGGGCACCATAATAAAATGTTCATCCTCATCAAGACCAATTCATTCTGAATATATGGAACACTGGACGCCTCCCTCTGGGTGCTTACCTTTAGCGGATGCATGCCCACTGAGAGAGGCCTGGCGCAGGAGCTTACATCAGCCTGCTGCAACCAGCACAGCATCACTGCTTTGTTAAATATACCAGGGGATTTCACAGAGGGGGGCATCCCAAATCAGGATGCACAAGGGACAGAACTGCATTGAGTCATTTAGACTCCAAGGCCAGCCCAAGCAGTTTTTGGTCTACTGTAAAGGTGTCGCTACAGGCAAAGACACATAAGGAGGTGAGGGCGAGGCAAAGCTTGCAGGCAGCGGGAGACTTGGCAGGGGCCCCTATGGCTCTCCAAGACACTGTATGGCCCTGTCTGCCACAATTTGTGCTGTGTGCTGATCCCCTGCCTCCTGGATACCTGCGCTAGATCAGATGAGGATAGCCAACTGCAGGGCCGGAAGTGGGCAGCGTTCTAGAAGAGTCTATAATACTTAGAGCCAGTGGTCTCCCTTTTTTATGGGGCATCCCGTACTGGGATGCCATATTGTGTGACATCTCGCAGGCGATCCCACACTGAATCCCTGTTATATCTTTAGCTATAGCAAGTACATGCGCAGGGCGCATATGAATGGCTGGCACAGGCACGCTCACAGCTAGAGGTTAGCAGAGGGGTGCAACTGGTGGCGTGGAAAGAAAAATCTGAATAGAACACAAGTTGCTGATTGGCTGAGCTACCTGTGCATGCCCATTGGTATTAAAAGAGTCCTTGGGTGATCCACACTGTGGGGCATCACCTATCGGAATGCCCACAGCAAAAGGGACAAACCCCAGGATATTGAAAATAATGGGTTCTGGATGTAAACACAAAAAGTACCCGGGGCAGCATGAACCTTAAACCCAGCCAAAACAGTGCTTCAGTGACCGGCTGAGCAGTGCTCTGTAACCAGGACTAACTGCTGGTCGACATAGATATTTCTACAGTATAGAGATTGGTGGTCTCCACCCTTTATTACAGACAGATACATTGACAGACTAACCATAACTGCTGAAGGCTGAGCATTTGTATTAGTATACAGTACATATACTGGTAGTTATCCCTGCTGTGGTGAAAAGAAGGGCCTGCTACCAGCTCTTGGTTTCAGGGAATCAGCTCTGCTCTTTTAGGACCACCATGTAATCCCTATAATCCTAAATAAATTAAGCTTCCCAGATTAAATCTTGCACATGGGGTCATAGAAACATTTCCTTTCAAAATGTCTTTTCAGTGGACAGGTTGAGGAATTTGGGCTGCAATGTACTTTGGACTGCGATGCAATGCAATGCATGTGCTGCCCACAGGACAACAAGTAGGCTAGCGCAGCATGAAAGCAAACCAGTCACCTTATCAGGCTATCCTATCTCTATTGCTAAAAGTTTACCAGATTCTAAGATTACGTCTCAAGTTGTGCAGGCGCCCATGGGATTCCTTGAGTGCCTACCCACCGGTGACATGGCACTGCTTCCTGCATCAGTCGAAAATACTGAAGCACACACACATTCATTGCAATGGAGGGATGTGCTCAGGCAGTGCTCTGTATGGTACTCTGGGGGTGCTTGTGGACATGGAGGACAAAATAGGTGCAGGTCAAAAGGCGAGCATGATTTTTTGTTACAGACATGTTGATCATAGGAAAGCTCTCCCTGACAAGCCCAGGGTAGTTGGGTATATTATGAGTATAAGCGGTAGTCGGAAGCAGTGATGCTTCAGATAACCATTTAAATCACAGGGAAATGATTGCAACATACCCTTGAAAAATAAGTGCCATGCCATGATTTTCGCCTATGGATGGCTAATGCAGCCGGAGCTCCCGAAAAAAAAAAAGGCCAACTAGAGTTCATGACTGGTTGCAACAATCTCTTGTTTCTCTGCATTTGAAAAGGTCTGTCAAATAAAAAGCAGCATTGTTGAGGTCTGCTGAATAATGAAGGGCTACAGCTTCCAAGCCAGGTCTGGATTAAGCCTGGTAGGTACCAATCGCCAAGCGCTTACCAAAAGGTTTTATCCTTGAAGGACATCCTGTTTTGCTGTTCGATCAGCTTTTTCAAAAACTCTAAAAGAACCAGCAGCCTTTCTGGAAGCTGCATTCAGCCTTCCTCCAGACATGCCGCCAAATCAATGTCCCCAACTCCCTTCCTAGTGCCCCTTGTCTCCTGGATAGATTGTGCATGGGGCAGTTATGGAGCAGGGGTGGGCAATTATTTTTTGCATGGGGCAGTTATGGAGCAGGGGTGGGCAATTATTTTTTTCATGGGGCCACATGAGAAACTAAAAATATTGTGGAGGGCCGGGCCAAAAGGCTGAACTCAATTCTGCATAATATAATTGCATTTCTTTATAAAAAGCAGTTAATAGCATTGTTTTGACAAGCTGGTACGAGTATATGTTATAGTTAAACACTGAAAAAGTGAGGTTGCCTTACAAACAAAATCTAATTTATTAAAAAAAATTCCCAAAACAATGGTAAACAAAATGAAAAGGGGGGGGATGTCGCCCCACAGATGTCAGCAGCTCACTCTTCCACAACACTGGGCAGAGCAAATGCAGCCCCACTTCCCTTCCTCTCCTTCCCCTTAAAGTGGACCAAAACCAGGCAATCTGGGGGGTTTCACATAGCACACCCCCGATCGAGGTGCCCCAGGAAAGTGAACCAAAACCCAGGATAGTCAAAATTCTGGGTTTTGGTCCACTTTAAGCTTAGCAGCAGCCCGAGGATGGCTTCCAGTCAGGGCACTTATGAGTTCCACTCCTCCACCCAGGCAAGATGGCACCGGAGCCTACCTCCTCCTCCTCCCCTGGTTGGGCTCTTCTTCACTGTTGGGCGCCCGCCCGTCCCTCTTCGCAGCGGGTCGGCTGATCAATTAAGCAGCAGCCGATCGGCGGCTCAGCTCGTCAGATCTGGCGCGTTCTCCCTTCCTCGCTCACTGTGTACAGTTCGGGAGGCGTCGGCCGCTGCGAAGAGGAAGCACGAGCGGAGGGCCTCCGCCAGCCAGCTCAGCCTGGGCAGGTCAGAGCCAATCAAAGGGCCGTACAATTCCCAGGTCAGGCCTAGAGGTAGGGAAACAGGCTTGTGACCGGAAGGTGGCAGGTTCGACTCCCAACCATGGGACATGACTGAAGTACCCTTGAGCAAGACACCTAACCCCCAATTGCTCCCCGGGCGCTGAGTTTAGGGCAGCCCACTTGTGTATTGTCACTCACATATCACTCATGGAGTTGTGGTGTTCACAGTGCACAGATGGATAAAATGCGGAGAAAGAATGGCCACTATTGCACTATTATCACTATTACGGTATGTCTGCCTCAGCCTCTTCTAAGTACACCTACGGTAGCTGCTCTCTCCTGAACGCTCTTCTTCTGGGTGCAATTGTCAGTCCTGGGCATATGTCGTGACTCCTGCTCTAAAAATATAGATTGGGGGCAAGTTTGCCTGTACCCCCATTGCCAGTAGAACGCATGCGCTGTCACCGGTTGAAAAAGAAATAGCTCAATGTATACTGGGACAAGCAGAATCTCTGCTCTTCCTGGCAGCCAGACACATGGGGGGAGGTGGGTGTTAAGGAACCAACATATTAACTTTTTACCCCATCATTTAAAAATAATTCATTTAGGCAAATATTAGAGTTTAGATCTCTGATGCATCACCAATCAGAGGGTGTTTTCTGTGTGTTATTGGTTCAGTTGTACTCAGGAAGGTAGTTTCAGGTATTGGCCAAGTCACATGCTAGTCAGGTGTTGTCACTTAAAAAGAACCTGTACGTGGCGCAGTGACAGTACGTCAGTGGGCGTCATACGGCGAGAGCCCCAGGAGTAGTGAGCGAGGCGCGACTCTGTGACAGGTAACAGCAGTCACACCTGCAGGCCGGCTCCCCGTGACTCAGTACACTTCCCTGACAGCGAGGGAGGGGCAGACACACCATACGGCATATAGGAGATCTATGTAGTACAACATCCAGTATCCACCTCCACTTACACATACATATTTAATGTGCCCCTGACCACAATCCCATACAGAACTGCTCACAAACACTTCCCGTGACATAATCAATCAGCTAACAGAGCTGACAGTCAACAAACGCCTATATAGAAACCCCCATGGCATGGCAGCTTGCAGAGATCTCCCCCAGCAAGGCAGCTTGCAGAGGTCCCCCCCAGCATGGCAGCTTGCAGAGGTCCCCCCCAGCATGGCAGCTTGCAGAGGTCCCCCCCAGCATGGCAGCTTGCAGAGGTCCCCCCCAGCATGGCAGCTTGCAGAGATCTCCCCCCGGCATGGCAGCTTGCAGAGGTCCCCCCCAGCAAGGCAGCTTGCAGAGGTCCCCCCCAGCATGGCAGCTTGCAGAGGTCCCTCCCAGCACGGCACCTTGCAGAGGTCCCCCCCAGCATGGCAGCTTGTAGAGATCCCCCCAGCATGGCAGCTTGCAGAGGTCCCTCCCAGCACGGCACCTTGCAGAGGTCCCCCCCAGCATGGCAGCTTGCAGAGATCCCCCCCAGCATGGCAGCTTGCAGAGGTCCCCCCCAGCATGGCAGCTTGCAGAGGTCCCCCCCAGCAAGGCAGCTTGCAGAGATCCCCCCGGCAAGGCAGCTTGCAGAGATCCCCCCGGCATGGCAGCTTGCAGAGATCCCCCCGGCATGGCAGCTTGCAGAGATCCCCCCGGCATGGCAGCTTGCAGAGATCCCCCCAGCATTGCAGAGGTCCCCCCGGCATGGCAGCTTGCAGAGATCCCCCCGGCATGGCAGCTTGCAGAGATCCCCCCAGCATGGCAGCTTGCAGAGGTCCCCCCGGCATGGCAGCTTGCAGAGGTCCCCCCGGCATGGCAGCTTGCAGAGGTCCCCCCGGCATGGCAGCTTGCAGAGGTCCCCCCGGCATGGCAGCTTGCAGAGGTCCCCCCGGCATGGCAGCTTGCAGAGGTCCCCCCGGCATGGCAGCTTGCAGAGGTCCCCCCGGCATGGCAGCTTGCAGAGGTCCCCCCGGCATGGCAGCTTGCAGAGATCCCCCCGGCATGGCAGCTTGCAGAGATCCCCCCGGCATGGCAGCTTGCAGAGATCCCCCCGGCATGGCAGCTTGCAGAGACTCCCGCCCCAGCATGTCAGCTTGCAGAGGTCCCCCCCCCCAGCATGGCAGCTTGTAGAGATCCCCCCCCCCCAGCATGGCAGCTTGCAGAGATCCCCCCGGCATGGCAGCTTGCAGAGATCCCCCCGGCATGGCAGCTTGCAGAGGTCCCCCCCCCCCGGCATGGCAGCTTGCAGAGATCCCCCCAGCATGGCAGCTTGCAGAGGTCCCCCCCCCCCCCCCCGGCATGGCAGCTTGTAGAGATCCCCCCAGCATGGCAGCTTGCAGAGGTCCCCCCCCCCCCGGCATGGCAGCTTTCAGTGACTGACACAGCATGGCAGCTTGCAGAGATCCCCCCCCCCGGCATGGCAGCTTGCAGAGATCCCCCCCCCGGCATGGCAGCTTGCAGAGATCCCTCCCCGGCATGGCAGCTTGCAGAGATCCCCCCCCGGCATGGCAGCTTGCAGAGATCCCCCCCCGGCATGGCAGCTTGCAGAGATCCCCCCCCGGCATGGCAGCTTGCAGAGATCCCCCCCCGGCATGGCAGCTTGCAGAGATCCCCCCCCCGGCATGGCAGCTTGCAGAGATCCCCCCCCCCGGCATGGCAGCTTGCAGAGATCCCCCCCCCCGGCATGGCAGCTTGCAGAGATCCCCCCCCCGGCATGGCAGCTTGCAGAGATCCCCCCCCCGGCATGGCAGCTTGCAGAGATCCCCCCCCCGGCATGGCAGCTTGCAGAGATCCCCCCCCGGCATGGCAGCTTTCAGTGACTGACACAGCATGGCAGATTTCAGAGATCCCCCAGCATGGCAGCTTTCAGTGACTGACACAGACGAGACCCCGGGTTTTTTTGACACACCCTGAAGCCCAGACAATAGCTGTTCCCTGTTACGAAGGATGAGGCATAGAGGAGCGGGTAAATTAAATAAGAAAAAAAGCAAACCCATACATTTTTGCTGCTGCTTAACTGCCTGGGGCTGATTTGGTGGGTGGGAGAGGCCTGAATAAATCCCACACAACCTGAACAGGGTATGAGAGGCAGGTCTTAGTGTAGAGGGGGTTTTATAATGGAAATAGAGGCATGTGGTGTTTATACATGAAGAGAGGCAGATGAGTCACCTGCACCATTGTTCAGCACTAAAATTACAGGTCGACGGCCCATCAAATCCCCATTAAATAACCCGATGTTATCAAAGATTATTACACACAATCTGCTAGATTGTAAAGTCTTCAGAGCAATGCATTACAATTATGCTGCAACACAAATATCCCAGAAATATTCATGATATTTAAAGAAAATAAACAGAATATACCGGTATATATTTATACAGTATATGTACGGATGGGAAAAAATGCAGCTGGTCAATCCTGGTCTGATGCTTAAAGAGGAAGTAAAGTCTAAGACTTTATCAGTGGTATAACTAAACATGAGCGGGCCCTAGTGCAAACACTGAATGGGGCTCCATTAT
This sequence comes from Gastrophryne carolinensis, assembly GCA_027917425.1. Classification (NCBI taxonomy): domain Eukaryota; kingdom Metazoa; phylum Chordata; class Amphibia; order Anura; family Microhylidae; genus Gastrophryne; species Gastrophryne carolinensis. The sequence continues at coordinate 396,583,866 of CM051238.1, read as the reverse complement.
GGCTCATACAGCAACCTTTTACCTGTCATTTTAAAGACATTTGATACAACTAGACAACTAAAGACTGGCAGCAGAACAAATGATGCTTCTTTTTTTCTGTACATGAGGAAGAACAATGATGATGGGGCCCTGATGCAATCACAACCTCTGTACCCCCTATTGTTATACGCTCCTGACTTTACTCCAATTTTCATGAAGCCAGTTGGCCGCAGGCAATCGAAAGGGCAAAGAGCAGACCTTGAATATTAAAGCTTAAAAAAATATTTCCTTATTGCTTCAATTTTGCCAAACACTAGAAGCATGGGGGCATCTCAAGCTGGAAAACCTGGTCACTTTACATACAGATAATGACCTCTTCCCCATTCCTGCAAACACAAGAACAGGCTGCTCAGCAGGTATCCAGTGCCAGTGTATTGAAAACACAGGTTTTAGACTTGACTTCCTCTTTAAAAGCGTCAATCACTGGGATATGGGACGCCCTGAAAGTTAGAAGGTACATGGAAGTCTTAAATCAGGCAAACATATATACCAGGTCAGTGCTGCCGTCAGCCCTTACAAGTCTGGCCAAATGGGTTTGTGGGCTGGTGTTCCCAAAGATGGAAGCGGGCATAGCATGTAGCAAAGAAATCCATGGCTTGGAGGCTGGGGGAGGGACAGGCCCTCGTAGAGGCTAATGGGACGAGTCGTCGGGTTGGGGGGTCGGGGTGGGCTGTCCGTCGACGGGGGGGGATGGAGCGTGATGTGCTTCTGAACTTGGAGGGGATGATAGAGTGCCTAGAAGAATTGGATTCAGAAGCAACAGATTTGCCCGTACAGTGGATATTTTGATCGCAGTGGGGTGTGGGAGATGGGACACGGGAGTCAGACTTGCCTGGCCTACGCTCCCGATGGCACCTCTTATTGGAGGCGGACGGGAAGGGGGGGGGTGGGGCCAGTGCCGGCACACTCCTGGACATGCTGAAGAGGTTGGCGATTGACTCGCCACCCATATTTGTTTAACTTCCTCCCATGTATTCATTCCTTATGTCTGTGTATGCTTGTGTTTTTTTGGATTTCTTGTGTGTTTATTTTTTTTTTCTCTTTTCCCTGTTAAAACATTCAATAAAGAGAGATTAAACTAAAGAAATCCATGGCTGCTGTTGCCAATAGACCCCAGAAGGGTAATAGAAGGGTGATGTTATTCTTCCTCCCAAGTAGGGAGTTTTTTTTTTAAACTTAAAAAACAAATTGTACCCAGTGGGGAATTAAGGCCCATTATTTTCCCACAGTCAGTATGTGTCTAGTGGCTCCAAGTCACTGTTAAAAATGACCCTGTGTGCAGTGAATGGAGCTGTGTGACAACACCAACCAGCGTGTGGCAGGATTCTGTGGCACTGGTAGGTCCCTGAAAAAAAAAAAAAGGGACCAAATATAATTTATAGGTACATTCCATTTTAAAGCTGCGGACCTGATCAGATTCAGCTGTGAAGGAAAATCTGTATTTTCTTTCCTTACTACTAGGTTAACCCCCCACCACCACCTCACACACAAAGCAGAAAATATACAAGCAATTCTAAAGACATTAGAGAATCATCCCCTGCCTAAAGTGTAATTATTACTATAGGCACCATCCAAAGCCATGGGAAAGAATAGAAAACCTTGTCAAGCCACTAGCACTCTTACCCCTACCCAGCAGGCACCTCTCCCCATACCCCCCCCTGCCTCCCATGCAGCCTAAACAAGAGTGCTATAGGCAAGCTACATGTCATGGTTTAAGGAACCTGGTCAAAGACATCTTGAAAGAGTTGTTAAATGGTTTAGGATACCATCATTCTGGATTTAGTATCGGGCAGGTTTTCAGTTTTTCATATCAATCGTGGGTTGTGACAGTGCAGATTAAGACCAGGTTTAGGATTAGGGAACATCATATGGATTGTATATGTGGTTGCATACACGGAAGCGGTCTACCAATATGGTGGGGACAAAGCAGTCTTTGGGTATGTTGGTTCTGCTTCCAGTTATCTATGAAAAATAAAACTGGGTAAGGTTTCAGATCTTATCTAATTTAGATATGGCTTTAGAGGGGGTCTTCTGAAACACACCCTAGCAGGTCTGCATAGGCAGACCATCCTCTACTGCCGTAAACAAATATATGCTTCAAGGACCGGTCGGTCTGCTCCAGACTACATAAACAAGCACACCCAGCTAGCATCAGCCTATATACTGTACACACATATTGTCCAGCTACTATCTATCTGCCTATGGCTACCCTGGAATCCATGCCTGAATCAGCCAGGCATAGGTTAACAAATATCTCCTCCCCTCATTATTAATGAATCCCCATTAACTAAGTCACTATGTGATGTATGTGGATTTAACCCCGTGTCTCCAGGAGGGCTCTAAACACCTGACTGTTCTTGAAGAGAAGGGTGGTAAGCATTATAAATGCCTTTCTTTACAGGGGGAAATACGGGTGGAGACTGGGCAGGGCAGGATCGGGTATCGGTCAGGATTACAGGTGCACAATCCCGGGAAATGGGGAAGAGAAGGCCTTTACAGTATTGAGAAACTCAGCAACATCAGAGAAGATAGAGGGTTAAAGATCCTTCCATTACATTGCACTGATGATGACTTAGTAGATCATGGTCCGATTTACTTGCCTTGCCATTGTTCTGGGCATCACCCAGGAGAATCAGCAACAATAGACAGGCCCCCCAACAATATGGGTAGGGATGGGAGCTAAATAATCAAAATACAATAGAGACTAAATGTAATTAAGAAGATATTCAGGGGTGTCCCTCATGATGGCCCTTTGGCAGCACCCTCAAACAGTGGGGCCCTCAACAATAGGTGTGGATGAGTGAAATAAAGGTAATCAGTAGTTGTACATTGTAATCATACATGAAATGGACAATAAAAGTCCAATAACAAGACCCCCACGCCCACAGACATGACCCTCAAATTCTGATCAGCACCCTATATAAGCAATCTATAATAGTGGGGTCCCCAACAATAGGTGTGGATGAGTCAAATAAGATAATCAGTAGTTGTACAATGTAATCCTACATGAAATGCAGAATAAAAGTCCAATAACAAGACCCCCCACCACCACCACCACCCATAGACATATATAGGGCAGCACCCTATATAAGCAATCTATATTAGTGGGGTCCCCAACAAAAGGAACACCCATGTGGTTATGGATGTGACAAGATCAAAGGATGAAACAGAAGCAGTAGATCCAACATGAAATGGAGAATTGAAGTCCAATAACCAGCCCCCCCATATAGACATGATGCCACCCGCCAGACTTACCTCTGCCATAGCATTTATAGATGAGCCAGCTGAGGGAGGCAGAGATCCGGGCCTGCTGGGCATCGTACACATCCAGGGGCTTGATCTCTGGCACCAAGTAGCTCTTTTTCATCCTGATCGGCTGGGCTATAGCACAAGCTCCATGAATGGCGCTGCTGGTGGTGGGAGGGAGGGGATCGGATCTGCCTCCCGGGTGGGCAGGTGGGTGGGTGGCTGCTGTCCTTCAGCACCACATGGAGGTGGTGGGTGATGAGATGGTGGGTGTCCAGGGCGGGCAGGCAGGGTGCCAGGCGGCTCCGCTCCTCGCAGCTGTCTCAGGTGCACTGACTGACTGTCTCTCCTTCTCCCTCCTCCCGGCGGCTGTCTCTCTCTCTCGCTCTCTCTAAGTGACGTCACAGCAGGGAGGAGCCTCGGCTCCGGGCAGGTAATTCCGAGCGGACAAAGCGGAAAATCAGCCGGAGCAGCCCCAGAACCTCACCGGGGTTGGTGCTGATGTCATAGAAGGGCCCATTAGCCGCACATCTGGGAGCAGCGGCGCGCGCCTGTCACGTGACCCCCCGTTCCGAACGCTGCGGAAAGCTGCTGAATGGCGAGCCACTATTGTGACGTCACCCGTGATGTGTGCAGGTGAGGGGCCTCCACAATGGAGCTTCTCTATAGCTGTACTGGCTGCACACACACGCTTCCAGTGTTGGACTGATGCAAGTATCACTGGCACATTACAGTACATTTCGGGCCCATACACAGAAACATTATGCTAAACAGTATTGTCTCTGTCAGGGCCGGCTCTAGGTTTGTGGGGGCCCTTGGGCAGGAGAGTGTTAGTGGGCCCCAAAGTAGTGTGTCACATGATGTTACCTTTTAGCTTTGCTTCCACAAATGGGTCAACTTCTGCTGCTGATCGCCCTCCAGTCCTTGCCTTCCCTATAGCCACCAATCCTCCTCTAGTCCTTATTGCCTTCCCTGTAGCCACCAATCATCCTCTAGTCCTTATTGCCTTCCCTATAGCCACCAATCCTCCTCTAGTCCTTATTGCCTTCCCTATAGCCACCAATCATCCTCTAGTCCTTGCCTTCCCTATAGCCACCAATCCTCCTCTAGTCCTTATTGCCTTCCCTATAGCCACCAATCATCCTCTAGTCCTTATTGCCTTCCCTATAGCCACCAATCCTCCTCTAGTCCTTATTGCCTTCCCTATAGCCACCAATCCTCCTCTAGTCCTTATTGCCTTCCCTATAGCCACCAATCCTCCTCTAGTCCTTATTGCCTTCCCTATAGTCACCAATCCTCCTCTAGTCCTTGCCTTCCCTATAGCCACCAATCCTCTAGTCCTTATTGCCTTCCCTATAGCCACCAATCATCCTCTAGTCCTTATTGCCTTCCCTATAGCCACCGATCATCCTCTAGTCCTTATTGCCTTCCCTATAGCCACCGATCCTCCTCTAGTCCTTATTGCCTTCCCTATAGCCACCGATCATCCTCTAGTCCTTATTGCCTTCCCTATAGCCACCGATCACCCTCCAGTCCTTATTGCCTTCCCTATAGCCACCAATCATCCTCTAGTCCTTATTGCCTTCCCTATAGCCACCAATCCTCCTCTAGTCCTTATTGCCTTCCCTATAGCCACCAATCTCCCTCCAGTCCTTATTGCCTTCCCTATAGTCACCAATCTCCCTCCAGTCCTTATTGCCTTCCCTATAGCCACCAATCATCCTCTAGTCCTTATTGCCTTCCCTATAGCCACCAATCCTCCTCTAGTCCTTATTGCCTTCCCTATAGCCACCGATCATCCTCTAGTCCTTATTGCCTTCCCTATAGCCACCGATCATCCTCTAGTCCTTATTGCCTTCCCTATATCCACCAATCATCCTCTAGTCCTTATTGCCTTCCCTATAGCCACCAATCTCCCTCCAGTCCTTATTGCCTTCCCTATAGTCACCAATCTCCCTCCAGTCCTTATTGCCTTCCCTATAGCCACCAATCATCCTCTAGTCCTTATTGCCTTCCCTATAGCCACCAATCCTCCTCTAGTCCTTATTGCCTTCCCTATAGCCACCAATCTCCCTCCAGTCCTTATTGCCTTCCCTATAGCCACCAATCATCCTCTAGTCCTTATTGCCTTCCCTATAGCCACCAATCTCCCTCCAGTCCTTATTGCCTTCCCTATAGTCACCAATCTCCCTCCAGTCCTTATTGCCTTCCCTATAGCCACCAATCATCCTCTAGTCCTTATTGCCTTCCCTATAGCCACCAATCCTCCTCTAGTCCTTATTGCCTTCCCTATAGCCACCAATCTCCCTCCAGTCCTTATTGCCTTCCCTATAGCCACCAATCATCCTCTAGTCCTTATTGCCTTCCCTATAGCCACCAATCTCCCTCCAGTCCTTATTGCCTTCCCTATAGTCACCAATCTCCCTCCAGTCCTTATTGCCTTCCCTATAGCCACCAATCCTCCTCTAGTCCTTATTGCCTTCCCTATAGCCACCAATCCTCCTCTAGTCCTTATTGCCTTCCCTATAGCCACCAATCTCCCTCCAGTCCTTATTGCCTTCCCTATAGCCACCAATCATCCTCTAGTCCTTATTGCCTTCCCTATAGCCACCAATCTCCCTCCAGTCCTTATTGCCTTCCCTATAGTCACCAATCTCCCTCCAGTCCTTATTGCCTTCCCTATAGCCACCAATCCTCCTCTAGTCCTTATTGCCTTCCCTATAGCCACCAATCCTCCTCTAGTCCTTATTGCCTTCCCTATAGCCACCAATCTCCCTCCAGTCATTATTGCCTTCCCTATAGCCACCAATCATCCTCTAGTCCTTATTGCCTTCCCTATAGCCACCAATCATTCACCATTCAATTCATCCCTTACTCTTTGCTCCACTGCCACTAAAGACTTCATCATTGCTATCAGTTGTCACCTGGTTCTCGCCACCTTCTGAGCTTCCATCAATTGCCTTCCATTCCATGTCACCTTCTCCAATGTTGCTGATCATCCCCTGTTTCTGAGGCCAGCCATGAGCAGGTCTGCACACAATACCTGAAATTTGGTGGTTGGGGTCAACTGTAAAATAATACCATGGCCAAGTGTGAGCCTGAGTGGGCCCCTGAAGATGCCAGGGCCCCTGGCAATTGCCCAGGTTTGCCCTGTGCTAGCGCCGGCCCTGGTTTCTGTATGTGCACAGGTTCTGTTGTTGAAGGCCCTCAAATGGGACCAGGGGAACACTGGGAGATTTCCTGGTAACTTCAAAAAAGATAGCTATGTAAATGAACTCCCAATACCATGTATTGCAGTTAGCGACTGATGTTTAATCAGAAAGGTGCCAATAATTATACAGTGCATAAACATTTCATATACAGTAAATTATATACATCAAGACCGAAGAGATAAAGGCAAAAAAACTGTCCTAAGAATCAGGGGGTATCCCAAATGGTTGGTATTAAATGCATACAGACTGAAGTTAATCAAACAGAGATTGACGCAGTATATCATAACATAGTCAGGCACGAGTGCATACATGCAAACAGAGTAACAAGAAAGGTAAGCATAAATCAATCAAGGAGTCGAGTACCTATGTTGGATGACAGACTGAACCCTCAACGTTTCGGTTAGGAAACCTTTATCCCGATTAAGGTTTTCTAAACTATGTTATGATATACTGTGTCAATCTCTGTTTGATTAACTGCAGTCTGTATGCATTTAATACCAACTATTTGGGATACCCCCTGATTCTTAGGACACAGTTTTTGCCTTTATCTCTTTGGTCTTGATGTATATAATTTACTGTATATGGAATGTTTATGCACTGTATATAGAATTATTGGCACCTTTCTGATTAAACATCAGTCACTAACTGCAATACATGGTATTGGGAGTTCATTTACATTTATCTGGGAGTTCATTTACATTTATTGGGAGTTCATTTATCTTTTTTGAAGTGTTTGGTTACTGTGCATGGAGCAGGCACAGCTGGCTACATATTGAACCCCTACTCATTCTCTTATATTGCTTTACTGATGATATATGGCGTGCAACTTTAACCTAAATTATTCAATAACTGTCTAAGATTTCCTGGTGACCCCGTGGGCCAGTCCGAGCCTGCACATTTCACCCTATGTTTATGTTGTCCTATACACATTCTGATTTACTAGTTTTTAAAGCTGACCTTGAATCGAAAATTACTTTAGGTCCTGTTTAACAAGGGCCCCTGGGAGTCTACTTGGAATGCTAGTGATAACATGTACTAATGCCCATTCCCAACCAGATGAGTGTTGACTGCATCTATGCCCCATTATTAAAGTGGACCAAAACCCAGCTTGATCCATTCCCAGGCCGATTGAAATCCAAAATTGGGATGCCCCACTGTGTGAAACCCCCCCAGGTCGCCCGTTTACTTACCTTACTTCCCGGTCCAACGGCGCATGCACGGACCGTGCCCGCACCCCGCTATCCCTCTAGCAGGGTACGTGCCCCCACCAGGCATTTGTCAATGGCCGGCATGAGCACGCTCCCTGTTAGAGGGAAGCGGGGGATGCGGTCGCCAGCGCGCTCAAAGCCGCTGGTCTTACTCACCGTCTTAGATGGCCTGACATCAGCGGCTCCAAGCGCTTTGATTGGACGAGCGGCCGTGCATGCGCCGTAGGACCGGGAAAAGGTGAGTTACTTCGGGTGACCTGGGGGTTTTCACACAGCGGGGCACCTTGATTGGGGGAAGGACCAAAACCCAGGATAGTCAAAATCCTGGGTTTTGGTCCACTTTAAGAAAGGGGCACAGCATGATACAGACCGGTATGGAGCAGGATGGGTGAGGAGGGGGCAGAATTCTTTCCTTTCTGCACTAAGCACTATTTTGCCTAGAAACTGCCCTGGCAATGTTCACTTGGTCTAGGCAGCCAGAATTCAGGAAGAGTACTCTGGATCACATGACTACTGGCAGCCTATCACATGGCCCAATTTTGCCGGAGAAAGCCAGTTGAGTTGAGAAAGCGGATGACTAGCGGAAGTAACACAGCAAGTCATGTTGACCTGATTTTTTTTCCCCTTCACATACATGGCATGGAAATGTAAGAATATCTGGGCTTGCAAGGGGTATATGCCAGACCCCTGAAAATCAAGATGTGGCCCCCACCCCACATAAAGTGCAGGGAACACCTTTTATGCCTAGATTCCAACTTTTCAGGGTGGGAAAGAGGGGCAATTCTCACAGCTCAGCCCATTGTGATACCGGTACCTCACAAAGAAGTCATTGAATAGAGTTTAAAGTGGATGGAAACCCAAAAATGGGTCCACTGCTCAATCTATGGGCCCCACTCGAGCAGCTGGGCGCTGCTGTTGGATGATCAGTTGCCCGGTTTTCAAATAAAATTTTCTTGGGCTTTTCAGCCACCGAAGCCACGCCCTGCGGCACTTTTTGAGAAAGCTGATTGGCTTGCTTAAAAGTGCTGTTGTGACAAGGTGCTGCCAGCTGGTTCAGCCATTCACAAAGGCTGGTCGTGGGAGCGCACACGAGAATCTGGGGAGGCTGAACCGGTGGAGATCATGTCATGGGACCCGCCAGGATCAGGTAAGATCGTCGGCACCCCGGGGGGTTTCACACAGTGGAGCATCCTGGTGATTGGTACACATTAAATATTCTGGGGAGGGTGCATCTTGTGTCACAGTGTTTGATCATCTAATTTAGAAAAACAATATGGTACTCACCGTTTTTCCCCCGCAAAGTGACACTGCCATGCCCTCACTATTCACTACAATGCCTGGCATGCCCCCTCTATTGCAGTGAATGGAGAGAACGTGGCAGATAGATCAACACAGAGCCGCCAGTGACTGGAGTTTGAGTCAGACTGATCGTCTTAGGTAGTCAATCACTCTAAGAAGAATTGGGCTTGCCCACAGGGTGGGGTGGATGGTTGTATGCCTAACATCATCAACATGTATACCTGTGAAGGTATAGTGGGAGTGGATAAAATTAGGCACAACAGTGACTGGACATCTATTAAAAAACTGATGTAAAGACAAGAAGCAAATTGGTCCTACAACAATGATCAAGTGGGTGGTTTGGGATGCCCTGCTGTGTTAAATCCTGTCTTTTTCTTTGTAAAACTCACCTTTTCTCTAATGGTGCATGTGTGGCCTCTCGCCCAATCAATCATATTAATGTGCGGCTAGAGAAACTGAATGGAATCCCAGCTGCACACACTGGCGGTGCTCGGCATCCCTAGCATCTTTTAGCTGTGCGCGGCCACTCACAGCCATTCAGATGTGACTGTGCGCGGCCGAAAAAGGATGTGAATGATGCCACCACTGTCGGTCATGCATATGTCATGGGATCATTGCACAGTTAAGAATTCCAGGTGATTAGCTAGGTGTAAATGCAGCTTTTTGGCTGTACCTTATCACCCATTTCATTGCCGGTCCTCCAGAGATTGATAATAAAACTAATATCATGCTATCTGTCCTCCCACTATACCCACAGCCAGTAACCTGGGCCACCATCAGGGTCCCCGGGTCTGGCTGACATTTTCAGGTGAGCGGATGAGTAAGTGATGCTGCAGGAGGCCCGGCTCTGTTAACAAATGACACCCCAACTAATAGGTAACAAGCACACATGAGTGTGGTGATGTGTCCACATGTAACGGACATATAACAAACCTCTGCTAGGAGGGTTCTGGAAAACTCTTCTGTGTGTGTGTGGGGTGGGCGGAGCCAGCCATGAGAGAGAAGCTTGTGAGGTAATTCCAGCAGGTTATAAAAGGCACAGCACAGCTCTGAGGGAGCAGAGTCCGTGAGGTGGGTCAAAGGGAGCACTTCTGTGTCTGTATGTGTTTCTGAGCCCACATAAATTATAGGGCCACAGTGAAGTTTTTGGTTGAAACTAACTCTCTCCTTATTTACCTCACTGCTGGACTGTGTGAGGGGTGTAAAGACTTATTTTTTTTGTGTGTTATTCACTGTGTGAAGCCTCCCGCGGAGCGCTAAGAAAGGGGCTCAGCGCGGTTAGAGGACGCCCTTAATTATAATTTTATTTAGGAGAGTTTTGAGGCTGTGACCGTTGAAGAAAGAAATATCCAGAAAATATTTAAAGAAACAGCATCATTTTAGTCAGAAATAACAGGACATTTTCCACCAAGTTCGTTTGGTCTAAGGATAAGTGAACTTTTCTCAGTTCTCCTCACTATTTAAAGCATAGTTACAAATTTAGAGCATCATCTATCTGAAGTTTCTTATATAGAGTTAATCTTACATTTAAAATAGATTGTGTATGTATTGATAGATTGTTTGAATTACACAGAGCATACAGTGTGTCTTAAAGTGGACCAACACCCTCAAAAACGACATAACTCTATTCACTTTAATAGTAAAAGACACTTACCTTTTGATCACTGTTGGAGCCGTCTGTCCCTCGCTGCGCCTGGAATCTTCTGAATCCTCCGCCGGAAGTCCCGCTCTCCAGCTCTTGTCCGGTCATTAGCATATATTGTCCGGTCATTAGCATTTTTTGTCCGTCGCTGAGCTCTTCTTTCTTCTCGCGTTACTTCTGTCTGTGCTCCTCTTCTCATGATGTCATCCGGGGGCGTGGCCTCTCGCTGCTCTCCGGAGCGAGCGTAGTGCAGCGAGACCTGAGGCTGGGGTCGGTGGATCGGGTCACCGGGCGGGCCCTGACCATGACCGCTGGGAGACAGCAAAGGGCCCTGGCGGTGGAGGCGGCAGGTGAGGACGGTTGTGCGCGCCCGTACCCGCACCTATCTACCGCGCATGCGCGCAATTTTAACAGGAAGAGGTCAAAGGATCTCTTCCTGTTTGGGGGAAAATGAAGATGGTGGCCGGATTTTAAAATTATAGCGACGCGCAGCGGGAGCATAACAGGTAAGTTTTTTTTCCCTAACTATGCTAATCGGGTCTTTCTGCTTATTTTGTATATTTTAAAAATAGACATTAAAAAAAAAAGGGGGCAGGGTGTTGGTCCACTTTAAAGTCATCCAAATAGCCATATATGATAAAGTGACTAGACACAAGTTTATCCTTTGTGTAAGATATTCACCCTCCCCCCCCCCCCCCACCCCCATATTCTTCAAGTAGAAATTATACTAGATTCTTCTACAGTCATTTATTGCCTTAAACCAGTGGCTATATACACCAACTATTGTTTTCAATGGATTCAACCGTTAAATTCTAAATTGGTTCTTATTTATCTGGTGTGGTGTGTTTTATTCCATTATTTAAACAACCACTCCCTACACACATACATTTGGCCATGCTGCATATTCGTGTGTGTGAGCAGCATGTACATAAACAGGCTAAATGTGGCTCCTGGCGGGTGAATCACTAGAAATGACCGCATGCCATTATTTTCAGTTTGGACAAACAGGGTGAACCTGACTGGCTGGCCTGTCTGCCCCGGGGCCGAGGTGACCAGCTCTCTAATTGGCCAAGTCAGGGAGGTGCTGCTGGGACATATACTGGTATTTACTGCTCTGTGGAACGCTCCTCTTCAAGGATACAGCAGCTTAGTGGGCAGAGAACAATGACATGTCTCTGGATCATTCCTGAAAACATTCAGGGGCATCGCTATAAATGGTTTCGCTGGAGCATGTGGTGCACCTGAGCTTCCTCCCACCATGGCTGCCTTGGCCTTTCTGGAAGGATAGGATGAGTTTTTCCATATAGAGAGGCAGGGTTAGAGTCACTCCAGTGTACAGCGTGCGGACTGTGACCCCACTGAGGAGCCCTAGTCTCACATTTATTCAGTGCGCCTATGACCCATAAACCCTCTTGGTGTTGCAAGGGTTCAATTTTAAACCAGACCTTCAGCATCATTTATTGCAAAGCCCAAATCCTTAAAAAAACTATTCCCAAGCAAAACTAATATATTATGAGTCCACTGGACTTCAACTCTGTTCAGGACTCTAGGATACGGGTGCCGCCATCTTGCCTCAGAAGCATCACTTATTGAGGAGAGGGGTGAAAAGTGCAGGGGGCGGGTTATAGCTGTGCTTTGCACAGACAGAGCAGAGCTGGGTCAGGAAAAGGACCGCAACCCCAGAATGCAGAGCGGCACAGTCAGAGGACACTTTTGGATGTTCAAAAAACGCCATAGGGGCCGGTGTGATGATTTTTAATGTGAGCAATCTGTATGTACAGGGTGGGGGAAACATACAAGATAGACTGTTATTCAGGGTGAAGGCTGGTTTAAAGCAGCCGTGCCAATACTTTGTTTTCCTACCTTCAATTGCCCCAATTGGGATGCCCATTGGCTGTAAAGCCCCAGAAACTCCCCATTCCAGACTCCTGCAGTGTCCTGTAAGAGCCCACAACTGTATGTATGTGGGAGTGCGGCGGGAGGGAATTTCTTTGCCTGGTCAGTTGTCAGCCAGCTCCGATAGAAATAAGTCAGATACAATCTTAACTGAAACAGACTTAAAGGTATTTGATTTGGAAGCTCCTCCAGTCAAACATAACCCGTGCCCAAAATCGGGCATGGAGATCTGTATGATGGATGGCAGGAAACCGCTGCACACTGCAGTAATGCATGACTCCGATTAGAGGTGTGTCTGTCTTGCATGTGTGCAGCTATTTCCTATCCCCTACCTGATAGAGCTCTAGGAATAAGCAAGTGTACAGGTAATGCAGGGATCACTATTGACATGGGGGGGTGGTTTAGGTTAGTTTACGGTCCTTGTGGAGAGGGAGGGTTTAGGTCTGTTCAAGGTGGTTCTATCTCCGTAACAGTGTAGTGTTAAACCGGACCTTCACCCTAAATATGAGTCTATGTTATATGTTTCCCCCACGCTGTACTTACAGATTGCCCACATTAAAAAACATCCTACCTGCACCTACTGCATTTTCTGAGACTTTAAACATCCAAAATGGCGACCCATGGAGGTGCAGGCTGCCTGCAAGCAGGAAGTGTGTTCTGACTGTGCCACTCTGCGTTCCGGGATTGCTGACCTTTTCCTGACCCCAGCTCTGTTCTGTTTGTGCAAAGCACAGCTATATCCCTGCTCCCCTGCACTTCTGAACCCTCTCTCTCCTCAGTATGTGATGCTACTGAACCAAGATGGCGGCGTCTGTATCCTAGAGTCCTGAACAGAGTTGTAGGCCAGTGAGGGATAGAATAAAATGTGACTAAAAATGTTAAATATATTAATTTTAGATGCTGGGGAATAGTTTTTTAAGGGTTTGGGCTTTTCATTAAATGATGCTGAAGGTCCGCTTCAATATATGATAACCTGCAGTGGTAAGTGTCCAGGGCCGGCCAATGGCGTGCCCCCCCCCCCCAACCATTCTGATAGGCTGGGGCAGGATTTCGTCCTCATCTAAAGTGAAACTGGGGATGCGGCCATTCTCACTCCCGATTGCTGAGCTGTGTCTAAACGGAGCCATATTACTGGGATTTTCACTGTCCTGGGTTTTGGTCTGTCTCGTGGGGCAGCCCATTTTTAGATGCCCCAATGCGTGAAACCCTGCCAGTGGCCTGCTTTACTTAACTTCCCAGCAAGCCCAGGGTGTAGATGCTGCTCCTCACCTCAGAAGCCGGATGGAATCCTGGCCACACCCACTATCAGCACGTGGCATCCCCTGCACCCTTCAGCTGTGTGCGGCCACACCAGCCATTCAGTTACAGCTGGTGTAGCCACGCACAACCCAAGAAAGATGCACGCGCCATGGCCACTTTAGAGAGGTAAGCCTATTGGGTGACTAGGCAGCAGGGCATCCCAAATCGGGGTGCCCCAGGGGTGGAATGCAAACTGGACAGTTTTGGTCCACTATAATATGCACAGCAGGCATCACTGATTGGATGAGAGCTTGCGTATGCGGCATAGGGCCAGGGAAAGGTATCATTTCTATGGGACAATCTGGGAGTTTTCACTTAGAGGAGCAAACCTGGGATAGTGAAAATCACTGGTTTTGTTCTGCTTTAAGATACACACTTTCTCCCCTTCTATTCCCCTTCAGAACTATGTCAAATGATTCAAAGAATCATATTTTTTATTCTCTCCATTTGTATGTAAATACTTACATTTTCTAAGGGATGCCGCTTTCTTTGCCTCGACTTCTGGTTCATAGCTGAGCTGGGAAGAGTTCTGAGCATGCTCTATGACTTGCTCTGCTCCCTGAGAGCACCAAGGGACAGAGTAGCTGTTAGACCACTTTTTTGCGTGGTCCTGGAAATATAACATTGTAAGAAGGCCAAACTTTTGGAGGAGAGGCACATAGCACAGGCACCTGGTGAGCTGCCTTATTATAGCCATTAGCTGTTTAGGTTGCTTGAAGGCATTTCTTGAGGAGCAGAGGTCTGAACACTGGCTTCCATCTTTCTCCTGAGGTCAGACCTGTGCTTGTTAGATAAAGAAATGGAAGGGAATAGCGGCCTCTATGCTTGGTGTGCCTGGCTCGTAGGCTCAGGGCAGGGGATCCTATGTTTTTTTTTTTTTACTTGTATAAAAAGGGGGGTTCAGGTTCAGCACTCAGTAAAAGCTACACAGACATGCAAATAAATAATACGCAAGGAGTTCACGATCACACAAAGTGTAGATGTGTCTTTATCATCCTCACAAGTGCAGGCCTGTGCTGGGGCATCCTCCATGGCGCCATACACATAACTGTGTCACCAGAGGAACCAAAAAGACAACTCCCCACTTCCTCCTTAGTGTCTGATATGAAACCTGAAATTCAAGTTATACTGAACAGAAAAAAATGACTTGTCATGTAAAAAACTGTGAATTTCCTTCTTGGTGGCACAGGTGTCACATGCCTAATCGTAGCCTGAGTGAGGGACCAACAGCTTCACTCCTAGAAGTAGTATTGGGGCAGTAGATGAACAGTTCTGGGGCCACCATGGCACAGTAACCAGTGTGCAGAGTCTACGAAGGACCCCTGATGATGGACATAGTCATAGACTGAGCTGTTGGGAACTTTGGGTTGGAACCAGGCACAGGCAGGACTCTGAGCAGGTTCTTGCAGCATTAACAATACTCTAGTAATAAGCCAAGATGAGGTCAGAGGACAGAGAGTATTGTATTAGTGACACCCTGTGTACTTTAGGTGTACTAACCTCAGGATAGGGCCTGGTTAGGAGATGGGTTCTTCTTGGGTTTGGGAGCAGAGTAGATGGATTACTCAGTTCTCAGGATTTATCTTTTTTTAGTGCCCCTGGTAATTGTAGGTTGTGTTGAAAGTAAGAGCCAGACACAGTCCAAAAATGTTTCAACCAAACCCGCTATTCAAAAGCTGAACAGTCACCTTAGGGCCCCTGGCACTTAGAGTCCACATTCCTGGCTCGGCTTGTGGTTGGCCCTCACCTGGTACACCTTCCAGGATACCATCACAGTGCGTTTTTTGCCCCACTAGAGGGGGTTGTCCTCCAGGTGAGCAGTTTGGGGTGTCACCCCACGGCACCCCACCACAGCTTCTGCCAAAGTTCACTACTGCCCTGGTCTCCAGCCTTGCACACTGCCTGAGTCCAAACTTATAGACTTAAAGTGAACTAAAACCCAGGATAATCAAAAGTTTTGACTATCCTGGGTTTTGTTCCTTTTCCCGGGGGCACCCCGATCGGGGGTTGTCCCGCTGTGTGAAACCCCCCAGATTGCCACAGCAACTCACATCTTCCCATTCCTACAGCGCGTCCAAGAACAGCGGCTCTGACTGCCGCATCCTCCACCCCCTGTAACAGGGAGCGTGCCCGCGCTGTCATTCACAAATTCGCACTGCTAAGGGGAAGTGGAGGATGCGGCCGTCAGAGCCACTGCTCTTAGACGCGCCGTGGGACCGGGATACAGTGAGTTGGCTGCGAAAAATGTGTGAAACCCCCAGATCGCCCCATACACTTACCTTGTTTCCCAGTCCAATGGCGCCTGCCTGAGCTGTGGCAGCATCCCCGCTATCCCTCTAGCAGGGCGCATGCCAGCATCAGGCATTTGTGAATGGGCAGCATGGGCATGCTCCCTGTTAGAGGGAAGCGGGGGGATGCGGCCGCCAGCGTGGTTGGAGCCGCTGGCCTTAGACGACGTGACAGCGGCTTCAAGCGCGCTAATTGGACGAACGGCAGCGCATGTGCCGTAGGCCCGGGAAGAGGTGAGTTGTGCTTGGGGTTCACAAAGTGGGGAAAGGACCAAAACCCAAGATAGTCAAAATCTCAGGTTTCGGTCCACTTTAAGAACCAGTGAGCAGCACAGACAGGTCCCTTCCCTAGACTGTGCCTAGGCTCCCCTATCTTGCAGCAAGGGCAACACCTAGTGTCTTAAAATCCCTGTTGCTGTCCCTACTCTAAAGCTAACTAAAACTACACTAAAACTGGCTAACCATTATAACAGGGATGATGGCTAACCAATCACCATGTTACAGCCAAGTTCATTGTGTATGTGCTGCACATAACCAATGACTGGATGGCCCTGCACACGTGCATTGGGCTTTTACATCAAGACATCAAGCAGGGGGGTGAGCCTATCCTCGCTGCAGGCTGAGACGAACTATAGATTAGCGCCCCCTCCAGGGTATGCAACTCCACTGCTCAATACTTAACATTTGCTACATTTGGGCAATAATGTATTTGGAAATGGAGGACACAAAAAGGGGGTCACAGGACTAAAGCAGGAGTACAAACTTATCACAGAAAAGCCTCTTTCGGAGACCCCAGAGTTGAAGCCTGTTGACAAGCCTGTCATCCAGCAGAGAAAACCCCTGTTTGGCCGGCCCTAGAATTTAAAATACTCCAGGGACAGCCATTTGCCTTGCCCTGAGGGCAATTTTGGTATGCCCCGCTGTGTGAAAACCCTGGGATCGCCCAATGAATCTCACCCATTCAGTGGGCCCCTGGGGCATTCACAATCTGCAGACACATTCCCAGCATCTCTGGGGTGAAGCATTCTCCAGCACCCAGCCATTCAGAGAGACTGAGGGTGGACTAGAGGGAACCTGGATATGTGGCCAGTGGGCATGCCACCCCCCCCCCCCCCCCCAGGGTGGGTTTCATATTACTGATTTGGGATGCCCCAGGGGAAGACCAGTGGTCTAAACGATTCTAGAGCCAGCTGCTTTGGGTTTTGTTCCGCTTTAAAACTTTCAAAGCGCTTACCACCATGCTCAGTCCATACAACTTGTGACTCGACCTCTTGTCTCCAACCTTACACTTTAGATTGTAAGCTCACAGGGGAAGTTTCTTTACTCCTGATGTACTCCTCTATTAATGTGTATTTGCTGTTATGTCAGCGCCACGAAAGATGATGGTGCTTTATATATAAATAATAATAATAGGCTGCCTATTCCAAATATTTCTTGGCCTCTAGGTAACCGCAGTACGGAAATAAGTAGGTGGTCAGTGTTGTCCAATCATCATTCGCCCCCATCATTTTCACCATCTTGGCAGTTGTGTGTAAAGAATGATGAGCAGCACATGCTGTGGATTATCATGTATTTTATGTTGTGTTTGTGTATTGTATGTGTAAATATAATGTCTTCAATTACACACCAGAGTGTCCCATGTGCCGATAACATTGCTGAGATACACCTGTTTACATTACATCACATCATTTCCTGGCTGTCATTTTCTCCAGCTTGTTGTTGTTTATATAGTGCCATCATCTTCCATGGTGTGGCACCATGCATTGTCTTTGATTGGGAAAGGAGGGGGTGGAGACACTAATCTTTAAAGAGGAACAACACCCCAAAAATGACTTGTTTGGGTATTGTTCCTTCATGGCGGAGCATCCCAAATCTCACAGATTGCCGAAATCTCACCCCTAGCGGGTAGTGGCTGTGCTGCAGCACTTAATGGGCATCTCTGCTCTGCATGCAACCATTAAGGTCTGCCCGACAGGGCGAGTGCGCAAACTGAACATGCTGCCTGAGGCTCAAAAGTGCATTGAGGTGATTATTTGTCAATTCCTGGAGGTTTCACACAGCGGGGCATATTAAAGTGGACCTTCACACTGAATAAAAGTCTATTTTGTATGTTTCCCTCACCCCCTACATACAGATTGCCTGCATTAAAAATCATCCTACCTGTACCTGTTGTGTTTTTTTTAACCTTTTAACATCCAAGATGGCGGCCCGTGGAGTTTCAGACTGCCTTGCAGACAGGAAGTGTCTTCTAGATATGTCACTCTGCATTCTGAGACTGCTGTCCTTTTCCTGACCCCAGCTCTGCTCTGTCTGGGCAAAGCACAGCTATAACCCACCCCCCTGCAGTCCCCCCCCCCCTCCTCTCCTCAGCATGTGATGCTTCTGAGGCAAGATGGTGGCCCCCGTATACTAGAGTCCTGAACAGAGTTTCAGGCCAGTGGGGGAAAGAATAATAAGTAAGAGACTAAAAACTTAAAATATATTAATTACATGGCTGTGAGGAGCCATTTCAGCTTTGAGTGGATGCAGGAGCAAATGTAAGTGCTGACAATGCTTCAGTATCATGGATTCCTGATGGGGCAATGGAGTTTTGGGGAGTTTTCTTTTCCAACTGTGCCAGGCTGTTGGTCCAGTTTAAGGCAATCTTAAAGTGGACCAACCACCCAAATGGTTGGCTCTGTAATCTGAAAGACTCCAGGGGGACACAGACCTGCCCCGGGGCATCCAAAATCGGGGTGCCCCACTGTGTGAAACCCCTGGGGTCACTGGTAAACTCAATGGCTCCCACAGGGCTTCTGCGGCCCATGGGCCACATCTCCAGCTTCCCTGTAGCTGAGGCGCTCTCCTGCACCAAGCCATTTAGATAGGCTGGGACTGCAGCCAGTGGGCAGGGTCACCACACCGGTTTTCTTGAGATCAGCCAATCAAATGTGGCCACTGCAGTGGAAAAATCTTTTTTTTTAAAAATGGGCCACCACAGCCGCAACATCGCCCGAGGCCTGGAAAATCGGAGGGGGGGGGGGGAATTAGAGGATTTTGTGCCACTTTAAGAGGTTGGGGAGTGCCTAGTGGTGCAGGGAAGGTAGTTCAAGTAAGTGGTAATTTCTCAGTTCTAATAAGCCCCTATAAACTTTCCATTTACTGCTAGTAATAAAATGTAATTTTGTTAGTTTTGCTTTTCCCGTATATTCCTGGCTAGTGCTCCCCCTAGTGGCCAAAATCAGGTCACAGCTTACAGGCACAGCGAGGTCTAGAGTTAGAATTGTCCATGCTCGCTGCATGCAGCATAGCATCTTGGGTTGAGTTATTACAATTTTTGTTTCCAGCAACTGGACTTCAATGAGAGTTTTCTCTTAATCAGAACCAGTAGCAGTAAGCCGTAGAGCTACTCAGCAGATTCGGGCCGCGGCAGTGCAATTAACAGTGGACGGTCCTCCTCAGTCAAGATGCCTTTGGATCGACGCACAGAAGGGTATCCTTAGAGGAGCTTGAGACACAGCATCCTTCACCTTTAAACCCACTTTAGCCTCAGATTGCGTGGCCAGAAGTTTTATAGAGAAGGATACCCCCAAACAGACTCTCCTAGACCCCCTAACCTTCCATGTTCACAGCCATTTCTTTCCTAGAGGATGCCTCGGTGGCGGCAGTCCGAGCTAACGCAAAGACTGCAGCTCTAGTCAACTGTGCCAGAAGAGCCATATGGCTAAAGCCAAACTGTGGAATCCCTTTCCAAGGAGATTCTGCGTTTGGCTCAGAATTAGAAAACATACTATCTAGATCCTCAAAGAGCACTAAAAAGTTCCCGTGAAGCCTAGATGCTTCCGAAGCAAAAGCAGGATTAGTTCCAGCACAACTCAAACTAGTAGACAGCTACACTGTGGTCAGCATAAGTGTGGTCATAAACCTAACTCTCTATATTGTCTATATAGACTTACCTATTTCCGGGAAGCCTGGCAGTCAATAAGCCAGAACCAGTTATTATAGTCATTGTTTCTGCAGGTTATCGACTGGAGTTCTCCCTGAGGCCTTCAGAAAAATTCCTCCTTACCGGGCTGCCCCGCAACCCAGAGAGGAGGTCTGCCTTTCCACTGGCTATCTCTGACCTCTGGAGGAAGAAGGTCATAGAGACTGTTCCTCTCCAGAGTCAGGGAAAGGGATCCTACTCTCACAGTTTTCTAGTTCAAAAGCTCTCGGGGGGCTTCCATGGTTATTTTGAATCTAAAAGAGTTGAATGCTTACAGCTTCTCCAAATGATTTTGTATGGAATCAATCTTCACGGTCAGGAATCTGTCATCAGGCGATTGGATGGTCAGTATAGACCTACAGTATGTATATCTTCACATCCTGATCTGGCCAGGTCACCGCTGCTTCTTAAAGTGGACCAAAACCCAGGATAGTCAAAAGTTTTGACTATCCTGGGTTTGGTTTCTATCCCTGGGGGCACCCCCGATCGCTGTGTGAACCCCCCCAGATCGCCACAGCAACTCACCTCTTCCCGGTCCCATGGCGCATCTAAGAGCAATAGCTCTGACGGCCTTATCCTTCGCCTCACTCTAACAGGGAGCGTGCCCGCACTGGTCATTCACATATGCCTGGCGCAGGCATGCGCACTGCTAGAGGGAAGCGGAGGATGCAGCCATCAGAGCTGCTGCTCTTAGACGCACCGTGGGAAAGGGATGAGTTGGCTGCGGTGATCTGGGGGGTTTCACACAACGGGGCACCCCCTGATCGGGGAAAGGGCCAAAGCCCAGGATAGTCAAAATCCTGGGTTTTGGTCTACTTTAAGATTTGCGGACCTGCTGGATGGAGAGACCCTACACTTTCAGTCAAGGGCTCTCCTCTTTGGCATATCTTCAGCACCCAGAATTTTCACAAAGGTACTGGCTGAGGTGATGTAATGTCCTAAGATCGTGAAAGGCAGGGGCCTAGCTAGGGGGGGAGCAGGGGGGGGCACTTGCCCCAGGTGCAGCAGGTCAGGGGGGCCTGAGAAGAGTTGGGGCGCCATTTTGAATCTTTGCCCCGAATGCCAAAAAGCTTTGGCGAAAGGTTCCAATTTTTTCCTACTTGGACGACCTTCTGGTGACAGGGAGACCAGAGTCAGGAGTGTTGCCAAACCTCAACCTAACTCTATCACTCCTGCAGAGTCTTGGGTGGCCCATAAACTGGAACAAGTCAGTCCTGAGTCCATCCAGAATCTACAGTTTCCTCGAGTATGTAATAGATTCCACCCAGCAAATGATTTTTCTTCCGCAAAGAAAAACAGGAGAAAACAGTCAAAGAAATCCAAAGCTTCAGGTCTCTTTCAGGAGGATCCTAAGGATCCTATGGCTAAAAAAAGTATACTTACCTTTACTCTCCTGTGGAACATTCAGCTTGTGATTTCTTACCACGTGAGGAGGTCTGGTCTTGAGATGTGTATGTGCCCCCATCCCTGCTGGTTTACACCCCTGGATGTGGTATGCTGGAACAGAGACAAGTTGGACTAAAGCCTACTGCTAGCATCAGAGTGACCTGAGTGCACAGCTCCATTCACTGTGTGTGGAAGGGGCAATCTCCTGTGGTGCACTGAGTCTGTTGGAAGCTTACATGTCTCTGAAGGCCAGATCTCCTTACTGGGTAAATATGCATGTGCTTTGAAAGAAAGATTAGTATCTTTTTAGCCAGACTTTCACCCTCTTTGGTTTTGGTCTGCTTTACATGTTCACCAATGATTTAGCCCCCCCCCCCTCTGTGTGATTCCCCCTGGGATCAACCGTTCTCTGACTTCACACCTTGCTCCCAGGGCACATGTGCAGTATCGGAATATATTGCTGTGCATATTATTGATGTCCAATAATCTATTCAATATGAATGGGCAGCCGGGGGGCCTCTTGCTGTCCTGTGGCTACACGCACCTTTCCACATGCCATTCAGTTATGCTGGGGGAGGTACAGGCATTAGATGGAGTGGTGCTGGGGATGCCACCAGCGGCCAGAGCATGTGCAGTGGGATTAATACCCCGGGTGAGTATATGGAGAAAGCAGGGGGTTCAGCAAAATTGGGGTTTACTCAAGGGAGGGTTTTCACACATCTAAGACTCCATAGTTGGGGGGGGGGCACGGGTTTTGATCCACTTTTAAACAAACCCAAACTTTCCTTTGTTAGGACGCCAGGTAGGGCCCTGGTCCACAGGCTGATTCATTACTAGCTCCAGGTACCGGCAGATGAGCATCTGTAGCGAGGCATTGAAAGCGACCGCTAGTAGTCTCTGTGATCAGCTATGGGTCGCTGTTACCGAGCGCCTCAGTTGCTGGCCGGCATTGATGAATTTGATGTGTGAGTCGCTATAACACCAGTACAGAGCTATATGGGAGCAAATGGTAGCGATTGGTCAGTGTGAGCAACTCAAACCATATTCATAAAAAAAACAGCCCCCACACAGCGCCGGAGCTCAAAATTGTGTCGCTGTAGCCCAGAGCGCCAGGCGCTGTGTGATTAAAGTGTTTATAAAAACATATCCACTAGTAACAAAGCGAAAACACATGGAATGACATTATTATAACATTGTGACATTAACACTTTAATCCCAGACCTGTAATGACAATTCTGCATAAAAATATAAAAAAATCAAAAAAGTTTTCACAAATGACTTTTTCTAGGCCAGGAGAGGTCACACAATGATTTGATAAAAAAAATTATATATATATTAAAAGAAACCCCTGAGAAGAAGGTTAACGTCCATTAAAATGTATAGGAGAGCGACAGGTAATACCTGGTGCTCTGGAAGCTAGAGCGCCGGCGCTATACGCTGAGCTGTCTGTGATGATGAATCGGGCGCTACATGGCGCTGTTAGGGTCGCTCACCGGAATCGCTTTGATAAATGTGGTATTGTGTGCAGTGCCCAGCATTCACCAAACGCTGCCTGCCGCTATCCCTTGATGAATAAACCCCTAAGCTAACCTAACCTACCCCCTAACACAATCTGAGAGCCATGCATTAGATAGTCCCCTTTACCTAGCACAGCTCCATCTGATAGAGATAACTGGACTTCTTATTTATCGAGGCCTCTGGTGGTGGTGGGGTAGATGATTTGGTCCGCTTTAAGGATTTAAGTCCACTTGAATAACTGCAAAATTTTATTTTTTTGCAACTTAAATAATCCCCTGTATGCTGTGCTGCCATATTTTTAGCATTAAAGAGAAAGTTCAAGCATTTTAAAACACTCCAACCCTGCTAAGCCTGATTTGGGCAATAACCTAAAAACTGAACTCACTGGGGGTCGGGCAATCTGCATGTTAACTGAAACTAAAGGGGTTATTTAAGAAGGGATAGCGGCAGGTAGCGCTGTACGCAAAACCACATTTATGAAAGAAAATCTGGTGAGCGACTCTAACAGCGCCATGTAGCGTCACATGTATTATTAAAGGCGGCTCAGTGTATAGCGCTGGAGCTCTAGCTTCCAGTGCGCCAGGTATTACCTTTCGCTCAGTGCCGCTCTCCCATGCATTTCAATGGACCTTCATTTGCTTGTTTTTAAAAAGTTTGACATTTTATTTATTTATTTTTTGCTCGTATCATGTGACCTCTCCTGGCTGCAAACAAACACTTTTAGAAACTTTTTTGACTTTTAATATTTTTATGCAGAATTGTCATTACAGGTCTGGCACTAAAGTGTTAATGTCACAGTGTTAAAACAATGTCATTCCATGTGTTTTCGCTTTGTTATAGGTGGATATGTGTTCAAAAACAGACTTTAGTCACACAGCATCTGGCGCTCTATGTTATAGCGACCAGATTTAGAGCGCTGGCGCAGTATGTGTGTCCTTTTTTGATAAATATGGTGTGGAGCGCCAAGAGTTGGTCGCACTGAGGTGGCACTGCCTCTCGCTTGCTGCAGCACTGTACTGGTGTTGGAGGGGCCAACATACATCACATTCATCAATGCCGGCCAGGTTACTACAGCGACTGAGGCACTCTGTTACAGCGCCCGATACCCGCTTACAGCGTCTACTAGCGGTCGCTCTAAGCGCTCATACAGACGCTCATTTGCCAATATCTGGCGTTAGTAGTGAATCAGCCTCTTAGACATTGAGTGACAAGTGAGTCAGCAATGTTATGCAGAATTGTGAATTTACTGTTCTGTCAACTGTCCAAAGTCCAGCTCTCACTCAAGTCTACAGCTGACATCAGGGGAGTAGTTTCATCATTTTAAAGCCCAATGGGCGTTAGGACAGGGAGAGGGGGTTACAAAAAACATCTTCCTCTTTAAGCTGGCAGCTACATTTCATCAGCCCTTCCTTCAGTGCCGCCATTGCCAAGGTGACAGATGCATTGTGGGTAAAGCCATGACACGCTGCATAAAGGCTGCTTTTCTTTTCCTTTTCGGTGACCACAGCTCACCTGTCACCCGCTTTGATCTCTCTCAGAGCAACAGCCAGCGAAGAATAATCCAATCGTGAGCCTGACAGGAAGCAATATTGTGAGGGGGAAATAATGGGAAACATGTAGTGACTGGTGGCAGGAGAATGACAGGAAATTCTACACGGGACAGGAAACAATACACAGCGCAGAGCGGAGACAATAACACAATTGTTTTACGGCTCATTCCAAAATAAAGTCAACATGTCAAGCGCGGCTGCTCTCATCACCTGACCTGCAGACACTTCTCAACTCCAACTTCACAAAGGATTTCTTCTGAAACTCTTTAGACTTGTTGCAGGGTGTGAAACATCACAAGATCGAGGTGTGTGTGTAGGGGCCAGTGCACGGCTTTTTTCCACTTGATTGAACATTAAGTTACATTTTTTTTTTTTACAGTTGAATGAAACTGGTTTAATTAAAAATTCATTTATCAGAATTGTTTCCATTCCAAGGTGCCATTTGATGGAGTTTTGGTCAAGGAAAAGTAGCCCTCACGCACCGGGGTGTCCAGCTAGTGACGGCAGGTAGCAGGTTCTTCTGAGCCCAGGGTGATCTGCGTGTGCGTTGTGAGTAGGTAAAGGTTAGTACTCACTGTTGCCGCTTGGAAAGATGAACAGCAGTCCAGTAGATGAAAGCAGAGTTCCTCTTTATTTAATCCACAAGCAAACACGGAACAGGTACATTTCCATCCAGTTGCAGTTCTAGGTTCTGTTCATAGTCAGGTACAATAGTAAAGCATTGCTTCCCATAGAGAATGCCCTTTGCTGGATCTCTCCCTCTTCTCTCTTAGAGTCTATGCTCCTGCTCCTCTTACAATTCAAAATGGTGTAGAACAGCAGCTTTGGGACTGGGGCTTCCCTATATTCCTTCTCAATACCTTCCAGAAACTTCTATCACATGTTCGGCCTCATGTCCGACATCTGATAGGTTGCTCTCTAAACCCTCTAACCAATCACTACCCTTCTGACTTCACCTACTGTGATGGATGGAGGTCAGAATCAATAAAATGAATATATGTATATGTGAACATTCCCTCTCCATTAAAAAAATAGATTCCTATCTTTGCATTGTATGCTTTAGTGGCTAATAAAGGTGAAATAAACCCTCAGTAAGCCACTTATCTCAGCGCTGATTCTTACCTTTGCTTGTACTGAACTAGAGCAATAAAGTTAATGAAGCACGCTTCTATTAACATATTACTGTGAACAAGATGGCGCTGAGGAGCTGGACACACCTTATTTTGTCCGGCCCCCTAGGCGTCCCTAACATTCTTAAGAATATCAGTTTTGGCTGTGATGACCAATCATTGAGCCAGTAATTAGATTTTTACTTATATGATGATGTCCAATAGATGACGTGTGCTGTGTTTTTTTACTTCGATATAAAAATAAAGTGCCACTGGGTGGAGTGGCAGAGACCGCTCTCCCATGTAGCTTGGAACTCGCTGGCTGTCTGTGTTCTTCCTTACGCGTATATTTTCACTCCCTTAGATTATTTTGGAAGACCGAACGACATCAGATAAATCTCTGAACCGTGGAGAGCAAAAGAGGTCTGCCCACGGTTCCTTATAACTTCTAGAACAATCCCCATTGTAGACTATGGCCTAATGTTAGTCTATGGCCTAAACCCACTACTGCCATCTGGAGTCTAGTTTAGAGTATGGCACTCTCAATGCACTTTCATGGCTAGAAACCACAAAAGAGCTTAATACATGGTTAACTCTATTTAAAAGGTTCTTATTAGATAATTAATGTGTTCCTAATTAAACCCAGGCCCCTACAGAAAGGATTGTAGGCCTGGGATTGGGAGGTGAGGATGTTGGGACAGGAAGCCCAACATTTTGTAAGCTTTTTTTCTGATCTCGCTTATCTCGGCCAGAATCCTGTTGGAATGGCTGCACAGAGAGGCATTCTGCGCTGTACATCCCCTCCAAAATTGCTTGGCTGAGGGACAGAAATGCCGGGTGAATGGCACTGGATTCTTTTTATAACCCCCCCCCCCCCATCACCAGGGTGGGGTGGTTACAGCTCACTAGTATCCTGGTTTTTGTTCTGTTTGTTTTCTTCTTACCTTTTCCCCACCTATAAGGGTTTTATGCCATTCATACCCTGTTTCCCCAAAATTAAACCCTAGCATGGTTTTTCAAGATTTTCACCGATGCTTGAAATATAAGCCCTGTCCCCAAAATAAACCCTATTTACTGTTAATAATAGAACCAGCAAGTTCACAGCCCAGGGGTAACAGAACAAAAACAGGATATCAGCAAGCTGTAAATATAATCCCTGCCCCCAAAATGACCCATGGTTACAGCCAGTGGCAGACTGGGGCCAAAAATTCAGCCCTGGATTTTACCAGCCCTTGGCCGGCCCAAGACATCCCCTGCTGAGGCCCCCCAACCATGATGCCGGGGCAATAGCATTGGGGGCTGTGGTTCCTTGGCTTGTGGGTACAATGGGCTGAGAGGGAGACTAAGGGAGCAGGGATTGAATATGGGTGTAAAAAGCAGATTGAACTGGCCCCAAAACAGTGCGGCCCACCGGGGATTGTCCCGAGTCTCCCTATAGCCAGCTCACCCCTGGTTACAGTTAAAAATAGACCCAGCGAGTTCACAGCCCAGGGGGGAACTGAACATAGACCAGGATACCAGTGAGCTGTAAATATAATCCCTGCCCCAAAAATAATCCATAGTTACAGTTAATAATAGACCCAGCTAGTTTACAGCCCAGGGGGTGAATGGAACATAGACCAGGATACCAGTGAACTGTAAATATAATCCCTGCCCCAAAAATAATCCATAGTTACAGTTAATAATAGACCCAGCTAGTTCACAGCCCAGGGGGTGAATGGAACATAGACCAGGATACCAGTGAACTGGTAAGTTCGGCACATTGAGGGCATCATTTTGCCACACTATAATGGAAACTTTAAAAATGACCCTTAGGCTCCTTGCAGGAACCTAGCTGCTCTCTTGCCTGAAGTGAAATGGAAAAAGATGCCGCTCTACTCCTCAACAAAGCAATGTGGAGGCGGGCCGGGGCTGCTGAGCCACCAATAGTTGACTTGAAAAGCGTGACAGCAGTAAATAATAAATAAAATAGATTTTAAATTGAAAAGCAGGTCAATTGCCGTCGACCCTCTATAGTGCCATCTTAGATGACTGCCTCACACGGCCTCATATCAGTTACCAGTTCAAATTAATAGCATATACTTTCCACTTCGCTTATTTGCAATGGTGCCATTTGTTCATTATAGCAGTTTACAAACTGCAGAGACTCAGAAATAACGGCCACCCTTGGTCAATTCACCATTTTGCCAACTCTGATAAGTATGGTGGTGTCTATTAAGATCTTGAAGTTTTTCTGATGACACCGCTGACATTGGTTTGGTCAGAGATGAAGTCTTTCGGGGTGTAGTTTAGGATTTTGGTGTGGAATGGTAATTAACCTAACAAAAACTGTGGGCTTCGGATGGAACCCACTGCCGCCTCCCTTATTCATCAACATAAAGGTCAGAGACACTCGGTTGGGAGAAAAAACAGGTGTAATGCTGAAGAATACCCAGCAGAGACTATTCCTTCTCGCAGATAAAGAGATCAGGGCAGTCCAACCTGTTGGGAAAATCAAATCCAGACTTTATAAAACAAATAAGACTACAGAGATAGTCATTGGGGTTCCACTTGCAGCCACGCAGGAGCTATACAGAAAAAAAACATAAAACATGGGAGTAGAACATCCTTTCAGACCCTAGCCACCCTGGCCATGCCTTATTCCAGGGACCCTTCTGTTTGGCATTTTAAAGCGAATGAAAGGTCCTATCCTGGCCTAACAAGGCAAGCTCTTCTGCCAGCAAAGAGATCCTTCCAAGATGCTCCATTTCTGCATGCCTGCAGCTTGTTGACCACCTGGCATATCCTATTGGAGCATTAGCTTGTCTGCGGTGCCTTATGCCCCCCTCTCACCAGCCCTGTTCTAAGGGTCAACTATAGTTCAGAGCTGGGATCCTCTTTTAATCCTTATCTCGCTGATCATTTATCCTGTGCATATGCCTTAGACAGTAATTTTCATCTTTTTGACTGTGCAATTACCCACTATGTAACATATGCCAAGAAATTCCTTGTTCATCGCAGATGAACTTGGTGAATTGTAGGTCAATGTTTGCCATTTGTTCCTAGTTAAAACATCTATAAGTGTCATTGGAAATGAAAGTGGTAACCCAGGAAAAACTATGATACCTAACACTTGTCTGTCAGGATATAGAGAGAGACAGGAAAAAGATAATTACAGTGGCTCGAGTTGTCCAAAACAAAGAAATGTAGACCTAGCCGGAAGCTGCATTTTTGCTGGTCGCCACTGGATGGGTCTCTTGCACAGTTAACTGTATGTAACAGGCTGTGAGTTTCTAGACTTTCCCGGGCTGGGATAGCGATACTTGTGTGGTGCTTGAAATATGACCTCTCACTCAGGATGGATCTCACGTTCAGTGCCTCCTCACTGTGTAGTTTCCCTCAGTTTTGTGCTCCACCCGGACCGCAAGGATAAAAGTACCTTGAGAAATCACTTAAAAGAATAAGAGTCATTAAACCGGACCTTCACCCTGATTAAGAGCATATATTATCACCTACTGGCGCAGCCACGCGGAGAGAGGGATCTGATGACTTGCTGGCTCACCCACAACGAGACGCAGGACAGCGCTCGGCGTTGCCCCCGATTCGGGACTTGGTGCTGGATCCGGGTGTGGGGTCCCCCCCCCCTACTCTTTGCAGCTGACACCTGACAGATTGGCCAGCCCGGCGGGTGATAGTCCTGTGCCGATGTCCTCCGTGGGTCGTGTGTCGTCTCCGCCATGTCGGCTGCCGTGGCCCGAGGAGCCAGACCCCCTGCCCATGGCGGAGGCAGCCGCGGAGTGCGCCAGGGCCGAAAAGGGGATCCACCAGGAGACCCTCTCCCTCTTGAGGGGCCTCCCAAACAGAGCAGATATGGAGGGCCTGATCGCCAGGTATGAGGCCGCCCACATGCGTGATCTGGCGGTAGTCAAGCAGCAAATCTCGGGGGTCGAGGAGAGAGTGGAGTCCCTGGAGACGGAGGGGGCGCAAACATCCAGACGCCTCCTCGCCCTGGAGTCTAGATGCGATCGGCAAGAAGCGCAGCTGCGGGCCTGCTATTTCCATCTGGACGACCTGGAGAACCGGAGCCGAAGGAACAATCTGAGGATTAGGGGCATCCCGGAAGCAACGGATAGGGAAGATGTTAGGGCCATCGCGACAGAGAATCTAACACAAAAATAGAACTGGACAGAGCCCATAGGGCCTTGGGCCCTAGAAACCCGGACCGGGAATTTCCTAGGGACATTGTTTGCCGCATTCACCTGTTCACCTTGAAGGAGGAAATTCTTCGGAAGGCCTGGAACAAAGGAGCAGTTGTGTACAAGGGATTGCCTATTAAGATTCTCCAGGATCTATCTTCTCGCACCCTGCAGATGAGGAGAGCTCTAAGGCCCCTTCTGGATCTAATAATCAACCAGGGTGGCACATACAGGAAAGCCCATCTCCGAGATCAACGTGGTCTCCCTCAACGTGAAAGGCTTAAACAGTCCGGAAAAGAGAGCTCTGATTTTGAGGAACCTCAGGGGGCTGAGGGCACAAGTTGCCTTCCTTCAGGAGCCCCATTTCAGGGCAGGCGGCTCCCCCTCTTTCGGCAACAAGTACTACCTTAGAGGCTACCATAGCCTCTCTCCAGACTCAAGATCCAGGGGGGTAAGCATTGTGATGGATGCTGCCCTCCCTTGGGAACTGATCGACTATCAGACGGACCAAGAGGGGAGGTGGATCTTCCTCAAGGGGAGGATTGCATCTCATCTCTTCACCTTCGCAAACATATATGTGCCGAATGTGGGTCAGTCAATCTTCTTGGAGGGAGTCCTCGATATCTTGGACACGTTTAGGGAGGGCGAACTGCTGATCGGCGGTGACTTCAATGTGGCATTGGACCCACTCGTGGACACCTCCAGGGGGACCCCACACGAGTCATATGCCAAATTGAGGCGGCTTAAAAAGGTGCTAGCCCAATACCAGTTGATAGACCCCTGGCGTATTCAACGCCCGACTGAGAGGGACTATATCTTTTTCTCTCCCCCACATAGGTCATATTCGAGAATTGACCTATTTCTTGTGCCCCACGCCTCGCTCTCTAGAGTGGTGGATTCCTTCATCGGGAATATTACCTTATCAGATCATGCCCCGGTCTCTCTGTCAGTTTCTCTCCCCCGCCCCATCCCCAGAGGCTGGTCCTGGCGCCTGAATACCTCTCTCCTGGATGACCAACTAATAGTAACTGAGCTCCAAGAGGAAATTAAAAAATTCTTTTGAGTGTAACTCATCGCCGGAGATTAGCCCAGGGGTCCTCTGGGAAGCGCATAAGTGCGTAATCAGAGGTTCCCTAATCAGCATTGGATCTAGAATTAAGAGGGAAAAGGCAAAACTAATCAAGGACCTCCTTGCTGAGATAGGGAAAGTAGAAAAGTTACATAAGAAGTCCCTGGCCGTGGCCCACTTGGCGACCCTAACGTCTCTGAGAGAGAAGCTCAAGTCATTGTGCTGCGATAGAGTGAAGGCACAGTGGACCAAATGTAGGAAAAGGTTCTATGAAGCAGGGGACAAATGCGGGAAATTGCTAGCAAGGGCACTTAGAGTGGAAAGGGTGAGATCTTATGTCCCAAAGATAGTAAACCACGGGGGTCATAGTGAGCACCTAACAGAGAGAATAGCGGAAACCTTCCGCAAATTCTATGAATCCCTTTACAATATTCAGGGAACAGGGAGGCTGGATATAGATTCTCGTATATCAGAGTACATAAGGGATTCGGGGCTACTAAGGTTGCCGGCAGAGGTGGTGGAAAAGTTGGAGGACCCCATCTCCCCGTTGGAGTTGCAGAAGGCAGTAGCGGAGACAGCTAGCGGAAAGGCCCCGGGGCCTGATGGTTTCCCTTCCCAGTATTATAAGAAAATGTTCCCCCTTCTGGCCCCCAACCTGCTCAGGGTCTTTAACTCGCTCAAAGATGGTGAGGCCCTCCCCTCTGACTCCCTCAGAGCATACATCACAGTTTTGCCCAAAGAAGGAAAAGACCCCACTCAGTGTGCTAACTACCGGCCCATCTCACTCTTGAATACCGATGTCAAGATCTTTGCAAAGATCCTGGCGTCAAAAATCGCCCCCCAACTCCATCATATAATCGCCCTAGACCAGGTGGGGTTCATGCCCCATAGGGAGGCTAGGGACAACACTGTCAAAGTGTTGAACCTGGTGCATCTCGCCCAAACTGTCAATAAGCCCTCCCTATTGCTCGCAACTGATGCCGAGAAGGCTTTTGACAGAGTCAGTTGGCAATTTATGTACGCCACCCTTAGCCATA
Source organism: Gastrophryne carolinensis (assembly GCA_027917425.1). NCBI lineage: Eukaryota > Metazoa > Chordata > Amphibia > Anura > Microhylidae > Gastrophryne > Gastrophryne carolinensis. Next base: position 396,551,929 of record CM051238.1, on the reverse strand, counting down.
TTGGACTCGGTTCAAACCTTATGAATTGGATCGCGAGCCTGTATAGGACGCCCTCGGCATCGGTGCGAGTCAATGGGGTAATTTCAGAGTCCTTCACGATCAACAACGGGACGCGGCAGGGTTGCCCGCTCTCCCCCTTGGTCTTTATCCTGACCCTTGAGCCACTCCTGTGCTCCATCCGCAGGAACCCTGACATTAAAGGATTGGAGGGCCCCAAAACCCACTACAAAGTCGCAGCTTACGCGGACGATTTAATCTTCTGTCTATCCGCCCCAGAGGTTTCGCTGCCCAATTTCATGCGAGAGCTTAAAAGATACGGAGATCTATCAGGATACAAAATCAATTGTTCCAAATCCGAAATCTTAAACATTAATATCCCCGAGCAGCGCTTTGCGGTGATCAGGGAGGCATTCCCCTTTAAGTGGGCAAAGGAGGGGGTCACTTACCTTGGAACCAAGATCGGGAATGATCTTCAATATGAACTTCCCCCCGCTATTGAAAAAATTCTCTGATGACATTGCTAGATGGTCTATGGGTAGGATCTCCTGGTTCGGGCGTACAAACGCGGTCAAGATGAACCTTCTCCCCCGCCTTCTTTATCTACTCCAGGCTCTGCCAGTTGCGGTCCCGCAAGCCTTCCTCCAGAAGGTCAGAGCCTTATTCACCAGGTTTATATGGAAGGGAGAAAAACCCAGATTAAGCAGAACTATCTTGGCCAGACCAAAGGAGGAGGGAGGACTGGGATTCCCAGACACGGTATTGTATCATGCTGCCACTCATCTGGGCAGAGTGGTGGATTGGTGCCTACACTCAAGGCATAAGCAGTGGGTTGGGCTGGAGCAGGGCTCCGGGGGGCTCCCGCTGGCCAACCTACCTTGGCTAGAGGGGAAGGACATTTCAGGGGCACTAAAACACCCCACGGTTGGGGCCACCATACGCATCTTTAGGAGGTTCAAGGAGCTCCTGGGGATCTCCCCATCCCCCTCCCCAATGCTCCCAGCGCTGGGAAACCCACAATTCCCCCCCGGGTGTAGCGGCCCCAAGGTGAGAGAGTGGCACAAGGCGGGACTGTATAGAGCCAAACACTTCTGGACGCAGGCAGGCTGGGCTAAGACCGATGACTTGGCACTGAAGGGCTCCGTTCCGAAGTGGTCCAAATGGGAACAAACGCAGATAGCACATTTCCTTCAGTCCTTACAGGGATTTTCGAGGGGTTTGCGCCCGGGGACCCAGTTTGAGGAGCTCTGCTCCAGCCCCAATGTGGAGAGGCACGTGCTCTCATCTATTTACAAGTTGTTGATCACCCCCCAGGATGCAGAGGAACTCCACTTTGTTAAATATTGGGAAAAAAGCTTGGGGGCCCCATTTACGCCGGAACAGCGGAGGAGACTTCTCGCGGCACCGCATAGGACCTCCATTTGCACCCGGACTCAAGAATGTAGCTACAAAATTCTTACCGGGTGGTACAGAGTTCCGGCGACTCTGCACAAATGGTTCCCTGACGAACCTGACAGCTGCTGGAGATGTGGTGCTGCGGGAGGCGACCTTATCCACATTTTCTGGTCCTGCCCTAAGCATCGGCTTTATTGGGACTCGGTGAGGAGAGTGATAGGGGAAGTCACTGGGGAAACTGTATCAGCCGATCCAGGAATATGTCTGCTCCACCTGGGGAAGACCCCCCTGAGAGTTTATAAGAGATCCCTTATGTGCCACCTTCTCAATGCCGCAAAATCCTGCATTCCTCTGATGTGGAAAAGGACCTCCCCCCCCTCCTTGGCCAGCTGGGTCCTGAAGGTCAACGAAACCATGCATTTCGAGGATTTAGTGCTGAATCAGGAGGGAGGGTTAGAGAAATACACAAAGACCTGGTACGATTGGATGGTCTTTTCGGATTCAGATGAGTGCAGGGCACTGCTTCAGGATACTTGAACAGATGTGCCTACCCTTGCCCCCCCACCCATCCCTTCCCTCTCTAGGGTGTTATTTTCATATCAGACGGGTTATAGAGCTGTACGATTCTTTTCACAGTTTTTTTTTTTTTTTTCATTTTCTCTGTGTCTTTTGGAACGTGTTTAAGAATGTCAGACAATGCACAAAATTGTTTATCTTCTACATTTTATTGTGGTCTTTGTTCCTATGCTGTATACAAAAATTCAATAAATAAAGAATTAAAAAAAAAAATAAAAAAAAAGAGCATATATTATATGTCTCCCCCACCCTGTACATACAGATTGCCCACATTAAAAATCATCCTATCTGCACCTATTGCGTTTTTTGAGCCTTTTAACTTCCAAGATGGCGACTCGTGGAGTTGTAGACAGAGTGGTGTCTTCTGACTATGCCACTCTGCATTCTGGGATTGCTGTCCTTTTCCTGACCCCAGCTCTGCTTTTTCTAAGCTATAACCCACCCCTCTCCTCAATATGTGATGTTTCTAAGGCAAGATAACAGCACGTATCCTAGAGTCCTGAACAGAGTTGCAGCCCGTGGGGGAAAGTATAATAAGTAAGCAACCAAAAACTTAAAATATAGAAAATGAAAACCCGCGCTTAGAAGATTTAGATATTTTACACAATTAGTTGAAAGTATGAATTCTGCTAAAACGTGTAAGACGGCGACTAAGCGGACCCCTGCACTAATACAACAAAGGAATCTTGCAATTTTTGAAAGCGAACTCCCTTTCCCCCTCATGGACACCAGCGGTCGAGGTGAACCGTAAGTAGGGTGAGAGCTTCGCCTATGTTATTATATGCTGTACATCAAGGATTTTAAATGTGAGTGCACATTTTTAACCTTTTAGAGGTTTTTATTATTAAAAGCGGTATTACACTATATATTTCCTTCATTGATTTCTTTCATGCAAAAACCCACATTGAGCTACCTTCAAGCCCACAATCTATGGGTATTCATACTAAACAACAAGAGGATCAGATTTGAATTGAATAGAGCTACGGAGCAAGGAGTGGCTTATTCTTAAGGCGTACCAATATGCGCCACCTGGTAAGGGTACCAAAAATAGGTGGTGGGCACACGGTGGATGATACCTATGTGTTTGAGCACTATTGAATACCTGCTGCATGAGATTTGGGATATCCGGCATAAATTGCAGTTAACACCACGAGTCAATTTCTGGGACTTCATTAAACTCATGTATATAATTAAAGGACTTTGACATCAGATTTTTTATGGCTGATTTGGGCCAATTTATAATAATTGTATTTTTTGTTAACTAATCACTTGCTCTGTGTATTCTAATTAAAAAACTTAAAATATATTAATTTTAGAAGCTGGGGAATAGTTTTTTAAGGGTTTGGCCCTTTCATCAAATGATGCTGAAGGTCCGGTTTAAATATCTAGCTAGCTAGTCAGCGAACAGCTGAGGAATCCATGGACGTCTCCTGCAGCAACAGGAACTTGTTTTAAGGACTATTATTATTTTAAATGACTTCTCAAGGTACTTTTATCCTTGCTCCTCCGGGACTCACCCTGTTACCCTGGACATCTTCCACTCTTCCGCTCCCCAACTTCGTGTGTATCCCGCACAATAAAAAGTGTCAGGCTATGAGATAATAATGGCTCCTGCTTTACTTCTGGTGGTCCAGGTGCAGCACGAGCAGACGGTAGAGAACATAACGTAGAAAAGCTACAAAGGGAGGAGGCACTGAACGTGAGATCCAGAGGCAATCCATCCAGAACGAGCTGTGTCGCTTCGACCACCACACAAGCATCAGTATCCCAGCCCAGGTGAGTTGCAAAACCCTGAAACATGGCAGTGAGTCGCTCTTATGTTTATTTTTATTTACTCTCTATTCTGGATAAAGTTGCCGTCGATTATATTATATTCATGATTAAAAGGAGCCCTTGTGGCAGGGTGGTTAGACAGTTCTGGGCCAAAGTGTTCTATGTTATAACAATGGCCACTGAGATGCAGTAGACTCCTTCTCCGTAGTTGGTCCTTCTCAATTTGAAGCCTCCAGGCTGCCCAAAGGCTCAGTTTGAGCTCATTGGGCATATTGCGACGGCAGCCAAATTGATCATTGCACAATCTTGGAAGAAGCCTGACATACCTAGTGGAAGCCTCATTACTCGAGTCAATGAGGGTATGTTTTTTGAGAAAATGGCAGCCTCTATGCAGGAGGATTTTGCTCCCTTCTTAGCCACTTGGGAGGGTTGGATTGCTCACTTCCAACCGAGGGGCTTTGACCGTGATCTCCTTACGATTTAGAATGCTAACCTGGCAGTTCTTCCTGGTTGGGTGGAGGCCTGGTACCCATCTCTTGCTCTCTGTCTTTTCCTCTTGGTTTCACTCTTTTCTTTCTTCTTTTGCTCTTGCCTCCGTGCTACCCCTTGATTGTTTTTTTTTTTTTTTTTACTATAGGTTGTATGTTATGGTCATTTTAGGGAGGTTGTTGTTTTTTGTGCATCCGCATACCTTGATGTCTATGCATTACTTTATGATGTTGATTTTTGCTGTATAATTTTCTTTTTTCGTGCAATAAAAAATATTGTTTAAAAGGAGCCCTTGTGAACAAACGCAACTTAGCAAGTTTTAGCAGCAGTGACTTGGGGGCCCATTAGAAATCAATTGTGGGCCCTAGATCACCATAATTTGATGTTTTTCTTTTCGTATTTGCTCAGTTAACCGTTCAGCACATCAGCTCTTAATGGAAAGTAGAACATGTCCATATACTTGACCGTGAGGGACAAGCTGCAGACCAAGGCTGTTCATCGCCTGCAATTAATTCCCAAGTGCCTCTGGTTACCAGCAGGAAAACCAGGTGTAAGATACAGAAAACAAAAAAAGCCATTCCCACTGAATAACATGTGACCTGCGTGAGACAGGGTTACCATACATTTCTCCACTTTCACTTCTCTGTTTTTGGAAGTCAGTGTAAGTCATTATTTTAGTGGTCAAAATGGACCCATACTCATTAGTAGACCCCTTGCTTTCAGTGGTGTATTTGGTGTTCATGTTGCCCTAGTCACTTTTCATGCTTGTGCCTTCTTTCATTGAGTCAGGTTGCTCCTGACACACAGGAGTCACATGACCACAGCAGTCACATGACACACTTGGCTGCAGACTGCATTGAACCATTTGCATCCTTCACCCCCCTCCCAACAAACATTCTGGAGGTGACTCCTCAAGGGCTTCCCTGCCTGTGTGATTTATGGCAAAAACCACTGTCTGACTCATCAGTAATAACACAGCAGTAAAAATATGTATAAATAGATGAAAATTAGTTCTTAAATGTCACTTTTTCAGGCTTACTTACTCCTCATTAAACACTTCACTTCTAGTTGATTAGGATTTACTACTTAGGGTAGTGGTAAGTAATATGAGTGCATGCATGCTGCAGGAATCCCAGATACTTCCCAGCACCACTGGTGGATTATGTGTGTAAATGTACTACCAGTGAGCCCAATATATGAGAGACATACATTATCTATTAAATAGTGCCCTCTGATGACGCCTGTGTGGCGAAACGAGTCAGGGCAACTAAGACACTACTAATAGTATCAGTAAATTGCATTCCTTATTTAAATTGGCTAAGAAGCACTAGATGCAATTAGAGTAGTGAAATACCCAGTACATGCATATTTGCACTTGTGTACTCATTTATATGCGCTTAGAGAGGAGTTGATGGCATGACAAAGCTTTGTCACACTTACAATATGTATTAGTGGATACGGTCTGGAGTTCAAGGGCTCATCAGCTTCCTCTCTACAAGTGTTTTTGCATTATATGAAAAAGACCAGGATTATGGGTTATCTTCATGGTAATACATTGGACCCCCTGCACAATAACCCACAGTGGCCTACACATCTTTATGCCCAATAACAAAATCCCAGTATCAGGCTCAATATAGTCGCACCTCTTTCCTCCTGTAAACCCCATTAGTTGAAGTAGGTCATATGTCTGGAGGTCACATCATGGGATCACAAAGGTGTGGGTTTACCGGCCAATTTAAAGGACAAGTATTATATGGCGGATGGGCTGGATGTTTTGGAATGACAATATATTGCAATGATGTGTGAAGATGCTTTTACCCATTATACAATGCTTTAGGCAGATACTTAGACTGGTTAATTCTGCCTCTCTCATGAGTAGCTCATGAGACAGGCATTGGAATGGAGCAGATAACCGCTGTAAAAGTGGACTGGTAAGCTCAAAAACCTGTCACCCCCGGAATTTATTTCTCCTATACGCTTGGTAGGATATTTTTTCAGTTGAGGTGTATAAGGGGTTTATATGAGGGATACCTCCTCTCTCTATCCGGCACTTTTATACGGACCCACCCAATGACACACCAGGTCCAGTGCTCTTCCAGGAATGATCGATCAGAACAGAGAGCTTACCGTCTCATGAAGGGGTATTTATACCCTGGGGCGTGGCTTCCTGTGAAACTAAGGAAAATTCCGAGGAAGCCAGTAGTGCCGGGCAGGATGCTGGGGCGGGAAAGTTTTTACCTGCCAGCATGGCTGTCGGTAACTTACTGATATTCCGTGGCCAGGGGTTAACCTAGCTTCTCTGCTGCCTGAGGCGACCTATAGAACCCCACCCCAGGGTCTGCCACTCCACTGCTCAATAGAGCAGTGCTCCTCAATGGTCTGCCCCCTTCCTATTATGCGAGACATTCACAGTGGGTGTAGGGGGCTGGGCTGCAGCTGCTGAGCCACCAATTTTTGACTGTAAAAACATGACAGCACCAATAATCTACAGCTCAGCTAAGCAGCACCAATGATCTCCACTAAACCACTAAGGGGATAGTAACAGTAGTCCCTTGGCAAATACACTTGGTGGGGTGTAAGAAGAGCCTGGTGCCTATTAGCATGCACCCAAAGAAACTTCAACTACCACCAGCATACCTAGAAAAGCACTGGACCAGTGCTGAAGGGCATGGGGGCTGGTATCCTGGCATGGCAGAAGCCTTGGCCTTCCGGTCATTAAGCTATCCTGGAAAAGCAAGCCCCTATGCTTGTCAGATGATTAAGTGCCATCTTATGCCCTAATACAGCCTTTCTTCCTGCCATGGCCAGTCAGATAGACTCTGGGGAAGGGTTTATTAATTTTATGTTATACAAAGCACATATGCCCGACCATCTCATCAAGGGTCACCAACAGGCCATGTTTGGCAGATCTCCACACAGATGAAGTAATTTGTGCTCAGGCAGCAATATAGAGCGGCCTATGTGGGGAACCACATAACATGGCCTGCTGGTGGAGCTTGACCAGAAGGTCAAGGGCATCACCGACGCCATTTCAACATTAGAAGCAGAGATCAGAATTACCCCAAAGGATGACTGGCTGTAGAGAGGTCACCACAATAATGATCACCAATAACCAAACCATTTTTTGCCCCAGTCTGACTCCTATACCCTAGGCTCATTCTACTTTTTGGTGAGCAAACCCTACGGTGAAAAAAATATCTGCTCATAGGTCTGTTCAAAAGAATAGTTGTGGCTGTCAACTCTACAGAAGCCTCTAGATAGTAAAAATACAATTCTGGGATTACTCACCTGTAGAATTGGTATTATATGTATACAGCACGTCCTGTTCCAGAATATTCCTTACTATTGGGGTAATACATCCACAAGATGGCGCTGGACTGCAGAAAACAGATTGTGGCTCCTCCCGGCCCTATATAAGTCAGGGACCTCCCACAAATTCCCCAGTATTGACAAGCAGTTAACAAGAAGCCGGGAGAACAATAATAACAAGAATTCAAAAATCACAGAATTGTATTATTCTAAGTATACAGCACGTCCTGTTCCAGAATATTCCTTACTCTTGGGACATCCAATAGCAGTGTCCATATGGTAGGGTGGGATCCCCAAAAAGTAACAGCGGGCAGTCTAAACCACTGCCGCTTGCAGAACTTTGCGACCAAAAGCAGCATCAGCTGAGGCCCTAACATCAACCTTGTAAAAGTATGAGCAGAAGACCAAGTAGCGGTCTTGCAAACTTGTTCAACAGAAGCTTGGTACTGAAAAGCCCAAGAGACACCAGCACGAGTAGAATGAGCAGTAAGGCGGAAGGGAGGCTCCTTCCCCTTAGCAGAATAGGCCTGTACCACAGCCTGACGGATCCACTTGCTGATAGTGGACTTAGCTGGAGCCAGACCCTTCTTAGGTCCAGAAGGAAGAACAAAAAGAGCATCAGTCCTCCTGAAGGAATCAGTAGCCACCAAATAGAACTTCAAGTTCCTAACCACATCCAGAGAATGTAAGAGCCTCTCCTTAGAGTTACTAGGATTAGGGCACAGAGAAGGCAAAACAATGTCCTGATTGAGATGAAAAGCAGACACAACCTTAGGCAGAAAATCTGGCTTAAAACAAAACACCACCTTGTCCTGGTGTTTCTCAAAGTAAGGGGGTTTGATGGAAAGCGCCGCCAACTCAGAAACACGCCTAACAGAAGTGATAGCAAAGGGGCCTCGCGCAAAGGGAGGCCCCTGCAAGGCAGATAAGACCAAGTTCAAATTCCAGACTGATAACATACTCTTACGTGGAGGACGCACGTGAGTAACCCCCTGGAAGAAAGTCTTGACCAGACGATGGTGAGCAAAGGATCTTCGGAAGAAAATGGCCAAAGCAGAAACATGACTAAGTTGAAGACCCAAATCCAAACCATGTTGCAGAAATTCCAGAATCCTAGGGATAGAAAACACCCGACAGGGAAGCGACTTAGACTCACACCAGTCAACGTAAGCATGCCATACCCTATAGTAGATGGATGACGAGGACTTCTTCCTAGCCCGAATCATGGTATTAACAACAGAGGCAGGCAGCCCCTTTTCCATCAAGATGGAGATTTCAGCAGCCAGGCCATTAAAGCCAGCGTTTGTAAATTGGGATGGCGTAGTTGCCCCTGAGTGAGCAGGTCTGGATACTTGGGCAGGGCATACTGATCTACTGCCAACTGCACGACGTCTGCGAACCACACCCTTCTTGGCCAACAGGGAGCCACCAGAATGGTTGGCACCCCTTCCTGGGAAATCTTGCGCAGCACCCTGCCCAGCAGAGGAAAAGGAGGGAACACATAGATAAGCTGAAAGCTCTTTCAAGACATTGCTAGTGCATCCATGGCCAAGGCCAGAGGGTCCTGGGACAGAGAGACAAAGACTGGAAGCTTGTGACTGTGACGGGACGCAAACAGATCCACATCTGGCTGACCCCAGCGGTGGCACAGGGAGCGAAACACCCTACTGCTGAGGGACCATTCTCCCAGACGAGAAGTCCCCCTGCTGAGGGAGTCTGCCTCCAGATTCTCCACCCCCGGGATGTACACAGCTGAGATGCAGGGAACATTCTCCTCCGCCCAAGACAGTATCAGGGACACTTCCTTGAGGGGCCTCTTGCTCCGGGTCCCTCCCTGATGATTGATGTAGGCAATCGCCGTCTGGTTGTCCGAGCGGACCTGAACCGCCCGACCCCGAAGGTGTGGAGTCAATTGGGTGAGAACCAACCTTATCGCCCTCAGTTCCAGAATGTTGATAGGAGTGTGGGCCTCCTGAGGGCCCCACTGACCCTGGAACTTCAGGGATTTCCAGAAGCCCCCCCCCCAACCTGTCAGACTGGCATCTGTGGTGACTGTCTCCCAGCACGGGACCAGAAAGGATCTGCCCACCAACAGGTTTCTTGAGTCCAGCCACCAAGAGAGAGACCGTCTGGCCAGAGGGGACAGAACCAACACCTGTTCCAGGGACCGAGGGTCCCGATCCCATACCGACAAGAGGTGAAGTTGAAGAGGTCTCATGTGAAACTGAGCGTATGGAACCGCCTCGAAGCAAGACACCATCAGGCCCACCAGCTGCATCCCCTGCCGGATGGAGGGATGAGGGCAAGACATAAGAAGCCTGGCTTGGGCTTGAAGACTCTCCACCTTCTGCTGAGGGAGAAAAATCTTGACCCAAGATGTATCCAGAGTCATGCCCAGAAAAGACCTCACCATTGACGGTGACAGGAAAGACTTGGGGTGGTTGATCACCCAGCCGAAGGACTCCAGTGTGGACACCACCAGCTGGGTATCTAGCTCGGCCTGCTGGAAGGACTGAGACGTGATGAGAATGTCGTCCAAGTAAGGAAGGATGCGAATGCCCTGAGATCTCAGCAGAGCTATTACGCCCGCCAGCACCTTGGTGAATACCCTGGGAGCCGAGATGATACCGAAAGGCAAGGCCACAAATTGGTAGTGCTGATCCTCCAGAGAAAACCTGAGGAATCTCTGATGACCTGGAAAGACTGGTACATGAAAGTAAGCGTCCTTGATGTCTACAGAGGTCATGAAGTCGCCTGGGTGTAATGAATTGACATCTCCATGCAAAAGTGTTGGAATCTGACAAATTTGTTGAGGCGCTTTAAATCCAGGATGGGTCTGATGGACTCGTCCTTTTTGGGAACCGTGAAAAGATTGGAATAGTAGCCTCTGCCCCTTTTTCTCAAAGGCACCTGGCAGATGACCCCCAACTCCAGAAGGTTTTGGACAGCAAGGCACAGACCCTGACCTGACGGGGTTTTGAGCCATCCGGGATTTGATGAATCTTGGGGGCGGCCAGGCTGCAAACTCATCTTGTAACCGGAGGACACTACCTCCTGAATCCACCGGTCTGAGACGTGAAGCCTCCAGACGTGAGCAAAGAGCCGAAGCCGTCCCCCCGCCCAGATGGGTGAGGGCGCCCCTTCATGCCTGAGGGTGCTTGGGTGAGAATTTTGGCTTGGGACCCCAGGACGGCCACGTCCTCTGCCCCTTCCCCAGTGATCTCCGTGGGCCCCAGTAAAGGAGACTCCTCGGCCAGTTCTGGAACCACGGAAGGGTGGGAGATAGGCACCCATCCCCCGAAAGGACCAGGACGGCTTCCTACATTGAGGTAACCTACAGCCCCTGGCAAACAAATCCAGGCATTCACCAAAGAGACGCAGGCCCTTGAAAGGGAAACCAGTGAGAGCCTTCTTAGCAGCATTATCAGCTACCCACTGACGTAGCGAGACAGAGCGGCGTATAGCCACCAACAAGGCAGAAGTTCTACCACACATTCTAATGGCATCATCCATGGCAGAAAGAATATATGCAATAAATTCCTCACAAAGCAGGAGAGATCTATACTCTTCTCTACCTGCATCCTCAGATGCCCCATCCAAGAGACACTTAAGCACCCCTTTAATGGCAATAGCCATAATAGCAGAGGCACAAACCAGGCGCAGCGCCGTCCCCACACAGGCAAAGGCATGACAGGCCAGTTGGTCCAAGCACCGGTCCTCACCATCCCGCAGGGTAGTAGTATCAGGAGAATGCATGACAGATGTATTGGACAACCCGAGAACGGGAGCATCCACCTCAGGAGGACATGACCAACGCTTAACAACATCAGCAGGAAAGGGATACCTCTTGTCCCAACTTTTAGGCACCCCTGGCAGCTTGCTAGGCCGTTCCCATTCCTTGAGCACTAGATTATTGAAGTGAGACTGCTCAGGGAACTCCCAGCGTGGCTTAACCGTATGAAAAAGCTCGCCCTGCTGCTGCGGAGCCACTGCCAGGGGAGAAATACAAAGCACTTAAAACATGTGACTCACCAATCTGTCAGTGTCATCAGGGGACCACGGGTCTTACCCAAAGGGAGTCCCAGTACCACCGTAAATCTTAGGTTGTTCTTTAGAGGATTCAGAATCAGAAAATAATTCCCCCTCCTCAAGGGGGTAGGGACCTGAGAGTGAGTAAGGGCTCTCATCTTCTACAGGGAAGAGAGAAACCGCGGGTGATAAATGCCGCTTCTTAGCAGAAGCCTTACCCAGCAAGATGTTTTTCAATGCTGGCCACCCGTGCAGCTAAATCAGGTTGAGACTCCCCGCTAGTATGCCCCTCGGTGGGGGTCAGATGTAAGCGTGGGGGGGTAGGTGAGGCCAGAGGGGGTGCACCGCCAGGCCCAGTAACATACAGCCCAGACTGCAGACTTTTCCTACCAAGCCTTCTCCTATGTCACTTACAAATATATTAAAAAGAATGGGGCCCAGGACAGAGCCTTGTTCAGATGTTCAGGTGTGGCACACCACTTGTAACTCGCCTTTGTTCAGATTGCTCGCCATTTACAACAACGCTCTGATACCGATCCCTCAGCCAACTGGAAATCCACTGAACTATCCAGGGATTGAGTCCTACCTTCAATAACTTATCTATGAGCTCTTTATGTGGTACAGTGTCAAAGGCTTTGCTAAAATCCAGATAGGCGATATCCACAGCACCACCTTCATCTAAAACTTTAGTGACATTGTCAAAGAAATCAATAAGATTGTCCTGACATGATCTGCCCTCAGTAAAGTCGTGCTGTTTTGGGTCCAACAGGTCATTAATTTGGAGATGGGAAATTATCTGTTTTTTTGTTTGCATTTTTTGTTTCCATTAATTTGACCACTATAGATGTTAAACTAACTGGCCTGTAATTACTGGCTTCTTTTCTACTCCCCTTTTTATGGATTGGTACGACATTGGCCATTCTCCAATCATCTGGAACCTCACCAGTTGAAAGGGAATGGTTAAGTAAATCAGTCAGAGGGGCTGCAATCACACACCTAAGTTCCCTTAGAACTCTGAGGTGGATTCCATCTGGACCTATCGCCTTACTTACCTTTAGATGTGCCAGCTCGGCTAAGACATCAGCCTCTAGAAACTCCGGAGCTGTGCCCTCCCAGCTGGATGCTGTGCTATGGCCATGCCTGCTACTATCTGAAAGTACCGAACAAAAGTAGCTATTCAGATGGTCAGCCACAGCCTTATCTCCGTCAATATATTTATTTTCCCTATTTCTAATTTTTGAGACACATACCCTGACATCATCACTTATGGGGGATACCTCACACACAACACATAGCCGGGCTTGTTCCGAAGGAACCCCAGGCCCATTATCGCCAGAAGCCTCCATATGGTGATTTGAATGGCACAACAGGCCAGTAAGGGTTAACGCTAAAGAGCTACCCGGGATGCCCCAAGAACCCGCAAGGGAAGTGGGAGATAGTGAGGGGAGATGGCCAGGAGAAACCACAGTGCCGAAGTTTTAGCCCGCCTGAAAGACATAACAAAACATTCCCATAAGAATACTGCAGAAAGGAATATCCTGAGAAAAACCACCCCGCCAGGGCTACTCACGGACCGCAGGGAGCCAGCAGCACACGCAGCTAAGGACAGGCAAAATGGCGTCCACAGACCTCGATGGGCAGGCTGTGGAGACGACATGTGAAAATCGTCATCCACAGAGCCCGACCCCCCCCCCCAAGAGCGCGAAACGCGCCCACGTGATCCGGCCGGCCAATAGCAGCCCGGCAGCTCTGAGGTAAACGACACCGCCATCCGCGGAGCGCTGTACAAGCGTGCGGCGACAGCGTACGAGGCGACAGTAACACAGTACAAAGTAAAAACATAAAAATACAGGTTTTATTTTACCACTAGTCACCCCCCCCCCCCCCGGAGATCTCCCAGAGGGAGAGCGAGGCAGGAATAGAAAGGATTTCCAGGGAGACGACGGTGCCCAGAAGACAATGGGAGGAGTGAGGGTGGAGGGGAAACCTATGGGAATAAGGGTTAACGACACAGGTTGAGCCTGGCAAAAACCCATGGAGCGGGGGGGCATCCCAAAAGGCTCACCATCAGCCTAAACCGCCTACCCTGTCAGAGCAAGGGACTGCGGTAGGAGCATAGCTCCTCAGCACCTAACTGGTGCTACTAACCTACCTTTACCCGAACCTTGTCAACCGAGGCTGGGAGGCAGCAATATGGAACTGAACGGGTGGGAATAGTCCTGCAGGGCCGCAGGCATATAAGCCCCGCCCACCTGCACCACATAGAGAGCTATCTTGTATCTTCTCAGGCCAGACTGCAGAAAAGAACTGGGGAATTTGTGGGAGGTCCCTGGCTTATATAGGGCCGGGAGGAGCCACAATCTGTTTTCTGCAGTCCAGCGCCATCTTGTGGATGTATTACCCCAAGAGTAAGGAATATTCTGGAACAGGACGTGCTGTATACTTAGAATAGTGCCGCCAGACGTTCTTGAGTTTCAGATATTGTTTAGTTTCATTCTAAGTCTGGCGAACATGCGACCACCATCACTGTGCCTAAACAAGCAAACTTCTTCTGGCAGCTCCCAGTGCACATAGAAGCTTCATGACCACCAGTGTGGAGTGACCCGTTACTCCCCAAAGAGTCAGTAAAAGGGAGTAACAGGCCTCCTGTTGGTGGTAGTGTTGGGCAAAGATACCAAAAAGTGGAAAATATGTCTGGAGTTGAGCTTGAAACAGGCAGTGGCATTACTCTGGGAAAAGTTCACAAAACAGACCTAAATCCTTCCTGAAAACTCTACATCAGGGAGGGTCCTGTTCCACTTGGATCTTAGCCCCATACCTCATAATTACAGGAGTCCACAGTACAGAGGTAAGTTTGCCTAACCATGCTTCACCGTGCAGGGACCTCCCAAAAGGAGGCATGCATTGGTGCAGTCTACCACCATTTCTGGGTCCTCTATCAGAAAGTGGAGCTGTGACCTAGTGGAAAGAAAGCAATCTTGTGACCGGAGGGTTGCAGGTTCAATTCAAGGCAGGGACATGCCTGAAGTGCACCCAAGCAATGCATCTAACCCCCCCCCCCAACTGCACTCCGGGCACTGTGGCAATGGCAACCCACCACTCGGGGCATGTGTACACTCATTGCTTGTGACCGTCTCACTACATGATAAATGCCAAGGAAAAATTCCTATGTACACACATGCAAACAATGCGACATATATGATCACCCCCTCCCCCCCCCCCCCACACACACACACACACAAAGAAATGGTAAGCAGGTTTGCATTGCAGACAGCAGAATGGGTAATTTTGGTTTAGGATCACCACAAAGTAGCACCAAGTTGCCACAGAGGGTCCTGGTCTATCTGGAAACTAAACTAACCTATTTCACCCCCACACCATGAGTGAGCCCTGCATTAGAGCTCTATACATTGGGAAAGGAATCTGCTGCACACACAAATGTCATCCCCTCCAATAGAATGTAATGTTTAGCTTTTTCCTGTCAGAGCTCCAAGCATAAATGTGACCTTCTTAGGGATATTTAACTGGAACCAATTGAGGATGCCCCACAGGTGATTACTAAAGTAATTTTTACTTTAGATCTGCTTTAAAGCGGACCTTCACCCTGAATAAGAGCCTATCTTATATGTTTGCCACACCCTGTCCATACAGATTGCCCACATTAAAAATCATCCTACCTGCATCTACTGCATGTTATGAGCCTTTAAACATCCAAGATGGCGGCTCATGGGACATCAGGCAGCCTGCAAACAGGAAGTGCCTTCTGACTGTGCTGCTCTGCATTCTGGGACTGCTGACCTTTTCCTGACCCCAGCTCTGCTCTGTCTAAGCAAAGCACAGCTATAACCCGCCCCCCTGTACTTTATTCCACTCTCCTCAGTAAGTGTGATGCTTCTGAGTCAAGATGGCGGTGCCCGTATCCTAGAGTCCTGAACAGAGTTGCAGCCCAGTGGGGGAAAGAATAATAAGTAACTAAAAACTTAAAATATAATAATTTTAGATGCTGGGGAATAGTTTTATAAGGGTTTGGGTTTTTCAATAAATCATGGTGAAGGTCCGGTTTAAGCAATATACTGTTTCTTTACTATTCATATGCATTGTACTTTCTGCTTGCTATCCTTGCTCTACAGGCCAGGTTCCATGTTGGCACAAACCGCTAACCCCATAGTTCGTCTGTGATGTATGGCTACATGGCTCATCCATATTGGTGCCAGTACAGGATAGTATTGATAGTTGACGTTACTCTGGGGGAAAAATTATAACCTTCCTCTGGATTTTATCACAACAGAAATAAATCACTAATAACAAATTAGAAAACACATTCGGAAGGTGAGGTCATATCAATAAAAATATAATAGAAACAACAGAAGGCTCTTTCCATAACTACATGATTCTCGGTTTATTGAATTAGGCACTTTACATGAAGAATTCTGTACCGTTTATTTACAATGTATAAAGCTACATTTTTTTTTAACCTTTTAATATTTCTTTAAAAAAAGACATTACGTCAAGAGTAATAAAATATACATATTGTTGATTAATAAAAAATATCTAACATTGCTCTATGAATTAAATGAAAAAAGAAATCTGTATATAAAAAACCATCAGAAAGACTGTTTAGCCTTAATAAAAAAAATTGCATTTGATTTGGTCATGAAATAGCTAAGACTAAGTGACTTTATGTGAAAGATAGAAAAAAAAGACAGCCGGCAAGTACACTGCTGGTTCCAGGGATTGCACTGTGTGGCCCACTGGCAGTTTATACAGGGATACATGGCAGGGATCTGTATTAGACCAACACAGTGTAGGGAGCAAGTCCACCCGAAGATGTTTAGGAAAGGAGTTCTGCCTCCAGAGTGATGGGAAATATGGATTATATGTATAAATAGTCCCTGCTTCACTATACTGCAAAATTAATTTGAATAAAACACTACAGCTACCATCTTGAATTACACAAGTTTAGTTATGGGCTGGCCCTGGTCATGACAGATGGGTTTGGGATCAGGGTTTAACAGCAATGGCCAGTCATCATAACTGCCAAGTATTGGTGACTGTGAGGCCAGGGGGCATTGGGCGGGGGGTTAATTAGAATATCCTCTATATAGCACATGTCTACTTTAAAGCCGAGCCCTCCCTTGGAACTCTGGGCCTAGAAGGGTTCACAGGGACATTAAACTAATCAATTCATCCCTCCACTCATCACTTCCTAGTGTATCTCAAATCGATGGGGGGTAGAACACAGTTGCACACAAGCTGCAACTACTTTTCCAGTCATACAGAGCTCCATGCGCGATTTTGGATCGCAAATCAAATAAATGGGATATAGTAATCCATTTATCATCGATCTGCTTTAAGAAGGAACCATCACCCATAAGTCTCTAGGGACGGTGGTCTTCTTCCTTACAAGGCACCCCAAATTGGGATGCCCCAGGGTGTGAACCTGGTGCATTCAACTTTACAATAATTCCACAGCACATCTTGGGGCCACAGCCGGCAATGCGCTCCACTCAGAATTTCTAACCGCTCTGAGCTCAGTGTGACAAAGAAACTCTGAATGAAATGCAAAGTGCTGATTGGCTTTTTGGGATAAAGGAAATGTGAGTTTACGCACAATCCTGAGGGATACACACAAATTGGGATGCCCCAGCAGGTGGAACAAAACCCAAGATGGTGAAAATCTTGAGTTTGTTCCACTTTAAGCAATTACTGTTCGGTATAACACCTACCTCTGGGACCTCGCTACTTCAGCCCCCTAACCCTCTTTGCCTAAGTTCTTTAAACCTTTCAAATATTTTTCCAAGTATAGCTGCATAGCATGAGTAATTTACAGTTACACTTTAATTTAGGTTTCCTTTTGAACACCTACAACCCCTTTACCTGGTTTCCCCCCCACTTCATCAGACATTGTATATCTCCCATTGGGAGTGGCACACTAATGCTTTCATTAGCTGCTGTTGGCCAATGGCAGTGTTCTGAAGAGTTGGTGTAACCCATAATACTCAATGTCATGGTGGACAACCTTGCATGACCTGCTTGGCAGGCGTGAAACCTGCCTTATCACTCATCTCATGGCCTAATTCATCTGTACTCTAACTAGATTGACCACTTCATAAGAGCAGCATGTTGCTCCATCTAGTCATTAGCACTCCGGCCTTGTTATAACTGGGTTCTAGGTTTGAATCCCACATCTGACACCATGTGTTTGTGGTGTTTTCTTTGCATGGGTTCCACCTCCCAAAAACATACTGGGAGTTCAACCGCTGTTACATTCAATGGAAGGTATTAAGTGAGGCAGGGACAATAGGTTGTAAGCTCCTTTGAAAGTCAGGGACTATTTTGTAAAGTGCAGTGTAATATGTCAGCACTAACAACAGAAAGTTATACATTTATTGTTCCCATCTGTAGGTAATCTGCAGTAGAGTTTATTAAAAGCCCCATACAGTACTGTGTTCTCAAAGAATAGGCTGAATTAGCCTTTTTTTTTTTTGTTGCTTTTATTTAATACGAAAATGATGTTTGTTGCTATTATGTAATATCAATATCACAAACCGTGCACACAATAGTGCTTTAGGCTGCGAAGGCCCCCAGACATTGTTAGCAATGGTAAAGTCCAGTGTGTTGTCCAGCCAATCAGAGTAAGCCCATCTGTAATAGATACATGAAAGTCCGCACCGCATAGCTTAAACAGAGCAGATAGAAATCCTGTGCGACGCGTTTCGAGCCACTGCGGGCTCTTAATCATACAATAATTGAAAACCACCATAGGCGCCAATATATGGGTAAACACTATCAGAAATAGCCAATAAGCTCTTCCGGGTCCCGGACGACGCGTTCCACGTTTCACAGATCAAGAATGGAGGTGAGTGCTTTTTCTTTATTGGCTATTTCTGATAGTGTTTACCCACATATTGGCGCCTATGGTGGTTTTCAATTATTGTATGATTAAGAGCCCGCAGTGGCTCGAAACGCGTCACACAGGATTTTTATCTGCTCTGTTTAAGCTATGCGGTGCAGACTTACTCTGATTTTTTAAGCTTAACTATTAAAAGCTAATTTTTAACCACGATTGGCTGGACAACACTCTGGACTTTATTTACCGCTGCTAGGAGTTTTGCCTGGGATCTCCTTGGTCCGTGCCGATTTGGATGGTTTGGTGAGCTGGCAATTTTTGTTTTTTGTTTATTATTGTTAGCAATGGGGCCAAAAAGATCTTTAGTGGCTGCTCCCTATTCACAACACCAGTGACACCTAGTGGCCACACTTCATACTGCAGAACAGATTATATTTAAGGGTGAAACGGTTAAAAAATAAAAAAACAAAAACAAAAAAAAAAAACATTTTGAAGGGAAAAAGCCCCTGGCGTCTAAGAATGCAGGCAGTTATTAGGTTTTCATTAAGGCATAAGAATCTATTATATCTGTAAGGCAGTGTTCTAATTACACGTGAATCACAATTTCGACATGTGCATATATATACGTATTTATACCATAGTATAAATAAATGTAGAAATTTGTATATTAAAAATCCTCCATTCTTGTTTTAACAAATGGACTCCTTTCATCGGTGTCATTGCAGTTGCACATTAAAAACAAACAAAAAAAAAAAAGTTAATTTCTTCTATGTATACCCAGTACACAAAAAATATATATTTAAATATATATATGGCTACAGCCTAAATTATACAGTTTAAGTATTACAAACTTGGTAACACCAATGGTCTCCCCCAGCAACATCGGGGTATTGTAACCTAGACTCTTTACTGGATCGTTTCACGTCATTGAAAGATAGCCATTTTTTTTCCTGACAGACCCTTCCCAGCCCCATTTTATAGTTTGTTCTCCAATGAGAAATACTACTTACTAACATTAGCGAGAATGAACAGCAAGGCTAATGTACAGGTTTACACAAACAGATCGTCAGCTTTAAGCCCCTGGTGTTGGAAAACAATTGTCAGATATACAGATAACATTTTAAAATGACCGCCAAAGCCCCCTCCCACCCCACCAAATAACAGCTGGTTCCTCGAAAAAAAAGGTGTAGGTTCTCCTTTGAAAATATTTGCTTTATGCTGCATAAGGGACAAAAAGAAAAGATACTTACCTTGTCTTTTTTACAAACTACATTGGATACTGATCCGCCAATCTCGGTCCACAGCTGAAAGCCACAGTGGCTGAATAGATTTATGTAACTTGTAGTGTATTTACTGGCTTTCATAACCAATCAGAAGCGAGATACGCAAAGCAAAAATGTCAGAGAACAACATACACCAGTTTTAAGGTAAACCTTCGCTCTAAACCACCCTCCCCAATCAATTTAGAGTCCTGAAATAAAACATAAAATTTGACCAATTCTAAGGTAAAAATCAAGATTAAAACGACAATTGTGTTCCAATACAGCAGGGCAAAAAAAGTGTTAAAAAGGACTTTTTTCTTATCTACACAGAAACAATATTTCTTTCTAAATTCTGTACCGTTTTCTTTCAGTTCACAAGGAAATTTGTGAATAGTTGTGAAAAGGAGGAATAAGAAAAAAAAAAAAAAAAAACTTTTTACATAGTTCATTTAGCGACCGATTACCCCCTAAGAAGTGGAGCAGCGCAGGGCAGTGATATTAGCTTTTACAAGGCAGGGAGACACCCTCTTTAACTGTAAGATTTTTTTTTTCTTTGCAAATAGTATTATAATCTGCAAAAAAAGGAAATAAAACTGCAGTCTTTTTTCTTTAAAACAAAAAGTTGTGAGTCACTGGAGAAAATATTACAAGACGTAAAAAAAAAAAAAATAAAACAAAAATTGGTCCCGTGTTGGATAAAAGTTTTTTTTCTTCATGGTCCCGTCATAAAACATTCTTAGAAAATCACTGGAGATTTTATCCTGTGCCTTTTGGTGCTCAAAACAGTATAAAGGGAAAGGGAAGGGAATAAAAAGGGATGGGGGAGCACCGCAAAGCAAAATGCAGGGCTTGTGCCGTTTAAGCAAACACCTGCATGTTGGTTTGCTCTGGTAAATGGGACGTTGGCCCATGGGTGCCTCCTACTACAGCAGGGCTAGGGGTGGCATCAGACCACTCTGACACAGAGTGGGGAGACGGGCTGGACCACTGCTCGGGAGACTCGGGGGAGGGGGTCAGGTAGGGGTGCTCACTGGGAATATGAAGATAGTGTTTTGGGGTTTCTTCTTGAGGAGGTGCAAAGGTTTGCTGCGGGGGAGCGGTCACAGCCGGTGGTGTCTGGATGTTGCCCTCGTTGGGTACACTTTGCTGTTTAAAGTAGTTTCCATCTGGTGGGGTAAGAGCCTGATTGGCCCTCTCAGCTACATGCGGCATACTCTGCTGTCTCAGGTGAACTGTGTTTGGTGCCACCGGGCCCATCTGGCGCTGCTGATCCATGGCAATCTTCACAGGACTTTGCATTGCCATATGGTTTTGCAGCATCATGACTTGCTGGGCATGCAGCTGATGTAAGTTGGGCACTGAACCTGCAGGGACATTGGCCATGATGCCGCGCACAGGGTGGGAGGGGCCCACCTGGTTCTGCCATGAGAATGGCATGTTACCAGGGTTTATCATCGCAAAATTTAACCCATTCACCCCGCAGCTTGGTGCACGCTGCAGTGGTACTCTTCCTTGAAGCGCCATCATGGCGTTCCCTTGGGCTTCTCCAATCTCATTTAGACGAGCCAGGGACACAGCAAATGGACCCTCCATAAGCCCGTTCACAAGAGGCGTAGAGGGCACAGACATTGAGCCAAGATGAAATGTGCCAGAGGCAGCCATTGCTGGGGAGCCAGGATTGGCACTATAAGCACGTGGTGAATCAAGAGAGTCAACAGGCGAAAGAGTAACTGAACTCTCAAGCAGTCCCCCACTGCCAGGTGGGCAGTCAAGAGACAACTTCTTGTTTCTGTTTTTTGCTTCCTTTGCTTCTCCTCGGCTCAAACTTGCTCCGCCAGCCTTGGCACCTGACCGGCGGCTTTTCTTGCTTTGTGGGGTTTGCTTCATGTTGCCCATAAAGCCATTAGGGGGACAGAGAAGTGGTGACATGGTGTGCCCTCCCATTGTTCCTTGGGAACCTCTAACTGCATTATGCTCTTCCAGGAGCTGAACAATGTCATGGTGTAGCCTCTCCTGAGCTATGTCACGAGGGAGCCGGTCCATATGGTCAGTGATCTCACGGTTAGCGTAGTGATCAAGGAGAACTTTAGCGGCTTCGTAACTTCCTTCACGGGCAGCTAAGAACAATGGTGTCTCCTCCTAGAGAGCAAAATGACATTACAGGTTAGTACATACGAACAGCTTCTGTCTTTAAAATACAGACTAGCTACTGTTATGTCTCTAGCAGCACATTAAGCAAATTTCTGATAATGCATTTATTGTATGTTGTATTTCAGTAGTTTTATAGGTTTTATTAGTTCCATGTACGTGTTCTATGTATGACAACATCACCATCCAATGACACTTTTTAGCAACATGTGCTCTCAGAGAATTTGTTCCCAAATGTAACTGTAGTCTACGCGTATAAGGAGCATTAGGGGATCAGTAAGCTCAGCCACTTTTGGAGAAGCCATTTAGTTAGAACTAAGCCATGTAGCCTGAATCATCCCACAGTAGCAAAGCTAGTAAGTCGTAGCCGTATCATATTCATTCCACAAAGAGGACCAAATGGTGTCCCCATCCAGCTGCACTAGTGTGACAGCATACCCCTCTTATACATATAGCCAGGCCATCATTCCTCCATCCATCTGCTATGTGCAGCTATTCTCAGGACTGCTCATGTATTTACTATAGTGTCTCATCAGTATTCCAAAGCGCTTGATTCTCCCCTGCCATCAGTTCTAGGGGCGCACCCACGCCCTCTACATTCACTACAATGGAGTGGAGGGGGGGGGGGCATGTCAGGCCTCAACACACTCCATGAATGAATGAAGAGGGCGTGGCAGCATGTGTGACTTATGGTTGGTCAAGATCCTGACCCACAATCAATCCCATCTCCAGGTTCGGGCTTCAGGCTCGGATCTAGTGATCCGGAGAATTGCTGATTGCCGGACTAGCAGCGACCAGTGGCGGGAGGCAAAAGGTAAGTACGTTGTTTTCATTTTGTTTTTCTGCCTGTTAAACCACTTTAAAGTGGACTGAAACCAGAGCAGGATCGGCCAGGGAATCTCTAAGATTCCTGGGCCGATCCATTCCCTCCCCCCGGGGCACCCGAAATCAGGATGTCCCGTTGTGTGAAACCTCCCAGATCGCCCGCCACACTTAAGTTACTTCCTGGTCCAACGACGCATGTGCGGGCTGCGGCCGCATCCCCGCTATCCCTCTGGCAGGGTGCGTGCCCGCGCCGGCCATGAGGGTTAGAGGGAGGCGGGAGATGCGGCCGCCAGCGCGCTCGGAGCCGTCGGCTTAGACGTCCATAGCTCAGCGGCTCCGAGCGCGCTGATTGTATGAGCGACCACACATGCACGGTAGGACCAGGATGAGGTGGGGGATTTCACGTAGCCCGGGGGGGGGGGGGGGGGGGGGACCCAGGATGGTCAAAATCATGGGTTTTGGTCCACTTTAAGAACGGTTCCTGTGCCTATGCAAATTACATGTTGAAAAGTGGCTTATCTGTGTCAATTTCTACCCTGCAGTCATGCGTAAGGGTGGCAGAACAGCTACTATCTACATAGGAATAAAACTAGCAGCGGTAAATGGTCCACACTGGAGCCCATAAGCTATTCAATGTCCCACCAAGTCACTTGGCATCTCCCCATTCTATCCAAACACATATAATGTAATGTATTTTGTAGTGTATAATTATACTGAAAGTAAATTGGCACACACCTTGCTGTCCTGCATGTCCTTGTTTGCGCCATTCTTAAGCAGAGCCACTGCAGCCTCAATGTTGTTCACAGCAGCTGCCCAGTGAAGTGCAGACTTGCCTGGCAAAAAGAAATAGGAAAACAAGGTAAATTAAAAAAGTCCTAAAAGTTGCTGTTACACTCAAATCATAAATGCTGCAAATATTCCAAAATGTAGAGACAGCCAACACTTACCACTTTCATCCACAGCATTGACATCGGCATGACAAGCAATCAGCTCCTCCACCATACCCTCCACTGCCAGTCGAGCAGCCAAAATGAGGGCAGTAGAGCCATCACCCATGTGTGTATCCAGGTCTGTGGAGCGATTCCGGATCAGAATCTGCAGAAAGAACAGTAACTTAACATGTATACTAGAGTCAAACTACTTACAGAGATCAAATTAGCTTAGAATTGGTCTACAGGCGGTCCTCTGATGAGGGTTCATTTACCTGGAACACCCCTTGGGCATCTGAAGCAACAGCAGCATGTAATGGTGTCCGCCCTGTATGATCTTGAGCATTGGGGTCGGCGCCGGCATCCAGAAGTCTCTTAGCGGCATCTGCTCTGGCATAACGTGCTGCAAGATGGAGAGCGGTCTCCCCGGTGCGATCTGTCTGAGCTCCAAGAGATGCTCCTTGGCAGATAAGATCAGTAATAGCAGAGGCTTCCCCTTCTTCCTCATCTTCCTGGGCCTCTGGCTCCAGCCCACCTCCCAGGAAAGATGCCAGCATCAGCGGTGTGAATCCATCTGACAGAAAAGAGGAAATGGTCACTTTGTTTCACAGTTGGTCACTCAACTTCAAGGACCAAGTTATGACTCAAGGTTCTGACATTTTAAAACAAATAATTGATAACTGTAAGTGACAGTTTGTCACTTCCGCCCTAATATTATTCTACTATGGATGCGGATAGCATGCCAGTAGTATGAAGTTGTCTCTCATCTGACGTCTAACCAATTACTGTTAGGTTCCTCACCCTCTCTTTGTGATTGGGTGCCCGGTGTACTCCATCCCGCACTCGCCAAACTCGCCAGTTGCATATGGCGGATCACAGGTAAACTTAAACCTTTGTTAATGTTTGTAAGTGCTCGCAATTATGGGGAATAGGCTGCAGGTGTAATTACTAATTGATAATGGTATTGTATTTATATGCCTTATTTAGTATCTAGTCTGTATTGTGCAGGGAGAGGAAATCTCTCTACATATACATACTTAAGTATTTGTGCCGGCACTTAAAGAGGACCTAAACCATATCCCCCTATTATACAAAACCTTATCACATATTATCACCAATAAGAAACAACTATATTGTGAATACCCCACATAATCCCAAAAAACACCCCTTAAACAATGAATATTATACCAATGAATGTACAAAACAAAAAAAAATTTTTTGCTCAAAAAGTGCTTAGTGCTAAAAAATGTGTACTGCTGTAAACATGTTGAACGATCACAAACTCTGCAATATTGATACCTACTAACTATAAATCCCACCCCATAATAACTATTCGATATAAGAACCGATATAACAAGAAATACAGAAACCCAAAAACCGCAATATACAAGTGCCAGCACAATAACAATCAAATACTACCAGTGCCCAGGGTTTAGCACATCAGATTAACAGCATGTCAGAAACACTCATCAAAAAGGGGGATCGCAACCGGGACACCCGCGCCCGCCGCTATCCATGCGGCTTCCAAGGGTGAAGGTCAGACCTTCACCCTTGGAAGCCGCATGGATAGCGGGGATATGGTTTAGGTCCTCTTTAAGTGCCGGCACAAATACTTAAGTATGTATATGTAGAGAGATTTCCTCTCCCTGCACAATACAGACTTGTATTTTAATAGAATCTGATTGGTTTACAGCATTGGAACAGAGACACATACTATGTATATATCCCATTAGTGGGAGTTTTGAGATATTTTGATGATATGATAGGGGATTAGCATCACTGTTTTTAAATGTCTTGTGCTTTGTGTATTTGTATGTAAGTGTTTAAATTTCATGTGTAAATAAAAGTGATATATTTTTGAGGATATAGGTTTGCGAATATTTTTTGGTGCTCCCTAAGGGAGGAAGGTGTGTTTTTTTTTTTCCATGTCCACTCCCAAACTAGTGATTGCATTTACTGAGGTATGAGCACATGTTAAAT
The DNA here is from genome assembly GCA_027917425.1 of Gastrophryne carolinensis. NCBI lineage: Eukaryota > Metazoa > Chordata > Amphibia > Anura > Microhylidae > Gastrophryne > Gastrophryne carolinensis. The sequence continues at coordinate 396,526,367 of CM051238.1, read as the reverse complement.
GGAATAAGTAGTGCACCCCATAGCAATTGTTGTGACCTATAGTCGGAAACACGTTGACATGGGGACCTGCTGTGACTGCCATGATGGCCTTTTAATCATGTGGAAATAAAGTTGGATATTTTATTACTCATCATAGTGGCTGGCATTATCCTTTTTTAACTGTAATAAAAGTCCATCTGCAAATGGTAACTTACCTACACATGTTACCAACCACAAAATGCTAAAGGAGGTACAAAAGAGGGGGGACAGCCGCTCAGACCTGGGAGGTGCACGTGAGCAGGGCAATTAGGATACACAAGTCTTAAAGGAGCCACAGCACTCAATCCTGTTGCAAACCAACCAAAAATCTGTCTCTAAATCTGGTTAAAAACAGAGGACTCGGTTGGCACACATCTGCAGAAGTATGTTTAACCCTTTAAGTGCCAGCCTACCGAGATTTTTTGTCACACTCTGTTGCCGGACTACTTTCCTATTCCGGGCCCCCTTCTGAAGATCAGAAGCCCGGGGGCGAAAATCTACTACTTCATTCTTGTACAGAATCACTGGCAGTTTCAAATGATAATCTTTTTTACTTTTTTTTTATGGGGCTCTAAAGTCAGCTACGTGACTCTCACGTAGCTGCCACTTAACGGTTGGAGAGGCAGCTACGTGAGAGTCACGTAGCTGGCACTAGAAGGGTTAAGCTGCACCACCAAATGCTACGGTGCTTCTGTTTAGGTCCAATCCTAACTCTCATCTGTGATAGCCCCCATTGGGACATACAAAGTAATGATTGCAAGCTAACAGGGTTGAGTGCTGTGGCTCTCTTAAGCTTAGTGTATCCTAATTTCCATGCTCACATGCATCTGCCTGGTTAGTTAAAATTTGGTCCGAGTGGCTGCCACCCCTCGCTTTGTATCTCTTGATACTTTGCGAGGCCATTGGGTGGGGGGGACTTGAAGCTGTACTGCAAGGTTTTCAACCCTTCCTCCACATGGGCTGCACTTGAGTTTGGGACATTGCTTTGTATGTCCCAATTGGGGCTCTCATAGATTAGAGTTAGGACTGCACCTACACAGAGGCGCTTGGTGGTGCAGCTTTAGCATACTTCTGCAGATGTGAGGCAACTGAGACCTCTGTTTTTAACCAGATTTAGAGACAGATTACAGCATTGGTTGCAGAGTTGTGTGCTGTGGTTCCTTTAGGATTTGTATACAAAAAGCTAAACACTGAACACAAGTATTAATGTACTTCTCTATATAGAACCCAGATGTCCTGCTCAGTGGGCGAGAAAAGAGCTAAATACATGCAGAGCGCTGAAGTCAAATCCAGTTATTGTGGGAAACAACAATTTTAGATTCCATTTCAGCATCATGATGGCCTACTGGCATCTATCCATAAGGCTTTATGTTAGGCCATCAGCATATGAAAGGTGGTGTCCTCACCTGGACCTCTCACATTGACATCCATGCCATCGCTCTCATAGTCACCCTGAGGTGGTGTCAGTGCTGTAGCTGGTGGAAGTCTGATGTCTGCAGCGGCCAAATGGTGTTGGGTCCAAGGTCGGGGGTCCACAGGATCCTGACGACATGGGGAAAGCTCCTCAGCCTGTCATGAAGAAGAAACGTTGTTGTCATTTCAGGTTTTTTTTATGCCAAACTTTGGCAATATGCACTTAACCAATATCTGAGATTTTGGCTATCCCGGGTTTTGGTCCTTGCCCCTGGGACACCCCTATGTTCCACTGTGTGAAACCCCCACGGTCCTCCACTCCAACTCACCTTGCTCCCTGCTCCTACGGCACATGCACTTGCCTCTGGTCCAATCGGCACACTTGACTGATGAAAACTCATATAGGGGCTCGGCTCCAGCTGCATCCCCGCTACCCTCTAACAGGGAGTGTGTCCACGCCAATCATTCAGAAATGCCTGGCGTGGGTGTGGGCCCTGCTAAAATCTTTAGCGCCGATAGGCTCGGCCGCTGGCTGTGCTGGTAGACTGCTCTCGGTCACATGAAACATCACCCCGGGCAGCCTATCAGAATGGCCAGCTCCTGACCCTATCAGTGTGGACCCTGGAGGCTGATAGGCTGCTCCACAACAGCCATAAAGGAGGACCCGGAAGAGGCGAGTTCCCAGGCAGCCCCAAAGCTGTACAGTAAAGAGGGACTATGGTCATTTTTGACAATAATTACTCTTTAAGTACTCTCCAGCACCAGATCTGACCCATTAACAAAACAGAACATATAACAAATAAGTAATAATTCTGGTTTTATTTGAACCCCCCCACCTTAGTAAAAAATCACAACTTCTCCTAAAACAAAAGTCTTCAAAAGCCTATTGCTTTCAATATAGGACTCTCGTGTGCCTTGTATACAGAAGCCACCACTGGTCAAAATAGACCTTCAGGATGACAGATTCATATTTAAAACGGGCCCAAGGTGACGCCCCCTCCCCAAGAACAAAAGTAAGGCTTTTGTTAAGACTAAAGTCAGGCTTTGTAGAAAGAGTTTGCTTAAACTATATTCTGATCAGTTGCACGTCTGACATTTACTTTGAATCTTTCTTCAGTCCGCAGCCATTTTACACCATGGGGTCGATTCAGAGCCTGGTGAGAAAACTCCCTTCTTTTTTAGGAGAGAAAATTGCTGTTCACTTTAATTGTCTACCTTGGGGCTGGAATCAGAGAGGCAGGTGAAAATTTACACCTGACAATGAATGTGAATGGTTTTCTTTCCTAAAAAAGAAGCGAGTTTTCTCATCTGGTTCTGAATCTACCCCAATGTAAGAAATTGTTTATAACATTAATGAGTCGCACTAGAATATATTGCTCTAAAGCGGAGTTTAGACACAAATTCAACTGTTAAATAAATAAATAACTGTTAAATAAATATATTAAATATATAGGCCTATAAAATAACTTGCCAGCTGCATGTTTGCATGAGCCGTATTTGAACAGTCTTATATTAGAGGTATTCCCAACCCCAGACCCAATATCCACATCCCAAACCAAACTCCTCCAAGAGGTAGTTTCTGTTTCAGGAAATCCCCCCACACCTCGTAAAACCCAAGGCCCAAATCTCCTAGTAGTAGACCTAAACTTGGCCTACTCATTACTTCCAATTTGTATGCCGTTACATGTATTGTCTGCTTCTGAGGCTAGTGTCATAGAATATTCTGCATTAGGAAAGGTTGTACTTTTCCAGGACCTAGCTGTGGTTTTAGCTTCATTAAAGCTAAACACTCACATGTGGATTTTCCAGTGTGCTTTTCCATGCAGCACATAACTATTGTGTATATATATATAACATATACATACACACACACACACACACCTCTCCATTGATATTCAGCTTCCCCCTACTGACATCTCTAGTGCTTACCTTCAGTCTCTTAGCCTCAGGACAGTCGGTGTCAGTCCAGTCTTCAGATGGATCATCTATGAGACGCTCTGCTTTTGCAATGTTCCTAAACAAGCAAACACAACGTCAGATTATTTTTAAAAATAGGAATTAATTTAAAAAAGTGAAATAATAATGGCAAGCAGCAACTGTGTTCTCCTACTTCAGTCCAAGAGCATCTTGTCCCACGGGCTCCCGTCTGTCTCTGTCTTTTTTCAGTATAAATCCTTCAGGGAACCATAACGTGCTATGAGCTCTCTTCCTGCGAGAAACCAGAACGCCCAACACTAAGACTATTAAGACCAGCAATCCAGCAACACAGGCCAGGGGAAGCAGATTCATGGACGTGGAGGAGGGATCAATCTTCTCACCTAGAATAAAAAGGACAAAGAATTTTGTACAACACAACTTATAGTCAACCTTGATATTTTTATTCCTAAAAAGTCAGATAACTTACTGCGCACTGATTTAATTGGCAGCTTCAGTTGGCCTAGTTTATTCTTGGCAGAAAGATAGTCAGCAGCACTCTTAGTGGTAGGGAAGCACTCAGATACCTCCCTGCCATCCTGTTTTATGCACAAACGATTGTCGATTTCCAGCAACACCTCAGACCTGTCCGAAAAGAGACCGACAGCTTATTTTCTAAAACAAACCCCTTTATCATTAAGGCACCACTCCCAGCATATATGAATATCTCATTAATAAAAGCACATTATCAGGACAGTACTTACCCTATGATATCACCATCCAGTTCTCTTTTCATCCTCCGCTCTGCAGTCTTGCTACTTCGATACGGTTTAATCATATCCTGGCCATTTTTGTCTTTCCGGAAGCGAAGAGATGTTCGTAGGAGAGAACCGAGTTGCTGCAGGAATGATCTCTTCTGCTTCATGAGCTCTTCAGGGGTTATCAGAACGACAATAACCAAAACCCCATCGGCCAAGTCTTCTTTCTCTGAATTATCAGCACAGTCAAGACCATCCCAGCCGCACTCTTCTGAGTTGCATCCCTGGTCACACCGTCCATCTCCATAGTGGTCTATGCAATACTGTTCATAGACAGGGCTAAGGAGGAACAAAAGCAGATTGTTAGAGAACACCCTTATACATACTGATAGCAGTTTTATCAAAATGAAGTAGTAAACAGGGAGAACGTTATGGTTTCAGTTGAACTAAGGCAGCTGACGGGTTGCTTTAAATAGCTGTGTCAGTTCTGCTCCACTTTTTCCAAGACTGGTCTTTATGAATCCAGACAGTTGCTTTCTATGATTAACTTAACCAATCAGTAAAGCATAAGCAAGCACCTTGATAAAAGGTTTATCAACATTATAATAAATGTTCCTACATATGTGGGCCCCTATGCACCCTTATTTTCCCAAGGGTCTTCTCACATGCCGATCCATTGTGACCAAACCACCCTTTTTCCACCTTTTACTTCCCTAAACCTATAAACCCTTCACCAAGTCCACCACATAAGTTGTGTTAAAACTTGAAGTCACTTACTTGCATCTGCGTTCTTCCCGGCAGTCAAAGTTGTCATACAGACAGGCCGCGGAGGCACACTCTAGATCGCATCTGGAATTGTTGAACAGGACACGGCATCCTTGATAGGGGCAGTCTATCCATGGGTCACTCGTACTAATATCACAATCTCCACCATCATATTGACATTCTTCAGAATAACATTCCCGATCACAATGGTCATCTCCCATCTTATTAAGACACTGAGGTAGGCTGCATTCCAGGGCTGGTGTAGGTGCTAAGGTTCGAGTAGCACATCGTAGCCCTGTGAAACCTTGTGGGCACACACATGCAAAGTAAGGAATCTTGTCCATAGGGATGCAACGACCACCATTTTGACATGTTGATGTGGAACATGTTGATGGAGAGGCACCCAAATTTGTTCTATTACAGGGAGCACCCGGAGGGCAGATACACTGTGCAGGACCCTGAGGTGGGGACACACAGGTAGTGCCGGCTGGACAAATGACATCTCTGCAGGAATTCAAAGGTCGTTCACAGTTGGGTCCAGTAAAATCCTATAAAATTATTAAGGATTACAAGTGAGAAAAAAAAATAACCTTTGGCTCCGGTTTAAAGAAACAAAGGAAAAAACATTGAGTGCTTACAGGGAGGCAGCGGCAGGCATAACCAAGCGGGGTGTTTACTGCTACACGGCAGATGCCTCCATTTTGACAAGGCCGAGACTCACAAGTGTTAACCACACTCTGGCAGCGGCGTCCTAAACAGAACAAAAAAACAGCCATCAATAACATAGTATAGAACAGCGACCAATTGCTTTGCCTCCAAAATTCTAGTTCCAGTTCTATGGTTTAGGGACATTTAACTAAAGAAGAAAAGTAGGCAGCAACACTTATAACACAAGTATAAATGTCCAAATTTCGCCCATACAAAGGGTAGCGCATAGCAAAATCCAATACAATACAAAAAGTAAAATCCATAGTGTATAGTAAAATCCAAAAGAAAAAGATAAAGGGCCGGGAGATGTTAACAAAGATTAGGCACCTTTCCGACAGAGCCCTTAATCATAGAGTTTCATCTTAGATTATTTTTGTTAATAGTTTGAGGATTCCCAGGACAAGAGCACATTTTTCATTCTGGACACGTTTCAATTTTTAAGTCATACTTCAGTCAAAAAAACCTAAAAAACACTATACTCGCCCTTCATCCCGCGCAGGCTATTGCTGCTAGTCCGGTCCTTACACACTAACCGAAAGGGGAATGTTTTGGAGTGAAAGGTGAAGTTTTGGAGTGAAAAACTATTTTGTAACCGATTTTCATTAAGCAAAAATATAAAACAAAATTCTCAGGCCACCTTGAAGCCGTTACAATTATCAAGGATGTCAAGAAAGGGTCAAGGTTGGCAAATTAACTAGTGCTGATGTTTCCTGGCTGTATCCCAAACCGGGCTGCCCCAGGGGGACAGACCAAAACCCATCATAGTAAAAATCCAGGGTTTTGGTCCACTTTAAGTGGTTAAAGATCTAACAATTTCGATATAACCATTTCTTTTTTAGGTAAATCTTTGTTTTTAAGCATTTGATTTATAGTCATTTGTCCTAGGAAATTGGATCATAGTCATAGCTTTGGTTTAATAAAATCTGCTTTAGTTACTGGAGGAGATGCATGGAGGTGCTTTAGCCTCCAGCATTATCTAAAGCTTTAGTTGGTATTGATATTTAATACCATAAAATGCTTGATTTATCTAAATCAGGGGTTTCCAACCAATGGTACCACTGGTAGTACTAGTGATCTTATGAGGTGGTACTCAAGAAGGCTGCAGTCTGACATGTACACCAATCTGATCTGCTTTCACCTATACTGAAAACTATGTCAATTTTTCATTCACTTTAAACTGCAGTTTTGTGTGTTTTAATTGTAGTTTTAGGTGAGCAACAACCCACGCGCATAACTCAAGTGGTACTTGATAAAATTGGAAAATGGAAAGTACTTGAAAAAAAAGTTTGGGGACCCCTGATCTAAAAGACACACATTGGATCAGAGCCCATCTTTATGAAGACCCCAACACCACTAGACTTACTCACCTGTGTAGCCATTCTTGCATATACACTGATAATCGTTGGCCATTTGGATGCAGTCACGAGTGTTGTGTGCCACACATGGACCCGAAAGGCATTCATTAATGTCTCCCTCACATCTTTCACCAGTGTAACCTGGAGGGCAGTTGCATCGGTAGCCTCCAACTTTGTCTACACAGGTTCCATTGTTAAGACACTTGGGTTGGCCAGAATGTGTAAGTGTGGAGCAGTCATCTATATTAATCTCACACAGCACTCCTACAAAATGAAGACATTATGGTGAGATCATGAAACAGTCAAATATTCTAAATTAAAGCAAGACTTTTTACTTTCATGGCTTTCCAATGGGGATTTTGGAAACATGGTAACATTCATCTTGTGTGGATTAAGACCAACCAACAAATGCCGTCCGAGCCCCATGCTTTTACAAACTATCCATTACAAAATTGTTTTCAATGAAGTATGGCTTGTGAGATGTCACATCATGCAGGATGAGAAGCTTCAAATCTTACCTAGAGTCCCTGGAGGGCAGGAACAGATATAGCGCCCAATCAGATCAATACAGGAGCCTCCGTTCTGACACGGGCGAGACTGACACTCATCCATGTTTTTTTCACAGTTGGTTCCTTCAAATCCAGCTGGGCACTAAAGTAGTTCAAAACATTGGAGAAAATGTAAGATTGAATGGGGACACAAGCAACAAAAAAATACTCCTAGATGACCAAGTTTTGCCCACCTCGCATACGTAGCCTCCAATATAACTGTGACAAGAACCTCCATTACGACAAGGATCAGGATCACACATGTTAATGGGGGTCTCGCAGTAGCTGCCGGTATAGCCTCCCCTGCAGAAACATCTGTGTGAGTTGCCGGTGTTCATACAGGTCCCCCCGGCATGGCAGAGCTGATCCACGCGAACACCTAGGACACAAAGTGGTTTCAAATCAAATGATGTTACTTCTTAATGGAGCAGCATTGAAATCTGTGCATGAAGAGGGGCTCACCTTTCCTGCTGGCTGCTACATCACAAGAGACTCGAGGAACATCACAGTAAGTTCCTGTCCATCCAGGAAGACATTCGCATTTGATAGCTGTTCCCTTCTGAGTACAGGGTGCCCCATTCTGGCAGGGAGACCGGCGACAGAGGTCCACCAAGGACTAAAAGAAAAGATCATTTGTATAAGGCATTTTTAAGAATACATTGGTTTAATTTAACGTAAAGCATCACTTTTAAGGCAAAAAATTAGAAACTTTGCATGAGGTGGCGAAATGAATCCATAAATGTTTAAAGTGAACCAACAGTCAAAAATGAATTAAATCAGGCCAACACAACAAACAGTGCTCATAAGCATCCCTCTCCAGAGCAATTTAGATTGCTGCACATAAAAAAAATGTAACTTTTTCTAACCCCTGCTGGGGTAAATTTTAGAAACAAGATGGCCTGCAAACAGGAAGTGCTGCTGGGCTTCCTGTTACTGTGCATTTCAGTTATGTCAGGTGGGAGAGAAAGCTCCAAAATGTTCGCTCCATTTCTTATCCAACTGTGCCGGGCTGTTTGTCCAGTTTAAAGTGGACCAACACCCAGGGGGGTCTATAAGATTCCCGGGCCGATGAGATCCCTCCCCGCGGGGCATCCGAAATCGGGATGTCCCGCGGGGTGAAACCCCCCCAGGAAGCCCACAATCCTACCTTTTCCACGTTCCGCACGTCCCTCTAGCAGGGCCGTTTGTGAATGGCCGGCGCGGGTGCGCTCCCTGTAAGAGGGACGCGCGGGAGGCGGCGGACGCGCTCTGCTTGTCCGGTGCTGCCTCTCGCTTGTCCGCCGGCGGGGATTGGCTGCAGCGGTCACGTGGGAGCGGGGAGAGGTGAGTTTTCGGGGCTTTCTGGGGGGTTTCACACAGCGGGGCACCCCCGATCGGGGTGCCCCACCAAAGTGGACCAAAACCCAGGATAGTCAAAATCCTGGGTGTTGGTCCACTTTAAGTACATTTGTCACCAGGAAGGTTTAGGATGACAGTTACAGGAATCTGTAGATGCCAATTGCAATCATTCGGATAATGTGTATCAGTCAAAAAGCTTACATTTGTGCAAATATACGGGGTGTGGAACTGCATTTAGAAATATTCAATACAATGTTCATGTTTTTCAGAGGGTCAATTATGGAGATAGGTGTTCTTTAAAATAGGACACATGTGGTAATACACCCTTACTCCTCCTAACCATTCCTATATTACTTTTTTTTTGCACTTTTCCAAAGACCCAAGACCAGAATGTGCCAGCGGGTATGACTTACCTGTCACTTACACCTGCCTTCTATACTGGCACGGGAGCGTATCAGAACTTCTGGCACATTCCAGCATGAAAATCTATATAAAAACCACTCCCCGTCCCCTTTAAGGTAAAAAAAAAAACCTTACCCGTTTCCTGCAATAAAGTGCATTAATTCCCCCCCCCCTGCGTTTCTAAACTTGGCCGCGGCCATCTTGGTGAAGCCACACTAAGCAGCATTCTCCCCTATGTACCTGAATGGGGCCTGGGAGCGTGCCTGTTCTGTGCACCCCCCCTTTCGGTCACCACCTTACGTGCTAATGACATCGCTGGATTTGGGACCAGATAAGGTTTTTTTTTTTTTAACCCTCCCCCATCCTGCCTTGGGAGGGGGTGCTTTTATATAGACTAAGCTTCTGCTTTAATGCTGCAGTTTCCAATTGGGCAACCCAATCTGGAATTCCCTGCAGTGTGATGGAAAGAATAGGCTGAAATACTCATCTCTTCCATATATTCGGGGGCAGTGCTATATTCTGAAGTGCTGTAACTAGGAATGGGTAAGTGTTTCAGCCTGTTCTCAGGCCATTGCTATTACACCGAGGGGCAACCCAAATCCTGTTTAGACTTTAGCACTGCTTTAAAGGGTCTGTTAAGGCAAATATATATTCTCACATTTTGTCCCCCTGCAGAGGCTCTCTCTTCCTCTGGTTGTATAAAACATGCCAGCTCCCGCGTTGTGTAGGCCCCTCTGTAACTGGGGTGAATGTGTCAGGGTCTGCAATGTCCTATTGGAGGGGTGCGTGCTGTTATGAAACAAGAGTATGGAACAAAGAAACCCCTCATTACAAGAAGAGAGGTTTTAAAAGGCACCCCCAGTCAGACATGGCCTTTTCCTTTCCGTGGCTATGGAAGCATCTTAAGCTAATGAAGAGCAGAAATATAACCTCAACGTTTAATTGGCTTCTGGGACAGAACAGACATAGACACAAAGTTAGTAAGTAGGTTGAAGCACACCAATATATACAGAAAACCAGATAAATCAGAGGGGTTCTATGATTCCCTAGTGCGCCTGCTTACTGCGCACCCAGTACTATGGAAAGATATATACAATGGGAAAAATGAACACCCGACATAGAGACTATGCATGCTCAAGAAGGTAATTTAATACAAGGGTGAGACCATATATCATTACAAACAGTTATAAGAAAAAAGTGTTACATATACACGTTTATACAGATGACTGCTAGGTGGCGCAAGTAAGCTGGTCCCAGTCTTTGTTTTGAGCTTCTCAATCAGAAAGATATAGTGAACATGATTAGGTACAATCTAAGTATATAGAAAACAGTTAAGGTATCTGATGAGGATTTGAGAGGCGCAAATTCAATACCTGACTATACATGCAGAGCAAGTAAATGCAAGAACAAAGAATGAAAATAACAAGTTTGCAGGCAGGGACACAGCAGATAACAAAAGAAACCTACTCAACGTTTCGGCGAATGTGCCTTCCTCAGGAGTAGCGGCCCCTGCCTGCAAACTTTGTTCTTGCATTTACTTGCTCTGCATGTATAGTAAGGTATTGAATTTGCGCCTCTCAAATCCTCATAAGATACCTTGTAACTGTTTTCTATATACTTAGATTGTACCTAATCATGTTCACTATATCTTTCTGATTGAGAAGCTCAAAACAAGCGGTCATCTGTATAAATGTGTATATGTAACACTTTTTTCTTATAACTGTTTGTAATGATATATGGTCTCACCCTTGTATTAAATTACCTTCTTGAGCATGCATAGTCTCTATGTCGGGTGTTCATTTTTCCCATTGTATATATCTTTCCACAGAACAGACATAGACCTGGATGGGTACGGCTATGGCTATAGTTACTCTAGAAAATGAATATACACACAAAATTACAATTTCAGGTACTGTTTTTATATGGAAGGAAACAACAAACTGTTCACAGTGACTTTTTTCTCACCTGGCACTCTGACCCTGTGTACCCACTGGGGCAGATACAGTGATAAGACTCCACCCTGTCCACGCACACGCCTCCATTTTGACAGGGACGAGAAGCACACTCGTCCACCTCATGCTGGCAGTGAGAACCAGTGAAGCCCGAGCGGCAGATACAGCTGTAGGAGTCAACACCGTCCACGCAGGTTCCACCATTAAAGCAAGAGCTGCGAAGGAAACATAAGAAAGTTGGTCTGGCAGTAACAGCAGCCCAGACGTACAACCAGAAGAGAATATCACACATTTAAACACACCACTTCCAAATGTAGTCACGTACACCCTAATTTTCATTATTACACCATCGCTTATTTGAACAAGACTAAGACTGTACCTATTATTTAGAGCCGGGATCTCCACCCTGTAGCAAAGAAGCCACATGTGGCTCGCAGGTGCCTGATGTGTACCTTTCTGGCTTGTCTGCCAAACCAGAAGTCTTGTGAAAGTCTAGCACACTGTTGGGGCTGGTACATGGTGTCCACGGCTGGGCACTGTCTTACCCTGCATGGGTTTAATGCAAAGTTGGGCAGGAAGTCGGGTTCCCTATCCTATTCTTCTATATCTTGGCACAATTCTATTTCCGGGAAGAGGATGGAAGCTGCGACATGGAGTGTGGTAAGGCAGCATGCATCTCCACCTGCCTAATTCTGCCAGTTCACCTCTTGCAGGCTTGAGGCTCAGTATTTTATGAGGAAAGGGCGCGCTATGCTTATTCAACGGCTTGTGGCCAATCCATGCTCAGTGAAATGTGTTTGATAGCTTCTTGTTTTCACGTATTTCACTTCATCGTTCTATACTGAATATGGCTTATGGTAGAAAAAAAAACCCTGATTTAGAGAAATATCTGTTTTGGGTGGAGGCCTACCTCTCTGTACAATCCTGTATATTGGTTTCGCAGACAGGCCCGGTGTATCCCGGAGCACAAGAGCACACGTAGCTGTTCACACAGTCTATGCAGGTGGCTCCATTGCGACACGGGTTGCTGAGACATTCATTGATCTCATTCACACATCTCGAGCCGGTGAAGCCGGGCAGGCAGGTGCAGGAGAAAGAGTTCACTCCATCTTTGCAGGAGCCGCCATTAAGGCAGGGATCTAAGAAGGAAACGGGTACATAAAAGGAAAGATTATAGACTTCCATTATGAACAGTTCATGTCTGCGTATTACATTCGGGCTCATTGTGTGACTCACTTGGCAAACAGTCATTAATATCCGTCTCGCAGTTGTGACCTGTGTATCCTGGTTTGCAAACACAATTGTATCCTCCTGGAAGGTTGGCACACTGTCCCCCATTTTGGCAAGGGCTCCCGTTGCACTCGTTTACATCAATATCACATGACTCGCCTGAAACAGCAAGACAGGGCAGTATATTACCCAGAATGCTAGGACAAATCTTGTGGCTGCTATTCACCAAAAGCAAATGGCATTGCTGATAAGTAGGATTTATTGTTACCTTCCCAGCCAGAGGGACACTTGCAAGTGTAGCTTTCATAGTCAGGAGAGGGTGTGCACACTCCGCCATTGTGGCATGGCTCAGCGCTGCAGGGGGCCAGCAAGGTCTCGCATGTTCGGCCTGGAACAAAGAGTAATAATACAAGTGATTAAACTGCTGCATACACTTATTCCTTTCCCAAGAGAATTAAATCTACTTAAAGCTGACCTACACCAAATACATTTTATAGAAGACATCTGTTCACTATGGCACAAAGCATCATAAACCCTCTTGCTCATAATGAGTATAAGGCTCTTCCCCCCTCCTCGCCGGTACCAGGCAGCCAATTTGTCGCATTGGATATCACCATGGACTAGGCTCCCAATGAAGAATGTTGGCCATCTTTAAATTCAGAGCTCACTCTTTGGAAGACTTGTGAATCTCTCTCTAGATCAGGATATAATCTGATCTCTTTGCAGCTTGATATTTATCCTAGAAGGGATTCAAATAGTATAATAAAAGCAGACCAAGACCGTGGCTATGGCCTCCTCAGGTTTTGGGATATCACGCTTTGTAAATCAGCCTGGAAGAGCCAGCATCTGACTTTCTCCCTTTGCCTTCCCTGCATTTCGCATGGCATGTAAATCTAAATGGCTGGCAGGGGTGTAACTACAGCGGGCGCAGAGGTAGCGACCGCACCCGGGCCCATAAGGTCAGGGGCTCAGAGGATTGTGGCTCCTTCACCTTATTTACCAGATTTGTGATCACAAGGCATGGTGTACAAGAAAAAGAAGCCACATATCTGAGCTGTCTCTTTAGTTGTCAAGATATATCCAAGCGAGTTCAGGAAAAAAGTTTACTGTATGAGCCAAAAAGGGGCACCATTCTGTGTTCGCATCAGGACCCGGCCACATTTAGTTCGACCACTGATAGCTGGCAGTGGGTGCGCACAAAGCCACAGGTAGCGACTATCAGAAGTCACACAGCAATAATCATTCATTGTCATGCAATGCAATGGAAGAAGAATGGAAGGTAAGATCACCAGGTAGGGGAGTCCAAGCAGTGGAGGCATCACAACTCACAATGCCCCTAGGGGGGATCAAATAAAGACTAAAGGGTCAAGTTTGGTCCACTTTAAAGAAGATCTAAAGACAGACTCAAGCCCCACTGACTAGCCCCCCCTGGAGGCTTCCTTGCTGCTAAATAAGACCTAGGTACTCATCCAAAACTTTCTCCCAGCCCACATGACCATTGACGGTCAAGTCAGGTATACTAACCACCAGATTGGCTTGTGGCTGACAGAAAGGCTGCAGTTGCCACCCAGTGGAATCTAGAAGGGGGAACCCATTTTCTGGCTTCTTAGTCCTCATTAAGCAGTGAGGGATCCCAATTCTGGGATGAGCAATTTAAAAAAAAACAGTTTTTACACAGGCAGTCAATTCTATTACATCATTTGCCAACATATATAAATGACTGTGGAAGCCAACTACTGCTATGAAGGTGCATTTGCAAATCTTGGAAGTAAAAGGGAGAAAAAGAAACTTAGCATATAGTTTGGAGAGCTGTTAACTAAGACCTCCCAAGACTTTTTTTTGCTTACCTGTATATGGCAGCGTACAGAGACAGCTGTACCCTGCAATGCCATCCACACAGGTTCCTCCATTCAGACAAGGAGCCGGGGCACACTCATTAATGTTAGTCTGGCACAAGTTACCTGTATGAAGACAAGAAAACTAAAAGATATAATCAAACTTAAAATCATACACAAAATGTTGAACTAGATTGGATATGACAGGCTTTGCAGTCAGATCCAAAGAAAGTGAGTAGCAAATGTCATGGTCAATGCTCAGCTTCTGAAACCATTAAAGCAGATGTCCAGTCCAAAATTGCCCTAATAAAATGTCTTTCAACACGGGACACATTTAGCATAATATCAACTTATCCATATCTGCAATTATTGTAGAATGTTCTCTCCTTCTGCCAGCACCACTCAATTCTGTTGATATTGTAAGGCTCCAACATTCACTAACCGAGCCATATTGCTGGTGCTTTCTCTCCCTTTCCTCACTCCAAGCCCTGAAAGAGTTAAAGTGGGCCAGTAACCTGCATGGTCAGCCCTGGAGTCTAAAAGACACCGGAGCTGGCTGATCAAGCACCTTTGGGCCTTCCTGATTAAGGATAGACCAAAACCAGGGTTTTGGTCCCGAGTAAGCTAAAGAAGCAGACTGAACGGAGGGGGGAGGAGACATTCAGCAGAGCAGGAGACTTGGGGTTTCTATCAAAGTGTCTGTGGTCAGATAACATTAATTGCAATCAGAGAGAAGACTTTATATTGGTCAAAAATGTGTCCGTTGATGGGGAAGGGAGGGGGGGACTTTCATCAGGGTCTAAAGGTCTGTTGTCCAGGCACACTTAAATGTATTACATTGTGTAGGGCTACATATGGCAATGTAGTCATTTTTTTTTAACAAATCAATATTGCTAAACACCTCACATCAACACAAGCATCAGGCTTTGATTTGTGGTCAGGATCAGGGGGAAGTCTCTGGCTGGAGGCAGAGGAAAATTCCTCTTCCTTTCAGTGACCGAAGAGACAGTATGGGACTGACCCTGCATCAGGTAAGCTGCCACGCAATTGATTTTAAAGTTTGACCGGTCAAGTCCTTTAGGTCAGTTTTTGATTGGACCTCCATTTTATTGTAGACATAAGGAAATAAGGGCTCCCTTTTTAGCAATCACTCCTGTGGTATCCAGATGTAATTGTAGGGATACCCTTACTCTTAGATTCTTAGGAAGCCAAATTAGGCATGATGGGGGGTGGGGACAGGAGAAGTTGGAAATTTTACATATAAGCTTTACCTCTGAAGCCATCCCTGCAGCGGCAGACTGGACCGCCAGGATGATCAACGCAGGTTCCTCCATTCTGACATGTGCTGGAGGTACAAACATCACTGCTGCGCCGGTCACACATTCTGCCTGTCCAGCCCTGGTGACAATCACATGCGTATCTGGGGAAAAAGGAAAGATGTTGGGAGTCAGCCACAATAGGGAATCACAGAAAAATGGAAGAACATAGCTTTTTTCCACTTTAATGAATAAGCAGGGCATACCTCTCACTGACTTTGCGGCACACGCCATGAACACAGCCAGGATTGCAGAGCTGAGTGGGGTTACACAGAGCATCACGAGGACCACCACCCTCAGGGCAGACACATCGGAAACCATTTTGGGTAACCTGGCAGGTTCCTCCAGCTCGGCATGGGTTTGATGCACAGGGCGACACCTCAGTATTGCACAAAGGACCTAGAAGATTAGAAGACGCCATGTTATTTATGGATGGCCATTGGAAGGAGATCATGCTACATTAATTACATAAAAAATACTTGCTTAAAGTGTTTCTGTTTAAGTTATAATGCAAATCAATCTATCTCGCTTTATCTCTCTCATAGAAACATAGGAGGTTGATGGCAGAAGGAAACCATAGTACATCTAGTCTGTCCTTATGTGTCTATATCGCTCTCCCTTTCTTTTTCTGCCCTTTTCTCTTTCTCCATCTGCATCTCATCTTCTCTTCACACCGGACTTCCATCTCTCTCTCTCTCTGCATCTCATCTCTCTGTCCTGCCCTGGTCTTTTTCCCTCTTCTTCTGCATATCATCTCCTCCCTGCCATGATCTTTCTCTCCAGATCTCCATCTGATCTCCACTCTGCCCTGCCCTAGTCTCTTCTTATCCATCTTTATCTCATCTCCTCTCCTCTCTGCCCCTGTCTATTTCTCTCCCCCTCTCCATCTCATCTTCTCTCTGACCAGGTCTGTTCTCGCTTTCCAACTTCCTCCCCCTGACCTCTTTTTTGCTCTCACTCTTTTGCCCTGTCCTGCCCCCCTCCCCCCTTCATTGCATCTGCTCTGCCCTGGTTCCTTCTCTATCCTCTCCCCCTCGTTTTCACACATTACTCTCTTTTTTCTCTCTCTCCCTCCCTCTCTTGCCCTACCTTGGTCTTTCTCTTTCCATTTCCATCCTCTCTATCCCTCCCCCGATTCTCACCTTGACCTTTTTTCCCTCTTTCACCCCTTCTTGCCCTGTCCTGGTTTCTCTCCCACTCTCTCTTTCATTCTCCATCTCTTCTCTGCCATTGGTCTTTTATATATATATAAAAATATATATATATATATATATATAAAAAAAAATATATATATATATAAAAAAAAAAAAAAAATATATATATATATATATATATATATATATATATATATTTAGCCCTTTCCATGTAGCCAATTCTGCTTTTTCCCTACAAGATGTATTTATTTTTCTTCTTGTCTCATACACGAGGTAAAATTACTCAGAACAGACCCAACTCCTCAGGAATGCCATAGACTAGGGCAAGTCCTAATTTAGAATTCAATTTCGTTTCCAGTGTCCCTAACTTAGACCCTTTGCCCTTCCCACTCTATTCATTTAAATATCCCACAATGTTCTTTTTCTCAGACAGTTTCACCATCTGCTCTTTATTAAAAAACGGTTTACCCTCTACCACTAGCTGACCATTTATGGTCCTCAAACCAGAGAGATATGTTGTTTTAAGAATAGAAAAAAAAGATGTTCCTCCATTTGTGCAAAAATAGATTTGAGCAAACAGTTTAGCAGAGTCCAGGAAAAGCGAACACAGCAAGAAGGGACTGTCCATTGTGGATACTGAAATAGGCAACAGAGGGTGGTCAGCAGGCATCAGCTGTGTACACATGGCACCCCAGCACCTGCCTGCTATATGTGAATAGCCTCCTATATAACTAAGTGGGGCTTGCGGTAACATCAGGGTATGACTGAAACTTTCAAACTTGCGCATAAAAGAAGAGTGTTGTATTGGCCAGTTTATGATAAATTGGCTGTGTGTGGGGGAGGTTCTTTGTGGCATTTTCTTTTTTATGGGGTGTCCTTTGATTATCTAACACAATGCACAATATCCTTTAGACTGTAAGCTCGCTCTCCGATTGTATCTTGTATTCAGAATACTGATTGTGAACTCTGTAATAACGCATTTGTAATAGTCTATGTACTATATGTTCTACCTAGTCTGTAATTACTGCTTTCTACATTGCTGCAGATGATGATAGCACTTTATAAATACAAATAATAATAATAACACAATCAAATCTTGATATAGAGAGCATTTATGGTATATTTGAATTTAACATTTGTCGTATATTTTTTTTTGTAAAACTCCATGGAGTGGGATGATTCCATCTGACTAAACACAAACCAAACAGCCCATCTCCAAACTTTGCACGTATTGCTTATACAGGGGACTGGTACCCACAAGATCCATAAAGCACAAATGCGCCAACACTCACTAAGTAATACTTAACTTTCTTTGAGGTGCGTTAAAAACGAATGTAGAATATCACATCCTCCTAGTGGCATACTGATGATACAATGATTTTAGAAAGAAGTATCTTTAGAAGTAAATACTTAATCATTCACGCTACTACTATTGTCTAAAGGGGTTTCGTTTTGCCATGGCTATAAACGTAGGGAGTAAACTTAGGTGTTGACACATTTTTTTTCATCATCCATCTCTTTCTCTAGCTATTAATTAAATAACCTTAGTATAAAACATCATTACAGAAATTCTGTTTTAGAGTGACATAATTCCTTGGACAGATTAACTTTGTTCCACAACATAGACATAGACATTAACTTTGTTCCACGACATGCCCTGAGGAAGTGACGCGTTTGACGTCACGCAACGCGTTGGCTGTGACGACGGGGGTGAGAGACCTGCTGGCTGGGGGCTTCGCTGCTGCTGGCTTATGGGGATCCAGTAAGTGTGTGTTATATGTCGTGAGTGGTCTGTGTGTTTCCATCTGGCTGGTCCTTCTGCCTTAGTTAGATTATATGTAGATAAATAGATATTATTTGGATTATTCAATTACTTTCAAAGTTTGAGCACATTGCACGTTACTGATTATTTATGATGGTATTTTAGTTTCTTCATAGGGTTATGTCAGCGTATAAGCATATTGCACTTTATCGATCATGCATGGTTTTGATTGAAGTTTATATTTATCTTCTTTAGGAATTATATTTGATGGATTTTTTTTCTTGATTTGTGTGGATTTAGGGATTAGTTATATGGTTACTTATTATAGTATATAGTGTATTTATATATATAGTTTCCTTTTTTCCTTTGTGACACTTTTTGATTACCTGCCCTTATAACAGACACCATTGGGCAATTGATATTAATCACATAGATTTGCTTTAGTGGCACCTTATATTTCCATCTATCACTATTGTGTCCCCCTGTCCAGCTTTACAAGGTTTAGCTCTGCCCCCTTTGATTCATTTATCATGTTATTTGTGTTTTTTAATTGGTTTTAATCGGTCTATGATTGTATGTCCAAATATGTAATAAATAAACTTTTGTACTTTTTCATTAACTCAGTGTAGTGGTGCCACTTTCTAGATGAGGTTGGCAATTTAGGAGTGTGTGGGACTCCTGCTTGCTTGCACTTGTTCCACGACATAGAATAGAATTAAAGTAAACGTGTCCAAAGTACACTTTTAAGCAGCAGACCTTGCCATCTGCATTATAACTTCAGTCCATTAATCGAACTTTACAAAGAGAAGGCATTGAAAAATAAGCATGGTGCTTCATGTATGTGTCACCATCTGTTTCCAGCTGGATGGAGCTGAGCAGACCCCCCTTCCCTTCACAATGCTTGTATTGTGCACCAAGGGCAGTAAAATCAAATTACTCCACTCTGAGCATTCCTAAAATGTTTCAGTCAGCTTCAAAAAGCCTTCCTAGCCTTTCTTACATGCAGAGGATAGCAGGCTCTAATTGGATAATAGGGTAAAAAATACCATATACTGAACTGCTTCCCACAATGCAGACAATGAGAAACACAAACAATAAGAAAAAGAAAACTATAGGATTTTAAGTTTATCATTTCAGCATTATAATTTGGATAGAGTAGCAGACACATCGAGCTGAAAGTTCTAATGGACAATTTTGGCCAGTTATGGGGTTCTTTGAGGGGGGATTTTAGCACACCATTTGGTTCAAAATATTTTTATTATTCTCCTACTCTAAACCCTAGGCACATCTTACATGAAAAAAGCCCAACATTTTGAAGAAAAAGAACTACCCAGAGTCAAGCTCCAATATCACTTCTGTGTGTTACTGACATTTATATTGATTCTCATCTGCCTTGTGTAAATAAATAGTGAAGGATATTGGGTCAGCAATACAAAGCAAATCAAAAAGGAAAAAAGCCAAGATATTACTGAACACAGATCACTTGATGAACGATCGGTGAGCTTGGTGCTAATAAATGTGGTCGAATTAGCCAGGGTTTTAGGAAACCGAGAGAGTGGTCCGTTTACCACCATCAAAAACCAAACACTGGTTCATACATCCCAGACTACATGACTTTTTTAAAGCAGCAAAGAAACTAGCAATTGTCAATACCTGTAAATCCTGGTTTGCAGACACACTCATATTTGTTGATTCCATCCTTACACTCCCCATAGTCACATGGGTTGCTGGCACAGTCATCATAGTTGTACTCGCAGTTCACACCTGAAATATAGAACAAGAGTTTAGGGATCCAACAAAGCTCACAGTGCCTGGCTTCTCTCTCAATGGAGACCATGTTTATTGAAAGGGTGGGCCTCCAGGGTAGGAAAAACAACCTTGTCTTGAATCCTCTTAAAATAGTGAAGATGTAGATAACAGTGGTAGACTGGAGACCAGAACCATAGTCCCCCCCCCTATATACATATATATGAGTATGTGGCTAGAACAGTAAAGAAAAGCACAAGATGGGACAACATCATCAAGGCACAGCAGCAAGACAAACTTGGATGACTAAAGTCCATAAGAACTACTGAGAGAATGGCAGATTCTTCTCAATTCCACACCTAAAAACATATTGAGGGCAAAAGAATGAGCAGAAGGGATCAAAGATCCCTCTTATCCTGTTCCAACCTCTCTATCCCTGAGACGCCTGTAACATAGTTCTGACCATCAGGACAACCGGATACAAGAACAGTTACCTCCCCCTAGCCATTCGCCATGTAATTGACCCGAAAGTCCCGAAAAGTCCCGAAAAGCCCCGAAAGTCCAGCCACAAACCTGTAGACTACTTGTGTGTGCTTTCTATGTATATATTATGTGTTGTTGTACCGACAATTGGTTCCCAAATCTGTTACCTACCTATATGCACAATTTCCCGATGTCATAAGACATTCCTTGTACACAATATACATGCTGAAATAAACGGATTCTGACTGTCTGGTTATCTTCTGATTTAACTACCTGGCCTTTTTAGCTTCTGATGTTGTTATTGGCCAACAGCTATTGATTGTGCACTAAATCCCCCCCAAAAAGAAAAACATGACTCTGGAAAGGCAGGGATATGTGGGTGATGCTACTGATAGAGGGCAGCTGGCTATATCTGCTGCTAGAAAAAGTTTTGTTTTTATAAAAGAAACTAGGCCAGACAATGCAGAAATGATAAAAATAACTAATTGTTATGGGAAACTAGCACTAGACACCAGAGAGACAACAGTTGGGACATAAAAACTCAAACCGACAACTAAAATATAATTTCTATGTGAACACGTAACATTGAAAAGAATTGAACAACCACCAACACCTGCTTTGTTACTGTTGGAAAAGTATAATTAGGTAGTAGTTAGCTAAGGGGCTCTATTAATACTGGCAGACATGGCAATTGCTGCCATACAGGACTAGTATTTTTGGATCATTGGAACCATTCATTACGAGTGGAAGAAAAACTTAACATTTTGGTAATTTGAAACATTACCTGAGGTTCCAGGCTGACAATAGCACAGGTACTTGTTGACCAGGTCAATACATTTTCCACCGTTCAGACAGGGGTTACTTTGGCACTCGTTAATTTGATTTTCACAGCGATAGCCAGTGTATCCGGGGTCACAGGTGCAGGTAAAGCTGGCGATGCCATCACGACATTTACCATGGTGACATGGGTCAGGGGAGCATTCGTTTATGTTACGCTCACAAAGAGTACCCTCGAAACCTGCAAGATGAGTGACAGAATAACTAAGACATTTTGCTGATATAAGATACTGCATGCAAGAAGAGAAAAGGAAAACAAGCAGAAAAACAAGCAAAGTCACCAAACAAAACAAAGTGGAAAATGGATTTGGGGGAATTAATAGTTATTGAAGACTATAAAGGAGATGAAAACAAAGCACTGTGATAAAAAAAAACTGTGATTCTCACTTGTAGAATTGATTTCTCTCTTCTTTCACTCCAGGGTCTCACCGAATCAGATACGAATGGGTTAACTCTCGTCCAAAGGGCGAGACTGCAAGATAAAAGGTGTGGTTCCTCCCGGCCCATATATACTTATGACTGCTCTCTGTAATCCAGTAAATGAAAAGCAGTATGAAGGGCATCCTAAGAGATCAACGTTTAGTTGAAAAATAAGGAGACAAAAAGCAGTGCCCTTGATCGAGGGTGGGAATCCCAAGCGTCGACCTTATTCCTCTAACCAATCTGAGAAGGGCAGTGTGGCAAGCAGGAGATGACAGCGACCTTACCGAGGCTGGAGGTGTTGCAGGCAGACACAGGTGGAAGGGCTGTGAGAGCAGTGGTGAGAGAGGTGACAAAGGGGTACCTCGGCTTGACCACTGTTCTCCTTTCCCTCGCCAGGGATCCAGCCAGCAGCCCTAGGAGAAGCGGGCGGAGGTCCACAGCAAGGAGGTGCGGGCGGAGGCGCAAGGAGCACTAGACCTTCCGTAGTGCGGCCCAAAGCTCAACCTGCAGTCCAGACAACCATGGTAGCAGATCTTGCTGCCGGAAGCCTGGTCAAAAGCGGCCCATGCACTCCTCTCAGAGGAAGCGAGATCACGCCCCAGCCCCGCCCCTCAACCAATGCCTGTGCCTCATAAAAACTGTGTGTGAAATTCAAATATTGAAAAGCTCCTTTCTCCTCCCCACACCTGCTAAACAATAAATAAGTAAATAAATAATATTACCAAAGTGCCTCTCTCTTCCCACTGCCCAGTATGTGGAAGGTTCAGGCAGAGGGGAAATATTTTCCCCCATGGTCCACCCTGCAGGTCACCAGACAAAACCTGTGGCTGGATGTCCCTTTAGCAGGGATCTACCAGCCAATAGGGGTCCTTCAGGACCTCGGCGCCTATCCTTAATTTTACCCCTGATCCAACGCTATCGGCCTAACCGACTCCAGGAGACGTAGTGGGTCCAATGGATCAGCAGGGACGTAATGGCCTGGAAGACAGACAGGGTAAAATCCCCCGCTTCCTGAACAAAAACCTATAAAAAGGAAAAAATTTATGAACTGAAGGAAAAGAAATCCAAGCACAACCCTCGCAGTTCAGTCCAACTGCAAGAATAAAACTGGATTGTGGAGAGCAGCCAGAAGTATATATAGGCTGGGAGGGAACACACCTTTTATCTTGCAGTCCTGCCCTCTGGACGAGAGTTAACCCATTTGTATGTAACGGCCTGGAAGGGAATATGAGAAAAAGCCATACATGGCCAACAAGGAACTTAGCCCAGTAAAGCAGAAGATGAAGAAGCATGTAGCACAGCACACTGCGTCAGCTAGGCCAGGGGATGGCTGGGAATAAGCAAGCTGCAGGCAGATGGAACAGCTGGAAATCTACAGATAGGACTTACCTCCCTGAATCTACAAAGAGACATCCAGAGAGCATGAGAAAGAACAGGATACAGCATCAGAGACAGACGCCAGGAGCAAGGTTACCCTCAGATAACCTAGGGCGAGGAACTCACCCTCTGCGCAACGACACTCGTAGCCGTTGGGTCTATCCACACACTTGGCTCCGTTCTTACAGGGAGTGCTGGCACATTCGTCAATGTCAATCTGGCACATTGTGCCCGTGAAACCTGGAAGACACGAACAGACACTTCACTACATGTTGACCATCAATGTGTCAGGTATTATTAGCAGGTTAGGTGTCATTACCAAAATCAAAATGACTGGAGTTAAGCCCCTCATATTGGATGTGCACTTCAGCAATGCTCTAGTGGTCTCACTGAAGGCCACTGAAGTTCATCAGACATGATTTTGTGAGACATACGTGCATGTCCACCTGGTGAACATGATTATTTGCCAACCATCAAAAACGTCTGGAGCTCTGCTCAAATTGGACCGGATGTCTACTTTAACCTTCTGGGAAACACACAGGTAATGTGGATACATGAAGAAGAAATGAATATTGCTTACCAGAGGGACAACTGCACGTGAAACCATTCACCATGTCCTTACAGACACCTCCATTAACACACGGACTGCTGTCACACTCATTGATGTTCAGCTCACAGAATGTACCAGTAAAGCCTAAAATGGAAAATAGTAGAAAATATTAAGCTAATAGGTAATAAACCAATAATATCTATTTATCCTCAGGATGGTCCAGTCTAGCCACTTACCTGCCATACAGATGCAAGTAAACTCTCCTATTCGGTCCAGACAGGTGGCATCATTCTGGCAAGGTGTGGACAAGCACTCATTGACATCAGTCTCACACCGAGGACCAGTGTAGCCCCGGCCACACTGACATTGGAAAGAGCCCTGAGTGTTAACACAGCGACCAAAGTGTTCACAAGGATTAGCACCTGCAAAGAGGAATGAATGTGTAAGTTACCCTACACATTAATATTATCCCTTAAATTCATCCTACGTCCGTACAACAATCATCACAACTAGAGTCCACCCAAGAGAAGACAATTTAAAAGTAGTGGGAGGAGCATTACCTATTGAGCATTCATCGATATCCTGGTCACAAGCTCCACCGGTAAAACCAGGGGGACATGTGCAGATTGCTCGTCCGTTCACAGGATTAGTATCGCACATGGCATCTTTGTGGCATGGATTACTGACGCAAGCGTCCTCCAGGTGACACAGGAGGCCTGTCGAAAAGAAGACACAATAAATAGTCTGGTTAATGAACATGAATTTACAGAGTATACATAATATCGTCTTTGGTTATCCTCATGCTTTAGGTGATTGAAAATCCATACACACAACCCAGGAGATACTTGAGATAGTTAGAAAATGAAAAGTAGTTTGAAAAAAGTTTGGGGACCACTGTTTTAGATTTAAACATGTTTTAGTGAAGGTTTTAATTAATTAGAAGTGCAAAAGGGCATCTTGAACTCCAATACGCCATTAGCAGGAGGCACCTGGAAAGGGATTTTACCCTTTAAAACCTATAATAAGAGGCCAAGCATGAAGTGTTGCTTCACGGACATTTACAAATAGACATCTCAAAATCTAAAGTCCTATAAAATCACCATTCTGTAGCTTGATATTTCATTTTGAACTCTCACATTTGTTGACAGAAAGGAAAATGCCCCCACTGCTCATTTACACATGGGTCTAAACCTGATCTGTAACCAGAAATAGCAAGTTCAGAAAAGAATAGTACATTAAATTCCCCCCCCCCCCCCCCCCACCATTCTTTGTGGGTTTGCATCATGCATTACTATACTGGCTGTGACTTGCAAGATTTGTATCCTTGAATACACTTTTTGTGAAACCACAAAATAAATATAGTATGTCTGTTTTTTATGAACAGTTTGGGACTTTATTCAGTAGGTTTTCTTCACTTAAGCCCACACGTGGTATCAAACACTAGATCTGGTTTAGATTATTATAGAATTGTGTTTTTATACAGATTTTTCCCAATTCCCAATGCTGGAATTGAGCTACGATTAAGAGGCAAGGTCTGAAATGCTTCAGCGTCTGTGATATATGTTATAAGATCTTTGTTGTACAGCCACTGCCAAAAAAGGAGGCATCATGGATGGCTTCACATTGTGGCTTTTTATCTTGGCTACAAGTTCCAGGATTTGTGACTTACCAGTCTTCCCCATAGGACATTCACAGTAAAAGGAGGCGACACGGTCATGGCATGTGGCACCATTAAAGCAGACAGCGGTGGCACAGTCGTCGATGTTTTCGCTGCAGCTCTCCCCTGTCCAGCCATTGACACAGACACACGTGTGCCCTCCCTGTGTATTGAAGCAGGTGCCGCCATTGTGACAGGCATTGGGCTGGAGCTGGCACTCATCAACATCTTCAGTGCAGAATTGACCTGTTTAAAAAAATTTATATAAAAACCAAAAAAAGTTACGTTTTTGCAGGAAGTTAGTCCTATGGCTAAAAACTCTTAAGTTCTGGTAGTTACATTTCAACGCATATCCAAAAAGAAAAAAACACCAATTAGAATTCCTTCATACTAGCAATCATGTATAAGATTCTTGGATTAGGCACAAGGCAGAAGGTGTTTGTGAGTCTGCGTGATAATATTTATCACAGAAAAACATAATTGTTTTTCTAGCAGTCATGTGAATGGCTCTTAAAACAGCAAGAATCAACAGATATCTAGACCTATACTTGCCGCCTTATTTAACACCTGCATTGAGGTAAATGGTGACATTGGCTCATTAACTTTATGGCGAAGTGGGAATGCTCCGAGTCCCTGTCCCTCTCATCTGAACTTTTACAACCACAGTACAATGCAGGGAAAAAACAGATGTTTTTGTTGTGTACTTTTCTTTATTACATGTGACATATAAACTCCACCTACCAGGAGGTTGGACACTAAAAAGAGATGTTCACTGTCGGGTCAACATATACCTAGCCCAGGAAGTGGTCTTCAGGTATAGTAAGCAGCAGTAACACATTTGAAAGTCCTATTCCAAAAGGACCAGTTGTGCACAAGAAACAGAGAGTGGTCTGAATTCATAAGATTACTGACCCACGCAGAGGTCTGTTCTACGGCATCAACTCTTCCAGTAGGATTGTAATGTTGGTGTCATGTGGCTAAGGCAAGGGAGCTAGCCTATCCAAGGTTGCTCCTATGTCTCTGGAGGTACCTAAGCAGGTATGCTGTTTCTACATGTGTTTGAGATCTTTCATAAACAGGTTACAGGATTTGTGGCTGACTGATGAGGTTTTGCATGCTGGGGCTCTTTTTGTTTGCTAACTGTGACTTTTGTGCTCTGGCCATGAGTACGATCTAAGCCAGGTATAATATGAGCGAAATGATCAGCCATTTTGTAGATGCCCACACAGAGGCACAAGTGAAGAAATCATAGACACATCATTATTATAGCAATTCTAGTTCTGCTGAGCACTAAGGCCAGCTATGTGGAGATGCAAAGCATAACTTGTTGGTGGCTCTTGAGGAGAGGGTTTGGTAACATCGCTGTAATGCCACAAAATAAACAGTTTGGGCTCATTTTTGTGCTGTATGCAATAAAAATACAATTCTGTGATTACTCACCTGTGGAATTGGTATTATGAGTATACAGTACCTCCTGCTCCAAATCTAATACTTACAGTTGGGATATACTCCGCCAGATGGCGCTGGACTGCAGAGACATCGAAAATAGGCTCCTCCCGGCTCCTCAAATACACAGGGACCTCCCACAAATCCCCAGCATTGAAAAGCAGTTAATGAGAAGCCGGGAGAATTAAACAATCCAAACTATCAACTATAACAGTGATAACAATCACCATACAGGGGATCCAAGATAATGCAAAACAAGGGTGGGTTGGAGCAGGACGTACTGTACTCATAATACCAATTCTACAGGTGAGTAATCACAGAATTGTATTATTCTTAGTATACAGTACGTCCTGCTCCAAATCTAATACTTACAGTTGGTACATCCAATAGCAGTGTCCATAAAGTAGGGTGGGATCCCCAAGAAAAATCAGCAGCAGACAGTTTAAACCACTGCCGCCTGCAGAACCTTGCGGCCAAAAACAGCGTCAGCTGAGGCCCTAACATCAACCTTGTAAAACTTTGAAAAGGTATGAACAGAAGACCAAGTAGCGGCCTTGCAAACTTTTTCAACAGAAGCCTGGTGCTGAAAAGCCCAAGAGGCACCAATAGCACGAGTGGAATGAGCAGTAAGGCGGAAGGGAGGATTCTTCCCCTTAGCAGAGTAGGCCTGAATCACAGCCTGATGAATCTACTTGCTGATAGTAGACTTGGCAGGGGCCAAACCCTTCCTAGGACCAGAAGGGACCACAAAGAGAGTATCAGTTTTCCTGAAAGGTGCAGTATCCACCAGATAGTACTTCAGACACCTAACCACATCCAGACACCTAACCACATCCAAAGAGTGCAAAACCCTCTCCTTAGCATTGCTAGGATTAGGGCACAAAGAAGGAAGAACAATATCCTGATTCAAATGAAAGGCAGACACTACCTTAGGCAGAAAGTCAGGTTTGAAACGAAACACCACCTTGTCCTGGTGTCTCTCATAGTAGGGGGGCTGAATGGACAGCGCCGCCAACTCAGACACACGCCTGACAGAAGTGATAGCCACCAGAAACACAACCTTGAGCGTAAGAATGGCCAAGGCAGCATCCTGCACAGGTTCAAAGGGAGCACCCTTCAAGCCTGACAGAACCAAGTTCAGATCCCAAACAGGCACCATAGGTTTACGTGGGGGACGCACATGAGTGACCCCCCTTGAAAAAAGTCCTGATCAAAGGGTGCTGAGCAAAGGACTTCTAGAAGAAATAGCCAGGGCAGAAACCTGACCCTTCAGAGTACTGAGCTGGAGTCCCATCTCCAACCCATGCTGCAGGAACTCCAGAATCCTGGGAATAGAGAACACATGACAGGGAAGAGACTTAGACTCACACCAGTCAATGTAGGCACGCCAAACCCTGTAATAAATGGAAGAGGAAGACTTCTTCCTAGCTTTAATCAAAGTATCCACAACCGAGGAAGACAGCCCCTTCCCCATCAAGATGGAGGTTTCAGCAGCCAAGCCGTCAAAGCCAGAGTTTGTAAATTGGGATGGCGTAGTGAGCCCTGAGTGAGCAGATCTGGCACCAAAGGCAGAGCGTACTGATCTACTGCCAGTTGCACCATGTCTGCGAACCACACTCTCCTTGGCCACCTGGGGGCCACCAGAATTGCTGGCACCCCTTCCAGAGCAATCTTGCGCAGAACCCTGCCCAGCAGGGGGATTGGAGGGAAGACATACAGGAACTGAAAGTCCTGCCATGACATTGCTAGCGCATCCGAGGTCAAGGCCAGAGGATCCCTGGACAGAGAGACAAAAGCTGGAAGCTTGTGATTGTGGCGGGACGCAAACATCTGGTTGGCCCCAACGGTGACACAGAGATTGAAACACCCTGCTGCATAGGGACCATTCTCCCTGGCGAGAGGTCCCCCTGCTCAGAGAGTCCGCCAGGCGATTTTCCACCCCCGGGATGTACACAGCTGATATGCAGAGGACAAGTCAGGATCAGAGACGCTTCCTGGAGGGCCCCCTTGCTCCGGGTCCCTCCCTGATGATTGATGTAGGCAACTGCCATCTGGTTGTCCGAGCGCACCTGAACAGGTAGGCCCCGAAGGTGAGTAGTCAAGTGAGCCAGAACTAGCCTGATCGCCCGCAGTTCCAAGACATTGATAGGTGTGTGGGCCTCCTGAGGGCCCCACCTCCCCTGGAACCGCAGGGACTTCCAGAAACCCCCCCAACCTGACAGACTGGCATCCGTGGTGACCGTCTCCCAGGAAGGTGCAAGAAAGGATCTGCCCCCCAACAGGTTCCTTGAGTCCATCCACCACAAGAGGGACCTCCTGACCAGGGGGGAGAACACACAGACCCTGTCCAGGGACGCTGGGTCCTTGTCCCATACTGACAATAGGTGAAGTTGCAGAGGCCTCAAGTGGAACTGAGCATAAGGGACCGCTTCGAAGCACGCCACCATCAGGCCCACCAGCTGCATCCCCTGCCTGATGGAGGGATGGGGGCAAGCTAGGAGGGACTGAGCCTGTGCAATCAGACTGTCCACCTTCTGTTGAGGAAGGAAGATCTTTGCCTGAACTGTATCCAGATTCATTCCTAGGAATGGAGTTACCAAGGAAGGGGACAGTGAGGACTTGGGGTGGCTGATCACCCATCCAAAAGACTCCAGAGTGGACACCACCAGCTGAGTATCCAACTCTGCCTGATGTAAAGACTGGGAAGTTATGAGAATGTCGTCCAGATAGGGAAGCACGCGGACGCCCTGACACCTGAGCAGAGACATCACGCCGGCCAGCACCTTGGTGAACACCCTGGGAGCTGAAGTGAGGCCAAAGGGCAAGGCCACAAACTGGTAGTGTTGATCCATCAGAGCGACCTGAGGAACCTTTGATGACCTGGGAACACAGGAATATGAAGATAAGCATCTTTGATGTCCACAGAAGTCATGAAATCCCCTTGGCGCAGGGAACTGATGGCAGAGCGCAGAATTTCCATGCGAAAGCGCCTGCCCCTGACAAACTTGTTGAGGATCTTCAAGTCCAGGATGGGGTTGACTGAACCATCTTTTTTGGGTACTGTGAATAGGTTGGAATAAAAGCCCTTGCCTTTTTCTCTTAAGGGGACCTGGCAGATGACCCCCAGCTCCAGGAGGCCTTGCCCTGCTCGCACTAGCTCCTGAGCTGACACAGGGTCCTGAGGAATCCGGGATCTGATGAATCTTGGAGGGGGACAGAGAGCAAACTCTATCTTGTAACCGGAGGAAACTACCTCCTGAATCCATCGGTCTGAGACATGAAGCCTCCAGATGTGAGCGAAGTGCTGCAGCCGTCCCCTCACCCGGATGGGTGAGGGCGCCCCATCATGCCTGAGGGGGCTTGGGGGAAGATTTTGCTTTGGGACCCCAGGAGGAGCAAGGACGCCCACGTCCTCTGCCCCAGGAATCTCCCCGGGTCCCAGGAAAGGAAACCCCCCTCCCCTGTCTGGCACCACGGTAAGGGAAGGAGAAGGAACCCTGACCCCGAAAGGGCCTAGATTAAACATAGAAGGTTGACGGCAGAAGGAGACCATATGGTCCATCTAGTCTGCCCTTACGGTCCCAGATTGACGCCTGCGCTGGGGTAGCCTGCCTCCCTTAGCAAAAAGGTCCAGGCGGTCCCCAAACAGGCGCAGTCCTTTAAAGGGGAACCCAGTGAGGGCCTTCTTAGCAGCGTTGTCAGCAGCCCACTGGCGCAGCCAAACCGAGCGGCGTATAGCCACCACGAGGGCAGAAGTTCTGGCACACATTCTGATGGTGCCATCCAATGCTGAGAGGACAACATTTACAAAAACATCACAACTGGAGAGTGCATTAAACACCTCACAAGGCAAATCATCAGGGGCACTATCAAGCATATTTCTGATAAGGGTTCTAGTGGCCACAGCAGTAATGGCAGAGGCACAGACCGGGCGCAGCGCCGTCCCCGCACATGCAAAGGCGTGGGAAGCCAGCTGGTCAATGCGCCGGTCCTCAGCATCCCGCAGGGTAGTGGAGTCAGGGGAATGCATGACAGAGGTGTTAGATAGCCCTAGGTTCGGGGCATCCACCTCGGGGGGGGGGGGGGGGGGGGTATGACCAACATTTAACCACCTCAGCACAGGAAAGGGATACTTCCTATGCCAACTTTTTGTAAACCCGGGAAGTTTACTGGGGCGCTCCCATTCCTTGAGCACAAGGTTATGGAAATGTGCCTGCTCGGGAAATTCCAAACGTGATTTTGCCGTATGGAAAAGCTCCCCTCTTTGCCTGGGAGACGCAACAGGGAGAGAGATGGACAGAACCTCAAAAATCTGGGTCAATAATCTGTCAGTGTCATCCGGGGCCCAGGGGTCAGAGCCAGAATTGTCATGACCCCTTGGTCTCTCATCAGATGAGCCTGAATCAGAAAAGAGCTCCCCTTCATCAGACGGGGTATAGCCACAAAGATTCATAAACTCCTCAGTTCCCATAGGGAAGACAGTGACATTAGGCGTCAAGTGCCGCTTCTTAGCAGGGGCCTTACGCGCTAAGGACTTAGCAATCAACGGCTCAACAGTAGCCAGTCTAGAAGACACATCAGGCGGAGAATCCCCACTAGTATGCAACTCAGTAGGAATGAGGTTTAAGCTTGGGGGAGTAGGCGAAGTGAAATGAGGTGCAGCCACTGGCAGGCCAGATTGCAATGCAAGCACCTGCTCAGCACAGGGTACACAGACCCGTGCCTTGTCAGCGTCAGCATGAGGCTGCCCACACGCTACACACAGCCGGTCTTGTCCCGAAGGGACCCCGGTTACATTATCCTGGGATGCCTCCATATGGTGATTATAGCGGCGCTATACGCCGATAGGGAATAACGCTATATAGCAACCCCGGATGCCCCAATAACCCGCTAGGGAAGTGGGAGTATTATTTTTACAAGGCCTACAAGTTATATACTAATACAGGGCTGGGAGAAGCCAAAAGGGTTCGCCCCGCCTGAAAGACATAAGCAGACAAGACCTGTAAGCACACAGTAACAAAAGTGAAAAATATAAAGCCGCCCGCGAGGGCACTTACGGACCGCGGTAGGTAGGGGTCCGTCGCGCATGGGCCAACCAAGCAGGTTAAAGATGGCGTCGGTATACCTCGAGGGGCGGGCCGGTATCAGCGATGACGCGCCATGGACGGGCCCCGCCCCCCCTGAAGAGCGCGAAGCCAGAACGTGCAAGCAGCCAATGACGGCGCACCAGCGCCTGAGGTAATGCCGCCGCCAAGCGCGGAACCAAGTCAGCGTGCGGCGGCTGACACAAGACTAAACAGAATGGAAAAAGAGTGTAAAACACAGAATGCATAGCATACACATTTACACCCCCCCCCTTTCCCCCCGAAGGCTACAAGGAGGATGAGGGAGGACAGCAGCCACTTAACCCTTTTGTTGCCAAGCACGTAACACCTACGTGCTGGCTTGGCTGGGCCTTAAGTGCCAAGCCCGTAGGTGTTACGTGCTTGACTTTGATCGCTTCTAGTTTAAAAAATAAAAATAAAAAATACTCACCTGACCCCTTGTTGGATCCGGCCGGGTCTCCTCTTTAATTTGGTGCCATCCGATCCCCCGTGGGGGGTCGGATGGCTCCAGGAGAGCCCCCGGAATAGGCCGCCCCCCCCCCCCCGCTTCTGCAGCAGCAGCTGCTAACTGTAAAAAAAAAAAAAAAATAAAAATGACATTCACTTACCTCCATGTGCGCTGGCTCCCGCTGTCCCTCCTCTTCACCTGGGGGGCCTCCGATCCCCCCCCAGGACTTACCGATCTTCAGGAGGGAGCCTGGGAGGCTCTCTCCTCTCTTCTTCAAGATGGCGACCGCCATCTTGCCTCTAAGCCCCGCCCCCTTGGGGGCGGGGCTTATGACGTCATCCCGGTCCCGGCTTCAGCTTTCTCAGCTTCTCAGATGCCGGTGATCGGTGCCCTGGAAGGAGGTGACAGGAGATCCTCTGATCTCCTGCCTTCTCCTTCTCTGGATGCCGATCACAGGCATCTGTCAGCTGAGCGGCGAGGGACAAGAGCTTGCAATCGAAGGTAAGTACAGTAAAAAAAAATTATTTTTTTTAATAAAATACTTTTTTTTATTGTGTGGTGTTTTTTTTTTTACAGTTAACCCTTTGTGAGCTGGTAAGGGGTCCATGAGACCCCTTATACCAGTTCACATGGCTGGGGGGGTGGCATTGCCATTAACCCCCGCACCCCCATTACCTGCCTCCCCAAAGGCCAGGGGGGGCAGAAGAGCCCGGGCCCACATAGGCTATGTGGGCTCGTAGGCTGCAGGGTGGGGGGGCCACCAAAGCTGGCCCCCCCACTCTGTGCCTACAAGCCCCCATAGCTGGTCCCGGGCTGGTTACTTTGGGTAAGGGGGACCCCACGTCATTTTTTTTTTTGGATTTTTAAGGGTTTTTAACCCTTAAAAATCCAAAAAAAAATGGGGTCCCCCTCCCCGGGAAGGGGGACCCTATGTCATTTTTTTTTTTAATTAACCATTTGTCATCCAGCAGCTATAAAAGACTTCTGGGCAGGAAAGGGTGTCTACCTATACATATGTGGTATCGCTGTAAGCGGGAGAAATTGGGGTTTCTCACGCAATAAGATTTTATTGACAAACTTACATTTTTTATTACAAAAAAACTCTACAAATTGTAAAAAAATATATTTTTTTTATTTTTTTTCACACATTTCACCCAAAAATGTTGAGAATACACCTAAAAAACACAAACAAGACATTTCATGTTAAAGCCCAGACTCTGTTGAAAAAAACAATATATAATTTTCCTGGGAAATCCCTGGAAATCCCTTCGAAAATGACAGTTGAACATGTGTAGCGCAAAACAGTCAAACTCAGTCTGGCAACAGGGAGTGGCAAATGCTGCAGGTAGGCTGGCAGCGAAAGGGTTAAACAGGGCCCACCGATGGGCAGGGGTAAGGGGGGCACTAGTGCGGGAGGGGCATCCATAGAGGCTCACCATAAGCCTGAACCGCCTACCCTTTGGCGGGGGATTGCGGTGGAGCAGCGCTCCTAAGCACCTAACAGCGGTGCTGCCTACCATCACCCGACCAGCACAGCCAAGGCTGGGAGGCATATTACTAGTGGAACGGGTGGGAATATTCCTACAGGGCCGCGGGCTAATAGCCCCGCTCACCTGCAAGTAGAGAGCCATTTCTCGTCCTACGCAGCCAGACTGCAGAGAAATTCTGGGGATTTGTGGGAGGTCCCCGGGTATTTGACGGGCCGAGAGGAGCCCATTTTCGATGCCTCTGCAGTCCAGCGCCATCTGGCGGAGTATGTCCCAACTGTAAGTATTAGATTTGGAGCAGGACGTACTGTATACTAAGAATATGCATATATATGATTACTAGTACCTTTTTATAGAAGTATTCCTATGTTTTATTATAAGACCCAGAACAAAGGATAAGAGATGAAGCTCACCTGTCCATTCAGGGGGGCACTGACAATTGTAAGTGTTGACTCCATCCACACAAGTGCCACCATTCATACATTTGTGGTCGGGGCAGTCATCCACATTGATCTCACAGTTTGGTCCTTCAAATCCTGTAAGACACACGAGAGTCTGAATGTCGCGCCCAATATAACAGAGCAACAATTTAAATGAAGGAGGAAAATGACAAGTGACCCCTCCATATCCACATTCAATGCTCTCACCTGGCAGGCATACACACTGGTAGGTGAGTTCTCCAGTTGGGCGGCAGGTGCCTCCATTTTGGCACTGAGAAGGAGAACAGGGCACATAATTGGCTTCACAGAACTGGCCAGTAAAACTGCTAGGGCAACGGCAGCGGAAAGATCCAGGGGTGTTAATACATTGCCCTCCATTTTGGCAGAGCCCCACTGTTCGACATTCATCAATATCCACACGACAACTGCGACCCTGGTATCCAGGTGGGCAGGTACAGTTGTAACGGCCATTCCAATTGGTACAGCGGGCACCATTTTCACATGGGTTGGAGGCACAGGCATCAATGAGAGAACAATCTTGACCTGGGATTAGGCAAAAAGTTTTGTAAGTTACTGTACTCTGACACACACACTATAATACCAGGCACACAAACACTTACCTCTATAACCTTTTGGGCAACTACATTCATATTGTACGGTTCCTCCTCTAATAGAGCTTTTGCAGGC
This sequence comes from Gastrophryne carolinensis, assembly GCA_027917425.1. Taxonomy (NCBI): domain Eukaryota; kingdom Metazoa; phylum Chordata; class Amphibia; order Anura; family Microhylidae; genus Gastrophryne; species Gastrophryne carolinensis. The sequence goes on along the minus strand of CM051238.1, from coordinate 396,491,213 downwards.
TCCTCCATTAACACAAGGCGTTGGCACACAAGGATCTTTAAACTGGCATTTGTCTCCAATCCAGCCAGTTAGACATCTGGAAAGAAATGTAGACCCCTGTTACATATCGGACAATTTTATTTGGACTTGTTACTTCCATATTTCCCAGTCATCACCATACTGAAGTGCTAACACAGGACCAGGATTTGCTGCCCAAGTCCAGAGAAAATAGGCCAAACCAAAACTGATATTTTAGTACTGTATGGAAACTGGCTTCCTGCAACGTTATGGGACTCCAGTGGCAAGATTTACTGGCTGTAAGATCTCCCTTCTCTCTAAATTGATTATGTTAATATCGTATTTCTGCTGTACTCTGCTTTGATTATTTTTTTTTCTATTACAGCAATTCAGCCAGGAGAAACAAACATGACACCGTTATTTGACTTAGCAGTATTGCAACATTGGGGGGAAACTGAAATATCTCAAGGGCAGAGGGTATCTCAGAGTCTAGCAGAAGTCAGCATGTGATAACATTTGCCAGGAGTCACCTACAAAAACTCTAAACTATCCAGTTCAATGCATTTAAAGCAGATATATTGTCCAAAACAGAGCAAGGCCCTGTGTGTTAATAATCACCAACTGGACAGGTTTAGGAATGTCAAAAAGCAGATACAGTTATTTGGTCTGTTAAAACAGGAAAAGAAATATTGGCTCTCTTGGGAAGCCACCACTGCTTTAGGCACTCATTGCAACCGTCTTCAGGATTGCTCTCTCGTGGACATATTGCAAGGGGAAATACAATGAGTGTCCCGCTAGGTACCACTGTCCGCACATGGACATCTTGCTTCGGGGCTGGCTGTACTAGACAACCAGTTTGTCGGATTAGGTTTGGGGTCTGGAAAATTTGTTCCATGCTAGATTGCAGGATTGAGGGATAGGAAAAAATTCTCATCACCAATTCTAGACCAGGTCTGCTTTAATGCCACTAAAACTTACATTTCTAAAGCTGTCCATATGCATGGATCAGTTGTTTGTTTAGTAACTTATATTAAACAAAAAGTATGGAAAAGTCGTCGACAAGTAGAAGGTGAAGACTCCAGAATTTACCATATGCCTGTAAATGCTTTCATCCCTCAGAGAAATAGGAGAAATCATATTTTGTAGCGCTGAGGGGAACTTGGGCATTTCTTGTAGTTACCCTTAAGAGAAACAGAATTGAAAGTGTAGTTCTAAGCAGTGAGGTCTCTCCTCACTGGGATGAGGGGGTGGATACAGAAGCTAAGGGGAAAATGCCCTAAATTGGCAAATTTTGTCAACCAACTGGATTGTCAGTTTTATTTAAACAAAGGAACCAGATTGGTAGTTCTGTATGTGTTTAAATATTGCCCCACTTTTACTGTTTGTAATCTGGTCAAATCTGCCTGCAAAAAAGAATGGGGGGGGGGGATTAATCCTAATGGCTTAAAAGATAATTATAACTCAAGTGTCCTGCAGCTGTATTAATTAGCTCAAATAATAGGCAACATTCAGGTTCACGGGTGGACCACAAGTCTGGGAAGAGCTTGATAACCCACTCCCCTCTGACACAAACTCAGAATATGCTGTGATAAGGGGTGGAAAGTTTGACATCATCTGTGCTCCACCACTATGTAATCCGAAAATAACTTCATTTAAAAGCTTTATAATGTCCTTCATATGGAACAAAAATACATCTTTGATCTGTCTTAACAAAACTGAAATGAAAGAATTATATATATAGCAGTTTAGTAGGTTGAGACTAGAATTTATAAAGGCTGAAATTCAGAGTGCGGTGGGCGGGTGGAGAGCTGCTCATGAAACCTCTTGCTCATGCTGTGGTTTTTGGCTCTCTCCCATGATCTTTAGAACTCGGCATATTTCCCTCAGCAAGAGAATTTCAAATTCCACAAGAATCGAAAGAAACAAACAAGAGAGAAGAGACGATTAAAAGGCAAAGTCCACCCTAAAACAGCATTATAGTTTTAGGTAAAGCCTGACAGACCTTGGCAGAAGCATAAGGGCAACACAGCCACAGTTCCTATCTTAAGAAAAAAACCTTTGCCCAGGGCTATTTTTGCCACCATTTTGCTAAAATATTCAGACATTTTACAAAGGCAATAAGAGGTTTTAGCTTTAAAATGGCGTATATGTGTGCACTTGGGATTCTGGCTGGTAAAGCCCCCTCTGACAGAAGATTAGAAAGGTTGTACAGACAACATTTTTTAAGCATTCCCAATGTAGTTACGTTACATGAGCAAAGGTTGATGACCAAAGGTGCATAAGTATCGACCACATTCGGTCAAGAGGGTTGTTTCCTCCTAAGCAGAGCAAACACAAAATGCTCACAGCAGGAACATGGGAGGCATCGACATGACCCATTCCACCCATTCTATAATTCTGTACTTGCCACAGTTTGCTTGAACCCAAAGTTAATATTATGAATGTAATTAGGACCTGAAAATAAGGATAACGATCGAATGGTTCAGGTTGACATCTATACAGAAAACGCAAAAAAAGCAAAAAGCAAAAAGCGTTTTTACTAGAAAAAACAAAAACAAATCATACATTTAGTGAGAAAACTTATAAAAACGTGTGAAAAAAGACAAATTTGAGCAAACAGGAAAGGAGGGGGCAGAGGGAGGGGGGCAAGGAGCGCCAGACAAGAAACATCTGGGATGCGTTAAGCGTGCACACAGTAACCCTTTCCTGCATTGTGAGTAAAAGCCTCGGGGAAGAAGAAAATCCAGAAACCCCAGCTAACAATGGATTCCAAAACATGTGCCAACATAGTGACTGCAATCCAACTTATTTTTTTTAATCTTATACTATGTTGCCAATAATTCTGTGGGAAATCATCAGATTGGCCTCGAGGAACACACACACAGAATAATGTGCTGGCAAGACTTGACATCATTTACTTATTCTGTGTCTCGTTTACAGGCATCAGCTATGGAGGTACTGAAACATAATGGGCCCATTTATAAAACCGTAGGAAAGTAAACAAGTTTGATTTACTCAAAAATGTATTCCAGGCTGATCGCGGAGGAGAGCAACTGAAAGGTTTCTATTACAGGTGATATACCATAGTTATCTCAGATATGTATAGTTGATTTTAGCAGTGAAGTCCCGAGGAGGGCGACCATGGTTGCCTAACCTATATATGGAAGTCTCAGCTGACTTTCACAAAGCAGGTTTTAAGATATTTCTGAAAACTGGCTTTAAAAGAAATATAATCATTCCAGACATTTTGCCAGAAACCAAGACCATTCCATGGTGGGTTAATCACCAGGGGAGGGACTATGCCAAGAAGTAAGATAGTAATGTTGCTTTTACCGGATATTGTAAGATAATGATGGCTCCAAAACTGAACTGATAAAAAGATCTAGATAGGAAGTGATTATTTGTCATCAAAGCTTTGAATCAAATAAATTCTGATTACTTGCTTACATGCTAGACAGGAAAAGCAGCCTACCAGATATTTCCAACACATGTGGATTGGGAAATGAAGCTTAAACCCAACGCACTCGACAAATTTGTTGTTTTTCAACGGAACCAGACATACAAATCATCGAGTTCCTGCACACACATCTGGCACCCATGAAGTTGGGTCATGACATATTCAGCACTTGTTTAAGAATAAAACATAGAAATTATCAGGTTATGGAGGGCACTGAACCCAAAATGGATACTAGGCTTCTGCCGATGAAGTGATTTGTTTTGTTTTTTCATGATGCCACTTTTTGAGGTAACTAATAAGTTCCACATTTTATGCTTCAAGAGGTGATGGATACATTGCTACCTAACTTTGTGTGGGTGACTATTACTTCCATGTACTGTTACAGGTGTGAGTTTAATATTTAAGAGCTGGTCTTTTTCTTTTCTGTCTGTCCTCTGAAGACTTGGCCTCACATCATGGTTGCAAAACCATGGGAGTCATCGGTACCAAATTGGAATCACAGCCAGCAAAAAAAAAACAAAAAAAAAACAGGAGGAGGAGTGGACCAAAACTCAAAAGTTACTTTGGTTCATTTTAACAATGACACTGGGAACATCCTCCCTCTGTAGCAGTCTTTGATGAATACTAGATTAAATATTCTTCTTTAGTTTATATAAATTACTAGATTCCCCTCAAAAGGAATTTAAACTGCCATAACTGGCATGGCTGCCATGGGGGGGGGGGGGGGGGGACTGGGCAATTGCTCAGGGTCCTATCCCCAAGGGCATCCCTGCCAGATGACAGGCCATTTATAGCTGTGGGCAGAGCAGGGGAGCTGCAACTAACAAAACACTCAGGCAGTATTTTGAGAATTGTAGATTTGTACCCACATGGGGATACCCACAAACCAGTAGGATGAGTAGACCTCTAGTCATTTTTAAGACCTTAAAGCAAACCTATATGTGATTAAATGTAGAGGCACGACCTGACCCATCAGATGATAATGGTTAGCAGTGTGCTGAAATCACATCAGGGGTCTTCGGACATGGTACTGCAGTGCCTAGAGGGTAGAGGGAGAAGCAGAAGCCTAGGGCATGTATTCTCAACATGAAGTCACATACCCTAGGTGGTACATGCCACAAGTTGAAAGGGTAAGCAATGATGTTCAGGGTACACCATTTGGGGGGGGGGGGGCATCTGACATTTTAAAAGTAAAACATGATTCTTGCTTTATAAGTGCTACAAAGCTTGTGGCCTATTTTAGAAACATTTAGAACTGATCCCCTTCTTGAAAGTACTTTGTTGGAACTTCTTGCCTCCATGGGGTACTTGCGGTAAAAAGGTTGAGAATCAATGGAGACATCTGTAGGGGGTATGGATTAGGGAAAGGAACTCCTAAAACCTATCCTGTAAACAGAAGCAACCAGATTATATTCTATAAAAAGATGAAACACTGGTCTGCTTTATATTTGCTCTGGTTTTCAGCCTTCATGGCCCAGGATCATTGTTATGATTGAAAGCGGAGAGACAAGAGTTAAAATACATAATTAGCAAAGAATGCACCCATTGCTAGAACAAACTTCTAATTTAAAACTGCCAAAAAAAGCGCGTACACTAAAGCCAAGGAAACTGCTGCCAAAACACAAAAAAAAGTGGAAAGAAGTGTGTGTGGGTTTGAGACAAAGACTTCCCGAAATGCACTGCGCGTCTAGCGCTCGAAAAAGCAGTTTTCAAAGCCCAGAAAGGGCCTGGAGGGGACAATACCAGGAGAGGCTCCAGGCTGAAGACAGACTGGCAAGGACAGGTGGATATAGGAGGCCAGATGAAAACCAGATGTTCCTGCTCAAGTCCCCATTTCCCACGATCCCCGGTCCAGGCCCCCCTTCGTGAGACAGCTGGACTTGAACTTAATCATACGAGAGGGGATAAATATTTGAGTTACCCCGCTCTCTGCTCTTCCCTCTTTTCCGAGGGAACACAGACATCCGGAAGGAATAAAAGAAAAAAACAATCTCAATAAATCATAAGCAGTTGGGGCTGACTGAAAGAGGCCCTGTCACTCTTAACAAGATCTGCCTGGGGCCTGGTGATCACATTATTAGTGATGGCACCATTACAACACATTATGGGACGTTGTAACCTGACACATCCAGGATAGTCATCGGAAAAATGTCCTAGCAAAGCAAATCTCACCCAGTAAAAAGACACAGAGGGAGTGTGCCAAGATTGCAAAAACAGAACCGTCTCATTAAAGTGGTTACCTGATACTATACAAAAAAGTAACGTAAGAGAGCGATCCTCCTCCCCCAACATAAGTGAATTAGGTTATCCAGATGAGAGTGCTGTACATCTAGCATTGTCTAAAAACAAGGTTAAGAAAAATGGGCCCAGCCAATGTCATGTCCGGCAGGGTCTGGGTTCACAGGGACACAAAACTAGCCTATCCCCACACAACATCTGTGAGACCTACATCCAAGAGATACCCTTTCCTAGCACAGTTCCATTCTATGAAGGACGGGAACTGGTAATGCACACATGACAGCTGCATCTTCTCCAATTAGAGCCATTTCCTGATCCCCAGCATAAAAAGCTCAATGTGTCATTCGGATCTTCAACTGTGGCAAATCAGGATTGTTAAAAGGGGACCTAAAATCATTTGACTATAGGTTAGCCGAACAATTGTACAATGAGCTTTGTCTAAAAGAGCCCCACTAATGTTAAGAGTGAAAAAAGGAATGTGGGAAAGAAAGTTAGCCATTGTCCTTGTTCTCATCCTTTAGAAACCTAACTATAGAAAACAGGTTTAGTTTTGGATTAAAATAAACCTAAACAGCTTCCATTTCCGCCCCCACTGAGGAAGATACAGGCTCAAAATGAAAGTGGCTCACACTTTCTTATTTGGGAAGAGCCTACCTACTCACTTTTCCCGCTCAGCTTGTTTAACTCTACTTGTTATGATTATCATATCCCCGAGTCCCCATACTATTGTTGCTGGAAGGACTGCGTATATCGCAATTGGGCCCTTTCCCACCAACAATCTGAAAGGGTTCTAGGTTCTGCACTTTCATTTTAGTAGAGGATAACATAGTGGACCAAGACCCAGGATTTTGACTATCCTTTCTGTAACCTTGCCCCACTGTGTAAAACGCCCTCAGGTTGTCCCATCTGACTCTCGTGTCCAATCAGCAAGCTGATCAGAGCGTGCTGGTGGCACATCCCCTGATACACTCTAACAGGGAGCGTGACCGCACTGATCATTCACAAGTACTTGGTGCGGGTACACGCCCTGCTAAAGGGATAGTGGGGATGTGCACATGTGCCGCTGGCCCGGGAAAGAAGGCAAGTTTTCAGTCGACTCGGGGTTTTGCACAGCAGGGCATCTCGATTCTGGATGCCCCGGGGGGAGGAAATATTTTAGATTGCAGGGATACTGGGGTGTGGGTTTTGGTCCACTTTAACCATCATAGCGGGGGGGGGGGGTAATTTTATATACAGTGATTTAAATGGTCATTCTTTCTTCTCGTTCTCCTTTTCTCTCTTCCTTATTTTATATTTCCCTTTTTCCTCCTTTCTCTTTATGATTCCTTACCCCCCTCCATTTATTACAGTGTCTCTGCCACCTTCACCCCCCCTTCTGGCACCCTTCCATTTGGACATGATTTTTACACTTTTGGAGAGGTTTAGATCTCTGGAGGTGGGTTCCAGTTTGCTTCACTACATACGCCTGGGCCTTTACATTCTTGCTTGCTCACCATACTTTAAATTTATTTAGGAGTAGGAGTGTCAGACATTTTTGCGGTGGGGGGGGGGGGGTGACTAACAGCTTTTCTTACAATCTTTGAAGGGCCTAAACCCTTCTATAGTCTTGACGGTGTGGGTTCTGTTCGCATAGTTATATTGGCTTCATAAGCCACATAAAGGTTACACGGTTTTATAATACAAAAAAGGAATACTTATAAATGGTAAATGATATTGACTTTTTGACAATACAAGCACAACTGATATATTGTTATCCAATCGCAATAACACAAATGTGATAATGTCTTTAAGAAAAAAAAATAGACCTAAACCCTCATTTGGCCTTAAAGTGGACCAAAAGTGTCCCTGAAGTATATGAGACTCCAGGGCCACCTGATTAACTCTCCCCAGTGCATTCTAATTTCGGATGTCCTGCTGTGTGAGCCCCCCCCCCAGTTGCCCGATATGCTCATCTTGTCAACAAGACCACGGCACATGCGTGGCCGGCAGCAGAATAACTTGCACTCTAATAAATAAGTAAATATGCTTAGAGAATGGAGCTGCGCAATATTTAGTTTACTTTGTTGCAAGACACATTGGTTTGAATCAGCTGCAATTTCAAAAGTTCTCAGTCTGTGAAAATGTGAAAAGTAGAATGCTGGTCATTTTGGAAGAAAATTTAATGGAGGTCCAAAAAATGCAGACTTTGACAGTTGAGGTTTCTGTATTTATGGGGAACAGCCGCACCTCACACACTAACAGATATCTACTACTTTTTCAGTATAGAGCTGCTTCAAGCTATTTGGCTTCTGTACAAAGTAGTCATAAAAACGAGTTAGATCATATACATCTTCGACTCATTTTACCCCGCCACCCCCACACATACATGCAAGCTAAGTTTGAAATAGTTACATTGTGACTCTATAGGCAGAAATGCAACATCCTAGAATGGAGGTGCCCTAAATAGTCAGGATATATGATGTGTTTGTCTGAGCTGGCTGGTGCTCAACTCTCCACCCCATTCTACCTCCCGCGCCCTTAGCCACTAACCAGACCCGTTCAACCAGTTGTGGTTGACGTTCTTTCCCACGACTTCTTACTCCTAACCTGTCTCATGCGGGTCTTTAAAAGCTTTAAACCCTTTAAGTTTGACTATAAGCGTTTGCAAACATTGACTCGTTCAAGATCATAGGGTCCTTCATTCACATATACACACATACACAAAGGGACCTTACTCGTCAATGTATGGAGACAGTAATGGGCCTGATCCCACGCTCGCTGTGCATTACATGGAAAAAATAATAATTACAGGAAGGAACAGAGGAAAAAAGAAAAACAAGCAACCAGTACGAGTAAGAGGAAAAAAAGGCATTTACCTCAAGCAGGTACAGACAAATATTTGTCACAGTACAAAGGAATGTCTGAGGACTTCTGCGGTTCCTATTCCTAATAAGATCAGGAGACATTTTGCAAGACTGCAACTTTGTTTTTGAAAACTAAGATAGTCCAGTATTATTTAAATGTAAGAAACATGATCAATGAACAGAATTAGAGAAAGAATATAAACTTCTGAATTCTGCTGCCGCTATGGCCTTCTAGTGCTTTGTGGTGTCTGGGTAGTATACTGTCTTCAAACTCTATTGCAAACTAGATTAAGCAGCTAATTCACAATTTATCCCTTTAGACAAAGGCAGGTGTTGGGTAGTCTCAAGAGCACTGACCAAAATTTAGTTGCAGTTGGACTTCACTCAAAAATGGCTAACCGGTTCATTGAAACAACTTATTGCAGTGCCCTATGAAATGTCTGGTAGGCATCAACCAACATTCCACCCTGGGAGCTCAGACATGTTTACAAATGGGTCAAAAGAGCTTTTTCAAATCGCAATGTATCTGTGGGCCCATCCAGACTGTCACACTTCAGTCTAGGGAGTTGGGACAATGGCCTTATACAACTGGATGGTTGGCTCTGATCCACTGGCAGAAAGACTGGTCAATAGCACAAAAGCCAGTCCTGCCAGGTGGAACCAGAGGAATCGTGGTAAGGGGTAGAGGATCCCTTTATTTTACGCAAGCAGGATAATGGTTAAAGATCTCAACAACATTGTCCTGGAGGTTGAAGGGGAAAAACACCAAGGCTCTGTGAATCTAGAGCCATTGTCAAAACAGATCATGGCACCTGAAAGTTTTTTTTGGCCAACGAATTAAACAAAAGTGAAAGGTTAGGCATATCAGTCAGGTTACTTCATTATTAACAGTAGTAAATTAGTGTAAACGTATTAAATCAACACACAAGGAACTCACGAAAAGGTTAATCGAGAGCAAGCAGGTCATTCTCTAAAAGAAAAAAATGTCTGAAATCCATTTTTTTCTACATGCATGCCAGGAATTGTTTAATGCTTCTACAATTTCAAAGGTGGAGCTGTACAGGTAATCGCTGTATTCATAGGGCTTTATGTTCTGCACATTACACTAGAACACCATTGTTCTTTGGCTTTGGTGAGGTATCTTGTAACGGGGCCCAAAAGCACCAGCACCTTTTCTTTAAAGATGATTTGTCCACGATGACCCAACTCTAATAGTGATTTTTCGAGTGAAGAATAAACCATGCAATTCAATTTTAAAGGGACTATGAAATCTGTGGCAATAATTACACAGTAAGCAGCTCACATGATGCCTGTCCCATGTGCTTTCCCTCCATTTCCTGCAGTGGCAGCTAGAAGCCATAGCAGTGCTCCAATTTTTGTCTCCTTTGAATTCCATAATTCCAGGTAAAAGGACTTCCACAATCCAAAACCCTACTTCTGTGCCCGTTTAGGTTGTAGATATTAATTGGCACTATAGGAGGACGGCTGCTATATTTTCCCCAACATCAGCTCGATCCAGCACTGCATATCGAGTATTGTGGACTTCAAGGTTTGTTTAAGGGCCAAACTGGATACGTATTATTTAGCAAAGTAATTACAAAAACTGAAGAGTAGGTAACACTGGTACATGAACCTCTGTAGAACTTAAGCTGGATGACACCCAAAGACCTGAACATGCTAAACAAAAAGCCACATGAATACTACAGATGTGAAAACTAAAAAACCTAAAACTGGAGCACCAAAACCACAACCAGCTATGGAGAATCAGATTCACCCAGAGAGAGAGTGTACAACAGAGCTGTAGACCATTGCAATACATAGGGCAGAATACACAGCGCACACAATCGAGTGTCGGCTTTTGTTCCATACACCTGTCAGGCACTCCCTGGTACTTCATTCTCCTCCCCACGCCCACACTCTGAGACTACAACCTGTTCTTCTCCCTTCACTGAGTTTTGCCCTGCGGTCTGTGAGTCGTATCGCTGTTAAATGTGAAGAAAAAAAAAAACGAACAATTGGTACCTGACCTGTGCCAGACAATTCCATCACATGTACACAATTTCTGGCTTCATAATTTCTATACAGGGGGGGTCCTTCAGTACAACATTTTTATATACTATTGAGATTTATTTTCTTTTTTAGTGTAAACTTAAGTATCCAGTTACCGGGGGATGGGGGGAATGTGCCAGTGCGTCTTATAGTGCATCTCCCGCCAACTTAGACAGACAGACATTACAGGTGCCCTCCCTCTTCGTCATTGCTGTCCCCTGCCTCCGCTGACAGTTGCCTTGACTGTCACCTTCGCAGTAGCCACCGCTGTCTCTTTGCCGCCACAAGTTCAGAGGGAGTCGATTCTGGCCACTCGATTGGTGTGGCCTGTGACTCGTGGCAGCGTCCAATGACACTGGCAGGAGTCATAGGCCACGCCCACCCAGAAGCCAGAATCGGCTCGCTTGAAGCTTACGCCGGGCAGTGGCGTCTATGGAGGTGGCGGCTACTGCAAAGGTGACAGTCAAGGCAGCAGCCAGAGGCAATGGCCGGCAATGACGAAGATGGAGGACACAGGTAGTGTGTGTGTCTCTCTGTTTAAGTCGGCGAGAGACTCTGTGAGGGAGTTGGGGAATGTACTTTATTTGTTTGTTTTTGGAGCATGCTGCACATTGCCTGTGTTTGGGATGCCTGCACACTGCTGGTATTTGGGATGCCTCATACTGCCTGTAAATGCCATGTACACAGCCTGTAAATGGGATGTGGTTTGTAACCAGTCCAACCAGAGATTTTCCCATTAGATGGAGGAAGGCGGCTAAAACCTATGGATTGCGTGGCAGAGAGGGGGAGATATAGATACGGAGGTTCTTATATAGCTCTACATGTTTTTTGCATTTCTTTATCTCCTTACACCTGTATTATAAGACAGACTCGACATCTCCAAAAGGGGAAAGCACGGCTGGCCCAACATTCCCCCAAATATACACTGTTTAGAAGGGATGTCTACAGGATACCCCCGATTCCACACCCGTTCACGTTTCCACCGTCTGACCATACAGCACATATTGAAGAAGGAAGGATCTTCTTTGCATTTGCTTAGCATCCACCTATCCTAGCAGTAAGGAGATTAAAACATCTACTAGGCGAGACAGGGTGGTCAGGCATAATCAATCTGGCTTTCGAGTGCTACTGCCACTCTTATACAGGGTGGTGGGTCGGAGGAGATAAGACTGTGCTGCAGGAATCCCCAACTTCAGAGCCAATGTAATACAGTTCAATGGCAAGAGGGAAATGAAGGTTAGAGAGAAGTGTAGACTCGACTGTATAGGGTTCATTAAGTCCCTCTTAGTGGGGAACAGCTCTGATAGGTGTTTACATTCCTGGTAGGCAGAAGCTATTAGCAAAATATAATGAAGATTCTCTTTTAAGAAACCATATTGTACACATAATATACAATTATACTTGAAATACATTTTACTTGAAACAAAAACCTTTAAAAACGTGAAAACAAAAATGGGAGCAGGGCCTAGACAAAATCTCTTGTATCACAATCACCCCCCTGACAGACGTACTAAATACAGGCAGTGATGTGCCAGCGATAATTAAAGCCCAAGGCATCAACTGAAACGGATCTCCATTGGGCACACAGCCAGCGTTACCTTTCCATCACTCGCGAGCACACAAATACATACCTGTAAAGAGTCCCCGTAATAGACTAAAACAACTAAATAACTGTTAAATAGCAACAGCAGGAACACATTCAAAAATAAATACAACAATTTAACCCTCTGCTAAAGAAAACATATGGAGGAGAAACTACCTAACCTTATGGAGATTTTAACAGTCACCAATGCTTGTCCTGTAAAAGCAGTATAAGCAACAGACAGATCATCATCTGGACTTATAAGCCTTATAAGTTTGCACCTCCTATCTTTTACATTTACCACATTTCAAAAGTGAAAGCGGTCCCACAGCCACCCCAAGCCTGGATGGCAAAAAAAGAAGGGGTACATTTTGTAGACCTGCCACAGCATCTCCAGGAAATGGAGGAGATGCACATGGAACAAGCTTCAGATGAGCTCCTTCATGCCGTTGCCTGGACTTCCCCTTTAATCTCCTTCCAACTAGTCACTAAATTGGCTCCTTATAAACAATGTTCATTTGCTCAGAACTTGCAAAAACTGTAGGATTTTATTCCACCCCCCCCCCCAAAAAAAAAATTATACATCACTGACATTAGCAGGATTTAAACAGCACACAGTAACAGCTGCCTCTAAGCTTTGAGGACAGTAAGGCTGAAAACCGTCTTTCATAAAGTGGTCCAAAGCTCATTTTCCCCTTTTGCTCAAAATGAGTGATTTTTTCAGGGGGGCATCCACATTACTGGAGAGTTGCTGTCCCCACTGACAGGCCTCTCGTCGGCAGCTACTCTAGTGAAGGCCTGCTTTCAAGATTACCTAAAGTCTGTCGATAACCCCTCCTCCCACACCGGACCCTGATCCCACACCAGTTGCTGACCATTGCAGTCTTGGCTTCCACATACACCTAAATGTAAGAGATCAGGAGTGGGGGAGAAAACTCATGATCCCTGGCAGTAGGGCGAGTTGTAATCAGACTTATGACCTATAGAAAGCAACCTTTTCTTCTCTGTCCGGAGACAACTGCTGGGAGTGGAAACCATAAAAAGTGGAATTGCCCTAGACGCACTCCATCTCTCGCACAAATTCCAGAAACTAACAATTCTTGTGAATTGTGCACAGCAGAGATTCCATCATCTCTATATATATTTAGTGACTTACACACAAGCAGCTTCTCCATTGGAATACATTGTACATCTTGCTCCATTCTGGCACGGCCTGTAGGTATCCAGACACTGAAAACCTGCAGAGGACAAAATAAATTAGACTCAAAAAGATGTCTCAAAGTAATCCGAAAACATTAGATAACGTGAAAAACGAACATTAGTAAGAAACATTTCAGCAACTTCATTTACCCAGAGGCTCATAGATGCTTCCTGGGAGCTAATTTACGGCAGGGACAAATGTGAAACATAACTGCATTGTAATGTTATATTTACATGACAGGATTTGTGAACGAAAAACTGCTAAAGCCATCGCATATGTGACTAGTGAACGATCAGACGATTTGCGTTCACACATGGAAGATTTTTCAGCAAATGTTTGTTAAAGCGATCGCAATTAAGACAGCATTTAAGGTATTTGTAGCCCTATTTATACCCGATTTCTGTTTTCACAAGGCAACATAAAAGTGATGAACGAGAAATTTTAGGTCAGCCAAAACGATACAAACACTTGACCAACAAGCAAACTCACTGATCACTTGATTGCAGACGACATTTCCACAGATCAATGATCAATTATGGAGATGGGCCTCAATGATATGGCTATTTACAATTTGTCTTGTCATTTGAGCTAAACAATAAGGAAACTCTATATATTCTCTATATTAAAAATGATAGCAAAACCTTTTGCTATCCTTAATGAAACTGGTGAGATTTACTATTTTGACCTGTTTTATGAGGCTCTGCACCTCTCAGGCAATCACAGGCTGGCTGGAGAGAGGTGGAAGATGAATGTACGGTAACTCCTTCAGCCATATTCACTGTGCACAATACTGTGTATAACGGTACTTTATATTTTTTTTTTCATTTGGCGAAACAGCAAATACGAAAGTAAAAAATAGCAAATAAAATAAAATTTATATATATATTACACACACACTCTATGAGCTATGGCTTTATTAGGAAGTACACGTCCTTTAAAGCCATGGGTGTCACTGCAGGAAAATAAGTACTGTTTGACGACTGCAGGCAATTTTAACCATTTTGGATTGGTTACCTTACTTAAAAAAAAAAAAAAAAAAAAAGTTCCTGTTATAAATCCTTTCTGCTGTAAGGGTTGACTTCCCCTTGTGTGACAACACTTTCAGCCCTAGTTGAATTGCACAACCCGGTTGTCAAGACTCCCACCACTGAAGAGCTTCTAATCCTAATCAGTACAGAGGTTAGATTTACAAACTGGTCAAGCTTATTTACTTTGTGAAAAGAGACTAGATATAATGCCTTCATCTAAAAAAACATACAAATTCTCAAAATCAGCACTATAACCAAAAGGATGCTCTCAAATGATGTAGGGTTATTAAAGTGCCTTTCATATAACACACAGAAAGCAACATCCAATTATGCCAAGAAAGGGCCACGAACAGGGGTAGGTGCATGTAAACAAATGATTTTTTAAAGCTTTCTAAAGATGTGAAAGTGGCCCTACACCCTGACCAAAATCAGCCCCATGCTGAAACAACTTAAACCCAAAGAAACTCATTGGACCCCGCAGGCGACATGCCTTAGCCTGACCAAGCTGCGTGACATTAATGTGCTAGCAACATAACTTGCTGGGTCTAGGCCAATGGAAGGTCTGGCAGTTGGCCACTAAAAGAGCAGTGCAATCATTAACAGGCCCCCAGTGTCGGACTAGGGTGTCATGGGCTCACCTTACTGAAACCTTTTTTTTCGGCTACATCCGAATTATTATTTACTACTACTACTACTACTACCACCACTATAGACACATGGACAGAATCATTAGACAGTGCACCATCTGCACAAGTTCCACTGAGCACTGGAGCTGTATCCAGGGCCAAAACTAATAAAGGGCAGACCATAAAATAGTTCTGGTGCTAAACACAACATTGGAACTTGGGTTCTCAGAGCAGGGGGCACCTGGGTGGTAGAAGAAGGTGTAGTTCTACTTTAATCACTATGTATCAGGGTTGGCCTTTAAATAATAGAAAAAATAGAAAGAAAACAGATTGAGAGAGAAAAAAAAAAAAGCATTAAAGTGCCGCCCCAACACACAGACACACACAATCCAAAACCCACCCCCCAGAATTCGCTGAGCTCAAATGTGAGCGGTAGTTGGATAAACCTGATAAAAACCACCCAGTGATTGAAATGCAGTAAAGAGCAGGCGCATTCCACTAATAACAATAATCACGGTGGCTAATAACACTTATTTTATAATACTCGCACTCCAGAGAGCACGCGATAGCCTGTGTTAGAACATGGTTAATGGGACATTATTTTTTTACCTTCATGTTTTGTATCAGGGTGGGGAACCGTGGGAATGTTACACGTTCTCAGATTATTTACAGGGATACAAAAATTGCGGGTGGGGTTTCGTTTTGTGGTTTGTGTTAACCTGAAATCCTAGACACATACTTGCTATAGAAATGGGACAAAGCCTGCGTCAGGCCTATTGTGATCCTATTAGCCAGGGGCGGGGTTACCCTTGCCATAGGCTTTCTGATGGCCGCCTGCGCTTTTTGGACTGGCTTGAATATGTAAACACTGAATTCTTACTATACCGGACACTCAATAGCACCTGCTCAATAACAAGCCACCAGGACAACATTCCTGTAACACAACACAACCTTCTGAGCCACACCACAATGGGGCTCGATAAACCCATCAATTGAAAAGCGATGTACTGGCTGGTTGCCTGAACGAAGTATTAAAGCCCAACTCTAAACACATTTTTCATTTTTGACCCCCCCATATTAATTTATATAGATGGCTTCTCTGCTATCCCCCTCCAATCAGCCGTTTTACTAAAATATGGACATACTGCGATGTGACCATTGCTGTGGCCAGATGTCAGGTCTGCCCTGGACTTCATAAGAACAGGTCATAACTAAAATGACTAGGGTCATTGAGAACAGTAAAGCCTGGAGTTGGCCTTTAAAAATTAAAGGAGCACTATATGGTCCAATGATAAAATCTATATAAATATGGTGAATGGTGGGGGTACGGGTAACTTATACACCTGACATCAGGAAATATCCAGCCAGGCATGTTTTTTTTAAGTTTAATGGAAGGAAAAGGAAATCAGGGGTACAGGCTCTGTCACCCCTGATAGACTAAACCTGTCACCCCCTGGATTTTATTCCTACCACAAAAGAATAAACCACAAGCTTGTCGGGATTATTATTCAGTTTGGGTGTATAAGTGACTCCTCCTCATTAGCCGATGTGTTTATATGGATTTTTAATATTACATGTGATTACATTTCCCGATAGTGCTCCTATAAGGGGAAAATGTATATATTAAAAACACTACATTTGGATTCTATACCCCCCCCCCCAACTTTACATTTTATAGGGTGTAATATAGAAAAAAAGTATGCTAGTTTTGCGACCTGAACCCCACTGAAGAAAATGAAGCCTCACTTCTTGGTTAGGCACCAAACGAGAAAGTGAATTTAACAAATAACCAAAGGATGTAACCAGGATCAAAAAACGGGGATATAGGGTTCACATGTCAATGGTAGTCAGATTTTAGTATACCTACCTTTCTCTCCTCCTTTGCTCTGTCCCGGATTGAACTCAAACAGTGCAGAACCCTTGCGTGCAGCCTCTCAACACGATGTAGGTGAGGGGCAGAATTATTGGCCTAGATCTTTGCCTGGACAGGGACTTTAAGGCCTATCAGTGCTAATGCGGGGTCCCTCCTAATGATACTAAAGGATTTTCATATAAAGGCTTTTCTGTCTGACAGGAGTTAACCCCATCAGTGCTGCAGTTGTATTTCTAAGTGAATCAGAGAAAAAAAAACATTGCACAGGTTTAACCTTTCTTCACTTAATTCATTTTTTTGACTGAAGTCGGGCTTTATATTCAGCACAAAGAGGTGTTGTTTGAGCAAATGCTAAATCTCAGTTGAATTACCGGCCGTGCAAAGGTTGTTCTTATGCTCTTCTGTAACATTGGTGAGACTGTTCCCATTGCCTTTAGCGCAGAAACAGAGCTCAACTTTCCATGCAGGATTAGCAGGTACATAAGGCTACAACACAGAAGTCATCAACATAGAGCAGAGTGGGAGAAGGGATTTGAATGGAACTGGCAACACCTGTGGTAGGCTAACACAGGGACAGGAAACACCATTACAAGCTTTTGGTGGAAAATAGCTAGAAGCACCTTTATTGTGGTTGTGCTTGCATCTACTTCGTAAACTAATCTGAAAGGACACAACCAGAACCGTAAACAGACCCTCCAGTCATATAAGACTAAAGTGTACCTAAAGTAGACAGTAGGAGACATCTTGAGGAGTGATGTCATGCTCCACATACTTGAGGCGGAAGCCCTAGTACTCACCTCTACCATTACACCTCCTCCTCAAGAGGCAAAGCAGGGAAAATCTGAGCCTATGCACCTGCTACGCCACACTCACTGTTCGAGAAGGGGGCAGGCTTGCACAATCCTGAATCCGAAAAGAGGGATAGTGGAAGCAGGTAAGTATCATGACTGGGATTTGAGCTCCCCCACCGTTCTGGGCAACAGGCCTTCTAAGGAAGCCTCTCCTGCTGCCTAGTTCAGAGATCTTAAAGAAGGACCATCGTGAAAAAAATAACTCAATTATAAAAATCCATATAAATAAGCTGGGTGAGGGGGGGAGGAGGGGTCACTTATACACCCGGCATCAAGAAATATCCAGCCAGGGTTTTTTTTATGCAAAGGTTGAAACATAAACAGCAGCTTCCCATTCAAGCTTTTCTCCACTGTTAATAGGGGAATTTACTTCTTCATCTGCCCCTCCAGCCCCACCCCACCGACGTGGACCTCCAATACTAGCTCGAGGAGCTAGTCCAGGCCATGCTATTCTGTATCAATGGCTTGAATCACTCGGAGTCATTTAAGGCCCCGCCAAAAACACAGCCAGGGTAATGAGAATGCCTGTGTCTAAATCAGGATCTCAGGCTCTTACAGACTCCGCCCACTATGCGCCATTAAATCTTCAAGGCCCATGCCCACATGCTACAGAAGAGAAATCATAAAGGTAAGGCAATTGCCTTTGCCTGTTCTATTACTTTAATAGAAGGAAGAGGAATTGGAGAGACAGGTTCTGTCCCCCCCCCCCCTTTACACTTAAACCTGTCACCCACAAGCCTGATAGGAGTTTTATTCAGTTCAGGTGTATAAGTGACCCCTAATCTCATTAGCCAACATGTTTATATGAATTTTTATTATTACACATTTTTGCGATAGTCCACCTATAAGCCTAATGTGACAGAAGGTTATAATTTATCTCCTCAAAACAATTTACCCTTACAATCTTGTTATCTATGTTGCAGTTTCTATTTCCATAACCATTTTACTGAGCCTTTCTGCCACAAATAATTCCTTGTATGTATGTGTATATTCAACAAAAACAGATTCAAATAACAAAATATAGCAATTCTACTTGTAAAAAATAACAGATTCAAATAACATTCAGAAAATGTGTATGGGGATAGGAAATCCAAGGTATGGGGATAGAATTGTATACCAAAAATTTCAGGTGAATTTGAATGATAGGGTCCCTTTAAGAGCGTGTTTCCACTAGTACCTAAAGGAAGAAAACACATGAATGGAGGAAAAACAAGGAAGTGAAGCATGTTGAGAGGCAAATGAAGCTGAACGTAGGAGTCTCAGGTGAAATATGTGGAGAGGGGGATGAAGAAGAGGTGGGTCCATAACCCAAGCACAAGTCCTTTACCTACATTATCTAAAGACAGACCTCCCCCTCTGAAGTGTTACTATTGCGTGAACATACATGGCACAGGTGTCCTATTCTGGGGATGTGCATGGCTTGTACAGAAAATACAACTCAGGGGAAACTTTGTGCCATGTTTTGTAGCGTGACATAGAAGAGACAAGATGGTGGGAGGGGGATTGGTAATGAGCCGTGATATGAAGAAGCTAAGGGAAGCCTGGGATAAAGGAGCAGACAAAACCCAAATGAAAATGTGCCGGCAGACAGCGAGTGATTAGAGTACGGGGCTAAACGAGGGAAAATCCGAGTCTTATCTAAACAAATTCTTCAAACCCAACACCACAGTTTTTTTTTTGTTTTGATAGTGTCTAACCAATGTATTATTGTTTCTGCCTGTGATGATATTGAAGAGATAAAGCCAAATCAGAGGGAACATTAACCAAAGACAGTGTCATTTGTCCAGAAAACTCAATTTATGGTGGTCCACATCTTTTGCTTCTGACGACACTGATCAGTACTTTGTAAAATGAACTTTACTGTGTCCAAACGGGAAATGAGGGGTAAGTCTCGGCCACTTGAGAATATTACATTACATAACTACATAACTATTTCCCAGACGAACTTCAATCAAAACATTGTTTCCCATACAAAAGTAACCAGTGACACCATTGAGGAATCCAGCCTCTCTTCTGGTTTGGTCATCAACACAGAAAGTGAATTTTGCATAAAATCATAGGTTGTCATCAGCACAGAAAGGTGGTGATCACCCAACGTTGAGTGGGTTTGGCGATGACCCTTGGGTCCTTTTCATGATTTTATATAAAATAAATTTCCTGTTTGGTCAAAGTAAGTCTGTATCTTGGCAGGTACAGCAAAATGTGGTGGATTTAGAACATCTGAATGCTACAGAATCATCTTTGGTCTTCTGCTAGTGACTACTTCTCAGACCAGAAGAAGTAGTCACTGTGTCCAAAGATTGAGCAGCCCAAATGCTCCAGGAGGGGGCAGCTCTTTATCCAACTTGCTGACCTTACCCATGGGCACCAATTCTATTAATCATCATTATACATTCATCATTTAAATGGGAGCTGTGTTCATTATTACACACCGCTCCTGCCAGGGACAATGACCACGTTCAAAATAAGAACTGTGGTATGCTTCAAGTAAATAAGACTAGCAACACAACACAGGAGAACATCAACAAGTTAAACCAAACTACAGTCCTCAAGGCCATTATTCAATCCCCTAGGCATCTCAATTTGGGATGCCCAATGACTGGAAAGCCCCAAATCATGATTATTACTCCTATGCAAGGAGCCAGAAAAGGAGAAGGGAAATTATTATGCCTCATTTTTGGTCTTTCAAGCAACTGCACGCTGTTGGAGGACGGCAAAGAAGCACCTGTCACATGGAGGTGCAGTGGTAAATGGTTGGGAGGTGAGTGATTAGCCAATGAGAATGATGCAGATTCTCCTCCACTCGATTGGTCACATTTTCAGCAGTACATTCTCCATCAAACTAACCCTGCCAAGTTTGTGCTTGGGGGATATTTTTAATTAATTATAGAATTAAAATTATTATTTTATATCCCAATCCTCCCCACTTTTTTAAACACTGAATGCAATGCTGAGCTAAGATAGAAGTACTCTGGTCTTAGATGAGGTTAAATAAATGTCTTTGTTTTATTAATGAATATATTTCACAGTACTCTACAAAAGACATGTTCACCATTGTTAAAATGTTTGCAATTTAAAATATGATTAAAATATAAAACAAAAACTATGATTGGCGGGGGAGTGGGGGAGAAACATGTGAGTGGGTTTGGAGAAGCATGATCTGCTTTGTGAATTCAAAGGGGCAAAAGGAAAAAAGTAACAAAAGACAATAAATGGCGCTGTGTGTTCAGCCAGTTCTTTGCCTGCTCCCAGCGCTCTTCAACCTCTGACCTTAGTCTTCACACAAGAGACTGTCTGTGATGGCAGCTCGAGACCCGCTGCTCTCTCGCCCCCTCTGAATGCCTCCACAGCCAGGGGCATTCCTCCATCAGGTATGAGAGGTGCAGGTTAGATCCGAGCTGAAAATACCGATAAAACGTCCAGAAAACGTACAAGGAACTGGCTCAAAAATAAGTAAAAACGGCTGTTTCCAGACAAAGGAAGAATGTTCAGAGAGGATAAAGAACAGAAGGCTGAGGCAGTCTGGTGAGTGAGAAGACAAAGGAGCGAGAGAGCGCCAGAGGCCAGGAGGACGGAGGGGGAAAAAGAGGGACCAAATGCAAAAATGCAGCTGTAGGAGGAAGGGAAAAACTGCAGACGCAGCAGATGAAGGGGTACGAGGAAAGGGGGAATCCATTACCGTGACAATGACAAATGCATTAAAAAAAAAAGACTAGAAGGTAATAGGAAAGCATTAATTGTACACCATTGTATCGAGCTACATTTGGCACTGTCCTTAACAGTTTTCTGTTAAACCGAAGCAGAAATGGTTGAGGTATTGTGTTCTATAGGTTCACCCAATGCCATTCTCTTCATCCCATCCCCAAATCCGTTCAGCAAAGCGGGACAGGATTGCTGGCCCGTCCCCCCACCTCCTCCAGATTCACATTGCACAGCCAGGTGTCTTTTGCAAGTTCTGGGAATCTTACACCCCCCCCCCCCCCATTATGCTGATTATGCAGCATCACAGATCCAAAGGCCAAACAAGAGAAATCATGAGGTTAAACTGTAAACTTCAATTGGTTAATATTGTTGCTCTGTAGGCAACAAAGACCCTTGCCTTGAAGTACTGAGTGGGCTGGTACGAGCTCTAGGCTTAATTAAATTTATTCTATACTGAGTGATGGCGGGGTCGAACCCATAGGCAATCGTATATTAGACTGGGCTTGCCTATACCCAATCTTCCCTGCTGTTAAAACTGTAAACCCTGATATCTTGTCCATATTTTCTTCAATTAAAAAACAGAAAACCATATGGGACAGTGCCAAACGTAGCCCGACACATTGGTGTAACAGTTACCTTTGCCTGCTGTATCCCTTTAAAGTGGACCAACAACCAGGATTTTGACTATCCTGGGTTTTGGTCCACTTCAGGGGGGCACCCCGGTTAGGGGTGCCCCGCTGTGTAAAACCCCCCAGAAAGCCCCCAAAACTCACCTCACCACGCTCCCACGTAGCCACGGACAAGCGGGTGACAGTGGCGGACAAGACAGCGCGCCCGCCGCCGCCTCCCGCCCGCCCCTCTGACAGTGCGCGCGGGAGGCGGCGGCGGCCGCTGCCGATGAGGTACGTTTTTCGGGGGGTTTGGGGGGGGGGGGTCCCTTACCGCGGGACATCCCGATCTCGGATGTCCCGCGGTGAGGGAGGTGATCGGCCCGGGAATCTTATAGATTCTCGGGCCGATCACCCCTGGGTGACAGTCCACTTTAATCATCGGTGAAAGAGACCAAATAAATGGGGTTACCAATGGTCACTATATGGACATGTCCTGGTTTTTAGTCATTTACCTTTAGAAGATATAACCTGGCTACAGGCCTCACTTGAGAGATTTCATGGAGGAGACCATTGGTTTATTAAAAAATATGGGACAGAATTTAACCTTATACCTTAACTTTTTTGAGAAGACAAATGAGACATGAAAAAACCTACACCATTCTTCGCCATTCTGCTGAGAAAGGTCCAGGCTGACAAGGATCCCAAGTTGTTTTTTTCACTTTCCAGGCACAGGGTGACATTAGTATTCACCTCAGCATTCCTCGGATCCCTCCCATTGTGCACGTTCCCATTCAGGACCCTCGCTTATTAATCTGCCCCTCAGGCTGGCGTAAGCCAAAAAGGAAGAGATCCTCTTATCTTTTCCACTGAACTGTGCTGCGGGCTGCAGGGTTATTTGAGCAGAGGCATTGTGAGGATGGGTGTGGGAGGGATCAAAAGATAAGCTTTAGACCACCTTCCTCAAGCCATAGCTTCTGCCATTCCTAGCTGGCTACTGCCAGCCCCAGGGGCCTTGCTTTTGTTGGTGATGTGCATTATGGAGAGGGGTGCATTGGATGAACACTTTATGCTCAAGTTCTGACATATCCTATTGTCCAAAATCTTTCAGTGACACTCAGGAACTGTTTCTCCTGACCCTAGGCATCCCCATTTACTGTTTCCCCCTGCTCCTAGACATGACTTTGTCACAGAGTGACTCATTTACGGTGGCCCACATGACCACCACTGAGAACATGGGCAGTCTGTGCATTTCAGAACTGGTAACAAAAGCACAGCATAGGGTTATTATTATTGTTTATTTGTAAAGCGCCATCATATAACGTGGAACTGTACAATGTAATGCTGCATATCTAGGATCCAAAAGGTTGTTCTCTGCACCATTATAAGTCCAGGTTGTACATCTCTACCTAGCATGGGTTGGCCACAAATATACCTCCCTGACAAGGGATACTCTCAAAATATTAGTGCAACACTATGTGATGTTTGAGCCATTATGGAAGGTTGTCAGTGAGATACAATCCTACATCATAATTAGGTTATACCTCATTTCCTAGAAAGAAGAATAAAGAGAAAACATTGTTAATAAGTTAGGGCACGCAAGAACAATGGCCAGTGTGAATGAGAGGGGGATATAGAGGGCATCGCTATCAAGACAGAGGGTGTGAACACAGGGAGGCAATTCAGGGCCCAGTATTCAGGGATGGCCTACTGGTGGGAGCTGTGGGACACACAACAGAGCAGGAGCGGATGGAGCAGATTTTGGGGGAGGGGGCTGGACCGTAGTAGGGGATGTGGTAGCGGATCATCAGCTCCCAGCCATGTTATTATCTTTTGTAAAATAGCATTGGCAACGATAACAAGGGTGGGGTGAAGCAGGCCGTGCCATGCATAGTAAAAGCAATTCTACAGGTGAGTACTCACAGAATTGTCTTTTTCCTATTGCATGGCACGGCCTGCTTCCAGAAGTCCTTACGTATGGGATGTCCAACAGCAGTGTCCGTAAGGTAGGGTGGGATCCCCAAAGAGTAACAACAGGCAGTTCAAACCACTACCGCCTGAAGTACCTTGCGGCCAAAAGCAGCATCAGCTGAGGTCTTAACATCAACCTTGTAAAACTTGGAAAAAGTATGAACAGAAGACCAAGTTGCGGCCTTACAAACTTGTTCAACAGAAGCTTGAAAAGCCCAAGACGCAAAAATAGCACGAGTGGAATGAGCAGTAACCCTGAAAGGAGGAACCTTCCCCCTGGCAGAATAGGCCTGCTCCACCGCCTGACAGATCCACTTGCTGATAGTGGATTTAGCAGGAGGCAAACCCTTCCTAGGTCCAGTCAGATTTCCTGAAAGACTCAGTAGCAACCAAAAAAAACTTCAGAGCCCTGACAACATCCAAAGAGTGAAGGGTCCGCTCCTTGGAATTATCAGAAACTCGCCTGACAGAATTAATGGCCATCAAAAAGGCCACCTTAAGAGTCAGAATGGGCAAAGCAGCCCCACAGATAGGCTCAAAGGGAGGACCCTGCAGAGCAGACAACACCAGATTCAGGTCCCAAACTGGTAGCATAGGCTTATGTGGTGGACGCACATGAGTTACTCCCTGGAAAAAAGTCTTAACCAACCGGTGAAAAAAAGGTTGAAATACCGCGCTAATTCTTTTTTTCTTTTTTCTAAATCAGAAAGGAAAAGCTTTAAAGGAATATGCTCAACGTGTGAGAAACCCTTGTCCACAGAGTTCAATTGATAATAAAAATAAATACACAGAGCTTTCCTGGTTTACCCGTGGGTTGTCCCAAAGTCCATGCACATGCAGTCACTTCACAAGTCACCTCAAGTACGATCTCATTGGCATCCGTAGTTGATTTCTTCAGATACCCAGGTGTAGGGGAACCCTCCTCCAATAAATCCAGAAAGGTCACACCGTATATTCCAGGGTAGGATGTCACGCCAAGGAGTGTGATATGAAACAAAAGAGCATAACATCTAGTGTGATACCGTCAAAACACACTCTTTAATAAGGGAAAGGATTACACTCACATGTACACAAAATTCAAAGCGCTTAAAAACGGAGGATGGCTCTCACCAACTCCTCACCGACAAGATCTGGCCAGATCAATCAATCACATCAAATACATAGACGCCGCCTGCCACCGCCGCCGACGCGTTTCGTTGCTCCTGGCAACTTTAACAAGGCTGGTCCTTGTTAAAGTTGCCAGGAGCAACGAAACGCGTCGGCGGCGGTGGCAGGCGGCGTCTATGTATTTGATGTGATTGATTGATCTGGCCAGATCTTGTCGGTGAGGAGTTGGTGAGAGCCATCCTCCGTTTTTAAGCGCTTTGAATTTTGTGTACATGTGAGTGTAATCCTTTCCCTTATTAAAGAGTGTGTTTTGACGGTATCACACTAGATGTTATGCTCTTTTGTTTCATATCACACTCCTTGGCGTGACATCCTACCCTGGAATATACGGTGTGACCTTTCTGGATTTATTGGAGGAGGGTTCCCCTACACCTGGGTATCTGAAGAAATCAACTACGGATGCCAATGAGATCGTACTTGAGGTGACTTGTGAAGTGACTGCATGTGCATGGACTTTGGGACAACCCACGGGTAAACCAGGAAAGCTCTGTGTATTTATTTTTATTTTTTTTATTAACCAACCGGTGATTGGCAAAGGATCTTTGGAAAAAAATTGCCAGAGCTGACACCTGTCCCTTGAGGGTACTAAGTTGAAGGCCTGAATCCAAACCATGTTGCAAAAATTCCAGAATCCTGGGGATAGAAAACACCCGACAAGGAAGAGACTAGGACTCACACCAGGCAATGTAAGCATGCCAGACCCTGTAGTAAATAAAGGATGAGGATTTCTTCCTAGCCCTAATCATGGTATCAACAACAGAAGCCGGCAAACCCTTATCCATCAAAATGGAGGTTTCAGCAGCCAAGCCGTTAAAGCCAGCGTTCGTAAATTGGGATGGCACAGTTGTCCCTTAGTGAGCAGATCTGGATCCTTGGGCAGGACATACTGATCTACTGCCAACTGCACGACGTCTGCGAACCACACCCTTCTTGGGCAACAGGGGGCCACCACAATGGCTGGTACCCCTTCCTGGGCTATCTTGTGCAGCACCCTGCCCAGCAGAGGGAACGGAGGGAACACATAGAGGCGCCGAAACTCCGTCCAAGGCATTGCTAGCGCATCCGTGGCGAAGGCCAGAGGGTCCTGCGACAGGGAGACAAACCTGGGAATCTTGTGATTGTGGCGGGACGCAAACAGGTCAACATCGTCTGACCCCAGCAGTGACACAAGGAGTGAAAAATCTTGTTGCTGAGGGACCATTCCCCCAGCCGATATGTCCCCCTGCTCAGGGAGTCTGCCTCCTGGTTCTCCACCCCCGGAATGTAAACTGCCGAGATGCAGGGGACATTCTCGTCCGCCCAAGACAGTATCAGAGACACTTCCTTGAGGGCTCGCATGCTCCGAGTCCCTCCCTGATGATTGATGTAGGCAACCTCCGCCTGGTTGTCCGAGTGGATCTGAACAGCCCGACCCCGAAGGTGTGTGGTCAGCTGAGACAGAACCAACCTGATCGCCCTCAGTTCCAGGACATTGATGGGAGCATGGGCCTCCTGGGGACCCCACCGGCCCTGGAACTTCAGAGACTTCCAAAAGCCCCCCCAACCGCTCAGACTGCCATCTGTGGAGACAGTCTCCCAGCACGGGGGCAGAAAGGTCCTGCCCACTAGAAGGTTCCCCGAGTCAAGCCACCACGAGAGGGATTGTCTGGGCAGGGGGGACAGAGCAAACACCTGATCCAGGGACACAGGGTCCCCGATCCCAAACTGACAAAAGAAGAGGTCTCATGTGAAACTGAGCAAAGGGGACCGCCTCGAAGCAGGACACCATCAGGCCCACTAACTGCATCCCTTGCCGGATGGAAGGATGGGGACACAAGAGCAGAGTCCATGCCTGCTTCTGAAGGCCCTTCCTTCTGCTGAGGCAGGAATACCTTGACCTGAGAGGTATCCAGAGTCATGCCCAGAAAGGACCTCACCAAAGACAGAGACAGTGAAGACTCGGGATCCAGCCGAAAGACTCGAGAGTGGAGGTCACCACCAGAGTATCCTTCTCGGCCTGATGAAGAGACTGAGTCGCAATCAGAATGTCGTCCAGGTAAGGGAGGATGCGAATGCCCTGATTCCGCAGCAGAGTAATCACGCTCGCCAGCACCTTGGTGAACACCCGAGGGGCCGAGGTGATATCGAACGGTAAGGACACAAACTGGTAATGCTGATCCTCTAGAGCGAACCTGAGAAATCTCTGATGACCTGAAAAGATTGGCAAGTGAAGGTAGGCATCCTTGATGTCCACTGAGGTCATGAAGTCGCCCGGGCGCAGGGTACTGACCGCCGAGCGTAGAGTCTCCATGCGAAAATGCTTGAACCTAACAAACTTGTTGAGACCCTTCAAGTCCAGGATGGGCCTCAAGGACCCGCCTTTTTGGGGACTGTGAACAGATTGGAGTAAAACCCTCGACTCCGTTCCTGGGAAGGCACCAGGCAAATGACTCCTGACTCCAACAGACGTTGAACCGCTCCTGACAGATTGTTTTGAGACATCCAGGATCTGATGAATCTTGGGGGCGGCCAGGCTGCAAACTCTATCTTGTAACCAGAGGACACCACCTCCTGAATCCACCAGTCTGAGACGCGTAGCCTCCAGACAAGAGCAAAGAGCCGAAGCGCCCCCACCCGGATGGGTGAGGGTGCCTCCTCATGCCTGAGGGGGCTTGGGGGAAGGTTTGGGCTTGGGGCCCCATGAGAGACCGGGACGACCACGTGATCTGCCACGGCCCCAAGAATCCCTGCGGGTACCCGAGAAGAGGGAGCCACGACCTCCTCTGGGAGCACGAAAGGAGGGGAGGGAAGAGGAGGGCCCCCGAAAAGGCCGAGGCTGCCTCCTACGTTGAGGCAGCCTACCATCCTTGGCTAGGACATCCAGACACTCACCAAAGAGCCGCAGCCCCGTAAAGGGGAGCCCAGTGAGAGCCTTCTTAGCAGCAGCATCAGCCGCCCACTGACGCAGCCAAACAGAGCGGCGCATAGCCACCAAAAGGGCAGAGGCCCTACCACACATTCGTACCGCATCATCCATGGCAGTAAGGACAAAGGCAACAAAATCAGAGCAAAGCAAAAGGGCCCTATAATCCTCCCCCCTCCTACCAGCCGTAGCGACCTCAAGGAAACGCTTGAGCTGTTTCTTAAGGGCAATAGCTGTAATGGCAGCAGCACAGACCGGACGCAGCCCAGCCCCCACACACGTAAAAGCATGGCAGGCCAGCTGATCCATGCGCCGGTCCTCGCTGTCCCGCAGTGTAGTAGTGTCAGGGGAAGGCATGACCAAGGTGTTGGACAGCCCTAGCACAGGAGCGTCCACCTCAGGGGGACATGACCATCGCTTGACCAGGTCGGCAGGAAAAGGATACCTATCCCACCCTTTGGGCACCGCAGGCAATCTACTAGGACGTTCCCACTCCTTGAGCACCATATTAGTGAAAAGTCTCTGCTTAGGGAACTCCAGGCGCTGTTCATCAGGACGAAAAAGCTCACCCTGCTTCCTCTTAGCCACCTCAGGCGGGACAATGTGCAAGATTTCAAAAATGTGAGCTAACAGGCTATAAGTGTCCTCAGGGAACCATGAGTCCTCCGCAGATGCAGACCCAGGGTTACTGCCGTAACCCTCCTGCTGGTCTCCAGAGGAGTCCTGAAAGAGTTCCCCCTCCTCTAGGGGGTAAAGGCCAACAAAAGTATCAAGTCCCTCATCCTCCTCAGGAAAGAGGGATGTCACGGGAGCTAGGTGCCGCTTCCTGCCGGAGGCCTTACGTGGAACAGGCCTGGCAAGCTGCCTTTCAATACTGGCCACAAGCAGTGCCAGATCAGACTGTGACCCCCTGCTAGTATCCCCCTCACTGGGGGCTAAATGCAGGCGCGGGGGGGGGGGGGGGGTAGGCGATGCCGAAGGGGGCGCAGAGCTGGGAAGCAAAGCAGCCTGGGCAGCAATGATACCTTGGGCGCACGGCACGCACACCATGACACTGTCACTCACAGGGGATACCCCACACATGGAACACAGTCGGGATTGCCCCGATGGACCCCCGCACGCTATCCCAAGAAGCCTCCATATGGTGATTAACACAGGCGCAACAGGCCAGCACAGGGTAAAGGCTAATAAGAGCCACCCAGGATACCCCCCAAGGTATGCCCCCCAGAAGCCAGTAAGGGAAGATGAGGGATGGTAAGGGATAGGACCGGGAGAAACCACAACCCACAGTTCCCGCCTGAAAGACGCATAAGCATCCCGCAGCACATGCCTCAGGGAACCAAAAAACCCCCGAAGGGGACTAACGGACCAAGTAGGGCAAGGGCACCAGCCGACAGACCACAGGAGGAAGCAACAGACAGGGATCACCGCCGCAGCTCCGGGATGAAGAAGGGCCCCAGACGCGCAGCAGAATCAAAATGGCGCCGGCAGAGGAACCTTGAGGGGCGGCCTGCGGGAGGACGACGCGATATGCGGCATCCTCCGGCCCCGCTCCCTCGAAGAGCGTGAAAACGGCGCTCACCTGACCTCATCGACGTCATCACACAGTAGAAAAAACGCCTCACAGATATAGCGCCGCCCGCCGCGGCGCGTAGTACAAAGCGGCGAGGCGGCGAAAAACAGTTAAACACACAGTAAACAATAGATTGAAAATAGCAAAAAACACCCTCAGCTGTTTTCCTGGCTTTCAAGTGGGAAAAAGTACAGAAGGAAAGTTTTTTTTTTTAAAAAGTGTATTGGTGAAATGTTTCTTTTGCCCAAGGTCTATTATATAAGAACAGAAAACAGAGGTTTCAAATGCTACTTGTCCTTCGGCTGCATTTAGGCAACCACAATGCAAGACCACAATTTATTTTAAATTGTTCATCTTCACATCCTAAATGGTATGAAAAAATAATCTTGTAGTTTACTGATCCTTTGAAAAATAGAGATATAAAACTGTGACCTGTTTCTTAGGTATACCCAGAATTCTCCTCAGCTGCTTCAGCTCACGGCCAATATAACCCTCCACATCTATGAGAACACCCCCAGCTCCTGGATCACATTTCAGCCAGCCATGGACCGTGCTTTCCGCACTTTCAGATAATAGTTTTTTTAAGCAGAGAAACGCGTGAGTAATAAAGACGCACATATACAGGATGGAGGGTGAAGGGTGGTGCCTCCACACAACGGGAAGTAAAGCTTGTGCAAGCAGAGCAAACAAAAAAGTGAAAAGTGCATTAAACAAAACCTATGACTATTCTGAGAAAAAAATATGAATTATTCTTGTTGAAGAAATGAAAGCCTTTAACACCAAAAGCTATTTAGCCATCATGGCTCCTCGTTTCACAAGGCGAGGTAGAATGGTTTTGTGGTTATGGGGCTAGAATTTAGGTACCCACAAGTTTACCACCACTAGATTTTCAGGTTCTGTTGAGCAAGTTTGCAAACATCTGTGATGTTTATTATCTTATTATCTTTGGCTAGGTCACCAGATAATCCTTCCTATTATCCCAGTATCTAGCAGTTTCTAAGTCAACATTCAAGTGTCCTCCAAAGCCTGTGGCCAATTTAGGTACCCACTGACATAACAGAACACTTGAACAGTATGGGCAACAGCATGGTAAAAAAAAATTGAGCTCTACAGACAGGTCTTCAGAAACCTAGGCCTTTAAAGGAAAAAAGGAAATGGGAAACCACGGACAACTGCCATTTATGATAAATTCAGGCATCTAGACCTATTGATATCATATGGATAACATGAAGATGTCTCTCTCAATATACTTGGGTGAAAAGCATGTCTCAAAAATTGCAGGTCAGCTGAATTCAAGGAATATACAAAGACCAATTAAGGGAAAATAGAATTTGGGTCCTGACTTTTAAAACACAAGCTGCCTCAGGTCTCAATACAAACCCAAAGCTGATCATAAACTCCAAGGGCCTCATCCTTCAGAAAAAAAAGCTTTGAGTAATCCTAAATATAGCAGATCATCAGACTAAACACAGATCTTCTGGTGAAGAATCGATGGTCAGATTAAAGGCTGAGCTTTTATTTCCCCTCAGGGTACACAGATGAAGGTGTTGCCATGATGCTTGGCCAAAAACTTTGGAGGCAGATCATTCATTTAAGGCCAATGGTATGATCAATCAGCTACCAAGAACCAGGAGCTATTGCTCGACAACCCTGATCCCCTCTAAAGACCAAGGGTGCAAAATAATGAGGCAGTCGCCTCAGGTGCCACTGCAGTCGGGGAGGCAATCATCGGACCTGTTTTTTAATCATTTCATTAGTTGTTTAGCAGAAATCAGGTGCAGTGAGTCGGCAACATTCTATTGAGGAATAGAGCAGCACACCTTGGGTGGTGCTAACCTGGTCAGAGGCAAGCTTGTTAGGCATGGGGTATTTAGCATTTGTACAAGCATTAAAAAGGAGGGTCCTGGTAACTATGCCAAGTTAAATGAGAGAGCAGAACTATAGCGTACATAACGAGCAACATTTCGCATCTGCTGTCCTAGAAACTAAGAAATTATTTCAAAACAAAAGTTAACAAAAAAAGACAACCAGTTAAACTACTAAAACAGAAACACATGTATATAATGTAATGAAAATGTAATCACGGACTGAAATTCAGCTGTAGGCTGCTGCTCATGAAACATTGGGCTCACAACCTACATTTCAGCCTTCATACTAATATTTTGTGGGTTTTACAACCGTTTGAACAAAACAAAACCACTTTCTCTTTTTAAGAATGAAGCAGAGGAAACGCATCAAACTCTGATGTTGAACTTCCAGATGAGCGAAAGGGGAAGGGGGCTTTTCTCATATGCAGGCGATGGTCTATACACTATAACCTTCCCCATAAAGTTTGCCTTTCATAGTTTCCCCAACTCCCTGCTCGACCTTTGCCGCCTCTTCTCGTAAATGTAGAGTGCTGAAAGTACCGGCTACATCTTGAGGAGAACTCCCCCCCCCCCCCCATCTCCTTCAATAGTTTTACTTCCCCCCTCCTATACCCAAGGTCCTCATTAAAATGCCAGAAAGGGGGGCTGAAGGGGGAAAAAAGTCATATATAAAATCCAACCCCTACTCCCTGAGAAATCCGAGTCTCTTGCTCCCCCTCCTCCTGCTTTCCCAGACAAGCTTTTATAGGGGAGGGGTACATTCCCATAGAAGAGGGACGGGTGTATTGTTCCACCATCAGACTATGGAGGGGGGTTTTGAATTAATAAGGCAATAGGCCTCAGCATCATTTTAACTCAATGTCTGCCAGACATATCCCATCAGGAATGTGTGAACGGGGTGGGATTTAGGCAAATCAACTCGAGGGAGATTAGCATGTTTTTTTGTGGTAACAAAGCAATTTTTTCCCTGCTAGAAAAATGGTTGTGATGACAATGCTGGATAGACATACTGAATAAAAGAGATCACAGGCCCCATTTGGCAAGCTTTCGGGTGACTACTTGGTTGTCAACATCAGTCATGTTCAACCTTATGGTCTCCGAATTAAAAACTAGGACCAATGAAAGTACACACACACACACACACACACACACACACACTATTGGTTTACATATATTCAACACATTTACCATAGTTTAAACAACTGCAACAGTTACTGTTTATGAGGACACAATTGATTACAGTATATAAATAAAAAAAAATCTTCATATACACACATCTATGCTAGTATTGTGCATGTGCAAAGTTCATGTAATGTGAAATACTTTTGCGTAATATGAAATACACAGGCCTTTTCATTTTTTACAGTCTTGGATCTTGTTCGCCAAGACTGAATAAATATGAAGAGGTTCACTTCTTCTATACAAAGCAAAAAAAGATTATATTACTCACTGTAAAATCGTGTTCCTCAAGTCATATGGAAGCCACAAGCCTTTTCTCATCCACAATTCCAGCACATATAGAATCGTGTGTGTCTTTACAGCAGAACAAAACCCAGGGCCAGCATTGGGATGTCCCGATGTGTGAAACCCCCCAGATCACCACCATTCACTCACGTCCAATCAGAGCCCTTTGCCGTGCCTATGTCATTCAGAAAATGTCTCTGCCTATTAAGCGAGATTGGCTGCATCCCCAGCGCATCTTTGGGCTGTGAGCGCTGCTGGGGTTGCAGCTAATTGTGATCCCCATTGAAGTCTATCAGGCAAAAATTGCAGGTTTTATACCACTTTAAGAGGTTTGTAACATCAAAGAGAAAAGCACTTTAATTACTTACCTTTACATACCAGCATGCGCAATCGCCAAAACCTACACCCCCCCCCCCCCCCCCCATCGTGCATTATTGCTCTGTCAGCCCCCATGTTGAGGAAGTGCTGGCTTCCACCTCTATTTTATGATTATCAACAGTGGATGGCCACATGGTAAACCCAATCAGAGACACGGCACATAAAAGCCACCCAAGTAGTGTACCCCCATCAACAGGAAACATTCAGATCCATCAGGATTCCTTACTTTATAAGGTCTGTCCTGCTGAGGGTATATGTTCTTTGGGAGCCCAAACAAACCCTTACGTATGTTGAACAGACAACTAACAGAAAAGAGTATAGCTCACAAAGTGCTGAGGGGTTAGATGCAGAGAAAGTGGAGTGAGGTTTGGATATCAGCTAACCCATCGATAAGCTAAACCAATCATTTTGAATAATGTTTAGACAGGGAAATGTAGATTACAACCTTTTCTTTATATTGCCTGTGTAAGTGACCAAACCGTTTGCCTAATAACAGGTGGAGAGCGGTCTATCAGTTACTCAGATGAGCACAAAATTTGTCGGGAAGCCATGCCGGAGATGGGGTGGGCACTGAAAAATCACTCCATATACGACAATTAAAACATCTATAGGAACTTGGATGTAGATGAGGGAATTGCAACCTCCTCACTGATGGCACCTGCCCAATCACATCCTGGTAAACAGATGTGATCTGTGTTCTTTTGAGGACTATGGACTCTCTAAACAGTAAACCAATACAAATAAAGCTATAAGAGATGGACACATAAAAGTGTCTAAAAGACAGCAATCAGGTGCTATTTGTATATAAGGAAGGGTACACTAAGAATGTTTGGGGACAGAAAACCATTGTGAACGTCTAGAAGGAAGTGATAGTTTGATAAGATGATTGGATTGTGGTCAGGGTAAGGGAGAAGCAGGGTCATGGAACAAAAGGTCAGACAAGGGCAGGGAAAGGTGCTAATTTGGCAATAAAGAAAAGGAGCTGATGTGTAAAAGGCCAGATTCAGGATAAAACAAGGAAAGGGTGACAGGATAAAGGATAATGGATGAAGCTTCACAAAGGAAATGCAAATAGCATCTGAAATAAGATAAAGACATCAAGTCAGAAAAGAAGCCCAAAGGCCATGGAAGGTGGTGATTTTCATTGCTGGGGGCAAGGTGACCATTCGAACCTGCAACAATAATTGGCCAATATCATGCTAGCAGGATAAGGCTAAGAGGTTTACAACAGTCAACATTAGGGGGTTACTACTATATGTACAGATGTGGAATGGGAAAGTATGGACAATAACGACACATACTTTGTGGGGAAAATAACCCACATAGTTATTATTTGTGAGTCTATTTAAAATCAAATTTCAATCCCATTCGGCTCAAAGAAAGAAGCCAAGCTGAATAGATAGAACCAAGTAAAAAACTTGCTTAAAGGCAATGGCTACCCACATAAAGAATGGTACCCACCTTTTGCCTCCACCACTGTTTGTTTTGACTCAATTGTAATGAATGGAGAGGGCATGGCAGAGCTGTGACTGATGGCCGAGGCGCAAGCACGACGTGCCATCAATTCCAACCCATGTTTGGGCCGATTGCAGGGCGGGATCAGATGAGGTGACCCAGGTAGAGATGTTTTAGCTTACCTTAAAGTGGACCAACACCCAGGGGGGATCGGCCCGGGAATCTATAAGATTCCCGGACCGATCAGATCCCTCCCCGCGGGGCATCCGAAATCGGGATGTCCCGCAGGGAGGAACCCCCCAGGAGGCCCACAATCCTTACCGGCGATCCAACGGCGCATGCGCGAGACGCGGCCGCGTCTCTCGCTTCCCTCTAGCAGGGCGTGCTCCCGCGCCGGCCGTTTTCTGAATGGCTGGCGCAGGCGCGCTCCCTGTTAGAGGGAAGCGAGAGACACAGCCAATGACAGCGCTCTGGTATGCGCGTCCAAGCGGCTTTGGACGCGCATACCAGAGCGGCTCTGAGCGCTGTCATTGGCCGGACGAGGTCACGTGGGAGCGGTGAGTTTTTGCGGCGATCGGGGGGGTTTCACACAGCGGGGCACCCCCGATCGGGGTGCCCCACCTAAGTGGACCAACACCCAGGATAGTCAAAATCCTGGGTGTTGGTCCACTTTAAATGGCCACTGAAACCCCTTCCTGAAATAAAAAACATAACCCTGCCCTGCCCCCTCCAAATAGCAATCCTGCTAATGTAATAAAAGAAAAAAAAAAAAAGGACACTCGCCTTCACTCCGAAGTGGGCAGACTACTACATCGCACGCTCTCCCAGTGGCCGTGCTGAGACGTTAAAGGAAGATGGAGGTGATCACTCTAGCTGCGGCACCTCAGACTTCGGGCGCTGGATTCGGGGTGAAGGGAAGTCTCCTTTTTTAGTTGTATTACATTAGCAGGATTGCTATTTGAAGAGGCAGAGCGGGGTTTTTTTTTTTTTGAAACATCAATTTTTTTTGGTGTTGTTCTGGACGCAGGGAGGCATCCCAACTGTGGATACCCCCTGCACATCAATGGTGAGAAACGGGAGAAATATGACCGATTCGGAATGCCCCACGCTATGAACCCCTCCGAGATCACCTTACCTTTCTGCCAGTCCCTCGCTGCAATTGCGGCCCACAGCCGCATCCTTGCAGCTGCATACACAGGCCTGGAAACAGGGGATGCGGGCTGCCACCTCTACTCAGTCAAGTGCATTAGTATGCATGCCATAAAGCGGTGATGGGAACGGCGTGGGAATGTTGGAAAGGCGAGTTCAGTGAGGGATCTGGGGCGTTTCCCACGGGGGCAGGGACCAATAACCATGATAGTGAAAATCCTGGTGATTGGTCCACTTTATTGGATGTGTATCCCGAAATTGTGCTATATTAAAAATCTATATAAACAAATAAGCTAATGAGAGGAGGGGTCAGTTATACAACCAATTGAATTAACCCCCCCAAGCTTGTAGTTTCTTCTCCAGTTAAGAGTTAAATCCAGGGGTACCAGGTTTGAGTGCTTTAGGATGACGGAACCCATTAAAAGAAAAACAAGCTTGGTTGGATATTTTTTGATGTCGGGTGTATAAGTGACCCCTCCCACCATACAGCATAATTATTGGGATTTTTATCATTTGGCAATTTCACAATAATTATTTTTGAATGGGTGTTCGGTACTGTGCACAGACTGGAGAAGCCGCTTTGTGATCCCTAATCAGGATGGTGGTGCCACAAACCAGAGCAAGATAAGGGTTTTTTTCTTAGTAACTGCAGCACCAGGGGAGGGTAGCAGGGAAGGGGCAAATTCTGTAATCTCATGAGAAATGTAAGATCAACACCACGAGCTGCCCGAGGCATTAGGTACAAACTGACTGCTTCAAATTGTTTTTGCCCATTAGAGGATCCTTGTTCAAATAAAAACAATTCAGGGCAGGGAGCATACTAATGAGCTTCTATCTCAGAGGAGTAACAGGTTGAGTCACTGCACAGTTCAGGCATAAATTAAGAGTTCAGACATAAATTAGTCTTGCTGTAACATTTAAAGAGAGAGAGAGAAAAATAGGCTGTAAAATGAGAGCCATTTATACTTAACAATGTCCTTGAGATGTGAAGGACACCAAACCAAAAATGCCAATAGAGCTCCTCGGGTATTCTTGTGTATTACTAATGATGGCCATAACTGCAATCTTACCTAAACTTTACTGTATGGAACACCATTTCTCAACCTGTGGTACCGCGGGGGTACTCATCAATGTTCAAGGGTGCACTAACAGCTCTGGTAGGTCTGGCATATTATTTTAAAAGTAAAACATTATTCTTCCTTGATTCAAAAGGTGCCTCAAGGCCAGTGACATACTTAACCCCCCCCCCCCCAACCCTTTTCAGAATACTTTGCAACTGCTTGTCGCTAGGGGGTACTTGGCATAAAAAGGTTTAGAAGGCGCTGGTATAGATTACATTGTAAAGATAGTACTAGTACTAGTATAGTACTTGGTTTGGCAAGAGGACACAAAAACGGTACTGAAATGTAGTCTAAAGATCAGGAAATTTACGAAGAAGTCATGTTTGTCACAGGTACTGTAACGGTGTCACTGGCACAAGAACACTCGCTAATCCGTGCATTCCACCAGCGCCATTCAGCCTGTATTCGGAGAGATGATTCCCACAAAGTCAGCAAAGTAGAACATTTAGGAGTTTTCGGGGGACAGTGGGACAAAATCCCTCAAAGTGGTAAAGTGGTATAGTGGCACAGAATGTTGGACATCTGGACAGTATAATTACTGGTCACTTACATTAGACACGGACAACTGTAATGTATCACACAAGAATTCATTATGTAGTAATGCTCAGAACGCTTAAGAAAATTTTTAAAAGTGTATCTTAATTCCGACACCTACAGTGGCCCACTGGCATCTAAATTTGAGATGTCCGTCTGCATAAAGCCCAAATGGCAGATTAGTCACCGACTCCATATTCCAGTATTGCACGTGTCCTATGTGACCACCAACAGTGACAGCCATGCAGGTGTGCACCTAATATAGAAATCACTATTGGTCATCAGTGGAGATGGGAATATACACGAGTGGCCATTGGCGAACCAGAAAATTAGGACTTACCGTATGTGCTCCTTTCCAGACAGGCATCTCAAACAAAGATGCCAGCGGATAAAACCAATAGGAATGCCACCAGTATTTCAGAATTGGTCTGTCTTGGTTTGTCAATCCACATCCTTACATAACAGTGTTTTATTGCCCGGATTAATGCAACCTGGACTTCTCTGCTTTAATAGAAAATGGTTCCTGTTCATTCTTAAAGTGGACCAACACCCAGGATTTTGACTATCCTGGGTGTTGGTCCACTTAGGTGGGGCACCCCGATCGGGGGTGCCCCGCTGTCTGAAACCCCCCCGATCGCCGCAAAAACTCACCTCTCCCCGCTCCCACGTGACCACGTCCGGCCAATGACAGCGCTCAGAGCAGCTCTGGTATGCGCGTCCAAAGCTGCTTGGACGCGCATACCAGAGCGCTGTCATTGGCCGCGTCTCTCGCTTCCCTCTAACAGGGAGCGCTCCTGCGCCGGCCATTCACAAAACGGCCGGCGCGGGAGCGCGCCCTGCTAGAGGGAAGCGAGAGACGCGGCCGCGTCTCGCGCATGCGCCGTTGGATCGCCGGTAAGGTGAGGATTGTGGGCCTCCTGGGGGGTTCCTCCCCGCGGGACATCCCGATTTCGGATGCCCCGCGGGGAGGGATCTGATCGGTCCGGGAATCTTATAGATTCCCGGGCCGATCCCCCCTGGGTGTTGGTCCACTTTAAGCACTGTTTCTCAACCTGCGGTACGCGTAACCCAGGGGGTACACAGCAACTTAACATTGCACCAAAAGGGTGCAATGCTACATTGCTTGTGACCTAGTTATTTTTGGAACATTAATAATAAATCCCCTCCTTGGGAGTACCTGGTCTTAATGTCTTGTCCCTAGGGGGTACTTGGTGTAAAAAGGTTAAGGACCACAGTCCTAAAGCATTGAACAGATGCCTAGAACATATTCTGAATGTTTCATTTTGAACCCTTGATGAAACCACGGCTAATGGACACTACAGGTTACTATATAAAAGAATGTCCCTACAGCGATTATGACATGTTAACCACCAATATGACTCAAATGATACCTACAAATTGTTATTACCCAGTCCTGAGGGAAGGGATAGACCTTTTGCAACAGTCTCTGGTTACTTCATATTTTTTTTCACAAATTTGCCCTCATTTTTGTACAAACTAATTTATATGTAAAAACATCACTGGTGAGGGATGTACACAGTTCCCTAAACACTTCAAGGACTTTCCAAATACTGTGACACATTTTAGACTGGGCTGCCTGGAACACTTTTCATATGCACCCCCAACACTCCTCTTCCGGTTATCAGACACATTTCCATACAAACATTTATTTAGCCCAAGATTGGTTTTATGCTACGAGGTGCACAAAGAGAGCAATGGCAGACCAGAACGAATACTTGTTTTGCATTTGTGTGCGTGCTCTGTTTGCAAAATGGGCCTGTGTCCCTAACTCCATGCACATTGTTCTTTGCTGCTCAGCTGTAAAACAGAAGCCTGGCACCACATCCTTTCACCTAAATCCTGCCCTTCTCCTTCAGACTCAACCTGCTCCTCTAAAAGCTGCCCTCGCCCAACAAAACACTACGAATACTAAAAACTATGCTAAAAGCTGGTCTGATAGCCCAGGTA
The DNA here is from genome assembly GCA_027917425.1 of Gastrophryne carolinensis. Lineage (NCBI taxonomy): Eukaryota > Metazoa > Chordata > Amphibia > Anura > Microhylidae > Gastrophryne > Gastrophryne carolinensis. Next base: position 396,451,608 of record CM051238.1, on the reverse strand, counting down.
AAACATTTATTCCCATGTAATATGGTAGCAATAGTGTCAGTGTGCCCAGCTGGATGTCATGTATGGGCTTCAAACTATTCTTTGCCTAAAGGAAATCCGTAAAGAGTAAGAGCCTTGGCACAGCTAAAGCTTCTGCACAACAAAAAAGAACGCTGTTTGTTGGCTTCTGAAAGAAGCACAACTACGAATAAAAGATTGCACCAGAAGAAGAAGCAATGAAAGCTCTACAGATCTTATTGCCAGAATATAATACTATACCCAACAGGTTCTGCTCAGTCAGCTACCCGGGTGTGACTCCTCTCATTAGTAAACCTGTAAGATTCTTCCCAATGAGTCAGTATCCACTGAAACCAACTTTTTATGCATTGCTTAAGCTGGCTATGTAATAGGTTTCCTGAACATCAGACCCTCTTAATGGACCTTTCTCCTGGAGTTGGGGCACATTGGGGAATTTCATTCAGAAAGGAGAAACTGCAGATGCTGCTTCTTGCTTTTCCTCTTTGCATTTAAACAGAATAATGGTTGGGACATCCTTAAACCACCAAAATGCTTCCGTCATACATTAGCCACAGACTCAGCGCTGAAACAAAGCAAAACATTGCCCTTCGCATTGACCACTTATAAATGAATAATAAGACAATGATCTTCTAAAGCTTTTAAAGTGGACCAACACCCACGGGTGATCGGCCCGGGAATCTATAAGATTCCCGGGCCGATCACCCCCCACCCCGCGGGACATCCGAGATCGGGATGTCCCGCGGGGTGTAACCCCCCCAAAACCCCCGAAAAACCCTACCTGATCTTCGGCGGCGGCCGGCCGCCGCCGCCTCCCTCGCGCCCCTGCAGGCGTGCGCGCCCCCGCGCCGGCCGTCTGCGAATGGCCGGCGCGGGCGCGCGGGCGTCAAAAGGGACGCGCGGGAGGCGGCGGCGGCGGCAGCCGCTTAGACGTCCTTGTACGTTGGCGCTGGGAGCGCGGAGAGGTGAGTTTTTCGGGGGGTTGGGGGGGGTTTCACACAGCGGGGCACCCCGATCGGGGGTGCCCCATCGAAGTGGACCAAGACCCAGGATAGTCAAAATCCTGGGTGTTGGTCCACTTTAAAGAGGCCAAAAAAGGCCAAAGTCAAGTCTTGATTTGACAATTTATTCGATTCTTAATAATACTTTGGTTAGTTGCTTAAGAGCATAAAAAACAACAAAAAAAAGTTACAAGTTAGTGTTTCTCCACTTTCGACTGCCAACAATATAACCACATTCGTCATGCACTGATGGTGAAGGGTGGAAATGATTCATCGCAATTCAAAAAAATTATTTCCTTATGTAGCACTTTGTCACATTACATGTTATATGTAGGGTGGGTCAAAGTAGACCAAATCCCATTTCGGGCAATTCCCTCTGCGTGGGGCATCCCGATTTGGGATGCCCTGCTGTGTGAAACCTTGGAAATCACTGCACTAACTCACCTATGATCCCACGGTGCCTGCACAGGCCGCTGCCCGCTATACCCTTAGCTGGGTACGTACCCACACCAAGTATTTGGCTGGAGCAGGCACACCCACAGCTAGAGGTGAGCTGGGATGCGGTTGGCAGCGTGCCCACTCCATTCAGTTTGCTGATTGGGTTTTGCAGGTGCCCAGGGATACACACAAGTGGGCATCCGAAAATCTAAATGTGGACTTTAACTCAAATTAGTGAAGAACCTTGGTTTTTGGCCACTTTAAGTGGGCATTGTCAGCCTTGCAGTCTTGCAGATGCCTTTTAGCTCACTTAACACACTCAGACATTGTTTAGTGCCAGTTGGGAATCTTATTGTAGACATACAGGAATGAAATATATAAAAAAATTCAAACCTGTAGCATTTTTATTATTATCATTATCTATTGAGACCCCAAAATATGACTTTGTAGCAAGTGGTGGACTTCTGTACAATAGCATAGAAACCTGATATCGTAAAAATAAGACTATGACAAGTGTCACTTTCAGTAGCGCATTTCCCCTGAAACGAGAAAGCAGGGTGAGAGTTTTATAGGAAGTGGTGATTAACAGCATAAAGGCCCCAAGCATCACACACTCCTGATCACTGATAATACTTTACCTAGGGACACGTGTAGGCTTAATGTGATAGTGTTACACCGGAGAATTCCTAAAATGGCCAGAGGATACAAAAGACCCTGCCTAAATGTTCATGGAGGGATTGCGTGAAATAATAGTAAGCATTTTTCTGCAGTATGATAAACACTTAGTTATACTAAAGGCAAACACAGTTGTCCCATTGTCATGTGCTGGAGGCAGAGAATTCTCCTTTCTTTTCAGTGAGCAAAGAGACAACATTGGACTGACACTGCATCAGGTAAACTGCCAGGCAAATTATTTTAGAATTCAACTGGTCAATCCCTTTAAGACTGTCACTGGATTTGAAAACATAACCAGTGTTTACCAGACACCGACCATCTGGCTAATGTTCTCAGCCATACTGCATTTGCTCTACTAGCCTAAAGTGGACCAAATGTCTAAATCGACTTTTGGTCCCCCTGCCTAATGTCCAAAGGGGGTATTAGATATGGGATGTCAAGCAGCGAACCCCCCTTAGAGAAAGCCTGGGATTGAGCCACAAACCCACCATCTTCTAGGTTCCAGAGGTGATCAAATGCAGAAACTTTACTGTTCTAGCTCCACTGCACGTCACAAAGCCCAATCTCGTTCCCTTGGGGCCCTAGGCAGGAGACCAAATGTCTGTTTAGACTTTTGGACCATTAAATGTCAACCTAAAGACAAGAAAACTTGAGGTCGCTTAACAGCCTGTATTTTAGAACTGCTTCTAGGTAAAGATTCCATATGAATCCAAAATTAGGAATGGTACCCCTGTATCATGGACACAGGAAGCAACTGCATGCTGCAGTGCCGCACACCTCTTATTATAGTAGGTATGGCTGTTAAACGTGCAGCTGTTTATTGTCTCCACTGGACAGAGCATTTCTTTAATGTGGAGCTTGATGATAGCATGAGGAGGGTGTGTCAGGTTAGTTTAGGGTGCCTGAGTTGAGGAACTCGTATGAGAAACATAGACAGAATAAAGCAGTAAACACCAATGTTTCTGACAATTGAACATGATGAAACTTTTTGGCTAACGATTTTCTTCCAAACATATCTTCCGAATAACTGAGGGTTTCAATGTTTTAGTGATATGTTATGACCATAACGTCCATGCATCTAGTTGATAAATCTGATAAACTCGTCCACATTACAGCTATAGCGAATAGAAGACAAAACAAACTGACTTGACAGTTGATGGCAATGCTTGGCCTTGGCCCAGGAAACATGAATTGAGGTTTGTTCAATGTGAAGGTGCTAAAGGAAAAAGCTTGGTCTCCTTCCTCCCAATATCACAACACATTTGAGGAGCACAGGCAACAGAAACCTGGGCCCAACTGACTTAACTGTTTTGTATGTCATTTAAAAGGGGGGTAAGGAGATAAGCCCAAGAACAGTGTAGACTGTAGGCCTTTCTAAAAAGGGGATTACGCTGCTCAGACTGGGTTATTTACTCTGTCGATCTGAGAAAATTATCCCGATGGGCAGATGATTATCAGCCATCATTGTCCATGAGACATCTGCCTATTTGGAGCCAACACAAGACATCCTCAAAAACAAACCAGTTCGGCGCCAAGCATGAATAATCAATAGGTATGGACAACTCAGTATTAATGGAGTGCTCTCCATCATTTTCCTGAGACTTCATGGAGACCCTTACTGAGGCCTTGAAGAGTTGCCAGGGCAACTGATGCAGGAGTGAGCTGTGACTGGACTAAAGAAATCCCTCGGCTGGGCGGCCATGCTGCAATAGTTGAGTTAGAACAGGCAAACAAGATGGATTCTGGCCAAAGTGCTTGAATACATCAACTTTCATTCTTTGTTTCCCCCAAAAAACTGCGGTGGGGGGACTAAACTGCCATCTATTACAAAAAAAAGGTCGTTCTCCTGAAGCCTATTGTGACCAATGACAACCCACAGGGAGCCTATTTTGGTGGAACCTTACTTTTAGAGAAAAAGGTAACTAAAGGATGGAAAGCAACCCTTCGTTCTTGCCAACATCCAGCTTAGGAAACAAGCCAGAAGCTTGCCAGCATAATAGAGACATGTTTTAGACAACAAAATCTGCTTTTATAAGATGGCAGAATGCAATTTAAAGCCATTTTATTGCTCAAGAACCTCCAATAATAATCGCAGACGATGAGATAACACAAGTCTGGGAAATATAACTGGGCGCATACAAGTCGCATAAAATATAAAGACAATATCAAGGGTTCCCAGCTACATATAATGATGCTCGCGAGACTCCTTCAAACGTAAATTAGTGTAGTACAGTCATGTTACCTGCCCAAAGGCGGACCTCTGATCATCGGTTTTATTAGCTGATTTTTTTGCCAAGGTAGTTCTGCTTTTTTAATGTGAATATTATAAACCTGACAATCAACACCTAGATTACGATATATATATGAAGAGAAAATAAGATACATTACTCTTTATTGTATTTGCTTATTGAAAGGGGAAGTACCGTTACACAACTGTGTTGTTGACTTTTCCCCTCTTTTGATTTAGTTTTATTTTCCTTTGTAGTTATAGCGTGGGCAATGGCCAAGGAAGTGCTTTTGGCGTTTCTGGAACTAGCAAAAAGGTGATATTTCAGTGATAAATGTTTATATAGGAAAATAAATAACTAAGGACTAAGCAGGGGTGTAACATAATATTCATTCGGGGAATAAATGTAGGTGGCGTACCATAGTGATACATTTTTGCACATTAACAGGACATACTTGAGCAAGCGATTTTATTCCAACATTCAAAACTTAAACCGGACCTTCAGCATGATTTCATGAAAAGCCCAAACCCTTAAACTATTCCCCAGCATCTAAAACTAATATATTTTAAGTTTTTAGTCACTTATTTATTATTCTTTCCCCCACCGAGCTGCAACTCTGTTCAGGACTCTAGGATACGGGCGCCACCATCTTGACTCAGAAGCATCACATACTGAGGAGAGCAGGATAAAGTACAGGGGTTGGGGTTATAACTGTGCTTTGCACAGACAGAGCAGAGCTGGAGTCAGGGAAAGGACAGCAATCCCAGAATGCAGAGCGACACAGTCAGAAGACACTTCCTGTTTGCAGGCTGCCTGATGCTCCATGAGATGCCATTTTGAATGTTTAAAGGCTCATAACATGCAGTAGATGCAGGTAGGATAATTTTTAATGTGAGCAATCTGTATGTACAGGGTGTGGGAAACATATAAGATAGACTCATTCAGGGTGAAAGTCCGGTTTAATATTAAAGTCAACCTTTGTAGGATGGAAAAAAAAAAAAAGGAAGACTCCTCCCCACCCCCTCCCTCTATGCAGGCTCGACACTGTGGGCTACAGCCTACCAGTTTCAATGCTGCCAGCTCCTCTCCCTGCCTTTCTGAGCATCCCTGCTACTGATCATGTGGGAGCAGTCTCTCTCACTGATTGGCAGCAGGGGTGACTCACATACACCAGCAGTCCCATGTCAATTTGTTTTTGGGGGGTGGGGAGGAGTTGCAACGAGGGACAGAAAACTGCAACCTACAGGTCTGGAAGGTACTGTAGGAGCTCTTTAATTTTTTTCTTCTGTCTGAACTGTCTCAGAGCAACCCACACGGTTTCCAGTCATCTGAAACTAGCCCAATTTGAAGATCAGGTCCCATAACACGCACATCCCTGGGATGCTTCAAGAGAATGTCACATCTAAAAAGTGTGGACAGGACTCTACACCCTCGCCTTGTCAGCCCATACGGAGCATGCTGCTCCATTTACAGTGACAAAGAGGGGCAGGCACAGATCCAGTACATTCCCTCAGTACATGGTGGTGGTGGGGGGGGGGGGGTCGTGACATCAGATGACATGCTCTTTGTGTTTCAGTAAGTTAGGAACCATTGAAGACCATGCAAGGCTGCTGAAAATGCTTCTTCTCTTTTTCAAATACTGGGATAGGGACCACAAATGCTGTGACTTTAAAAGTTGACCTACATTCTAGAAGGGAAGTCTTTCCCTTCATCACTCTAACCACCTCCGATGGTTTATGTAGGCCACCGTAGTACATATGCTCAAGGATGGAGACCAAGAAATGGATTGAAGAGGATGCCTTACTGCAGGGCTCGGGTGGAGGGAAAGAGTGTGTAAAATGCCAAAGGGAAGCTTATGTCAACACTTGAGTGTTACGTAACAAGTCTCCAAAGATTCCTAGGCTGCTGGATCAGCCTAAATTTTAAATTCTGAATTTTATCAAGGTCTCAATAAATAATAAAACACAGTCTGATGAAAGACCAGAACACTGATGCACACAAGGGTGGCTGGAGCTGGTGAATTAGAGTGCCTGTGAACCTTGGCATGTAAATGGGTTATGTTTTAGGTCTCCTTTAACCAGCAAACGAGGGGACTACTTTTAGAAGGAATAATCTAATGACAATTGGAAAATTTATGTCCTGTAGCTGAAATTCATCATCTATAAATCAATGTAGAAAAGAACAAAATGACCCACCCAAGCTCTGCACAGGAAAAGAACATTTTACTCCAAAATTATCCAGGAAATGAAATACGACTTATTACTGTGGGAAACAGATTCCTGTAACATACACAAATGTTAATGTGGCCAGGCCTGGCTGGGCCTCAACTATGTGAAATTGGATGCATGGTTGTCAGATCGCCTGGGAGCCCCCCCCCCCCCCTGCAACAAATCTACTGCCTGTTTCTCCTCAATTGATACCTTTCATGTGGAGCTAAAAGGAGAAACTCCTGTTAGGGACAAATAAAAAATGTTGCATACGTATAGTAGGCATGGAGTCCAACACCACAATGGCATCACAAACAGGTCCTTTATAATTAGTCCCAAACATGTACCCGCCTTAGCACCTCAACCTTAGGATCTGCCAGTCAACTACTGCTGGTTATCACCATCCAACAATGTTTACAGGGTGTGTCACTGACTCGGGATGCCTGACTTTTCTGTCTACATTCAGGGCAGGAAGATTGCAGGCTGGCTGAGCTCCCACCACCAAATTTTTCAATGGAATAAAAGGATAACTGGGTCCTGGCCGCAGCATCAATCCCCTTGCATAATTCAATTATCAATTATCTTTCACCAAAATTCCAGCCATGGTTACACTTTTGTGGAAACTACGTCCAATCAAAAGGTAGCACCCATCCTGGGGGTGTATCAAGAATAGAGGAAAGGACCCGGGTGACAGATATGCGAGGTCAGAGTGGAGTATTACGCAATACCAACTGGGCTAAATGTCTCACCACTAAAACACCCATATAAATGAAGCTTCAGATGACTGCAGCCACTGTTTTGGGCCTACCTGACTATTGGGAAAGCTTTGTCTCTCTGTGTTTCCCAACCCGCTCCGTGTCAGCCACGTACAGGTCAGGTTCCTGCAGATCTACACACAGGTGAAGCCAGGGGTGTAGCTAGGGGGGAGCAGGGGGGCACTTGCCCTGGGTGCAGCAGGTCAGGGGGCGCCAAAGGAGGGCCTGAGAACAGGTGGGGTGCCATTTCGAATCTTTGCCCCAGGTGCCAGAAAGCCCAGCTACTCCTCTGAGCAAAGCAATCAGTGCTCAGAGCTACCGTGTATTTCCCAAAAATAAGACAGGGTCTTATTATTTTTTGTTCCATAAGATGTGCTTATTTTTCCACAAATATTTGTTCATTTTCATTCCAAAATGTATAGAGCTACTGTAATATGGCAGCCCAACACTCCCCCCCCCCCCCTCCCCAATGTTCCTGTTAATATTTACCAGGACTGGGCTTGGGGGACAGGCGCCTCTGGACATTGTGGTTTGTGAGGTCCACAATACGATGCAGGCCATCACATCCCGCCGGTCATATTGGCGTGGCAGGTTGCTAGTGTGTAGGGGTACCTGGAGGCCCAGGCAAGAAATGGCTAGTCAAATTTAACCCTCTGCCCTGCCACCCTTTCCTGGCGCTGAGGGTAACAAACAAAAAAAAAACCCTTTACCTCAGCCGCGGTTCAACACTGTTCACCCAGGGCAAAGGTGGCAGACACACAGAAAGTCACAAAGCGTCATCCCCCGTCTCCGTGCGCATGTCTGCCACCCATTCAAGCGAGTTCAGCACCGTTCATCCGGGGCACAGGAGGGAGCCGCACAGAGAGACACAAAGCGGCATCCTCCGTCTCCGTGCGCATGCCTGTCATCCATTCAAGTGAGCCCAGCACTATTCACCTGGGGCAGAGGAGGCAGTCGTACAGAAAGTCACAAAGCGGCACCCCCCGTCCCCTTGCGCATGTCTGCCACCTATTCAAGTGAATGGGCAGCGGATGCACGCCCTGAGCCAGGGAATGGCGCTCTGCGTCTACGTGCACCCGGCCGCACAGAAAGACAAAAAGCAGCATCCCCTGGCTCCGTGCACAAGCTTGCCGTCCAATTATTTTTGTAACACCCCCCCACTCGTTCGCCATCAGCGCCAGGAGAGGGTGGCAGGCAGGTGGGCTTGTTTTCTGACTGGAATTCCACTTTAAAACATCCGCAAATGCTGATAAATCAGGCTAGGGCTTATTTTCAGGCAAGCAGGCTATAGAGCCGCTAAGTGGAGATCCAAAAAACAAGATTTGTTATGGACCCAGAAGATAATTGGTCGGGTTGGTTCATATTGTTTAACACAGAAACTTCAAGACTGAACTAAAACTTACATGTAATGAAAAATTAGACCATGTGTCCACAAGTATACACTTTGGCGTGAAGGATTTACTTCTCTCAGTCGCAGTTTCATAAACCCAATCGATGTGGGAAAAGCTTCAGTTTCCATTAAGATGTATGCGCTCAGTTGCCAGGAAAAAGAAGTAGACGAGTTTTTCTTTCCAGGATTATAGATCAGTCTAAAGGTAAACTAGCAAGAGACTAGCTTAAAATTGTATAAACCAAACAAGAGATTACAATCAAAAAAGGAAAAAGTGCCCTAACTTTCACATAAATATACTTTTGAGGTTTTCTCAGCTGCCCCAAGGCATAGGAATAAAAGTTAGGTAAAGGTCATACAACGCTAATCAATACCATCAACTTTATCAAAAACTATGCTAGAGACTGAACTGTTGCAGATAGAATATATAGTATATGTAGGTCCTCAATGATAGCTCTCTGGCATTAGGGCCTATTCCCATGACAATGGGAACTCATGGGTTAAGGCAACAAACTGACGCACAATGCTATGCATTAATCTATACTGCCACAGTTTAGAATTTCCACATTAATCTCATGCATGGGTGGTCTACCTGCTAGTTGAAGTGTGGCCCCTGACATCACCAAAGAGCTGCATTCTATATGCAGCAGTGTTCCCCAACCTCCTTGAGAGCCACCAACAGGTCATGTTTTTCTGATCTCCACATAACTGCCTCTATAGCTGTGAGTACTTACTACCTAACCTGGGTGTCCTTGTGGAAGTATAGCAAAACATGGACTGTTGCGCTCTCAAGAGAGAGATACACAGATAGAAATACAGCATTTAATACCCCAAATTCATCCAAGATGCAACATGAATAAGCCCTACATTATTTATGGGACCACAGAGGTTCCATTTTGCTAACAAAATTTAGTAAAGTACATTATCAACATTTGTCAATGTAAAGGACAGTGCCAATGCCCAACCATCAGTACCAGGTTGAAGTTGACTTTTGAGCACCATTAGGCAATATAACCACACAAACATTTATGGACATGCAATACAACTCCAGTGAGGGAAAATACTCTTCCTTGATTCCCCCAGTGTCTTCTAGTTCAGGTTTAAGTTCTTGTAAACATGTTATTGGTGGTTGTTATACAGACTGAGGCCTAAAGGTAAATTATGAATAGGTGCCGCATCACCAGTAAAAGGAGCTCCATAATCCGGGTTTGTCTTGGTAGCATAAAGCTGGCCATAAAATTGACCATAAATAGGACTTCTATTAAGCAAGATCATGACTTGCTTTCAGATGTTTATTTTTGGGCTAACACATATCAGTGGCCAGAGGCTTGGCTGCAGAGAATGAGCAAGCTTGAAAACAGAAGAATAAACAATGAGTGTGAAAAAGGAGGGAAAAAACTGAAAAAAAAAAAAAGGGAAAGCGAAAAAAAGAAAAGTAACAATAGATGAAGGAGAGCACAGGCTTGCATGCTGATAGAGGCAGTCTGCGGGGTGTATGAATAGAGGAGAGACACAGTAGGAGTGCCTGAAAAGGGTCAGAGGGCAATAACACCAGACTGGACATGGGAAAAAGGGGGTTACAGAGGGCCAGAAAAGGCTGGACAAACAAAAAATGTGGAATGAGATGTCAGTCACAGCCTATAGCCTAGACAACACTAGAACAGTGGGTGACGTACATTCCATGACTAATGATTTTACTGGGACATCTTCTTTGACACACTGACTTGACCAATACAAAAAAAAAGTTTTTGCTCAGCAAAGAATATATTGGATTTGTATTAAAGTTTCCACCATGCTTACCTGCGAAAAATATTTTTTATAAAGCGATAAACCCCCCCTTCCTGATAGTGTCCGCCATGTGTGTATTGGTACAGTTGTCCTATCATGGCTGAACATTTGTGTTTTAGAGATTGGCATTCCCTAGTAGACCTCACTTTTTGGTTACATGGCCAGTAGCGGGGACCTCATGAGAAGGGGAAAGGCTGACTGTGGACTTCAGAACCTACAGTCAGCCCTGCAACAGGACCTCTATGTTAGCTGAGGAGAGTGCCAAGCAACCAAGAACCAAGGAAAATGTTCCTCATGTGGCTGTAGGCCCATTCGAGGATGTACTTAGACTCAGTCCTATATTTAATGGGGTTTATCATCTTTTGGAAAGAAGGAAAGTCTATGCCATGCTACTATCAGATAAAAATGTAGATCAATATAAAAGTAAAGGGCAGATACCTAAATGTATGGCCACATTAAAATATGACACTGTTCACTAGAGGAATTTGGTGCTCAAATAGAATTTATTTCAACCATATAAATGTTCAAACTAAACTGAAACCCAACAAACATCCATAGGAGACAGAAACACAACCAAGGAGGAATTCAAATAGGAGATAAAAAAAAGCCTCTGGGTTGGCAGCTTGGCCCAAATGGTCAGGAGCAGCTGGATGGCAGGGAAAGTGGGGGAGCAGCAAGAACACGAACAGACAAATTACAAATGAGAAACCTGCAAGAAAAAAAATAGGGTCAGAAAGGAGGCAGAAAAAACCTGGAGTCCCAGAAAGAGAGACAGGCGGGCAGACAAGCATGGAGCAGCTGAGAACAGAGAAGGGGGGGGCGAGCTGCAGGAGGTAGCAGACAGATTTGTGGGGGCAGTTTGGGAAGCGTCTCACCCCCTCCACCCTCTCCCTTATTCCAATTGTTATCACACAAGAAAGGCTTCTCTCTCTCTCACTATGCTGTGCCCTCCACCCCCTCTCCTCCTCTGTGCCCCAAGGGCGGGAGAAAGCGGAGGGGAGGGGGGAGGACCAGCGAGGAGGAGAGGGGGATGGGTGGGAAAATTTGGAAAAAAGGATTATTAGAGGGGGGAAAAAACCAACAGCTCTAAATAAGGAGCAGGCTCATGTATACGGCACAAAGCCCAACAGTCATGTGCTGCACTGGGTTTAAGGTGCCGTGTACCACACAAAAACCACAGAGGAAGCTGAAACTTAAAACTACGCAACTGGAAAGACCAGAAACATCACCTGAAACAATCCAAAAACAGGCAGAAAGTTGCCATATAATTAGTATATTGCTGTGATTTGTGTTTAGGAATCTAAAAGCGAGATGCTAATTATGTCCTCTACAATAAGCATATACTAAGGATACTACTGCAGTAGGACTTAAGTTGCCACGACCATGGTATATAAAGCGAGGGAGCAATGATTTCCTCCATGGAATTGCACTCGCACAGGCTGATGACTGGCAGACAGGAAAACGGTCATGGTCTACGAGTTACATATAAGTAATAAAGGTCTGTAACAAACACATTGTGTTCTTTTTTAGATCCAATTTTTTTATCTGATCAGAGAAAGGCTGAATTGAAACCCTTAAATACAAGACAATACAAACCATACTAACAGCCATTATGTTTTTTTCAACTGATCCTTTTTTGGACGTATCCTATTAGATGCATTTCTAGGCTTATTGTCAGAACGCGGAGATAATTTTTTGTACCAAGTCTTTCCTCAATGATTTAAGGGTGTCAACAACCATAAGTATAGTGTAAAAGGTATTTTTATCACACATACATCACCCTACAAGTGTTTTTTTTTTTTAACAGCTGCTTATGGACATGCATCATTTGATACTAACGTTATAAAAAGGAGGGAGGGGTTATATAAAGATAATAAGGCTTTATACATTACAATATAACAAGAATATGCCTCACTAGGAATTACACAGTTATTTCCCTATGGATGTCAACTGGACAAATACAACAATGAATTAAATTAGGGAGATTCATCAAATGGCAAATTGGCATGCTGTAATTCATAATTAAATATTAGGAAAGTAAATGGGAGCCATATTCAGTCTACAACAGACTTCACCTGTTTATGGGAAATGTTGCTAACCCCTGGGGATTCCATTGACTCACCACCTTCACCCCCCTAAGCCATTTGCAGATATATATATTTTTTTTTTTTCCAAAGCCAATGGAATATATGGGATCAAAAATAAATGGCAGCACTTTCCATGTGCAAGTCAACAATCTGTCCATCAAGGGAGCTAACATTCGTAGAACTAACAACTACAAGTTTGATTGGAGTACCGGAGTACTCCCATAAGGAGGACATGCAGTATCCAAGATGAGGACTAAACAGCTGTATGGTCTATCCCAAAAAAGTGATATCGTAACTTTCTAGCGTTAACGATTCAACACATAGCCATAGAGGTGCTCCAACCAGGATCCTGCAAAGGCGCGCGGCACGCATGTAATCTATTGAAGCCCGTTTAACACTGAATAAACAAAGCCAGACAGCCAACTTTCATCTCACAGCCAAGTTTACAAATACGAGTGACATGAAACACTGATTCCGCGTATGGAACGGCGCAATTTAAGAGTGAATAATCACAGGCAGCGAGGAACCACTTCAGAGGACGATGTCCTGCACCATGGGCTACAGCCGGTCGCTAAAAAAGATGCAAAGATGTGATGGGACCATTTTGAGATGTTTTTTGGTGCAGCTTCTGCTATAGAGAACTCCATTCTTTCGAGACAAAAGACCAGGAGCAGGCACTGGGGGCCATTATAAACTCCCCAAATGTTCTCGATCTCGTGGCAGATCAATTTGAGAGGATAGATGGAATTGCAGAAGAAAGTCATCTTGAGTGGTTTTTGGTCCAAGATCTGCTGTAGAGTTGAACACATCAACCATGTTAAAATTTGGGTGGGGGCTATTAAAGGCAACCATCAGCTGAAGGGGATGGCAACTGCTAGTAAAAAGGTAAGAAAACTGAACTCAGCCAGATGCAATTTAAAGCAAGCCTAGGAGGTGCTGATACCAAACACTGATTTAAACATAAAAGTCTAATGAAAACGCTAACATTTGTTAAAAACAGGGACTTTAAGTTATCATATTCTATAATACATATACAAAGTGCCAGGGTAACAGCGAAGGCATCTGCTGGGGGTCACATGACAGAGGCAATCAAGCTTAAAGGACCACTCCAGCCCCCTCTCCTGCAAGAAAAACATAACCCTTGCACTGCCCCCTCCAAATAGCGATCCTGCTAATGTAATAAAAGAACCCAAATCCAGCCCACAAAGTCGGCGCTGCAGCCATCTTCTTGGAAGTCCTGACCGGCCACCAGGAAGGGTGCGCATGAGCCTGTCTATTCACGTGAATGGGTGGGCGGGAGCATGCATGATGCACCGCGCGTCAGCGCCCAGCAGCAGGCCAGGACTTCAGGAAGATCACCAATTTTGAGGGCTGGATTCGCAGTGAAGGTGAGTGTCTTCTTTATTATATGAGCTTAACCGCTATTTGGTGGGGGCAGGACGGGAGGTTATTTTTTTTCTGCTGGAAGAAGCTGGAGTGGCCCTTTAAGAATAGCATATACGGTACTACTAATTATGTGCAAACCATAAAAGCGCTGTGCAACAATTCTACATTCTATCCCCAAAAGTAAGGGTCTTATATTAATTATAACAACATCTTATAACAGATGCAGTGGGGGATTATTTTTAGGGGATGTCCTATTTCTCATCCCTGGTCTGTGTGTGGCTCTACAGTTTGGCACATTGTGGTTGTACAGATGCCAAAGGAGCCACATGCAGGAGCAGAGACTTGTAAGTAAATAGCATGCCCCATACTGCACAGAAGCGTTCATAGAAAATAGTAACATTTTATGCATCAGCACCCACCAGGAAAATCAAAGGGCAGTGGTGGGTTGCTGGCACATGGGGTAACTGGTGCACAGGGCATGAAATGTCCCTGCCTGAGACGGGGGCAGAGGTGGCACTAGACTATCCCCAGGAGGACAAAATTTGCATTAATTAAAGTTAACCTCCTGGAGCATGGCAATTCACGATGCCTCACTTTGTGAACCTCCAGCAGTAGGCAGGAACAGTTCTGCCGGTCGTTTGCCACGATCGCGGGCCACATCCCCGGCATCCCAGCAGCTGAGGCGCACATCTGCGCCTAGCCGTACATGCGCGCTTCGCAGGGAAACCAGGGATGCGGATGCCCCCTTCCCTATGTCGAAGTTCAGTTCTAATAAATGCTTTATGCCATGTAATAATATAATACATCATAAAGTGCTGATTGAAGAAGAGCCAATGCATGCGCTGTGGAAACAGCGAAAAGGTTTTACACAGAAGGGCATCACAAATTAGGATGCCCCAGGGGGTAGGAAATCAAAATGCCCTGGAGTCTTATGGGATTGACTTCAAAAAAGTTTTGGCGCATGAAGGTATGGGCATACTGGCAGCTACTTTTCAAGAAGTCCTATAGATCAGTGGTCCCCAACCCCCGGGCCGTGAACAGCTACCGGTCCGTGGCTCAAATGGTACCGGGCCCTGAGGCTATCGCGCTCCAAACCCCCGCCCCTTAAATCATCCCTGCACTCAGTGCTTCTATACAGGCCGAGCGCAATGAGATAATATTACCGCGCACGGCCTGTATAGGAAGCCCTGAGCTGCAACATTAGAAGCAACAGCCGCGGCAGACTCGAGCCACCCCACCCCCAAAACCCCCCACGCCGACCCGAAGCACTCCCGTAGCTCTCACCCGAACACAGCATGCCTGTGATCTCAATAGCCGCCACAGGTGAGGATGCAGTGGCTAAGTGGCAGTGTGAATTGGTGAAGAGGAGGCGCCATGGAGCTTTGAGCAGTTGAGGCAGCAGTGAAGCTCAGTGGTAAGTGCCTCCTAGGATTATTTTATTCTGTAACTGTATTTTATTTCGAAGGCATGTTAAAATACGTTAACATTAAAATGATTGAATCAAAACAATATTAACAATCAATGCCGCCGCACCGCCCCCCAGTGCCCCACCGGGCCGCGGTAAAATGACCAAATCCTGAACCGGTCCATGGTGAAAAAAAGGTTGGGGACCACTGCTATAGATCATTGAGCCCCTTTTAACAATTACCTCTACATTTGAAGTGGGCCAAACTCAAATTAAGGATCCAATCATAATGTTCTCATGGAAAAATCTAGATCTGGGATGCCCCATAGTGGGAATCTGCAGCACCATCTGCTGATTGCCACATGTCACCTATATGGGAACCCGAAAGCAGGAGAGTATATAGCACAGCTAGTAGCGATATCACTCCACGGCACCCCAAATCTGGATGCCTCCTTAGGAACATTGCTAGGGGGAAAAGGTCAGAATCTCTCTAATGCAGGGCCCACCAATGAGCAGTGATGACACCTACCTACCATAAAAATGATCTTCAGCTCTTTGTACATGGCCAGTATCTGTCCATGAAAGGAATCACCAGGAAGCTCAGGTGGGAGCTACCACCAGGAGAAGTACCTTTACAGCCTATGATAAGGAGTCCGTCTCTGTGCACACAGCCTGCATCCATACATGAAAGGTGTCATTGGTAATTTCCATATTTGCCCATTGCTCCACAGAGAGCCCTGCACTTGTTTTAGGTCTTGTGTGAGTGCATTTTTTAAAATGAACTGTAACTAGGCTTTTTTGGGGGGCAGGGCCTCAAGTGAAGGCATCCTCAAAAGTCATGCTAAGACTTATTTTCAGAGTAGGTCCTGTTTTTGGGGAAACATGATAGAACGTTTCTCTGCCATCCTCCATATGTGATGGATTGTCAATAAGATCTATCATTTAGAGACGTACCATTGCTCACCAAATACATCCAATGTGGTGATCAATCCCAGATAAATGTGGACACTGCGGTGCTTTGGCACACAAACACAGTAACAGTTTCCAACACATAAAAATGAATTACAATACGAAGTCACCGGGAAGATGCAGAACACGGACAGAGGCCTCCCTTCCGGGCGTGTTGGTATGAATCGAATTATAATCAAGCTTTGTTTAATGACGCTGCTTTTACTGTACACACAAATGTATTCTGCTCTGGACATTGCCCAAAAACACCGCCGGCGTAAACGGGAAAAACTCCTCAGCGGAGACCGAAACTTCAGCTCACCCAATCTGTGCCAGTATCTCATGAGCCTCCTCATCTGCCCTGTAGAATTTACCCCAAGACACGGCCGGGCCCATGTGGAGGAATCGGAAGGAGAGCGCTTATCCCAAATCATATTACTCAGCAATGCACAAGGATGCCTCGGAGGTGAATCATGCAGATGGCCCGTCTGCTGACCCGCCACCCCCACCGCCCTACAGGACTAAATAAACCAACTATAGCAAAAAACAACAAACAAGCATCAGCTCCAGACATTGCTTCTGGAGACACAATCACACATCCGTCTTTAGATTGTAAGCTCCTATTGACAAATTCCCTCTATTGCTGTAATGGATTTTTACTCTACCATTGTATATTGCATTGCACTGAGAGGAATAAAAGCAACAACACGTGGGGTAAAGACCATTTCTTATATTATATTATAAGTAAGAATAAACATGGCTACACCCCCTGTGTGAAGTATGTCTGATCTGCCACAATGTGGGATCTTCAAGACAACACACAACCAGACTGGCAGGTCAACTGGCATCCGGCCAGGTTAGGAAACAGCAGCTGCCAAAGCACAGTCTCCTATCGCACGGCAGCCACCACCAATACAGTCTCCCGCTGAAAGGCAGCCACCACCAACACAGTCTCCCGCTGAAAGGCAGCCACCACCAACACAGTCTCCCGCTGAAAAGCAGCCACCACCAATACAGTCTCGCACTGAAAGGCAGCCACCACCAATACAGTCTCCGATTGCACGGCAGCCACCACCAACACGGTCTCCCGCTAAAAGGCAGCCACCACCAACACAGACGCCTGTCGCACGACAGCCACCACCAATAAAGTATCTTGCTGAAAGGCAGCCACCACCAATACAGTCTCCCGCTGAAAGGCAGCCACCACCAACACAGTATCTTGCTGAAAGGCAGCCACCACCAACACAGTATCTTGCTGAAAGGCAGCCACCACCAATACAGTCGCCTGTCGCACAACAGCCACCACCAACACAGTCGCCTGATGAATTGCAGCCACTACCAACACACTGCATGTCTGCAGCCACCAACATGCAGTCGCGTTACAGCAATCACCAACACACAGTGTCCTATCACATGGCAGCCACCACCAACACACAATCTCTTGCTGAAAAACAGCCACCACCAGCACAGTCGCCTGATGAATAGCAGCCACCACCAACACATCGCATGGCAGCAGCCGCCAACACACAGTCTCCAGGCGCATGGCAGCAGCCGGCAACACACAATCTCCAGGCGCATGGCAGAAGCCGCCAACACACAGTCTCTCTCGGCCCATGGCAGCAGCCGCCAACACACAATCTCCAGGCACATGGCAGCAGCCGCCAACACACAATCTCCAGGCGCATGGCAGCAGCCGCCAACACACAATCTCCAGGCGCATGGCAGCAGCCGCCAACACACAATCTCCGGGCGCATGGCAGCAGCCGCCAACACACAGTCTCCAGATGCATGGCAGCAGCCGCCAACACACAGTCTCCGATTGCACGGCAGCCACCACCAACACAGTCTCCCGCTAAAAGGCAGCCACCACCAACACAGACGCCTGTCGCACGACAGCCACCACCAATACAGTCTCCCGCTGAAAGGCAGCTACCACCAATACAGTCTCCCGCTGAAAGGCAGCCACCACCAACACAGTCTCTTGCTGAAAGGCAGCCACCACCAACACAGTCTCTTGCTGAAAGGCAGCCACCACCAACACAGTCTCTTGCTGAAAGGCAGCCACCACCAATACAGTCGCCTGTCGCACGACAGCCACCACCAACACAGTCGCCTGTCGCACGACAGCCACCACCAACACAGTCGCCTGATGAATTGCAGCCACTACCAACACATTGCATGTCTGCAGCCACTAACATGCAGTCGCATTACAGCAATCACCAACACACAGTGTCCTATCACATGGCAGCCACCACCAACACACAATCTCTTGCTGAAAAACAGCCACCACCAACACAGTCGCCTGATGAGTAGCAGCCACCACCAACACCATCGCATGGCAGCAGCCGCCAACACACAGTCTCCAGGCGCATGGCAGCAGCCGCCAACACACAGTCTCCAGGCGCAGGGCAGCAGCCGCCAACACACAGTCTTCTGGCGCATGGCAGCAGCCGCCAACACACAGTCTCCTGGCGCATGGCAGCAGCCGCCAACACACAGTCTCCAGGCGCATGGCAGCAGCTGCCAACACACAGTCTCCTGGTGCATGGCAGCAGCAGCCAACACACAGTCTCCTGGCGCATGGCAGCAGCCGCCAACACACAGTCTCTCTCGGCGCATGGCAGCAGCCGCCAACACGGTCTCCAGGCGCATGGCAGCCACCGCCAACACAGTCTCCAGGCGCATGGCAGCCACCGCCAACAAACACTACTGAATTGTGGCAGCAGTCCTCTACCAGTGTAATTTAACATGGAAGAAGACTTTAGAGAGCAGGGCTTTGATCTGATTACAAGTCTGAGGACTAACTAGGAACCAAAGGCTGGTCTACGAGGATATTGTGCTTCTTTGTGGTCGAGAATATGACGCCTCCACTAAAGCTGTAAATATCTGGTTAAAATACCAACAAGAATACTTGAGACAAGCGACTCCGCCGGGGCAGAGTGAGGCGACACCGCAGCACACAACAGCTACAAGGACTATAAATCGCACAACAGGCAAATGATATACACACACTATATTGTATTTGCAATTATTACACACGGCAAGCAGACAAGATTTTACCCAAACTAAACGTTCCAATTTTGGGCTGGTTTAACCCTTAAGGGATCGTACAATGTATGGCCGGGTGAGATGAGCGAGATACGATCGCGAGTCTGGCAGACCAATCAAACGTCACAACAAAAAGCAGCGTCTGGGATGGGGGTGCAGTGGCGTCATTAAATGTGATGAGCCCTGGTGCGAACAATAAATGGGGTCCTTTCACAGCTCATACGGTAAACTTTATTTTCTGTCTTTTCACTCAATTGGATGCAGCTAGACCAATAAAGTCTGAAACAGAAGAGATGGATGCTGCCGTTTCTCTAAACCATTCCAAGTGAGCACAAATAGGCGGAGAAGCAACAATGATGGGGCCCCCTAACCTCCAGGGCCCCGCTCTAGTCATGTCCCTGATGGGGGTCCTCCCTCCATAATCTGACTATAATAGCAGAGCACATTATTTGTGTGGAACTACAAGTGCCATCATGCCAGTTAGGAATATATATATATATTATTTTTTTTATTTATTATAAATAAGTGTACAGTATATACAAGGTTAATGTTGGCAGGGCATGCTGGGAGCTGTAGTTTGCCCAATCACAAGCAATCAATCAGAAGAACAATAGCCCAGTAGGCTGAATGCATGGGAATGCCGGGTAAATCAGCACTAGGGGCAGATCGACCCCCCCCCCCCCCCCCGCGCACTAGCCGCTTAACCCCGACTAGATCCGATCGCTTGGTGTATGGAGCTCCGATCGCTCATCACTCACCATAGGCGTCTCCAGCTCGGCTCAGCAGCATTGCAGTGACCCAGAGAATCGCGCTCAGCCCCGGGCGCCCCATTCCGCTGTGCTCCCGCGGGGAGTCCTCCAACACCCGGAGCTCTGTACAATCCCACTGATTGAGCCACACTGTAACAGTGCCGGGGTAGCCCGGGTCGAGCGCAGGCTCAACCACGCCCAACCCGAGAAGCTGCAACCAATCAGGAAATAAGACCACGCCTCCACTTTCTAGAACCCCGCCCCTTTCACGCAAAAGTCAAAACTTAGGCACACCGCCTACTCCGTTTATAAACTAACTCACACAGAGAAGGGGGCGGGAACAGGCGGTGCTAGAGGACACGCCCCGCTAATAGGTGTCGACCAATTGCTAAGCGGGCCGTGCAGCGGAATGTGGGCGTGGTTAGCATCTCTTAGCAACGTGGCCGGTGAGAGCTGAGATTTCAACACATCGCGGCGTGGGGAGAGCGGTCAGTGGCCTATTGTCCGGCGCTGCGTGGCCGCCATGTTGGCTGTGGAGGGGGGCACAGGGCTCTCCCGCTATCTAGAAAGATGTCACCGGAGGTTATGCAGTGACCCGTGTCATCTCGCTATAGTCACAGCAGAGCCAGGACTGACTGTGTAATCACACACCCTAACTCTTCAGGGTGAGAAAGAGGGACTTGTATTAAA
Organism: Gastrophryne carolinensis; assembly: GCA_027917425.1. NCBI lineage: Eukaryota > Metazoa > Chordata > Amphibia > Anura > Microhylidae > Gastrophryne > Gastrophryne carolinensis. The sequence goes on along the minus strand of CM051238.1, from coordinate 396,430,798 downwards.
CCGGACCTTCACCATGATCTATTGAAAAGCTCAAACCCTTAAAAGACGATTCCCCAGCATCTAAAGTTAATATATTTTAAGTTTTTAGTCACTTATTCTTTCCCCCACTGGGCTGCAACTCTGTTCAGGACTTTAGGATACGGACACCGCTATCTTGACTCAGAAGCATCACACTTACTGAGGAGAGGAGAGCGGGATAAAGTACAGGGGGTGGATTATAGCTGTGCTTTGCTCAGATAGAGCAGAGCTGGGGTCAGGAAAAGGTCAGCAATCCCAGAATGCAGTGCAGTCAGAAGGCACTTCCTGTTTGCAGGCTGCCTGATGTTCCATGAACCGCCATCTTGGATGTTTAAAGGCTCATAAGATGCAGGTAGGATGCTTTTTAATGTGAGCAATCTGTATGTACAGGGTGTTGGAAACATATAAGATAGACTCTTATTCAGAGTGATGGACCGATTTAAGGGTGAGAAAGAGGGACTTGTGTTAAAGTGGACCAAAACCCAGGATTTTGACTATCCTGGGTTTTGGTCCTTTCCCCTGGAGCACCCTGATCTGGGATGCCCCGCTGCATGAAACTTCCCAGATTGCCTTAATGTGGACCTTCACCCTGAATAAGAGCATATCTTATATGTTTCCCACACCCTGTACATACAGATTGCTCACATTAAAAATCATCCTACCTGCATCTACTGCATGTTATGAGCCTGGCTAGTGTGGAAAGCTTCATCGCTGGCTCCTTGGCGCGCAAGGCTACTGCCAAGAGGCTTCATTTGAATCCTGAAGCTACTATTCTCCCTGTAGAATCTGATGATTTACTGCTTTCCTATGCTCAGTCCCCATCAGAGGAAGGGGAACTGCTCTCTGACTCAGGATCCTATGAGTCCAGGAGTCAGGAGGAGTCTGGTTCTGATCTTTGGTCCCAGGACGACATTGACAGACTGCTGTCTCAGATCTTTGATGTGTTATCCCTCTCCCCTCCCGCGGCCCCTCGGCAAAGGGGCGATCTGTTTCATACCGCTAGGGTGCGGTTGGAGTTTCCCAAACAAACTCACTTTAATAACCTAGTGCTGAAAGAATGGGAACATCCCAGCAAACTCCAGGGGATTCCTAAAGCTGTGGATAAGAAGTATCCATTCCCTGCCGATCTGGTTAAGTGTTGGACATCGCCACCCGAGGTCGATGCCCCGATTCTGAGTCTGTCCAACACCTCTATTATGCACTCCCCTGACACTACTACGCTGCGGGATTTAGAGGATCGGCGAGTTGATCAATTGGCATGTCATGCCTTTGCATTTGGGGGAGCGTCGCTCCGCCCGGTGTGCACCTTAGCCATCACGGCGGTGGGGCTCAGGACGGTGGTGAAGACTGCCCTGGAAGGGGCGGATGACTTGCCCTCGGAGGCCGCCAACGCACTGGCCACCTGTGAGACCTTTGTGAATTATATCCTATCTGCATCGGACGATGCTATTAAGCTGAGCGCTAGATCTTCTGCTCTGGTGGTGGCCATACGCCACGCGATCTGGTTACGCCAGTGGGCTGCTGACAACGTCGCCAAGAAGGCCCTTACAGGGCTTCCATTTAAAGGACTGCGCCTGTTTGGAGAAAGATTAGATATCTTTGCCAAGGGTGGCAAGTTGCCCCAGCGCAAGCGTCAGATTCTGCCCTTTCGTGGTCCAAGCTCCCATTCTACCCCCTACCGTGGGACCAAGCAAGGTAGAGGGGTGTCCTTCTCTGGGTCTCGCGCAGAACCCTGGAACAAGAACAGAGGACGCTGTCCTGGCTCCTCCTGGGGGCCCAAAGCCCCCCCCCCCCAAGCATGAAGGGGCGCCCTCGCCCGTCAGGGTGGGGGGACGTCTACAGCACTTCGAGCATGTCTGGAGACGCCTTGTCCCAGACCGGTGGATTCAGGAGGTAGTCTCCTCTGGTTACAAGATAGAATTTGCTGTGCTCCCCCCTACCAGGTTCGTTTGGTCTCGGATCCCACAGGATCCTGCCTCAGCTCGAGTCTTGATGCTGGCTGTGCAGGACCTTCTGGAGCTCGGGGTCATCTGCAAGGTCCCCTTAAGAGACAGGGGCAGGGGGTTTTATTCCAACCTGTTCACGGTGCCCAAAAAGGACGGGTCAGTCAGACCCATTCTGGATTTGAAAATCCTAAACAAGTTTGTCAGAAGCAGGCATTTTCGCATGGAAACTCTGCGCTCGGCCATTGCCTCGCTGCGTCCATGGGACTTCATGACATCTGTGGACATCAAGGACACTTACCTGCACGTTCCGGTGTTCTCAGGGCACCAAAGATTCCTCAGATTTGCGCTGTTGGATCAGCATTATCAGTTCGTGGCCCTGCCATTCAGCCTTACGTCGGCTCCCAGGGTCTTCACCAAGGTGCTGGCAGGGGTGATGCCTCTCTTAAGACTAGAGGGCATACGCGTGTTGCCCTACCTGGACGATATACTCATCACCTCTCGGTCTCTGCGGCAGGCAGAGCTGGACACTCGGTTGGCGGTGTCCACCCTGGAGTCCTTCGGCTGGGTGATCAATTACCCAAAGTCCTCTCTGTCCCCCTCTTCCGTGACCCCGTTTCTGGGGATGATTCTGGACTCGGTTCAGTCAAGGATATTCCTCCGCAGAAGGTGGAAGCGCTGACAACACAGGCGAGGTCCCTGCTCGCGAACCCTCATCCTCCATCCAGCAGGGAATGCAGTTGGTGGGCTCGATGGTGGCAAGCTTCGAGGCGGTGCCCTTTGCCCAGTTTCATTTGAGAATCCTACAGCTTCACCTTCTGTCAGTATGGAACAAGGACCCAGCGTCCTTGGACGACAGCTGGGTGATTCCCCCCTCGGTCAATCAATCCCTTGCGTGGTGGTTGGACCACAGGAACTTGACAAAGGGCAGATCCTACCTGGCTCCCTCTTGGGAGACGGTCACGACGGTTGCCAGTCTTTTGGGCTGGGGGGGGGGGATTCTGGAAGTCACTGCGCTTCCAGGGGAGGTGGGGCCCTCAGGAGGCCCATCTTTCTATCAATGTCCTGGAACTCAGGGAGGTCCGATTGGTGCTGGAACGATTGACCCAGCACCTGCAGGGTCTGGCGGTTCAGGTACGCTCGGACAACAGGACGGCGGTTGCCTACATCAATCATCAGGGAGGAACCCGGAGCAAGGGTGCTCTCCAGGAGGTGTCTCTGATTCTAACATGGGCAGAGACCAATGTACAATGCATATCGGCTGTCTACATTCCAGGGACGGAGAATCTGCTTGCAGATTCTCTGAGCAGGGGGTCGTCCCCTCAGGGGGAATGGTCCCTCTGCGACCGGGTATTTCAGTCCCTGTGTCACCGTTGGGGTGTGCCAGACGTGGATCTCTTTGCGTCACGTCACAATCTCAAGCTACCGAGCTTTGTATCCCTGTCTCAGGATCCTCTGGCTCTGGCCACGGATGCCCTAAATGTCTTGGAAGGAGTTTCGGCTCCTGTATGTGTTTCCACCAATTATCTGCTGGGCAGAGTGCTGCGCAAGATTTCTCTGGAAGGGGTACCCGCGATTCTGGTGGCCCCAAGGTGGCCAAGAAGAGTGTGGTTCGCAGATGTGGGTCAAATGGCAGTAGATCAGTACAATCTGCCAAGGTTGCCAGACCTGACTCAAGGATCTCTACACCATCCCAGTTTACTAACGCTGGCTTTGACGGCTTGGCTATTGAAACCTCCATCTTGATGGAAAAGGGTTTGTTTGCATCTTTTGTGGCTACTATGGTGCAGACCGGGAAGAAGACTTCTGCCGCCATCTATTATAGAGTATGGCGTGCTTACATTGACTGGTGTGAATCCAGGTCTCTTCCCTGCCGAGAATTCTTAGTATCCAGGGTGCTGGAGTTTTTACAACATGGTCTAGACTTAGGTCTTAAGCTTAGTACCTTGAAGGGCCAGGTTTCGGCCCTGTCTATATTCTTTCAGAAGACCTTTGCCCAGCACTCTCTTATCAAGACCTTCTTTCAAGGGGTCACTCATGTGCGCCCTCCTCGGAAACCTATGGTTCCTGTTTGGGATTTGAACCTGGTTTTGTCGGCCCTGCAGGGGGCTCCCTTTGAGCCTATTCATGAGGCCGCTCACGCTCAAGGTTGTCTTCCTGGTAGCCATCACTTCGGTTAGACGTGTGTCTGAGTTGGCTGCTTTGTCCATTCAGCCTCCCTACTTTGAGAGACACCGCGATAAGGTGGTGTTTCGCTTCAAGCCAGACTTCCTGCCTAAGGTTGTGGGTTGTGTCTGCATTTCATTTGAATCAAGATATTGTACTTCCTTCCTTGTGCCCTAATCCTAGTAACCCTAAGGAAAGGGTTTTGCATTCCTTGGATGTGGTCAGGTGTGTCAAGTCTTACCTGGTTACCACTCAGGCCTTTAGAAAGACGGATGCTCTCTTCGTTGTGCCTCATGGGCCTAGGAAGGGTTTGGCTCCCGCCAAGTCTACCATCAGTAAATGGATTCGTCAGGCTGTTGTTCAAGCCTATACTACTAAGGGGAAAACTCCCCCCTTTCATCTTACTGCTCATTCTACTAGAGCTGTTGGGGCTTCTTGGGCTTTTCAGCACCAGGCCTCTGTGGAGCAAGTTTGCAAAGCCGCTACTTGGTCTTCTGTACATACCTTTACAAAGTTTTACAAGGTTGATGTTCGGGCCTCAGCTGACGCTGTGTTTGGCCGCAAGGTTCTGCAGGCGGCAGTAGTTTAGACTGCTTGCTGTTGCCTTCTGTTGGGGATCCCACCCTTCTTTATGGACACTGCTATTGGATGTCCCACATGTTATTACTACTACTGGAGCAGGACGTGCTGTATGCTTAGAATAATACAACTCTGTGAAGTACTCACCTGTAGAGTTGATATACGCATACAGCACGTCCTGCTCCACCCCACCCTGTTTTCACCTTGTTCTGGATCCCCTGTTGGTGATTGTTATCTTTGATATTTTTTGCCAGTTTTGGGTGGTTGTTTCTCCTGGCCTCTCTTTCTCACTGCTTTTCAATGCTGGGGATTTGTGGGAGGTCCCTCGGTATATGTAGGGCCGGGAGGAGCTTGTTTTCTACATGTCTGCAGTGCACGGCGGCGGAGGATTACCCACATGTTATTACTACTACTGGAGCAGGACGTGCTGTATTCGTATAATATCAACTCTACAGGTGAGTACTTCACAGAGTTGTATTTTCCATTGACCCTACAGTGAATGGACCGGCTCTCGAAGAATCAGGGCTGTACATATTCTTGTTTATACGCAGAGCTCCGGCATAGAGAGGAAAGCGAGCACATCCTCCGTCTACCTTGTGCTCACGTATGAATATCTGGGTGTCAGAGAGCACAGCAGCTGCCAGATGCCGGGGATGAGCATGCGCCATGGGATCACTGGAAATGTGCCTATTTCTGGTTTCACGCTGCAGGACATCCCACATCAGGAGGAAATCATAAGGAAATAGCTAGCAACAGATTTGGTGCACTTTAAAGTGGACCAACACCCAGGATTTTGACTATCCTGGGTTTTGGTCCACTTCGGCGGGGCACCCCGATCGGGGGTGCCCCGCTGTGTGAAACCCCGAAAAACTCACCTCTCCTCGCTCCCACGTGACCGCCGCTGCCAATCCCCGCCGACGGACAAGAGAGTGCGCCCGCCACCTCCCGCACGTCACTCTTACAGGGTGTGCGGCCTGCTAGAGGGACGCGCGGGAGGCGGCGGCGCTGGATCGTGGATAAGGTAGGGATTTAGGGGTTTCTGGGGGGTTTCACACAGGGTGCCCCGCAGTCAGGGGTCTGATCAGTCCGGGAATCTTATAGATTCCCGGGCCGATCATGGGAGGGTGTTGGTCCACAGGTGGCAGTGTATGCGCGGGGGGGGGGGGGGGGATTGGTAACCAGAATGCAGAGACCATAACCTATTGGTGTTCCAGTGGTCCAATTTTAAGATCTGCCCCCACTTTCTGCTTTAACAGATGGCAGATACAAGGCTTTTGGGTCTGGATGAAATTACTGAATCCAAAAAAGGGGGAGGCTTGCATAACCCACAAAGTATAATATAGGGTGCTGCTCCCAGGCTCAAATTGCCATATATGGGATACCTCAAAAACACAACAGGGGAGGCACTCCAACTCAGAATCGGGCATCAGTTTTCTCCCCACTGCTTACACATCCTGTATGTTTGTATGTCCTGTGTGGTATTGTCTTATGTTTTTAATGTGTTTTTAATATGTCCATTGTATAGGTTGTGGTTGTAAACATTTTATAAAGTTTTAATTATACAAAATAGCAGGCACAGCTTTTAATATTGATAACTGAGCGTGCTGCCCAACCCGTCAAGCTACTAGAATATGGGCCAAACCAAATTGACAAGGGTCATAAGAAAGGGGCACAACTCCACAAATGCCATAAAATAATATTTTGTTAAATGTTACACTATAGCTTTATGTTGCATGTGTGTTTTTATTTTTGCTATAGTGTAACATTTAATAAAATATTATTTTATGGCATTTGTGGAGTTGTGCCTCTTATGACCCTTGTCAATTTGGTTTGGCTCATGATTTAATAAAGTTTGATATTAATTTTTGATTCTGAGTTGGAATTCTCCCCTGTTGTGTTTTTGGATGAAATTACTGGAACATGGATATTTCAGTACTCCTGTCTATAAATGTACATTGACTAACCTGTGCAAAGTTCAATAAAAACTTTGCAAAATAAATTACTGGACCCCGTCAGAGTTCCAAAGCAGGCTGCAGATCTGCTGGGAGGCCATTGTGAGAAATTCCTCTATGGCGGCTCTTATGCATGCTTCCTGTATGTTTACAGTGCTGGTCAGGCTGAGCTCTCTTTCTTTCTGCTCTCTGCCCCTGGTTTGGTTGTATCTATTATCTGCAGTGTAAAGATGCAGGGGATGGCATGGCAGTGCTGTCATAAGGGATACAGGATTTGTTGTTACACAGGGCCAAAATCCAGACATTGGATGTCATTCATCAGGCCACACCCACCAACATTTTGACCACGCCCAGATAACTGAGGACCGGCAACAGAATATGTATACATAAAAGCTCTATATTATTGCCCATATGTCAGTCCATCATTTATTCCAGTTATGCATGCACGCCTTCATATCCCTCCCATTAACCTCTGCTGTCATGGAAGTGTAAGCACCAGCATGTCCTGGCATTCATCAGTGTACCGCATTGCAGGATCTTTCACAATAGCCTCTCCCTGCCTGAGTAAACAGGAGGGGCTGCTGGAATTGGGAAAAGCAATAGATGATCCTGGGCACAGAGAAGCTTCATACACCAGGGAAATGCTGGCATGTTATATGCACTGAATGGTGTAGTTGCTCCACCCATGAATCATTTAGCCCCGCCCTAGGACTAATTCAATGGCAGTTACAGGTTTGGATGGAATAGGAAGTGGAGACTTCAAACACTTGTCTCAAGTGGAGCAAACCCAGACCCAGTGTCTGTAGGATGTTAGGCCTGCTTAAAGTGGACCAAAACCCAGGGTAGTCAAAATCCTGGGTTTTGGTCCTTTCCCCCTGGAGCACCCCGATTGGGGGGGGCCCACTGTATGAAACCCCCAGATCACCGAGCGCAACTCACCTCCTCCCGATCCTACGGCGCATGTTTAAGCCAGCGCCTATACCCAGCAGCTCCGAGTGCTCTGGCGGGCGCATCCCCCACTTCCCTTCAACGGAGCGTGTCCGGGGTGGCCATTCACAAATGCCTGGTGTGCGCATGCATCCTGCTAGAGGGATAGCGGCCATGGCTCATGCATGCGCTGTTGGACCGGGAAGCAAGATAAGTAAACAGGGCGACCTGGGGGGGGTTCACACAGCAGGGCATCCCACCCGGGGGGGAGGGAATTGATTGGCCCGGGAATCTTATAGAGCAAATTGTGCTGGGTTTTGGTCCACTTTAAATAGCCACCACTTGGGCATCTTGATTTGTGATACCTTGCTGTGTGAAACCCTGCAGAGTGCCCAATATACATCTTGCCAGAGATACTGTGGCACATGTGCAGCTGGCGTGGCCTCTCCTGTAACCCTTCACCACAATTGAATGGCGGCTCAGCCGCATATAGCCATGGAGGCACGACCAAAGAAGTTGATTGATGCAGAGCGCCGTCTGCACCCAGGGATCACCGGCTAGGTATGTAATTTGGGCAAAGGTTTCACACAGCGGGGTATCCCAAATCAGGACGCTCTTAGGGTACAGACCAAAGCCTGATATAATGAAAATTCAGGGTTTTTGTTGACTTTAAAATTGCCTGTAATTCTTGTTTGGGATGCCCCGCTGTGTGTTTCCACTGTGATCACTGCACTGAGCTGCAAGGAAATCTGAATGAAGCAAGCACCAGAATTTCTCAGGCTTTGGTCCACCTTACAGAGCATACCAATTTGGAATGCCCCTGTGTGTGGAGCAGCCTAGTACACCTGGTAAACCAAAAGTGGATCAAAACCTGATTCCCTCTTTCGGAGCATCCAGAACTGGGATGCCCCACTCTGTGAACCTCTCAGTCGCCCAATATCTTTACCTGTTCAACAAGCCCATGGCTCGTGTGCTGCGGCATCACTCGCATCCCCTTTCAGCTGTGCATAGCCGAAGTATGCAAGTGATGCCCCCCCCCCCCTCCCGGCAGGGTGCCCCAATGGGATAGACCTGCAATACTCATCTGGCGGACCGGGGTCTGAATGTGGACCTCTGCTCCAGATTTCCGGACCCCTGCCCTGAATCGGTTGCTTCTGTATTTCTGAGCTGCCCCCTTGATCGGCAATGTAGTGCTTAGTCTCCCTGCCAGTGTGATGACTCCCTGGCACCCAGCATTGCAATATAAAGTCTCTTTTCAAGCAGCCTTCTTTAGTGTTGCCTGGAGAATCTATAGCCCCTCCACCAGTGTGCTGATTTATACCTTTCCACCCCCCCCCCCCCCTCCGCAACAGCTCTCGACCCGAACCTTCACCTCTCACCCGATGCCTTTAAATGGATCTTTACAAGAAGTGGTTGAGTACTCCTGGGATAGACCAGAACCCGGGATTGTTTTGGTCCACTTTATTTCCTGTTCCCACAGAGCATGTGTGGGCTCAATGAGCATCTAGTGGTTTGCATATTTATCATTTATAACCTATGGCCATGCCCAAAGAGTTATACAGTGGAAAATGACTTAAAGTGGACCAAAACCCACTGCTATTGGCCTGGGAATCTATAATATTCCCTTGTCAACCAATTCCCTCCCCCAGGCGTTCACAATTGGGATGCCCCGCTGTGTGAAACCCCACCCCCAGGTTGCCCCATACACTTACCTTGCTTCCTGGTCCAACAGTGCATTCGCGAGCCACAGCCGCATCCCCGCTGTCCCTCTAGCAGGGCGCGTCCCTGCACCAGGCATTTGTGAATGGTTGGCGTGGGCACACTTCCTGTTAGAGGGAAGCGGCCACCAGCATGCCCCGAGCCGCTGGCCTTAGACGACGTGATGTTAGCAGCTCCGAGCGTGCTGACTGGACGAACGGCTGCGCATGCACCGTAGTACCGGAAAGAAGTAAGTAAACTTAGTTAAAATCCTAGGTTTTGGTCCACTTTAAACCAGACCAACACAACAAACAGTGCTCATATGCTCCATCCCCAGGGCAATATAGGTTACTGCACATAGAAATTAATTTACCTTTTTCTAACTCCTGCTGTGGTAAATTTTAAAAACAAGATGACGGCTCATGCATTTGCAGGCCACCTGCATACAGGAAGTGCTGCTGGGTTTCCTGTTACTGTGCATTGTCAGTTGAATCCAGGCAGGAGCATGGCTGAGATGCTGGGAGAGGAAGCTCTAAAATGGCCTCTACCTTTCTTTTCCAGCTGTGCCAGGCTGTTGGTCCGGTTTAAGGAAGCGAGTTTGTATCCAGGTAAGATTGTGCTGGATCTCCTGTGCTGCGGGCATTTATCTGTATTTTGTTGGGCTTTCATAGAAGTGAAATAATTCTCTGAATTCTCAGGTAGGTTGTTTTCATACAGGTGACAGCAATATTCTCTAGCAGAGACAGAGACTAATGAGCTGGCAGTGCTCCCAGGAGAATAGATGAATGCAGCATGTGATAAGCCCGAGGAGAGGTTCCGGTTAGAGCCACACTAGAGACGGAGACAGTATGCGGTGCGCACACACGGCGGTGTAATTATACATGGCTGCACTGTAACACTTATATCTCACATGAAAGAAGACCTTAGCCTCGATTCAAAGACACATTCGTCCGGACTTCCGTAGCTGTCTGTGAAAGTTTGGGTGGGTGTTAGTTTTCTTTTTGTGCTTTTTTTCGTCCATTTGTTACTTGCACGAACGTTCGAACTAATACGTATATGCTCTTTCGATGATCCAAAGGAAATCGGAAGTTTTACGGAATTTCGGGACCTTTTCCAATCCAAATCTGAAATGTTCCGATCGTTCAGAACACTTACGTTATTGCAATGGGCTGGCGATTTATTCAGAGAGCTGATTGCCGAGAGGGGCCAACACCCAATAAATCTGTTTCATTTTCGATTCCCTTACGGGACCATTTTGACCTCGGGAAATAGCAGACTAGCAGCTATGGACGACTCAAGTGTATTTGAGGAGCATGAGGATCTGCAGCTCATGGGCATTGAGATCGTCCGGAGGTCAGAGGCCAGATTGCACCGGCGGCGACGCATGGACATCAATGGCATGCATGACATTGAGCTGTTCGAGCTCACCAGGCTTAATCGCGCTTCCCTCCATAAGTTGTATAGTGAGCTGCGGCCATGGTTAGCCCGCACCACAAGGAAGGGGCAAGCAATTTCAGGTCAAGCCAAGATGCTTGGCTGCCTGCAATTTTTGACGAACGGCTCGTTCCAGAGGCTGGGTGCCCTCTCCGTGGGGATCTCACAGCCTACGCTGAGCCACGCCCTATCCAAGTTTTTGGAAGGCATGGCTACCCTAACTCGAAAATGTTTTCTTTTCCAGAGGATATGGTAGCCAGAAACGCGATTAAGCTGGCATTTTATAATATTGCTGATATGTCCAACGTCATGGGTGCCATTGACTGTACCCACGTAGCCCTGGTGCCTCTGGCTGCCGACGAGTACATATACAGGCAAGTTCAGTCTTTCATGTTGAGCTAATCTTTTTCATATTTTATGTTGTATTTTCATTTTTTGGTCCCTCCTTGTAAATAATCCCTCCTTTGAATTAATCCCTCCTTGTAAATATTCCCTCATTGTAACTAGTCCCTCCTTGTAATTATTCCCTTATGTTAATTTGTCCTTCATAGCAAATAGTCCCTCCTTGTACATTTTCAGTCATTGTAACTAGTCCCTCCTTGCAAATTTTCAGTCATTGTAACTAGTCCCCCCTTGTAACTTTTCCCTCATTGAAACTAGTCCCTCCTTGTAATTATTCCCTCATGTTAATTTATCCTTCATAGCAAATATTCGCTCCTTGTAAATTTACAGTCATTGTAACTAGTCCCTCCTTGTAAATTTTCACGCATTGTAACTAGTCCCTCCTTGTAACTTTTCACTCATTGAAACTAGTCCCTCCTTGTAATTATTCCCTCATGTTAATTTGTCCTTCATTGTAATTAGTCCGTCCATGTAATTTTTAAAGCCTTGCAAACAGTCACTCCTTGCCAAGACTCCCTCCTTGCAAAGAGTGCATGTGAACCAATGGCCCGTATTTTTGGCTTTAAATGTTTGTCATGTTGTGCAAAGGCAAACATTTTAAAGTGTACTTAAAATTGAACAAGTAAATCAAAAATTTTAAGGGGCTAACATACATATCCTTTTTGTGGGCACTAAAATTTTATGTAGTTGTTTGGTGTGATTTGTATTGCCATCCACGTTTTACTTCGGGTGTTATAAGTTAGTGTTTAAATAGTTTGCCAAGCGTTACTGATTTTTTAAATCTTTTTCCCAGAAACCGCAAAATGGGCCACTCACTGAATGCAAGCAGTGGTGGCACAGGACATGCGGTTCCTTAGCGTCCTCGCAGGCTACCCTGGCTCATCCCATGACGCCTACATCCTTAGAAGATCTGGATTGTTCCGTCGGTTTGAGTCTGGGGAATTTTCCGGTGCATGGCTCCTGGATAAGTTGAGTCCAGTCACATCATTTTCTTTTCTAGGTATGGGAATGATTTTTGTTTGGTTCCACTTTCTTAAACTATGCCTTTTTCATCACCTTGGTAACATGTGAAACACAACTGTACCCATGACATTAGCAAAACAACAAAGGCTGGCCAAATGTTTGTCCTGCATTGTTAAAACTCTAACAGTCATTTGAGCCAAATTAGTAATCAGTCTTCCCCACTTTTCTGTAATTCTGTTTTTGACTTTATCATAGGGTCTGCGCCATCTTTGCTTAGATGCATTACACTTACTGAGTAGAGGAGAGCGGGATAAAGTGCAGGGTCCAGCTTAGACCTGTTTTGTACTCCGACAAAGAAGATAATGGGTCATGCAAACTTAACCCATCCAAGATTGCTGAGCAGCACAGACCTAAACCAATAGCTCTTAACAGTCTGGCTGATTGGCCAGCATCCGCAATATTGGTTCTCTAATTTTGGCCCCCATCTATTAGATATGTTTCTTTGGCGATTTGCCCTGTGCAATATGTATGCTCATTTTTTGGGACAATGTCACCTAGCCTCTTCTTCAGCTAGTTTGTGGGTTTTTTGGCTGTAATGTATGCTGTAATATATATTTTTTTTCCTTTAAATTTTCAAGGATATTCTGGATATCCACTCCTCCCGTGGCTGTTGACGCCTGTACTACGCCCACAGAATGCCGCCCAAGAGGCCTATAATAGGGCGCACCGCAAAACCAGGGCAGTGGTGGAGAGGGCCTTTGGCCTATTGAAGACCCGATTTAGATGTTTGGACCATACCGGGGGGATCCCATCAGTATGACCCAAAAAAGGTCATAGATATCATCATGGCCTGTGCTGCGCTGCATAATTTTGCTATCTTGCAGCGGGTCCCCCGGTATGTGGATTTGCCACCCTCTCCACCCGCCGATGAGCCAGAGGACGCCTATGTTGGGCAGCACAGTGCGTCTGGGAAAGCCGTCCGTGCTAATCTAATAGCAACACATTTTGCTTAATTGTTTTCTCCTTTTTTGTGTGGTTTTTTTACATTGTTGTTATTGCTTTGTGCCATTTTGTTTTGGCTTTGTGTTTTAGTAATAACAACACAGTATTGAATTAATTTCCTAAACCATCAACAATGTATTTAGACTCTTTTTTGAATATTTTTGTGTGTTTGTGGGGCTACTTTAAGTCATATTTATTATCCAAAAACCGAAAGACAGTAACTTAGTCATAAACACGTTGGTTTAATTTTTTAAGGTATAGATTTTAAACATAACAATTGTGGTTGATGGTCACTCACATAGTTATGGGTAATACATGGACATGAAATTTATGCCAAAACATGCCACATAGCAATTGCACACAGCCTGGATTTACAAAGTAAAGCACTCCAGGACAAAGTTAACCTTCAAAAGAACATAGTAACATATGTGTGCCAAGCATTGTCAAGGGTATAAATCACAGATGTTACATTGTAAAAAGAGGGACAAAAACACACCCTCTCCTGCTTGGCCACATTTGCCACAGGCACAGGTTGAAAGCAGACATACGTATGCCACATCTACACCTGTTACTCAGTGGGCCACCCAAACAAGAACACCCAGTCCCAATCCAAGTACAGTAAAATCTCAGCCAGGGTCCAAGGTAGTAGTTTTCCAGGCCAGAATGTCACACAATCATGCCTACAAACAGGAGGAGCCACAACCAATGTAATTATGGCCAAGGCTGCAGCGCAACAGCTTGAGTGGCCGCTTCAGTGAGGCTTGACCTCTGGCTTGGCTAGTGGCCTACCTCAGGACTCTAATGAGCTATATGGGCGCAAATCCAAAACATACAAGCAAAGCCATACCAAAATGCTAGATTGGTAGGGCTCACCAGACAAGTCAATACAGCGGGGATGTAGAGCAAACATGTAGAACAGATTCAGGCCAAATACACCTTAATATGGGGGATGCCCATAGAACCCAGGTTGTGGCCCTTGGTGGTGGGCCCTAACCTGGGCCTGTGTGGCATTCAGAATCTGCAACTGTTCCAAAATGTTTCTTTGGTTAGTTTGCAATTCAGCCATGCTGGACCTGAATTCTGTTGTCAAGTTGGCCATGTGGCTGTTATGGGTCCTAAATTCAGTCAGCATGGCACTTAAGGTATTATTGAGGTTCTCTAATTGGGCATTAATATTCTCGTGGTTTTGTTGATTTTAAAATAGCCGCCTCTCATGGTGCCATGCTGACTCCATCATCTGCACGCCCCTCCCCTGGGAAACTGGGCGACGTTGCTGAGTACGCCTCCCAATTCCCCGGGTTGGGGGGCGTGCAGATGATGTTGCTCTAGGACCCCCAACAGCCACAGGTATGCTGGGCAAATCCTCAACAGCAGATCTTAAACTGGGGACTGGAGGGTCAGTCTCTGCATGCTGCCCACGATGTGCAGGCAGCATGCAGCCAGCTTCCCTCTGCTGCTGAGGATTTGTCTGAGAAACATTTTGGGACAGTTGCAGATTCTGGCCCAGGAGGAGATCTTCATAAGGTCCAATGAAGGTTCCATCCTCCTCCAGCTCCTGGATTTCCTCCATCAGTGTGTGGCTCTGTTGGGACATGTAAATAAAAAAGGTTCAGTGTGGGGAATACATATGTAATTCAGCCAAAAGAAACATGGCAAGGCACATGCATACGCCACATCATCAAAAAACACTTACCGTAGATATTGGATCCTGGGTCCGAGGCAGCACAGAAGTAGACGGCATTTTTAAACTGGCAGAGGATTCCACACTAGCTGAGGGATGAGGCTGGGCTGCATTAGAAGAAAACAAACAATGTAAACACACAACTATGCATTGGTGATGGTTAATAACACATATGCTTAAATCAAACATGTGGCCAAGCTGGAATTGCCACTACCACAATGGTGCAACTTGACCTTCACTATGAATGCCTTTATCTTGAAAATTGATTCACAAACAAGTGCATACACATTGGTCACATGAAGCCAACCAAACATGCAAGTACTGCCTGTTGTGTGTGTTTAAACATCCCTTATAGGCCATTAAGTGACCTTACTCAGCTGGCAAATAGCAGTTACAATATGATTCTGGTGGTTACCATTGTATCTATTAAAACATTGCAATCACCCCATCTTAAGCCGTTGGGCCCCAAGCACAGCTCCAACCCAAGTGGCCAACAGAAAAAGATGTAAGTGTTGCATGTGATTGAATAGAAATACATAGCACGCAGTCCTTTGCTAATCTCAATACTTTACTGCTCTTCCTAACTTTTCAGAAACGCATGTATGGGCAAGCAAATTTGCAAATTATCTGTCGACACACATGACACACCCTGGTTAAATTGATCACTCCACTACAAGGCACACCCTAGGGGCATGTGCTTAGATATGCCTTGCTGGCTAATTTCACTGGTTGGTCCATTTTTAGGGAAATTCACACATTACTAACCTGCTGAAATTGGCGGGTTGTCCGTGTCCTGTTGTGCCGAGTGTCCCTCTAACGCAACAGGATGTAGCAGGCCCAGCACCATCTCCTCTGCCTGGGTAAATTTCAATTTAGTGGGGAATCCTCCGCCAGTTTGTAAGCTGAAAAACATAGTTTCAAAAAATAAGCTCACTGATGTCTATACAAGAAGAATAAAAACCCAAAAATAAGATATGTACCTGTACTGCCGCCTTTTATTCTCTTTCTTCCGTGCGGCATATTTGAGGTCCGATATTTTCCGTTTAATCTGTTCTACATCTTTGAGCTCGTCCCCCGCTGCATTGACTTGTCTGGTGAGTTCGGCCAAAATCTCCCCTTTGCGCTGCTTGCTTGTTGATTTGGATTTGCTCCCCTATAGCTCATCATAATATAACGTGAGACCACTAGCCAATGCCAGAGTTTGGGACTCACCAAAACGGCCACTCAAGTGGCCTCTGCGCCTGGGTGTGTGTTGGAGACATCAAGGACTGGAGGCTGGCTGCTGATCGAACTGGACTGGGAAAGGGACTGGGTGTTCGTGGCTGGGTGGCCACAGAAGTTGCAGGGGTTGATGTGGCATAGGGTGATTGCCTGCCCACCTGTGCCGGTGGGGAATGTGGCTGAGGAAGAGAGAGTCTGGAGGAGCTGGAACTTGTGCTTGGGGCCCTGTGGCTCTGTGGGCCCTTGGAAGGAGCATGGCCCTTGGAGGTACTTGGCTGGGGTGACCCAGAGCTTGTGGTTCTGCCACTCTTGCCCGTCGATTGGTAGAGGGAGGGGGAGCTTGGCATTGTCTGCCTTTTAGGGCTTTTGCCCCTGCTGTGGCTTCTTTTGCGTCTGGGGCTTCTGACCCTGCTGTGGCTTCTTTTGCGTCTGGGGCTTCTGGCCCTGCTGTGGCTTCTTTGTCGTCTGGGGCTTCTGACCCTGCTGTGGCTTCTTTTGCGTCTGGGGCTTCTGGCCCTGCTGTGGCTTCTTTGTCATCTGGGGCTTCTGGCCCTGCTGTGGCTTCTTTGTCGTCTGGGGCTTCTGGCCCTGCTGTGGCTTCTTTGGCGTCTGGGGCTCCTGGCCCTGCTGTGGCTTCTTTGGCATCTGAGGATTCTTTCCCTGCTGTGGCTTCTTTGGCGTCTGGGGCTTCTGGCCCTGCTGTGGCTTCTTTGGCATTTGGGGCTTCTTTGCCGGCTTGGGCTTCGTTCATGGTGTTTTTGGCCTTGGAACACTGCCTTGGTGGCACGTGGGGGGGATGTTGGTCCGGGGGGCTGGGGCTTCGCACCCTCTTACCAGGTTTGACCACCTCCCTTGGGGTAGGCTTGGTGGCCTGTGTCTTGCTCTTTGGTTGTGCCTCCTTTTTTTGGGAGTAGTGGTGGGTTGCTTGGCCGGAGCATTGTTTTTTTGCCGCAGTTTGGCTTTGGGCATTTGTGAGCGAGTTTTGAGCCCTTCTGATGCCTCCTGGCGCTTGGGTGCCTTTTTGCCGCTTGCCGCTGCTTACTTCTTGGGTGCCATTTTGCACGGACTCTGAAAGAGAATGAGCTATGTGTCCAGGGACCTTTAAATAAGATTTGCGGACTGTGACGCCTACGCGCTCGCGTACGCGTGCGTACAGCCGTGCGGAACCCGGAAACCGGTGGGGCATTACTTATCTGCTGCAGACAAGAGGCAAGATGGCGCCCACAATCTTCACCCGCCAACAAGAAGAGATCATCATGCTTGTAAGTGTCTTTTACTGCCTTTGCTTTGCCATCTAAATGCATGCCTAGCCCTTAAAGAAGCGCATGACGAAAGGGTTTGTTTACAAAGTGTCTCAAACTCCGTGGCCAACCGAAGTGAGGGCCCACACGTGCGAACCAACACTGATGCCAGCTTAAAGGATTGTATTAGGCTCCAAATGTGTATGTTAATGTCATTTAGTCAAATGATCGATTGTTAACAGATATTTGTATGCAGTTGGAACTAAAACCTAGCTTGATTTTGTGTTTTGTAGACCATGCTGGAGCGCAGGTACGACTACCTGCCCAACTCTTTTGAGAAGCGCACCGTCGCACTGGAGATCATTGCCAAAATACAACATGAGACGGACACCACCTTCACCCACACGCAGATCATGCAGCATTGGTCGGACCTGAAACGGCTGCACATGCCGCGGGTGCGGCGCTTTTTCGGAATCCATTTCCCTAGTAAGTACGTAGCGATTGCATGCTAGATGTAACTGATGCAGAAGGTAGGCATTGATTTCTAATTGTATTTCTTTTGTAGTGCTGGAAATGGATTACCGAGTCTGCCGCACCCGGAGGCGCACAGGCCGACCAGTGCTGCATGAATCTGCAGCTGGAAGTGAAGGTGGTGGATCTCCAGTGCGACGTTCCTACCCCGCGGCACGGCGTGGGCAGGGAGTTGTACCCAGCGACGCATGCAGGAGCCTCTGGTATGTGACTCTTCATGTAACCTCACACACATATACATGCTATTTCCACCCATGCTGATTCCCTTAATCTGTTTTTGTAGATGCTTCAGGAACGGGTGAAGATACGCAGGCTGCAGCAGATCTCGCCCATGAGGCACAGGAAGAAGGTGAGTGATGTGACACACACATTGAAAATGACATTTGATTACTGTTGACTAAGACATAATAAGTGACCCTATTTGCCATGTCTCGACAGCCTCTACTTCACAACAGTGGCAGGGCCCAGGACGTAGGGTTGGCCCCAACAAGGCATCCGTCGGCCACCAACCAAGTAAGTTGTAATGTCATTCTTTGCAGTATGTGTTAAGTGACATGATCACCCAGATTCATAAAGGCAGAGTCAATGTCATTAGCAGAATGACCTCTGCCCACTTCCTTAGAGTAATGACTTAGCAGAATGACCTCTGCCCACTTCCTTAAAGTAATGACTTAGCAGAATGACCTCTGCCCACTTCCTTAGAGTAATGACTTACCAGAATGACCTCTGCCCACTTCCTTAGAGTAATGACTTAGCAGACTGACATATGTCGTGATTATTTAGGTTGGCAACTAACAAACATTCCATCCACAGGTTAGAAACATGTATTTGTCGCAAAATTATGTTTTTCTATCAATTTTATACAGGGACCACACGGGCAAGAGTGGAAGAAATGAATCGAAGGGTCCTTGAGTTGGTGGCCGATATGCAGCAGCTGGTTGACTCGTTGGGGACAACAGAAGAAGAATAGTGTTCTGGGTCCTGTCACTGTTTTTATTAATGTAAGTAGTTTAAAATATTAGAAAGTTTTACAGTTTTTAAATTTTATTGTGTTTTTAAATTTTTTAAATTTTTGTAAACTAAAATATTTTACAAATGGCACATAAAAATGGCCTTCAAATTACAAAAAAAAAAAAAAAAAAAGTTTCAGTTTAATTTTTTTACACAAATACATTAACAACAAACGAAGGTTTCTATAAATATTTAGAGATGAAGATTCAGATGAACAGAAAGTGGTTTGGGTAAGTTTTAGAGGCCTAAAATGGAAGAAGAACATAACCGCGAAATGGTTTGGGTAAGTTTTAGGGGCATAAAATGGAAGAACATAACCGCGAAATGGTTTGGGTAAGTTTTAGGGGCCTAAAATGGAAGAAGAACATAACCGCGAAGTGGTTTGGGTAAGTTTTAGGGGCATAAAATGGAAGAAGAACATAACCGCGAAGTGGTTTGGGTAAGTTTTAGGGGCATAAAATGGAAGAAGAACATAACCGCAAAGTGGTTTGGGTAAGTTTCAGGGGCCTAAAATGGAAGAAGAATATAACCGTGAAGTGGTTTGGGTAAGTTTTAGGGGCCTAAAATGGAAGAAGAACATAACCGCGAAGTGGTTTGGGTAAGTTTTAGGGGCCTAAATGGAAGAAGAACATAACCGCGAAGTGGTTTGGGTAAGTTTTAGGGGCCTAAAATGGAAGAAGAACATAACCGCGAAATGGTTTGGGTAAGTTTTAGGGGCCTAAAATGGAAGAAGAACATAACCGCGAAATGGTTTGGGTAAGTTTTAGGGGCCTAAAATGGAAGAAGAACATAACCGCGAAGTGGTTTGGGTAAGTTTTAGGGGCCTAAATGGAAGAACATAACCGCAAAGTGGTTTGGGTAAGTTTTAGGGGCCTAAAATGGAAGAAGAACATAACCGCGAAATGGTTTGGGTAAGTTTTAGGGGCCTAAAATGGAAGAAGAACATAACCGCGAAGTGGTTTGGGTAAGTTTTAGGGGCCTAAAATGGAAGAAGAACATAACCGCGAAGTGGTTTGGGTAAGTTTTAGGGGCCTAAAATGGAAGAAGAACATAACCGCGAAGTGGTTTGGGTAAGTTTTAGAGGCCTAAAATGGAAGAACATAACCGCGAAGTGGTTTGGGTAAGTTGTAAGGGTCCAAAAGGGAAGATGGAGGATAGCGCTAAGGGGTTGGGGTGAGCTTTAAGGCTCCAAAAGGGAAAATGGAGGATAGTGCTAAGGGGTTGGGGTGAGCTTTAAGGGTCCAAAAGGGAAGATGGAGGATAGTGGTAAGTGGTTGGGGTGAGCTTTAAGGGTCCAAAAGGGAAGATGGAGGATAGTGCTAAGTTGTTTAGCTAAACATTGTAGTAGAAGTGAGGGTGTCAAATATGTAGGCGAGCACTTTAATGAGTTAAGTTTGTAGTGCGCAGGCGCA
The DNA here is from genome assembly GCA_027917425.1 of Gastrophryne carolinensis. Taxonomy (NCBI): domain Eukaryota; kingdom Metazoa; phylum Chordata; class Amphibia; order Anura; family Microhylidae; genus Gastrophryne; species Gastrophryne carolinensis. The sequence goes on along the minus strand of CM051238.1, from coordinate 396,410,617 downwards.
AGATCGTAAGTATTTCCGTCTGGACGATTATTTTTTGTAAAAGGGAAACAGAATCTATCGGGAAACGTAAAGGATTCGTGCAAGGAGATGATGGGAAAGGGCAAAAACGAAAGCCTACGTTGTTACCTGAGAAAATGAAACAGAAAAGTCACGATGGAAAATGAAATTCTTGTACTCGTACTCTGGCATACGAACGGACGGAAACTTTACAGAAGGATTGCAATGCATGCATAGAATCGCTCGCACACTCATACGAGAGCAGGAACATTTGAAAATAATACGAAATCGGCACTAAAACAGAAGATTTTTTTGTCTGTCTGAATCGAGCCTCTTATTCTCAAGTTCTTAAACTGGACCTTCAGCATTATTCATTGAAAAGCCCAAACCCTTGTAAAATGATTCCCCAGCATCTAATATTAATATTATTCCAAGTATGCATCACGCCCTGCTCCAGTAATAAATATTACGTCTGGGATATAGTCCACTAGAGGGCGCTTTACTGCAGAGATGGCAAAAAAGAGGCCCCTCCCGGTCCATATATACCCGGGACCTCCCACTCATTCCCCAGTTTAGTCGCTGCAGTGGGTGGCGAAGGTCAAGATGATGGCTCTCTCTCCTTGCAGGTAAGCCGGGCTGCACAGCCCCCGGCCATATGTCCTATTCCCACCCGTGCCCCCTTTACATGCCTCCCAGCTACGGCTGCAGGGTCCGGGTGATGGTAGGCAGCACCTACTGGAGCATTGCTCCACCGCAAATCCCCCACCAAAGGGTAGGCGGCACAGGTTGGTGAGCCTGACATGGGATGCCCCGTCTGCCTTAGCCCTCACTACATGTAACCAAATGTATTCATGGGCTTATTCCCCCTTCTCCCTAGTCCAGTTATTCGGGAGGGGGGGGTCCGTATACTCGCGTTGTAGTGATTGTCTTACTGTTGTCACTGTGTGTGTGTGTTCTTTGCCTTTTACTTTTACAGTGCTGGCACTTGGTCAGCGCTCTCCTCCATTACTGTGAGCATGCTGGCAGAGCTTGAACGGCCCGCGCGCGCACGCTTGTCAGCGGTGGCGGGCCGGTGACATCATCTGTTGCCGGGGGCCGGGCGATAGGTTGCCTGGCCTCTCTGCACTGTCCCCGCATTCCTAGGAGGGCAGGGCCTAGTGCCAGGCACGTTCTGCATCTGGCCCGCCCCCCTCCGGAGCTAATCGGCGCCATCTTGCTGCTGCCTTGTGGTGTGTGCGATCCGGGTTATGTGAGTGCCCTCCGCGGGCCTTTCTTATTGCTATCATTATTACTTTACTGTGTATTAATTCATATACATGCCATATTAAATGGGACTTCCTCTGTCTATGCTTATGTCTTTCAGGCTGGGACAACCTATTTAGATGTTTCTCCCGGTCCTGGGCCCGGGGTCATACCCTTACTAAATTGGGGGCTTAATTGCAAATTGTTTGGTACCGCAAAACCACGTTTGGAATTCCCCGAACAGACGCATTTTAATAATCTGATTCTCAAGGAATGGGAACGACCTAGCCGGCTTCCCGGTATCCCTAAGGGGTGGGATAGGAGGTATCCCTTCCCCTCGGATGTGGTCAAATGTTGGTCAACTCCTCCTGAGGTGGATGCCCCCGTCTTGGGGCTGTCTAATACTTCTGTTGTGCATTCCCCGGATTCCACTACCTTGAAGGATAGTGAGGACCGGCGTATTGACCAACTGACCTCCCACGCCTTTGCTTTGTGGGTTCGGCCTTGCGCCCGGTTTGTGCTTCCGCTATTATGGCCGTGGCTATTAGGACCTTAATCAGGGGCCTTCTGGACGGCTCCCATGAGGATCCTTCTAGTGCGGAATTTAGAGCCTTGTCACAATGTGAGTTGTTCATCACTTATGTACTCTCTGCCTTAGATGACACCATTCGGATGTGTAGCAGGAACTTGCCCTTGGTTGTCTCTATCCGCCGCTCGGTCTGGTTGCGCCAGTGGGCAGTTGACAATGCTGCTAAGAAGGCTCTCACGGGGCTTCCCTTTAAAGGGTTGCGCCTGTTTGGTGATGGTCTGGACCTTTTTGCTAAGGGAGGTAAGTTACCCCAACACAAAAAGCAGCCGCTTTCGGGGTTCGTGCTCCTTCACTCCCTCCTTTCGTGGGCCTAGGTCAGGCAGGGGGGTATCCTTTGCGGGACAAAGGGGAGATTTCTGGGGCAAGGGCAGAGGCCATGCCCGACCCGGATCCTCCTGGGGTGCCAAACCCAAATCCACTGCCAAGCCCACTCAGCAATGAGGGGACGCCCTCACCCTTGCGGGTGGGGGGGCGGCTGCGGCTCTTCGCTCAGGTCTGGGATCAACAAGTCTCAGACAAATGGATTCTGAAGGTTGTCTCTTCTGGATACAAGCTGGAGTTCGCGGACCGGCCTCCTCCCAGATTCCTCAGGTCACGGGTTCCTACGGACCCTCGGGCAGCTCAGGGCCTGTTGTTGGCGGTTCAAAACCTTCGAGCCATGGGGGTCGTTTGTCAGGTTCCCCCGGGAGAGAGAGGTCTGCGTTACTATTCCAATCTCTTTACAGTGCCCAAAAAGGATGGTTCCGTCAGACCCATTCTGGACCTAAAACTTCTCAACAAATTCATCAGAACCAAGCGTTTTCACATGGAGACGCTGCGCTCTGCTATCAGCTCCCTGCGCCCAGGGGACTTTATGACCTCAATAGATATCCAGGATGCTTACCTTCATGTGCCGGTCTTCCCAGGGCACCAGCGGTTCCTCAGGTTTGTGGTAGGGGAACAACACTACCAATTTGTGGCACTCCCCTTCGGGTTCACCTCTGCCCCCAGGGTGTTCACCAAGGTGTTGGCAGGCGTGATGGCCCTTCTCAGAGCCCGGTGTATTCGCATTCTTCCTTATCTGGACGACCTCCTCATTACGTCCCCTTCACTCCAACAAGCGGAGCTGGACACCCGGACGGTGGTGGCAACACTGGAGAGGTTCGGGTGGGTGATCAATTACCCCAAGTCCTCACTCTCCCCGTCACGGGGGACCACCTTCCTGGGTATGACTCTGGATACCATTCAGGCCAAGATTTTCCTCCCTCAGCAGAAGGTGGACTCTCTTCAAATGCTGATTCATGGCTTGCTGTCCAACACTCATCCATCCATCCGGCAAGGGATGCAACTGGTGGGACAGATGGTGGCCTGCTTCAAGGCAGTTCCCTATGGTCAATTTCACATGAGGCCTCTACAGCTCCATCTTCTTTCAGCCTGGGACAAGTGTCCCCTGTCTCTGGACCAGGCTTTTGCTCTGTCCCCTCTGGTCCGGCGGTCCCTCCTTTGGTGGCTGGACTCGAAGAATCTTCTGGGGGGCAGATCATTCCTGACACCATGCTGGGAGACGGTCACTAAGGATGCCAGTCTGTCAGGTTGGGGGGGCTACTGGAGAGCCCACCAATTCCAGGGGCTGTGGGGCCCTCAGGAGGCATACGCCCCCATCAATGTTCTGTAGCTGAGGGCAGTTCAGTTGGTGCTGACGCATCACCTCCAGAGCCTACCGGTTCAGGTTCGCAACAGGACTGCGGTCGCTTTCATCAATCATCAGGGAGGGACTCGGAGCAAGAGTGCCCTCCGGGAGGTGTCGTGGATTTTCTCTTGGGCCGAGGTCAACGCCCCGTGTATCTCGGCGGTTTACATTCTGGGAGCGGAGAACCTGGGAGCGGATTCCCTGAGCAGGGGGACCTCTCGCCGGGGAGAATGGTCCCTCAACAGCAAGGTCTTTCTATCCCTCTGTCACAGGTGGGGGAGGCCAGATGTGGATCTGTTTGCCTCTGGTCACAATCACAAGCTTCCAGCTTTTGTCTCACTGTCCCAGGATCCTCTGGCTCTGGCGGTGGATGCCATGTCTCTGTCTTGGCAGTGGTTCGGTCTCCTGTACCTCTTCCCTCCGTTTCCCCTTCTGGGCAGGGTCCTACACAAGCTGAAGAAGGAGTGCCAGCTGTTCTGGTGGCCCCCAGGTGGCCAAGACAGGTGTGGACCACTCGCAGACGTCGTGCAGCTGGTGGTCGATCAGTACCCTCTGCCCCTGGTTCCGGATCTTATCACTCAAGGATGGCTCTGTTACCCTAATTTACAAAAGCTGGTTTTGACGGCATGGCTGCTGAAACCTCCATCCTGAAGGAAAAGGGTCTGTCTGATGCGGTTGTTCAGACTCTGGTCAGAGCTAGGAAGGAATCCTCTTCTACCATCTACTACAGGACCTGGTGGACCTACATTGACTGGTGTCAGGCTAGGGCCTTCCCTTGTCGGGTGTTCTCCATCCCTCGGATACTGGAGTTCCTTCAACATGGTCTGGATATGGGTTTTCAGCTCAGCACTCTGAAGGGGCATGCCTTGGCGGTTTTCTTTCAGAGGTCTTTCGATCTTCATCCTTTGGTCAAGACTTTCTTCCAGGGGGTCACTCTTGTGCGCCCTCCCCGCAAACCCTTGTTACCGGTTTGGGATTTGAATTTGGTTTTGTCTGCCCTTCAGGGTCCTCCATTTGAGCCTGTGCATGAGGCTGCACTGTCTATTCTCACTTGGAAAATACCATTTTGTGAGTACTCACCTGAAAAATGGATATTGTTGGTGTGCCACACACCCCGCTTCACTTCTTAAATATTCATTACTTCATGGGTTAATCCACCGCAGGTGACGTAGTGCAGAGAGGAAGTCTTGTAACGAGCCCCCTTCCGGCCCATATATACCTGGTACCTCCCTTCAATCACCAGTATAATCAAAAAGCAGTAATACAAGGTACCAGTATTCCACCAGTAACCTCAAAATCAAATTTGATATAAAAAGGCTTCACCATATAAAGGCTTCGGTAATACCGAAAAGGGCGGGTGTGAAGCGGGGTGTGTGGCACACCAACAATATCCATTTTTCAGGTGAGTACTCACAAAATGGTATTATTCTTGGTGTGCCACACACCCCGCTTCACTTCTTAAATATTCATTACTTCATGGGACATCCAAAAGCAGTGTCCACAAGGGCTGGGCAACTCAAGGCCAGGTGAAGCATAACTTAAACGACTGCAGTCTGCAGAACTTTGCGGCCGAAAACAGCATCCGCTGAGGCCCGCACAACAACTTTGTAAAACTTAGAAAAAGTGTGAACAGAAGACCAAGTGGCGGCCTTACAAACCTGTTCAACAGAAGCTTGGTGCTGAAATGCCCAAGACGCCCCAATGGCGCGAGTAGAATGAGCAGTGATACGAAAAGGGGGAACTTTCCCCTTCGCAGAATAGGCCGCAGTAACGGCCTGACGTATCCACTTGTTAATGGCAGATTTGGCTGGTGCCAAACCCTTCTTAGGCCCATGGGGCACAACAAGAAAGGAATCCGTCCTACGAAAAGGAGACGTGATAATCAAGTAGTACTTAACACAACGTACTACATCCAAACAATGCAAAACCCTCTATTTGTCATTCTTAGGATTAGGACACAAGGAGGGAAGAACAATATCTTGGTTCAAATGAAAAGCAGAAACAACCTTAGGAAGAAAGTCTGGCTTGAACCGAAGGACCACCTTATCCTGATGCCTCTCAAAGTAAGGCGCCTGGATAGACAAGGCCGCCAACTCTGACACGCCGGACCGAAGTGATCGCTACCAAGAAGACAATCTTCTGAGTCAGGGTAGACAAAGCAATATCTCGCAAAGGCCCAAAAGGAGGCGCCTGAAGAGCAGAAAGAACCAAATTCAAGACCCAAACAGGGAGTAATGGTTTCCTGGGAGGCCGCACATGCGTAGCCCCCTGGAAAAAAATTTTTAACTAAAGGTTCAAGCGCAACACTCTTCTGAAAAAAAAAAAAGATAGATAAGGCAGAGACCTGCCCTTTCAACGTACTTTAATTTAATTTAGTTAAAATACAAACACAAAAGTTTGTTATAGAAGAATATCCTTGGTGCTTGCCATGCTACCAATCCAATTCCCCATTGAATTCCACAATGCAAATGTAATCATCATTGTACTACAAAAATTTTTTTTTTTTTTTTTTCACAGTTGTCAACTGTCTTACTTGCCAATGCGCAGGTTATTACTAACACAATAGAACATATTGTACATTACAGACAATTAAACTTGCTCAATGATTCACTTGCCCAAATCATAGCGGTGAGTAATATCATGTAATAAGCGGTAAACTAGTTTCACCCCCACTAGGGGGCTTCTTCAGTACCAAACCGCACTTAAGGGCACTTGATCAGCCCATCCAGGCCCGTTAGATTATTACCAAAAGCCTCATGTCCAGGTGCACAATCCCAAAATTGATGCTGGATGGACAGGTTTAGATATCCCAAGTTAGTTAGTGCTCCGTTCGCCAATTATGAAGGAACGGCGTCTGCCCTATGTTGAGAGGTTCCCTATTCCTCAATGATAAGGGAAGCAGAAATACAGGCTTGGGGTCCGCTCTCTCAGCTAAGATGTAATCCGCTGGTCTGCCTGGTAACCATCCAGGGCAGATCTAAAGGAGCCCGCCCAGCAATACACGTCCGTGCATGTTGTGCTGTATGCTTGACCCGGATACTTAGCTGGAGACCAGAGTCCAGCCCTGATTGTAAAACCTGGAGAGCGAAAAGACCCTACAAGGAAAAATCTTATCTCACACCAAGCAATATAGGCTTTCCAAGTCCTATAGTAGGTGATGGAAGAAGACCTCTTCCGGGCACTGACCAGAGTCTTAAATGACTGAATCAGAAAGACCCTCCTCCTTCAGGATGGAGGTTTCAGCAGCCAGGTCATCAAACCCAGCGCTGGTAAATTGGGGTAACACAATTGACCCTGAGTGAGCGGATCGGGCCGAATAGGCAGAACGAACTGGTCCACTGCCAGCCGAACGATATCTGTGAACCTCACTCGTCTTGGCCACCTTGGGGCCACGAGAACAGCGTACACCCTTTCCAGAGCCAACTTCTGAAGAACCCTGCCCAGCATGGGTATCGGAGGAAAACAGGTATAGAAATCCCAGAACTCCCCAGCTCAGGGACATGGCGTCCACTGCCAGAGCCAGAGGATCCTGGGAGAGCGACACGAAGTTCGGGAACCTGTGATAGTGATGAGGGGCCAACAGGTCCACCTCCGGGGTCTCCCATTGGAGACACAGTAAGCGAACCACCCGAGGATGGAGAGCCTATTCTTCCAGATGGGGAGAGCTCTTGCTCAACCGGCCCACTACCTGTTTCATCACCACTGGAATGTGAACCGCCGAGAGACAGGGAACATGGAACACTGCCCATGTCCGGACCAGGGACACCACTCTGAGAGTACTCAGACTGCGCGTCCTTCCCTGAAGACCAACGTAAGCAACCGCTGATCGATTGTCTGAACACATCTGGACCAAAAGGCCCAGAACGTACTGAGTCAGGAGAGCAAGCACCTGACGGATGGTTCTCAGATTCAGAATATTGATGGGACAGTGGGGCCTTTAAGCTCTCCACTGCCCCTGAGACCGCGGCTCCTTCCAGAATCTGCCCCATCCCGACAGACTGGCGTCCGTGGTGACAATTTTCCAAAAGGGGGGTCAGGAAAGGCCTGCCCTACACAAGATTGGTCGAGACCAAACACCACAGGAGGGACTGCCGTACACGGGAGGACAACTGGAAGGACTGATCCAGCGACTGAGGATGCTGGTCTTAACACGCTAACAGAAATAGCTGAAGCGTTCTCGTGTGAATTTGGCAAAAGAAAGACACACTCTGTCTTGATGAGAGTTCAGGCCAGGATGAACCGACCCATGAACGGACCGTGAAGGAGGGTGAGACTCGAATTCCAGGCCGTAACCGGGCGATACTACCTCCTGGATCCATCTGCCTGGAACCACTTGGTTCCAATGGTAGAAGTGTCGCAATAGTCCCCCCACCCGCACGGGTGAGGGCAGCCCCTCAATGCTGAGTGAGCTTATCAGCAGGTTTTTGGGCTTGGTGCTCCAGGACTGAGTGGGCCGGCCACGACCCCTCCCCGAGTCCAACCTGCGCCACAGGTAGCGGGAAAGGACGCACCCCTGCCCGCTCTGAATCCTCGAAAGGAAGGCCTACCGGAACTTGTCCCCCTGAAGGGACCACAGGGCCTCTTGCATTGTGGCATCTTACCACCCTTTGCGACAGAATCAATTTTCTCCTCAAACAGACGCAACCCCAAAAAGGGGAGAGCTGTGAGCACCCTTTTTGGAAGCCGTGTCCGCTGACCACTGACGCAGCCATACTGTCCTGCGAATAGCCACCAGCATAGCTGCCGCCCTGCTACTCATAATCAGCGCATGGTCCTGAGCAGCCAGGACATAAGCCACAAAAGATTCACACTGCTTAAGCGCAGTGAACTGTTTGCAAGCGGGATTAAGATCCTCATATAGCCCTTGAATTAAGGATTTAATTGCCAATAGCAGAAGGGCTGAAGCACATACCGGGCGCAACGCTGACCTGGAATAGATTAAAACCAAGTCGAGCGTATTTGGTCAATTCGACGATCTTCCCCATCTTTGGGGACAGTGGTCTCAGCAGATTGTACCATAGCCGAGCTGGAGAGCCCTAGTACAGGGGTATCCCCAGGCGGTCTCCCATCCAAGTACTGACCAGGCCCGTCACTGCTTAGCTTCCAAGATCAGACGAGACTGGGCGCATTCAGGGTGGTGTGGCCGTAGGCCTCAATAAATGTAATTAGCATATGCCCCCTTGTGCTCTTATAGTCAACAAAACATAAGCACAATGGCCAACTGGAAAGAATTCCAGATAACCGCGTGGGATGTTCCCATTCCTTAAGAACCACCCTCTCAAAGAGGTGTTGTCTGGGGAAAAACCAAACGCGGCTGAGGCTCTTTAAACAACCAACCCCTGGCGGGGCGGGCGCCTCAGGCATATCTAAACTCAAAATTTTAAACATTTGAGCCAGAATAGAGGGGGTGTCCAAAACAACCCCCTCTGACCAATCGCCAATCTCATCAGCCACAAGCTGACCTGTCGGCTCATCTGACTCAGACGGGAATTCATCCTCGTCCGGGCATCCATCGGACCATTCCACAGGTACACAAAACTGGTCCTGTGGAGCCGAAGGTACCGGAGTCAGGTGCCTTCGTTTTGCAGCGACCTTTAACGCTGCTTTAACGGGCATTACTTTCCGGGGGCTGGGCTGTGCTGCCACCTCGGAATGCGAATCCCCACTTTGACAGTGTCATGCGGGGTCCGGAAATAGGGAGGGAGAGGTAGGAGAAGATGAAGGATGCGATGGCCCCGCAGCCGAAGCAACGGACTGGCGCGCAATAGTCTGTTTTGCACAAGGGATGCAAATAAAGACATCATCAGCTGGGAGTGGAACCCTATAACCTACGCACCCCCCAAACGGCTCACAGAACCGTTTCCGGAAATTACGGAAGCCTCAATATGGTGATTTATGGTATTCGCAATACTGGGACTTTTAAGGCATAAGCGAACCCGGGATGCCCCCTTATTAGTAATGTCCCGGAAGGGAGGATTTTTTTTTTTTTTTTTTTAATTTTTTTTTTTTTTTTTTGTTAAGTTAAGGTCCCCTTTAAAGAACTATATATATATATATTTATATATAGTCTATGTATATATACATTCACAAAGATATCCCAATAATTAGCCAGGCACATAGAGCCAGAGGGCCACCATAAGCAGGGATCCCAGGATCTGCAAGGAAAAACCGTCAGATCCTCACATGTGTATAAACAAACATAAGCATGGCACCAAAATGCCCTTAAATCATGCCCTTAATACAGAGTGACTCCCCACTGTATTACTGCAAGGAATGCATTCCCCATTTAACGGCCCCAACGGGAGGGGCCGCTTACCTGGACAGCGAAGGCAGCAGCCGGAACAAGACTGCAGCCAGCAGCCAGCACGGAAGACAAAGTGCGGCCGTGCGCCCATGCGATTTCCTGCATTGAAGGAAGCAAAACGCTGGGCCCGCCGCAGACGCCGCATGACGTCGGCGTCGCGCGTCAGCGGGCCCGCCCCCCCCCTACGCCGATCAGCTGGAATCACTTACAGCTGGGCCACAACACGTGCGCCCAGGCGGCGGAGGGGGGAGGGTAAAAACCGCATGGTGGTGTACAATGCAAACATGAATGCCAGGCGAGGAGAGGGGAGAGAGAGGGAGGGGAGAGGGGGCCACAAAGCAACAAACTGCAAGAGAAGTGGCCAGCCTTTACCCAGCGCAGCCTGCCCTTAAAGCAGACCCAAAAAAATACACATGCTACAGTGAATGCATAAACATGACACATATGTTAACATGCAGTGATACAAGTGAAACACACAAACTAAAGCACACCCTCATACACCACCCCCCCCCCCCCCCCCAGTGAAGGGAGAAGGGACCGAAACGGGAGAGTAAGGGGCTACGGGGACCCTCGGGACAGGGGCATCCCATTTCCGGATCACCATGCCGGATCGCCGCATAGCCCCATGCATGAGGACGAGCGGTAGGAGATAAGCTCCTAGGCACTTAAAGTGCCATCTACCATTTGCCCGGCGAGCAGCCAAGGCTGGGAGGCTTCCATTTCACCATAAAGGTATACAACTCAAACCGGGCAGAAATAGACCAAAAGGGGGGTGGCGGGGTAAGAATACCCCGGCCTACCTGTAAGCAGGAGACTTCCAACCTCTGACTTGTCAGCAAGCAGAGAGAAAAAATACTGGTGATTGAAGGGAGGTACCAGGTATATATGGGCCGGAAGGGGGCTCGTTACAAGACTTCCTCTCTGCACTACGTCACCTGCGGTGGATTAACCCATGAAGTAATGAATATTTAAGAAGTGAAGCGGGGTGTGTGGCACACCAAGAATAGTTGCCTTTTTGGTGGCTATCACCTCTGTCCGGCGTGTTTCGGAGTTGGCGGCTCTGTCCATTCAGGCCCCCTACTTTGAGAGACACCAGGACAAGGTGGTTTTCCGCTTTAAACCAGACTTCTTGTCTAAGGTTGTCTCTGCCTTTCACCTCAATCAGGACATTGTGCTTCCTTCCTTATGCCCTAATCCTGGTAATGACAAGGAGAGGGCCTTGCATTCTCTGGACGTTGTCAGAAACTTGAAACACTACCTGGTGGCTACAGCGCCTTTCAGGAAGACGGACGCCTTGTTTGTGGTACCCTCTGGTCCAAAGAAGGGTTTGGCGCCGGTTAAGTCTACCATTAGCAAATGGATTCGTCAGGCCATTGTTAGGGCCTATTCTGCTAAAGGGAGGGATCCCCCTTTTCGAATTACTGCTCATTCTACCCGTGCTGTTGGGGCCTCTTTTCAGCACCAGGCTTCTGTTGAACAAGTTTGTAAGGCTGCTACTTGGTCTTCTGTTCATACCTTTTCCAAGTTTTACAAGGTTGATGTTCGGGCCTCAGCGGATGCTGTTATTCCAAGTATGTCTCACACCCTGCTTCGGAATGATTAATAACACGTGGGTTATAGTCCAGTAGAGGACTTCTGCAGAGATGACTAGAAAAAAAGAAGCCCCTCCCAGTCCATAAATACCTGGGACCTCCCACACATTCCCCAGATAAGTCTCTGCAGACGGCGAAGCAAGTCAAGAAGATGGCTGTCTCTTTCCTTTGCAGGTAAGCCTGGTGCACACCCGGCCAATTTTTTCCGCCCAGACCTTGTTGTTTTTAAGTCCCTATGCCTCCCAGCCTTGGCTGTGGGTCCGGGCGAGGGTAGGGTACATGGACCGGGAGGGGCCTCTTTTTTGCCATCTCTGCAGTAAAGCGCCCTCTAGTGGACTATATCCCAGACGCAATGATTATTACTGGAGCAGGGCGTGATGCATACTTATAATATCCATTCTACAAGGTGAGTATTCACAGAATGGTATTTTTTAAGTTTTTAGTCACTTACTTACATGATTCTTTCCCCCACTGGGCTGCAACTTTGTTCAGGACTTTAGGATACGGGTGCCGCCATCTTGACTTAGAAGCATCACACTTACTGAGGAGAGGAGAGCGGGATAAAGTACAGGGGGGCAGGTTATAGCTGTGCTTTTCTCAGACAGAGCAGAGCTGGGGTCAGGAAAAGGTCAGCAATCCCAGAATTCAGAGCACCACAGTTAGAAGGCACTTCCTGTTTGCAGGCTGCCTGATGTCCCATGAGCCGCCATCTTGGATGTTTAAAGGCTCATAACATGCAGTAGATGCAGGTAGGATCATTTTTAATGTGAGCAATCTTTATGTACAGAGTGGGGGAAACATATAAGATATGCTCTTATTCAGGGTGAAGGTCCGCTTTAAAGTGGACCAAAACCCAAGCCTTGATTCTCTTCCTCCCCAGGACACCCAGATTTGGCATGCCTCACTATGTGAAACCCCCCTAGGTCACCCAGTAAACTCACCTTCTACCCAGATCCAATGACGCATATGCAATCAGCGGCCATTCCCTGCTATACCCATACCTGCGCGCTTCTGACTTTCAGCGCGCCTTCCCCATTTCCTGCACCTCCTAGGTGCTCTCTTGCCCCCAGTGAGGTGATCCGGGGCACAGTGGAACGCAATTGCATTCCGAGTACCCCGGAAGTGATTATCACTTCCAGGGTGGAGGGGATGCGCATAATAAAAGCGCATCTCACCACGCTCAGGTCATATCGGGACATTCTTGCCCTGATGAAGTAGTGTAGGGTCACTACGACACGCGTTGGCACGTTATCCCTACAGGGGTACCCCGGTTGGTCTGTCCTTATGCACAGTTATTATTTTTTACACTTTGCTTTATTCTTTGATACTTGTTGATTCTTCCTGCACACCCTGGCGAGTCCTCCTGTTGTATGGAGATTGATTTTGTTTAAATGTAAGTGTTTGCACTTAGCACTATTGCACAATGCTTTTGCTGATTTGCACATATTTGATACAGGTCATGCTTATGATTTAGGTATGATTTTAGGGTGGCTTTATGTAATTGGCAGACCCCTGGTGCCTCCTGGTGTTTTTAGATTGTAATGTTATGTCTTTTGTGTACATGTATTGTCTAATGTGTTATGCTTTGTGTAACTTTTGATGAGAATAAACCTCTTATATTTTTCATATTCATGAGTAGTGCCACTCAATAGTTACCCGGTATCCTTATTTGGGGGAGGGTGGGGCCCCCCTTTTCTTGTTTGTTAGACTTTCATAGTGTGATCCCGGGTTGAGCAGGCACACGCGTATTTTGGTTATAATTTAGTGCATACTAGGCTAGTGCTGCCCAGTTAGCTTGTCTACTGTCTGTTTCATATCGGGACAACGGGGAAGTGTGACACGGTTAGTGCCACACCATCTCCCCCAGCCTGCCGGCGATTGCCAGGCGGGGATATTACCACCAATGCCCCAATCTTTGTAGACCACTGAACCTCTGCAAAGTAAGTGTATTTGATCTGATTTCATCACAGGCTGTATATTCTTGGTGTGCCACACACCCCGCTTCACTTCTAAATATTCATCACTTAATGGGTTAACTCGCCGCCAGGTGACGTAGTGCAGAGAAGAAGTCTTGTAACGAGCCCCCTTCCGGCCTATATATACCTGGTACCTCCCTTCAATCACCAGTATTTTTCTCTCTGCTTGACGACAAGACAGAGGTTTGAAGTCTCCTGCTTACAGGTAGGCCGGGGTTTTCTTACCCCGCCACCCCCCTCTTGGTCTATTTCTGCCCGGTTTGAGTGTGTATACCTTAATGGTGGAATGGAAGCCTCCCAGCCTAGGCTGCTCACCGGGCAAATGGTAGATGGCCTAGGAGCTTATCTCCTACCGCTCTACCTCATTCGTGGGGCAATGCGGCTATCCGGCATGGTGATCCGGAAATGGGATGCCCCTGTCCCGAGGGTCCCCGTAGCCCCTTTCTCTCCCATTACGGTCCCTTCTCCCTTCACTATGGGGGGGGGGGGGGGGGGGGGTGGTTTGAGGGTGTGCTTTTAGTATGTGTGTTTCACTTGTATCACTTTATTTCAACATGTGTGTATGTTCATGTTATGCATTAAGTTTATTCAGCATGTGTATACCTTTGGTTCATTTGGTTTAGGTCTGCTTGAATGGCAGACCGCGCTGGGTAGGTGGCTGGCCGCTTTTCTTAGCAGACTATTGCTTTAGTGGCCCCCTACCCCCTTCCCCCCTTCCCCCTTCTCCGCTGGCATTGTATGTACTCTATTTGCATAGGCTGCGCTATGCGGTCTTTATTTGTCCTCCCCCCTCCGCTGCCTGGGCGCACGTGTAGTGGCCCATCTGGTGTAATCTCCAGCTGAATGGCTGTACTGATTGGTGTAGGGGGGCGGGTCCCGGTGACGCGGCATCGGGGGCGCGGCGCCGACGGCGGCGTCATGCGGCGTTTTGCGGCGGGCCCAGCATTCACTTCCCTTCAAAGGAGGAAGTCGCGTGGGCGCGCGGCCGCACTTAGTCTTCTGTGCTGTGGCTGCTGGCTGCAGTCTTGCTCTCCGGCTGCTGCCTTCGCTGGGCCAGGTAAGCGGCCCCACCCGTTGGGGCCGTTATGTGGGAAGTGCATATCTTTTTTGTATTTGATATGGTGGGGAGTCATATTTTATTAGGGGGCATGATTTTGCTCATGTTTAAAGGCACTTTGGTGCCATGCCTATATGATTCTTATACACATGTGAGGATCTGATTGGGGTTTCTTTTTCCTTACAGATCCCGGGATCCCTGCTTATGGTGGCCCTCCGGCTCTATGTTGCCTGACTATTTATTGGGATATCTATTAATGCATGTATATATAAACTATATATAGATATATATATATATATAGTTTATTAAAGGGGACCTTAACTTAACATAAAAAAAAAAAAATCCTCCCTTCCGGGACATTTACTAATAAAGGGGCATCCCGGGTTGGCTTATGCCTTAAAAGACCCAAGTATTGCGAATACCATAAATCACCATATGGAGGCTTCCGTAATTTCCGGAAACGGTTCTGCTGAGCCCTTCGGGGGGTGCGTAGGTTGTGGGGTTCCACTCCCAGCTGATAATGTCTTTATTTGCATCCCTTGTGCAAAGCAGACTATTGCGCGCCAGTCCGTTGCTTCGGCTGCGGGCCCATCACATCCTTCATCATCTCCTACCTCTCCCTCCCTGTTCCGGACCCCGCATGACACTGTCAAAAGTGGGGATTCGCATTCCGAGGTGGCGGCACAGCCCAGCCCCCGGAAAGTAGTGCCCGTTAAAGCAGCGTTAAAGGCCGCTGCAAAACGGAGGCACCTGACTCCGGTACCTTCGGCTCCACAGGACGAGTTATGTGAGCCTGTGGAATGGTCCGATGGATCCCCGGACGAGGATGAATTCCCGTTGGAGTCAGATGAGCCTGCAGATCAGCTTGAGGCTGATGTGATTGGCGATTGGTCGGAGGGGGTTGTTTTTGACACCCCCTCCATTCTGGCTCAAATGTTTAAAATTTTGAATTTAGATCCACCTGAGGCGGCCGCCCTGCCAAAGGGTCAGTTGTTTAAGGAGCCTCAGCCGCGTTGGGTTTTTCCCAGACAACACCACTTTGAGAGGGTGGTTCTTAAGGAATGGGAACATCCCACGCGGTTATCTGGAATTCCTTCCAGTTGGGAAAAGCGTTATCCTTTTCCGCCAGAATTGGTGAAGCTTTGGTCTGTCCCTCCTGGCGTCGATACCCCTGTGCTAGGGCTCTCCAGCACGGCTATGGTACAGTCTGCTGAGACCACTGTCCCTAAGGATGGGGAAGATCGTCGGATTGACCAATACGCCCGCCATGGTTTTATTTATTCCGGGTCAGCGTTGCGCCCGGTGTGTGCTTCAGCCCTTCTTCTATTGGCAATTAAGTCTTTAATTCAGGGGCTGTATGAGGATCTTAATCCCGCTTGTAAACAGTTCACTGCGCTTAAGCAGTGTGAATCTTTTGTGTCTTATGTCCTGGCCGCTCAGGACGATGCGCTGGCTATGAGTAGCAAGGCAGCGGCTATGCTGGTGGCTATTCGCAGGTCAGTATGGCTGCGTCAGTGGTCAGCGGACACTGCTTCCAAAAGGGTGCTCACAGCTCTCCCCTTTTTGGGGTTGCGTCTGTTTGGGGAGAAAATTGATTCAGTCGCAAAGGGTGGTAAGATGCCACAACGCAGGAGGCCTCGTGTCCCCTTTAGGGGGGCAGGTTCCGGTAGGCCCTCCTTTCGAGGATTCAGAGCGGGCAGGGGTGCTTCCTTTCCCGCTACCAGAGGTGCAGGTTGGACTCGGGGGAGGGGCCGTGGCCGGCCCACTCAGTCCTGGGGCACCAAGCCCAAACCTGCTGATAAGCCCACTCAGCAATGAGGGGCTGCCCTCACCCGTGCGGGTGGGGGGACTATTGCGACACTTCTCCCAGGTTTGGAACCAAGTGGTTCCAGGCAGATGGATCCAGGAGGTAGTGTCGGCCAGTTACGACCTGGAATTCGAGTCTCACCCTCCTTCACGGTTCGTTCGGTCTCGGGTGCCCATCGTTCCTTTGGCCACGCAGGGGCTCCTGGCGTCGGTAAGGGATCTGTTAGAGATAACGGTCATCCGGCCGGGGCCGCGCTTAGAGATGGGCCTCGTTTTCTACTCCAATCTTTTCATAGTCCCCAAGAGAGATGGGTCGGTTCATCCCGGCCTGAACTCTCATCAACACAGAGTGTTTCTTCCTTTTGCCCAAATTCACACGAGAACGCTTCAGCTATTTCTGTTAGCGTTTTGGGACCAGCAACCTCGGTCGCTGGATCAGTCCTTCCAGTTGTCCTCCCGTGTACGGCAGTCCCTCCTGTGGTGGTTGGTCTCGACCAATCTTGTGTAGGGCAGGCCTTTCCTGACCCCCCTTTGGAAAATTGTCACCACGGACGCCAGTCTGTCGGGATGAGGCAGATTCTGGAAGGAGCTGCAGTTTCAGGGGCAGTGGGGACCTCAAAGGCCCCACTTACCCATCAATATTCTGAAACTGAGAACCATCCGTCAGGTGTTTGCTCTCCTGACTCAGCACGTTCTGGGCCTTCCGGTCCAGATGTGTTCAGACAAGCAAACAGCGGTTGCTTACATCGGTCTTCAGGGAAGGACTCGCAGTCTGAGTACTCTCAGAGAAGTGTCCCTGATCCGGACCTGGGCAGTGTTCCATGTTCCTTGTCTCTCGGCGGTTTACATTCCAGAGGTGAAGAAACAGGTAGCGGACCGGTTGAGCAAGGGCTCTCCCCGTCTGGAAGAATAGGCTCTCCATCCTCGGGTGGTTCGCTCACTGTGTCTCCAATGGGGGACCCCGGAGGTGGACCTGTTGGCCCCTCATCACTATCACAGGCTCCCGAACTTTGTGTCGCTCTCCCAGGATCCTCTGGCTCTGGCAGTGGACGCCATGTCCCTGAGCTGGGGAGTTCTGGGATTTCTATACCTGTTTCCTCCGATGCCCATGCTGGGCAGGGTTCTTCAGAAGTCAGCTCTGGAAAAGGTGTACGCCGTTCTCGTGGCCCCAAGGTGGCCAAGACGAGTGAGGTTCGCAGACATCGTTCGGCTGGCAGTGGACCAGTTCGTTCTGCCTCTTCGGCCCGATCTGCTCACTCAGGGTCAATTGTGTTACCCCAATTTACCAGCGCTGGGTTTGATGGCCTGGCTGCTGAAACCTCCATCCTGAAGGAGGAGGGTCTTTCTGATTCAGTCATTAAGACTCTGATCAGTGCCTGGAAGAGGTCTTCTTCCATCACCTACTATAGGACTTGGAAAGCCTATATTGCTTGGTGTGAGATAAGATCTTTTCCTTGTAGGGTCTTTTCGGTCTCCAGGATTCTGGAGTTTTTACAATCAGGGCTGGACTCTGGTCTCCAGCTAAGTACGTTGAAAGGGCAGGTCTCTGCCTTTTCTATCTTTTTTCAGAAGCGTGTTGCGCTTAAACCTTTAGTTAAAACTTTTTTCCAGGGGGTTACGCATGTGCGGCCTCCCAGGAAACCATTACTCCCTGTTTGGGATTTGAATTTGGTTCTTTCTGCTCTTCAGGCTCCTCCTTTTGAGCCTTTGCAAGATATTGCTTTGTCTACCCTGACACAGAAGATTGTCTTCTTGGTAGCGATCACTTCGGTCCGGCGTGTCTCGGAGTTGGTGGCCTTGTCTATCCAGGCGCCTTACTTTGAGAGGCATCAGGATAAAGTGGTCTTTCGGTTCAAGCCAGACTTTCTTCCTAAGGTTGTTTCTGCTTTTCATTTGAACCAAGATATTGTTCTTCCCTCCTTGTGTCCTAATCCTAAGAATGACAAAGAGAGGGTTTTGCATTGTTTGGATGTAGTACGCTGTGTTAAGTACTACTTGATTATCACGTCTCCTTTTCGTAGGACGGATTCCTTTTTTGTTGTGCCCCATGGGCCTAAGAAGGGTTTGGCTCCAGCCAAATCTACTATTAGCAAGTGGATACGTCAGGCCGTTACTGCGGCCTATTCTGCTAAGGGAAGAGTTCCCCCTTTTCGTATCACTGCTCATTCCACTCGCGCTGTTGGGGCGTCTTGGGCATTTCAGCACCAAGCTTCTGTTGAACAGGTTTGTAAGGCCGCCACTTGGTCTTCTGTTCACACTTTTTCTAAGTTTTACAAAGTTGATGTGCGGGCCTCAGCGGATGCTGTTTTTGGCTGCAAAGTTCTGCAGACTGCAGTCATTTAAGTTATTTACATATGTTGAAACACAGAGCAAAATATGGTTTACTTAATATTCTCTAGTCATATGGCACTGGCCCTTTAATTAGTCCTTAATTATATAGTTTTAACACTAAAAGTCCTCCACTTCCATACAGGGTGATGTTACTAGTTCTACTGGCAAAGTTGTGGTGTAGTGGAAATTCTTCTGAGTTCACCAACTTATACCGTCACCGCAGTGCCCATCACCAGTACTAGGTACTCTTACCAGCTGGCAGGTAATATACAGCTTGTTATTTTATCTCCTCTGGAGTCCTTCCTCTATGTGGATGTTCCAGTCATAGGTGGCAGGGGCTGGTTACCTTAGGATTCCAGCTCAGCCAGATGATAATGGTGAAAGGACAAAAAGAGGGAGAAAATCTAGTGTAATCCCGCTTTTTTAATTTAAAAGTATGAAATACAGCTTTAAAAATGCGCACTCACATTTAAAATATTCACAAATCGCTTGTAAAAATAGGCAAGGCTCTCACCCTATCCTGTCACCACGGCCGTTGGTGCTGTTATTAAGGGATCGGGTGGGCTATCGCATCTGCTCCTCAGTCTAAGTGTAATAGATTTGCCGGTCGCCGTAATAGATTATGCTTCACCTGGCCTTGAGATGCCCTTCCCTTGTGCACACTGCTTTTGGATGTCCCATTAAGTGATAAATATTTAGAAGTGAAGCGGGGTGTGTGGCACACCAAGAATAATACCATTTTGTGAGTACTCACCTGAAAAATGGATATTGTTGGTGTGCCACACACCCCGCTTCACCCCCACCCTTTTCGGTATTACCGAAGCCTTTATATGGTGAAGCCTTTTTATTTATATCAAAATTGATTTTGCGGTTACCGGTGGAATACTGGTACCTTGTCTTTCTGCTTTTTAATATACTGGTGATTGAAGGGAGGTACCAGGTATATATAGGCCGAAAGGGGGCTCGTTACAAGACTTCCTCTCTGCACTACGTCACCTGGCGGCGAGTTAACCCATTAAGTGATGAATATTTAGAAGTGAAGCGGGGTGTGTGGCACACCAACAATATCCATTTTTCAGGTGAGTACTCACAAAATGGTATTATCCAAACACAACCTCACCAAAGTCCAATTTTATGACATTTTGTATGCAATGTTATTTTATATATCATAGATGGTGCAAGGTATTGCTGTGATGCAAGTGTCATTTAAGTATACAACTGATGCACAGCCAGCTTTCTATGAAAACAGGAATTTATCAGGTACCTGAATATAATGTATATGATTTATATGGTAATGCTAAGAAATGATACAAGTGGAACTAATATATTGACATTTTGGATATTATTATTATTTTTTTATATATACTAGGAATGGTTAAATATATGCATGGTATGAAGCGGCAATAAGCCCAGTTAGAGAATACGGGGTGTAAATTGGTGCAGAAGAAGCCCTGCTGGGCGAAACTAGTTCACCTTCACCTACTCACACTATTTCGACAGTGTTTAGTACCATTCAGAAATCATCCAATTTTTTTGTATTGCCTTGTATGAATTACTGACGGTATTTGATGTAACAGTGCTTCTGATAATCATGTATACCCAAAACAAGTTTTAATTAGGTGTTGCTACACCACAACTATTGAGGAGATAACAAATTGTGTGTCTTTCTCCTTTTTTATCTTTGGAAAAATTAATAAAGAATTTTGTATAAAATGTTTTTTTTCTAATCATGTATTAATCTTAATTTATTGGCGTGGTCAGACTCTGAGGTCTTATAGGTTGGGGTTACCTATACCCAACAAAAATTGTATTCTCATATACCCATACCTCCCAAGTATCCCTTATTTGGGGGAACTGTCCATCTTTTGAGTACATGTCCCTCTGCCCCTTGTTGTTCTCAGTTGTCTCTCTTTGAAGTGTAACATGCAGCTCCGCATCAATAAATGATTAATTTGCATATTTAAAGTGTTTCTATTGCTGTAACTGTTACAGGCTATCTCCTATCATCCCTACACGAGGGGGTGTGGCCTAATTTAACAAATGTCCCTCTTACCCCTTCCTGAAAACTTGGTAGGTATGTATACCTTTAGCAGGACGTGCACCTGCACCAGACATGCTCGACTGCACTCGGCTGGAGCCGAGTCCTTAGACGAACCTAGACGAAGTTGCATCAGGAACAGGGAAAGGTGAGTTGGAGTGGGTGACCTGGAGGGTTTCACACAGCGAGGCATCCCGCATCAGGGTGCCCCAGGGGCATGAACCAGAAGTGATAGTCAAAATCCTGGATTTTGGGCTACTTTACAATGGTTTTTCACTCACCTGGGTTTTAGCCTGCTTAAAGTGGACCAAAACCCTTGCGGCACGGCCCTGGTGTCTTCCCCCGCTGTGTGGACCCCCCCGCCAAAACTCACCTTTACTGTGGCTCCCATTGCCGCTGCACCCCTAACTTTCCTTTAGCTGAGGCACACTCCCATGCCCAGCCATTCATATAGGTGCAGGTGGGAGCACTACCCAAACCAGAGGGAAGCGAGATGTGGGCTGGTGGGCTGGTTACGTCATCTGACATTTTTTACATCAGCAAAATGGCTATCATAAAAATGCCAAGGGTGGCCATGGAGGTGGACCCCTCCCCTTTTATTCTAAGTATACAGCACGTCCTGTTCCAGAATATTCCTTACACATGGGTAATATATCCACAAGATGGCGCTGGACTGCAGAAAACAGCTTGTGGCTCCTCCCGGCCCTATATAAGTCAGGGACCTCCCACAAATTCCCCGTTCTTTTCTGCAGTCTGTGCTGAGAAGATAGAAGATAGCTCTCTTGTGGCGCAGGTGAGCAGGGCTTATTGCCTGCGGCCCTGCAAGACTATTCCCACCCGTTCCGTCCCATATACTGCCTCCCAGCCTCGGCTGATAAGGTTCGGGTGAAGGTAGCCTATTGAAGCACTATGGTGCTGAGGAGCTAGGCTCCTACCGCAGTCCCTGTGGTTTAGGCTAATGGTGTGCCTTTTGGGATGCCCCCACTGCCTCATGGTTTTTGCCAGGTTATCCTGTGCAGTTAAACCCTATTCCCATTTTCCCCCTCCACCCTAACTCCTCATATTAGTCCCTGGGCGCCATTTCTCCCTGGGAATTCTGCCGTTATCCTCCCTCACTCTCCCCTTGGGAGATTTCCGGGGGGGGTTGTCTAGTGGTTTAAGACTGTAGACATATGTTGCTGGCAGCCTCATTCACCTCAGAGCTGCCGGGCCGCTACTGGCCGGCCAGATCACGTGGGCGTGTTTCGCGTTCTTCGGGGGGGCGGACTCTGTGGATGATGCATTTTACCTCATATCTCCACGGCCCGCCCCCTCGAGGTTGCGGACACCATTTTGTCTTCTTCCTGTGACTGCTGGCTCCTTGCGGTCTGTGAGTATCCCCGGTGGGGTGATTTTTTTCAGTTTTTGTTCTTGTGCCTCATTCTCATGGGAATGTTTGATTATGTCTTTCAGGCGGGGTAAAGCTTCGGTCCTGTGGTTTCTCCCGGCCCTCTCCCCTCATTATCTCCAACTTCCCTAGCGGTTCATTGGGGCATCCCGGGTAGCTCTTTAGCTAAGGAGCAGCCTAGGGTTTATGGTGGTACAGGGTCTCCCTTTGGGGAAGATCTATGGTCCTCAGATGACACTGACAGGCTTTTGGCTCATATTTTTTAAGTGCTCTGTATCTCCCCTCCTGCCGTTATTCCACAGCAGCAGGGTGAGCTCTTTCATCCGGATAAACCCCGTTTGGAATTCCCGGAGCACTTTAATAATCTGGTGCTCAAAGAATGGGAGCGGCCTAGCAAGCTGCCAGGGGTGCCCAAGAGTTGGGACAAAAGGTATCCCTTTCCTGCTGATGTGATTAAGCGTTGGTCATGTCCTCCCGAGGTGGACGCGCCCGTTCTGGGGCTCTCCAATACATCCGTCATGCATTCTCCTGACACTACTACCCTGAGGGATGGTGAGGACTGGCGCATGGACCAACTGGCTTGCCATGCCTTTGCCTGTGTGGGGATCGCGCTACACCCGGTTTGTGCCTCTGTGATTACAGCTATTGCTATTAAGGGTTTGCTTAAGAGTCTCTTAGAGGGGGCCTCTGATGACGCGGGAGGAGAAGAGTATAGAGCTCTCCTGCTTTGCTATGAATTTGTTGCATATGTTCTGTCTGCTATGGATGATGCCATTAGAATGTGTGGTAGAACTTCTGCCCTGTTGGTGGCTATACGCCGCTCCATCTTTCTACGTCAGTGGGTAGCTGATAATGCTGCTAAGAAGGCTCTCACTGGTTTCCCTTTCAAGGGCCTGCGCCTTTTTGGTGAACGCTTGGATTTGTTTGCCAGGGGCGGTAGGTTACCTCAACGTAGGAGGCCGTCCCGGTCCTTTCGGGGGATAGGTGCCCTTCTCCCATTCTTCTGTGGTTCCAGAACTGGCCAAGGAGTCTCCTTTACTGGGGCCCGTGGAGATCACGGAGCATGTGTATGCCTCCAGCCAATCAGCAATCTGTTCTGTTCTGTGCCACCCACTTCCCTCCGGCTGTAAGTGACCACAGTGTACATTCATATAGGTCTGGCATGAAAGTACGCATCAGCCGGAGGAAGCCGGGTATACCGCTGCAGCCTGCACATGTGTGGTGGAAGTACAGTGATCCCAGGGGATTTCACACGCAGGGGTTTCCTTTGGCCTTCAATGTTGGCTGATACGTGTTTTGTCATCTGGCATGTAACCAGAATCCAGACCCCCCCCCAGTCTTAATTCTTCCCTAAGAGACATACAGATTTGGCATGCCCCATAGAGTAAGCATTGTCCAGCTTGTAGTATACTCACCTTTTCCAGGATCCCAAAGGGGCATGCTGCATCTCTGGTATCCCTGCTTCTCGTGGTGATGTGGGGATGCTGTGGCTTAGCAAAGTTCTTTACTCTGTCCTTCTGCCTAATCTTTTACCTTGTTTTGGACTCCTGCCTGTGTTGGAATGACCATTGACCTTAAATTAGACCTAATGTTAAAGACAATTTTCAGGCAAATAAAATAAAAGCTATACTCTATGGTCACGGATCCTTCATCTGATGCAGAGGTGCACGACTCTTCAGGAGGCAATGAGGTTGCTGCTGACAGACAAACACTCCACGATCAGACAGAGCATGCATCTCCTTGGCTTGATGGTGTCTACCATCAAGGCAGTCCTATATGCCCAGTTCCACTCCAGGCCCCTACAAAAGCTGCTCCTATCGAAATGCCGTAGGAATTTGCAGACTTGGCCCGTCTCTTCATATTGATGGACAGTGCCCAGAGATCCCTAAATTGGTGGCTGGACCACCAGTCACTGGCAGTGGGTCGTTTTTCCTGGTGGTCCGGAGGGTCATCCTGACCACGGACGCCAGTCGGTTTTTCCCGATGGCCCGGTGGGTCATCCTGACCACGGACACCAGTCTGGGTTTGGGTGGTGTTCTGGACAACCAGAAGTTTCAGGGACCAGCGGGAGCACAGTCTTCCAGGGCCTTATGGTCATGATACAATTGGACAGTTCTATGGGTGTGGCCTACATAAACTACAGGGGGTACCAGGAGCTGGCAGGCATTCCAGGAAGTGAGTCGCATCATGAGGTGGGTAGAACTTGATGTTCCGTGCATCTCAGCGGTTCACATTATGGGGGTGGAGAATCTGCAGGTCAATTATTAGAGCAGGGAGACGGTGGACCAGGGGGAATTGTCCCTTCACCAGAACTTGTTTTGAGCTTTGTGTGACCGGTGGGGGGACCCCCTGGCCGTGGCGGTCGACGTGCTGGCCATTCCCTGGCCAGGGTACAGCCTGCTCTATGCGTTCCCGCCACTGCCACTTCTGGGTCACGCGTTAAAGAAGGTCAACTGCGAGCAGATTTCTATCATCCTGATCGCCCCACAGTGGCCCAGAAGGGTGTGATTCGCAGATCAGCCTGGCAGTGAAGCCCCCGTGGTGACTCCCCAACCGCCCAGATCTTCCGTAACAAGGTCCTCTGCGGCACCCCAATTCTCCAGGGTTGGCTTTAGCGGCTTGGCTGTTGAGGCCAGCATATTGGAGGAGAGGTGTTTGTCTGCTGCGGTAATTTGGGCTTTGATTCAAGCTAGCAGCACTTTCGAAGCGTTCCCCCCTTTTTGGTGCTGCATGAGGACAATGCGCTGTGTCATGAGAAGCAGGATTTTTTGCCTAAGGTGGCCTCTGCCTTCCATCTTAATCAGAACATAATGCTACCCTCCTTGTGCCCACACCCCACTCACCATAAGGAGTTGATTCTTGCATTCCCTTTATGTGGTCAGGGCATTAAAGTATTACTGGTACGTAAGACAGATGTCTTGATCGTTATCCCAGAAGGACCAAGGAGGGGCCTGGCGGCTGCCAGGTCCTCTCTTATCAGATGGATCAGGCAGGTGGTCATACAAGCCTACGCCTGCAAGGGGAAGGAGACGCTCTTCCCGGTCACCACTCTCCACCAGGGCCATTGCTGCTTCTTGGGCTTCTTGGGCTGCTTCTTGGGCTTTCCAACAACTGGCGTCGACATTATACACATAAGGGCAGACTAGATGGACCGTATGGTCTCCTTCTGCCGTCAACCTTCTATGTTTCTATGACAGGACAGGTCTCCAAGGCGGCCACCTAGTCGTCTCTCCACATCTTCACCAAGTTTTACAGACTTGATGTCAGGGCACCTACCGATGCTGCTCTGTGCATATGGTGTTGCAGACGGTGGTGAACCCCTCCCCAGGGTCTAAGCTTGAGGTGCCAGTGATGTTCTTGGTTAGGTTGACGCTGTTGGCTGTTCTTTCACGGTCCCACTCTTTTGTTTAAAATATTTTTATTGGGAAGAAACAGAGCACAGGACCTCACGACATAGGACAACACCATCATAATGCGTAGTACATGAGAGACATAATAAGGCGTACACAGCATGTGAGGCAAGCAACCCACAAAGAACCCCCCCCCCCCCAAACACCACGCCCTCGGCCAATGTTGGTGCTACTAACCGGGCTCTCCCTGCGAGAACTCATTCGAGCC
Organism: Gastrophryne carolinensis; assembly: GCA_027917425.1. Classification (NCBI taxonomy): domain Eukaryota; kingdom Metazoa; phylum Chordata; class Amphibia; order Anura; family Microhylidae; genus Gastrophryne; species Gastrophryne carolinensis. The sequence continues at coordinate 396,385,011 of CM051238.1, read as the reverse complement.
CCTTGAAGCAATTCCTACACCCAAGTCCAGGAGGTCCGGCCTACTGGGTTCCCCAAAGGGGTCAGCCCCCGGTCAGGAAAAGTATGTGTCTGAAAAAGGGGGGGCACTCCCGGGCCAGAGGTGTACACAATCATGACCTTGCAAAAGCCCCGCGCTCTTCCTTCCTTTTGTAATTATTTTATAAGTATAGCAAAGGACAAAATAGGGATAGCGAACAAAGGAGAAGGGGGGGAGGGAAAAAGAAAAAGAAAGACAAATAAAACAGAAAACACACACCAAGAGGAGAAGGAAGGAGGAAGAAAGAGAAAAAGATAGGGGAAAAAAGAAAGAAGGGAGAAGAGAAGGGGAACCAGGCAGACGTGAAAACAGAAAAAGGTAGCTCCGCAACCGAGCCGAGACGGCCAACGTTAGGGGGAGACCTCCAGGGTGAGAGGGGGGGGTCAGCCAGGGGTGGGAGGGACACGAACGTAAGTCTGCGGGGGGGAGGGCCTGGCGGCACCGGGCTCCCCACTAGATCCGTACATTTCTCCCCATCATGCCGGCAAACAACGTCTCCCAGGCAACTATGAGGAGAGCAGAGACACAAATTCCGGCGTGTCCCACGCCATAATCCAGATCATCCAGGTCTTATTAAACTTCTCTCCCCCACCTTCCGTCCCGTCCAAAACCATCTCCTCCATTCGTTTGATACCCTCCACCTCTCTCACCCACTCCCAAATGTCCGGCGTATGTTGAGAGCGCCAGTGCCGGGGTATCACTGATCTGGCTGCGGTCAAAAGATGCCTGAAAATTCCCCTCTTTGCTGCGGAAACAGAACCAGGCACCATGGATAACAAAGCTATTTGCGGTTCCTTAGGCATACTTTCCAGAGTCAAGAATTCATACACCGCGAATACCTGATCCCATAACTTTTTGATCAAGGGGCAACTCCACCATATATGAAGCATTGAACCCTCCGCCCCCCTACACCGCCAGCACGTATCCGAGTCAGCTCCCCCAAATCTGGCCAGGTCTGCCGGACACCTGTACCACCGGGACAAGATTTTATAATTTTTTTCCTGGGCCCTACATGCCAAAGAGAGTTTGTGGGTCAGGGTAAAAGACTTCTCCCAATCCTCGGCGTCGAACTCCCGACCCAGCTCCCGCTCCCATCTCCCAACATACCCGAGGCCATCCGAGGGGTCCCTCTCCGCCATCACAACCTGATATAGGAGTGAGAGGGCATGTGGTGGACCACTGTCGGCCCTCAAAATGTTCTCAAAGGAGGTCAGAGGCCTAACGAGCGAAGGACCCCGAGCATGGGAGGAGATAAAAGCCACCAACTGCCTGTGAAGAAGCCAGGACATCTTTTCTCCCTGTCCCTGAATCTGGAGATCCCGGAGGCTTGGAGGATGGTCATTTTGAAGCGTATCAGACAGCCTCACCCCTTGCGCTTTTTCCCAAATCAGAAATTTACTTTCCCCCACACCCGGGGGGAAGGCGGGGTTGTCGAACAGAGGGGTAAATGGTCCAGGTCTACTCGATAGGGCCTTCTTTTTAAGGATCACGTCCCATACAGATAGTAAAGAGCGGGTCAACAATGGAAGACTGTGTGACTTGGGCCTCAAATGAGGTTCCACCCAAGGGAGTGCAGTAAGGTCAAGAGGAGAGGCTCCCCCCTCGACACTCACCCACAGTTTGTCTTCCTGGTGATGGAACCAGTCTGCCAACCTGACCAACAGAGCGGCAGTGTGATAACCTTTAAGATCCGGCAAACCCAACCCCCCCTTTATTTTTGGGCCTGGTCAAGACTGAGTAACGGATCCGTGGCCTCCTATCATTCCATACGAATCTAATCCAAGCCTTCTTCAAGACCCTGAAGAATCCCCGCTCAGGCACAATTGGGATGGTCTGGAACACATAGAGAAAGCGGGGTAAAATATCCATCTTTAAAATGTTTATGCGCCCCATCCACGAGTATTGCGCCTTATTGTATGACTTGAGATTCTCCTGAGTCTTAGAGAGGAGGGGGGCGTAATTGAGCCTATAAAGGCTGTCTAAATTAGTAGGTAATTGTACCCCCAGGTAAGTAATGGACTCCTTCTGCCATTTAAACGAGAAGTTCGCTTGCGTAAGTTGAAGGGTGTCGCTAGGTAGGGAGATATTGAGAGCTTCCGTTTTAGAGAGGTTAACTTTAAAATTACTAAGGTAACCAAATCTATCGAATTCCCGGAGTATAGATGGTAACGAGATATGGGGAGAAGTGATGTACAACAAAAGATCGTCTGCAAACAGAGAAAGCTTATGTTCCCTCCCCCCACAGGTGATCCCCCTAATTGCAGAGTTTGCTCTCAGGGCCTGTGCGAGGTGTTCCATAACTATCACATATAACAGTGGCGACAACGGGCAACCCTGTCTCGTCCCATTATTAATACTAAATGGAGACGATAGAATCCCATTCACCCTAACCCTTGCTGTAGGTCCATTATAGAGCGACATTATCTTCCCTAACATACCAGGTCCGATCCCTATCTGCACCAGGGCAGCCCGCAGAAAACGCCAATGGACCCTATCAAATGCCTTTTCGGCGTCCACGGAAAGCAGGCATGAGGGGGTCCCCTGAGTTTGGGCATAATGCATAAGGGTGATTGTCTTCAGGGTGTTATCCCTGGCTTCTCTGCCCAAGATAAAACCCACCTGATCCCTATCTATAATGTCCGCCAAAGGCTCCTGTAATCTATGGGCTATTACCTTGGCAAAGAGCTTTACATCTACGTTTATTAGCGATATTGGCCTGTAGTTACCAATTAGGGTCTTATCTTTATTGGGTTTCGGCAAAACAGAGATATGCGCTTCCAAGGACTGTCTGGGGAAAGGGCAGGAGTCAGAGACACTATTAAACACTTTAGTTAGGAAGGGAGTGAGCCTTTCCCCCAGAATTTTATAAAATCTTGGTGTGAATCCATCCGGGCCCGGGCTTTTTCCCAAAGGGGTCCCTTTAATGGCCCTCCCTATCTCAGTCTCCTCAAAGGGCGCTTCCAATAAGGCTCCCGCCTCCTCTGATAGAGAAGGAACCGCTGTTTCCTCTATGTATTCTGCAATGTGGGCGTCCAGTTCTTCTGTGGGTAAGGAGTCCTGAGCACCCCTTATATTGTACAATCTGGTGTAGTACCCCTGAAATTCTTCAACAATCTGATTTGGTTTGTGGACTTCCCGCCCCCCCCCCCCCCTCCCTTGATGACCGGGATATATGTCAAATCTTGCCTAGGGTGTAAGGACCTGGCCAACAACCTCCCGCATTTATCAGAAAATTCGTAGAACCTGGCCTTACATCTATCCCTATATTTCAGGAAACTCTGATCGTACAGTTTCGTGTCTCTCTAGCTGCAATAAGTTCCATCAGATCATTATTAGAGGGTGCCTTTTTATGGGCCTGCTCTAACTCCTGAATCCGTTCTAAAGTAGACCGGATCTGATGCGTCCTCTCCCTCTTTAACCTAGAACCGTGCTTAATGAATATCCCCCTAAGGACGCATTTCATCGCCTCCCACTGCGTTGGTAATGGGGTATCATCGTTGGCATGATCAGTGATAAAGTGCGTGACAGCGCCCTGCACCTCTGCCAGGCAGGCAGGATCCCTGAGGAGATTATCATTAAGTTTCCAACCGCAATTCCTCCGGGCCACACCCATAACCGGCAGGTTGAGATATACAGGGGAGTGGTCTGACCAAATAATCGGGCCAATCGAGGCACTCACATCTCTAGACAGAGCATAGTGACTGACAAAAATGTAGTCCAGTCTGCTGTAGGATGCATGGGTATGCGAGTAAAATGTATAGTCTCTCGCCCCCTGGTTCAGAATCCTCCATACATCCACAACCTGCAGGTCGCTCAGGGCTTTTCTGAAGGAAACCAATTTAGATTGTGAGATTGCCGACTTACCCTGTGACGTGTCCAGCCTTGGGTCCAGCGCCATGTTGAGGTCCCCCCCCCAGGATCAAGACCCCCTCAGCAAATTTCTCTAAGAGACGAAGATACCGCACTCCCGCCCCTGGCTGGTCCTGATTAGGTATGTTTGCCACTGTATAAGTCTCCCCTCCAACCAAAAATTTTAGGAAAACATATCGCCCCTGAGGGTCTATCACGGAGTCCAGCGGTTCCAATGGCGCACCTCTATGTAGCGCAATCGATACTCCCTTGGACTTAGCCTCTGGATTCGGGGAGTGATACCATTTTGTAAAGTACTTATTTCTGATTTCTGGAATTCTTCCACTGCCAAAATGGGTCTCCTGAAAAAGTATCACATCCACCCTTTCTTTATGTAACCCATAAAGTATCTTAGATCTTTTTTCAGGGACATTTAGACCCTTGGCATTAAGGGAGCAAAACTTTATAGTAGCCATGCCGCCAGACCCCCCCCCCCCCCCCGGCCAAGACAGGGCAGGAACACAGGAGGGGGGAGGATGAAACACGTGAACCCCAACAACCTCCAAGGATTGGGAAGCGGGAGCAGAGCAGTAGATAAAGAAGGAAGAGAGGAAGAGAAAGAGAGAACCAAAAGATAGAACCCCCTCTAGCAGAAGAGAGGGTAGGTTCTAGAACCGGAACTAATGTTCCTGATTCTGCTTAGTCCCACCAGGCAGTCACTTGGTGTGAGAGAGCAGAAACTATTGGGGGAAAAAAGGCAACCACGCTTCTCAGGGTGGGGCCCCAGAAAACCTATCAGTAAACATCACATCTAAGAGGCAGAATCGTTAATCAAACTGCAGCAATAACCTATAAATGCGTGAGGTATAATGCAAACAACATAACTTTAAACCACCAAGAAGAGCAGGCAATAACATAGAACAGAGAACAATTAAACGGCATATTTAAACACAATCACAATCTTCGTCTTCAGGAGAGGGCAGCTCCTCAAGAGGGAACGGCCTTCACCGAAAGGATATCAAAGCGGTCAACAGAAGAGCACTCCAGCAGGGAGCCCGCAACTCAAGGTCCAGTGACCTATCTCCGGAGGCCCCGACGAATGGGACCCCCGCTGCCTCGTCCCCGACGACGCTCCCCTCCGACTCTTTGTTCGCCTCGCAGGGGCAGGTCTGCGCTAAAGTCCAGCCAATCCGGTACTGCAATGGGATCAACGTCCAAAAATCAGAACAAATCAGGAAGGTCCTCTCTCCGCCGTAAGGCAAATACGTCGTTGTCCCTCCGGACAATGAGGTGAAAGGGATGACCCCACTTATACGAAGCGTTGACCTCCCGTATTTTCTCCAAGAGGGGGCGCATCACTCTCCGCATGCGCAGCGTGTGGCGGGAGAAGTCCAGGAGGACCTGGATCCCACGACCCTTCCATTCCACCCGTCGCAGTTCCCAGGCCCTGCGCAGAATGTCCTCTTTGACTGTGAAAAAGTGTATGCGGCATAGCACATCCCGCGGCGCATCTGGGTCACCTGCGGGTCGGCTAGTCACCCTGTGGATACGATCTATGATTATCTCTGAATCTTTCGGCTTCCCGAGCAAGTTGTTGAAGATATCTGTAGCCGCAGACCTCAGTTGATCGGGAGGTACCGACTCCGGGATGCCCCTCAGCTTCAGATTGTTGCGCCGATTGCGATTTTCCAAATCATCGGCCTGCAAAATGACATCTGTGAGTTGGTGCTTCTGGCTACGGGATGCCCTTTCCAGCTCAACAATTCTATCTTCATGACTGGCATATGCGCTCTCTAAGGCAGCGACCCTGGTATCTAAGGCCGACGTTTGCTGATGAAGATCCTCCAGATCTTTCCGAACTGCTCGCTCAATTCTCAGTGCAACTGCATCCAGATCATCTTTCAGGTCTGCTTTAGTGGGAAGAAATTGGAGGAGAAGTTTGATGCTGGGGTCTAACTCGGCCGGAATACCCCGTGACGGTTGAATAAGGCACGGGCTGGTACAGGGTTTACTTTCCAGAGTCTTAGGGGGGGCCCCCCCAGGATCACTCCAACAGCCCTCCCGTGCTGCAGATCTCTCACGTGGATCCCCCTCAGAGCCCGAGTACCAGGCTAATGGCGGTGTGCAGCTGGAGGGGAGCACAGGGCTGTGAATCTGGGACCACCCCAATTCTTCACAGGCAACCAGGGGGTCCCCATCAACAAATGTTACATCCGCAGGAGGCGAGGAGCTGGCCAGGGAGCTACCTGAGGGAGGCGGCTGGTGAATTTCACAAACTGTGACTATTGTGTGGGGGGACATCTTTGAACATGGGGATGCATCTCCCCTCTTCTCTGGCCCTGGTGGGAGTGACAACTTTATCTTCGCCGCCTGAGCAGCAGGGCTGGGTGCAGGGCTTAATGACGCCGGGGGAATCCCCTCAGACCCACGTGGCAGCAAGGGCTCTAACTGCCCGACCGCCGGGTTCACTCTCCCCTCCCCGCTGTCTTCCGCGGCTGGGGTATGACGCTGCAAGGGGCCGCTCCCGCCTACCTCCACCGCCGCCGCCGCCCGGGTGTCAGTCGAGCGGCTCCTCACCGCCGCCTGCAAGTTCCGCCCGCCATCAGCAGACCGCCGCCTCCGGGACTCACGCTGCGGGAGGCTCGCTCCTCTCCGCTCCCGCGCCATCTTGGACGCCGCCTCCTCTTCTCCGGGCGGACCCCTAGGGGCCAGAAAACGGGCGATGCCGCCGCCAGAGTGCCCGCAGCCTCCCCTCTGCTCCTTCTTCTTTTTGTTGCCGCCCATAGTAGGGTATAAACTCTGCTCTCCGTGCCCAGGACCAGCTGCAACACAGGTCAGTTTCTGGAGCCCCACGGTCGAGCTTCCTTACTCCGCCATGCGTTGGCCACGCCCCTCAACGGTCCCACTCTTAATGAGGATACTGTTTTGATTCTACTGGTGGTGCCCTGGAATGAAAGAGATGAGAAAAGGGAAATTTGTGTACTCATCTGTAAATTTCCTTTCTCGCCCTTCTGTTGTGTTATGACTACGTTGGTGGCGGTTGATGCCTTCTACATGGTTTTAGTTTTGTTGCACTGTTTTCTAGTTGTGTGCATTATGCGCGCGTTAGCGTTCTCCTCTCCCAGGGCTGTGCCTGAACTGCTTTTCAATTAATTGGGGAGATCCTGCCACAGCCTGCCTTATATAGGCCAGGAGGAGCTAGTTTTTTTCTATCTTGCAGTCCCCGCCTATGGCTGAGATGAACCCACGCGTTGCTGCTGCTGGTACCCTGGAATGGAAGAGGACAAGAATGGAAATTTACTGGTGAGTACATAAATTTCCCTTTTGTCCAGGTTTTTGGAGGGAAAACTACCAGCAACAATGTATAGAGCAGAGGTATTATAAGGAGATTCCAGAGAGATTGACGTGGAGGTCATTCATATCCATTCAAAGCGGAAGACTTGTGAAGCCTCACTGTGTAACATGGCTGATGGGGCCACTACAGAGATGAGGCCCGGGTGCATTTGGAAGCGAGTAGGAAGACGTGGCTGTAATATAAGCAGGGCCGCACTGAGATGCAGAGAGAAAGAGAGCTGAGGTCTATGCAGAGAGAGTTTAAGGAGCACTATCGCGAAATTGTGTAATATTAGAAATCCATATAAACACTTTAGCTATGAGAGGAGGGGTCACTTATATACCTGAACTGAATAAAACTCCTGCCAAGTTTGTTGTTTTCTTCCCCTGATAGGAATGAAATCCTGGGGTTAAAGGTGTAGTCTATGAGGGTTGACAGAGTCTGTCACCCGGGATGTCCTTTTCCTTTCATTAAAATAAAAAAAACAAGCCTGGCTGGATATTTCTCGATACCTGGTGTATAAGTGACCCCTCCTCCCTCCATCCTGCATATTTATATGGATTTTTATTCTTGGGCCATTTTTTCGCAATAGTGCTTCTTTAAGGTCCATGCAGGAGAAAACCCAGTGGGGTCCTGGCATGGATGTGACAGAGGAGGTGCCCCTTGGCAGTAGAGAGTATCCAGAAGGACTGACTGGCCGCGATGGAGGAGCTGCTGTGCCTGAAACTCTGGTAAGGTGTGGGTCCCCCTGTCATAGTACTCTGCCCTGTAGTGACTGTTGTGTGAGGGAGAAGCCCTCGTGTTGAGGAATGGTAGGCCTCGGATGCCTTACTTGCTTGACCTCCCCTCTCTTGACACAGGGAAATTCTGTGTTCCAGTCTGGGATGCCCCATAGACGGTCTCCGCTACCAGGGGGTGCTCAGCTCAAAGTGGGGTGGTGGCTATCCAAATCCCCCTCTGGGCCTACATTTAATTGGGAAATACAGTACTGCCTAGCCCCTATGAAATGTTCTGACAAGCAAGAGTACCTGTGATTGGCTGTTGATGGACACAAGCCTATTTTACTGAAATGTTCTAATAAGCAAGGGTACCTGTGTCCTGCCTGAAAGACACAAGACTATTTAACCTTTACACTGAAACCTCCTTATGAAGCCATTGGGCCTGTGTTTGCTTTCTACAAGCTATGCAAGTTTATAGGCCTGGGATATGTGAACTGTGTATTTGACCGTGAAGTGGAATAAAGCATTAAAACATTATTTTCATGACCCTGCAACAATAAAAGCTGATGCTTTCATTTATCCTGCTTGCTGTTGAGTGTCTGTTTGCTCAGAGACCATCTTGTCAGCTCCCCATGCTGCAAGCCTATTAACTCTTACCCCTGGCTTCCATATTGATGTGCTGTGACATTGCCTAAAATAAGTTGACACTGAGGCATACTTTGGATTAAAATTTAAAGCTGACAGTGACTGCTGCCGGTTACCCCTTGAGTACCATTACATCAGCACTGCTAGACTGGCGCTCTGACACTTACTTGATCGCCTGATCCCAATCAGCAAACCGCCAACGCCATTGTCCACCAAACGCGTCCTAGGTTTCAAATCCCTTGCTCCACCCGTCATTCGTCACAGGCACTATGGTATGCCCTCCTCCATTGCTGAGAATGAAGGAGGCCATGCCTGTGATGATGGTGCGGGCAGTCTATCAGTTGTTGAATTGATGCGATCTGCAGAAGTTGGTTGATGGGGACTGCTGGAGGCAGAGCGCTAGTCGGGTCTGGAGAGAGGCATAGCGCACACCGGCGGCTGCTTCACACTGTGATAGGTAAGCGGGAGAGGCTGCCGCACGTTCACTATACCTTCAGTTCGGTTGCTTCTGGAAGCTTCCGTGGAAGAGAGGAGGTTCCAACTTATCTGGCGTTCATAGAGCTAGGTGGGCGGACATCACGTTACAGCCCAGTGCCTGGTGGCTTCCAGCCTGTCAAGAGCCGTGGGCACGGGTTGCCCGTTATAGTCTGTACTGTCCAGGTGCCAGATGAAAAGATATCGGTGGCAGAGCTGTACACCTGCCTGTGGGTGGCTGCTTGGTTACGGTGACTGTGCATCCTGAGCGGCCATGTTTGCTGGTCACCTGTATAGAATGTAATTGGAACAGTTGGGGTTGAGCTTGTCCAGTTACAGGGCTACCCCTGATTGGCCATTTAACACCAATGGCTAAAAGACTCCAGGGCTGATTCTGATGTGTGATGTTCTGCTGTGTGTAGCCTCTACAGTACTTACATAGCTGGCAATCCAACAGTGAATGTGTGGGCTATGGCCACATCCCTGCTTTAACTTCATCTGAGGCGTGCACCAGGTGGGGAGGGGGTGGCCAGTGCCCCCCCCCCTTAGCTATCTCTGTGCTGAATGTTGCGCTGAGCGTGCCCATTGCCTGTCTGCATGCTCTGTGGGATTGCTGAAAGTGGTGGGGGGTCCACACACTGGCCATCCCAAATTAAGATGCCCTGTCACAGAGGAATAACACCTGGGAGAAGGACAGTACTGGTTGGTGGCCTTCTTTAATGGAGAGGTGCAGTGTTTCAGAATAGGGCTTGCTTGTCCCATGTTCTTCTATTTATCAAGCTGGGAGACCGTGCCCAATGCGGTGGAATGCTGGATATCCAGCCAAGTGGCAGAGGCCAAGAAGTTTGGGTCTAATGTACCTGCTTGTAACAGCTGTAGGTTCAACTGGGCCCCATGCATGGCTCCAAAACTAAATTGTGCTATCACTAATCTGTTCAATTTATGGGATGAAAGCTACCAGTTCATCACCTGCATGGCTGTATTTACATATATACATGTATTTAGGCATGTGCCTAGGGCAGCCACTTGCAAGGGGAGGTGCCATAGTATGTGGTTACTGTACTATAGTAAAGAAAAAAGGTGAAATAAAGGTGCTGGCACATTAATGCCCCCTCATGACCCCCCCCCAGCCATGACAGTGAGGAGATTTGGGGGTTTTTATAGAGTGGGCCATCGCAAATCTGGTTTTTCCTAAGTAAGTATCAAAGCCCAGGATAGTGAAAATCCTGGGTTTTGGTTCACTTAAACTGGAACAAAACCCGAATTGAGAATTGAGAGTCTGTGAAAAAACCCCAGTTTGCCTAGTAAAAATCACCTCTCCTCATTTTTTTTTTTTATTTGGGGGGGGGGGGGGGGGGGCAGCATTTCACTCTTGGACCCAGGCAGCACAATGTCTTGGGCCAGCCCTGAGGGTGGAGGAGGCTGTTTTAGGAGCCGGCTGCATTAAACCACCTCTCTGTGATTGGGAAAGGTTTTCCTTTGAATGACCTTTCTGGCTCCGAGCCCCACTATTTATACCCAGCAGGGTTCAAGGAAACCGCGCTGATTATATACCTAGGAGAGGGTTCTTTAAAACAAACACATGAACACCAAGGCATACATACACACACAGTATATATATATATATATATATATATATATATATATATATATATACAGATCAGAATATCTTTATCATATTCAGTCACAACTTTGCAATAATAAAGGGCAGCAGAGTACAATGTGGTTTTCTAATTCTGATGGATTTGTCATAATCGGCTTTAGAATAGATCCTGGAATGTCCTCAGAGTCCAGGAAGCGGCATCGTGGCTCGAGCTGCAGATTTCTCTGAGCCGTCTTCTTAGATCACTTTCATTGACTCTGCAGATGAATGTGATAAGCACCATGTAAATAATCGCGTGTACTAATGTTTGAGAATGTTTGAAAAACCTCTGTGTGTAGTTTGTAACAATATATGTGTACATGGGAGCAGCCGTATTTACACAGTTATCTACATAGGGTGAAAAAAGACTTTTGTCCATTGTTCATCTAAAAAAATGATAAAATAAATATAAAAGTCCAGCTATTTGCACAATGAACGTACCAGACTCCTGAAATGCAGCCCTCTCTCTCTGCTTCCAGGGTTTAAAATGACAAATTACAAAAGCTGGCCCCTGGCTCTGTCCTGCTGGGCCCCATGGCCCTGTACTGACACAATGTGTATGGGCAAGGCTATGAGTATCTTAGGGCCACCTATGGCCAGGCAGGGATTATAGGCAGGGCCCATAGGACACGGGCCCCTGGACCTCCACCATTTGCTGTGTCAGGGGGGCCTCCAGCACTTGTTCATTACGGTCATCAGGAGGCTGAGACAGGAAAGAGGCCAGTGGTGGCTTGCAGGGCTCCCTACAGCAGAAATGTCTGGACCCCCCTCATAACCAATGTGTGATGGATTGGTCCCTACTTTAAACTGAGTTTATGGCCCCAAGGAAACCAGGCTTGCCTAAAAATCCAGACCACAGAGGAAACAAAAACTCAATATAGACAGTATAGGGACGGGTACCCTTTATAACCTATATGTGATGCTTGGAGTCTTAATTTGAACTGGACCTCGGTCCCCATCGTGGCCAGGCTTACCTTATTATCCTAGCTATAAAGGAAACTGAAAATCAGAGTAGGGGTCCAGCCATCATATTAGGGATTATGAGGGACCCAGACACAATATAAGCTCAATAGAATCTGCCCCTTTCTAACCTACGTGTAATGGCTTGGCTCCTAACTTGGATTGAGCCCCAAGCCAAACCAGCTTGGGGGGGGGGGGGGGGACAACCTCATTTATCATTAATGACAGCAGCAACAGTGTGGCTGCCTGTGTGTTAAGGTGACCATTAGGGCCACCTGGCCAGGGGCCCCCTCTTCACAGTTGGGTCCCTTGGGCCCCATATTGGAGTCTTGGCTCTCTTGCCCTGGTGGCATACCTGAATCAGTAAAGCAGTAAACATCAGGCTTGCAGTGAAGGTAGTACACAGCACCAAGATAGGTCCGAACAACAATGATGGGGCCAGGTTCGTTGGGCCTTGGATACAGGCATAGAGTTTGCAGGGGGTGAGGTATGTGGACTTTGCGGGGTTGAACAAAAATGCTGGTAGCTTGTTCCCCTCGTAGAGGAAGCACCAGAAAAAAAGCTATTAGCGTCTCTTCGGCAATGACTGTTTCCTGTGATGTGGATGCTGTAGGGATCCAAAATTTTCCCCTCCTCTCAATTGCATTCCTCCTTGACCACGCACATATGTGGTCACATAGCTGCCCTTGTCCCTTCGCACTCCGGGTGTAAATGAACCCTGCAGGTATGACCACTATGGCTTGTCAGGCTTGCTGAAGCTGGGAGTGCTAAGGGACATGTGTGGCAGTGTGACCACATGGATAAGGATAAGAGAAAATACTCGTCTAGACTCCTGCAGCCTTGATCCATGCAGCGGTGGGTAGCCAAAAACCATGGATAGTCAGCTGAGCCCGAGTGCTCCTGCGCACCCAGACTGGCCATTGCTGTGATGGAGGTAAGGTCAGATTATTTTGATCAATTGTGTTGACAGCTGAAGACCTGCTGCATGGGATCAAGATTGCAGGAAGGAAGGTAGGTGATGTGTTTTTGTATTTAAAGAATCCCAAACCCATGTCACCCAGTCCTAGAGCCCAGGGGCACAGTAGACCCATCAGGGTAGGACAGGAAATACTTCTGCGGGGGGGAACTGCAACAGCATTTAATTAGTTTACCTTTTTTTAAAGAGGAACAAAACCCAGGATTTTCAGTTTTGTTCCTCTTATTAGGAAAGCCCTGCTGGTAAACAGGGTTTTGATCTGCTTTAAGTATGGAGGGACAAAAGAAGTACTGTGAAGGTGGCCATTGTGTTGTACGCAGATCAATCAAGTGGGTTCTGATGTTCCAAGGACTGGACAGCCATAAAAAATATTGTTATAATTGTCCAAAAATAATGATTTATACTAACTCATTTGCTACCACCATGTAGGAAAATCAGAGAAAAATATCATTTGCATAAAATGTGGACATTTTAGGTGAGAAGATGAAGAAGTAACAAGGGAGAGTAAGAGCAGAAGTAATCAGTAAAGGTGTAAGAGCTTACAGATAAGTTAAATGTGATTGTGTTGTCAAGTATACCCAATCCCCACCAAGGGTTGGACCACCAGAGGATCCCAGTGGGCCACACACAGCATAGTGGTACAAAAGATAGTCCTGTAAGGGATCTGGCAGAAGCATGTCATTCATTTACCTCTTTTTAAGCGCACATCTATGCAAAAATGATTGGAAGATTGCGTATACCCCCATTTCTGGCGCCCCTCAGCCTCATTGTCCTACTGGCTCCACTGGCCTAACCAGAAACTACTGCCACTGTTATGACTGATTTAAACCGGACCTTCAGCCTGAATAAGAGCATATCTTGTATGCTTCCCCCGCCCTGTACATACAGATTGCTCACATTATAAATCCTCCTACCATTTTCTGAGCCTTTAAACATCCAAGATGGCAACCCATGGAGTCTCAGGCTTCCTACAAACAGGAAGTGTCTTCTGACTATGCCGCTCTGCATTCTGGGATTGCTGTCCTTTTCCTGACCCCAGCTTTGCCCCTACCACTGCACTCCCCCCTCTCCTCTCCTCAGCAGGTGATGTTTCTCAGGCAAGATCGTAGCACCCATATCCTAGAGTCCTGAACAGGACTGCTTAAATTGTATAGAAAGGGTTTGCCCACCCAAAATACTACCTTTGAGTTTTAGGCCCAGGGCTGACTATTTTAGGCTGCCTCAGAGTCAGCTGTCCCTGATTTGGAGGGACTGTCCCTCTTTTGAGTCCATGTCCCCCTGTCCCTCGTTGTTCTCCTTTGCCATTGTTTGAGGTTTAACATGCAGATAATCATATCATATCAATAAATGATTCATTTGCCTATTCAAAGTGTTTATATTGTTGTAACTGTTACATCCTATCACCTATCCATCCCTTAATGAGGGGGCGTGGCCTAATTTAACATTTCCCACCCTGAAAAGTTGGTAGGTATGCATCTGGCTTTTTGATTTGTGAACCTCCTCCCACCCCAGTCGCTGCAGAACTCACCTTTGCCCTGGTTGCCACAGTATAAACAATGGTGGCCACATCCCCAGCATCTCTGTGCTGAGGTTTGCTCCCGCTATTAGCCATTCAGAAAGGCTGGGGTCGGGAGTGCTCCCCGCTCTCGCTCCCTATTGCTGAGCTCTGTGTCTAAGCCACATTCTGGAAATGAATATGTATGACATACGGTGCTGATTGAACGGGAGCCCGCAAATGCACTGTGTGGCTGGGAAAAGGTAAGTTTTTATAGGTGATTCGGGGGTTGCTTTTGCAATACTCCAGCCATACACATGCACGCAGCGGGAGGCGTGTATACTGCTCATTGTGCCGGAAATCTGATGCTATGTTTTGGGAATGGAAAAATCTGTTTTGGGAAATGATGTGCACACGCCTGGGAACGGGGCCCACTGATGAGAAAACAGTGTGTGAACCGGGCAAGGGGCAACATGGCCCTCATGGAAGACATTAGGGGGGAACAAGGGCACGAGAAAGGCTGCCCAGTATTATTTATATCATTGTTACGCCAAGTGCAGATAAACAGCTCTATTCTTATTCCTTTCTGGCAGGAGCAGAGTAAGGGTCACTGTGGCCAGTCCCAGTAGTTGTTTATTTGTGTTTTTTGTGTCCTATTAAAGTGGATCAATCACCACCCACGCTGGCCCTGGAGTCACAACTAGGTGCCCCTGGGACATGCCGATGCAGCATGCCCCACTGTGTGACCCCCCCCAGATCACCCGCAAGAAGCCTTTATTATTAAAGAGGGGTGTTGCTTCTCTTTACGCGTTATAAGGAAAATGGGCACATATGCCCTTCAGCTTGGAGGGGTTTACTATGGGGTAAAAGTTAAGGTGCTATATATTGCAAGATAGGAGGGGCTAAGAAACAATATATTGGTGCTGATGGAAGGCAATATAACACTTAGACTCAGGGCCAGATTATAATGAGGGTGCAAGGGGCGTGAGCCCTGGGGCCTCCACCACTTGCCCTGCAAAGGGAGCCTCTACCAGCTTTTGGGTTAAGGTCTGGTCCAGGAGGCTTTCCAGTCTTTGGGTGGGGCCGGCAACGAAGCTATCAGTGGCAGTGGGGGCCCCCTGCACACCTGGGCAAGCCTTTTTTTATTTTTGCAAAATCGCAGCCACTACAGGACGGAGTGTCTCACAGAGACTTTTGCTGATGTTACCCTCCACCACTGTCTGTAACAGGCCTTTAGGGGCTCAAAGAGCATGCTGCTGCTGCTGCTACCCCCCTCAGCTGGCTGTCACAGGCCTTTGAGACTTTTGCTGCTGATACATTCCTCCACAGGACATAAAAGCACTTTAAGGGATCAATGAAACTGCTTATATGGTCAACGTCTTGGCTGTCTAAGGCCTTTAAATACTTAAGGAGACTGCTGCTGCTGCTGCTACCACCATCCTCCACTTTTGGGGCTCAAGTGGGATGCTGCTGATACACCTCTCCACCGGCTGTCACAGGCTTTATGTTATTGCCGCCATCACTGGCTGTCACTGGCCTTTTGGGGCTTTATGAGACTGCTGCTGCTGTTACTCTCCTTCAGTGTCTAGAGCAGAAAAGCCAATGCACATAAGCCACCAAGCACAGCCACTGGCAGCTCAATGCAGGGAATTGTATTCTGCTGGACCAGCTGGGTTACTACACTACACCCACCCAGAATGGCAAAGCAGGAGTTCCTGAGCAGCACACACCCGCACAAGGGTCTTGGTCTGATGTTCCAGTAAGTCGGGCGGTGCTAGACAACCACCAATCAGTTACTTGGCTAGATCATTATTTTAAAGGAAAAAAATACTGTACCTGGGGCCTCCACCACACTTGATCTAGCCCTGCTTAGACTGTATGGGACCCTCAAAATTCCTCTTGGTGGCCCTGGTCCAACCTAATAAAAGGTACTGTTGATAGGAGGATGGTAGGTTTTCGTCCTGTTCTGCTATAGTAAATTTATTAAAAATCAATGTAAGAGATTTACAGCAACCCTTTTGCAATACTGGATGGGGGTAGATGCTGGGGGATTTGAACAGTATTGTTGTTATACGATGCTTGCCACATGTAAGTCTATGCCAATTTCCAAGTACATGGTAGCAGCATTATTATGGCATCTTCAGATTTGTGGTGACCTTCTATTGATGTGATTTGCACATTATAACATGTCTGGTTTGTGCTGGGAGACTTGTAAATTCATTCATTAAAGACCTACAGACACAATGTAGACTGCAGCCCCTATCTTCAATTGTACAGTATTGGGGCCCCTTCTGCCACAGGCCCAGTAGGCCACAGCTAAGCTCTCCAACTCCGCCCTATTATCTCTAAACTCCAGAGGTCTTGGTTGGCACACATTTGCAAAAGTGGAAATCGCACCATGCCTCCATTACTCCCCTATATTAGGCGTGGCCCCTGCTCTAATCTATGAGATCTCCACATATGGAACTCCACATATATAGTAATAGATACATTGGGAGCTAATTTACCTGAGGATGACCTCAATGCCCTTTTATTGTTTTCCTTGTTAAAATAAAGTTAAGGCTAGCGACAGACATCAACTAAAACTACCCCTGTTGTATCATAGTTATCCTTCACACCCAAACTTCTACAAGGTCTTCTAGAAGGGTTTCATACAGTTATCTGTTATGTAATAAAGGACATCTGTAGGCTAAGTGTGAAATCAAAACATACTAATGTTACATCACAGACAGCTCCTTCTGAGAGCATCTATAACCCCAAGCTGTTCTATTATTCTATAGATGTGTAGTCTGAATCCTCCCCCCTCCCTGAATCACATCATTAGCAGGTACATTGCCATGTGCAGTGGAGGAAAACGTATCTATCCAGCTGCATGACTGTCTGTACCTGCCTTTAAATAGGAGAAAACCCCCTCATCATCCCCCCGCAAGAATCCCCCCTACTTGGGGCATTCCAATTTAGGCTCCTTGATCCTATCCAATGTCCCCGCTCAGGGCGAAGTAAGGGGGAATGCCACAGAGTTGGGATGCTGGGCAAGGGCTACATATGCGCCGTGGGATTAAGGAATGAGGTTAGTTTACCTGGTGGGTTTCACTAGGTACTTGAAGTGATACTGCAGTCAAAAGTAATTGTTACACCATTGCGTTGGGCCACATTTGGCACTGTCCTAAACTGTTTTCCATGATTAAATTGAAGCAGAAATAGCTGAGATATCGGGGTTTACAGGTTCATCAAATGACATTCTCTTTTTTATCCCCTCCCCCAATCAGGTCAGCAGAGTGGGACAGGATTGTTGGTCCCTCCCTCCTCCACCTCCTCCTCCAGATTCATCACATTGCTGGCAGCACAGAGAGCTGATTATTATGCAGCATCACAGATCCAAGGGCCACGCCCACTTTTTTCAAAAGAAAAATCATAAGCTGAGCCTGTAAACCTCGATATCTCAGCCCTTTCTTTTTCAATTTAAAAATGGAAAACAGTTTAGGACAATGGCAAATGTAGCCCAACACAATGGTGTAACAATTACCTTTGCCTGCAGTAGAACTTTAAGTCTTTCAGACTCAAGTCAGATCTGTGGGTTTTGGTCCTCATTAAGTGGAAGTACAAGCATGTCCCTTTATACTAATTGAGAGAGAGTGGTTCCCAAAGTCCCAAAAGGGTGGACAAAGGCATGGATGCAGAGGCCAGTGAGCATGGAGAGCAAAGGTGGTGCTGGAGGTGGTGGGTTATTTAGAAATTTCCACCTGAAGACGGGGTGTTCCTTTAAAGTGGACCAACACCCAGGATTTTGACTATCCTGGGTTTTGGTCCACTTCGGTGGGGCACCCCGATCGGGGGTGCCCCGCTGTGTGAAACCCCCCAGAAAGCCCCAAAAACTCACCTCCGCTGCAGCCAATCCCCGCCGGCAGACAAGTGGGAGGCAGCGACGGACAAGAGAGCATGCCCGTCGCTGCCTCCCGCGCGCCACTCTTACAGGGCACGCGCCATTCACAAACGGCCGGCGCTTGTGCGCGTCCTGCTAGCGGGCGCCGCTGGATCGAGGAGCAGGTAGGGATTTAGGGGTGCCCCGCAGTCAGGGAGCTGATCGGTCCAGGAATCTTATAGTTTCCCGGGCCGATCTTGGGAGGGCGGTGGTCCACTTTAAATTTGTGCAGCCCCACAGAAGACAATGGCGCTATATAAATAAACAATAGTAGTACCTTGGGAAATGTGTTCTTCTGCAAACATGATTAGAGCTTAGTGTGTGTTCATTGAATTAGCGGCAAAGATTTGTACAGGAATTAGCCACTTAAATAAAATCAGTGGGCATGACTCAACAATGTAAGCAATGAAGATAAAAAGTTACATTTACTCCAAAACTGTCCCCCTCCCCCATCCGGGTTTTTAAAATGGAAGCCAGCCATTGTGACAGAGGTACTTTCATCACTGCTAGGATCAATTGGGGCAATAAAGTGGCTCTCCACCACTCTCCATTGCAGATCCTGCACATTGCTCTTGTTGCTTCGGAAGTCAGCAATCACATGGTCATCCGGAACCCAAATCCTCCATTTCTTTTTAATAGGTGCAACAGCCATACAAGAGGTAAATGTAGTGAATATTTATAAAATCAAATGTATCCAGCCATTTTCAGTTACTGTAAACGTGTGTTGCCTCCAGCCCTGATAGCAGCTTCCCAGTAACTTCACCAGTCCCGTCCCTGGAGCTTCCAGCTCATTAGATTATTCATTAAATAGGCTGCAGTCTGCCTGCACCACTCACCCACCCCTATCCAACCCCCCCCCCAAGCTTCAATTATCTATCGCTCTTCTTAGCCCCAATTGAACCATTGCCGAAGGGGGTCCCAGAAATTTCTAATGACAGCCCTGGTCACGTGGGTAGAGATGATCAGGGCTTGCACTAGAATGTTAGTGATTTCAGGCGAGAGGATGGGACAGATGTGGGTGATATTTTTGAGTTGGAGGTGACTATTGACTGAATGTGGGGCGTGAATGAAAGAGAGGAATCCAGTATAACACAGACACAATGAGAGCTAATAGAATAAGAGAGAAAAGGGAGAGGGGGATAAAAAGAAAAAGAGAGAGATAGAGAAAATGTGTAAAAGGCAGGGAAGTTGTAAAAGAAAATGAATAGGAAATATGGAAACAAGTAAAAAAAAATACAGGAATATGCAGGTAAGGTGTAAAAGAAAAAGGAGAGAGCAAAGAGCAAATGTGGAACACAGGAGGTGGATGGATTGTTAAAATGGGTGCGAGAGGAAATGTGGAAAAAAAAGATGAAAACGAGGGAATAATCCATAAGCAAAAGATGGTGAGATCATGTAAAAAAGAAGCAGAAGAGAAAGAGGAAGGTAAAAGCAGAGCAATATAGAGAAAATGTTAGAGATAGAGAGGGATTGTGCAAAAAAGAGGGATAAAGATGGGGAGCACGAGGGATTGTTAAAATGAGTGAGAGATGCGGAAATGTGAAAAAAGATTAAAAAGAGGGGATAAGGACAGAGCAAAAGATGGAGGGATCACATAAAAAAAGAGGTAGGCTGAGAAAGAAGAAAGAAAAAAGAGCACATGTTGGAGATAAAGAGGGAGTGTGCAAAAGAGAGAGATAAGGATGGGGAAAATTACACCTGAATAGTGCCTCCTGTGACCCCCAGGATGGCATAAAGCTTTGTACGATCGACCAGTCAAACCCCATTATCTATATTTTAGTTGTAAGGTTAAATACACTGTGTCTAGTGCTGCAAATATCGAAGAAATCCAAATAAGGAAGCATTTTAAAGTGGGCCAAAACCGGTCTATGAGACTCCAAGGCCAGCTCATTCCCTCTCCCCAGGAGATAACTGGGATGCCCCCCTCTGTGAAACCCGCTCATTGAGTAATGCGAGTAATGCTGCACCTGCCCATGTGTGAGGCTGGGATTTTATTAAGCTTCTCTAGACGCAGGATAATATGCATGGCTGGGGAAGCTGATTGGACGAGAGTCGCGCATGCGCCCTAGGAAGATGGACCAAAACCAGGGATAGTGAAAATAATGGATTTTGGTCCACTTTGTACGACTATTTACTCATTTTCCAAAATCTGCCACTTCTGGGGTGGGATGTAGCTAGAGGGAGCCTAGTTACATGAAATTAGAAGTGGATATTGGTCTTCTCCCTACAGCCTCCCCAACTCACTCCATCCCTTCACCTTCCCATTCCTCCCTTTTTCCCTTCTCCACTCTTTTAGATCACTCTTCTTTCTTTAGCCCCCCCCCCTTTTTTTTTTTTATTTTATTATTATTGTACTTGACAAGTAATTAAAGTTTGCTTATTATAAGCTTTATTGAGCTTTAATGTTGTTTAACATATGGGAAACCAGGTATTATTCTTATCATTATTGATATATTTCACAATAAGTTGGAATATTGTTGTATAATCCTATATTTTCCAATAAAAGTTATTGAACGAGAAATTAAAAGTGGAAGAGGTAAGTGGTGGCTCCTGGTCTGAGGGAGCATTTGGGTTGGTTATGTGCCCCCATTAGAACTGAAATCACAAGGAAGAGGTCAGGTAACTGCTGAAGCTATGGTCTACCCATTTACCTATGCCACCCCTTTAGATACATTCTTTACCAAGATAGTCATTTCCAGAAAGCCGCAACCACTACCACTTCTGCTACACACCTACTGATGGTGCTACACGTTAACGTGACTGGGGCTAAATGCTTTGGTATTCATCTGACCATTAATAAGGGGGGTTATTTAAGAACCGATAACGCCAGGTAGCGTTGGGTGAACGCTGGGCGTTGTGTGTGAAAACCACATTTAAGAAAGCCAATCTGGTGAGCGCCTCTAACAGCGCCATGTAGCGTCACATGTATTATTACAGGTGGCTCAGCGTATAGCACTGGGGCTCTAGGTTCAGCAGCGCCATGTAGCACCTGTCGCTATGTAGCGCTCTCCCATACATTTCAATGGTGTTTCATTTGGTTGTGTTTAAATAGCGTGTTGCCAAAGTAAACTAAAATGTTTGGCTCAAATTATTGTGTGGCCTCTCCTGCCCGGCAAACAAACACATATATAGGTTTTTTATTATTTGTTTATGCAGAATTGTATGTGCAGGTCAGTCATTGCAGTGTCATTGTCACAGTGTTAAAACAACAATTCCGTATGTTTTCGCTCTGGTGCTGATGGATATGTGTTGATAAACAGCCTCTCATCACACAGTGTCTTAGAGTTTTAGAACACCGGCGCTGGTTGAGTGTGGTTTTTTCTTGAATAAGGGCTTCAGCGACGAGTGCCGGACACACTTAACTGGTGCTACCTATTGCTCACTGCAGCGTTGTCCTGTTGTTAGATGTATCGTAGTCTTGGACGCTTTGACCTTGGAACACCACCTAGCGTTCTCCATTGGCTCTGCAGTAAATCAGGGAGAGCGCTTCTACAGCACCCTGCACACATCACATTTATCAATGCTGGACAGAATACTACAGTGCCACTTGTCCGTCCGCTACGCTAGGTTACAGTGCCCGACACCCGCTTGCAGCGCACTAGCAGTCGCTCTAAGCGCCGCTACACAGATGCTCACATGGCGCTACGTGGCACTAGTGTTAAATCATCCTCTTTGTCTTGCAGCAGCCTTGTGACTTCTAAATAAAAGGCGTGGAAGCACAAAGCAAACTCCAGCCAATAAGTTTTAGTTGCCAGTTTGCTTCTCCTAAACAATGTTCTTCAGATGCCCATAAAAGTAGGTTAATTATATCTGTTAGGCCAGTAAATGCCATTAAGCCCAGAAATGTAGCCGTCCCACCATGAACAAAAAAATGCCGAATGCCCCTCAGATCATACTATAATGACTTGTTTTTCCATTAAAATCTTACAGAGTAGGCGATGACACCATATTCTCTAAGAGCAGATATTTAATTTTGTCATCATCAGACTTTTGTAGAAGCTATTCTTATATTTTCTCCCATGATTAAATTTAAACCATAAAACATACCTAAAATCAGTTGTCGCCCTCCCCTGTACACCCATCCAATATAAAAGTTACCCCAGCCCATGCTCCTACTTGACCATTAGCATACAATGGGGCAACCTACCCATGTAAAAAGGTGATTATTAGTAAGTAGTTAAAGGTCTGCTGCAAGCAGCATGCATTAGAGGTGTAGTCCCAGAGGCATTTGAGCAAGGTGAGTATCTCTGCCTGTACCTTAAGGTGTTTACCATTTCCTACCCCTAACAGACTATGAGGCAAGTTGTGCACATTTCTCATGCTAGTCTGAAACTGTGCCAGCTCAGAAAAGACCTTCACACATAAAAAGAAATGTCCTTGCTTGTCTATCCTGGAGTTATTCCACACAAGGAATTCAGATGCCACAGAGGTGTTTTGGGTGTGATAAATGAAGGCAACACTGGTAGTGACCTTTTAAGTAATTTAAATTACTACAAGAGGCCTGTCAGTAAGTGTTTACTACAGGAGAGCAATTGTACAACCACCATCCTTCAAAGCTTACATTGAAAACCCTCTAAATTTCCCTTTCCATTACATCCCACTTAAAAATAACCATAACTAAAGGCCCAAGGACCTTGTGCTGCTTATCACCAAATCCCAATAGGGTTCCATATATTTTCTACAAGATCCTTTGATTGTGCCAGGCAGTGGTTCAGCTATCTGAGGTAAAGCCATTAACATATTATAGAAACACGTTGAAAAGAGAAGGCCCTAACCTGTTAAATCCCAGTTCCATACAAAACATTTATATTTGTTTTTATTAGTGTTTCATTAAGATTGTAAGGTTTTTTTAAAATTTGGATGGAGATCCTCCTTAATCGATACTTTTATGGTCAGATAAACCACAAGCTTTAACGTGTATTTAAATCATTGGTGGTGCAATAAAAATCAATAATAATGAAACTTATAATGGCCAAAAACCCAGGATTTTGACTATCCTGGGTTTTGGTCCTTTCCCCCGGTGTGAACCCCCCCCCCCCCCCCCTCAGGTCGCCTGAACAAACTCACCTCTTCCCGGTCCTACGACACATGCGCAACCACTGGTCCATTCAGCCCGCTCAGATTCACTCGATCCAGGAGCTTGGATCCCTTCGTCTAAGAGCTTGTCTAATGCGAGCAGATCTGAGCGCCTGGCCACCGCATTCCCCGCTACCCTCTAAAAGGATAGCAGGGATGCGGCCACTGCTCGCGCATGCTCCATTAGACTGGGAACGAAGTTGAGTTTTTGGGCGACCTGGGGGGTTTCACACAGCGGGGCATGAGTATGCCTGCCCTGCCCAGTTGCTTTTAAATGAAGCTGGAAAATGTATTTAACTCCCACTCACTGTGGACTTGGTGCAGGAGGGGCACATATACCCAAGGGTGGATAATTTAACACAGCCTGGAGCCTGACATCCCTTCCAACCAGGCAGCCTGGATCCGCCACCTCCTCTATGGACCATTTCCATGAACAGATAAATATACTGTTTGTTGAGTGAGGTACGATTCATATGTAAGCTGACAATTTGCTTTCGCACATGGGTCATAACTCGTCCTAGTCCAAACCCTCACTTTTCAGTTATTGGCTCCACCGGGTGGCCTAAACCATCCAATCACGCACAATACAAACAGGGATGTGTTTTCCCTCCCCGAAGGGATTGCTTCACTAAGCATAATAAAGAAGTTAGAACAAACAGTCCTATCACTTCTAGGACCTAAGTTGCTCATTATCCATCTATGTTCTAGTTTCTTTGACAACCCTTTTTAGATGTACTTTCTGTTACCTGTCACCACAAATGATGCTATATCTCCTCATCAAGTTAACAAAACACAAAAGGAATATATCATTTGTTTAATTCCATGGCCAACAAATTTCTACCACAATGAATGTTGTTGGGCGGCCACAAATATTTAAACCAGCTATAAAACATTGATTTCTAAATAATGCCCTTAATTATCTGGTGAGGTCATTAATCCATGGGTGGCCAATACAATACAAGGGATAGGAATAAAAATGGACTAGCACAGAACTCCCTTCCCTCAGATCATTCAATCCCACGGTGCATGCACTTCAATCCAAGTCTACCTGAGTGTCCACCACCAAGTTTTCAGGGCTCTTACCAGACACAATGATGTTAATAAAGTTATCAATAATTCCGAATCCTCCTGGAATAGCTCCACACAGAATTAATCCCAAACCAGCAAGCTTCAACAGGATAAAGGGATCACTCCACAGTATTATCTCCAAAAGTTGGGCATACAAATAATCACAGCATTTGGCCCCCCCAAAAAAACGCCTGCCGCCGCCGGTTCATCTATAGAGTCACACGTGTTTTTACAGATCTGGCCAGTTCTGATGGTTTTGGAGTGGGTGAGAGCCACCTAACGTTTCTTAAAGCTGTACATGCGTATTTTTAATGTGAGTGCGTTTTTATTGGAATAAACTGTCTGTTTGTGCAATATTACGCTAGATGCGTTTTTTTCTTTTTCCTGTTCCTTAGTAACTCCCAGCTCTGATTCCCACCTCCTCCTATGAGGAAGAGAACCCTGATCTACCTTTTTACAGAGAGACCTATAAATATCAGAAACCGCACCCCTCCCTCTAGGGTCACAGCGACAACGCGTTTCAAAGGAGGTAATCCCGTCTAGCTTCAGGCAATTTTTGGTCACTGCTTTTATAAAATGAGTAACCTGCAGATAACCAAAAAGATCACTACTCAAAAGGCCGCACCGATCCCGGAGCTGCTGGAAGGAGGCTACTTCCGATCCCTGGACACAGTCGAGCACTCTTCGAATTCCCATCATCCGCCACCTTCTAAATCTCAGAGGGTCAAGCAATCCTGGCAAAAACATAGGATTCCCCCATAAAGGAGTTAAAGGCAAATGTGGCGACACCAGGTCACCCGAGAACTTAACACTATCCCACACCCGCATGGAGTGAGCGACAATAGGGTTATTTATCTGACCCCTATCCTTCAGCCTAAGCCACAATAGAGCATTGACTTCTAACGGGGATACCAATTCACGCTCAATCAAAACCCAGCTAGGGATATCCTCTACCACATGATACAGCAAAAGCTGCGCAATTTGGGCTGCCTGAAAATATTTCTTAAAAAAGGAAACCCTAAACCCCCCGAAGCCTTAGTTCTAATCAAAACCCTCCTAGCTATCCTCTGCTTCTTACCCTCCCAAAAAAATGACAACACTCGACCCTTTTCTTTTAAGAATGATGCCGGAATATGTACTGGTAAAGTTCTGGCGAAATAAATGAACTTGGGTAACAAATTAATCTTTATAACGGCAACTCTGCCCAACCAAGACAATTTGCAATCCCGCCAATGCTGCATCGAATCCTTAAATTTCCTATGTAAAGGTAGATAGTTTGCGGGAAACAATGTATTGTAGTCGCTGGTCAAAGCGACCCCTAAGTATTTAATCGCCTTATCCTCCCAACTGAAATCATAACTAGACTGCAACTGACTAAGAGTTTCTGATGGTACATTTATACTCAACGCTTTAGATTTCATAGTGTTAACTCGAAGACCTGATACCTCCGCAAACCGGGTCAAGACCCGCATTAAATTTGGTAAGGTGATGTGAGGATTGGAGACAAAAAACAAAACATTGTCTGCAAATAGACATAGCTTACGATGTCTCCCTCCAATACTCACACCTGAAATATCTGGGGAGTCCCTAATCAACTGGGCCAGCGGCTCCATCACCAGGGAAAAAAGCAGGGTAGACAGGGGGCATCCTTGCCTCGTACCTCTAGCTAAATTAAACTTATTGGTGCAATATATTTAAAGGAATGCTGAGGAAGAGTCATATACCGCTCTTAGTACACCTAAAATTAGGACCAAAACCCCAGCTCTTCAATAGACAAAAAAGGTACTCCCAAGAGACTGAGTCAAATGTCTTTCTAATATCTAATGATAAAAACAAACTAGGCAGCTTCTGCGCTTTGGCTGCGAAAGAAACTTGCATCACCCTCCTAATATTATCCCCTGCCTGTCGCCCTGGGATGAAGCCTGTCTGGTCATTATGAACTAGGCGTGGCAGGTAGGACGAGATCCTATCCGCCAGAACCTTGGTCAAGATTTTAATGTCAAGATTTATGAGAGAAATAGGCCTGAAATTAGACCATATTGTATGATCTGTATCAGGCTTGGGGATCATACTCACGGACGCCATTAGTGATTCTTGTGAGAATGAACCACCCCTCCAAATAGCTTTGAGTGCAGCAGTCAATCTGGGAAGCAAAATAGTGCTAAAGGTCTGATAATCAGCCTCCGGGAACCCATCCGGCCCCAGACGCTTATTAATCTTAAGACCAGAGATTACCTTCTGCACCTCTGCTGTACTGAAATCCTCCTCCATAAGATCCCGCAGCTGAGCTGGTAGAGACGGTAATGATACATCTTCAAATAAACTCTGTATCTTATCCAAGGATGGGGGATAAGGATTAGAGTACAATTTGGAAAGCTGTAATCCAAAAATATCAACTATTTTTGTGGGTTTGCTGGTAAGATCTTCTCTATCACTACGCAACCTAATTGGACAGTAATGTTGCTCAGGGGTCCGTAACTTTTTAGCCAAAAGGGAATCAGGTTTGTTGGCTTTACAATAATGCTTATGCCTGACCCATCTCAGAGCTAGCTCAGCCTTTCCAACTAATGTCGAATTGAGATCTCTAGTTACTCTATCCAGCTCAGAACGAATTGCCGGGGTCATATGTGACTTTGCTTTACCCTAAGTATTCTTTCTCCAAGGCCTCAACATAGGATGCCCTCTCCCGTCTCTTCCTGGATGCCAGCTGCATTAATTTGCCTCTGATAGTAGGTTTATGAGCTTCCCAGCAGATCGTAGGATAAAAACTTGGAGCCTCATTAAAACTAAAATATTGATCAAGGGCCTCAGCAACAGATTGAACTATCTCTGGGTCTGATAGCAGGGAAACATTCATGGACCAAAGAGAGCCAGATGGTCTACCCAGAAGCGAATCAAGCTTGAGAAGTACTCCATCATGGTCTGACCAGGATATTGGGATTATTTTAATGCCCCGCACATGAGCCAATGAGATTATAGGCACAAAAATATGGTCTATTCTCGTATAGACTCCATGCGGGTGTGAGAAATGTGTAAAGTCCTGAGTACCTGGATGAGCCTCCCTCCAGCAGTCCACAAGCGAACACGCGTCCAGCAATTTTCTAAATGCTTTGGAAGCCGTCACCGACTTTGCACAGACTATGTTATTTTTCATTGACAATCTGTCTAAAAAAGGATTCAAAACTAAATTTGAGTCTCCACAAATAATGGTCTTACCTTTAGCCACCGAGGTTACCTCCTTCAAAAGGTCTGTTAAAAACAAAATTTGATTTGTATTTGGGGTATAATAAGAGACCACCGTTATCTCCACATCCTGAATTTCCCCCACTAAAATCAAATACCTACCCTCCCTATCTTTCACCTCACTTTTACAATGAAAGTGGGTCCCCCTGCTAAAGCCTACCATCACCCCCTCTGTTTGGAGTTTGCACAAGCTAAATATACCTGTGGATACTTGGCGTCAAAATATTTTGGTTTGGAAGAACTCGAAAAGTGTGTCTCCTGGAGACATAAATTATCAGGGCGTAGGGTCTTGATCTTACGATAGGCCAAACTTCTCTTGTTGGGGGAGTTGAAACCCTGCACATTCTTGGAGAACACTGTAGTCATCCTGCACCACCTAATGTACACTATGACCTAAGAATACCTCTGAGAGAAGAAAAAGAGAGAAAAATGAAGAATAGAAAGAATTAAGTAAGAAAAAGGAGAACCCCTCTCCTGGGAAGGGGAACCACACCACTGAAAATAAGGTCCACCTAGCTACGTAAAGGAGGTAAGCGCACCACCCGTAAGGTGAGCCAGCCCCTCAGATGGAGAATCTACTGGTGAACCCATTCCTTCTTGCTATAGTTTCCCAGACAGTTGCCTCCAATCCTCCTCACTATTCAAGGATCAGGGGCAATCCAGAAAAAAATCTGAAATACAGCAATAAAATTATTCAAATACAAATTTAAACTCCAATAATCAGAAGAAAAAACTGAACCAAAAGAAAAATCTCTTCTGATTAAACTAGGAGGCGACATGACAGTGCTACCGGACAAATGGGGACAATCCTAAAAACAAAACTGGTGCACACCCCAAAATGTCATGATATCTCATACATATTACTTTATAAAGGAGGAGAACAGGGGGAGGAAGGGAGCAATACGCTGATAATATGAAGGAGTAGAGACCACAGGGAAAGGATACCCAAAACTTAATTAAATGACTAAACAGTAAAATTCTTCTAAATAGCATAACCCAAGCTGGGTGATATCATTGGATCTTCAGGTACTCTCAAATGTTAGGCGTGATCCCCTGTTGCTTGAAGAAGGCCAGCGCTTCTGCCTCTTGCCTGCACGCTGTGATCTGGGGGAGTCATCCACACCCCTGGGAGATTTAGATGGAGGAACCCTAGACAAATTCAGCGATGAGACATGGTGCTGCAACTCTTCCATGGATACCGCAGAATAAGGGACACTATTGTAGATAAAAGAGACCTTAAAAGGGAAGCCCCATTTATACTTGATGTTATGTGTCAAAGTGACAAGCAAAGGCCGCAACTCCTTTCTCCTTGCCATTGTAGCCGCCAAGAGAACTGTATAGATTTGATAATCCCGAGCTACCTTCTGTATCTGCTCTTTTGTGCTATAGTAGTGAAACTTTGCAATAATGGTCTTGAGGTGGTCTGCGTGGGCCTAGAGCCCTATGAACTCGATCCATCTCCAGATGCTCTATTGGGAACCCAGGCATGAATTCCTGACATAGCACCATAATCACGGATCTAGAGTCCTCCAAATGCTCCGGAAGGCCCCTAAAGCGCAGATTTTGTTGCCTATCGCGATTTTCAAAGTCCTCTATTTTAGCGTTTAGTAAAGCATTGTCCCTCCTCAACTGTAGGACCTCTGCCTCCAATACTTCCTGGGTTGAGGACATCTCTCCCAATTACTTTTCCTGTGCAACCAAACCACAGGAAACCTTCTCAATCGCCATAGATAGATGGTCCATAATTAGCTTAGTATTAGCCGATAACGCTGATTGTAATAAAAGCTCAATCTTAGGCAATAGGTCGCCACTCACCTCCGATCGTACTGAGGCGTCTACTTGAAGGCTTTCCTCTTTTTTGCTTGCTAGGAAGGATGCCTCACTGGACTCTATTTCCGCAGCTGACATGCCGGCTGACATCTTGGATCCACCCTCTCTGGGCACCGCAAACGCCTCTGAGATCCTGAGGCTTCCACACCGCTTCCCAAGTAGTCCGCACAATCCAGCTAGCTTCCCCACGCAGACACCACCACTGCAACCTCAGAATGTGAGTGTGTCGCCGCTATGCAAGCCTCACTTGTCTGGCGGGCGCGGAGCTTGACTAACGTGCAGCCATCAGCCAACCGCACGCATGCGCACTCCCCCGGAGGAACCGTTTTTAATGTTCTAATGTTGTTACTGTAAGGGAGGGATCTGTAGGGAATTTAGAACTAGCCTGACACTAACATGGCGGGCCCCCAAGGAAGGAGAAGGGTGAGCCTCACGCAAGCAGAGTGGCTGCAACAGCTGCTGGACCAGGAGGAAGCCCCCACTACAGACCTGAACTGGACCTGCAAAAAGTACAGCACTTGGCGGGGGAAAATGAAGGAAAATGAGGCAACTGTATTTTTTAACTGCTTGTGAAGTGGTAGGGGGTCCAAAGGACCCCTATTCCAGTTCACACATAGTGGTGGCAGGATACCGGGGACTATCCGTCCGCAGGGCACCTGAACCGGATTGTCACAGCTCCAGCTCAAGCCTAGCCATAAGTAGAATTAATGACTGTATAAAAATTAGAATATATACAAGTTCTGCACACCCAGCCTTCTCCTTCGAGGCACTTGAGATATCACAAAACAAAAAGATATGCTTTGCATGGGTCTAATCTCTAAGAATAATTGTAGCCTTTTGTTTTTGGTCTGTATGTACCAGGTTTTTACGTAAGTGTTCTTTACCATGTACCCTTGTATACTGGGCTTGTTGGTCTCTTTAAGTTCACTTTCTTAAAGTGGACCTTCACCCTGGATAAGAGCATATCTTATATGTTTTCCACACCCTGTACATACAGATTGCCCACATTAAAAATCATTCTACCTACATCTACTGCATGTTATGAGCCTTTATCTTAGAGTCCTGAACATAGTTGCAGCCCAGTGGGGGAAAGAATAATTAGTAAGTGACTAAAAACGTAACATATATTAATTTTAGATGCTGGGGAATAGTTTTTATTAAGGGTTTGGCCTTTTTATTAAATGATGCTGAAGGTCCGGTTTAAGCCTAACAAGGGGTGTAACTTCAGGGGGTGCAGAGGTTGCCACCACCTATAAGGTCAGGGGACTGCATGATTGTTGCTTCTCCACCATATTTCTTATATTTGTGCTCTCTTTGCATCAGGTACAGAAAAAAGAAGCATCATTTGTCTCTGCTGTTAAAAAAATAACGGGAAAAAGGTTACTATATGAGCAGTGTGCACCATTTAATGTTCACACCAGGGCCCAGTTACTTTTCATTGCGCCTCTGCGTCTCTCCCTAAAGTGGCTTGCTCCTCTGCTACATATTTTCTAATGGCGCCTTTTCAGGGCTGTATTTACCAGTAGGCAAATCTAGGCCTGTGCCTAGGGTGACCACCTGCAGGGGGGCGCAGATGTTACTGCTATAGTAAAAAAAATAAAAAAGTAAAAAAAATGTTTGGAGTGTTAATGCCTCCTTATAAACGCTCCAGAGCCACATTGTGTGTGTAGAGGGGAGAGAGGGCGCCATGGCTTAAAGGCAGTCTGCAGCTTCCACTGCACATTCGGGGGGGGGGGGGGAGGGGGCATTTTGTTTCTTTCCTCTTATTATTTTCTTTTGTTTCTTTCATTTATCTGTTCTTTCTGCCACTCTCTTTCTTTCACCTTTACTTCTATTATGTCTATTCTATTATTTCCTTCTAGCCTTTCTTTCCATCTATTCTTTGTTTTTTCTTTCATCTGTTATGCCATTTCTTTTCTTTCTTCTTTGTTTCTATTATGTTTTTCTGTAATTCCTTCAATTCTTTTTGTCTTTCCTTCTCTTTCTTTTTTTCTGTCATTCCTTCAATTCTTTTTGTCTTTCCTTCTCTTTCTTTTTTTCTGTCATTACTTCAATTCTATTTGTCTTTCCTTCCCTTTCTTTTTTCTGTCATTCCTTCAATTCTTCGTCTTTCCTTTTCTTTCTTTTTTCTGTCATTCCTTCTGTTCTTTTTCTCTTTGCAGCTCTTTTTTTTTCTCTAGCCGGTTCTGCTCAACTACTATCCTGGGATCTGGTCCTCGCCCCCAGGGCACCCCGATGGGGGATGCCCCGCTGTGTGATACCCCCCAGATTGCCTGATCTCACTAACCCTTCCCCGGTCCTACAGCGCATGCGCAGCCTCTCGTCCAGTCAGTGTGCTCGGATCTGCTCCTGCCCTATTCATCCAAAAGCTTGTCTAAGGTGAGTAAATCCGAGCGCACTACTGGCTGCATCCCCACTACCCTTTAACAAGAAGCGTACCCACGCATGCTTCCTTCTAAAGGGATGCGCCCGCTGTTCGCGCATGCGCCTTTGGACCAAGAAAGAAGGTGAGTCTCTGGGCGACCTTGGGTGTTTTACACAGCGGGCCATCCCAAATCTGGATGTCCCGGGGGAAAGCGAGGATGCCTGCCCTGAAGCCTCATAGAGTCCAGGGTGGGTTTTGGTCCACTTTGACAAAATGGGATGCCAGCACTTGAAGCGCCTAGGGCAGCATGAACACTAAATACAGCCCTGCGCCTTCTGCTGCCATGCGCTATTGCAGACATCTGCATGCCTGATATAAGGACAATGCTTGCAACATAATGTGATTTATATCCCAATGCCTAGTACTAAGATAAATGAAACAAGGATATTTTTACACTTGAAAGAAACTCTTCCTTTTTTTTCTTTTTTTTTTTTTTTTGTAGTTTGTGCTTTTTCCTATACCAGGAATGACTAAATATAGGGAACGAAGTGGCAAAAAGCCGAGCTAGAGGACACAAGGTGTAAATGGTGCAGAAGAAGCCCTCACCTCACCGTAATCCATTATAACTATTCAAACCATGTCCAATGCCAGGGCCTCTGCACCTTGAGAGGGCCACCTCATTCCCTATAACCTGGGCAGTGCCTATGCAGAACACAGGGCCGTGCAGTAACCAGGACTAAAGACTGTCAGGCAGGGGCAGATTGGCCATTGGGAGAGACTTTCCATCAGTCCTTCCATTCTTTGTTTCTTTCCTTCTATTCTTTTTTCATTCATTCTTTCTTCTGCATCATTGAGATGCATCATCATGGGCCCATTGAGACTCTATCGCCCAAGGGCCCAGATAAACCTGGAGCCGTCCCTGTCCATCGTGTATATATATTTTGATAAATAAATAAAGAATTTTTGCACATTTTAATAATCATGTACCAACTATAATTTATCGCTGTGGTCTAACTCTTAGGTCTTACAGTTTAGGTTTACCTATACCAAACAAAACCTTGAACTACAATGCTTGCAACCTTGATAAACATGAGCGTAAAGCTGCGGCACTGCCAAGTTTTCACCAGCAAATTTGTGCAACTCTGTCCCGGCAACTGAGGCAACCAGCAGTATTTTTTTTTCTACTATAATGATGTCATCCAATTAAGCATTGTTTTTGAGCGCTCTGCTTTCTGCTGCCCATCATTAGTGCAGAATATGGATAATTAAGGCCCCATTGTGTTTAAACTGTGAGGTTCAGTTCCACATTATTCTCTGGAAGGCTCCCAACCCCCATTGTTTTGTGTTGTCTTGTTGTTAACATTCAAATTGAGAC
Organism: Gastrophryne carolinensis; assembly: GCA_027917425.1. Lineage (NCBI taxonomy): Eukaryota > Metazoa > Chordata > Amphibia > Anura > Microhylidae > Gastrophryne > Gastrophryne carolinensis. Next base: position 396,351,981 of record CM051238.1, on the reverse strand, counting down.
AGGCGGGGAAACACTTGCAAACGAAGGCTGAACCCTGCACAGGTCAATGGAAGAGATGCATAATTACCAGCTGCCTCCATTTCCCAGCTTCCCTCTCTTTTCCAGTTCCCAGGACCTTTTTTTTTTTTTTTTTTTTTTTTTTTATATTATACTTCTTTAAGGCCAGAAAGTTGACCTAGATGAATTTATACTTTGGAGTGCATTTATTTTATGAGCAGAAATTTTGTTCCTGTACAAATTCGACTTTTATCAGCTTAAATCAAATATGCTGCATAAAAATACAAGAAAAACGCACTAAACGATATGGAAATGTTATGTTAGCCCCTGATTAGCCTGAATCTCATTCTGGGTTCTATGAAATGACCATTTCTGTGTGTTGCTTTAATATGCTTTTGTTCTGTTTTGGAACAGTTTAGTTAAAGTGGACCAAAACGCAGGGTTTTGACTATCCTGGGTTTTGGTCCACTTCCCCAGGGCACCTCGATTGGGGGTGCCCTGCTATGTGAAACCCCCCAGATTGCTCATATCAACTCACCTGACCGCGGTCCTACGGCGCATCTGCAGCCGCTCGTCCAATGAGCGCGTTCGGAGCCGCTGAGCTATGCACGTCTAAACGATGTCTTAGCTCAGCGGCTCCGAGCACACTGCCAAGCCCTGGGGGGTTTCACAAAGCAGGGCATCCCGATTTTGGATGCCCCATGGGGAGGGAATGGATCGGCCCGGGAATCTATAGGTTTTGGTCCACTTAAAATATTTTTGAATGTTCTGGTTCAGCAGGAACTCAAGTCCAAACACCATTTTAAACCATTGGTGGGGAGGGGTAAAGCAGTCTAATGCTGCCTAGTAGCATGGGAAGACAATCAAATGTCTGAGGAGTTTTCTAACATCCCATTAAAGTGGACCAACAGTCTAAAATTACTTAAACTGGACCTTCAGCATGATTTAATGAAAAGCCCAAACCCTTAAAACAATTTTCCCCAGCATTTAAAATTAATATATTTTAAATTTTAGACACTTATTATTCTCTCCCCCACCGGACTGCAACTCTGTTGAGGACTCTAGGATAGATTTGCCATCTTGACTCAGAAGCATCACATACTGAGGAGAGGAGAGCAGGATAAAGTACAGGGGGTGGGGTTATAGCTTTGCTTTGAACAGACAGAGCAGAGCTGGGGTCAGGGAAAGGTCAGCAATCCCAGAATGCAGGGCAACACAATAAGAAGACACTTCCCGTTTGCAGGCTGCTTGATGCTCCATGAGCCGCCAGCTTGGATGTTTAAAGGCTCATAACATGCAGTAGATGCAGGTAGGATGATTTTTAATATGAGCAATCTGTATGTACAGGGTGTGGAAAACATATAAGATAAGCTCTTATTTAGGGTGAAGGTCCGCTTTAAACCAGACCGACACAACAGTGCTCATATGCATCCCTCCCCATGGCAATTTAAAAATTAATTTACCTTTTCCTGGTGTACAGTACGGCTTGCTTCATTTCAATTCTTCACATTCGGGTAATCAGCCACAAGGTGGCGCAGTTGACTGCAGAAAGACTTGTGGCTCCTCCCAGCCCATAAAAAGGCCAGGAATTACCCAGAGACTCCAGAGTTTCTCTGCAGTCCTGACTGCGAAGACTGAAGATTTCTCTCTCTGGTTATTCACAGGTGAGCGGGGCGTCCCAAGCCCGTCACCCCTGCAAGCCTATTCCCACCTGTTTCCGGACCTTTCTGCCTCCCAGCCTCGGCTGACGGATCAGGTGAAGGTAGAGGAACATCTGGGGTCGGGTGTTCGGTGAGCTATGCTCCGGGCCGCAGACCCTGTAACCAAAGGGTAGCCGGCCATAGGCTAATGGCTCTATGGGGGAAAGGAGAAACCACCCTTGCTGTGTTCCCACTTGCTTTATTGGTGTTTCATACTTTGTGGTGTTTTTTACTGTGGCTGCTGTTATTTGCCGTGTCTTTGGCCCTCCTGAGGAGCCAGGGCATTCGCATTCTTCCTTACCTGGATGACCTGTAGATTGCCGCTCCATCTTTTTATCAGGCCGAGAGGGATACTCAGGTGTCCTTCGGTTGGGTGATCAATTATCCCAAGTCCTCGCTCACTTCGTCATTGGTGAGGTCCTACCTGGGCGTGACGCTGGATAGTTCTCAGGTCAAGGTGTTTCTTCCTCAGCAGAAGGTGGAGGGCCTTCAGAGGCAGGCGCAAGCCCTGCTGTCGTGTCCTCATCCCTCCATCCGTCTGGGGATGCAGTTGGGGGGACTCATGGTGTCTTGCTTTGAGGCGGTACCCTTCGCCCAATTCCACATGAGACCTCTTCAGTTGAATCTCTTGACTGTTTGGGATCGGAAACAGGAATCCCTGGAGCGGGAATTCGCTCTGTCCCCTCTGGCCAGACAGTCCCTCTCGTGGTGGTTGGACTCGAGGAATCTTCTAGCGGGCAGGTCCTTTCTACTTCCGTGCTGGGAGATTGTCACCACGGACGCCAGTCTGACAGGTTGGGGAGGGTTTTGGCACTCACTGAAGTTCCAGAGCCAGTGGGGCCCTCAGGAGGCCCACACGCCTATCAATCTCCTGGACCTGAGGGCGATCAGGTTAGTCCTCTTCCAGTTGACTCCCCACCTTCGGGGTCGTACGGTCCAGGTACGTTCGGACAATCAAACGGCTGTCGCTTACATCACATCAGGGCGGGACTCAGAGCAAACGAGCCCTCAAGGAGGTGTCCCTGATATTGTCTTGGGCAGAGGAGAATGTTCCCTGCATCTCAGTGGTTTACATCCCAGGGGTGGAGAACCAGGAGGTGGACTCCCTGAGCAGGGGGACGTCTCATCTGGGGGAATGGTCCCTCGACAACAAGATCTTTCATGCCCTGTGTCGCCGCTGGGGTCAGCCGGACGTGGACCTGTTTGCGTCCCGTCACAATCACAAGCTTCCAAGATTCATCTCTCTGTCAAGAGATCCGCTGGCCTTCACCACGGACGTCCTAGCCATTCCCTGGACGGATTTCTGGCTCCTCTATGCGTTTCCTCCCTTTCCTCTCCTGGGTCAGGTGCTGCGCAAGTTAGCCCAGGAGGGCTGCTGAAACCTCCATCCTGATGGATAAGGGATTGCCGGCGTCGGTAGTCAGTACTATGATTGAGGCTCGGAAGAAATCTTCTTCTTTGATTATTATAGGGTCTGGCATGCTTACATTGCCTGGTGCGAGTCTAAATCTTTTCCTTCTCGCACTTTCTCCATTTCCAGGATTTTGGAGTTTTTACAACATGGTCTGGAGTCGGGTCTACAACTGAGTACCCTCAAGGGACAGGTTTCGGCCTTGGCAATCTTTTTCCAACGATCTTTCGCCAATCATAGGCTTGTCAAGACTTTTTTCCAAGGAGTTACTCATGTACGTCCACCGTGTAAGCCCCTGCTACCGGTGTGCGATTTGAACTTGGTGCTTTCTGCTCTCCAGGGTCCTCCCTTTGAGCCCTTGTGCAATGCTGCGCTGTCCATTCTGACTCTTAAGGTGACCCTTTTGCTTGCTATCACTTCGGTGCGTCGGGTCTCTGAGCTGGCGGTGCTTTCTATTAAGCCTCCTTATTTTGAACGGCATCAGGTTAAGGTGGTATTCCGTCTTAAACCTGACTTTTTGCCCAAGGTTGTTTCTGCCTTTCATCTCAATGAGGACATTGTCTTGCCTTCCTTGTGTCCTGCCCCTTCTAATTCTAAGGAACAAATCCTTCATTCTCTGGATGTGGTCAGGGCGCTCAAATACTATTTGACCACCACTGAGTCTTTTCAGAAGTCGGATTCTCTGTTTGTCCTTCCTGCTGGGCCTAGGGTTTGCCTCCAGCCAAATCCACTATCGGCCAGTGGATCAGACAGGCGGTGGTGCAAGCGTACTCTGCAAAGGGGAAGGATCCCCCTTTTCGTGTTACGGCTCATTCCACTAGGGCTATTGGTGCCTCTTGGGCTTTTCAGCACCAGGCTTCTGTTGAACAAGTCCGATGCGCGGTCTTCCGTTCATACTTTTTCTAAGTTTAACAAGGTTGATGTTAGGGCCTCAGCTGTTTTTGGTCGCAAGTTGCTTCGGGCGGTAGTGTCTTGAACTGCCTGCCGTTGCTCACTTGGGATCCCACCCTTCATGGACACTGCTGTTGGATGTCCTGAATGTGAAGAATTGAAATGAAGCAAGCCGAGCTGTACACCAGAAAAAATACAATTCTGTGATTACTCACCTGTCGAATTGTTTTTACGGTGTACAGCACGGCTTGCTTCATACCTCCCTTGTTATTGTTATCCTCTTTTGCCTTGTTATGGTGATTTTCGAGTTATTTTTTTTAGTGGGGCTGTGTTCTTTTGTTAACATGGTCTTGTCTCCCGGCTTCTTGCATTACTGCTTTTCAAACACTGGAGTCTCTGGGTAATTCCTGGTCTTTTCATGGGCCGGGAGGAGTCACAAGTCTTTCTGCAGTCAACTGCGCCACCTTGTGGCGGATTACTCGAATGTGAAGAATTGAAATGAAGCAAGCCGTGCTGTACACCGTAAAAACAATTTACAGGTGAGTAATCACAGAATTGTATTTTTTCTATCTCTTGCCGTGGTAAATTTTACAAGCAAAATGGCGGCTCATGCATCTGCAGGCCACCTGCAAACAGAAAGTGCTGCTGGGCTTCCTGTTACTGTGCATTGTCAGTTATGTCAGTTGAATCCAGGCAGCAGCATGGCTGAGATGCTGGGAAAGGAAGCTCAAACAGCTCCAGGCTGTTCGTCCGGTTTAATTTGCTGTCCAGACTTCAGCAGAAAGAAACATGGCACCTTCCAGCATGTTGGCACAAACCCACAAAGTCCTACAGGCTCCTTTCCTCTAGTTTCAGTGCTGACTGCTCTGATGGCAATAGCATGGCAATCATGTGTCAGTAAGTTTGTGGATTGGCAGCAGGCAGCACATCATGAAACTGCAAAAGCGCAACCCACACATTCCATTCCATTCATTTTTGAATCCATCCAATAACTCCAATGAGGCCGACTATAAAAAGGGCACTTACTTTATTAGTAGGACTTTAGGTACACTTGAATGTTCACAGCAGGTCATAATCCAACACTTGGTCCATTAATAGTTTCCATAGCACAGCATTACATCCAGATGGACTCTTAGCGGTGGTGGGCTCACATTCCAGTCCCATAGCAGGATACTGAGGCCTTAGCTTCCTCCATCAGCTTCTCGGGCTGAATGGTTCATCTTTCCTGTGGTCGCTTCTTAGGTATGAATGTGGCTCCTCCGCTCCTGCTACCAGTTGACCCTGCTGGTACTTTCCTCACTCCCGGGTAGTACAATAATGAGATGACGAGTGTCTCTGTTCTCCCTATATAGATTCCCATATATTATATAACTAAGGGGGTTCCCTGTATACCTTCTGTTGTTCAATTCAATGTTACTTACCCAAACCAACGGCAGCACATCTTAATGTTTCTAATAACTTCTGTTAATTCTCTATTTATTGAGTTATCCTGAGAGTATAATTCATTCCTTATCCAACAGTGCCATCATGTGGTGATGTAATGCAACTGCAGGACAGATATGAACTACCACCCAAAAGAACTCAGACGCACAGATGGCTTGAAATGTATTTATACGGCAAACACTGGGTTTGGCGCACGCATATCGCAATTTCCCACAAAAAGGACAACTCGGCCATAAAAACAAGGCTCTGAATCACCCGACACAGAAAAGAGACCAAATACAGTCCTTTGACATCATTCCTTCTGTCGCGAATGAGCGGGAGAAAGGCTTTGAATCGGGCCACTATTCTAATTAAAAAATAAAATAAGAGAAAAGAAACCGAACAAATTATGAAAAAGAGGAGTCCATTAAATGCTGGTGAATACTCCGGGTTTCACGATTAAAGCTGACCTGGAATGCCCAGAGCAGAAACAGGGGTTGCCTCCTTCACATATTCTGTCACCCTCTCTGTCAAGGCAAAATTGTGGAACAGTAAACTGGAAATCCTCATAATGAATGTGTTGTGGTACGAGCCAGGGAAGCCGGCCAAAATGCAGAGAAAATGAAGATCCGATCCCACGACGTATTGGAAGTCAAGAGAGTGGCCCATCTTGTGGTGGCTAAAATTAATAGCAAAAATAAAGGGTCACTAGATTGCCAACACAAAATACACAGGCAACAGAAAACAAAGCCATGGCCAATCGGGACACTGGGAATCTGGTTTAGGGTAGGTGAAGCTAGGCTATCATAAAGAGAGGAGACTGGGCAACAAGGAGAAGCAATGTGGGCCTGAACATGTACTTTATTTTCCCGCTCTGTCCAAAAAATACAGCCCTGAATCACCCAACATGGGAAATAGCCCAAATATGGCCCATTGACGGCAATCCCGCTGGTGGGAATGCGTGTGAGAGAGGCTCTGAATCAGGCCTTATGCCCCTAATGGACACCGTATGACATCACATGGCTTCTAAAATATCTATGGGGTTTATTCATCAAGGGATAGCGGCAGGTAGCGCTTCGTAGCGTCAGGCAGTGTCTGGTGAACGCTGGGCGCTGTACGCAAAACCACATTTATGAAAGCAAATCTGGTGAGCGACTTTATCAGTCAGTATATGTTCAAAAACAGCATCTGGCGTTCTATGCTATAGCGACCAGATCCAGACTGCCAACGCTGTGTGTGTCTGATTTTGTTGAATATGGTGTGAGTCGCTGAGAGTCGGTAGCACTGAGCTGGCGCTACTTTTTGCTTCCTGCAACGCTGTACTGGTGTTAGAACGCCCAACATACATCTCATTCATCAATGTCGGCCAGGTTACTACAGCGAATGAGACGCTCTGTTACAGTCTGTTAGTTCTGTTAGTCTCGCAAGGCTTATCAATATACATTACCTACGAAAAGTATTCACTACATGGACATGTCAAATGCCGTTTGCCAAGTGTGATTATATGGCACAATATACTCCATGTACTCCTGCCTGGGGAACCCTGCTGCCTGCTGGCTGGCATACACATTACAGAAGGGTGAGCACTTTAAAGTGTCAGTATATAGATGATCACCCCATATTGGGATTTCTGTGGGGTGGGGGACAAACAATCCTATATGCAGTTTTGGGTTTAGGTCTACTTCAAGCATGTGGCATGCTCAAAAGCACAATCCACTGTGGTAAAACTGTTGTGTTAAATAATATATATATATACAGGACCGAATTAAAGGGATTGTCCAGGCAATGGTAACAACAAGGCAGCAACAAGCTCACCTGAAACCTATCCCACGTGCTTCTTCTCCATTTCCTGCTGCGCCGGAATAAGTAAATACTAATTTTATTAATAATAATTAACTAATAAATACTAATTTAATATGCTAGATTACTAGATAATGAAATAGGTAAGTGCATATACAACAGTAATGTGCAAATTAAATTGGTAAATATATAATATACCCCCAAATACATGTGTTACTTAGATCAATTATTTGTCAGACTTGTAATAAATGAATCAGTGAATTGAGAAAATTTTCAGTCAACACGGGGAGGCCGATTCATTAATAGCGGCAGGTAGCGACAGTTGAGCGACTGTAGCAGTATTTTCACAGTGCCCGCTAGTAGTCGCTGTGCTTGGCCGTTGTTCAGTTGTTGATAGCGACTGAAACGGTGTGCAGTAATGTTGAATACGGGGTGACGAGTCGCTATTTGACAGGTTCCGCGATGTATGGGAGCGCATGATAGCGAATGGTCAGAGCGAACGTCTCCCACCACATTCATCAAAAAATCACGCTCCAAAAATTCTCGCGCTGTGAAATGCATGTTTAAACCCCAGAGCGCTGGCGGCGATGGGTTAAAAGTAGTTGTTTAACCCCCCAACAACCATATTTTTGGAAACAAAAAAAAACAAGTTTTTAATTACATTTTGTAATATGAATACATTAATATCAGACCTGTAATATCAATTCTGCACAAAGTTTTTTTTTTACCTTAAAAAAAATACCATTTTGTGAATACTCACCTTGTAAAATGGGTATTATAAGTATGTCACACACCCCGCTTCAAGATATTCATTACCTGTGGGTAGTATGGTCCTGTAGAGGGCTTCTGCAGAGATGATTGGAGGAAAGAAAGCCCCTCCCAGTCCATAAGTACCTGGGACCTCCCACTCATTACCCAGTATAAAGAAAGCAGTAAGGTAAAGGACCAGGAAGAGCCAAATATCAGTCATAACAACGCAAAGTTCACCATATGAAGGATGCAGAATCCAAAGGGCGGGTTGAAGCGGGGTGTGTGACATACTTATAATACCCATTTTACAAGGTGAGTATTCACAAAATGGTATTATTCTAAGTATGTCACACACCCCGCTTCAAGATATTCATTACCTGTGGGACATCCAATAGCAGTGTCCATAAAGGGTGGGGATCCAAAAACAAGGTACAAAGCACAACTCAAACTACTGCAGCCTGCAGAACTTTGCGGCCAAAAACAGCATCCGCTGAGGCCCGAACATCAACCTTGTAAAACTTTGAAAAAGTGTGAACAGAAGACCAGGTAGCGGCCTTGCAAACTTGCTCAACAGAGGCCTGGTGCTGAAAAGCCCAGGAGGCCCCAACCGCACGAGTAGAATGAGCAGTAACACGAAAGGGAGGATCTCTCCCCTTAGCAGAATAGGCCCCTACAATGGCCTGACAGATCCATCTGCTGATGGTAGACTTTGTGGGTGCTAGACCCTTCTTGGGCCCAAAAGGCACCACGAAGAATGCATCAGTCTTGCGAAAGGCAGACGTTACCACCAAATAATACTTCACAACACGAACCACATCCAAAGAATGCAGGACCCTCTCCTTGTCATTGCTGGGGTTAGGACAGAGAGAGGGCAGAACAATATCCTGATTTAAATGAAAGGACGAAACCACCTTAGGAAGAAAGTCCGTCTTAAAACGGAAAACCACTTTATCCTGATGTCTTTCAAAATATGGAGCTTGAATAGACAGAGCCGCCAACTCAGAAACACGTCTAACTGAAGTGATAGCTACCAAAAATGCCACCTTCTGCGTAAGGGAAGACAAAGGACTATCATGCAAGGGCTCAAAGGGGGGACCCTGTAGCGCAGAAAGAACCAAATTCAAATCCCAAACCGGAATCAAAGGCTTCCTAGGAGGCCGCACATGCGTAACCCCCTGGAAAAAGGTCTTAACCAAAGGATGTAGTGCAAAAGACTTTTGGAAAAATACCGCCAGGGCAGACACCTGCCCCTTCAGAGTACTGAATTGGAGCCCTAAGTCCAGACCATGTTGCAAGAACTCCAAAAATTCTAGAAACAGAGAATTCCCTACAAGGGAAGGCCCTAGCCTCACACCAATCAATATAAGACCTCCAAGTCCTATAGTACACGGATGAAGAAGACTTCTTTCTAGCACGAATGAGAGTCTGAATAACAGCGTCAGAAAGACCTTCCTCCTTCAAGATGGAGGTTTCAGCAGCCACGCCGTCAAAGCCAGCGTTGGTAAATTGGGGTAACGAAGATGACCCTGTGTGAGCAGATCTGGCAGCAGGGGCAGAACGAACTGATCTTCTGCCAACCTTACCACGTCTGCGAACCAGACCTGTCTTGGCCACCTTGGAGCTACCAGAATTGCTGTTGCTCTCTCCAGAGCAAGCTTGCGCACTACTCTGGCCACCATGGGAAACGGAGGGAACAGGTACAGAAACCCCAGATCCCTTTAGTTCAGGGACATGGCGTCCGTCGCGAGAGCCAGTGGGTCCTTCGCCAGAGATACAAAAGCCGGAAGTTTGTGATTGTGACGGGAGGCAAATAGGTCCACCGCCGGTGACCCCCACCTGAGACAAATTGAGTGAAAGACCCTGGGATTGAGAGACCATTCCCCCTTGCGGGCTGACATCCTGCTCAGAGAGGTGTGTTTTCCACACCTGGGATGTAAACTGCTGAGATACACGGGACATGTCTCTCTGCCCAGTCCAGGATCAGAGACACTTCCTTGAGGGCATTCCTGCTGCGGGTTCCTCCCTGGTGATTGATGTAGGCCACCGCCGTCAGATTGTCCGACCTGACCTGGACCGGCAAGTCTCGCAGTTGATGAGTCAAATGACAAAGAACCAACCCGATGGCCCTCAATTCCAGAACATTGATAGACTCGTGAGCTTCCAGGGGACTCCACAAACCCTGAACTTGCAGATCCTTCCAAAAGCCCCCCCATCCTGAGAGGCTGGCATCCGTAGTGACTATCTCCCACTGAGGAGTCCGAAAGGATCTGCCCCTCAGTAGGTTGGTTGAGTTCAGCCACCACCGAAGCGAGCGGCGAACCCGGGGAGACATCTGAAAAAGATGATCCAGCGACTGAGGAGACCTGTTCCAGACCGATAACAGATGGAGCTGAAGTGTCCTTGTGTGAAACTGAGCAAAGGGAACCGCCTCGAATGAGGCCACCATCAAACCCACCAGTCTCATCCCTAGACGGATGGACGGTCGAGGCATGGACATGAGCGACCGAACCAACTCCTGAATCAGAAGAACCTTGGACTGAGGAAGGAAAACTCTGGCCAGATCTGTATCCAGAGACATTCCCAGAAAGGATACTGTCCTGGACGGGTGTAGGGAGGACTTGGGGTAGTTGATCACCCAGCCGAACCTCTCCAGAGTGGATATTACCGTCCTGGTGTCCAATTCTGCTTGGCTGAATGACGGTGCCATGATGAGGAGATCGTCCAGATATGGCACAATGCGAATCCCCTGCGCTCTGAGGAGAGCCATCACCCCAGCAAGCACCTTGATGAAAACTCTTGGAGCTGAGGTGAGACCGAAGGGAAGAGCTACAAACTGAAAGTGCCGATCCTCCACCGCGAACCTCAGAAACCTCTGGTGTGCGGGAAAAATGGGAACATGGAGGTAAGCGTCCTGAATGTCTATGGACGTCATGAAGTCCCCCTGACGAAGAGAATGAATAGCCGAGCGCAACGTTTCCATGCGAAACCTTCGCAGTCTGATGAACTTGTTGAGAATCTTTAGGTCCAGTATGGGCCGGACGAAGCCATCCTTTTTGGGGACCGTGAACAGATTTGAGTAAAAACCCCGACCCCGGTCTAATGAGGGAACTGGGCAAATGACTGCCATTTCCAGAAGACTCGATACTGCCGCCCGGAGCTGCTGCGCAGCCAGTGCCTCCGGGGACACCCGAGACCTGAGGAAACGCGGGGGAGGGTAGGACTCGAACTCCAGCTTGTAGCCGGAAGACACCACTTCCCTGATCCACCTGTCCGAGACCTCTCGGTTCCAGACCTGGGAGAAGTGCTGTAGCTGTCCCCCCACCCGCACGGGTGATGGCGCCCCCTCATTGTTGAGCGGGCTTGGCCACGGGTTTGGGATTTGAGCCCCAACTGTATCCTGAACGGGCACGTCCTCTGCCCCTATTCCAGGAATTTCCCCTTGTAGAAGGGAAGGCGAAACCTCTTCCTGCTCTAGATCCCCGAAAGGAAGGAGTGAAGGAAGACGCTCCTCGAAAGGGGCGACGTTGCTTCTTGCGTTGAGGTAGTTTGCCCCCCTTGGCCACGGCATCCAGCTTGTCTCCAAAGAGCCGTAACCCAACGAAGGGAAGAGCTGTTAGTGACTTTTTTGATCCAAAGTCAGCAGCCCACTGGCGTAACCAAATTGAACGCCTGATAGTAACCATTAGAGCAGAGGCTCTACTACTCATCATCAAGGAATCATCCAAAGCGGCCACCATGAAGGACAAAAAACCCTCACATTGTTTTAGTTCACAAAATTCCTCACTGTCCGGATTCAAACCGGAGGAGGATAACAAGTGCCTGACCACCTTTCTCATAGCCACCGCCAACAGCGATGAGGCACAAACAGGCCTTATTGCTGCCCCAATACTGGCAAAACCATGACAAGCCATCTGGTCAATGCGTTTATCCTCACCATCCTTAAGAGAGGAACAATCAGGGTTGTTCAATACGGCTGAGTTGGATAACCCCAAAATAGGGGCGTCCACCTCGGGGGGAGACGCCCAGCGCTTAACCGTATCCACTGGAAAAGGATACCTCTTATCCCAACTTTGGGGAATGCCTGGGAGCCGGGCAGGCCTTTCCCATTCCTTAGAAATAATATTATCAAAATGCTTTTGATTAGGGAATTCCAACCGCGGCTTGGATTCGTCATAAAACTCCCCTTGCTGTTGAGGAACCTCCGCCGGAGGCGAGATAGCAAGCACCTCAAACATCTGAGTCAGAACATTAGGAGTATCCAAGGAAGTCCCTGAGCTCCGATCGGAATCAGCACCAACAAATTGCTGATCATCAGAAATATCGGAATCCTCAAATAATTCCCCTTCTTCTAGAGGGGAATAATCTGACCAATCCAGGCCGTCCTCGTCATCATCATATTCAAAATGATTAACCGGTGATAAATGCCTCTTAGCCGGTGCTTTCTTGGCAACCGTGGAGGAAATGAATTTTTCAATACTGGCCAACCTGGCACACACATCAGATTGCGACTGCCCCCCAGTGGCAATCTCACACGGGGCACGGGTCAAAGTGGGAGGGGGAGAGGATGAAGCCGGCTGCGCTGACCCAGATGCCTGGGGACCGGACTGCCGTGTAATAGTCTGCTGTGCACATGATATACATAGGAAAAAATCATCCCCTGATAGGGATACCCCACAACCCATACACTTCCGGGATTGTCCCGAGGGGAGCCCGGAATCTTGGGATGCCTCCATAAGGTGAACTTGAATAGTCGCTATGAGTGAGGGAATTATGCTATTAAGCAACCCGGGATGCCCTTATATTGTCCAAGTGGGAGGTTTTGTAATAAATAGCAAAAGTACCCAGGTACTCTAGGACCAGGAGAAACCTGAAAAAATTCCTGGCAGTTCAGCCTGAAAAACATAGAAAAAGACAGTAAGAGGTTCTCCCTATATAAACCTATATCTATTATACCTATATATATACATATATATATGCAAATATGTACAGATAAGCAACGGCCGCAGGGCCACTCACTGAGTCTTTGGGCGCCAATACACTGTGTCCTCTGCCTGAGGTAACACAGATCAGAGCGGGAGACGCAGCAAGGGGGCGTGGCCAGCGTGGATCGCGCGCTGCAAGGCTCCGCCCAGCAGCTCCAAACTCCTAAAGGGCGCGGGCTGCGGCCTCATACCGAAGGCCCGGCCCCGCCCCCTCACTGAAGAGCGTGAGGGGAGAAATCCTCCCCTCAGCTCTGAGGTAAAATCCAGCACCTGTCTCAGCTCTGAGGAAAAAAACCCAGCACAGTGTCTGTCAGACGTGAGGGGAAGCTCCCCTCCATTAACAGTCGCGCACCGGTGCTGCAGGCAGCCGCGGCACTGGGCGCTTAATAGAGCCGGTAGCAGCCCGCATAACAAGCGGAGCTGCTCCCCGCTCGGTCACGCTACCAGCTCCAAACTCCTAAAGGGCGCGGGCTGCGGCCTCATACCGAAGGCCCGGCCCCGCCCCCTCACTGAAGAGCGTGAGGGGAGAAATCCTCCCCTCAGCTCTGAGGTAAAAATCCAGCACCTGTCAGCAAAAAAGATTGCAACAAGTTTACATTATAACTATTCATACCAGAAAAGTAAACATTTTAAACAAACATTTCAAATAAATCTATTTTCCAGGCGCCCCCATAGAAAAACACCAGAAGCTGAATAAGAGGCCTCCACACAACTAAAAAAGGGGAATAGGCCATTTAAGGGGAAAATGAAACTCTTGGACAGGGCATCCCAAACCGGAGTCACCAACCCGGTATAACCGCCTACCCTCTTTATAAAGGGAATAAAGAGTCCGAACGGAAATAAAAATATATATAGGCCGGGAGTAGACCCGGCTACCTTAAAGTCCCCCTGTGCAAGGAGGAGATATCATCTGCTGCTTGCTCGCCGTCTGCAGAGATGAAGACTGGGTAATGAGTGGGAGGTCCCAGGTACTTATGGACTGGGAGGGGCTTTCTTTCCTCCAATCATCTCTGCAGAAGCCCTCTACAGGACCATACTACCCACAGGTAATGAATATCTTGAAGCGGGGTGTGGTTAATGGCCACCTAGAATTAGGTGTCTGTTGTTTATGTCTGGACAGGTACTTTAAAAGGTGACCGTTAACCTATTAAAGTGGACCTCCAATAAAAAAATCAAAGCTTAGTAAATTGCTCCCTTAAAGCCCCTCTGGCAATCAGTGACATAAGCTTATTGAGAGGGATTAACAGGAGGCAGATGTTTGGAATAGCAGGCAGATTCTGCACAAACATGCATGGCAGCGGCCATCTTGCTACACACATGAGAGATCTGCTTCTGAAAAATCTAATCCCTCAGTCAAAACTCATAGCTCTGTGCAATCATCTCTTATTTCTAGCCAGAAGTAATAAGCCTTCAGATGTAGCGACTCATCATTGAATAAAATTCATTGTATACATTGTATCCTCCAACAGTGCTTTTGCGGCCACTTGCACCATATAGATGCATTGAAACAGCTTCCCTCACACAGATGTCTCTTGCTACATTAGCTGTTTATTCAGTGTTTGCATGTGGGAAATATGACAGGCAAGCTTCTCCTTGTTTCTAGGGCAGATATCTCTATCAGTTTGCTGTTAATTGCAGTTGGCACAGCACCCCCCTAATTCTCATGTGTAAGCAGGACTATCAGGTGTGCGGCAAGATGGCCGTCCCCGTGTAATTTAAAGTGGACCAACACCCATGGGTGATCGGCCCGGGAACCTATAAGATTCCCGGGCCGATCACCTCCCTCACCGGGTGAAACCCCCTCAAAACCCCCAAAAAACCTTACCTTACCTCCCGTGCGCCCCTCTAGACGTGCGCACGCCCGCGTCGGCCGTTTGTGAATGGCCGGCGCGGGCGCGCGCCCTGTAAGAGTGACATGCGGGAGGCGGCGGCGGACGCGCTGTCTTGTCCGTCGCTTTCACCCGCTTGTCCGTCGGCGGGGATTGGACGGCGCGGTCACATGGGAGCATGGTGAGGTGAGTTTTTGGGGCTTTCTGGGGAGTTTCACACAGCGGGGCACCCCCAATCGGGGTGCCCCCCCGAAGTGGACCAAAACCCAGGATAGTCAAAATCCTGGGTGTTGGTCCACTTTAAGTGTGAGAAATCTTTATGCCATTCCACAATATCTGCATGGGGTTGAGCCACAGGCGTAGCTAGGCTTTCTGGCACCCGGCGCAAAGATTTGAAATGGTGCCCCCTAACCTGCTGCACTGGGGCAAGTGCCCCCGCTCCCCCCCTAGGTACGCCCCTGGGTTAAGCCTTCTCAAAATGCTTATGCCACTAATCTTAAGACAGAAAGCAATTTACTAAACTTTTTTTGACTGGAGGTCCACTTTATAGCACAAATATGCTAAGAGGCTGATTCATTATTAGCGGCAGGTACCGGCAGATGAGCGTCTGTAGTGAGGCGCTCAGAGCGACCACTAGTAGTCGCTGTGATCGGCTATGATTCGCTGTTACCGAGCGCTGATGAATTTGATGTGTGAGTCGCTATAACTCCAGTACAGCGCTATATGGGAGCCAACGGTAGCGACTGGTCAGTGTGATCGACTCAAACCATATTAATAAAAAAAACCTCTGGAAGCCAGAGCGCCGGCGGTATACACTGAGCCGTCTGTGATGATGAATCAGACGCTACATGACGCTGTTAGAGTCGCTCACTGGAATCACTTTGATAAATGTGGTATTGCGTACAGCGCCCAGCGTTCACCTGCCACTATCCCTTGATAAATAAACCCCTTAATTTCACCATTGGTTATCAGAGATTAGATTAGAGGCATGGACTGTTATCCGCAACATTAAGGAATCAGACAAATTACAAATGTAAAAGTAAAAGAAAGATGCTTTTTAATTGATATGAATATAAAGTAACAAATTCATGGGGGTAGAGGGGGTTTAGGCTCTATCCACACATCTCTGTTGCGTTAAGAGCCAGTGTTTTGTAAGTTTGCCAGAGGTACATTGTATCAAAACATACGCTGTGCTTTTGATGCATTGGCAGTGCATGTGAGTTGCGTTTTTAAAAAGAAAAAACATTTTTGGACAATTAGGGTCTTATTCATGAAGGGATAGCGCCAGGTAGTGCCTGTACAGCGGCAGGTAGTGGCAGGTGAACGCTGGAGACAGCACGCAATTACACATTTATGAAGCTGAATCTGGTGAGCGACTAGAACAACGCCATGTAGCGTCCGATTCGTCATTATCCCAGGCAGCATACAGCGCTGGCCTTCATCCTTGCAGAGCGCCACGTCTAACCTGCTGCTACCTGGCGCTCTCCCATACATTTCAATTGACGATCCTTAAATCCCTTTCCTCACCCCATTTTTTTTTTAATAAACTTTCTGGCCAAGAAAATTACATTTTTGAAAACTTTTTTGATTAATAATTTTGTTGATTAATAATTTTTTATGCAGAATTGTCCCCTATTAAAGTGTTACAATGTTATAAGAATGTAATTCCATATGTTTTCGCTTTGTTTCTAGTGGATACATGTTCAAAAACCGCCTTTAATCACACAGCCTCTGGCGCTAAGGGCTACAACTACATGATTTCGCTGTTTGAGGCTGTTTTTTGATGAATGTGGTGTGAGTCAGTCGCACTGAGCTGGCATTACCGTTCGTCCCCGTACAGCGTAGTACTGCGACTCACACATCATATTCATCAATGCCGCTCTGAAACAATGATCCATGGCCAAGCACAGTGACTACTAGCGGTCGTTCTGAAATCCACTCATCTGTCGCTACCTGGCGTTAGTAATGAATCAGCCTGCCCGTGAACCGCGTTATACATGCAATGCGCTTGACCTGTGCTGTTACTGCGCTGTGCTGATAAACTTGTCTACAACGTTTTTTTACTGCGTTGCGCAACGCAGCACAGAGGTGTGAATTATTCCATCTAAAATAATGTACAATGTTTTCTCTGCATTGTAACTGCGTTGCAATGCAGTGCAGCAACAATGAGAAAGCCAGAGGTGTGAACAGGACCTTAGGGAGATATATCACAGTGGGTCACCCACTCTTAATAGAGAATGAAATAAGATACAGAAAGTACATTTTTGATGACATTGCGAAGCATTGAGCGATGCATTGAGTGACGCATACACTTTGTGTAGCATACAGGAGCCCTATTTGTAGAGGACACACCTCTGTGTGCGATCCCAGCAGCAGCCAAGGAGTTAAGCGGCACCTGCAGTGTACTTGTTACTGGAGTCTGATGAGATAACAAACATATAAAGCACTTTACTGGGTAAATAGTCCTGGAGGAATGAACTAACCGAGATTACAACAAAAATCACTATCGAAGCTCTTGTCTCACGGTGAACAACAGATGTGGCGCAGAATTCGATTTTTCAATAGGCACCTGTAGGCACTGTGCCCAAAGCCCGAAGGAGAAGAAACATACCAAACCAACTATTGTACAGGGCAAAAAACTCTTCTACACTGCTTCTTCTCACTGTAGCATGGCCGGACTTTGGGGGTGTGAAGCTTATTTGGGGTGCCATTAGATTTTGAATGTATGTGAGTGGGCCTGTGTTTACTAATTACCCAGCATTTTAAAAGGTACCCACTTTGAAGATCCAGCCCTGGTCTTTCTGAGTGCCCGCAGTAGCTCTGAGGCATACGGGTCTTTTTGAACTGTTGTTAAAAATATTACATTTTATTATGAAAGTTTTTGTAGTATGTATACTGCTACTTGGACCTTTCAGCCACACTGCCTATAAGGATGGTATGAGGGGAATGCCACACTGATTATGGGAATGGGAGGGGGAATGCCACACTGCCTATGGGAATGGGGTGGGGGGGGAATGCCACACTGCCTATGGGGATGGGAAGGGGGGAATGCCACACTGCCTATGGGGATGGGATGGGGCAATGCTACACTGCCTATAGGAATGGAATGGGGCAATGCCACACTGCCAATAGGAATGGAATGGGGCAATGCCACACTGCCAATAGGAATGGAATGGGGCAATGCCACACTGCCTATGGGGATGAGGGAATGCCACACTGCCTATGGGGATGGGAAGGGGGTAATGCCACACTGCCTATGGGGATGGGAAGGGGGAAATGCCACACTGCCTATGGGGATGGGGGAATGCCACACTGCCTATGGGGATGGGAAGGGGGGAATGCCACACTGCCTATAGGAATGGGGTGGGGCAATGCCACACTGCCTATGGGGATGGGAAGGGGGGAATACCACACTGCCTATGGGAATGGGGCAATACCACACTGCCTATGGGGAGGAGAAGGAGGGAATGCCACACTGCCTATGGGGATGGGAAGGGGGGAATGCCACACTGTCTGTAATGGGATATTTGCACATTTGGTTTAGAACATGTTTTTTATTCCTCCTCCAAATCATAGGTTCATCTTATGGGCAGGTGCGTTATATAGGGTAAAAAATACGGTATATTGGCAATTCTGCCAGACAATGCCATATCAGTGCAAATTAGAGTAAGGCAAAATTCAATTGATATTTGTTCCAGCATGTTGCTGGACCGCTAATGTTTTAGTAAATGTGCTTTTTGCAGTGCAGCAATATGCGCCAGTGTAAAAAAAAAATGACAAATTATATTTTAGACTACTCTAATTTGCACCAATGTGACACTGTCTGGCAGAAGTGCTTGATAAATCAGGCCCATTATATTACTTCACACATAATGTTTATTAGAGGGTCTCATTTCAATACACTGGATCCATGTACTATATATATATATATTTTTTTTTTACACTGATTTTAACATTTATTTTTGAAAAGTTTTTTTATATATAATTGATCCCTAGATCTTTTAGATTAATGTTTTGGCATGGAGTTGCTGAGGTCTGGACGGGTGGGTTACAAGAAAGAAGCCTAATTGCCCTGCTAACTTGCACCTCCAAGGTTAGTTATAAAATGGTCTGAGCAGCTGCCACTCCCCCTTTGTTCACTTACAAGAAAGAAGGCCTTACCGCATCCAGATTACAGCACCGACTCCCAGCATCTCAGGTCCTGGATGCAGCCATCTTGGAGAGATTGCACAGAGCAGCTCCCTCTGTACGAGGCACCGCCCACCCATTAACTTGAATGAGCTGGTAGGCGCGGGAGATGCCACTCTCTGCACTGTGTGGCCACCATTCCTGTCCAGGGAACAGCACTGGATTATGGTAGGGGTAAGACATTTTTTGTAACCCCCTCGTCCTGTCTCAGTACCAGGGGGCAGAGGCAGGGCAGAGGGGTGTACATAGAAACTGGACATTGCCTTCAAGATTAGCTGAAGATTTGAAATTTTCATTTACGTGGGACACACCAACACACTGTATGAAGATGTTTGTCAGGGTTGTATGCCTTTGAATATTCCTGACTTTGTGTTTCTGTATCAGGGATTTTGACCTAGCTCATCCTCCTTTTGGCTTCAGCTTTTGGATTTCCTGTTGGACTGACTCCTTGACCTCCGCTTCCCTTGTGACCTCCGAACCAGGGTTGCCTTTCCTTCTGACTCCAGCCGGACTTCCCATTCACAAACCATTGCCACCTGCCCTTGACCTTCAGCTCTGCCTTTGACTGTGTCTTCAAAGTTACCATGCCAAGGCCCTGATACCCTCTGCGAGTTGGATGACCCCAGGGAGTTCCTGTAGACTAGTATGTTCTCCCTTGTGGGGGGATTCATTGATAACTAGGGTGTTAATTCTAGAACTTGGTTGGTGTAGGTTTTCAAAAGCGCCATCAAAAGCTCTATTGGCCTCCAGATTCTTCTTCTGCCACTATGTTGCAGTGGTGGTACTTTTTGGTGCCACTGGGGTCTGGAGTCTATCATGAAATGTCTAATATTAAATATTGATATGGCTATGCTAGAGAGTGAGAAGAGGAGCGAATTCTACACCACAACTGAAGTGGAGAGCTTAAACATAAATATATGCAGTACATATAAAGGCATTTCTGGTTTAAAGAATAAAATAAACTTTTAAAATATGATTCTGCTTTTGGTTCTTTAAAATGTACCCATCTTGGAAATCAGGCCTGAGATGCGTGCCTGCAGCCTTGCAAAGAGGAAGCAAGGCATTTATTAGGGACATGCAGGGGGTTCCTCAGGGCAGAGCTCAGAGTGCACCACAAGGTGTTGGTGCTGGTGAGAGGTTATTACACTGTTGAGGTCTTATTGCGACATTTTTCACAAATTAGTAAATAACATTTCCCTACAGGTAGGGATTAAAGTATGAAGAACTCGCCTTGTGAGGTGCGGAGCTCCCCATTATAGCTCCTCATAGGCTCCAGGCCCATCAATGTGGTTGCTTTAAAGTGGACTAACACCTGATGCTGATCGGCCCGGGAATCTATAAGATTCCCGGGCCGATCAGCATCGGGCCTGCGGGGCACCCCGATCGGGGGTGCCCCGCTGTGTGAAACCCCCCAGAAAGCCCCAAAATCCCTACCTGCTCCTCGATCCAGTGGCGCATGTGCGAGCCGCCGCTTGCGCATTCCTCTAGCAGGGCGCACACCCGCGCCGGGCCGTTTGTGAATGGCCGGCGCAGGCGCGCTCCCTGTAAGAGTGACGCGCGAGAGGCGGCGGCGGGCACGCTCGCTTGTCCGGCGGCGGGGATTGGCTGCAGCGGTCACGTGGGAGCGGGGACAGGTGAGTTTTTGGGGCTTTCTGGGAGGTTTCACACAGCGGGGCACCCTCCATCGGGGTGCCCCACCGAAGTGGACCAAAACCCAGGATAGTCAAAATCCTGGGTGTTGGTCCACTTTAAGTAGCTATGGGGTTTATTCATCAAGGGATAGCGCCAGGTAGTGCCTAGTAGTGGCAGGCAGCGTCTGGTGAAAGCTGGGCGCTGTACGCAATACCACATTTATGAAAGCAAATCTGGTGAGCGACTCTAACAGCGCCATGTAGCGTACGATTCATCATTACAAGCAGCTCAGCATATAGTGCTGGCGCTCTAGCTTCCCGAGCGCCAGGTATTACCTGTCGCTCTCCCATACATTTCAATGGACGTTCCTTTACTTCTGTTTAAACAGGGTTTTTTGTTTTTAATTTTTTTTTTCTCTCAAATAATTGTGTGACCTCTCCTGGCCTAGAAAAAGTCATTTTTGAAAACTTTTTTGATCTTTTATATTTTTTTATGCAGAATTGTCATTACAGGTCTGGCATTAAATTATGTCACAATGTTACAACAATGTCATTCCATGTGTTTTCGCTTTGTTACTGGTGGTTATGTGTTCAAAAACAGACTTTAATCACACAGCGTCTGGTGGAGTCTGTTTTTTTTGTTGAATATGGTGCGAGTCAGTGAGAGTCGGTCGCACTGAGCTGGCGCTACCTTTCGCTCACTGCAGAGCTATACTGTTGTTAGAACGCCCAACATACATCTCATTCATCAATGCCGGCCAGGTTACTACAGTGACTGAGGTGCTCTGTTGTAGTGCCTGATACCAGCTTACAGTGTCTACTAGCAGTCGCTCTAAGCGCCGCTATACAGACGCTCTTCTGCCGATACCTGGCGCTAGTAATGAATCAGCCTCATTATTAATGTGCATTTCCTTGACCAACTTTTGTGCATTTTGTATATTTTTATTGTGCTTTGTTGTGGTTTTGCTTTCTTTAACACACTTTTTTAGGTATTATAAAACACGGTTGTTATTAGGGCCGGTTCCCAGGCTCCATCGCCAACTTAGAGGCACCACCTGACCAACCGCGCTGTTATGCTTATCTCAGCAGTGGTTGATCTTGGCACAAATTTAGTTTAGATTAGTAACTGTGTTTTTTCTTCTTCTTCTTTGTTTTCTTCATTCTGCAGATTACTCTTTATATATTGTTATAGAACCCTAATAGAATAAATACATACAAGGGATTTTGAAAAACGAGTTCCCATCAGAAGACTATCAGGATTATTATAATTTTAAGAGGCAGTAACTTCAAGTGACCATTTTGTCATTTACTAGTATGGAACTAAATGACAGCCAATGATGTGACCACCAGAAAGATGATAAAAGCAGTGATAATATTAAAGCCCGTGTCCAGGAACACACTAACTTCCTCCTACCTCACCCCCCTTAGCGCAGTGTAAAATTTGAATTATATGTAAATACTGTATGTATTCTAAGCAAAGTCACTTTATTTGCCGAGTCGTGGCTGAGTTGGGAAGAGCATGTCATGTCAGCTTTATGACTCATGTACATGCTCTGCTTTGGTCAGAGACAGCTGCAGGACCAGTGACGTTTGCTACGAGTGTACCAAGAGACAGCTTGGCTATATTCAGTATAGTGTGCTTAGACCCACCTGACAACCACTTACTAAAGGATTTATAACACAGTGATTGGACGATCAGTTATCATCAAAGACTGGGGTATCTATTAATTTACTGTGGGACATTTACTCATTTCTCTTAGAATTGCCCCATTTCAGACCCAGGGTGTGTCTCTGCATCTTCAACTCATTTGGACTATCAGTTTGGTGTTACTGGTTTTTATACATGTGTGTGTATTTATATATACAGTGTGTGTGTGTGTGTGTGTGTGTGTGTGTGTGTGTGTGTGTGTGTGTGTATATATATATATATATATATATATATATATGCAACTATTAGGGTAAATGCTCCACTATTGTTTCTTGTTTGGGGATCTTATCAGTCTCCAACTTTTAATATTAATAGTGTTGTATGGAGCCCTGATTTTCATTTCCTTGCAATAATCATTAAAGCGGAACAAAATCCTAAATGGCCGCTAACCTTCCCCTGGGGCATCCAAAAATCAGGATTACCCACAGTGTGAAACCCGAGGGTACCTTTGCTGACGCCTGCCACGGTGATGTAAACAGCAGCAGCAGCATCCCCAGCATCTCTGGATTCTGATGGGCTCCCCGGCCCAGCCATTAAGATAGCCTGGAGGCAGGAGCTCCCCCCAATCTAAAGGGCACTTGGGATGCGGCTGCTCTCGCCCCTGATTGCCAAGCTCTGACTCAGACCAAAACCCACCCTGGAGTCTATGAGACTGCAGGGCAGGCATACTCGCTTCCCTGGGGGATCCAGATTCAGGATGCCCCGCTGTGTCAAACCCCCAGGTCACCCCAAAACTCACCTTCTTTCCCGGTCCAGTGGTGCCTGCACGAGCAGCAGCCGCATCCCCGCTATCCCTTTAGCAGGACGCATGCTCGCACCAGGCATTTGTGAATGGCTGACGTGGGCACGCTCTCTGTTAGAGGATGGTCGGGGAAGTGGCCGCTAAGCTGCTTGCCTTAGACGAGCTCTTGGACGAAGGGGCGGGAGCAGATCCGAGTGCGCTGAGTGGATGAGAGGCTGTGCATGTGCCATAGGACCAAGGAAGGATCAGTAAGATTGAGCGAAATGGGGGGGGGGGGTGCTCACACAGCAGGGCATCCCCGGGGCAAGCACCAAGACCCTAGGTTTTGGTCCACTTTAATAGAGCTGTAGGGCTGATCAGTAACGCACACCATACTGCGCTGACTAAACGAGAGCCCACGCATGCGCCATAGGACCAGGGATGAGTAAAGTTGAATGGATGATCTGGGAGGTGTCACACAGTGGGGCATCCCAAATCAGGATGCCTCTGGGGCAAGGAACAAAACCCAGGATAGTCAAAATCCAGGGTTTTCTTCCTCTTTAAGGGGTATGGTAAAAAATGGGTGTGCGGTGTCATGATTGCATAGGGTGGCATAAATACAGCTTTGGGTTCAGGGGGCCAGATTCGGTGATAAACTGTCCAATCAAGATCCGACAGCTTCTGGTCATATAGTTACATTTGGACCCAATATTGCCTATTTGATTCAGCTCATCCAGAATAGAGGCAATATTTGGGTCCTATTTTACACCCGGGACTGGAAGCTCCTGGGATTAGAGGCTAAATGCCGGCCTCCAGGCATGGTGGCATACCAGCCTCTATGTCCTTTGACACAAGTCCAGTTCTTTTCGATGGGTGCCCTGGACCAATGTTGATGGGTACCATGCCTTGCCAGCAACCCCCCCTCCAAAAAAAATCCAGAAAAGCCATATGACTTAAAGCGGACCTTCACCCTGAATAAGAGCCTATCTTATATGTTTCCCACACCCTGTACATACAGATTGCTCACATTAAAAATCATCCTACCTGCATCTACTGCATGTTATGAGCCTTTAAACATCCAAGATGGCGGCTCATGGATCATCAGGCAGCCTGCAATCAGGAAGTGTCTTTTGACTGTGTCACTCTGCATTCTGGGATTGCCATCCTTTCCCTGACCCCAGCTCTGCTCTGTCTGTGCAAAGCACAGCTATAACCCCGCCCCTAAACTTGCCCAACCCCCTTCCTCTCCTCAGTATGTGATGCTTCTGATGCAAGATGGCAGCGCCCGTATCCTAGAGTCCTGAACAGAGTTGCAGCCCGGTGGGGGAAAGAATAATAAGTAATGACTAAAAATGTAAAATATATTCATTTTAGATGCTGGGGAATAGTTTTTTTTAAGGGTTTGGGCTTTTAATTAAATCATGCTGAAGGTCCAGATCAAATTTAGGGCAAGGAGAGGAACTTGTAAAACCCCTACAGGCTGGGATTTGCAATTCCCGCTCATCCATAATCCCTTGCAGCTTTTTGTGACTAAATCCCTGGTGGTCAGCGTGACTAATATGTAACAAGAATCTGGCCACAATATTTCTCCCTCTTTCAGGGTAGATATCAATAAATAACTTATTTTTATCTAACACATTATTTATGATTCCTATTTATGGTGTTTTTTCCTCTAGTTATAGGTATGCTGGTCTTCCTGGCGGCCATATCTTCACGCACTGTCCCCTCTTTTCTTTCTTCATGTTGGGCGCATTACATATTTCCCAGCGTCTGACCCCTTCCCTCCATGTGCAGCCATTGTGCCTCTCACTCCTCTCCCCGCTCTCTCAGTGTCATTAATCACAGAGCTTAGCTCCAACAGTGGGAAAAATAAACAGTTCAATATATTAATCCTCTCAATCAACAGCAGTGACAGTCCCTGGGGGTGAGAGAGAAATGGAGGGAAAGAGAAAGCGGGACACAGGGGAGTGCCGCATTACACCTGCCCAGATTGTGGCCGCCTGACGCTGCTGCAAAGAATACAGACAGGAAGTGAAGCAGTTGCCATGGGCAACCTGTTACTTTTAAATAGCATCATAGCTGTCTTGAAGTATTTTACTCAAACTTTATTTAAAAAAAAATATCTATTGATCTACTGCTCAACCAACCATTAATTTATAGGACAGGGATAGTCCAATTCACTAGCCAATAGCACTTCACCAAAGGTAAGTCCCACTATGTACCAAGTGCATGTGTGTGTATGTGTGTATATGCTTTGTATAGGTCTATCATTTATCAGATTGATATAATATATTGAAATGCTTTGTTTTAATCTATTTATCCACCTATTTTTACAGACATTACATCAATTTATTACTGTCTGTCTGTCTATCTATATATCTATCAATCTATCTATTTATCTGCAAAGCTAACCAAACCAACCCATATATTTACTCCTCTATCTATGCATCTTTGTTTTTTTTTTATCTATCTATCTATCTATCTATCTATCTATCTATCTATCTATCTATCAATTTAACCTATCTGTTTATTCATCTGTCTATGCCTCTTCCTTTCTTCTTTCGATACTATTCTATCTATCTATCTATCTATCTATCTATCTATCTATCTATCTATCTATCTTATTTATTCATCTGTCTATGCCTCTTCCTTTCTTCTTTCAATACTATCTATCTATCTATCTATCTATCTATCTATCTATCTATCTATCTTATTTATTCATCTGTCTATGCCTCTTCCTTTCTTCTTTCAATACTATCTATCTATCTATCTATCCTATTTATTCATCTGTCTATGCCTCTTCCTTTCTTCTTTCAATTCTATCTATCTATCTATCTATCTATCTATCTATCTATCTATCTATCTTATTTATTCATCTGTCTATGCCTCTTCCTTTCTTCTTTCGATACTATTCTATCTATCTATCTATCTATCTATCTATCTATCTATCTATCTTATTTATTCATTTGTCTATGCCTCTTCCTTTCTTCTTTCAATACTATCTATCTATCTATCTATCTATCTATCTATCTATCTATCTATCTATCTATCCTATTTATTCATCTGTCTATGCCTCTTCCTTTCTTCTTTCAAATCTATCTATCTATCTATCTATCTATCTATCTATCTATCTATCTATCTATCTTATTTATTCATCTGTCTATGCCTCTTCCTTTCTTCTTTCAATACTATCTATCTATCCTATTTATTCATCTGTCTATATCTCTTCCTTTCTTCTTTCAATACTATCTATCTATCCTATTTATTCATCTGTCTATGCCTCTTCCTTTCAATTCTATCTATCTATCTATCTATCTATCTATCTATCTATCTATCTATCTATCTATTCATCTGTCTATGCCTCCTCCTTTCTTCTTTCCGTACTATTCATTCTATCTATCTATCTATCTATCTATCTATCTATCTATCTATCTATCTATCTATCTTATTTATTCATCTGTCTATGCCTCTTCCTTTCTTCTTTCCGTACTATTCTATCTATCTATCTATCTATCTATCTATCTATCTATCTATCTATCTTATTTATTCATCTGTTTATGCCTCTTCCTTTCTTCTTTCCGTACTATTCTATCTATCTATCTATCTTATTTATTCATCTGTCTATGCCTCTCCCTTTCTTCATTTAATACTATCTATCCATCCTATTTATCTATATGTCTATGCATCTTTCTTTCCTGTTTTTCTCTATCTTCCCCTATATTACATACATACTGTACAGCCTGAAGCTATCTATCTTTCCCATACTTTCATTTTATCTATCCATTCAATGCAACAATCTTTCATTATATTCCTTCGGCCTTACATTCCAGGCATTTATTCATCTACAGTATCTATCCTTCTTCACATGTATTCTACACATCCATTCTATCTAAACACTGGATGCTACTATTATCATTGTCATAAGAATATGGCCTATAGACCTAGAGATGTGGGTTTATGTGTTTCTTCAACAGGGTAGCTCAGATCTCCTGTCAGCAGGCTTGGAGTGGCCCACATGGTCACCAGGAAAACCCCTTTGAGAGCCAGATCACCTAAAACTCACAACATAAAACACACACAGACAATACAGTTTGGCCGTGAATATAAGCCAGTGATACTTGCATCTAAGTGTTGGGTGGGCCCCAGAGTCAGTATTACTGGTGGGCCCCAGACACCCTAGTCCGATACTGCCTGTCAGTCCTGCTGTGGAGAAAAAGGGGGCGTGACCATTATGCAACATCCCTTCTGAGCCCCCCAAAATGTTCTCCCAGGCCAGTCAACAAGTGCTGTCCAAGGCTAAGGCTATAGCATTGCAGATTAAGATCATGGAATTGAAGCTTTAGTATTGTAGGGGCAGATAATGTGACAGGGTGGGTATGGGCCAAACAGACTTGATGCCGAGGTTGTGACATTGCACAGGCATGGAATATCTTGGATGGTGAGATGGACTTGGGGAGAAAACTAGGGGGCAATGATTAGATAGAGGTGCTGCAACCCAGCCGGCAAAAAAGCAGTGCAACCCACTACGAATTTTCCTGAGTCTCCCTATGGCCAGTGGGCCCCTGCCTGGAGGGGGTGCCTGCCTGCACCTGGAAAGGCATTGCATCTTAGGGTAAACTGACCCACCCTGCGGTGGGACTGCATAGGAGCCTAGAAGAAGACAGCATGAACATAGGGATAAGGGCCAAAGGGCATAGGGACTGAAAGACCAATGATATGCATAATAAGGAGACCACTTGTGGCTGGCGATCCTTCTTTCTATTACGACTAACAGGAAGTCTTCTATTGGAGGTTCTGGGAGAAGAGCGATTCCCAGCTACAAATGTTTATTAGAAAGACACCTGCTAAGGCTCACACTACGTGGGAAAAGCCTTTTATTTTGACTGTTGGGGTTGCTGCTGAATAAAGGGTAGAAAGAACAGTTTAAAAGAGTGTTGACATCTAGTCCTGCCAATGTATGGTGTTGTTGGTGGGAATCTAAAAATTAAAGGGTTTCTCCAGGCCAAGTGTAAAATTCCCTACCTTCCCATGAAGCTGATATATCCTACTGATATATCCTTACTAGATGTTTTGCAATTGTGATGTGACTTCTCTGTGATTTACAAGTGACTTGCGATTATGCTTCTATGGACTTGAATTGCAATCTTACCCTTCCAAAATCTTTGCCTGCAGGACTTTTGGTGATCACAGTGCAAATGCTCCTGTATTTGTAAAAAGACTTATAGACTTACAACTGGCCAGTAATTGCCTTGGTGTGAAGGAGACTAAAAGCTGTAGTTGATGAATTTCAACTGTATTTAACACCAGATTTTTTTCTAGCATGACCACCTTTTACTAGACCAAGAGGTGGACTCAACTCCACCATTACATTGTTTCTTTCACTTCCAGCGCTGTCTCTGCAGGGGAGGTAGCTGCTCCTTGCTCTGCTTGTCCCTCTTTTTTCTACCTCTTGCTTCTGACAGCTTGAAAAAATGAATCCTAGGCCAGAAGGTATTACCAAGCCCCAGCATGCCTTGCTGACCCAGGTCATGCTGGCGGCAAAGTTAGCTATCGCCAGCTCATGGAAAAAAGGAAATGTCCCATTTCAGATGGTAAAAGAGAGGCTGAATGACATTTTTATTAACGAAAAACTGACCAGCATCCTGGGAGACTCCCATGAGAAATTTATGATGATTTGGAGCCCTTGGGTGGAGTATTCATTTCCAGATCTGAGAGAGGCCCTGCTGCAGTGAGAGATGGCTAGCAAACCTTTCCCTTTAAATACATGTGTATATCTGTATATATATATATATATATATGTATGTATATAAGTATATACGCCTTCTCCCCCCTCCCCCCTCCCCCTTTATTTATTTTCTCCTCCTCCCCCCTTTCTCTCATGTTTCCCGTTTGTCTCCCTACCCCCTCTTTCCTGTCACTCACCTTCTGCTACCTTCGTTGCCCATATCCCTTGGCCCCCCTCACCCCCCCCCCCCTGGGGGGGCGGTGTGGAGGGTTCGGGGTGGGAGGAGACAACCGCCCTGCCCCTCAGTTTGAGTATGATCGGCAATTAGTTAATAGGCGCTACTTTTAAGCTGTCCATGTTGGCGCATAATTAAACTCTAGAAGCCTAAAATACCCTAAATGTGCCTTAGTAACTTGCTGTAAATGACATGTCTGTATGAACAAATGTATGAAACTGACAACTTTTATTTGTAAAAGAACAATATGTCATACTGTTTATCTTTTATACAAAAAATGACAATAAAAAGATTGAAACAGAAAAAACGAATCCTGTAGCAATGCCGATGAGAGGGTTAAAAAGACACACATAGGCCCTTATTTAAGAAAGGATAGCGTCAGGTAGAGCCTGGTTAATGTGAGGTAGCGACAGATAGCGACTGGTGAACGCCGGACACGGCACGCAATTACACATTTATCAAGCAGAATCTGTTTAGCGACTGGGCTAGCGCCATGTAGCGTCTGATTCATCATTTTCACAGCCTCAGCGAACAGCGCCAGCGTTCAGCCTTGCACAGCGCCAGGTATGACCTCTCGCTACCTGTCGCTCTCCAATACATTTAAATGGACGAACCTTTTCTTCTCTTTAAACCGGGTTTTGCCAAAAAATCACAAATAATTCTGTGACCTCTTCTGACATTGAAAAAGCAGTTTTTTCACATTTTTATGATTTTTAAAAAATTTAATCAGAAATGACATAACAGGTCTGCCAAGTGTTCATGTTACAATGTGGTTACAATGTAAATCAATATGTTTTCGCTTTGTTACTAGTGGATAGATGCTGGAAAACACACTTTAAACACACCGCCTCCAGCGCTGTGGGCTTCAAACAAGCATTTTTCAGCGCCAGAGATTGGTGAAGCTGTTTTTTTGCTGAATATGGTGTGAGTCGGTCGCTATGAGCAGTCGCTAACATGCGCTCCCATACAGCGCTGTACTGGTCAAATAGCGACTCCTCACAATGTATTCAACATTACTGAACAGCGACTGAGTCGCTATGAAGTAGCAACCCACGGCTGAGCAAAGCGACTACTAGCGGGCGCTCTGAAAATGCCTGCTACAGACGCTCATCTGTCGCTACCTCCCGCTATTAATGAATCAGCCTGCCCGACAAGCAGGGAAAGAAGAACCCTTCTGCATCACACACCTTCATGGAACAATCACAGAGAGACACATACAAATATAAAGGCATGTCTATAAAACAGGTGATGAGAAATCACCAGCAACATTTTACTGACAGATCAGATTACCAGAATTTTGGTTGGGAGGTAAGACGCGGGGAGGCCGATTCATTAATAGCGCCAGGTAGCGACAGATGAGCGACTGTAGCGTGATTTTTTCAGCGCCAGCCAGTATTCGCTGTGCTTGGCCGGCGTTAGCTTGATGACAGCGACTCAGTCGGTGTGCGGTAATGTTGAATACGGGCTGGGGGGGTCGCTGTTTCACAGGTCCAGCGTTGTATGTGAGCGCCTGACAACGAATGGCCAGAGCGAACGGCTAGCTTCATATTCATCAACAAATCACGCTCCGAATGTGCTGTCGCTGTCCATTCCTTGTTTAAACCCCAGAGCGCTGGCGGCGATGTGTATTAACTAGTTTTTAACCCCTAAACAACCATATTTTGTGAATGTAACATTATACATGTTTTTAGAATCATTTTTGTAATATGAATACATTAATCTCAGACCTGTTAGATCAATTCTGCACATTTTTTTTTTTAATTTTTTTTTTTACTTAAAAATAAATCCTAACATTACAGAAGTGGTCTCCGATTTTTTGACATAAAAAAAAAAAATAAAAAAATAATACCAATTAATTATGAATAATTATAGATTGCTCCATTGAAATGCATTGGACATCGCCAGGGAGCGACAGCTCATACCTGGCGCTGTGAGGGAATTTGCAGCGGCGCTGTTCGGTCCAGGCGGCTTCATGATGAATGCCGCGCTAGCCGTCGCTCTCGCCGGCGCTAGCCTCATTTAGTGTGATAAATGCGTCATTGTGACCGCCGCCGGGCGTACTTGAGTCGGTAGTCGCCGTTAGCTGCCGCTACCTGGCGCTATCGCTTGATGAATAAGGGCCTTAGGCTTTCACTTTACACTTAGGGGTTTGTTCATCAAGGGATAGCAGCAGGTAGTGCCTCGTAGCGGCAGGCAGCGTCTGGTGAACGCTGGGCGCTGTACACAAAATCACGTTGACCACGTATGAAGGCGATTCTGGTGAGCGCCTCTAACAGCGCCATGTAGTGTATGATTCATCATTACAGGCAGCTCAGCCTTTAGCGCCGGAGCTCTACTTCCAGAGCGCCAGGTATTACCTGTCGCTACCTGTTGCTCTCCCATACATTTCAATGGAGGGTCCTTTTCTTCTGTTTAAACAGGCTGGCCACCTGCTCTAGTGCTGGAGCCCTGGGCATCTCTTCTGCCCCTGCTGCGGGGGCTCCAAATACAAGGAAAAGGGGGGGGGGGGACGCTGGCCGGGCTCCCTTTACTAGAAGTACAGGAGCCCCAGGCGTTTTTTTATGACGCCGCTGGGGCTCCTAATTCAGCACACGAGGGGGGTCAAAAAGGGGGAGCCCCCAGCGTCCTCATGGATGCTGGTCGGGCTCCCTTTACATTAAGTACAGGAGCCAGGGCGTCTTTTTTGACGCCACCGGGGCTCCTAATTCAGCATACAGGGGGGGACAAAGGGGGGGGACCTGTACTTGCGTGTTCGCCACTCCCCTCACCCCCCCAACTCACAGCGTCCCGCGCGCAACCACCCCACCCCCTTTCAGGGTCGTTGGGGGGGGCGTTGCAGGCATGGCCGTTTGAGCTTGCATCGCCGCTCCCGTGCCTAGCGCGGTTGGCATCCACCCCTTTTAGCGCGCCCCGCGTCATGGATGATCCAGCGCTGCGTCCCAGCTCCTGGGGGGGTGGGTTGCATGGAACGGACAGGCTCCTCGCCTTTTTTCCCAGCAAGCGATGAGCAACGCTGAGTAGGTCAGGCTTGCGGCGGCCTGCGCGGGTGGGACGAGATCATCATTCGGAGCTCCAGCAGTGGCACCAGGGTGAGCGGGCGCGTCGGGACATTTGGCAGGGTCAGTCGGGCTCAGGATCTCTGGGCGACAGTCGGTGGGAGGGCATCCCAAGCGGCGCGGCCATTCAAGGTGAGCCCCTACAGATCTACGTATCCAACAACGTCTCCCACTCGGGGTTTGAGGGGCTCGCCAGGGGGGGTGGCTCCGGCGGGTTGGGGTTTTTTATAACGGGAATGCGGGAGTTATTGGATAGATGGGAGGCTACGGGGTCTGAGTCGGTGGTGGACCCGAGGGCGGGGGGGTGGGACCCGGCGCTGGCAAGGGGGGGAGTGCCCAGGGAGATGGTTGGAGGTTGTAGAAAGGCGGTGGTTCAGACAGGGGTAGCGCCGGCAGATCGGGACCTGGGAGTGGATAAGGGACCTTGCTCTCTGCTGTTTTGTGACCTAGATACCATCTGGGAAGCACACCGAGTTTATGGGGGGGGTGGCGTGGCTAAGGTATGACGAGCAATTTCGGCAGCGGATGTCGGTGTGTGCCGAGCTAGGTTGGGACCATAGGGACATCGGGCTGTGGCTGCGGGTTATGGGGGGGGTGTATTCTGCTGCGGCCAGCTCGTCGCCCTTTCAGGGGGGCACCACCTCGTCCACTCCAGGGGTGGCGGAGGCAACAAGGAAAGGAGTGTGCCGGGCATTTAATGATTCCCAGTGTAAATTCGGTGCAGGGTGTAAATTCCGGCAGGAATGCTCAGCCTGTGGGGGTAATCACTCCGTGGGGCGCTGTTTCAGGAAAGGACGGGGGGGGGTTCAGGAGGTTCCCGGAAGGACCTACAAAGAGGGATAACACCGGTGAAAGGAGAAGTTATGCTCCCGTGGCTAAATAAATATCCGGATCGGCGGGCCGCACGGTTGCTGGCCGAGGGTTTTAGGGAGGGTTTTAGGATTCCATGTCATGCCAAAAAAGGAGAAGGGAAAGTTTCGCCTGATTCACCACCTGTTCTTTCCAAAGGGGGGATCGGTCAACGATGGTATTGACCGGGAGTTGTCGTCGGTGGCATACACGTCATTCGACTTTGCATTGGCAATGGTGCGGGAAGCGGGCCAGGGGGCGTTTATGGCCAAAACGGATATTGAAGCGGCGTTTAGGTTGTTGCCAGTGCACCCGGAGAGTGTGTACTTATTGGGGTGTTTATTTGAGGGGGGGTATTATGTGGACCGCTGTCTCCCGATAGGATGTTCACTCTCATGCTCATACTTCGAGGCCTTCAGCTCGTTTTTGGAGTGGGTGGTGAAGGAGAAGGCCGGGGTGGCGTCCATAACGCATTATATGGATGATTTTCTTTGTGTGGGGTCGGCGAAATCGAGGGAGTGCGAGCTCATCCTGGCAAGCATGCTGGAGGTGTTTCGGGGGTTCGGAGTGCCTGTGGCGCACGAAAAAACTGAGGGCCCGGCGACGTCCATCAAGTTTCTCGGGATCGAGATCGACGCGGTGGAAGGGGTCTGCAGGTTGCCGGCGGATAAGGTGCGGGATCTGGAAGTGGGGCTGGAAGGGATCCTTGGGCTTAGGAAGATTTGGCTGAAGCAGCTCCAGTCAGTACTGGGCAAGCTGAATTTCGCATGCAGGGTTTTGCAGATGGGACGGGTTTTTGATTCCCATCTTCCCAGCTTTTTTACCAGGTCCACGGCAAACCCAATCTCGCCGCCTCCGTCGCCGCTCCTATGCGAAATGAGTGAGTCCCATACTCCTTGCTAGACAGCCCCATCACCGCTAAGCATTTTCTAAACAAAAACTGGAAGCACGACAAAAAGGCCCCATCCTCATGTATAAACAACGGCCCCCCTATAAGTGGCCTAATGCCCAAAAAAACCCTTATTGCGAGGAACGGACATGAAACATTCGGACCCAGCTGACCCAAAAAAATACTCACCCCTCTACCTTCCTGGTCAGTCTTTGACACGCGAATCTGAATCCAAACCCCTTCCCCTGCAAAAAACACATCATCCACCAGAAGGCCACCCGGCTCCCGCCGATACATCGGTAGTAGCGGTGGTGAATTCACAGATGTCGTCTTCCCCCCCGGTCTTCGTATTGTTGCGCCAGTTGGTACTGTCATGTTTGAAGTGTAACATATGGTTCAGGGCGGTTCACGTGCCGGGGGTTGAGAACGGGGTGGCTGATGCTCTCTCTCGTTTGCAGTGGGATCGGTTTCGAGCGCGGTCGGCAAAGTGTGCCCGTTGGTTTGAGCTGATTCAGAGGTTGGTCGCGCCTTCTATGTGGGGGGCTACTCGAAAGTGTGGAGGCGCTGGTTCGAGCTGGAAAGAGAATTTGGTGTTCCGCTCGCGGAGGGAGAGAGGCAGGACCTGTTCGTTTGGTATGTGGGGGAGCTATTAGCAGGGGGGGAGTCCCCGGCTGTAATAGACAAAAAGCTGGCGGCCGTTGCCTTTTTGTGTAAGTTGGCGGGGTGGAAAGATTTCACAAAAATATTTTGGGTAAGGCAGGCGCTGAAGGGGTGGCGCAGGGAGCATAAGAAGGTGGATAGGAGGCGTCCGGTCTCCTGGGGGATTTTACAAGGGGTCATGGGTCAGCTTCCTCAGGTTTGTTCCTCGGAATTTGAGGTAAGGCTTTTCCAAGCGGCATTTTCGGTTGCGTTTTTCAGAGCGTTACGGGTGGGGGAGTTAGTTAGCTGTAATAAGCGGGAGCCGGGTGGCCTTCTGGTGGATGATGTGTTTTTTGCAGGGGAAGGGGTATGGATTCAGATTCGCGTGTCAAAGACTGACCAGGAAGGTAGAGGGGTGAGTATTTTTTTTGGGTCAGCTGGGTTTTTTGGGCATTAGGCCACTTATAGGGGGGCCGTTGTTTATACATGAGGACGGGCCTTTTAGTTGCGCTTCCAGTTTTTGGCAGTGTTTAGAAAATGCTTAGCGGTGATGGGGCTGTCTAGCAAAGAGTATAGGACTCACTGGTTTCGCATAGGAGCGGCGACGGAGGCGGCGAAATTGGGTTTGCCGGTGGACCTGGTAAAAAGCTGTGAAGATGGGAATCAAAAAGGTTTTTTTCATATATATTCGTCCAGGGAGAATTGAGCAGGTGTAACAGCATGGTGGGGCGGGGGGGGGGGGGGGGGGGGAGTGTCGGTACCATTATTAATGCTATTTTCTTTTAGACTCGGCGTGTTCGGTGCCGGTGGTAGACCATTCGTTTGTGTTTTGGGCAGCGCAGAGAGCGGCGTTGAGAAGTAGCGGCAAACAGCTCGGCATTTCGGGGGATCGAGCGAAGCTGGTGTGGGCCAGCATTAGGGGATTGAAGTGGAGGGACATAAGAGAGCACGTCTTGAAGTCGGCGATGCAGTGGGGTCCTCCAGGGGTGTTGGTGTGTCATGCGGGGGGAACAATTTGGGCCAGGTGCCGATGAGGCAGCTGATCAAATCGATCACCAGGGACTTACTGTTTTTTCTAGGGGAATTTCCCTGTGTTTTTTTTTTTTTATTTTAAATTCTTTATTTAAAGATTTTTGCATATAAACATACATAAGAAAAAAATACAGATTACAGAACATTACAATACACAATAGGGAAGGGGAACCGAGGGTATAAGGGCAGGGCTTGGGGTTCAGGGAGAGGGGAAGGGTGCAGGAGCAGCTTGGTGATCTACATGGCACACAATCCTACACATAACCAACACGACGGTATGCCCAGGGGGGGCCCGGGTGGTTTTGACTTGTTCCGAAATAGTTCCACGGTACGAGTGGAGGCATTCAAGGGATCCAAGGGCTATCGACCGGGTACGTATTAAGGTGAATAAGGCGATTGCCCGGTTCGTTAGACTAAATGGAGGGCTGAGTGCGCGCCACGTGGAGGTGGAAGGAATTAGGGGTTTCTACAGGGCCGATGGGGTACATCTGAACGGGTTGGGGATCAATCTGTTTAATCTCCTCCTTAAGGAGCGTATCGAATTGGCAGTGGAGAGGAGGCGGGCTGGACGGCGCTAAGGTCTCAGCGCCGTCCAGCTTTGGCGGCCTCCTCTGCTCGGTTCGGGTCTGAGATGGCACGGAAAGTGGGGGTAGGTTACAAGGAAATGGGCCAGGAGGATAGGTGAATGATTTCAAGGGGAGGAGAGGGACAAATGTGAGGGGGTAAGGTGGATCTTGGCAGTTAGCCCCGTTGAGCTACCAGGCCAAGGAGGGATGGTAGTTATGGTATGGTGGAATCTCAGACCTGGATCGGGGAGAATGGGAGTGCATTGTTATTTGTTACTGTTTTTTATGTTGAGGCTGTGACCGATTAAAATTCCATCAATTCCGAAGAAATGGTTGTTGGCTCCATTATTTGGGAGTGTGGGTGGGTTGGTGACAGCTGAAGGCGTATGGAACGCTAGCTCAGTCATGGGCTTGTATGCCCTGAAAGTGGGCCTGTGATATCGAGGACTCGCAATACTCTGTACCAGACACTGGACATTGCTAAAGCTGGTGAGGAAACCGACTGTACTGCATTGTACCCTGCATTATACTCTGAATTTAAGAGATTTTTTTTTCTGGGCCATTTGATATTTCTAAATCATGTGTAAATAATTTTCGACCAGAAATGTATTGATTTTTTTATAAAAACCATTGTATATAGAAAGAGTTAAATACATGCATTTACTTGAGTACATCCATGCTGCATCATAACTAATACAAATTCCACACTTCGCCTGTAATACATGTGCCCTGCAATAATTGTGTGATATGTAATATGCTTTATTCTCAGCCACCCCACTACCTTATGTTATCCCACCCTCCTCCCCTCCCTTTCTCTGTCTGACAGCACCAGTATGATCCCCTCGTCCTGCAGCCCCGAGAACTCGGGGCTGCGGCCCTGCTGCGTTCCACAGGCCGGATTTCCGGCGCAGCTGAGGGGCATAGACGCCTGACGACCTGCGTGGTGCTCACAGATAAAAGAGATGGGACAGGTAAGACATATTCACCCCTCCGGAAGCTGTGGGCACGCAGCGGTGCAGCACCCCTGCCAACCTGGACCTTTGTATAGATCATTAATGGGCGGTATTTATTCTTTATTCTGAGATTATGGATCACCTTTGCTATTGATTCCTTTGTCATTTTTCCCTCCCCTCTATAAGCTTTCCCTCCCCCTCCTCAGGTTCGTCCCTTATTTTATTGTTTATAAAATCATTGGTGTGTTATTTTCACAAGGCAGCTATAGTATCATGTATATATATTGTTAGTAGCACTTTACCAATTATAAATGATTTTTTATATTGCACAGGGCAGTTTATAGCTTACATATATACAGTATTATAACCATTATCGGAACATATAAATTTGATATATCAGTGCACACTATTAACTTTTCTATGTGTGGGAGGATATTTATTTTCTAATAAGTAGATTGCACATATTGGGAGGGATTTGTTTATTAGCAAAATATATTTATATAGGGATCTATTTTGAAAAGTATCTATTTCTTGATTGGTATTTACTTGTCCACCGAAGGTATTTTATCCATATATATACACTATTGAGTAATAAAATCGGGTCCAGGGTAGACAGGTTTTGTACATTTTTTATCATTTGTCTAATGTGTGTTTTTTTTTGTGTTTTTATTGTAATGGTGGCTTTTTTTTATTTAGTAATTCCAATAAAAATGAATTTTTTGCATTATAGGGTTGCAGTGCCCTTTATTTAGCCCCGTAGTGTGTTTGTATTCTTTCAACTAAGAACTGTTTCCAGAGTCATTGCCATTAGCACCCCAGATCCTGACAATATCTAATTCGCACATTATCTCCCTAGTGAAAATACTTCCATTTGTTTCAGAATCATAGACATATGCGTGCAGGGACTGATGGCTCACAACACAAACAAAAAAGAAAAAAATGGTAAAAAAATGACATCTAAGAGAAAATGTCTTAAGTCCTTAGAGGCATTTTTCTCCTGAGCTGACTGATCAGTGGGCTTATTGTCATACATGAAAAAGAAGTAGTCAAGCGTATCCTCATTTTGATGTACCATCTTAAGGCATCTGTGTACACAGGTGCTACTAGTCTAGCGGAGACCCCAGCCATCTTGTACTGTAGGGGTTATTACAATACAAACTACGATACAATAAGACATGGTTGATTGAAAGAGACGAGAATGTGTCTCTGGTAGGGTAAACCAGTTCTGCACATGTATTTTTCTGCATGGCTGTCGAGAAAGTCCTGTTATATGATTAGTTGGTTTTAAACCGCATCAACAGCCTTGCATAGTTAAATAAACTCCCCAAAATGCACTTGCACCATCTACATGCATGATGCTGAATGTTGTTACATTTGCTCCTGCATCCACTCAAAGCTGAAACGCCACCTCACCAATTTTCTCCTGGCCGTGGCCATTATGAAGCACTCCCTTTCCCAGCTTTCCATCCATGCTGCTGCCAGGATTTATCTGACATATCCCATGTGCAGCAATCTGAAATGTCCTGGGGAGGGATGCATATGAGGACTGGTTTTTGTAAGCGTGTTGGTCTGGTTAAAGCATTAGTAAGGGCACTGCTGCCAGTCACAAGTAGCCGGCTTCCTTGTTGATTAGCCACAGGGTACATCACCTAAGCTGATATGCATTCTGTAGTGGATGCTTATCCACCACCCGGACCAGACGGGTATAGCGCAGAAGGAGACTATTGCAGCCTGCAGAACCATAAGAGGTGGAGCCTGTGGGATGGTAGGTACGGTAGGTGTATGTTGCTTTCAATTTTGCCTACCCAAATACAACCATTACATTCAAAATTGCTGAAATTTATAGACAAGACCGTGATCAGGGGAGCACCCAGAGGGTGGTGCGGGGATCTGGACTCCCTTGGCGGCCCACTTGAGTGCAGAATGGCTGCTGTTTGCATTATGGGATGCTAAGTACCAATGACTATGTAACAATCACGAGCAGCACTGAAAGGAAAGCAGCAAAGGGATGATGGGAAAGTGGGTACCTGGCATCAATTTATCCAAAATACAAATTGTAAGGGTAATCCCTTTTCACTAATGGTCATTCCAGGGCTTCTTCCACTACATCCCCTTAATTTCCCATTCTTTTTCTGTCTATCTCTTTTCCTTGTTTCTGTGTTTTTATAGTCGTAGTAATTTTAATGGACCGACCAGTCAAAGTTTGAAATCAATTTCCTGGCGTTTACATGATACAGTGTCAGTCCCATGCTGTCTTTTCACCTCGTTCACCAAAAAGAAGGGAATTTCTTATTCCTCTGCCCCCAGCACCTTCCCAGTGATCCTGAACACAAATCAAAACCTCATGTCTGGCATTTGCAGGGACAAAATCAGCTCTGGAGTCTAAGAACGGGTGTTTCCCTATTCTAGGACAGGGGTTTTAATCTTCATGCCCTGCAGTGTGAAACCCCTTTATATCCACCTCAACCCCACAGCACATGGCAGCATCCCTACTCTTCAGAATTGAATATCTGCTAACAGAGCACCAAAACTTTCCTGCAGCCCTGGAATTGAGGATCAAGGGGAGTATTCAGGGAAACAATGGGGTTTATCCTGCTGGTCATCCCAAATATGGATGCCTCTAATAAAATCTCTAAAACAAAGCCAACTAATTTATAAGAGCTTTGGTCCACTTTAAAGAGGGTCAAAACCAGGACCTAGAGGCTGAAATGGCTGGCTTAAACCTACCCCTAGGGGGCATCAGCATTTGTGCTAGAAAATTGAATAGCCCAGCTGTATACTCACATTTTCCAATCCCGTGATGTTGACCTGCTGCATCTGGCAGCAGAACATCAGGTCTGCAGAGCAGGGATGATATAGAGCAGATCCCCATAGGATACCAGAACAATGTGAGCATACAGCAATGACAGGAGGTTCACATTGCAGGGAAAGGTTTAAGCGGGGACCACTTTATTTTAAAGCAGAACAAAACCCAGCCTGTAATAGTTGAGGTTGTGGGAGTCTATGCATAGGGGAAAATCTGGATGACCCCCCCACCAAATATTGGTCCAGGACCCATTTAAGGTGTTGGGCTTCTTTAAAGTGGACCAACACCCAGGATTTTGACTATCCTGGGTCTTGGTCCACTTCGGTGGGGCACCCCCGATCGGGGTGCCCCGCTGTGTGAAACCCCCCCTAACCCCCCGAAAAACTCACCTCTCCCCGCTCCCAGCGCCGACGTACAAGCCAGGTCCAGGAACGTCTAAGCGGCTGCCGCCGCCGCCGCCTCCCGCGCGGCCCTTTTGACGCGCCCGCGCCGGCCATTCGCAGACGGCCGGCGCGGGCGCGCGCACGCCTACAGGGGAGCGAGGAAGATCAGGTAAGGTTTTTCGGGGGTTTTGGGGGGGTTACACCCCGCGGGACATCCCGATCTCGGATGTCCCGCGGGGTGGGGGGTGATCGGCCCGGGAATCTTATAGATTCCCGGGCCGATCACCCGTGGGTGTTGGTCCACTTTAATATAAACAAAAGTAACTTGCTGAATATATAACAAACTTACTAGGCAAACCAAGTTTGGCTTTCCTGTCTTGCCCTAATGGTGGCTTTGTGTCAGTGCCTGGGGCCATCGGGAGGATCCTCCAGTGGGCCATTCCAATGCGGTTAGGGACTTCAGCTCAATGAGGTCCAGCTCTCATATATACGACAATTGGTGTTGGAAGGCTTTAACATTGTACTGTTCACTGTTCAACAATAAGTTTAATATTGGTCTTGTATTATCAATCAATATAGCTGAAGGGTGGGCCTCAAGAATGATCTCCTGTGGTGGGCCCAAGGTACAATAGCAGTTTGTGACAAACATGACTACACTGTAAATCGTCTGCATCACACAGTGAGGTCAGAGAGGTGCTTATCACATAAGTGCAGAGCTCTTGTCTGTAATGACTGTAGATTTCCCAACGGCAGGCTCTTGAGAGTAACCACACTGATCCAGTAGCAAATGCCTGGAATTTTTTGGATATATTTTCACATTACAGTGAACACAAAACATAGTTGGCTGTGCTGCTGCTTCTTCTAGCCGCCTCTAGGTTCTTGTAGCGTGGAAATCCGTTGCCACATGAACCAATAGGAAGCTGCGGACTTTGGGCCAGTGACCTCAGCCACTGGCCAAACTCCTCAGCTTTTTTCCCCAGTGTCCACCTCCCACTTCCCATGCCACTGCCGCTGCCCACAGGTGGGAGAGAAGCCGGCTTTTGTGTGAGCGGCTGGCGTGCAGATGAGAAGGGGAAAGGCTGCACCCAGGAGGATTGTGGGATACATACTCCTGGACACATCTTTGCAAGAGGCAGGGACTGTCCTGGTGAAGTGTGCTGTCACATGTTCTATTAAAACATTACCTTTTGTAGGGGACAACCTATTTCTGGACCAGTTAATTCCCTGTGGTCTATCCTCGATCTTGACAAAAGGTGTACATCCATATTGTGATTCCCCAAAATGTACGATGTTGAATAGGTACATTCTTCAATGACCATGACTTAGTTGGATATGTCCCTCATATTTGATGCACTCTTGGTTCATAAGAGGAACACAGGATGTCTTGTTGTCCATCTTATACAGAACATAACTGATGTTCCAGTCTTGCTGCTCTGATATTTAGTGTAACATCAACAATGATAGTAACGTTCTAATGTACAGATCTAGACAGATCTTCTAAGATATGGATCTCCCATCCCTCAACCAAAGGCAGGGGTGGACTGACCCGGGACAATGCCTGGTGGGCCGCACTGCTTTGGGGCCAGTTGCTCTGCTGCTTTTAACACCCACATTAAATCCCTGCCCCCTTAGTCTCCCTCTCAGCCCCCTGTACCCAGCCCCACTGTATCCACAAGCCATGGAACCACAGCCTCAATTCTATAGCCCCAGCATCATGGTTGTGGGGAGGGTGGGGGGCGTTAGCAGAGATGTCTTGGGCTGGCCAGGGGCTGATAATATCCAGGGCTGATTTTTGGTCCCAGTACGCCACTGACCAAAGGAATGCCGACTGCACACTCGTAAGTTGACAATGTGCCCATTTTACCATGGAATGGCTGAGGACATTGTGACTAGAAGTTTTGTGCATTGCCTGGCTGAAATCCATGTACATTCCTGGATTTGTAATTGTCTGCACCAAACTATTTTGACCTTCAATTTCACAGTAACTTCTAATTGTTTCAACAAGCGATTATTCATTACCTAGTTCTATATCCAACCAAATATATGACATTTAATACCCCTTCCCTTT
The DNA here is from genome assembly GCA_027917425.1 of Gastrophryne carolinensis. Taxonomy (NCBI): domain Eukaryota; kingdom Metazoa; phylum Chordata; class Amphibia; order Anura; family Microhylidae; genus Gastrophryne; species Gastrophryne carolinensis. The sequence continues at coordinate 396,309,750 of CM051238.1, read as the reverse complement.
GGTGATGTCACAGATTACACAGAAGCCCTGTTTCTATAGTATATAAGCTTCCCTCCCTGGCAGCCTGTCATTACCCTTGGCTTGCCATTGCTGCTGCCATCAGAAAACCTGCCCATCAGAAGACCAAAGTAGGTTTCCAACCCGGCCCTGTGCCCATCATCACAGCCTTGGTAACTTGTCAGGGTATGTCGGGTGCATCCAGGTGGGGCATGCTTTTTTCCCCAAAAATGCAGCACAAATCAATAGCAAATGGATTAATAGTGCAGCACATATTTAATACACTGCCTCTGTAGCTCAGCTAAAACCCACCACAAATCCATCCAGATATGCTTAGGACAGGAGCGCGTCTGTGTCTGGGGAGGTGGTTGCTCTTGCTCCTGAATGCCAAAAATAGAGCAGTTTGCTGAAGCATTTGCACGACAAACATCTCTAATTATATAAGAGCCTGTGCATGCGCTGTAGGACCAGGGAAAGGTGAGTTTTTCTGGGAAATCTGGGGGGTTTCACACAGAGGGAAATGCCAAATCATGGTTCCCCCGGGCCAGGGAACAAAACCTGCGATAGTCAAGATTTTGGATTTTGTTCCGTTTTAAGGAATTTATTACAACTAAGAATTCTTAATTTTGCCTTTATTGTAATAAAAATGTAATTCAAGGTCATATAGCTAAAGTGAGTTTGATTTTATAGCTGTAGCTGTCATTGCAATAAATAGGCATTTTCTAAATACCGACTTGAAAGATAGAGGAGTAAACATACAATATTTATTTTTATGTGTGTTTTTTTCTTTGTGTTATAATTTTATTCCAGTGTTGATGGGATAGAGTGTATTTCTGTTATTTGGTGAAACAATCCAGGAGGGCTGAATACTTATTACAGGCCCTGGATGTTGGGCTCCCTGGATGGCGGCCTTGGTGTTATCTGTCTCTTCCTCCTTCCTGTGGAGTAAATGAGGAGTGAGGGGTGAGGTCTGGCTCGTGGGATCGGAGGATTTCTCATCCTCTCAGAGGCTATATCTGTCCGTTCTCTCAAGAACCAGCAGCACAACACATGAGCAATGTACACATGCAGCTCCTGCATCAACGAGATACCAGGACCCTGAGGACATCACAAACTGCTGCTGCACAAAAGTGTTTTCCTTCACGTAACAACACGATCTGTTTATTCTGACTTGCGTAATGATATTCTATTTTTACCATTTATTTTTCTGTATTTTATTTTGTTTTTCTCTTATGAAATGAAAAAAGTGAGTGAATTATTTTCCAACAACATTGCTCCATAATTGGAGCATTTGGCCATAGAAACCCACTATTCTCCCAACAGGGGCAGATTGGTCCTAACTGCTCCCAATGGTAGGAACTGGTTAATGCAGTGTATTCTGCCATCCTTGGTTCCCTATCATATCACAACTCAGCGGGGAATAGGTGAGTAATGCTCACTGTGGGCCTGAGGGTAGGTGGTGTGTAGAATCCAATGGGAAGACACAGAAGAGGGTATAAAACAACTTCAGCCCCTCCCGCCTTACTCTCTTTTGAATTCTTCTCTTTTTAGTATCGGATATAGCAGAGATGGTTTGGACATAATTAGTTATTTTTTGGGGCAGTGGCCCTGTTGGGAGAGTTGCATTTTAAGTCTGAAGCGCCCAAACACTTTGTTGGGAAAACATGAGGGAACCAAAGTCATGAATGCAGAACATATGTATTTAAAGAGGACCAAAACCCAGACACACTCTCTCTCCCTGGGTCAGGGGTGCCCCACTGTGTGAAATCCCCAAAGGTCACCCCAAAAACTCACCTGGTCCAACAGCATATGTGTGAGCAGCGCCCGCATCCCCGCTATCCCCTTAACAGGGCACGAGCCCATGCCAGGCGTTTGTGAATGGCCGCCGCGGACACTCTGTTAAAGTGTAGTAGGGGATGCGGCCACCATCGTGCTCAGATCCGCTCGCATTAGACAAGCTCCTGGATGAAGGGGCTTGAGTAGATCCAAGCACGCTGATTGGACGTGCAGATGGTGGCATGCGCCGTAGGACCGAGAAGAGGTGAGTTCGTTCAGGTGACCTGGAAGGTTTCACACATCGGGGTGCCCCGGGGGCAAGGACCAAAACCTAGGATAGTCAAAATCCTGGGTTTTGGTCCACTTTAATGCCCCTAAGATCTGTATGTGAAGCTAGATGCCAGCTTTACCAAAATAGTGTATTTTTATGGTGGTAGAAGAAACCTCTTATAAATGGAACAAAACCCAGGCTTTCGATCATCCCAGGTTTTGGTCCAGTTTCCCCAGGCATCCCAATTTGTCAGCTGGCTGTCCAATGAGAGACGTCTGCCATGACCAAACGTCTCTCATTGACTAGAATGGGTAGCGCACGCTGCCACCGGGGATGTGGCAGCACATGCTCCCCATTCTAGTCAATGAGAGCTATTTGCCGAATGGTCACGCAGACGGCCCTCATTGTACGAGAGCCCGCATATGCGCTGTTAGAGCGGGGAAAGAGTGTTTATGGGCACCCTGGGGGGTTTCGCACACTGGGGCATCTCTATTTGGGATGCCCCGGAGGAAGGCCAGTGGCCCATATGGGTTTTGTTCCACTTTAAGGAGGAATCTTCAGTTATATAGATTAGATAGTGCTAAAGGGGCTTGTAAGAGGGCAGTTGGCCAAGGGAAATGTTTCATAAAACAAGTAGAACCCAGAGCAACTTGCTGCTGAAAGTAGTAAGAATTTGACCCTGTCCGCATACTTCATCTTAACATTACACTGCAGGGAAACTGCAAAATTGTGATGCCCCCGAAGACGGTTTTCAGCAGATGGAAAGTTTAGGTCCACCCATCTGCTTCCGGACAATCTGTCTAATCCTTCGTCATTGAAGGCTGCTTGGTGGATCATGAATGGAAAATGTCCCCCTCATGAACTGTACACTGGAAATCTGTTGATAGGCTCAGTGTGCTAACTGTATATTCATTCGAGTGTACTGGAAACAACATGGACTAAGCGACTGATGTGTGAGAACCTCGGCGCTGTATCTTGGCCTGTGTACGTCTGTGCGATAACACACATATCCGCTCAGCCTGGCTCTGACCCCATTCCTGCAGATAACGTTTATCTCACGCGCAGCCGCAAGCACTGGCAACGCTCTGAAGTTCATAAGAACCAATTAGAGAGCAACGTTCATTAGTATCTATGTGCGCTTAATAAAGCAAATAACATATCTGATTAACTGCTTTTAGAAGTCAGTTACACAAAAGTTTATTCAGAGTGTGGTGAGAAAATGACACTCTGCTCTGCCTGTTGGAGGTTCTGTGCCAAAAAGATTCTGCCCAGAAATCGTAGCTGGACTGATTGTTTGGATCATGTTATTTGCAGTCATGTGACTTTTGGTATTGGAAAGCAGTTCACAGCTCACTGCATCCCCCACGACACACTTCCTGGGGATCTCAATTTTGGGATGTCCCAGGGCCACTATCAGGGCAGTAAAGCCAATACTCCAGTATGGTGCCTGAAGGCCCATGCCCTGACCAGGCTACCATGATGGCTGCCATGCATTGGGCCTTACTGGTTGCCATACTATTTCTGCTGGGCCCAGACATTGTGGTTATATGGGGCCCAAATTCCATAAAGGTGGCCCTGGGATGCCCAACCTTCTAAAGTTCCCCTGAAAGTGCCCAAGATCAGACAATTAAACTTGCCCCTCCAAGCCAAAGACATTGCCAGCGATTCACAGCTGCTGCACCAAGAGAACTCAACAAGAACATGGAAAGGCCCTTTGCACAGCGCTATTCAACTGGCGGACCAGGGTCCGAATGCAGACTTCGGCGCCATATTTCTGGACCCCTGCTTTAACATCCCTGGAATCAGTTGCTTTTGTGTTGCCGTGCTAAGCGCTGCCCCCTTTACTTGATCCATGATGTAGTGCTTAGTCTCCCTGCCAGTACTGCACGGGCAGTAGAGTGGCATTGCAAGGTACACACAAACTTTGAGGCCGATTCATTAATAGCGCCAGGTAGCGTCAGATGAGCGCCAGTAGCGTGATTTTCACAGCGCCAGCTAGTATTCGCTGTGCTTGGCCGGGGTTTGCTTGTTGACAGCGACTCAGTCGGTGTGCGGTAATGTTGAATACGGGGTTAGGGGTCGATGTTTCACAGGTTCTGTGTTGTATGGGTGCGCCTGACAGCGAATGGCCAGAGCGAACGGCTTGCTGCAGATTCATTAACAAATCACGCTCAAAAATTTCTCGTGCTGTGAATTCCTTGTTTAAACCCCAGAGCGCTGGCGGCGATGTGTGTAAAGTAGTTTTTAACCCCCAAACAACCATTTTTTTAAATGTAAAAATTATACAAGTTTTTCTAAACATTTTGTAATATGAATACATTAATATCAGACCTGTAATCTCAATTCTGCACAATTTTTATTTTTTTTTTTTTTTTTACTTAAAAAAAAATCCTAACTTTGCAGAAGTGGTCACAGAATTTTTGACATTAAAAAAAAAAAAAAAAAAATAGCAATTAATTAGGATTATTTAAAGATTGCTCCATTGAAATGCATTGGACAACGCCAGGGAGCGCCAGGTCATACCTGTCGCTGTGATGGGATTATCAGCGGCGCTGTTCGTTGCAGTCGGCTACATGATGAATCCCGCGCTAGCTGACGCTCTCGCCGGCGCTAGCCTCATTTAGCGTGATAAATGCGTCATTGTGACCGCCGCCGGGCGTACTTGAGTCGGTAGCCGCCGTTAGCTGGCGGTACCTGGCGCCCGTCAGACACTACCTGGCGCTAGCCCTTGATAAATAAACCCCCTTGTTTCTCTCTCTTTTCGCCCCATCCAATTCTGTCCTGCTGCCCCAGCTCAGCCCCATCCATCCCTGTCCTTCCACCTCTGCCCCATCCATCCCTGTCCTTCCACTTCTGCCCCATCCATCCATGTCCAACCACCTCTGCCCCATCCATTCCTGTCCCCTCAGCTTTGCCCCATCAATCCCTGTCCTCTCAGCTCTGCCCCATCAATCCCTGTCCCCTCAGCTCTGCCCCATCAATCCCTGTCCCCTCAACTCTGCCCCATCAATCCCTGTCCCCTCAGCTTTGCCCCATCAATCCCTGCCCCACCATCTCTGCCCCATCAGTCCCTGTCCCCTCAGCTCTGCCCCATCAATCCCTGTCCCCTCAGCTCTGCCCCATCAATCCCTGTCCCCTCAGCTTTGCCCCATCAATCCCTGTCCCCTCAGCTTTGCCCCATCAATACTTGCCCCACCATCTCTGCCCCATCAATCCCTGCCCCACCATCTCTGCCCCATCAATCTCTGCCCCATCAATCCCTGTCCCCTCAGCTCAGCCCCATCAATCCCTGTCCCCTCAGCTCTGCCCCATTCATCGCAACCATTTTTTAGATTTCCCTGCGGAATCTATAGCCCCCCCCCCCCCCCCCCCCCGATCACCTATCACCAGATGCCTGTATATGGACCGTTACTGTTTTAGGGCATTTTGGGGGTATTAAGTGGGTGGGAATCCCAAATAATGTTGCCAAGGGGATGGGGCCTCTTTGTCCTCATGTAATGCATGCTTACTCCTACAAAGTAATGTAATGCAAATGTGTAACCACACTAGTGAACAAAACGAAGGGTCAGTGAGAGCAAACTGGAGAGGTCTGCTGGCCTGGTCATGGTGCCTGAGGAGCAGTTGGGGGTTAGGTGCCTTGTTCAAGAGCACTTCAATCATGCTCCAGCTGGGAACTGAACCCGCAACCCTCTGATCACAAGATCAGTTCTACTAGGCAATGAATGTCCTTGTGGACAAAGGTCTGCTTTAATTGTTTGCCTATGGGCCAAACAGATGGAAACTGACAATAAAATACATCATGGAGCAACAGAAAGTATAGCATCAATTCAGACACTAGATGAGCTGCTGCTGATCGGTTCCACTGGGTATCTGTGACCTTATTGCATTGAATTCCTATAACTGTGTCTCCGAGAACTCACTTCTCATTGGCTATATCAGCAATGACACATTCAAGTGTATTCAAGTGCAGCCTGCAAACTGAGTGAATAGAGCAAAATTAGTAGATGGACCAAAACCCAGAATTTTGACTATCCTGGGTTTTGGTCCTTGGCCCTGGGGCACCCCAATGCCCCACTGTGTGAAGCCCCCCAGGATGCCCGAACGAACTCACCTCTCCCCTACGACGCATGCGCAGCCTCCTGTCCAATCAGTCAGCACGCTTGGATCTGCTCCCGCCCACTCATCTTAGGATCGTCTAAGACTTCACTCAGCTGGGAACCCGAGTGCGCTGGCGGCCGCCTCCCTGCTACTCTCTAACAGGAGGCATGCCCATGGCGGGCCATCAGAAATGCCTGGCGCGGGCGTGCGTCCTGCTAAAGGTATAGCAGGGATCGCCACTCGCGAATGCATCATTGGATTGGGGAGAAGGTGAATTTACTGGGCGAACTGGGGGGTTTTACACAGCGGGGCATCCCGAATCTGGATGCGCTGGGGGAAGCAAGTATGCCTGTCCTGGCGTCTAATAGAGTTTTGGTCCGCTTTAAGAGATAACCCCAGAGACCCCTTCTGTCTAAAAGATGAAAGCCGGAGCATCCCAAATTGGGATTGTATAAACTTACCTGGTCTGCCACGGCTCCGTCAGTCACAGTAATTGGCTATGCCCACTCCTGCTTTGCTGTAACTGAAGCAGGAGGCAGCTGTGCAACATAGTGGTTGCCACTCAATGAGTTTGTGCCTGCATGCCACGGGACTCGATCTTGGAACCTGGTAAGACCAGAACGGAATGGCTCGGGGGGGTATAGGCATCCTATAATATTATCCTAGTTCAAGCCTTTACCATCCTAATTTCACAGCAGCAAGTGTCCTTGGATTTCCCGCGGCTGTGGTCAGTACTGGCATTGCGAGTAGCCGGGGGGTGCGAGCAGGGAAGGATCAGCTCGGTGCTGTATGTAGAGGAGAGGCGACTTGCTCGGCCTCAGTCAGAGTGTTTATCTGTCCATCTAGACTTGACTTTTCCCCTCATGTGCTGCTGTGAGAACATTCCAACCCCAGAGAAATGTTACTAAATGGGACTTAACCTCCCTGGGTGCTGTCACCCGGCCTCCCACTGCACCGCATTATTCTCTGTCTCATTTCCATCTGCTCCTTTTTCCCAAATCTGTCACTAAACTGTTACCCAGCACATCGGCACCATGTACCCACCCTATCATGGCTGTACTGGCTGCCTGTGATCACCCGAGAGCCCGCTGATCAGCAGTTACCTAAATATTTATTAAAATGTATGTATTTATTACAATTATTAGTTAAAGAGGAACTTTGAGGAACTCACTGGGGCATCCCGAACTGTGTAAGACCCCCCGGGAGCCCTGATATACTCAGTCTGCGCCATGATAGTGACAGGAAGGTGAGTGTATGGGGCGACCTGTGGGGAATACACACAGTGGGGCATCCCAATTTGGGATGCCACCTAAGAGGATCAACACCCGAAAAGGTCAAAATTGGGTGTGTTATTCCTCTTTAAATGTGTAAAAATACTTTTGTAATTAAAAAACAATGTTAAACTGGACCTTCAGCATCATTTAATGAAAAGCCCAAACCCTTAAAAAACAATTCCCCAGCATCTAAAATTAATATATTTTACGTTTTTAGTCGCTTACTTATTATTCTTTCCCCCACTGGCCTGCAACTCTGTTCAGGACTCCAGGATACGGGCCATCTTGCATTAAAAGCATCAAATACTGAGGGGGGGGGGGAGACACTTCCTGCCTGAAACTCCACGAGCCACCATCTTGGATGTCAAAATGGTTAAAAAAACACAGTAGGTGCAGGTAGGATGATTTTTAATGTGGGCAATCTGTATGTAGGGGGTGAGGGAAACATACAAGATATGCTCTTATTTAGGGTGAAGGTCCACTTTAATGCTTTATAGAGAATACCAAAATGTTTCATTAAAGTGGACCAAAACCCAGGATTTTGACTATCCTAGGTTTTGATCCTTGCCCCTGGGGCACCATGGTCGGGGTTGCCCCGCTTTCAGGTCACTGAAACAAACTCACCACTTCCCTGTCCTACGCGCCCATGCGCCGTTGAACAGGAAAAGAAGGTAAGTGTATGGGGCGACCTGGGGGGGTTTCACAGAGTGGGGAATCCCGATTTTGGATGCCCTGGGGGAGGGAATCAATCACCCAGGGAATCTATATGATAGCCGTGGGTTTTGGTCCATTTTAAAACAATAACCCTTTTGGGTATGAGTGGGTGAGCAGCTCAGGCTCAAAGGTTACCAGAACAAATATTCTTATAAGGATGCTTGTAACCTAGAAGAACCAGGCATGTAAACTCAGCCTCATTCCCTGGGAGTTACCCCTATTTTGCCAGTTTGGACATGATGACCCAACAAAACCACATTTGAATTGTTATATTTTACGACCTTTTTAAAATACCCTGCAGCAGCCTCGGTGGCAGCACTGTGTCCAGCTGGTGCCTCCCTTTAGAGCCCAATAGTGGCTCCTGCTCCTCCTGATTTATCCTCTAGTACTGCCACTGCTGTATCCCTTTTAGATAAACCTCACCCCCTGTGAGGAGAAATAGATTTAATTTCACAGAAATGTCCTCTGATTTCCTGGGTATGAATTAGTCATACAATTCACATATGGTTTTTGGGTAACAGGAAAGACCATATTTGGATGGGGAGAAATTGTCCCTTGCCCTTGGGAGATGAGTCAACACACTGCCTCACAGGAGATCTATATTTAAGAGACCCCCTGCTAATTCAACTCACACCTCTGCTAGCCTGTTGGCCAAAGTGGTGGCTGACAAGGTGCTGCTTGCTGTTTGCCTGCAGTCACAGAGAAGGTGAAAAGCAAAAGCCCAGTTGCACCAGAGCCAATAGTTTTTAAAGAATTACGAGGTTTCAGTGCGCATTCCTCATAATCTAATGACATATTTACAGTCTGCAAATCTTAATGCCCACAACGGTATCATATCGTCCTTAGAGGTGGTGGGGACCAATCTGTGGAGAACTCCGGTCCAGACCCATATCAAACAGTAATGTCTGGACCCATTGGATGCACATCATCTGACTGAGGATGGTAACACCAGAACCAGTGTCCTCCGACTTTCCAGCAAAAAGTTATGTTCCATGATAAGTTTTTGGAATTTTTTAGCTGATGCTAAAGGGAGGGGACCAAAAGGGGGGGAGGGGGGAGCGTATGACCGTAAAGCCCCTCTGGATGTCTGTCTTCTGGGGGGTTCATGAGACATGTGGAAGAAGTACACATGATCTAGAAGGCTCTGCTTGCCCCCTGTGGTTGCCCTGTCTCACTGCATATCACTTACTGCAATACGGTAATTTGACATTGTATCTGCTCATTCTGTTTGTAACTTACCACTTGTAATCGCCCTTTCAGACGTGTATATCAGTCTGTGCATGTTTATATCCGTTTAGATTAAACACATAAATTAATCTTGGGCTGTCCTATATCTTGACCCCGAACTCTTGTATGCTTAGTTAGATTTACATGCTAATGGGTGGGCTTCTGGCCCAATATCTTGAGCTAACAATCCAGGAGTATCTAAAAGAGCTGGTGGCAGTTATTATGGCTGGCAGGACTCCCTTGTGATAGTGAAGGGATTCCTGATCCTGATGACCAGTATTAACGAAAGCGTATCATATGATTTAAAAGAACACACAGATGTGAGAGATTTTAACCTTGGAGACCAGTTTACAGGGTGATGGGTGTGAATGTGGTTTAGTGGCATGGCTTAATTAATTTTCAGGTTCAAACATATTTTCACCACCCTATAGAAATCTGGCCTGACGGTGCTGGTATTTTTTTTTTTTTTTACTGGTGATTGAAGATGGGAAAAGGATAACTGCAATTAAAATTACCCGTAAAAAATCAAATATGGGCACTGCTAGGCCAGTTAAAAAAAGCACCCCTATTTACCATGTATGTTATGGCTCTATTTATGGCAATCGGGAACTCAGGCGGCCACATCCCCAGCAGGGGACATACCCCCATCCGCCGCCTATCTGAATGTCTTGGGGCAGGTGTGTGCTCACAGCCCAAAGATGTGGGGATGCGGCCACCCAATGGTTTACATTTGTGAGGGAGCCAAGAAGCAGGTGAGTTTCGCGATGCCCCGGAGGGGTTCACACAGCGGGGCATCCCGATCTGATGCCCCGATCTGATCCCGATCTGATGCCCCGCTGGGTTTTGTTCCAATTTAAAGGGGACCTTTAGGGTTCGTATATTTGCCGTTCCATTACCCGCTAACAGACCGGTAGTATCTAATAGAGCTGATGGCAGTTATTATGGCTGGCAGGACTCTTGTGATAGTGAAGGGATCCCTGATCCTGACGACCAGTATTAATGAAAGCGTATCATATGATTTCGGCATTAGCGATGGCAGCCGGTGATACGGGTTTCCTCAAACTCCTCAATAGATTACATTCCATGTTGACATCTCTGCAGTCCTATTAAAGAACACACAGATGTGAGAGATTTCAACCTTGTAGACCAGTCTACAGGGTGATGGGTTTGATGAGGGCGTGGTTTAGTGGCATGGATTAAACCGGACCTTCAGCATCATTTAATGAAAAGCCCAAACCCTTACAAAAACCATTCTAAAATTAATATATAAATATATTTAAAGTTTTTAGTCGCTTACATATTATTCTTTCCCCCGCTGGGCTACAACTCTGTTCAGGACTCTAGGATATGGGCGCCGCCATCTTGCATCACATACTGAAGAGAAGGGGGAAAACTTCAGGGGGGGTTATATCTATGCTTTGCTCAGACAGAGAAATCTTTTAGATACCAGGACTAGCCGCGCTGGGTTTTGTTCAGATTTAAAGGGGACCTTTAGTGTTCGTAAGTATATTTGCCGTTCCATTAGCCCATATTGCTAAGCCCAAATAAGAAAAGTAAAAATTCTTGTTCAACAGCATAAGTCATTTTCCCCACCGAAAGACTGTCCTGTAACTTTGGAGACAGCAGCCTTGGCGTCTCCCAGTCTTTGCTGCAGAAGCGGCCTGGTTCTGCAATGATAGAAACTTTCACTCGTACTGTGTGGCAAACACTAGGTGAATATATATTTTATTTCCTTTTCTAATTCAGACGTAAAGGGGTAACAGAATTGGGGAGGGGGTATTTAGGAAAGTTGGGTCGGAGTTGCTCTTTAAAATATAAAAGCGGTCCAATAACCCCAAACCATTGTGCCTTATCTCTGGGTGGATAGAGAAACAATGGTATGTCTGTCCACTGAGTCCATGGCAGGGACAAGGCAAAGAGCTTCTCTGCACAGTGAGTCAGGCAAGCCCAACAGTGACAACCAGTGGCCAGTCTGGGAACTGCAACCTGCAGAAATCTGATGGAATTGTAGGTTGTAAAAGTTAAAACTATAGAAACACTTTGAATAGGCAAATGAATCATTTATTGATGCGGATCTGCATGTTACACCTCAAAGAGGGACACATTAGAACAACGTGGCACATGGACTCAAAAGAGGGACATGTGGTAGGTGTGCATGAGTGGTTTTGGATACCGCTAATGTATTTAGCTCACCTAAGCTTTAAAGTGGACCAACACCCAGGATTTTGACTATCCTGGGTTTTGGTCCACTTCGGTGGGGCACCCCAATCGGGGTGCCCCGCTGTGTGAAACCCCCGAGAAAGCCCCGAAAACTCACCTCTCCCCGCTCCCACGTGACCACTGCAGCCAATCCCCGCCGGCGGACAAGCGAGAGGCAGCGCTGGACAAGCAGAGCGCGTCGGCCGCCGCCTCCCGCTCGTCCCTCTTACAGGGAGCGCACCCTGCTTTCACAAACGGCCGGCGTGGGAGCGCACCCTGCTAGAGGGACGCGCGGGAGGCGGCGGATGCGCATGCGCCGCTGGAGCGTGGAAAAGGTAGGATTGTGGGCTTCCTGGGGGGTTTCACCTCCCGATTTCGGATGCCCCGCGGGGAGGGATCTGATCGGCCCGGGAATCTTATAGATTCCCGGGCCGATCCCCCCTGGGTGTTGGTCCACTTTAATTTAAAAAAAATAAAAAATCAAGGGCAGAGCATCAAGCACAATGTTAGTGTCTTCTCTCACTGAGAGTTAGTTTCTATCAGCCTATGCTCTTAGTAAAAAACTAAATTGGGAACATTTGGGATGATTTTTTATCCCCATTTTCGCTGTCGCTGTGAAAAGCAGCTCTGATTACTATACCTCCAGCATAAATGAGTATTATTTTTTTCTGACAGTTAACATTGCAGTATACAGAGAAGCAGGGAAAAGATAAGTAAACAGAGGAAGAGACAGCTATCCTCCCCTGCACACACACGTAATGGTGTGCCCCACACATTTTAATGCAAGAAGGGTGGAGAAAGGTCTACTTCCCAGTGCTAGGAAAGGTGGTTATTATTATTTAAATTACAGGGACTGGGCTGTAGAAGAGGGGTTGGATCCTCTGCATGGCAGGTGAGCAAACTGATTTACGTTTACTATTAGCGTAGACAATTCATTTAAAGTAGACCAAAACCCAGGATTTTGAGTATCCTGGGTTTTGGTCCTTGCCCCCGGGGGAACCCTGATCAGGGATGCCCCGCTGTGTGAAACCCCCCAGCTCGCCCGATCTGACTCACCCTTCCCCGGTCCTATGATGCATCCGCGGCCTCTTGTCCAGTCAGCACGCTCGGATCCGAGTGCACTGGTGGCTGCATCCCCCGCTTCCCTCTAACAGGGAGCGCACCAGTGCAGGGCCATTCACAATTGTCTGGAGCGGACAAGTGCCCTGCTAAAGGGATAGCGGGGATGCGGCCGCTGCTCGCACATGCGCGTTGGCCTGGGGAAGAAGGTGAATTTGCGTGTGGCCTGGGGGTTCCACACAATGGGCCATTCCGAATCTGGATTCCCAGAGGGGAGGGAATTTAGCTGCTCTGGATCTTATAGATGGGGCTTGGGTTTTGGTCCAAAATAAATAATAATTCCACTTTCAAAAACATTTTTGAAAGTGTATATTTTTGTGTGGCAAAATGACGGTGCTGATCTGGTATTTTTTTATGTTTTCTAATGTAAGCAAATGTGTGTTTTATAGAAGCAGTTTTTATCTGTTGCTATTGGTAATGTACAGACTTGGTGTATGTTGCCAATAGCAACAGATCGCAGATATTTTCACAGAACACTGCTGCTGGGCATGTGTAAGTGTGAGTGAGCTCCCTCACCTCAGCAGAGGCCATAGCAGCAGTGTTGTGTGTGTACAGGACTCACACCTCTCTTTTTGGTTTACATATATATACCCTTTAAATCTAGCTCAATAACCTAAAATCTATTTTTTTACCAGCTCCTAATAGGTTCTTGGATCAACGTGGGAAAAAGGGAGAGAGGGGTGTGTAAAAGGTTTTGGTCCACTTTAATATGGTCCAAAGGTTTTGGTCCACTTAATATGCATAAAATGATTCTACACAGACCCTGAACTAAAGGTGAAGAGCACCTCTTGTAGCTCTTGCTCCGCCCCCTGGTCTGGCCCGGGCGAGCTGCAGGGGAGTGAAGGTGAGTTTCCCTTTGGGCTGACGCCTGCCATGGGCACCTGTTTGCAGTGTCAGACTGGGGTGTCTGGGGCCCACCATTAGAAATGACTCTCGGGGCCCACCTTACAGATACATGCAGATATTATCTGCTTATTTTTAGGGCTCATGCACACAGACATTATGCCAAACTGTAGTACACACGTGTGTGTGTGTGTGTGTGTGTGTGTGCACTTGGGATTACACAAATAAGCTATACAGAATTCAGGACAGATGTAAATAATATATAACAATGACAGAGCAATTACACAGCATTCTTCCTCCATATTACAATAACCGTACTCCAATTCCTATAAAGAATAGATAAAATAGAGAAATCCAAGGTAATCAGCAGTACCATACGTCATACCTCCTGATTCCTCCATGGCCGTTTTTGGTTGTAGCTGCTGTTCCGGTGTCCTGTAGGGCCACCATGAGCCACCGGGATGGTATCCCCATAGGCTGGCACCTGGGGTGACCACGGAGGATGCAGGAGGGAGGGTGGTGGTGCAGCTTACAGGCACTCCCGGTTGCTAAGGCGGTACCACCGGAGAGCGCTGGTAAGCTTGTGTGTATGAGTGGGGGCACCGGCATAAGCAGCAGCGGCAGGCGGGCTGGCAGAGAGGCAGGTATAAATCGATTACCCTGCCCCTCCGCTGCCTTATTATTTTTGTGCTTTCTGAGGGGGGGATGCTGCACATTTCCTGTAATGGTGGATGCCCCTCACAGCCTATAATGGGAGATGCCGCTCACAACCTATAATTGGGGATGTTGCTCACTGCCTGTAATGGGAGATGCCACTCACTGCCTGTAATGGGAGATGCCGCTCACTGCCTGTAATGGGAGATGCCGCTCACTACATGTAATTGGGGGTGCCCTCACTGCATGAAATGGGAAATGCCACTCACTGCCTGTAATAGGAGATGCCACTCGCTGCTTGTAATTGGGGGTGCCCTCACTGCATGAAATGGGAAATGCCACTCACTGCCTGTAATAGGAGATGCCACTCACTGCTTGTAATGGGAGATGCCGCCCACTGCCTGTAATTAGGGATGCCTCTAATGTTAAATGCCACACACTGGGGGATGCCGCTTACTGCCTGTAATGGAGTGATTCTGCACACTGCCTGTAATGGGATGATTCTGCACACTGCCTGTAATGGGGTGATTCTGCACGCTGCCTGTAATGGGGTGATGCTGCACACTGCCTGTAATGGGGTGACTGGGAGGGAGATTTAAGCACACCATTTGGTTCAGAATTTTTTCTTATTTTTCTCCTTTAAACCGTGGCAAATTTTCTGAATGCATCATGGGACTGTGGCTGAAACTGTGGGATCACCAGAAATCCAAGGGGATTCCCATCTCAAATCAGGGCGTGGCATGGAGGGGAAATCTTTTAGATCCATGGCCAGCCAAAACAGGTTGGAGAAGGCTGGGTGTGAATTGGTGGCAAATTTGGTGTGGCTGGGGGTGTGGCTAAAGGGGGAGTGGTTTAATAACAAAAATATTTTGCTGCGCCTCTTCATTTGTCCCTCTTTTTTATCCTCAAAGGTTAGGAGGTATGATACAGTGCTCAGTCTGGGCATGGGGGCCCACCAGGGTAGTCCTTGGTGCCCTGGTGCGCCAGTCTGATCATGTCTGGAAGTGCACTTTTACTAATTTATTTATGATGCTGAACCTTTTCAGATCTGTATTGCCAGCTGAAAGGAGGAGGCCATGGAGGAGGTCATAGAGAAGGCCATAGGGGAGGCCATGGAGGAGACCATGGAGGAGGTCAAAGAGGAGGCCATGGAGGAGACCATGGAGGAGACCATGGAGGAGGTCAAAGAGGAGGCCATAGGGGAGGCCATGGAGGAGGTCAAAGAGGAGGCCATAGGGGAGGCCATGGAGGAGACCATGGAGGAGGTCAAAGAGGAGGCCATAGGGGAGGCCATGGAGGAGACCATGGAGGAGACCATGGAGGAGGTCATAGGGGAGGCCATAGGGGAGGCCATGGAGGAGGTCAAAGAGGAGGCCATAGGGGAGGCCATGGAGGAGACCATGGAGGAGGTCAAAGAGGAGGCCATAGGGGAGGCCATGGAGGAGACCATGGAGGAGGTCAAAGAGGAGGCCATAGGGGAGGCCATGGAGGAGGTCAAAGAGGAGGCCATAGGGGAGGCCATGGAGGAGACCATGGAGGAGGTCAAAGAGGAGGCCATAGGGGAGGCCATGGAGGAGACCATGGAGGAGGTCAAAGAGGAGGCCATAGGGGAGGCCATGGAGGAGGTCAAAGAGGAGGCCATAGGGGAGGCCATGGAGGAGACCATGGAGGAGGTCAAAGAGGAGGCCATGGAGGAGACCATGGAGGAGGCCATAGGGGAGGCCATGGAGGAGGTCAAAGAGGAGGCCATGGAGGAGGTCAAAGAGGAGGCCATAGGGGAGGCCATGGAGGAGGTCAAAGAGGAGGCCATAGGGGAGGCCATGGAGGAGACCATGGAAGAGGTCAAAGAGGAGGCCATGGAGGAGACCATGGAGGAGGTCAAAGAGGAGGCCATAGGGGAGGCCATGGAGGAGACCATGGAGAAGACCATGGAGGAGGACATGGGGAAGCGCTGTCAGTGTAGCTGAAGAAAAAACAGTGATTACCAACCTATTGTAAATTGTTGGTGACATCACAATATTTTTAAATTACAATGAAAACACAGTCACTGAATGTATCCTGTAACTGACTAAAAGTTGGCAGTGTATTAGGGTTAATGAATAAAGGACCTCTTCAGATCTGTTCTGGAAATCACTTATTAACAATGAAACATGAGGACGTAACTGACCTTTCTGCTTCTGCTGCCAGTGGCAGCACAATAACTGTTATGTCCCCTGTAAGCTGTTTACAAAGTATGGAGCTGGGGGTGGGACCCAAAGGTTTATAGGAAAGGGTCCTATCAGGCTTAAAGGAGCACTCTCGCGAAAATTGGGCCTATAATAAAAATTTATATACATATGCTGGATGGCGGGAGGAGAGGTCACTTATACACCCGGTAACAAGAAATATCCAGCCAGGCTTGTTTTTTTTTTTTTTTTAATGGAAGGAAGAGGAATTCGGGTGACAGCTTATGTCACCCCTGGTGTGCTAAACCTGTCACCCCTGAATTTTATTCCTACCATGAGAGATGAAACCATAAGCTTGACAGGAGTTTTATTTAGTTCATGTGTATAAGTGACCCCTCCTCTCATTAGCCGACGCGTTTTTATGGGTTTTAATAATACACAATTTGGCGATAGCGCTTCTTTCAGGGGCAGTGACTTAACCCTTAGTGTGATGCCATGGAGGCGCCAGGGAAAGTGTTCTGGAGTGATTTTAGTGGGGTGAGTCCATTAGTCACCAGCCCATCACAAACACGTGAAATAGTCAGATGTGTCAGGTCAGTTCAGCAGTAAGCAATTAAGCACCCCGAATAAGAGCATACTGTATATTACATGTTTCCCACACCCTGTACATACAGATTGCTCACATTAAAAATGATCCTTCCTGCATCTACTGCATGTTATGAGCCTTTAAACATCCACGATGGTGGCTCATGGAACATCAGGAAGGCTACAAACAGGAAGTGTCTTCTGACTGTGCTGCTCTGAATTCTGTGATTGCTGTCCTTTCCCTGACCCCAGCTCTGCTCTGTCTGTGCAAAGCTCAGCTATAACCCCCCCTCCTGTACTTTATCCCACTTTCCACTCCTCAGTATGTGATGCATCTGAGTCAAGATGGCGGCACCTGTATCCTAGAGTTCTGAACAGAGTTGCAGCCCAGTGGGGGAAAGAATAATAAGTAAGTGACTAAAAACTCAAAATATATCAATTTTAGATGCTGGGGAATAGTGTTTTAAACCGGACCTTCACCATGATTTAATGAAAAGCCCAAACTCTTAAAAAACAATTCCTCAGCATCTAAAATTAATATATTTTACATGTTTAGTCACTAATTTATTATACTTTCCCCCACTGGGCTGCAACTCTGTTCGGGAATTTAGGATACGGGCGCCGCCATCTTGACTCAGAAGCATCACACTTACTGAGGAGAGGAGAGTGGGATAAGGTACAGGGGGGCGGGTTATAGCTGTGCTTTGCTCAGACAGAGCAGAGCTGGGGTCAGGGAAAGGTCAGCAGTCCCAGAATGCAGAGCAGCACAGTCACTTCCTGTTTGCAGGCACTTCCTGTTTGCAGGCTGCCTGCAAAAATGGCAGCTTCCATAAGCCGCCATCTTGGATGTTTAAAGGCTTATAAAATGCAGTAGATGCAGGTAGGATGATTTTTAATGTGAGCAATCTGTATGTACAGGGTGTGGGAAACATATAAGATAGACTCTTATTTAGAGTGAAGGTCCGCTTTAAGGGTTTGGGCTTTTCATTAAATCATGCTGAAGGCCTGGTTTAAGCCTACATGATGCTTTGCTTTAGCCTCCATCTTTCCCCACTATTTAGCTATTTAAAAAAAGCTCATCCTGTCAAATTAGCAGCTAGCAGATATGTTTAAAGTGGACCAAAACCCAGGATTGTCAAAAGTTTTGACTATCCTGTGTTTTGTTTCTCTTTGTTTCACCCCCGATTCGGGTGCCCCGCTGTGTCACCCCCCCCCCCCCCCCGATCGGCTCTGATGGCCGCATTCTCCGCCTCCCTCTAACAGGGAGCGTGCCCGCATCGGTCATCCACAAACGCCTGGTGCGGGCACGTGCACTGCTATAGGGAAACAGAGGATGCAGCCGTCAGAGCCGCTGCTCTTAGATTACACCGTGGGACCGGGATAAGGTGAGTTGGCTGTAGCAATCTGGGGGGTTTCAGACAGTGGGGCACCCCCGATCAGGTTGCCCCTGGGGAAAGGAACAAAACCCAGGATAGTCAAAATCCTGGGTTGTGGTCCACTTTAATGTGAACAAGGCTGGTAAGTAGCTACTATAGCAGATTGCATTATTTTGGTAGATTTCCTGTACTAACCCCCCCCCCCCCCACCTTAGCCCCACAGTGCGCGATATTCACAATAAAGGCCACAGCACACCCTGTAGCAGTTAGTACTCACCTTGTCAGGGACAGAGTAACAAGACATTCTTAAGTTCAGTCAGTTTCAAATGAACGCCATTTCTACCCATAATGAAATCTCCCTGCAGCATTTTCTCTCCCTTCATTATGACAGGCTGTCAGTATTGTGCATGAAGATAAATAACCTGCCATAATGATTTGTTTAAATCTTAGTGCAAACCTTTAGCCTAAGGTCAGCTTTACACCATTGACCCTCCTATATAGCAGCACATGCATATAGGGCCTAGTATGTGTTATGACTCATACTCATCTTTTCTTTTAAACAGAGTTTTCACCCCTTGGATTTTGGTCTGCTTTAATGTGGCATCCTGATTTGGAATGTCCCTGTGTGTAAAACCTCCCAGGTCACTTTGTACTCAATTTGATCCTGTAAGCCCACGCGCAGGCTCTCCTCCTCCTCCAATCATGATTCAATGTTGTACAGATTAAAGTGGAACTCCAATCACTGGGTAATCCCTGCTACTCTCCCCTGGTGCTGTGACAGGACAGTGGGTTACGATAAAAAAAATTCATTACCTCGCCTGGGATCCAATGTTGCCCCCAGCACTCCTGCAACTGCCCCATGGACTGCGCCCCAAGTGGCTTCCCAGCTCTGTGCATGTGGCCAGGCCATTCAAGTAAATGTGCAACAGATCCAAGATGGCAGCGCCCAGTGCTGGAATTGCAGGGAGAACACTGCAGGATACTGAGAGGGGTAAGGAGTTGTTTTTAATTGTAACATCCCCCCCCCCCCCCCCCCCACAGGCCAGGGGAGGGCGTTTTGCTGGTGTTTGAATTTCGGTAATGAATCACAGAGGAATGCCGCGCACCTCCCACTGGCTACAACTATTCATATACTCCTGGGGAATCCCAAATCAAGACGCCCCAGGGGCAGGTAATCTCCCGGCCCTGGAGTTCAGCCGAACATGGTTTTGGTCGACTTGAGGCTGCTCTCACACTGGGGTGATCTTAGGCAATCCTAGTTTGTTTGCGATTGCCCCAAAGTCATACCTCCCAAGTTCTCAGAGTGGGAAAGAGGGACAATTGTTAAATTAAGCCACACCCCCTATTGAGGGATGGATAGATTATATTTATTCATGCAGTTCTGCATGTTAAACCTCAAAGAGGGACAGAGGAGAACAACGAGGGACAGGGGGACACGGACTCAAAAGAGGGACAGTCCCTCCAAATCAGGGACACTTGGAAGGCATGCCAAAGTCCCCAGTGAAATGCTATACATGGTAGCTATGGCCCATTTCACACTATAATGGGTGATAGGCTCACAGAATTCACATTGGCACTGTGTTAAATTAGCCATTTCAATGCCATGCCCCTGTGTGAGAGTATTCTGAAGCATTGCTACACCTGTAATCTGGGCCGGATTAAGTGTGGTGGAGGCCCCTGGGCACAAAATCTGGTGGAGGCCCCAGTTGCAGTATTTTTTTCCTTTAACATAATAGTCCAGCCAAGTAACTGATTGGTGGCTGTCTGGCACCCGCCTACTTACTGGAACATCAGATCGAGTCCCTTGTGCGGGTGCGTGCTGCTCAGGAACTCCTGCTTAGCTATTCTGGGTGGGGGGTAGTGTAGTCACCCGGCTGGTCCAGCAGAAAACAGTTCCCTGCATTGAGCTGCCAGTGGCTGTGCTTGGTGGCTTATGTGCAGTGAGCAACCATCGACTGACAGCTCTGCACGCAACCATCACTGTAGCGTTGCTGGCGGCGGCTTTGTTGCTCTAGACTCTCCATCCTGCCCTGTGGTGGCCTGGGCTTCCCAGGTGCGGGGGGGCCCCCACTGCTGCCAATAGCTTTGTTGCTGGCCCCCCCGGCCCGTCAGACCAAAGACTGAAAAGCCTCCTGGACCAGACCGTAACCCAAAGTTACTTTGCACCCCCCTCATAATCCGGCCCTGCCTGTAATACAGAGTCAGTGGGAGTGTGAGAAAATATAAACCGGGGTTCGCCTGTGAAGGTTCTCCTCCCGGCCATGGTATATCTGTAGGAAATATATCAAGGCCACTGGACTTGGGCTGTTCTGGGGCACTGGGCTGGGGATGGAAACCAAACTTTGTTTCTGGGGACAGGATCACTTTAAGAAAACAGTAAGTCCATTTACTTTGCCTTAACCTTACTGTAGGTAAGCTGGGGGTTGGGCTTTATTTCTGGTGTGAGTTCCGGAGAGAAAATCAAGTTTAAACTAGTGATATGGCCATTGTGGAATCTGCCAGGAGGGTCGGGGATCAGAAAGCACACGTGAGCTCCTGAGGGCAACTCCATCTCATTCTACTTCTAGAAAGGCCAGAATATATGATGGCAGCTCTCTGCAGTGAAATTTTATTTGTTTTGAACACTATATATTGTGTGTATATATATATATATATATATATATATATATTTCTATATATTGTGTATGTGTATAATCTTTCATTATTGAGGAAAGGATGAGGATGGCGCTGTTTAGGTGTCAGCGTGCGTCACCACTGAAGCAATTACTTAGTTGCGATGGACGGATGCGCTGGAGGGCGAGAGGGAGAAATGCGGCAGCTTAACATTTTCAGAATTGTTCTCACTGAGTTTACTTGAATTTCACACACAACCAGGAGTGCAGCAATTTCCAGCCCCATAAATAAACCGCCAGTCTGTGCAGCCGCCATATAAGCTATCAATCAGCTCACTGGCCATAGGGGTTGTTTCCGGATTGACCCATGGGGAGCACTTTGGTCCGGTAGACGATAAAATGCAGTAAGCTTTATAAAAGATAGAATTTCCTCCCCATATACACATAGAAACACAGCAATCCTGTTCCTGGTCTCCTTAAAGCAGACCTAAACCTTGGCTGACTCTGGAGTTTTTTAGGACTTTGGGAGCCTTCTGCTCCATCCTTTTACTTGGTGACAGGCACTGAAATCTGCCGAGCATGGGGGGCATGCACAACCAGGGGATACTGCAGAGGAGCAAACCCTCCCTAGAGGCTTAGAGTGGTCACACTACATTTTTTCCAGAAGAGTAAAATACTCTTAAAGGAGTATTTTTAGCAACAAAGGAGTACGAAATTTGACATAATTAGTATTAACAAGACTGAGGCATATTACATGTAAAGTGCTGGCAATGCTTTGAAATCCCAAGATGGCCCGGTATACTTCCATAGTTGGTGATCCAGTGGCCATATCCCGCTATACCTCTGCAGCGCTTACCCACACCAGGCATTTCTGAATGGCTGTTTTGCGCACATGGAGGTGCGACCAGCAGAAAGCGCGCTCTAGGCAGAAATTCTAGCTGATCTGATCTCAGTTCTGAAAAGGAAAGTTTAAATAGAGCAGGAGCACCAACTGGTTGGCAAGCTGCGCATGAACCATGGGATCACCAAAAGGTGTATTTTTCCAGGCGATCCTCAAGAATACACACAGGGGGGATCCCAAATCAGGATTCTCTACAGGAGAGGAACAACACAGGGGGAGGGTGAAACTCCCCAATGTTCCTCTTTAAAACAAATGTTGCCTGTAAATCTAAAGAGGAACAAAAGCTGTAATCGGGTTTTGTTCCGATTCAGGTTTGCCAATTTTTAATTGTTGTTAAAATCCCCCAGATCCCCTTGTTCAATCACCTCACTGTCAATCCTGTGGCACATGTGCAGCCTAACCACTGGTTTCACACACAAGGGTTGTCAGACAGCAGCAGTGATCAGCGTGGAATATCGGCGATTGGCGATGGAGGATGGAGGTAAGTAGTAGAAAAAAAAAATAACAAAGGACTTCTCTGTTTAAGTGTAACCCTTTATGAACTGGTAAGGGGTCCTTGAGACCCCTATACCAGTTCACACAGGGCAGGAGGGACCGGAAATCCCCTGCCAGCAAGTTGGTGACTTGCCATAACCCCTGGCCCCTTTACCTGCATCCCTAAAGGCCAGGGGGGAAGTGCAGACGCCCATGTGGGCTGTGCAGGCTGGTAGCCTTCAGGGCCAGGGGCCAACCGCTTGGCCTCAGCGCCCTGGTTTACCAGCCCCAATAGCTGGTGCACGGTTTGGTTTTGCTTGGATAGGAGGGAACCCAGTTTCATTTTTGGGGTTTAGTATTTGTACTTGATTTCAAAATCCCCTATAGCGCTCTTTTCAGTTTGGGTTGTCTCCTGGGCAGGAGTGTGTGTCTACCGATACATATCTGGTTGAATGATATGGTTGTAATAGGGAGAAATGGGGCTTTTACACACAATATGGTTTTCTTGAAATGTTTTTTTTAAAAAAGCAACAGAATTTAAAAAACACTATAGGGTCGATTCAAAGAAACATGTAACAGCTTTGATTTGGGTGCCGATCATCCTATTTTTCCCGTACGCTCGTGCGTTCGTATGAACTTGCGAGTGATTCTATAAGCTAATACGTTTCTATCCTAAAATGTACGTCCGTTCGTATGGCAGTTCGCGAATCAGACCTATGTCAGTTTCCATCCTGAATTTTCCGTTTCATTTCTCAGGTTGCAACATTGGTTTTGCCCTTTTTCCTTTTTTGTCTGGACATAAATCCTTCTGATCTTTCGCCTGCGCACTACAAACTTACCTCATTAAAGTGCATTCTAAATATTTGGTCTTTTATTTTTCTTTATTTCATTCATTTTGTAGTAACCAACCATTAATGAATGCATTTGCATAAGTAAATCTTACTTTGTTTAATTTTTAGTTAACTTGCATTTTTTACTTGTGGATTTAATTTTAATATTTTGGCTTCAAATGGTACAACTTAAAATTTTGGGTGTGGTTACCCACACCCTCTACATACAGATTTGCTCTCAAAAATTAAAAAACACCCAGCAACTTCAGCATGTTATGAGCCTAGAAACAGCCAAGATGGCGGCTCAGGTATTCTCGGGCAGCCTGCAAACAGAAAGGGCCTTGTGACTGTGTTGCTCTGCATTCTTTGATTTCTGACCTTTCCGTGCCCCCAGCTCTGCTGTGTCTGTGCAAAATACAGCAGTAACCCACATCCTGCACTTTATCCCGCTCTCCTCTCCTCAGTAAGTGTGATGCATCTGACCAAAGATGAGCTAAAATAATTCAACAAAGCAAAGGTAAACAACTACACCAATAAATGCAATCTAAAAATATTATTCTAGTACATCAATTTAAAAATAAATAACAAAGGACATAAGTTTCTTTAATTAACGCAAATATATGGATGTATTGCAAAATAAAGGTTTACATGCAAAGGACTAATTAAGGTCCACATTAAAATGCTTTTATAAGGCATACATGAATCAGGTATGCATTGCCATACAATTTATGGCCTCGGCCATGCTGATACATGCAGTTCATTGGAGCTCAAGACGCGCAGACTCCTCCACATAGCCAAAAAACCTGTTCAAGAACAGCAATCCGACTGCTAAAAGGTGTCGGCAGTGGCTTTCTTTTAAAACGTATTTAGAGGTTTGAAAACTGTTTTCTGAATCACACCTAAACACATCCGATTATCCTAAGTTTTACGTTTTGATCCTAAGTTTTAGGATTTGATCCTAAGTTTTACGTTTTGATCCTAAAATTTAGGAACGAACTTCCGATGATCGTAAGAGCATATACGCATTCGTACGTAGGCTCGTGCGACTCGGAAATGGCCAAAAAAACAGGAAAAAATGACTAACACCCACCCAAACTTACGATTCTCGATCCGAAATCAATTAACTTTTGCTCTTTGAATCGAGGGGTATATGCTGTATGTTATGAAATGAGCATAGACACCTCTGAACCAGGGTCAATTCTAGGCCACACCATAGCAGAGAGCTGTAAGCTGTTACCTGATTTTGTCCAGTAAGAGGAGCACTAGCTGAGATTATTATATTTTAGAAAACAAAATATCAGAATAGAAAGGCCATAAACCTCCTCTGTATTGGGTCCTAGGCCTTCGAAGTCCTGCTGGGTTCTAGTCCTGCAGTAGTTCGTATACTCGTGTTGACTCAGTCTTTCTGCTGGAGCTGTTTGAGTCCTGTTGCCTGTCTGTCATCTGCAACCACCAAAACACATGTTTAGACCCCTACCATCTGGGGCTTGGCTGGATATGGGTTCATCCTAAGGTACTGGGTACCCCGAGCCCAGTGTAGTTGTCGGCTTGCCTCTCCAGTTGGACAGACATATTATTGCTAAGTGCTGTCCTTGGCCAACCTGACAAAAAAAATAGAATCCCGGGTTTGGGATGGCTGTGGCTTGGGGCATGCAGTGGCCACAAAGCGCACTGTAGACAGTTTGAGTCTTGGTCCACTTTATAGGGCTGGATCATTATGTAGATCACAGTAAGCAAGATTTAGGCCTCCAGAGATCGATCCAAGATTATGTATGACAGTGATGTGAACATCACAAGAACTATAGCATGTGGTAATATTTGCAAGAAAAATAACCAATCAAAAGCCAAGATAGACTATGCTACTACAACCTTGCGTGCTATATCACAGAGACATAAATGCCCTGAGGGCTGCTGGGTAATGGCCTGCAGGAGGGAAGTGCTGATACCAGCAGACAAGACATGACTGACAAGACACCGTGTCAGGACAAGTAGTCAGACAATGCAGCTGTTCTGTACTACATAGGATAAGGCCAAGGCTTGGATTGGGACCCCAGGCTGATATCTGGAGAGGACCTAACAAAAACTTCATTTACATATGGCTATGCAGGGTAGCCACTATGTGTTTAAAGTGGACCAAAACCCAGGATTTTTACTATCCTGGGTTCTAGTCCTTGTCCCCAGGGCAACCCTATTAAGGAGGAACAACACACATGAATTTGACTTTCCTGTGTGTTGTTCCTCTCTGTGTACCCCCCCCCCCCCAGGTCGCCCCATTTCACTCACCTTCCTTCCACTCCCACGGCGCAGGCTGAGAGGTGCTCGCTCAGCCAATCAGTGCGCTCTCTGTCTCTTGGCTCTCTTCGGTGCCGAGGCTGGCTAGGCCGCCTGGGCGGCGCAGAAGGGAGACGAGCGGTGCTGCCAGCTGTAGCGTGACCGTGTCCCATTCAGGGAGGCCGGGATAGGGGTTTGTGGGGGGTTTCACACAGCGGAGGACTGCTGCAACCAAGGACTGGAACTCGGGAGGCCCTGGAGTCTTTTAGTCTCCAGGGCCTCCGATATTCCTCTTTAAGCCACACTTCTAGTAAACGGACAGAGAGATTGCCTTCTGAATCTCTGTCAGTCTGTTCTTCATGGCGGCCCCTCACCCTAGTTATCCGTGACTCCAGTGCGCCTAATTTGGATCCACAAGGCATCAGACAGGCTAACTGCCTTATCAGTTTCTAGGACCGGGTTCGCCCAATACACTTCTCAATAGGATGATCCCACAGCACATGTGCGAGTTGCTGGCAGCATCCATGGTGTGTGTCCTCCAGTGGGTTCATGCAGGGAGGAGGTCATCCCACCGAGTGCAGTGGCATTGATGGGCATTCTCCAGTGCTCCAGCACCAAAAGCATTAGGGTGGCTGTTATAGGCCCCTATTAGAATTCACAGGCTGATCTAATCCTATTTATGCAAATAACATGGGGTGGGGCCTTATTTTGAAAAAAGCATTTTACCTCAGCATTAGGATGCCTATATTTGTGCTGTTTCTTCAGAGTATCAGAATTGGTGACAGAGCTACTAGCAAGAAAAAAACAAGTCCTAGCTGACTACTGCCCTGACGGTGTCTTGAGCCACACGTTTTTCCGGCCAGTCCTAAATATTAACTCCAGGCACCCAAAACTAAGCGGATATTCCCAGCACCTACACACCCTAAACATTCAGTGTAAATAAAAACAGACTTTATATTCCATTATTTCAAAGTTCTTGAACTTAATCCTCACATTTGGAAATGCCCAAAATTGAGCTCAATATTCAACGCTTCTTGCTACTGTTTTTGCTCCATGTGACCAGTGGAGTTTATAGGCCAGATGAAAACACTGCACATAAAAAACAGGTAAACCTCATTGTTTGCCGGCTGGTCATGTGGCTTGCCGAGGAGACACAATAGCATGTTGGGTTCGTCCCAAACAGGAAGTATAGGCTTTCTGGGAGGCCGCACATGCGCGACTCCTTGGAAAAAAGTCTTAACCAAAGGATGTACTTTCAAAGTACTAATCTGGAATCCCATATCCAGACCTCATTGCAGATATTCCAGAATTCCAGGAATAGAAAATACTCTACAGGGCAAAGCCCTGGATTCACACCAATCAATATAGGACCTCCAAGTCCTATAATAAATGAAAAAGGAAGACTTCTTGATTTAGGTGGAAAAGCAGACACCTTGGCGCCACCAGAATTGCTGGTGCCTCCTCCAGTGCTAACTTGCGCACCACCTTGCTGATGATGGAGAATGGGGGAAACAGATACAGGAACCCCAGATCCTTCCAGGCCAGAGACATGGCATCCCCTGCCACTGCCAGAGGATCCTGGGATAAAGACACAAAAGAAGGCAGCTTGTGATTGTGACGAGAAGCAAACAGGTCCAACCGTGGAGTCCCCCACTTGTGACAGAGGAACTGAAAGACCCTTGGATTGAGAGACCATTCTCCCTGGCGAGAACATCCCCTGTCTGCCTCCACATTCTCTATCCCCGGAATGTAAACTGCTGATATGCAGGGAACATTGATCTCTGCCCACTGAAGGATCAGAGACACTTCCCGGAGGGCTGTTGTTGGTTGTTGGTTGTCGGTTGTCTGACCGAATCTGAACTGGCAGACCCTGTAAGAAATGGGTCAGTCGAAGTAGAACAGGACGTATGGCCCAAAGCTCTAATACATTGATTGGAGAATGAGCCTCCTGAGGCCCCCACAATCCTTGGAACTGATGCTTCTTCCAGAAGACCCCCCAGCCCACCAGGCTGGCATCCGTGGTAACCAGTTCCCAACGCGGAGTCAGAAATGACTTGCCCTTCTGGAGGTTGTGCAAAATTAACCACCACTGAAGGGACTGCAAAACGTGGGGAGACAATAGACAAGTCTGATTTAATGATAGTGGGCACCTGTCCCACTTTGCCAAGAGGAAGAGCTGAAGCGTCCTTATGTGAAACTGGGCAAACGGGACTGCCTCGAATGCAGCTACCATCAATCCCACTAGTCTCATCCCTAGATGGATAGACTGACGAGGGTTGGACAAGAATAGACGAATCAAGTCCTGAATCAGAACCATTTTGGACTGAGGAAGAAAAACCTTGGCCTGAAATGTATCCAGAATCAGGCCCAGGAAGGGAATTTCCCTGGACGGACAGAGAGAGGATTTGGGGTAACTTATTACCCATCCGAACCTCTCTAGCGTAGAGACCACCGTCCTGGTGTCTAACTCTGATTGTTCAAGGGAGGAGGCCGCGATAAGAAGATCGTCCAGAAAAGGCACAATGCGGATGCCCTGGACCCTGAATATAGCCATCACTCCAGCATCTTGGTAAAGACTTTTGGGGCTGAGGTAAGGCCGAATGGCAGGGCCACAAATTGATAATGCTGGTCTTCTATCGAGAATCTGAGAAATCTCTGGTGTGCCGGGAAGATTGGTACATGCAGATAAGCACCCTTGATGTCTATGGGCATCTGACGAAGTGAATCGACGGCTGAACGCAAGGATTCCATGCGAAAATTCCTGAAGGATAAACCGACTGAGGGGCTTCAGATCCAAAATGGGCCGAACGGAGCCATCTTTCTTGGGCACCGTGAATAGATTGGAATAGAAGCCCAGGGCTCTTTCTGCGGGAGGCACTGGGCAAATGACAGCCATGACTAGTAGATTTCCTACTGCTGCCCGGAGCCCCTGTGCGGCCAGAGGAACCCGAAGGCACCCGAGACCTGAAGAATCTGGAGCGGGACTACATTGCTTCTTACTCTGAGGTAACTTCCCTGCTTTCGTGACTCGAAATCAGTCGCCCACTGGCACAACCAAACCGTCGAAAAGCCACAAGCAAGGCCGAGGTTACACATAACCATTGCGTTTTTATTTCAAGGACACAGACCAACAGGGCCTTGAACCCATGACCCGGAGAATAAGGGCATCAAGCAATACACATTGAGCTAGCGTAGCTCTCATCCAGGGCGGCTAGCACAAAAGACATGAATAATTCACACCGCTAAAGAGCGGCGAACTCATCACTGGCCGGGTCAAGCCTAGAAGTACTCGACAGGTCCCTAACAACAGACCTGGTAGCCACCACTGTAAGCGCCGAAGCACAAACAGTCCCTAAGGCTGAACCGACACTAGTAAAAGCGTGGCAAGCCATCTGATCAATGCGTTTGTCCTCACTATCCATAAGAGTGGTAGAGTCAGGAGAATGCAACGGAAGAATAAAATAACCCAAGCACCAGGGCATCAACCCCAGAAGGGGAAGAAAGTCAGGCTGGTGAGCGCCTCTTACAGCGTCATGTAGAGCCACATGTATTATCACGGGTGGCTCAGTGTATAGCGCTGGCACACTAGGTTCAGTAGCCTCATGTAGCATGTGTCGCTCAGTAGCACTCTCCCATATATTTCAATTGTGTTTTATTTGGTTGTGTTAAAATAGCGTGATGCTAAAGTAAACTGAAACATTTTTGGGTCAAATCATTGTGTGTCTGGAAGCCGAGTAGGCCTCCCCATTCCTAAAGAATAATACAAACGAAAATGCTTTTGATTTGGGAATTGCAAGCGCGGCTTAGGAGTCCCAAAAGAACTTCCCCATCTGCGGAGGAGTCTCCTCTGGGGGAGAAATCGCCCAATATCAGCACCAATAAATTGCTGATCATCGGAACCATCAGATTCCTCAAATAATTCCCTCTCTACTGGCGGGGAATAACCAGACCAATTGAGTAAACTATAAACATCAAACTCAAAAGCCGGTGTGGCTGGAGACAAAAAGTTTTTTTTTTCCTTTTTTTTTTTTAGCCAAGGCCTTTCTGGCCACAGAGCTAGAAATAACTTTCTGAATATTAGCCATCTGGCACACATATCAGATTGCGACTCCCCAACTGTGACAACAACATCTGGGGTACGGATAAGGCGGGGTGGGGTAGGAGAAAAGGCCAGGGCCACAGACCCAGAGGCCTGGGCCCCCAACTGCTGCGTTATGGCCTGCTGAGCACAAGGTATGCAAACAAGTATATTATCCCCCACAATCCACACACTGCCGGGACTTCCCCCGAGGGGAGCCTAAGCCCGGTATCCTGGGAAGCCTCCATATGGTGATCTTTAAGGTAGTCGCAATGACCAGAGGGAATTACGCTGTTAAAGCTACCCGGGATGCCCCTTCAAGTCCCAAGTGGGAGGATTTTTTTTTTTTTTTTTTTTTAATCCTTTAGGACTACTTAAGGGCAGACTAGATGGAGCATAAGGTCTCCTTCTGCCGTCAACCTTCTATGTTTCTATGTTGTTGGTCTTTAACACATAGAGCCAGGTAACATGAATCCAGATCCACCTTAAAGTGGAACACAAAACCTGAACATAAGGGCAGGAGGACATAAGCCAAACATACACATCACTCAAAACAATACATGTATCTGTGTATCAATAAGACAACTTTTCTTCAGTAGTCAAAACCCAGCATATCCAGTGTCAAGGCTCCAATGAAGGCTGGACAACAGGTCAGCTGCTCCAGCCACAAGTAATGACTTAGCAGCCGTT
This sequence comes from Gastrophryne carolinensis, assembly GCA_027917425.1. Lineage (NCBI taxonomy): Eukaryota > Metazoa > Chordata > Amphibia > Anura > Microhylidae > Gastrophryne > Gastrophryne carolinensis. The sequence goes on along the minus strand of CM051238.1, from coordinate 396,279,596 downwards.
AGGCTAGCACACAAGCGTTGGTGAGGCAGCTCAGCACAGGGGAGTGTTTACAAAGAAACACCAGCCTGTGCTAATCCAAGTGTTGTCTCTCTAGACAGAGCTGGAGGTAGCTACTTAAAAATACAATTTTGTGAATCACAGAGTAAATATATACATAAGAATATATAACACAAGTGGCAAAAACTCACGTGTCCTGAACAACAACCCTCATAGAAAGACAGGAGGGAGAGACAGGAAGGAGAGGGGCCGGCCAGAAAAAAAACACCAGTGAAGCCAATATAGCTGAGCTCCCGGCCCTGCCCTCTCCTTAACCACAGCTGAGGAGCAGCAGCCTAAACCAGCTGAAAATCAACAATGGCCGAATTTGATGATTTTAACTGTTTCTATTGCTCAAGCCAGCTCCTAACTACTTACATTTCACCATTTATTTTAAAAGCAAAGACTTGCCACAAGCTGAGCTTCCTGCGATACTTGTCCTGTTGAACAGTGCTAAAACACACTTGAAAACACACACAGACACACACACTTTTCCCATGTGATTATTTAGCTTTATTATGGGAGAAAGGTAAGGTGCAGCTGTCCCTTTTGGAAGACCTTAAGCTCCAGGAAAGTATAGAACCTGGTTGGGCGCGTTGTCCCTGGACATCGACTATCTGCTGTGTACCTTGAACTTAACTAAGTGACCCAGATCAGATTATTGTGTGTTACCCTGCATGATTCCCTGCCTGACGTTACCAAGAGCTAGTGGTCCCATCAAAATGGGGTGGAGTAGGCCCCTGTACCACTGTGAATTACTGTGAACTGAGAACTGAGCTTGATTTGGATAAATGCTTTGGAACTGTGCTGAGATCTATTCCTTGGAAGTTATAGCTTTTTCTGCGAATTTGATATAAGCTGTTTTATTGCCACTAAGTCAATAAAGTGGAGCTACCTTGGTTAAGTCAAAGTTGAGTGGTGTGGAAGTTTATCGGCTGACCATGACATATGCCTGTAGGATTATAATCACTGTGACCGAGACAAATGCCTATTAGATTATAAGTGCCGTGACCATGACATATTTCTGTGGATTACACTTTAAAGCTGACCTTTATTACCACTACAGTATGCCACTACTGTATCCTAAGCAGTCCCCTGCACTACATCTCCAACCCACAACCCGTCTAAACTCCCAGCAATGCAAAGCCTTGGGATACCACTGCCAATCATGGTCCCTGTCCTTACTGAGCCTTCCCCTCTCCTCCTAATTTCCCCACAGCTTATGTTCTTTCCTGCAGAATGCTGCAGTCTATGATGCCTTCCACCTTCATTTGGGTTTCAGGTTGGGGCCACATCAGATAGCTCTGAGGACTGTAGTGGTCCCCTGGATAAAGATTGAGCATACCTGATATAGCACTTTCCTGCAGACCACACCAAACCACTTTAGGCTAGTTCAGGGGTACTCAACTACTTCTTGGAAAGGTCCATTTAAAGGCATCCGGTGAGAGGTGAAGGTCCGGGCGGAGGGCTGTTGCGGGGGGGGGGGGGGTGGATAGTTAGAAATCAGCACACTGGGGAACGGGTTATAGATTCCACAGGCTAAACTAAAAAAGACTGCTTGCCCCCCTCCCCCCCCCCCCAAAAAAAAAAAAAATCCTATTGGGCACTGGGTACAAATAGGAGCTTTTTTTGGCCCCACAGAACCTACAGGCAAAGCAGAGTCCGTGGAGGATGGACAAAACTGGAATGACAGGAATGGATGGGGCAGAGAGACTGGGCTGGATGTGGAAGAGCTGAAGGGACAGGAATGGATGGGGCTGAGCTGAGGGGGGGACAGTGATGGATGGGGCAAAGCTGGTGGGCAGGAATTGATGGGGATGGGATGGGGAAAAGGATTGGATGGGGCAAAGAGACTGAGAAACAAAGTTTGTGTGTACCTTGCAATGCCACTTCCCTCCCCTGCAGTGCTTCATATTGCAATGCTAGGAGCCAGGGAGCCATGACATTGGCAGGGAGACTAATCACTACATCGCCAATCAAGGAGGCAGCGCTGAGCACGGCAACACAGAAGCAACTGAGTGCAGGGCTGTCAGGGCAGGGGTCCAGAAATCTGGCACCAAGGTCCGAATTTGGCCCCCGGTCCGCCAGTTGAGTATCGCTGGGCTAATTCTTGTTATCCATCATCTCTAAATTTCCTGTTTCCCCCCCTCTAACTGTTTACCATTGGCAACTATTGTCCACATTTTCGAACTACAATTCTTTGCTAGAAACGACCTCTCTTGCAGTCTAACTGATATATTCAAACGAACAGCGGGTACCTAGTATTTTCTAACTGTACTAGCAATTTACTTGTCAAGTATGAGATCAGTAAGTTCCCTTTAAGATAAATAAATAGGTGTCTGTAATAGGATTATTCAGGTGCTGGGTGTTTACAGTGAGTATTGCCAAATTAAACTCAGCGCTATTGTGTAACACTTGTCAAACATGTCTTTTCAGACGCCTTGCCCATGGATCATTTCTGATCCTCGCCCACACTTATGATCGCATTCTAGGAGAAGCTGCCGCTTCATCAGGTGAAGATCATACTGAGTGTTGCGTTGAGTCTTTCCAGACTGGTCCAGGTGTTTGGTAGGCCCCAAACCATTTAAAGCGGACCAACAGTCAAAAATGACTTAGACCAGACCAACACAACAAACAGTAGTCATATGCATCTCTCCCCAGGGCAATATAGGTTGCTGCACACACATACAAGTTCATTTACCTTTTTCTAACTCCTGCTGTAGTACATTTTTAAAACAAAATGGATTTGCAGGCCACCTGCAAACAGGAAGTGCTGCTGGGCTTCCTGTTACTGTGCATTGTCAGTTATGTCAGTTAAATCCAGGCAGCAGCATAGCTGAGATGCTGGAAGAGGAAGCTCCAAAATGGCTGCTACCTTTCTTTTCCAACTTTGCCAGGCTGCTGGTCCAGTTTAAGTCTGGGGGGTGGGCAATTCTGGTGGTTTACTTTGGAAAGCACCTAAAGCAGCCAAATTACTCCCAACATTTATGGGAAAAGCAAGCACCAAGCATCTGAGGAACATAAAAAGGGCAACATTGGCACAGTGCCATACCTTCCAATTTTTTAGGGTGGGAAAGAGGGACAATTGTTAAATTAGGCCCCCCCCCCCATTGATTGATGGATAGGAGATAGAACGTAACAGGTACAACAATATAAACACTTTGAATATGTAAATGAATAATTTATTAATGCAGATCTGCAGGACAGAGAAATACAATGAGGGACAGGGGGACATGGACTCAAAAAAGGGCCAGTCCCTCCAAATCAGGGACAGTTGGGAGGTAAGCAGTGGTGCGGGTGTTCCCAGTAGCAGAGGAGAGACTGATCCCTCATGACTGGAGAAAGTGTAACGAGTTTGAGACTGAGCTCGGTGAAGCTTCATAAAAGGCCCCCAACAAGTGCCTAGCCGCCAGGAAGATGAGATAGGTGGGATTATTGGGTGTATTCCTGCCTCAGGTAGATATAGAAATAAAGCAATTCTGTGAGTACTCACCTGTAGAATTGTTTTTGTTCTTGCATGGCACGGCCTGCTTCGTATTCATAACAGTTGGGTTATTCTGCCACAAGGTGGCACAGTGTACTGCAGAAGAGCTGTGGCATCTCCCGGCTCCCTATAAAAACAGGATTAACCATAGAGTTCCCAGCGTAGACAAGCAGTGAGACAAGAAGCCGGGAGAGAATAAAGGTAAAAAATTTAAAAAAGGTAAAGAACCCCAATTAACTTGGAACAATACCATAAAGAGGCAACCAAGAATAACAAGGGTGGGTCGAAGCAGGCCGTGCCATGCAAGAACAAAAACAATTCTGCAGGTGAGTACTCACAGAATTGCTTTTTTCTTTATTGCATGGCACGGCCTGCTTTGGTATTCATAACAGTTGGGACATCCAAAAGCAGTGTCCAAAAGTAGGGTGGGATCCCCAATGAGTAACGGCCGGCAGATCAAGTCACTGCCGCCTGAAGCACCTTGCGGCCAAAAGCAGCATCCGCTGAGGCCTTAACATCAACCTTGTAAAACTTGGAAAAAATATGAACAGAAGACAGAAGGCCGAAACACCACCTTATCCTGATGCCGCTCAAAATAAGGAGGTTAGATGGAAAGTGCCGCCAGTTCAGAAACTCGCCTTACAGAAGTGATAGCCACCAAAAAGGCTACCTAAGAGTCAGAATGGGCAAGGCAGCCCCCCGAATAGGCTCAAAGGGAGGACCCTGCAGAGCAGACAACACCAGATTCAAGTCCCAGACTGGTAGCATAGGCTTATGAGGTGGGCGCACATGAGTAACACCCTGGGAAAAGGTTTTAACCAACCGGTGATTGGCAAAGGATCTTTGGAAAAAAATTGGCAGAGCTGAAACATAGCCCTTGAGGGTACTCAGTTGAAGGCCGGAATCCAAACCATGTTGCAAAAATTCCAGAATCCTGGAGATGGAAAAAACCCGACAGGGAAGAGACTTGGACTCACACCAGGCAATGTAAGCATGCCAGACCCTGTAATAGATAAAGGACGAGGACTTCTTCCTAGCCCGAATCATGGTATCAACAACAGAGGCAAGTAACCCCTTTTCCATCAAGATGGAGGTTTCAGCAGCCAAGCCGTTAAAGCCAGCGTTTGTAAATTGGGATGGCGTAGCTGCCCCTAAGTGAGAAGATCTGGATCCTTGGGCAAGACGTACTGATCTACTGCCAACTGCACGACGTCTGCGAACCACACCCATCTTGGCCAACAGGGGGCCACCAGGATGGCTGGAACTCCCTCCTGGGCTATCTTGCGCATGACCCTGCCCAGTAGAGGAAACGAAGGGAACACATAGAGAAGCCGGAACTCCGTCCAAGGCATTGCCAGTGCATCCGTGCTGAAGGCCAGAGGATCCTGTGACTTGGGAAGTTTGTGATTGTGACGGGAGGCAAACAGGTCCACATTTGGCTGACCCCAGCGGTGACACAGGGAGAGAAACACCTGGTTGTTGAGGGACCATTCCCCCAGACGAGACTTCTCCCTACTCAGGGAGTCCGCCACCTGGTTCTCCACTCCCGGAATGAAGACCGCTGAGATGCAGGGAACATTCTGTTCCGCACAAGACAGTATCTGGGACACTTCCTTGAAGGCTCGCTTGCTCCGAGTCCCTCTCTGATGGTTGATGTAGGCAACCGCCGTCTGGTTGTCTGAGCGAATCTGAACAGCCCGACCCCGAAGGTGTGAGGTCAGCTGAGAAGGAACCAATCTGATCGCCCTCAGTTCCAGTACATTGGTGGGAGCATGGGCCTCCTTGGGGCCCCACCGACCCTGGAACTTCAGAGACTTCCAAAAGCCCCCCCAGCCTGTCAGACTGGCATCTGCGGTGACCATCTCCCAGCACGGGGGTAGGAAATTCCTGCCCACCAGAAGGTTCCTTGAGTCCAGCCACCACGAAAGGGACTGCCTGGCCAGAGGAGACAGAGCAGATTCCTGATCCAGGGACACAGGGTCCCGATCCCAGATTGACAAGAGGAGCAACTGAAGAGGTCTCATGTGAAACTGAGCAAAGACGACCGCCTCGAAGCAGGACACCTTCCGGCCCACCAACTGCATCCCCAGACGGATGGAGGGATGAGGACACAAGAGCAGAGCCCGTGCCTGCTTTTGAAGGCCCTCCACCTTCTGCTGAGGAAGGAACACCTTGACCTGAGAGGTATCCAGTGTCATGCCCAGAAAGGTCACCACCCGCTCGGCCTGATGAAAGGATTGGGCCACAATAAGGATGTCGTCCAGATAAGGAAGGATGCGAATGCCCTGGTTCCATAGCAGAGTCATCACCCCCGCCAGAACCTTGGTGAACACCCGAGGCGCCGAGGTGATACCAAAGGGTAAAGTTACAAACTGGTAATGCTGATCCCTCAGCACAAGCCTCAGAAATCTCTGATGGCCTGGGAAGATAGGCACATGAAGATAAGCATCCTTGATGTCCACGGTGGTCATGAAGTCGCCCGGGCGAAGGGTACCGACAGCAGAGCGTAGCGTCTCCATGCGAAAATGTTTGAATCTGACAAACTTGTTGAGGCCCTTCAAGTGCAGGATGGGCCTCAGAGAGCCGTCCTTTTTGGGGACCGTGAAGATATTGGAATAGTACCCCTGACCCTGTTCTTGATGGGGCACCGGACAAATGACCCCTGACTCCAGCAGGCATTGAACCGCCGAAAGTAACCCTTGAGCTAACAGGGGGTTTAAAGACATCCAGGATCTGATGAATCTTGGGGGTGGCCAGGCTGAAAACACTATCTTGTAAACCGGTCTGAAACGTGGAGCCTCCAGACGTGAGCAAAGAGCCGAAGCCATCCCCCACCCGGATGGGTGAGGGCGCCCCTTCATGCCTGAGGGGCCTTGGGAGGGGGTTTGGGCTTGGAACCCCAGGAGAGACCGGGATGACCACGGGATCTGCCACGGCCCCAAGAATCTCTGCGGCTACCTGAGAAGAGGGAGCCACGACCTCCTCTGCGAGTACGAAGGGAGGTGAGGGAGACAGAGGTCCCCCGAAAGGGCCGCAGTCCCACAAAGGGGAGCCCAGTGAGAGCCTTCTTAGCAGCAGCGTCAGCTGCCCACTGACGCAACCAAACAGAGCGGCGCATAGCCACCAAAAGAGCAGAGGCCCTACCGCCCAGCCTTACAGCATAATCCATGGTAGTAAGGATAAATGCAACAAAATCAGAGCAAAGCAAGAGGGCCCTATAATCCTCCCTCCTCCTACCAGCCATAGCGCCATCACAGAGACGCTTGAGCAGTTTCTTAAGGGCAATAGCTGTTTATCAGGGCGAAAGAGCTCACCCTGCTTTTTCTTAGCCACCTCAGGGGGAGCAATGTGCAAAATTTCAAAAATGTGAGACAGCAGATTATCAGTGTCCTCAGTGTACCATGATTCCTCCCCGGACGCAGACCCAAGGTCACTAATGCAACCCTCCTGCTGGTCCCCAGAGGAGTCAGAGTCCTGGAACAGTTCCCCTTCCTCTAGGGAATAATGCCCACCAGTGGCATCAAACTCCTCATACTCCTCTATGGAGCGTGAGGGAGTGAAAGTCAGGTGCCGCTTCTTGCCAGAGGCCTTCCTAGGAACAGGCCCGGCAAGCTGCCTCTCAATGTTGACCACCCAAAGTGCCAAATCAGACTGTGACCCCCTGCTATTATCCCCCTCACTGGGGGCCAATTGCAGGAGTGGGGGGGTAGGCGACCCCGGAGGGGCCGCAGAGCTGGGAAGCGATGCAGGCAAACCAGATTGGAGCGCAAGGACACTTTGGGCGCACGCCATGCACATCCTGACACTGTCACTCACAGGGGATACCCCATACATGGCACACAGCCGGGATTGCCACGAAGGACCCCCAAGCACGCTATCCCCAGAAGCCTCCATATGGTGATTAACACAGGCGCAATAGGCCAGCACTGGGTAAAGGCTAATACAAAAGCCACCTGGGATGCCCTCCCACGGGATGCCCCCAGAAGTCAGTAAAGGGGGGGATGAGGGGGAGGAAGGAGCATCCCGCAGCACATGCACCACAAGACCAATTAAAAAAAACCCCAAGGGGGACTCACGGACCAAGGACACCGCAGGGTCACCAAGGCACAGACCGCAGGATGAAGCGACACACCGGAGGAAACAGCGCTGCAGCCCAGAAGGAAGAAAACCAGACGCGCAGCTAATCCAAAATGGCGCCGGCAGAGATACCTCGAGGGGCGGGCTGCGGGGGGACGACGCGATACGCGTCATTCCCTGGCCCGCCCCCCGAAGAGTGCGAAAACGGCGCCCACGTGACCCCGCCAGCGCCATGACTAAAGCAAAAACGCCACAGGTTATAGCGCCCACAGCCGTGGAGCGCAATACAAAGCAGCGTGGCGGCCAAAAAACACACTGTAAACGGCCAAAACACCACAACAAATACCACTCGCCGCACCCACCTGCCCCCCCCCCCCCGAACAAAGTCAGAGGGGGGGGGAGAGACGAGAAGGCAGCGGCGAGTATCCCGACCAGAAGGGGGAGGGGTGGGACCCCTGAAGGAAAAGAAGGGGACACAGTCCCCAAAACACTCACCCCCTCAGAAGCCAGGACAGGAAATCCGCATCCCAAGTAGGCTCACCATAAAGCCTATGGCCGGCTACCCTTTGTGGAACAGGGTCTGCGGCTTGGAGCAGCGCTCCAGGAGCACTTGACCCTAGTGCTCTTCTACCTTCACCCGATCTGTCAGCTGAGGCTGGGAGGGTCCAGAAACGGGTGGAAATAGACTTGCAGGGCCGCAGGCTCGGTTGCCTCGCTCACCTGCGCATAGAGAGAGCCATCTTCTATCTTCGCAGTTTCACTGCAGAGGAAACACTGGGAACTCTATGGTTAATCCCGTTTTTATAGGGGGCCGGGAGATGCGACAGCTTTCTGCAGTACACTGCGCCACCTTGTGGTGGAATAACCCAACTGTTATGAATACGAAGCAGGCCGTGCCATGCAATAAAGAAAATAGGTCTTGCTATTGAAGTGCACTGACAGCTATTTCCGTTACAACTAGGATATTGACCATCCATCTGTTGGGGCGGCACTGCCAACCTGCTGCAGGTGCTGAAAGGCAGGGGTGAGCTTACACTGACCCTCTTCTGCCAGGGGCCTGGTCAGAGGAGTAGCTAGGCTTTCTGACACTTGGGGCAACAATTTGAAATGGGGCACCCCACCTGTGCTCGGGCCCCCCTTTGGCACCCCCCTGACCTGCTGCACCCTGCTCCCCTCTATCTATGCCCCTGGGCCTGGTAGTAGCTGCCTCCAATATATGTACTCACTTCAGCGAGCTGTCAGAATTGGGGCCGGTAGCGTTTTAGCAGCTGGCTGCTGGGAGTAAGGCTGCAGGGGGTTAAGTGAGTATACGTTTATTCCTCTATTTTTGACCACACTTGGGACATGATAGAGAAGGTTATGCCACAATATCAACTTGAAGTTGGACATTTCAGATGCTTGTATACCTGGCAGGGGCGTACATATAGAGGCAGGGGAGGCAGCTACTACTGGGCCCTTGGGGGAAGAGGGCACCTTGCAGCCTCTGTGGCGAATGTGCCAGACTGGCGCTACCCCAGTATGCAGTGTTTGTGCAATGTCTGCTGGGAGCAACAGGGGCCAGAGCTGTAGGTTCTGCAGGACGCCAGCGCATTGTTTACCCCATCGCTCTGTGTATAGAACAAGGTGCTGACATTTTAGTTTCACTCTGTGGAGCCTACAAACCCAGCCCCTGGTGATCCCTGCAGACATCGCACCAACACTCCATACTGTAGAAGTGCCTCAGGAAGAGCCAGAACTCACTGGGCCCCATTATCAATGACCCAGGGCCCATACGGCACCAAAACTCCCTACAACTCCAATCAGACCACAAACCTGATTTGGGATGCCCATGTGCGTTTGAACCCTCAAGATCATTTTAAATTTGCCACGCCACATTCACAGGCTCTTCTTCAATCGGCATTGATTGCTGTATTAAGTCTAAGGAATATCGTGGTATGTCTATCTCATTGAAGATTAGATAAGACGCCCATTATACAGGACTTACTAAGGGTTACTAAACCAAAAAATAAACAGCACTTACCTTCTCTCTCTCCCGTACCAGTTCCCAGCACCCCCCCCCCCCCAAAAGTCTTTGGCCATGACTAATGCACGCTCTGGTTCGTGGCTCTGCCACTCCCACCAGTCACTGTCCGTTTATTGCAATTCTGTCTGTTCATTGTACGTCCCTCCATTACAATGAATGGACAGCGCTGTAATTGACTGGGGGGACTGACAGCACACAAGGAACGAGGATCTCCATTATCGGGAACCGGGTGGCGGACCAGCTAGGATCTGCTGTGTGGGTTAGGTTTTTTTGTTTTGGGTTTATTAAGTCTTTAAAGTCACATATCATGGGAAGCCCCAGAGTGTTGTGAAGGAAGCTCACCTCACCCCAAAACACCTGTGACCATGGGCAGTATCACATAATGTGAAAAAATCACTTGTCCCGGAGTGACATTTATTAGATTCCTATGTGTGGAGCTCATCCATCTTACATCGCCTCTGTGGTGTGTAATAGGTCTGGTGCATCACCTTTACTTATTTTCATGTATCTCCAGTGGCCACTGCTGTTTTAATGTACTCGCCACTAAAGTCACGCCACTCCTATTCTGACAGACCATTTGTTATCCGAGACCATATAGCCTTACGTTTCTGTTGTCTGGCCTGTATAATAATGCATTGAATATAGGCCTAGTATGTTGAAACTAGATGATGTCTATTTTTTTTAGAAAGCAGTTTCTCAATCTCGATGACCTCTAGTAGCTGCTCCCCCGAGCCGAAATGTGCATGAACTGTGTGCTTTAGCTTTAAATATCTGAACAACCAGTCGCCAGGGACAGCAAATGTTACACAGTTGGCTGAAGGTTTTGAGGATTTCGTTTGTAATGGACAGAAACCTGTTGCAACACTACAAGTAGGAAAAATTAGAACCCTGTCAGAAAAATACCCCATGAAGGTGATACAAATCTCTTAGATGCAGTTCTTGGGCCCATTGCATCATAAAACCACATGATGGTGTTGCCTAAGAAATGGGTCTCTTAAAGTAGTCTGGTGTACTTCTTTAGGTTAAATACAACAAAGTGGTGCACCGCCCACAATTAATAGTTCTGTGCTACACTGCAAACATTGAAATACTGCAGAAAATTAGGCTCATGGGACCTAGCCCAGAAACCCAAACAGCAGGAGCACCAATTCAATCAATTATAATACAATTTCTTTTATTCAAAGTCACATTAGATCAAGAAAGACAAAAACACAACACACAATACAAAACACATTAAAAACACTGCATATCCCCAAAATACATCCAGTGCTGCCTACGCAGCAAAATACCTGGGAAACTCCTAGAATATCAGTACATGTAAGAAAATCCCCAAATATCCACTCTTTTGGTGCCGGCACAAAAAACCCTCCCCAAAAAAGGGGGGACCCCCCACTAACCACTCAATTAATTAAAGTGACAATGCATAATCAACATAGCAACAATACATATAAAATTCATATCAACTTCATGCAATAACAAATCCTAATATTCAATAAGTGTAAAACCATATACAGTAAGTGAGAAGAAATATATACAGAATAATATTAAAGGTGTTTTATAAGTGTTCAGATTAATATTGGTCATAGACACAAAGCACCAATTACAGAGGAAACACTTCAATATAGACCAACACAAACAAAACAAAGCAGACAGAGAAGCAAAATACTTAGCCGGACAACGGGTATGTCACGTAGGGTAAGGAGTGGGGAATAAGCAGCAGGGACACCTTCGATCGCGGCCGCCAGTACTTCTTTAGGTTAAGTAAACAAAGCCCTGACCAGATGGCATTGGCAACATTAGCTGTCCTGCCATTGGCCGAGCTTTGCAAATGTTGGTGTATGTGGAAACATTACAGAGGTTACATAAAGGGGAGACCAACCCTTCTAGTCAGTTCTATTCTAGGTGGTTCTGTTGAGTTCTATTAATGTAGTGAGGAGCGAAGAGGGAATGCTGCTGTAACATGCTGGATTGTACTACTGGACTTTGTTGTATTATACCGAAGATGCATGCATCAAATAAACGCCAAGTGAATTCACCAGAGACTTCTGTAGTGGCTGCTTGCATCCATACACAACACTAAGTGCACCTCCACCCACACATGCCCGCACCAACATGGGATACCCTACCCTAGGTCCAAGAAACCCCCTCGCTCCCCAGGTGATTGCCCCCGGCCAGGCACGCACCGGCTACACGTATGTAAGAGCTGGTGTGTGTATTTTAGCCCTCTACTAGCCCATAGTATTTCCACATCTAAGAGGGACATTTAGGGTAAGTTTGGATTGAACCAAATGGGATTATTGTGGGACCTGTGAGCCCCTCTTCCAAGATGTGTTCAAGATGCTATAAAACACTGACTGGGAAGATTTCATGGGGCTAGTGCCAGTTACTGTTACACACATGTCCGTGACCACTGTAGAGTCTGAAACGATGATGCAATGACAGCCTTTGTGGCCGCACATACATTGTCTCTCTTTGGGAGTGGACCATTCATTCATGAACATACGTCAACTGAGCTGACTAGTAGCATTCATATGTATCCAGGAGAGCTTTTAGTGGACCTGTAATAGAATAAAAATACCATTTTGTGAGATACTCACCTGTAAAATGATTATTACGAGTATGTCACACCCCCCACTTCCCGATATTCATGACACTTGGGAACCCGGCCTGTAGAGGGCGATCTTGCAGAGATGACATGCAAAAAAAGGAGCCCCTCCTGGTCCATAAGTACTGGGTTCCCCCCACTATTCCTCAGTCTTTTTAAACAGCAGTGAAGAACCAGGAAGAGCCAATTATATTCAATAATTGTAAAATTATATGAGAATAATAATACCAAATAAAGGATCCCTTAGAACAAAAAGAGCCAATTATATTCAATAATTGTAAAATTATTTGAAATAATAATACCAAATAAAGGATCCCTTAGAGCAAAAAGAGCCAATTATATTCAATAATTGCAAAATTATTTGAAATAATAATAATAATCACCATATAAAGGATCCCTCAAACAAAAAAGGGCGGGGGAAGTGGGGGGTGTGACATACTCGTAATAACCATTTTACAGGTGAGTATCTCACAAAATGGTATTATTCCTAGTATGTCACACCCCCCACTTCCCGATACTCATGACACTTGGGACATCCAATAGCAGTGTCTATAATGGGTGGGGATCCCAAAGGAATAATGCATAACTTAAATTACTGCAGCTTGCAGAACTTTGCGGCCAAAAACAGCATCTGCTGAGGCCGACACATCAACCTTATAAAACTTAGAAAAAGTATGCACAGAAGACCAAGTCGCAGCCTTGCAGACTTGTTCAACAGAAGCTTGGTGCTGAAAAGCCCAAGAGGCTCCAATAGCACGAGTAGAATGAGCGGTGACACGAAAAGGGGGAACCTTCCCCATAGCCATATAGGCCCCAATGATAGCCTGACGTATCCACTAACTAAGGGAAGATTTGGCAGGAGCAAAACCCTTCTTGGGCCCAGAAGGCACAACAAAAAAGGCATCTGTCTTGCGGAAGGCCGAAGTAGTAACTAAATGATACTTAACACAACGAATTACATCCAAAGAATGTAAGACCCTTTCCTTGTCGTTACTAGGTTTAGGACACAAGGAAAGAAGAACTATATCCTGATTTAGGTGGAAAGCAGACACCACCTTAGGAAGGAAATCTGGTTTAAAACGGAAAACAACCTTATCTTGATGCCTCTCAAAATAAGGGGCTAGAATAGACAAAGCCGCCAGTTCAGAAACTCGGCGGACAGAAGTAATAGCAACCAAAAAGGCAACCTTCTGAGTAAGAATAGGAAGAGGAATATCCTGCAAAGGCTCAAAGGGAGCAGCCTGCATAGCTGAAAGCACCAGGTTAAGGTCCCAAACAGAAAGCATAGGCCTTCTGGGAGGCCGCACATGCGCGACTCCTTGGAAAAAGGTCTTAACCAAAGGATGAAGAGCAAACGACCTTTGAAAGAAAATAGCCAAGGCAGAGACTTGCCCTTTCAAAGTACTAATCTGGAATCCCATATCCAGACCTCGTTGCAGATATTCCAGAATTCTAGGAATAGAAAATACTCTACAGGGCAAAGCCCTGGATTCACACCAATCAATATAGGACCTCCAAGTCCTGTAATAAATGACAGAAGAAGACTTCTTCCTAGCTCTAATAAGAGTCTGAATAACTGCATCAGAAAGACCATCTTTCAAGATGGAGACTTCAGCAGCCATGCCGTCAAAGCCAGCGTTTGTAAATTGGGGTAACAAGTTGACCCTGAGTGATGAGATCTGGAAGAGGAGGCAGATGGAAACGATCCACTGCCAGCCTTACGACGTTTGCGTACCACAGACGTCTTGGCCACCTTGGCGCCACCAGAATTGCTGGCGCCTCCTCCAGTGCTAACTTGCGCACCACCTTGCTGATCATGGAGAATGGGGGAAACAGATATAGGAACCCCAGATCCTTCTAGGCCAGAGACATGGCATCCGCTGCCACTGCCAGAGGATCCTGGGATAGAGACACAAAAGCTGGCAGCTTGTGATTGTGACGAGAAGCAAACAGGTCCAATCGTAAACTGCTGATATGCAGGGAACATTGATCTTTGCCCACTGAAAGATCAGAGACACTTCCCGGAGGGCACCCCAACTGCGAGTCCCTCCCTGGTGATTGATGTATGCAACAGCTGTTTGGTTGTCTGACCGAATCTAAACTGGCAGACCCTGTAAGAAATGGGTCAGTCGAAGTAGAACAAGACGTATGGCCCGAAGCTCTAATATATAGATTGGAGAATGAGCCTCCTGAGGCCCCCACAATCCTTGGAACTGATGCTTCTTCCAGAAGCCCCCCCAGCCTACCAGGCTGGTATCCGTGGTAACCAGTTCCCAACGCGGAGTCAGAAATGACTTGCCCTTCTGGAGGTTGTGCGATATTAACCACCACTGAAGGGACTGCAAAACGTGGGGAGACAATAGACAAGTCTGATTTAATGATAGTGGGCACCTGTCCCACTTTGCCAAGAGGAAGAGCTGAAGCGTCCTTATGTGAAACTGGGCAAACGGGACTGCCTCAAATGCAGCTACCATCAATCCCACTAGTCTCATCCCTAGACAGATAGACTGACGAGGGTTGGACAAGAATAGAAGTATCAAGTCCTGATTCAGAACCATTCCAGAATCAGGCCCAGGAAGGGAATTTCCCTGGACGGACAGAGAGAGGATTTGGGGTAACTTATTACCCATCTGAACCTCTCTAGCTTAGAGACCACCATCCTGGTGTCCAACTCTGATTGTTCGAGGGAGGAGGCCGCAATAAGATTGTCCAGAAAAGGCACAATGCGGATGCCCTGGACCCTGAATATAGCCATCACTCCTGCCAGCATCTTGGTAATGCCCCTTGGGGCCGAGGTAAGGCCGAATGGCAGAGCCACAAATTGATAATGCTGGTCTGCTATCAAGAACCTGAGAAATCTCTGGTGACCCGGAAAATAGGAATGTGCAAATAAGCATCCTTGATGTCTATGAATGTCATGAAGTCCCCCTGACAGAGAGCATCGATCGTTGATCGCAGAGACTCCTTGCGGAAACGTATAAATCCATTCTGAAACGTATAAATTGATTGAGTCTCCTTAGGTCTAGGATAGGCAGGACAGAGCCGTCCTTTTTGGGTACCGTGAATAGGTTGGAGTAAAACCCCAAACCCCTTTCCGCTGGAGGCACTAGGCCGATAACAGCCATGTTTAACAGATTCGCTACTGCTGCCCGCAGTCCCTGCGCAATTGCCGGATCTGACGGCATCCGGGACATTAAAAATCTGGGAGGAGGCCGGGACTCGAATTCCAGTTTGTAACCGGAAGAGACTACTTCCAGAACCCAATTGTCTGATACCTCCTGAACCCAGACCTGGAAGAAGAACCGCAGCCGTCCCCCCACCCATAAGGGTGAGGGCGTCCCCTCATTGTTGAGCAGGCTTAGTGGCAGATTTGGTTTTGGACCCCCAATTCTGACTTGGACGCCCACATCCCTTTCCTCTATTCCATGCATTCCCTCTAGGGGCTGAAAAGGCCGATCCTCTACCGGATCTAGACCCCCGAAAGGAAGGGTTAAAAGAGGCCATTCCACGAAAGGAACGAGGTTGTTTCTTACGCTGAGGTAATTTACCTCCTTTAGTGACAGAATCCAATCTTTCTCCAAAGAGGCGCAATCCCACAAAAGGGAGCGCTGTAAGCGATTTCTTGGCTACAATATCAGCTGCCCACTGCCGCAACCATACATCTCACATCGCTTAAGAGCGGCGTACTCATCAGAGGCCGGATCAAGCCCTGAGTAATTCATTAGGTCTCTCACAACAGACCTAATAGCCACTGTCATGAGTGCCGAAGCACCAACAGGCAGCAAGGCCGAGCCCACACTGGAAAAAGCGTGGCACGCCATTAGATCAATACGCTTATCCTCTCCATCTTTAAGTGCAGTGGAGTATTAATTAATTAAATATTAATGCATAGATGGCCATTGTATGCTTGCGCACACATAGGAATTTCTCCTCCGCATTTAACCCATCCGTGCAGTGAGTGTACACATGCCCAGAGCGGTGGGCACAGGTGGTGATAACCAACGCTTAACAGTATCAGCTGGGAAGGGATATTTCTTGTCCCAGCCCAAGGGAATGCCAGGAAGCCGCGCAGGCTTCTCCCATTGTTTAAGAATAATATCAAAAAAATGCTTTTGATCTGGGATTTCTAAACGAGGTTTAGAGGCTCCAAAGAATTCCCCTTTTTGAGGAGGGACTACTTCAGGAGGAGTAATAACCAAAACCTCAAATAACTGAGCAAGAGCTTTTGGGGTATCCACAACACTTGCTTCACCCTGCTCAATCTCAGTACCAACAAATTGCTGTTCATCAGAAACATCTGATTCCTCATATAATTCTCCTTCTTCTAACTAAGAAGGATCAGACCAATCAAGCAATTCACAATTGTCTGACTCACTTGCCGGAGCAGCATGAGTCAAGTGCTTTCTTTTAGCTGAGGCCTTCTTAGGCACAGCGGTAGACATTAATCTTTCAAGATGAGCCAATCTGGGACATAAATCAGCATGCGACTCACCACCCATGACAATATCATTGGGGGTACGGACAAGACATGGCAGAGTAGGAGATGAGGCATTAGCCGCAGGCCCTGAAGCCTGGGCCTCAGTTTGCTGCATAATAGTTAATTGTGCACAAGGGACGCAAAGAATTGCGTTATCCCCAACAAGGGATGCCCCACATCCAAAACATTGCCGAGTCTGTGCAGAGGGAATTGCATGTCCGTTATCCTGGGATGCCTCCATATGGTGTTTGGTATTATACTATAATTGATTATAGTCGCCAAGTATATATGGGATCTACGCAATTGCTACCCGGGATGCCCCTTTAAATAGTCCCAAGTGGGAGGATTGAAACACAAATGGACCCCCAAATAAGGCGTAAGGGCTTTTTTTTTTTTTTATATAAGGACCAGGAGAAACCCCTTTTTAAATAAGGAGTTTCCACCTACAGAGAAAACAAAAAAACAGTCACCAAATGCACACAATATAAATAAATGACAAGCTGAAGGGTACTCACAGCCCATGCAATAAGCTCACATCATGAGGTAAGGCCACAGGGAAGCAGGAAATCAAACAGAGCATACCAGGTGCTCTCTGAATAAAAGCATGCCTAAGCCCCGCCCACTTCCAGGATCACATGGCCAAAAATGGAGGGAAAATTCAAATCTGAACACAGCCAGAACAAAGAGCTTTAATAGGTAAGCAAAAAATGCTGCCTAGACAGAGATAGGAAAATCTAAATAAAACATTTCCTGTTAAATAGTATAGTAAAACATACATAATAAAAATAAGAAATAAAGACTTATTTTATATATCTTTAAGCCCAGATAACGCCCCCCCTTTCCCCCTCCTTTTTACCCAGCAGGGTTAAAGGAGAACTAAGGGGAGAGGATAGAAATGCACCCATAAGGCACAAGGGGATTATAAAGGGACAGGGGCATCCCATGCCGGGAACACCAACCCGGAAGCCGCCTACCCCATTTGGGTCTCACGGAGGAGTAATACTCCTGTATACACCAGAAAGTGTATGTATCTACCTTTGCCTGAACCACACAGCCAGGGCTGGGAGGCATACAATATAACCAAACAGGTTTAAAGAGTTTCAGACAGAAATAGAGAAAAAAAGGGGCCGGGAGCAAGCCCGGCTACCTGCAGCTTGAAGGAGAGTCATCTTCTGAATGCTTTGCCGACTGCAGAGAAGAAAAGACTGAGGAATAGTGGGAGGAACCCAGTACTTATGGACCAGGAGGGGCTCCTTTTTTCCATGTCATCTCTGCAAGATCACCCTCTACAGGCCGGGTTCCCAAGTGTCATGAATATCGGGAAGTGGGGGGTGTGACATACTAGGAATACATGTCTTGTCACCAAGAAACCAATTGTAAGTTCTAACCATATATCTGGCTTCTCCAATTTATTAGGAATTAATTAAAAGCAAAAATACACATGATCTATTAAAAACGTTGCAAATGGAGCAGAAAAAAAGAGAAATCTATGGGTACCCAGGGGCAGTAGTGTTACAACTGTGTTTTACTACCCCAGGTTTCAGGTGTTTTATTACATTTCAAGAAATCCTATCAGGTGATATTTGTCAAGGCCAACCTGTGCATTTGTGCCCTTTAAATGGTTTTGTGCACGTAAGATAGTTTGAAAATGGCAATAGGTACTTGATGAAGAAAAGGTTATGAGTCCCTGGCCCAGATATAAAGTGAGAATGGGTACAATTAAAAGGGTATAGTACAAACCTTTTTACAGAGGAACAAGAAACAGGACTTTCACTTTCCCCTGTGTGGTTCCTTGGTGGTGGCATTCTGAATAGGGATGTCCCACTGTGTGAACCACCCCTGGTCACCACATTTCACTCACCTTCCTTCAGCTCCCACCTTACAGACTTGGCCGAGAGTGAGTGCACTGATTGGCTGTGAGGTCCGCTCAGCTAATCAGTGCGCTCGCTGTCACTTAGCTCCCTTCGGCGCCGCCTGGACGGCTAGGCAGGCAAGCGCCGCCGCCACCTGCATCCCCCGCTTACCTTGCAGCCGCGGTGTGCCTGCGCTGCCCATTCTTGAAAGGCTAGGGGTGAGCAGGGATACACCAGGAGCATATAGACGCAGTGAGGGCTCCAGGAGAAGGTGAGTGAAACTGGCGATCGGGGGGGGGGGGGGGGGTTGGGGCACACAGCAGGGCATCCCAATTTGGATGACAAGGAATGGAACTCGTATACAGCACCTGTAGACTCCAGGGCACGACACCATTTCAGGACCGATTATTTTGTTTAAAAGGAATGTCCAGTCAATGGCAATAATAAAGTAGCAAGGAGCTCATCTGAAGCCTGTTCCATGTGCTTCTCCTGCAGCATGCTGTAAATACTATAGCCGGGCCCCATATTTTACCCTCCTTTTCCACCATTCCAGGACCACACTCCAATTTGGTGGCATAGCCGCCCTCTGTCTCTCAGTGCTCCCAGCATAAGTGATCTGGAAAACCAGTCATTGCACATGCCAAGCTGGCTCACGTTGGGATCACTAAGCGAAAGCGGGAGACACATGACCACATTTGGAGTGTGCTTGTGGAGGAATGGAATTAAAATGAAGGGCAAACATTGGAACTCTACTACAGCATCTACAGCGTGGATGGAGGAGAGCCACATGTGACATGCTACAGGTGAGCTCCTTTGTTGTCTTTGCTTGGACTGTCCTTTTTAGTTTAATCTCTTTTTATTAACTGTTTTTAGCAGGGGAGAAGAAAAAAACAAATACAGACAATATCCAACATTATAGGCATACATGGACATGAGGCATGGATTTGTACAAGTAGTATGTAGTATGCACAAAATGAAGAAAAAGAGACAGTCCCCATCACCTCGGCCATCCCCTCACACCCATGGGTATGATGGCGCTCGTCCCCCCCGCCCGCCTCCGAAAAGAGGCACAGACAGGGGAGGAAGCCAAGCCCATCCACCAGATGCGCTCGCCCCCCACGCCGCCCCAGTCAGAGGTCCGCAGCGACCCGAAAGCGACGGGCAAGAGCAGGCCTGCCGCCCACGCATTCCTCCCTTGAGGAGGGCATCAACTGTGAACGGAGCGCGAGGGAAGGCGAGCGCACCATCCCCCCCTCCCAATGCAACAGCACACCCCGTCATATACCTGTCATATGGAGGTCGGTTTTGATTTCGTAGTTCGGTAACCCGTCCAGCCATCTCCCCGGGGGCCCACCCACCCCCGGAGCCGCAAACCGCCTCTGAGGGGCAGCACACCCCCCGAGGAGGGAGGTCCGCGGGAGGAAGCCGTGTCCCCACGTAGAGAATAGGAGGGGGGTAAACCAGTCGGTCGTCCCCCAGGATCACCAAGATGGGCTCAGCTCTAATAGCGTCAGATAAGGGGGGGAAGGGCGGCTGTGCGGGTGGCAGTGAGAGCCTAACGTATGGGCTGGCTCGAGGGAGGCGGGGGACACGAAGGGGGAAGAGGGGGACATAAAGGCGGAAAAAAAGGAAAGCATGTAGGGGTCAAGGGGGGGTAGGTTAGGGGAGAAAGAAAGAAAGAATGGCCTCAACCCTCCACCAGCATAAGACCAGTAGACGTCGTCCCAGCCACTCGGTCCCGCCACGGACGGGAGGGCCGCCCCGGTCCCATCAGGCATCTGCCGCCAAGAGGGCCTTCGCTGCGTCTGACTCTCTATACAAGATCCATCCTGTCCAGGTCAATAGAAACGTCTCTGTGGTTCCCCTATCCTCTGATATCAATTCTTCCATTCTCTGTATATGGTCCATTTCAACAAACCACTCTGTTAGACTTGGAGGCACCGGGGATTTCCAGCGTCGGGGTATGATCGTTTTCACTGCTGTCAAGAAGTGTTTGAGGATGCTTTTTTTTGTTCTGGATAGTGGTCCTGGGATCAAGGACAGAAGAGCGACTTCAGGCCTGTTTGGGACATTTGTGTCCTCCACCACTGCGTATACTTGAAAGACAGCCTCTCAGTGCCTCTTGATCTTGGGGCAATCCCACCAAATGTGGAGAATGTCCCCTCGGGTTGTGCCACACCTCCAGCACATTCCGGTCTCATTTGGTGAGAAGATTGCAATGTCTGCCGGGCACCTATACCATCGCGTAAGGACCTTATAGCTCCTCTCCTGTGTCGAGCTAGCACCGGATAGTCCATGCGTCAACGCAAACATTTTACATGCCTCCTCACTGGTGATAGAGATTCCCAAGTCTCTTTCCCATTTTGCAAGGTACCCCAGCGGTGAGGCACATCTGGAGGAGACCAGCAGAGCATAAAACCGTGATATCACATGGTCTAGCGGTTGCGGTTGTGAGAGATAGCCCTCCATTGGCGTCAGGGGGCGGGAGGCGCCCTCCAGAGGTAAGAAAGGCCACGAGTTGGTGATGCAGAAGCCACGACACCCGGCGCCCTCCAGTCCGCTCCTCGAGGTCAGCCAGGGAAGGCAGCCTTCCCCCCACCAGCACATCCCTTAGCCTGACATCTTCCGACTCCCGCCAGACCAGGAACCGAGACACCCGTTGTCCTGGGGTGAACTCCGGGTTGTTAAATAGGGGGGTCAGGGGACCGGGGTTACTCACCAGTTCTCCCTGTCTCTGGATCCTAGCCCAGATCAGTGTGAAGTGCTGAACCAAAAAGGGAAGACCCCCCCCTGTCCGGGGCGGGTATCCATGGGATTGCACTCGGATTGAAGCCTATGAGGTCTCTGTACCTCCAATCTGCCAACCTCATTAAGACCGAGGCCGAGTGATAGAGCCTCAGGTCGGGTGCTCCAGTCCCCCCAGCGCTCTTGGGTCTTGCAAGCACATCAAACCGGATTCGGGGTCTCCGAGAGCCCCATATGAATTGAAGGAATATTGATTGAATGGATTTAAGGAAGTGTCCCGGGAGAGTTATAGGGATTGTCTGGAACAAGTAGAGGAATCTAGGGAGAATGTCCATTTTCAGGATACTGATTCTTCCAAACCAAGAGTATCGTCCCCGATCGTATTTTGAGAGGCTCTGGGCTACCTTGGCCTTGAGCTCTTTAAAGTTGAGCTCAAATAGGTCATTTAGGTTAGATGGTACCCAGGTATTTTATTGCGGCGGGTTGCCATTTGAACGGGAAGCTGCCTCTGAGGCTGTCCACTAGGTGTTGAGGTAAAGTGAGATTGAGTGCCTCTGACTTTGTACAGTTGATCCGAAAGCTTGATATCCGGCCAAAACACTTGAATTCTTTGAGGACCGCTGGGAATGACACAGTCGGTGTGGTCAAGTGAAGGAGCAGGTCGTCAGCAAAAATCGAAATTTTGTATTGTTGACCCCCACACTCCACACCCTTGATATCAGGGTTGTTTCTGATCGCTATAGCTAAGTGCTCCATGGTCAGGATATATAGCAGGGGCGAGAGGGGGATGTTAAAGGGTTCCGACAAAATGCCGTTGGCACTGACCCGTGCAGTCGGGCCTTGGTACAGTGCCATGATCTTGGAGATAATAATGGGGCCGAGACCTGGACTGTCCTTTTTAAATGGGTTTGAAGGTGGTGAATGGTGGCATCAGTTCAAGAGAAGCAGTGTGGTACCCACCAAACCGGTCCTGGAGATGAGTGGAAGAGGGTTATGCGGGCTGGTAGCCTTCAGGGCTGGGGGCCAGTTTAACCCCTGATAATGCGCATAGTAGTTGTATTTCATTAGAAAATGTCATAAATTCAGTCTGGGAGTCTCCTGGGCAGGAAAGGGTGTCTACCGATACATGTGGTACCATTGTAATGAGGAGGAATGTGGCTTTTACACACAAGAGAAAATTCTTGAGAAAATTCAATTTTTTATTAATAAAAAGAAATTTTAAAAATATATATATTTTTATATAAATATATTTAAAAAAATGTTTTAAGCATTTTTTACCCAAAAATATTATGAAAGCGCTGAAAAAATTACAAACAAGACGTTTCATGTTAAAGCCCAAACTCAAAAACAATAGATCATGTTCCTGGAAATTACAGCAAAAATCACAATTAAACACATATAGCGCAAAGTGGTGAAAAATGACCTGACAACAGAGGGTGAAAACATCTCTAGGTAGGCTGGCACTGAGGGGATTATTGGTCCTTACTGCAGTTTTTTTTCTTTGTGTCAGCGATAGAGGTTTGATTCAGCCAACAATCGTTCCTAATTGTCCTTGTAAGGAAGTATCAGAGCTTTTATTGATCTTGAAAACTACAAAACCAAACAAATGGGTCACGGCGGCTCAGGCACTTTGGTATAGATTTTGTATTTGTTTTGCTTTAATAGTTTCGCATTTGTCTTTTTTGTGGGGTTTTGTGAGTTATTCTAGGGTTATGGTTGGCCCTGAATGATTCAAGGCATAAGGTCTGGTAGCCTCCCACCTTTTACTTATTTTGATCTTGAAAACTACCCTACCCGACTATTCACAAAGGATAAGGTGTGTTAACCACTGCTCTTGGATTTTCACAATGAGAATATTCTACCTTCATCAGCACCATTGTTATCAAATGGAGAGATTTTATTTATCTGGATGTTAAGCATTGTTGGCCACATACCATAGAGGCAGCGAAGGCATGTGCCCCTGGGCCAGAAGCACAAGGGAGCCCAGCATAAGCTGCCTCTATAGAATGTATACCTGGCACCAGCAGAGCTTTATACTTACTAGCCATGATGCCTTCTTCCTCCACGTCGGTTTCTCTTTTCCAGTGGTGCCACTACTTGCCCTGACCTGTGCACGAGTCGAGTGCGCAGCTGCTGCATCCCAATGCAATGGGGCATGCCAGTTCGAGATGCAATAGGGAGTGGAAAGAGAAGTTTCTCTTTAAAGCGGTCCTTACATGTTTCCCACACCCTGTACAGATTGCTCACATTAAAAATCGTCCTACCTGCATGTTATGAGCCTTTAAACATCCAAGATGGCGGCTTATGGAACATCAGGCAGCCTGCAAACAGGAAGTGCCTTCTGACTGTGCTGCTCGGCATTCTGGGACTGGTGACCTTTTCCTGACCCCAGCTCTGCTCTGTCTGAGCAAAGCACAGCTACAACCCGTCCCCCTGTACTTTATCCCACTCTCCTCTCCTCAGTAAGTGTGATGCTTCTGAGTCAAGATGGCGGCGCCCGTATCCTAAAGTCCTTAACAGAGTTGCAGCCGAGTGGGGGAAAGAATAATAAGTAAGTGACTTAAAATATATTAATTTTAGATGCTGCAGAATTGTTTTTTAAGGGTTTGGTCATTTCAATAAATCATGGTGAAGGTCCGGTTTAAGAAAGCAACTCACCTGAGTGATCTTCCCCCAATGCTGGAAGGGCCTTGCGTGGTAACCATGGACTTTAGTGACCGTCAGTGCAATTGCAAGTTGCAGTGCTCAAATGAATTATACCCAAATTGAACCCAAAGTGATTTGAAGGGATTAACACAAAAGCCTGCTCAGCTCACAATGCTCATCTTTAACTTCTTCATTGCGATCCATCTTGCATCCAGGGCACTGCACTTTGCTCAATAAATTATGCTCATCTCCACTGCCCTTCTCTGACCATAATCTATATACACTGACCCTCTCCTGTCACACAGGCAATCTTACACAGAAACCTATGTGCTCTCAACCTTCAGTGCCTTTCTGATTCCGTGCTACCTCTTTAAACCTTGTCCACATTTACTGACTCTGCAGCCCTGCACTAACATAACACACTAACCTCTGCCCTGGAATCTATTACCCCCCCCCCCCCCCCCCCCCACCACAGTGACCCTCACCATGCAAACTGAAATTGTATTGCCAGACTGAAGAGGCACTCCTGGGTCACTGAATGCCGATGGTGACTTCCTAACAAGCCCCTCAAGACCTCAGGATTGCTCTTCCATCTGCCAAATAAGCATAATATGCTTTCTTCATATCCTCATAGGCCCAGAACCTCAAACACCTTTACCTTTTTACTCACCCCCATATAAACGACGAGGAATTTGCCTCCTCCTTCCAGGACAAATTTAACAAAATGTGAGTCAGCTTAGCACCTCTAATCTACCACATAACCCCCCAGATCCACCCCTGACTGCTACCCTATCTAATTTTGCCCTGCTGTCTAATCAAAGGCTGCCCTTCCTTATCTCCAAGGCTCACTTCACTATTGCTGCATACTTGCTGTAAGTAGACATTTAAGTTTTATAACCAAGAGGAACTTGGTCCTCTCATTGGAAGACTTGAAGTCTTTGTTTAGGTATAACTAAAATAAGCAATTGCCCACCTTCTCTACCCTGCAGCAGCTTTCTGCTTTTCGGAGTCTGAGGTCTAGCTCTTTGTAGCCCATTCACCAGATTTGACTTATGCATGACAACCTTTTATTTACCCTGTGAGGTGGTTGGAATCTCACCCCTCTTGCATCGTCGAATCCCACCCTTCTTGCATCGTTGAGTACACGAGTTGTGTTTGACAATTCCTGTGTCTGCAGGGCGAGTGGTAGCTACTTCTTGATCTGCTACTCGGTCTCCTGCGCATCTGAGCTCAGCGTTAATTACACTGACAAAAGAAATGTGTTTATGCGAGTGTATACCATAAATAATCTCCATCTTCTAACCCAACAAGTGTAATAAATAGATCAGAATCAACTTAAAATTGTAATAATAACCTGAAATCCCACTTGAGTGCAGTACCAATCTAGAGAAGCAAAAGTCCCTTTGGAGTAGCGACCCCCTGTGATTTCTATAGCTCCTATGGAAGAAAAAGTAGGCGTCGAACCATATAATAGAAATATATTGTATTTTATTAATAAGTCTTAAAAACCATTAGGAACAAATACAAAAAACTCATAAAAGCGAGTGGGGTTGGATAAAAAACATGCTATCAATAAAATGTAAATACTAAATATTGATTACATACCAAGGTGTGAATAATCAATGAACTCAAAAGTGTTAGATGTAATGAAGCAGTCATAGCAAGTGCAGACATAGCATACAAAATAAAAAAATATATATGTAAACCCACCTGAGCCATGAGTACTAAACATAATGTCCACCAATCCGCTGTATAGAGCCCTCACCAGGGCTCTATACAGCGGTATCACAACCTCCCTCTTCCTACTGGTGATGCCTCGAGCTATGCAGTCGAGCATCTTGCTTGCTTTTCCTACTGCCTGGCTACACTGTCCACTCACCTTGCAGCTTTCCTTAAATCTCCTTCTTTCGAGGTCCTGGCTAACACAGTGCTGCCCATATGGTACTCAGGGCAGGGATACCTTCTACCCAAGTGCAGGATTTTACTTTTAGAGACACTAAACTCTAGTTTCTACAGTTTTGACCATTGATCCAGTAAAGCTAAATCATTGTCCATGTTGCAGACCCCTCCAGTGTCCACCCTATTACTAATGTGTGTATTTATACAAAAAGTCTACTTGCGTTGACTTTTCAGAAAGACTACAGGACCTGTAGTGCCAGAGGTAGCTAGAAGATCCTCTTACCTGAGCGCAGATCCTTCTCCCATAGCCCCGGTTTGTGAATGTAAGGCCATCTCCTTTTGAAAACAATTGGGCACATGCGTACAGAGAATTCAATGAGAGATGGCTGTACAGAGGCCATGGCCACCCACAAATGGGCTGGGGGGAGGCAAGGTAAAAGGGGCATTAGGTTACCTCAAGGCCAGCAGCAAGGAGCTCATCTGAAACCTGCCCGATGTGCATCTCATCTATTTCCTACAGTTTGCTGTAGATGCCCTTTCATTTTTTTATGACCACACTCCAAATGTGGTCGCACAGCTGCTCCTGTCGCTCAGCTTTCCCGGTATGATTGAGCCGGGAAAGTGTAATCTCTGTGGCTTGTTAGCCCTGCTGGGAGCGGATAAGAAACAGGGGCAGCCACACAACATCATTTGGAGGTGGTCATGGAGGAAAGGAAAGGAGTTGCAAACCTAGGATGTGATTCAATAAAGGTAGAACAAAATTCTCATGGTAGTAGAAAATTCAATTCATGAGAAAAAAGCCTGAGAATGTCACTGTTACTGAATAACTAGATAAAAAGACAATGAAAGTCAATGGCAGCTTCTACTACAGTGTAGAAAGGAGTAAACGCTTCTCTACTTTTCTTAGGAGTAATAGTGTAGTGCCATTGACTTTCATTGTTTTCTTAGCTGGTGATTCAGCAACAGTGACATTCTCAGGCTTTTTCTCATGAACTGAATCTTTTACTACCATGAGAATTTTTTTCTACCTTTATTGAATCAAGGCCAATGTTTGAGGAAATGTAAAGTGAGATGTGCGAACGTTTTGAACATGTTATATTGCAACCAATAAAAGCTCTGTTCAGCATTCCTGCCATTTAATTTCAGGACTCTGTGCTCTTGCTCTGGTATATGGAGCAACATCACCGTTCCTTCAGAACTGCTTACATGAAAGTTTGAAAGAGATGGGCTTTTAAGATGTGCCTGCTAATTGGTTATTTGGAGGCACTCCTCTGCATGGTTCGGAGTTCCACCTGCAAGGAAGCGGAGTGTTATATGGAGTTCTCTGCAGTGTTTATATAAACCAGTATAGGAATTCCTTGGAACAAAACCTAAAATCCCTGGAATCTAGCCCAGGCCTTCCTGGACATCCCAGATCAGAATGCCTGCTGTGTGCCCAGCAAAACTCACCTTTTCGGTCGACTCCCGCTGAGTTGTAAACTATGGGGAGTGAGAATGGCCGCATCCCCAGTATTTCAGGGCTGTGGTGTGCTCGCATGAGCAGCTATACTGATAAACTACGGGAAGGAGTGCACCTGTGTCTGGGGATGTGGACGCTTTTGCTCCTGATTAGTGACATGCTGGCACTTTCATACAAGGGTTTACTGTTATGCTGTGGTTTACAATCATCTTGTGTGCCTGGAGGACATACTGTGCCTCCAGAATCCCCCATGAGGCCCTCTTTATAGCAGCCTGGCCAGGCTTCGGTCGAATGCCCTCCCCCTCTGCTCTCCCGGCAGCCAGTCCGCCATATCTTCCAGTGGATTACAGGTAAACACATACACACACACAATCAAAAATAGCATGTTGGGAATTGTAGTGCCACATGTGTCACCTGCATCTGATAGCACATGCTGGGACTTGTTGTGCCTCAGCTATGGGGTCACCTGTATTTCATTGCACATGCTGGGAGTTGGTATTGCCACAGCTATAGGGACTCTTGTGTCTGATCGGGCATGCTAGGGGTTCTAGTGCCACAGTTATGGAAGGGATCACCTGTGTTTGATTGTACATGCTCATGGTTGTATTGCCATAGCTGTGAGGTAATCTGTGTCTGATTGCACATGCTGTGAGTTGTAGTGCCACAGCTATGGGGTCACCTCTGTCTGATCTCTCATGACTGGAGTTATAGGGGCCCTGTATCTGATAGCACATGCTGGGAGGTGTAGTGCCATCCCCATGGGGTCTGTCTGATTGTATATGCCTTGAACTTGTAGTGCCACAGTTATGGGGTCACCTGATTCTGAAAATATGCAGATGGATATAAATGGATAGTCCTCCTAACATGTTAACAAACAAAAAATAACCAACTATGCAAAACATTCAATTCCATACAGTGACATATATATATATATATATATATATATATATATATATATATATATATTACAAATGATAAACGACCCTGTGAGCTATCCCCAAATCCCAATAAAGACAATCCATATTTCCGTCCATAAACAGCAGAACCCCAAGGGAGGACTGGTCAAAGCACGACAGATCAACGTCCCAAAAACAAGGTGACTGAGACCTATGTATCCCCTTGAGTTCTCTCTGTAATAAGGTTCTTTTATGGTTGCCCCCCCAGATGCCCAATCTTACCGTTTCCAACCAGGTCACCTGCAATGTCCATGGATTTCCGCCATGATTGGACAAAAAGTGTCCCACCACTGGGAAGATTATTTTTCCCCACTCTTCTCTCTTGCCGCCAACCTGATGTTGGACAAGTGTGATTGTATACGTAGTTTAGCCATGTTCTTAGTTTCTTCCACAGCCACATTGTAGGAGGTAAATCACCCCTGCCGACTTACAGTTCAGGAATTGCCCAATCCTGTAGGTGTCACCCAAAAACCGCATCTTTCCCTTGGGTGGTATTAATGATACTGGGACAGATATTACAACCTCCACATGTGTGACTGCTCCCCAACCTATCGTTGTGTAACCATGGGGCTGGCCTAACAATCAGTCCCTGAAATTGGAAGTGGTGGTGGGGTCACGATATGTGTAGGAGCCGCCTTGGGAATTTCTGTTCTGGGAACCCCTCGCTGGCCCCCTTAATAGTAACATTGATAGTTTCTCTGTGACTGGCACTATCTTCCCTTTGTTAAAGAGGGACATCCCTAGTTTACACTGTATGCACATTATATTTTCCTTTGATACTCAATATTTATTGCACTGTATGGTGTGTTTTTTGTACTTAATATTTATGTAACTACATTGAATGCACTTTTTGGGTCACTTTAGGGGCCAGTTTGAGTATTTACCCAGCCTAGATTGTTTTTGTTTTTAACATTATGCTGTAGCTTTTTTAATATGGCTTTGAAACAGACCTTCACCCTGAATAAGAGCCTATCTTATATGTTTTCCCCACCCTGTACATACAAACTGCCCACATTAAAAATCATGCTACCTGCACCTACTGCATTTTCTGAGCCTTTTAACATCTAAGATGGCGGTCCTTGGAGTCTCAGGCTGCCTGCATACAGGAAGTGTCTTCTGACTATGCCGCTCTGCATTCTGGGATTGCTGTCCTTTTCCTGACCCCCTGCTCTGTCTGTGCAAAGCACAGCTATAACTCGCTCCCTATACTTTTCACCCCTCTCCATTCCTCAGTATGTGATGCTTCTAACACAAGATGGTGGCGTCCATATACTGTATACGCCAGAGTACTGAACAGAGTTTAAGCCCAGCAGGGGAAAGGTGTAAGAAATAGAGAATTCCCATGAAATATAAAATATTAGAGATATATATAAAATTAGGGCTTAAACACATTAACCCCTAGACAGTAGGTATAGGTAGGATAGGTATCACAGAGACTAACAATTAAATAAAACAATTCCTAAAATGTACTATTACTATTTACAATTGCCAACTAGGCCTAAAATTACTGGCTCATAGTTACCAATGCAGGGTCCTCCTGCACACGCGTCCTTACTCCTCCTCCTCCGTCCTCTCCCAAGTGCTCAAATATTCCTCCAAATCTTTCTACGACACCTCACTTCCTGTTGGAAAGGACTAGCCCTCCCTTTAGACAGCACATCTACTCACAAAAGGATTTCATGACCAGGTATTGACTTCATGTACATTACATAGTTAAGAATCCTTTATACACCCAAAGCTGTTGTGTCCACCCAACCACCGCCAAGATGTCTGGATTGATACCAAATTAGCATCTAAAAGGGTACCATCCTAGCTAGGGCAGCTACTTGGAGACCTAGTTTAGATATTTAAAACTTATATTTTGTAGTAGTTTTACATATATACTGCTGTCCTGTGTCATGAGTCTGTGCACAACATAATCTTTTTATACACAATCATTGGTGTGATTCCTCTTTCGTCACCCACAACCTAGAACCTACAGTGGGCAGCTATTGCTATATTAATCATTGATATTTTAATTGATGTTTTTATAAAAATAATTGTTTACAAAGGATAAGTAAGAGACTAAAACTTAAAATACATTCGTTTTAGATGCTGGGGTATAGTTTTTTTATGGTGTGGGCTTTTCATTAAATGATGCTGACGTGTCCGTGACATCATCGCAGGCATACCGAGTCACGTGACCTCGCTTCAGCATCATTTAATGGAACTCTAAGCTCTATGCAAAAGGCTTCTAGGTACAAATACCGCTCTTTCAAGCTGTCCAGGCACCCGAGTTCAAGTCCCCGTGCTGGGATGAAACGCGTAGGGACGTCTGGCGGTCTTATTGCTTAAAGGTTTATATACGGTTTGAGGATACATCTGCGGAGAGGGGCAGCTGAATATCGTAGTGGAGAGACACACTGAAGACCAGCTAAGTGTTCTGACAAGCCTGTTTTTTATTTATTATTGTGAGTGCATAACTATCTTATTAAATTGCCATTAGTTTAAAAAGGTGTTGCACTAGATCCTTTTCTTTTTCTATCACCTTACCTATGTTATAATATCGGGGCATTGCATTTATGACTTATGCCCTTTTGGAGAAACGCTGTGGAATTGTATGAAGTGGATTATATTGCCTGCACCACCGGTGGGAATTTTTAAAGTGAAAGCTCCATTCACCTATGTTTATTTATGCTTATCTCTACTGTGAATCTGGTAAGAGGCTGTGCAAATCAGGTGGCGGAGAGTGTCTAAGCACGAAGTTTGTCTTTTTCTGCACTGTGGAATAATCGGTCTGAAGAATTTTTAAAGTGGAACTACAACCTCCCCTATCCCATCTGCTATCCATAACAATCATCATGAGAGTCCACCAAAGACAAGACAATACAATGAAAAGTAGGAGGGAGAACATTACCTATTGAGCATTCATTGTTATTCCTAACCACAGGTAAAACCAGTGGGACATGTGCATATTGCTCGTCCATTCACAGGATTGGTATAGCACATGGCATTTTTGTGACATGGATTGTTAATGCAAGCGTCCTCCAGATGACACAGGAGACCTGTTGAGAAGAAGACACAAAAAAGTCTCATTAATAGGACGCATAACCTTATTTAACCAAGGATTCAAAAACTAGAGGCACCGAGAATACATCATTCCATCTATGGTTATTATCATGATTTAGATTAGTTCTATCAAATCAGTGTTACGTGTGCTAGGATGCAGAATGACCTGTACCTCAACCAGATCTAATATCATCTATCCTTTACCCAATCCTCATTTGCTCCAGTAATAAAGAAAACTGCTCCAAGAGGATGGAAAAGATGTTAACTTTTGTGTATTTTACTATTTTACACTATTTGAATGGTTGTGGTGTGCATTAATGTTTTTCGGCGCCTGACAATCCATGTGCACAACCCAGGAGTAGTAGGAGGTACTTACAATAATTAAGGTAAAACAAAAATGTTCTAGATTAATATGAAGACTCAAACATGTTTTAGTGAAGGATTTGTTTTATTAGAAGTGCAACTGGGCATCCCGAGCTATAATGCACCAGAAGCAGGTGACCCATTAGACATTTCAAATTAGCTGCCCCTTGGGAGGGCTTTCAACCATTTAACATGTATGGTAAGATAGCAAGCATGAAGTGCTGCATCACGGAACAGAGACAGACATCTCAAAATCACAAATCAGATCTACAATATCACTATTCTGTGGGGTGACGTTTGATTTTAAATTAGCTCACATTTGCTGACACTAAGAAAAATGCCCCCACTGTTCATTCACACATGGGCATACCTCCCAAGTGTCCCTGATTTGTAGGGACTGCCCCTATTTTAAGTCCATGTTCCCCTGTCCCTTGTTCTCATTTGTCCCTCTTTGAGGTATAACATGTAGATCTGCATCAATAAATGATTCATTTGCCTATTCAAAATGTTTATATAATTGTAACATCCTATCCATCCCTCAATGAGGGGTCATGGCCTAATTTAACAAATGTCCATCATTTGTACCCTAAAAAGTTGGGAGGTATGCATGGGTCTTGTCTTCCAACAAGCACGACCTAAAAAATTAGTTCAGAAGAGAACAAGGAAAAATTCATAACAACCAGATAAGATAGAAATAGCTCTAGCAAAACCAAAACACAACAATGGTCAGAAGATCATCACCCATATGTGAAAAGAGATCACTGGAATCCACAGAATTAAGCAGCAGCCCAAGGGTGTGCTGTTGAATTAAGTTATACTAAAATTCCATGTTCTCTGCTCTTTCATTCAGTCCCATAGACTATTTACACTCAGAACATCCAATAGAAGTGAAGCATGGGTGGGAAAGACTTAAAGGGTCAGCTGGGATATCGAAGAAGAGCCACATTGGATAGCAACTCCATACATCCTGACACCACAATGTCTGGACTACCGGAAAAGATAATTATACATTCACACCTGGACTCCTATTATGTTTCGAGAAATGTGTTAGGCCACCCGTTGTAGCAGGTTCTAAGCTTTTGAGACTATGGGTCATATAACCAAATGGAACCATTACTGATGGCATACTAGGGGGCCTTGTAACCCCTGTGCAGCACTAAAAACATCCCATATCCTAGCAAATTAACAAGGAAAACAATCAGGTCAGAGAAGAATTGAGTGCTCAAATAACCGACATGACTGCCGTCCTTGTAAGTCTAACCAAGCTCTCGGAAATGAGAACCATCTCCATCTCAAGGTGAGATGCTGGCCAGACACTAAAACAACTTCAGTAACCCCTAGAAGCTACCTTGGCTCACAAAGGCCGAGAAAAAGTTCAGCCTCCTATAGGCAGACCCTTCCTAGCCCAGAAAATGAACCTACAGAAGAGTTTCCTGAAAGTAACATGAGAAGGCTGCGACTCAACAAAATTGCTTCCAGCCTGGATGCAGATACATAACAACACCCATTTTTTTTTTTTTGCAGAAGAGCTATGCTGGAGACAGACCCCACAGGACATGGAATCAGTCGTCTAAACTTCTGTAAAAGTCATACAGCACCTGGTAATCCCAGGTGGCCTCCAATTCAAGCATTGACCAGTCCTGGCCCTGATTAGCTTCCAAGATCAGAAAATATTGGGCCCATTAAAGGGTAATTCCACCTTCTATGACATTTTTAAAAGTTTCCATTATCTTGTGCCAATATGATGAGCTCAAGGTGTTGAGATTTTTTTAGTTATAAAAGAAGTTTTCCCTAGCAACAATGTGTTTACCTTAGCAATGTACATCAAAGTGGTGTACTGATGTACATTTTAGAAACTTCCTGACTCTGGCTTGCAGAAAAGATAGGTTTAAGCACATCTGCATTAATTCAACCTTTATCAGACCAAGGCGGGGGGGGGGGGGGGGGGGGGGAACACAGTCTTGTGTTCCAGTACCTAAAGGGTTACTGGCGTTCTCAGCTGGGGAGGTCATTACTGACGCTTTGTTTAGCCAAAGGTGTTGATGCGCTCCCCTGTTGGATTTGTAGTCAGAAAGTATATGAAGAGCTTTACTAAAGGTAAAGAAAGCCACTTCTACTTTACCAGGACAGAATCACACAGGGATATATGAAACATGGAAGCAGCATGCTTATTAGTAAATCCTAGGTCGGGGAGCACACTCCCAACACATGTTTATTTTACATTCCAGAAGAGGAAAACAATAGGTCAAAAAACTGACAAAAATACAATTCTGTGAGATACTCACTTGTAGAATTGGTATTATATGCATACAGCACGTCCTGCTCCATCTATAATACTTACACATGGGTAATCCTCCGCCAGAGGGCGCTGTTCACTGCAGACATGCAAAAACAGGCTCCTCCCAGCCCTTCATATACCCAGGGACCTCCCACAAATCCCCAGCATTGAAAAGCAGTGAGAAAAGAAGCCGGGAGAAACCAACCACCAACTGGTAACAAAAGTAATGATAACAATCACCATACAGGGGATCCAGAAAAATGTAAAACCAGGGTGGGGTGGAGCAGGACGTGCTGTATGTGTATAATACCAATTCTACAGGTGAGTATCTCACAGAATTGTATTATTCTAAGCATACAGCACGTCCTACTCCATCTATATTACTTACACATGGGACATCCAATAGCAGTGTCCATAAAGTAGGGTGGGATCCCCAAAAACAAAGGCACAGCAGATAGTAAAGGCGCTGTCACCTGCAAAACTATGCAACCAGGTACGACATGAGCAGAGGCTCTAACGTCAACCTTTGAAAAGGTATGAACAGAGACAAGCAACAGTCTAGTAACTTATTAAACAGAAAACCTGGTGCTGAAGGACCAAAGGTACCCAAACACCAATATAACGGGATAAAATGAGAAAGGGAGATTCATCCCCCTCAAAAGGAATAGGCCAGTGTAACGGCCCAACCAGCCCACAGGCAACAGAAGCCTTGTGTAAAACTTAGAACTCTCCCCGAGGGGAAATGAAAAACTGGTCTCCCGTCAGACAGGCAGGGATACTGACCCCTTCATTAACAAGGATCAGCAAGAAGCCGAAACATTTACTCAGGACCAGGAAGGCAACCATCCAAGGAAGATCAGTCCAAAGGGCGCATTGGCCCTGGAAGCAAATGAGATCAGGCGCAAACATAAGGAGGCGCCCGCAGACCCCAAGGGCATCAGTCCCCCTAAGGGACAAGAAATGACCAGGAAAAGTGCCACACCTGTTGAGGGAATGTAGACCCCTTACTTCAAATTGCTAAGAATAAGGCCCATAGGCAGACTAAAATGACTTAAATAAGGATCATAAAACACCATCTTGGACAAAATGGTCAGGCGTAAGGCGGAATACCACCACATAATGGTGTGTATATATATATATATATATATATATATATATACAGCTATATATATATAATGAACGAGAGCTAAGCAGTCAGAGCCACCTGCTCAGGCACACGTCTGACTGAAGCAACCGCCCCCAGAGGAGCGACTGAGCCACAAAAACAGCTCAGAAGGCAACCAGAATAAGACCCAAGGGAAAAAATCCGCATGGCAGACAGAATGAAAATTGATCCCAACAGGGACCATAGAACTACTTGAGAGACGTCCTTGAGCATCCCCAAGAGAACTCCTAACAAGGAAGACTGAGCCAGACTTCTACAGGAAGGCGGACAGGACAGAACCTGAACCTTCAAGAGCCTAGATGGGGAGCCAACCCCAACCTATGCTGGAACCACTCCAGAACCCCGGGAACCGAGAACCTCCAAAAGGAGAGAGACCAGGACTCATACCAATCAATATGGGTACACCCTAACCCATAACGGACAGAGGGAGAGGAAGCCAAGGAAGTTTGCTCGTAGCCCCCCATATACCAAGTCACCCAGAAGATAAGCCCGTCTCCAAGGGGTGAATGAATCAACTGTCAAGTCCCAGACTAGAGTCTGAAGATTGGGACGACATAGGAATGGAGCCCGACAAGGGCAGAACCGCACTCCTGAGAGAGCGTATAGTTCAGCTGACCTCAGCAGAAGCATCTGCGAACCACAGTTCACTAGGCCACCCAGGGGCCATCAAGCTCCCGGGTCTCATTATCAGCACGACCGTGCGCAGAAAACCCACAGCAGGGCGAATTAAGAGAAGACATATAAAATAGAAGTCTATACACAAAGTTACTAAGCCCCCATGACCAGAGTCAGAATATTCTGGGACAGTAAAAACAAGGGCAGAGCCCCTGTGATATAGGCGAGACCCAACAGAGCCACCCTAGTTGGCTCTCAGAGGGACACCAGGATAGCACAACCTGCCACTGAAAGACATCCATTGGAGCGAATACCACTGAGGAACAGGGGACGTAGACACCCCCCCCCCCCCCCCCCCCCCCAGAACAGGATCAGGAACCCTCCAGAGGGATCATCCTGCTTCAAGCTCCAGACCAATAATATAACAGGCCATTGTCTTCCAACAGACCAAGAGTCCCCAAATAGACAGGCCCTAAAAGAGGAGAAGTCCAGCTGTATAGAGTCAACGGAAGGCTCACTGTTTCAACAAACCAGTAGGTAAGATGGACCCTCTAAGGGACCCTACCTAGGAACCACAGGGGGTTTTGGAAGAAATTTCAGCCCCCCCCCAACCTGTGAGACTTGGTACCCAAGGTGACCATTCACAGGAAGATGCAAGCAAAGAAGGGGGTGCCCCCTGACAGGGTCCTTGAGTATAATCGGCTCAAGAGGAACCACCGTGCCTAGGGGAATGAGCATAGGCCTAACTCCAGGGGTGCTGGAACCTCATGTAGGATCACTAACCTAGTGTTCAGAAGAGCCCAAGGGCTCGGTATATAAGGGAAAGCATCTGATACGCCACCAACGAGCCCACCAGCTGCAATCCTGCCTGGTGAAGGTAATATATCAGCAAAGAGGGACAGAGAACTTGTCCCAGAAGATCCCCTACCGTCAAAGAAGAAGGAACTAGCCGGAGCCGAATCCAAATGCAATTCTAGGAGAGGAGATACTGGAGAATGGGACAAAACAGGAACTAACGTGACTGAACACTCATCCCAAATAACTCCCCATTGTAAGTAAGAAGGACAACCTAGCAGGTCCTTATGCGGCTGCCCCTTGGTCTCATTCGAGACAGCACTCCCATCCAAGCCGTAGCGAACACAGGGAGCGGGGGAGGGGCCTAATAACACGGCCACAATCAGCGGTGTTGATCACCAACACCCACCTGTAAAAGCCTCAGTGTCCTGAAGACACGTGAGCCAAAATACCATTTTGTGAGTACTCACCTGAAAAATGGATATTGTTGGTGTGCCACACACCCCGCTTCACTTCTTAAATATTCATCCATTATTGGGTTAATCCACCGCCAGGTGACGTAGTGCAGAGAGGAAGTCTTGTAACGAGCCCCCTTCCGGCCTATATATACCTGGTACCTCCCTTCAATCACCAGTATATTTAAAAAGCAGAAAGACAAGGTACCAGTATTCCACCGGTAACCTCAAAAATCAATTTTGATATAAATAAAAAAGGGCTTCACCATATAAATGCTTCGGTAATACCGAAAAGGGTGGGGGTGAAGCGGGGTGTGTGGCACACCAACAATATCCATTTTTCAGGTGAGTACTCACAAAATGGTATTATTCTTGGTGTGCCACACACCCCGCTTCACTTCTTAAATATTCATCACTTCATGGGACATCCAAAAGCAGTGTCCACAAGGGAAGGGCATCTCAAGGCCAGGTGAAGCATAACTTAAATGACTGCAGTCTGCAGAACTTTGCGGCCAAAAACAGCATCCGCTGAGGCCCGCACATCAACTTTGTAAAACTTAGAAAAGTGTGAACAGAAGACCAAGTGGCGGCCTTACAAACCTGTTCAACAGAAGCTTGGTGCTGAAATGCCCAAGACGCCCCAACAGCGCGAGTGGAATGAGCAGTGATACGAAAAGGGGGAACTCTTCCCTTAGCAGAATAGGCCGCAGTAACGGCCTGACGTATCCACTTGCTAATGGCAGATTTGGCTGGTGCCAAACCCTTCTTAGGCCCATGGGGCACAACAAAAAAGGAATCCGTCCTACGAAAAGGAGACGTGATAATCAAGTAGTACTTAACACAGCGTACTACATCCAAACAATGCAAAACCCTCTCTTTGTCATTCTTAGGATTAGGACACAAGGAGGGAAGAACAATATCTTGGTTCAAATGAAAAGCAGAAACAACCTTAGGAAGAAAGTCTGGCTTGAACCGAAAGACCACTTTATCCTGATGCCTCTCAAAGTAAGGTGCCTGGATAGTTAAGGCCGCCAACTCTGAGACACGCCGGACAGAAGTGATCGCTACCAAGAAGACAATCTTCTGAGTCAGGGTAGACAAAGCAATATCTTGCAAAGGCTCAAAAGGAGGAGCCTGAAGAGCAGAAAGAACCAAATTCAAATCCCAAACAGGGAGTAATGGTTTCCTGGGAGGTCGCACATGCGTAACCCCCTGGAAAAAAGTCTTAACTAAAGGTTTAAGCGCAACACGCTTCTGAAAAAAAATAGATAAGGCAGAGACCTGCCCTTTCAACGTACTTAGCTGGAGACCAGAGTCCAGCCCTGATTGTAAAAACTCCAGAATCCTGGAGACCGAAAAGACCCTACAAGGAAAAGATCTTATCTCACACCAAGCGATATAGGCTTTCCAAGTCCTATAGTAGATGATAGAAGAAGACCTCTTCCGGGCACTGATCAGAGTCTTAATGACTGAATCAGAAAGACCCTCCTCCTTCAGGATGGAGGTTTCAGCAGCCAGGCCATCAAACCCAGCGCTGGTAAATTGGGGTAACACAATTGACCCTGAGTGAGCGGATCGGGCCGAAGAGGCAGAACGAACTGGTCCACTGCCAGCCGAACGATGTCTGCGAACGATGTCTGAAATAAGAGCCAAATCACGCCCCCTTAATACAAAGTGACTCCCCACTATATTACTGCAAGGAAATGCATTCCCCATTTAACGGCCCCAACGGGTGGGGCCGCTTACCTGGTCAGCGAAGGCAGCAGCCGGACAAGACTGCAGCCAGCAGCCAGCATGGAAGACAAAGTGCGGCCGTGCGCCCATGCGACTTCCTGCATTTGAAGGAAGCAAACGCTGGGCCCGCCGCAAGACGCCGCATGACGTCAGCGCCGCGCCCCCGACGCCGCGTCAGTGGGACCCGCCCCCCCCTACGCCGATCAGCTGGAAATCACTCTCAGCTGGGCCACTACACGTGCGCCCAGGAAGCGGAGGGGGGAGGGTAAAGACCGCATGCGCTGCCTAATGAATACATAAAATGCCAGGCGGGGAGAGGAGAGGGGGTAGGGGGCCACAAAGCAACAGTCTGCAAAGAAAAGTGGCCAGCCCCTACCCAGCGCAGCCTGCCCTTCAAGCAGACCAAAAGTATACACATGCTGAATACAGTGAATGCATAATCATAAACACACACACATGTTGAAATGAAGTGATACAAGTGAAACACACATACTTAAAGCACACCCTCACACCCCCCCCCCATAGTGAAGGGACCGTAACGGGAGAGAAAGGGGCTACGGGGACCCTCGGGACAGGGGCATCCCATTTCCGGATCACCATGCCGGATAGCCGCATTGCCCCACGCATGAGGTCGAGCGGTAGGAGATAAGCTCCTAGGCACTTAAAGTGCCATCTACCATTTGCCCGGTGAGCAGCCTAGGCTGGGAGGCTTCCAATTCACCATAAAGGTATACAAACTCAAACCGGGCAGAAATAGACCAAAAGGGGGGTGGCGGGGTAAGAATACCCCGGCCTACCTGTAAGCAGGAGACTTCCATCTTCTGACTTGTCAGCAAGCAGAGAGAAAAAATACTGGTGATTGAAGGGAGGTACCAGGTATATATAGGCCGGAAGGGGGCTCGTTACAAGACTTCCTCTCTGCACTACGTCACCTGGCGGTGGATTAACCCAATAATGCATCTTAGCATTCCACGAACGGCCAGAGGCCCACTGATTTACAGAACGCCAACGGCCCAACTCAGAGAGGCCAAGCGGAAACGCCTGTGGATACAATCGCCAAACCCATGGAGGGTTAGGATGGGCAACCGCCTCATCCACCAGGAGAAAGTGGAACAAATTGGTATAGAGGCCGCTGCCTCTATCTGTTAAGGGCATCCTGTCAAGGAGCCCAGACCTAGCAGGCCAAGGAAGGCCTGCACCAACACCTGAAGAAAGACAGGGACCAGAAGTACCCTGACCCACTCGGGGAAGAACCATCCAGCAAACACCGTCCCACAACCAGAGGGACTACCTCCTGAATCCACCAGAACGAGGCATGGTGCCTCCTGATAGGAGCAAGGTGCTGTGGCTATCCCCTCACCCAGGCGGGTGAGGGCGTCCCATCATGCTTGGGGGGTTTTGGTGAAGAAGTCGGGCTTAGCCCGACCAGAAGGCCCCTAACGTTGTCTGCCGCTCCTGGGGCAGGAGTCTGTACCAGTGCTTAACACTATGATATGGAGGGGGAGGGGTATCCCTGCTCCGAGGGGACCGAGACGGCCGCCCTTGATGGGGCGAATTGTCCTCTTTTTTAAATATATCCAGATGGGCCCCAAACAGTCGTTGCCCTCCAAAGGGAAGCCCAGTCAGAGTCCTTTTAGCAGCATCATCAGCCCCCCACTGTTGCAGCCAGAGCAGTCGACGTATAGCCACCACTGGGGCAGAGGTCCTTGCACACATTCTGATGGCGTCATCCAGAGCTAAAAGGATAAATTTAACAAAAATATCACAACTGGAGAGTGCATTAAACACCTCCCAGGGTAAATCCTCAGGGTGATGCTCAAGCATCTGTCT
This sequence comes from Gastrophryne carolinensis, assembly GCA_027917425.1. Lineage (NCBI taxonomy): Eukaryota > Metazoa > Chordata > Amphibia > Anura > Microhylidae > Gastrophryne > Gastrophryne carolinensis. The sequence continues at coordinate 396,239,053 of CM051238.1, read as the reverse complement.
TATGAGGGTTCTAGCGGCCACTGCAGTGATGGCCGCGGCACAGACAGGACGCAGCGCCGTTCCTGCACAAGCAAAGGCGTGCGAAGCCAGCCTATCGATGCGCCGGTCCTTGACATCCCGAAGGGTGCTGTAAGCCGGGGCTGTGAAGAAGGGGGGGTTAGGAACCCCAATGATCGGTGCGCCCACCACGGGAGACGATGACCAACAATCAACCATCTCAGGGGGAAAAGGGTATTTCCAATCCCAGTCCTCTGGGATCCCTGGAGGTTTAGTGGGGCATAGCCATTCCTTAAGAACCAGAGCGTGGAAGTGAGCCTGCTCGAGAAAGTCGCCGTATGGAAGCTTTCCCCTCTCGGCTTGGGGACCGCGCCAGGGAGCGAAATAGCCAGGGCCTTAAATATCCTAAGCAACATACCATCAATGTCAAGCTGGCCCCAGTCATCCTGGCCAGAATCATCGTGACTCCTCGGCCTCTCATCAGAGGAACCTGGATCAGAGAACAGATTTCCATCGTCAGACGGAGCACTATCACAAGGAGAAGAGAGCTCCTCCGAACCCATAGCAAAGGCCGAAGCTGGGGGCGTCAAGGGCCGCTTCCTGCCAGGACCCAAGCGTTTGGACAACCCCGTAACAATCTGGTCAAGCGTAGGCCGTCTAGAAGACAGGTCAGGTTGTAACTCCCCGCTGGAATATGACTCAACAGGAGTGAGGTTTAGGCAAGTGGAAGAGGGAGAATGGGAGCGAGGTGCAGCCACAGGTGCCGCTCGCAGGGCCGGTGCTTGCTCGGCACAGGGCGCGCACACCCGTGCCCTGTCAGCATCAGCATGGGGGAGACCACACGCTATACACAGCCGGTGAAGCTGGTGTTCACAAGATTTCCTTCCCTATAAAGGAAAGGTTTTCTGACCCTTGGGCTGAGAGCCACCAGGCCAAGGTCAGAGCTTCCTGGTGCCATCTGAGACATCCAGCACCCCAGAAATTGTATTCAAAGCTAAAAGGCAAAGCTCAAATCAATGGTGGAAAGGTTTGTAGCTGTGATGCTTTCTACTTTACACTTGCCCCCCTACTGGTTGCGCCATTGCGGCAACACCTTTATGCAGAGAAGACCCATGAGATGCAGGCATATCTTTGCTGCTGAGATTAGATGCAACAACAGGTAGTCCAGGCTCTAACCCTGAAATAAAAATGGGCCATTCCAGAAAGGGAAAGCCGTGTCAGTTTTATGAATAAGTGAGGCGAGCGGCTCTAGATTTTGAGAACCCCCCAGAAGCATTGGAAGGTCAAGAAGTAGCGCCATCCTGGAGAAGTATGCTCACCTGAGTCTAAGAGATTTCCTGTGGCTAGTAATACTAATAGAGAATACCTGAGAGTAAAAAGGGGCTGACCGGTCCCAGGAACTGAGAGCTAACCGGTCTTGCGGAACCAGAACTAACTGCAGACCCCTCCATACTGAAAAGATGGCAAAAATTCCTCGCAACCTTACGTGTCAGCCTTGCACAAATCGCCCCAGCATAAAAAATTTTAATTTGCTTGGGGGGATACTTTGCTCCTGTAGTGGGCTTGGGGGCAGACAGGTGCCACGGCAGAGTGTGCAGCATGAGGTGCCCTGTATATAACAAGTCCTAATTCCCGCAAGCAACTCCCTGGCATCTGCACAGCTCCACAATAAAATACGGCAACTAGGGCTTATTTTTGGGGTAGTGCTTATATTTAATGCAGTCTCAAAAATCCTATAAAAATCATGCTAGGGCTTCTTTCAGGGTAGGTCTTATTTTCAGGGAAACAGGGTAGCTAAGGAGTATGCTCACCCACTGTACATACATTTGTTCTATTTGAGCATGAGCCCTTGAAAAACAATTATTGAATTAAAACAAATAAATATATGTGCATCTGTATGTATTCTATACATTTATATATACAAATCCTTGGGGGGGCAGTTAACTCGGGTGGGAGATCTTCCTGTCCGTGCCAGTGAATGGTGGGGGTTGTAATAGGGTGATGGAATATGCTAAAATAGTTGGCATAAGTTTGGGTTTATAGGTAATTTGGATCATTTCAGTTGTGAGTGTAGTTACATTGCTTGGCCACTTGAGGGCAGTATAGGATAAGAAATGAAGTTAGGTTCAGATAAGCAGGAAATAAATGGCAGCATTAAAAAGAGGTATTATAGGCAATTCATCTCGTTCATGGTGTGTGTCAATCAAGTGACTGCTGGTGACTAATCTGAATTTCCCAGTGGGCTTGCACATCCAACCTGAAGAGTTTCCTCTGGTCAGGTGATTAACTGACATACATCATGAATGACGAAGTGGTGACTTTCCTATAGTTCCTGTTTAAAGTTATAGTCCTAGTCATAGAGTCCTCTGATAGGTTGTACCCGAGCCTATAAATAGAGACGGACTGCCTGTAAGACAGATAGACGACTGAGGAAGTGTCTCCAGGATGTGCTAGAGGGAACATACCAGCCAGCACCCCGGGAGTGAAGCCTTGGAAGTTCAGACTGAGCAGCGCCCCCTTGGGAACGCTGGCTGGTGCGTCGTGTCAGATGAAGAGGCCTCCGAGCTCTAGTTTCAGTTTCTCTCATGCTCACACATTTCTCTGTGACATGGGGCAGAATCATGCAATCTGTGTCCTAGCAAAAATGAGGGATTGTGCATCTGGGCAACTACAGAGCTCACATTACCCCTGACTAGGCCCTTTGTAAGAAACACTAAAAAATATTTTAAAAATGAAGAAAAACTAATAGAAAGGAAGAAAAAAAATAAACTGCTCATGAACAGAGCCTATGAGAAAAATGTCTACCGCCTACCTGCAGGAGAAAAAACTAAGCAGGGGTAATATCCCATCCTGGAAAACTCAGATAAATTTAGTTGTGAGTGTAGTTACATGGCTTGGCCACTTGATGGCCTAGCATAGGATAAATTAAATCAGATTCAGATAAGCAGGAAATAAATGGCAGCATTAAAATAGGAATTATAGGCAAGTCATCACTTTCTTGTTCATGGTGTATAGCACAAAATGGCAGTTAATGGTGACTTATCTGAATTTCCCAGTGGGCTTGCACATCCAACCTGAAGAGTGTCCTCTGGTCACGTGATTACCTGCTATTTTGTGCCATACACAAAATAGGAAGTTTTGACTTGCCTATATTTCCTCCGTAAGACAGAGTACTGCCCGAGAGTGTAGCGTGCCAGAGTGTTGTCAGGGTGTGCTAGAGGGAACATACCTGCCAGATCATTAGGAGGGAAGCCTTGGATCTCCAGACCAAGCAATACCCCCTTGTGAAGCCACGCTGGAGAAAGTGACACGCTTCCCGTGGTCGTGGGATGCGGGAAACCTGCTGGAACGGAATCCTGGAGGGTGAGAGCAGCGAGTAACAATCTGGGGTTCGGGTTGTGTAGGGCCCAGCTGCCATTTTTGTCACCTTCAAGCAGACCTGGATTCATCAGGGAGCCCCACTGGGGACCGCCACTGTGACCTCAGTGAGTACCTTCACATCCATTGCTTCCCCTGAACAGCATGCCCCGGGCCAGGAACCACCTCCCACACTTTAAGAGTAACCAACTGAAGGGGGCATCCCAAACATGCACGGCGGGTGTCCCAGGCTCTTCACAGGGTTCCCGCTTCTGTCCCCGCAAAAAGAAAAGGGGCGACACCTATTACAGTGTTGCTGCTCAGTACTGATAATGGTGCCGACAGCCAGCCTGATAAAGACTGCCTTAGTGGTACTTTGTCAGTAAAAATTGCACATTATTAATTATACATATATATATATAAGAGCTGGATTAAATAAATGCATCCATCCCTACTCTGATGGATAGAGGGTGGCTGGGTGGTTACAAGCCTCTCTCACCAGGCTTTTTACTTTTTTTGCCTGGGCTTCAAATCCGCCTGTCTGGCTGAGGCATCATGTCAGATGGAGAGGCCTCCGTGCTCCTGGTCTAGTTCCTCTCATGCCAGCACACTTCTCTATGTACCATGGGTTTCAGCTTGATATAATCTCCAGCACATGTCTGCCCCCTCCTGGCAACAGGAGGATATTACCCGAGTGTAAAAAATAGAATGTGTGACTCAGTGATAGAGAAGAGAAAGTACATTATATGCCCCCCCTATGCTCTGTGGGTTTTTATTATGCATTAATATAATGACTTGCAAGGTTACCTAGTAAGAGCATTTGAAAAAAAATATATATACATCAAGTTCAACCAAAAGTCAGGGTTGAGTGAAGTTATTTTTATTTTATTTTAGAAAATACAATTCTGTGATTACTCACATGTAGAATTGGTATTATGAGTATACAGCACGTCCTGTTCCAGATAGTAAATTCCTCACGTTTGGGTTATACATCCACAAGATGGCGCTGGACAGCAGAGACAGCAAAAAAGTGGCTCCTCCCAGCCCCTTATATTCCAGGGACCTCCCACAAAATCCCCAGTATTGACAAGCAGTTAGCAAGAAGCCGGGAGAATAATAACCATAATCGAAACAATTTTAACCATGACAATCGCCATACAGAGGCACTAAGAACAATGAAAACCAAGGGCAGGGTGGAGCAGGACGTGCTGTATACTCATAATACCAATTCTACAGGTGAGTAATCACAGAATTGTATTATTCTAAGTATACAGCACGTCCTGCTCCAAATAGTGGATTCCTTACGTTTGGGACATCCAATAGCAGTGTCCGTACGGTAGGGTGGGATCCCCAAAAGCAACAACAAGCAGATTAAACCACTGCCGCCTGCAGAACCTTACGGCCAAAAACCGCATCCGCTGAGGCCCTAACATCAACCTTGTAAAACTTAGAAAAAGTATGAACAGAAGACCAAGTAGCGGCCTTGCAAACTTGTTCAACAGAAGCCTGGTGCTGAAAAGCCCAAGAGGCACCAATAGCACGAGTGGAATGAGCAGTAAGGCGGAAGGGAGGATCCTTCCCTTTAGCAGAATAGGCCTGAATAACAGCCTGATGGATCCACTTGCTGATAGTAGACTTAGCTGGAGCCAGACCCTTCTTGGGACCCGAAGGGACCACAAAAAGAGCATCAGTCTTCCTGAAGGGCTCAGTAGCCACCAAATAGAACTTCAGGTTCCTGACCACATCCAAGGAATGTAGAGCCCGCTCCTTAGAGTTACTAGGATTAGGGCACAGAGAAGGTAGAACAATGTCTTGATTGAGATGAAAGGCAGACACAACTTTAGGCAGAAAATCTGGTTTAAAGCGAAACACCACCTTGTCCTGGTGTCTCCCAAAATAAGGGGGCTTAATGGAGAGCGCCGCCAACTCAGAAACACACCTAACAGAAGTGATAGCCACCAAAAAGACTACCTTAAGCGTAAGAATGGACAAGGCAGCCTCATTCACAGGCTCAAAAGGAGACCCCTGCAAGGCAGATAGGACCACGTTCAAGTCCCAGACCGGTAACATAGGCTTACGTGGAGGACGCACGTGAGTAACCCCTGGAAAAAAGTCCTGACCAGATGATGCTGAGCAAAAGATCTCTGAAAGAAAACAGCCAAGGCAGACAAGATCCTTCAGAGTGCTGAGTTGAAGACCCAGATCCAAACCATGCTGGAGAAACTCCAGAATCCTAGGGATAGAAAACACACGACAGGGAAGAGATTTAGCCTCACACCAGTCAATGTAGGTACGCCAAACCCTATAGTAAATGGAAGAAGAGGACTTTTTCCTAGCCTTGATCATGGTGTCAACAACAGAGGCAGACAGCCCCTTTTCCATTAAGATGGAGGTTTCAGCAGCCAGGCCGTTAAAGCCAGCGTTTGTAGATTGGGGTAGCGTAGCCGCCCCTGAGTGAGCAGGTCTTGATCCATGGGCAGGGCGTACTGATCTACCGCCAGCTGCACAATGTCTGCGAACCACATTCTTCTTGGCCAACAGGGGGCACCAGGATTGCTGGCACCCCTTCCTGAGCTATCTTTCGCAGAACCCTGCCCAACAGGGGAAACGGGGGAAAGGCATACAGTAGCTGCAAGCCCAGCCAGGGCATTGTCAGAGCATCCGCGGCAAAGGCCAGAGGGTCCTGGGACAGAGACACAAAGACTGGAAGCTTGTGATTGTGACAGGACGCAAACAGATCCACATCTGGCTGACCCCAACGGTGACACAGAGAGCGAAACACCCTGTTGCTGAGGGACCATTCCCCCAGGCGAGAAGTCCCCCTGCTCAGGGAGTCTGCCTCCAGATTCTCCACCCCCGGAATGTACACAGCTGAGATGCAGGGGACATTGTCCTCCACCCAGGACAGGATCAGAGACACTTCCTTGAGGGCCCCCTTGCTCCGGGTCCCTCCCTGATGATTGATGTAGGCATCCGGCGTCTGGTTGTCCGAGCGGAACTGAACAGCCCGACCTCGAAGGTGCAGGGTCAAGCGGGCTAGAACCAACCTGATCGCCCTCAGTTCCAGAATGTTGATAGGGGTGTGGGCCTCCTGAGGGCCCCACTGCCCCTGGAAGGTTAGGGATCTCCAGAAGCCCCCCAACCTGTCAGACTGGCATCCGTGGTGACCGTCTCCCAGCATGGGGCCAGAAAGGATCTGCCCACCAACAGGTTTCTTAAGTCCAGCCACCATGAGAGGGACCGCCTGGCTAGGGGGGACAGAACCAAGACCTGATCCAGGGACACAAGGTGCCTGTGCCATACAGACAAGAGGTGGAGTTGAAGAGGCCTCATGTGGAACTGAGCATAAGGAACCACCTCGAAGCAGGACACCATCAGGCCCACCAGCTGCATTCCCTGCCTGATGGAGGGATGAGGTCATGATAGAAGGAGCTGAGCTTGCACCTGCAGACCATCCACCTTCTCCTGAGGAAGAAAGATCATGGCCCGAGCTGTATCCAGATTCATGCCCAGAAATGGCTTTACCAAAGAGGGAGACAGGGAAGATTTGAAGTGGTTTATCAACCAGCCGAATGACTCCAGAGTGGACACCACCCTCTGAGTATCCAGCTCTGCCTGTTGGAAGGACGGAGAAGTGATAAGAATGTCATCCAAATAGGGAAGAATGCGAATGCCCTGAGCTCTCAGCAGAGCCATATTGCCCGCCAGCACCTTGGTGAATACCCTGGGAGCTGAAGTAAGACCGAAGGGAAATGCCACAAACTGGTAATGCTGATCCTCCAGAGCAAACCTGAGGAATCTCTGATGACCTGGAAAAACTGGAACATGGAGGTAAGCATCCTTGATGTCCACCGAGGTCATGAAATCCCCTGGGCGTAGTGAACTTACAGCTGAGCGCAGAGTCTCCATGCGAAACCTCCTGGGTCTGACGTATCTCTTTTGGGAATGGTGAAAAGGCCCTGAGCTGACAGGAGGTCTTGAGGCATCCAGGATCTGATGAATCTTGGGGGCGGCCAGGCTCCCAACTCTATCTTGTAACCGGAGGACACTACCTCCTGAATCCACCGGTCTGAGACATGACGCCTCCAGACGTGAGCAAAGAGCCGAAGCCGTCCCCCCACCCGGATGGGTGAGGGTGCCCCTTCATGCCTGAGGGGGCTTGGGGGAAGACTTAGAGATTTGGGACCCCAGGAGGATCCAGGGCGGCCAGGTCCTCTGCCCCTGCCCCAGAAATCTCCCTGGGCCCATGCAAAGGATGCTCCACTTTCCACTCTGGTAGGAGGGAAGAAAGGAACCTGAACCCCGAAAGGGCCGAGATTGTCTCTTACGCTGGGGTAACTTGCCTCCCCTAGCAAACAGGTCCAGGCGATCCCCAAAAAGACGCAGTCCTTTAAAGGGGAACCTAGTGAGAGCCTTCTTGGCAGCGTTGTCAGCTGTCCACTGGCGCAGCCAAACCGAGTGGTGTATAGCCACCGCTAAGGCAGAAGCCCTGCCACATATTCTGATGGTATCATCCAAGGCAGAGAGGACATATGCAACAAATTCATCACAACGCAGAAGAGCACTATATTCAGCACTAGCTGCCTCATCAGGAGCCCCATCTAAAACACTCCTGAGCAGAGTCCTAATAGCCACAGCAGTAATGGCAGAGGCACAAACCGGGCGCAGCGCAGACCCCGCACAGGCAAAGGCATGGGAAGCCAGCTGATCAATGCGCCGGTCCTCACCGTCTCTCAGTGTAGTAGAGTCAGGGGAATGCATGACAGAAGTGTTGGACAACCCCAGAATTGGTGCATCCACTTCTGGAGGGGACGACCAACGCTTAACCACTTCAGCAGGGAAAGGGTACCTCTTATCTCAACTTTTAGGCACCCCAGGGAGCCTGCTCGGTCGCTCCCACTCCTTGAACACAAGATTACTAAAGTGAGTTTGCTCAGGAAACTCCAAACGTGGCTTAGCCATGTGAAACAACTCCCCCTGCTGCTGAGGAGCCGCGGCAGGAGGAGAGATAGAAAGCACTTCAAAAATGTGAGCCAAAAGCCTGTCATTATCATCTGGAGCCCATGGGTCAGAGCCAGAATCAGCATAACCCTTAGGCTGCTTATCAGATGATTCTGAATCAGAAAACAGTTCCCCTTCTTCCAGGGGGGTATAGCCAGCCAGGTCAAAGAATTCCTCAGCCTCCATAGGAAATAAGTTAACACCAGGTGCCAGATGCCGCCTCTTAGCCGAGGCCTTACGCGCCGTAGAGCCAGCAATCAGCTTCTCAATACTAGCGACCCTGGTAGACAAATCAGGCTGAGACTCCCCACTGGTATGCACCTCACTGGGAGTCAGATGTAAGCGTGTGGGAGTGGGCGAAGCCACACGGAGCGCAGGCCCAGCCACAGGCAACCCAGATTGCAGCGCAAGCGCCCTCTGGGCACAGGTTACACAAACCCGCACATTGTCATCACTAGTAGGGGACACCCCACACACCACACACAGCCGGGCTTGTCCCGAAGGAACCCAAGCACATTATCCTGAGAAGCCTCCATATGGTGATTATCGCGGCCACCGGCCAATAGGGATTTACACAAGTCACTCGGGATGCCCCAATAACCCGCTAGGGAAGTGGGAGGTAAAGGCAGAGTAGGCCTCTAATAGCAACTAAATAGAGGGGATAGGCCGGGAGAAACCACAATTTAAGTTTGACCCGACTGCAAGACATAAGCAAAAAGACCCGTAAGCGGTATGCAAACACAACAATAATTAAGATAAGCCAGCCCGCAAGGGCACTTACGGACCACGGTAGGTAGAAGCCAGCCACACAGCACGAAAAGGCAAAATGGCGCCCACAGATACCTCGAGGGGCGGGCCGCGGAGACAGTGATGCGGAACGCGCCGTCCGCAAGGCCCGCCCCCCCAAAGAGAGCGAAGGTTCCCGCGTGACCATGTCAACCAATGATGGCACAGCAGCGCCAGAGCTAAAGATGCCGCTTCAGCACAGAACTCCGTACCAGCGCGCGCAACAGCATTTTTTAAAGCAACCAGTGCAACAAAAAAAACGCGCGGCGACACAAGCCATACCAAGTAAACAATAAAAGTGAAGAATACAACAAAACACACACACAGAGCACACACACCCCCCTCCCGAGAATACCAGGGAGAGCGAGGGAGGGCAGCGGCCAACCTAACAGGAGCCCACAGATGGACAGGGGGCGAGGGGCGATAGCGTGAGAGGGCGTCCCATAAGGCTCACCATGGGCCTATACCGCCTACCCTTTGATGGGGGATTGCGGTCGGAGCAGCACTCCTTAAGCACCTGACAACGGTGCTGCCTACCGTCACCCGACCAGTGCAGCCAAAGCTGGAAGGCATGAAAGGAGGAACGGGTGGGAATAGTCCTATAGGGTGCAGGCTAATAGCCCCACTCACCTGCGAGTAGAGAGAGACATCTTCTTGTCATCGCAGCGCCGACTGCAGAGAAGATCTGGGGATTTTGTGGGAGGTCCCTGGAATATAAGGGGCCGGGAGGAGCCACTTTTTTGCTGTCTCTGCAGTCCAGCGCCATCTTGTGGATGTATAACCCAAACGTAAGGAATTTACTATCTGGAGCAGGACGTGCTGTATACTTAGAATAATAATCTAATCCTTTTTTGAAGCTGTCAGCTGTTGATGCTGTAACAAGCTTCTGTGGGAGGCTATTCCACAGATTAATAGTTCTTATGGTCAAAAATGACTGAATCTTTTTTTTCCCAGACAGAGGGAGTGCACTCTTGTCTTTAGAGAGGTTTACTTGAAATGTTTTTTCCCATATTGTTTGTATTGGCCATATATATATTTATACAAGTTAAACATGCCCCCCCCCCCCAAAAAAAAACATCTCTCAACACTAAACAGATTTAATCCCTGCAATTTTCTTCCTAACTAATATTCCCCTTTATTTCCCTTATCAGTTTGGTGGCTCTTCTCTGCACACTTTCCAAAATCAGGGTGTACTTTCGATTAATTGGAACTGGACGGCATATTCCAGATTAGGACACAGCACTGCCACACATTTACTCTCTAGTTTGATATCTCTGGTTTAGATTATAATAGAATTGTGTTTTTATACTGTAGCACAAGGCTGGAATTGAGCTGCAATTAAGAAGCAAGGTTTTAAGTTCTTTAAAGTGATCCTATACCCCAAAAGGAAGTTTATATTGTCATCTTCTATTCCCAGCCCAGTGCCCCAAAACAGCCTGTGTTTCTTTTTTTACTAAAGCGTTTGCCCAATATTCATAAACACACAAAACTGGTGCAGTCTGATATCTGAATGGCCGTCCGCCATGCTATTTATTTCAGGTACAATTAAACTGTCACATAATGGCAGTTAAGTTGAAGTGCTCCCCAATGTTAAGCTGTGTGTACTGTAACTAAATGTATCAATGCTGGAAAGCACCAGGTGGTTGGGCTGCTTGGCCAGGGAGCAGTATGGACAACTGCATCCAGTTTGCGTTATGATTATTGGGCAAAGGCTTTAGTAAAAAAAAAAAAGAAACACAGGCTGTTTTGGGACACAGGGCCAGGGATAGAAGATGACGACAAATGTCCTTTCTGGATATAGGATCACTTTCACATCTGTGAGCACAATATAAGGTCTTTGTTGTGCGGTGATTGCCACAATAAAGCAGTAAAAGCAGCACTATCGCAAAAAATGGTCCAATAATAATAATCCACCTAAATATTCTAGATATCAAGAGGAGAGAAGTTATACTTTTTGCATCACAAAAGAGCCAACCAACCTTGTTTCTGTTATACTAGAAGGATTTCTTGGATACAAGTTCCTAGATTTGTGACTTACCAGTCCTCCCCACAGGACACTCGTAGTAAAAGGAGGCAATGCGGTCATGGCATGTGGCACCATTAAAGCAGACAGTGTTGGCACACTTGTCAAGGTTCTCGCTGCAGCTCTCCCCTGTCCAGCCTTTGGCACAGACACACGTGTGTCCTCCTGGTGTATTGAGGCAGGTGCCACCATTTTGACAGGCATTGGGCTGGAGCTTGCACTCATCACCATCTTCAGTGCACGACTGACCCGTTTTAAAAAATGATGTAAAAAGATGGTAAAAAAGTTTTGCAGGACATTAGTCCTATGGCTAAAATAACTCGTAGATACATATCAACACCAATACACCAACCACAATTCTTTCATACTATCAGTCATGTATCAGACCAAGGGACTAGACACTATGCAGTATGTGTGTGTGTGTGTGTGTGTGTGTGTGTGTGTGTGTGTGTGTGTGTGTGTGTATATATTTATGGAAGAAAATAAATGAAAATTACGATAACATTTCCCTGCAGTCTCCATGACATTACCCATGAGGAGGTAGTCCACCTGTGGGACAGCAAATTGGCAAGAGTTAAAAGGGGAAACCTCTCCCCCAAGCGCCAGTGTGCACCATAGACTAGTTCATATGATGGACAGATCACTTTATCAATTTACTTCTATATCTGAGATACCTTGGCAACACTCTCAGGGAGGAAAATCTTTGATGTCATGGAGAATACAGGAAATGTTATTACTGTAAGTAATTTTCATTTTCCCCTGTGATCCATGACAAGAGATATACCATAGATCTTTCCTCAAGGGTGGGTTACCGCTGCCAAGACTGCATGACCAAAGGTGAGGTCCTCTGCGTCCAAGACATCCAACCTGTAGTATTTGATGAATGTGGCAAGACCTGGCCATGACCAATGGGGACTGAAGAGGCTTTAGCTCAGAAAGTAGAAATGGATTTAGTAGAGTGAGCGCTGACCAAGGTTGGAGCAAATTCATCTTTTCTATATGCGAAGGCTATGGAACTCCTTAATCATCTAGCAATGGTGGATTTTTCATTGATAAGTAATCCAGGACACAGTTTCTTATGTCCAAAGATGCTTGTCTCCTTTCTTCCTCTGTGCTAGGATTAGGAAGGAAGGAAGGATTATCTCCTGGTTGCAGTTCTTTTTGAAATCTACCTAATCTGGATCCAGAGTAAAAACAATGCGACTGTCTAGAATGGTGCAGCACATAAGCTATAAGAATCGTTATATTTGGTTTGTTCAAGGGATTTAGCCTCTCGCAAAAAAGGTAACAGTTATGGGTGGTCAGTTTATTAGATCTTAAGAGCGTTTCAACTACCCCTTTTGAGAGTCCTCTTGCTAATAAGGTAATCCTCACAAATGTCAGACTGTCAGTTTGAGACTGCGTATCTGAATGTGATGTTCTGGGGCTTGTGACAACAGACCAAGAATAGCTGGGAGTAACCAGGGTGGATTCCACCAGAAGTTCCTTCAAGAGGGGAAACCAGGCTTTGGACAATCCAGGGCTATAAAGATAGTTTCCACCTGATCCCTCTGATGTTTTCTCCACCATTCACCATGACTGCTATTCTTAGATACTTCTGGTGATCTGGTTGAATGGGAACATGATAGTAGGCATCTTTGAGGTCTATTGTGGTTATCCACATGTTCTTCCTTAGAAGAGTGATCATAGTAGCCATGGACTCCATCTTGAATTTCTGATATGAAACAAAAGTGTTTAAGGGCTTCAGGTTGATAGTCAGTCTGACCTTTTTATTTGGTTTGAACACAGGAAATACTGTGGAGTAGCCCATCTCCTTTTGTTCCGGCACAGGAAGAAGAACAAGTTGTTGACTTAATGACTGAACAGAGTCCTGTATTGCAGGGACTGAAAAGGAAGCATGGGAATAAACACAAACCGGGTAGGTGGAGTCTGGTTGAAATTACCCTTACATTTTTTGTTATGTGACCCCATGTGTCTGCAAACTTCCCCCTTACCAATTTGTTTTCTTAGGGTTAGAGGACTGTCCTGTTCTCTGATTTGTATCGGAAAGAAATCCTTTGCTATATCTATCCTTCTGGTATCTCCATTTGGATCCTTTTGATTCCTGACTCTTTTGGAACCTTGGATTCTCTTGCCAACAATAATACAATTCTGTGAAATACTCACCTGTAGAATTGGTATTATACGTATACAGTACGTCCTGCTCCAGATATAATACTTACACTTGGGTAATCCTCCGCCAGATTGCGCTGTGCACTGCAGACATGCAAAAAACAGGCTCCTCCCAGCCCTTCATATACCCAGGGACCTCCCACAAATCCCCAGCATTGAAAAGCAGTGAAAAAGAAGCCGGGAGAAACTAACCACCAAAAACTAGTAATAACAACAATGATAGCAATCACCATACAGGGGATCCAGAATAAAGCAAAATCCAGGGTGTGGTGGAGCAGGACGTACTGTATACGTATAATACCAATTCTACAGGTGAGTATTTCACAGAATTGTATTATTCTAAGTATACAGTACGTCCTGCTCCAGATATAATACTTACACTTGGGAGATCCAATAGCAGTGTCCATAAAGTAGGGTGGGATCCCCAACAAAAGGCACAGCAGACAGTTAAAAGCACTGTCACCTGCAAACCTTGCTACCAAGAGTGACATGAGCAAAGCTCTAACGTCAACCTCATAAAAACCTTTGAAAAGGTATGAACAGAGAACAAGTAGCGGACTAGCAGACTTGTTCCACAGAAACCTGGTGCCGAAAGGCCCAAAAATACCGAAGCACAAGTAGAATCAGAAGTAAGGCGAGAAGAAGATTCTTCCCCTTAAAAGAACAGGCCTGAGTAACAGCCTGACAAGTCCAAAAACTAACAGTAGCCTTGGCAGAAGCCGAAACCTTTCCTAGGACCAGAAGGGACGACCCATCCAAGTAAAGACCAGGCCAAAGACCGCATAACCCCTGGAATCAGACGAAATCAGGAACATACAGGATGGAGACGCCCGCAAACCCCAAGGGGCAACAGTCCCCCTAAGGGACGAGAGACAATTCAGGAAAACACGTCCAACACCTGTTGAGGGAATGTAGACCCCCTTTTCTCAGCGATACTAGGAATAAGGCCCAGAAGAAAGACAAAGTCTTGAATACATGAGCATAAGACACCACCTTAGGCAGAAGGTCCGGCGTAAAGCGGAACACCACCTCATCTTGGTGTATATATTTATGAACGAGGGCTAGCTAAACAGAGCCGCCCGCTCAGGCACACGGCTGACTGAAGTAACAGTCCAAGGGAACACCACGCGAGGCAAGCAGAATAAATTCGAATCCCAACAGGGAACATAGAATTACATGGGGGATGCACATGAGTAACCCCCTGAAAGAAGCCTTTACCAAGGAAACTGAGCCAAAGACTTCTACAGGAAGTCGGATAGGGCAGAACCTGACCCTTCCGACTACTGAGTTGGAGAATTCCAACTCCAACCCATGCTGTAATAACTCTAGAACCCTGGGAACAGAGAACGCCCGACAGGGAAGAGACCTAGACTCACACCAATCAATATGGGTACGCATACCCTATAATAGATGGAAGAAGAAGCTTGCTCCTAGTCTTCCCATAGTCTCAATCACCAAGACAGATAAGCCTGTCTCCATCAAGATGGATGATTCAGCAGTCAGGCCGTCTAGGCCAGAGTCTGTAGATCGGGGTGATGTAAAGGGGCCCTGAGTGAGCAGAGCTGGCACTCCTGGCAGAACGTACAGATCTACTGTCCTCAGTACCACGTCTGCGAACCACACTCCACTGGGCCACCAGGGGGCCACCAGAACCACTGGTCCCCCCTTCCAGAGCAATTTTGCGCAGAACCCTGCCTAGCAGGAGGCATGGATCATAACATTACTAAATCATCATCATCATGACCACGGCCAGAGAATCCTGGGACAGGGAAACAAGGGTCGAGAGCTTGTGATAGTGACGGGGCAAACACAGATCCACACTGGTTGGAACTCATAGTGACACAAGGATTAGCACATCCTGTCGCAGAGGGACTTCCACCGGAGCGAATACCACTGATATGCAGGGAACATTGTCCACCACCCAGATCAGGATCAGAGACACTTCCCGGAGGACCCTCCTGCACCGGGTCCCTCCCTGAATATTAAATGTAGGCCAAGGCCGTCAGCTAGGCGTAGCTCCCCCGAACAGGCAGGCCCTGAAGAGGAGTAGGCAAGCGAGTTAGAACTAACTTGAACGTTCAGAGATTCAAACATTGATAGGTGTATAGGCCTCCTAAGGGCCCTACCTCCCCTGGAACCGTAGGGACTTCCCTCAACCTGATAGATTGGCATCCATGGTGACTGTCTACCCAGGAAAGGGCAAGAAGGGACTGCCCTCAGGCAGGTTCCTTGAGTTCATCCACTACAAGAGGGACCTCCTCACCAGGGAGGAAGCCACACATACCCTGCTCCAGGGATGCTGGGTCCTTGTCCCGTAGGACAAATAGGAGAAGTTGCAGAAGGTCCCAGGGGGGACTGAGCATAAGGGGCCTCTTCGGAGTACGCCACCAGCAGGCCCACCAGCTGCATCCCCTGCCTGGTGGAGGGACGGGGACAGCTAAGATGGACTAAGCCCATACAACCAGATTGTCCACTTTATTGCTGAGGAAGGATATAAAATTCATTCATAGGAATGGAGTTACCAATGAAGGGGACAATATGGACTTGGGGTGTTTGATCACCCCTCCAAATGACTCCCAAATGGACACCCTCCAGCCGAGTATCCAACGTAGCCAGACGTAGAGACTGGGAAGTGATGAGGACGTCCAGGTAGGTCATCGCGCGAACGCCCCTTGGTCTCATGAGAAACCACACCCCCGTCAGCACCTTGGTGAGCACTCTGGGAGCTGAAGAGAGGCCAGATGACAAGGTCACGATTATCAGTTTTGGTCAACCAAAGCGAATCTGAAGAACCTCGGTGTCCAGAAGACACAGGGAAGTAAAAGTAAGCAGCATTGAGCTCCACAGACGGCAAGAAGCCCCCGACGCGCAAGGAGCCGATGGGAGAGCGCAGTGTTTCCATTGCAGAAACCGCCTGTAATTGACGAATTGCTGAAAATCTGTGAGACCAGATTGGGCCAGACTGACCCATCCTTTTTTGGGGAACTGTGGAAAGGTTAGTGTATCGGCCCCTGCCTCTGCCTATTAAGGGCAATCTGCAAGAGACCCCCAGACCCCGCAGGCCTTGCATGGCCTGCCTGCACCAGCACCTGAATAGAGGCAGGAACCAGGAGCACCCGGGACCCGATAATCTTGGGGGAGGCCGCGCAGCAAACTCTATCTTGTATCCGGAGGGCACTACCTCCTGAATCCACCAGTATGAGGCGTGATACCTCCTGGCATGAGCAAGGTGTCGCAGCCGTCCCCTCACCCAGACGGGCAAGGGCACCCCAACATGCTTGAGGGGATGTTGGTGGAAGACTTAGGCTTAGCCCCGCCAGAGGGGCCAGGGCATTATATGCCGCTCCTGGGGCAGGAATCTGCACGAGCCCCCAGGAAGGACACCCCTGGTTCTTGTTTTACACTATGGTAGGGAGGGGGAGGGGTTACCCTGCCCCGAGGGGACGGGACGGCCGCCTACGTTGGGGTGAATTGCCCTTATATACCAAACAGGTCCAGACGGCCCCAAACAGGCGTTGCCCTCTAAAGGGAAGCCCAGTAAGAGTCTTCTTAGCATCATCGTCAGTACCCCACTGTCGCAGCCAAACCAAGCGACGTATAGCCACCACAAGGGCAGAAGTCCTTGCACACATTCTAATGGTGTCATCCAGTGCTAATAGGATAAATTTTACAAATACATCACAACTGGAGAGTGCATGAAACACATCCCAGGGGAGATACTCAGGGTGATGATCAAGCATCTTTCTGATGAGGGTTCTAGCGGCCACTGCAGTGATGACCGCAGCACAGACCGGGCGCAGCGCCGTCCCTGTACAAGAAAAGGCGTGGGAGGCCATAGGTCAATGCGCCGGTCCTCAGCATCCTGAAGGGTACTATAAGCAGGGGCTGTAATAAAGGGGGGGGGTTAGAAACCCCTACGATCTGCGCATCCACCACGGGGGGGTGATGACTAACAATTGACCACCTCAGGGGGAACAAGGGGTATTTCCTATCCAAGTCCCCTGGGACCCCTGGAATTTACTGGGGAAATCCCATTCCTTGAGTACAAGAGCATGGAAACGAGCCTGCTCTAGAAATTCCAAGCGCGCTGTCGCTGTATGGAAACGCTCCCCTCTCGGCTTGTGAGGCCTCACCAGGGAGAGAGATAGACAGAACCTTAAAGACCTTAATCAACAAATCTCACACTGGCCCCAGTATTCAGGGCCAGAATCGCCATGACTCCACCACAAGGGCAGAAGTCCTTGCACACATTCTAATGGTGTCATCCAGTGCTAATAGGATAAACTTTACAAATACATCACAACTGGAGAGTGCATGAAACGCATCCCAGGGGAGATTCTCAGGGTGATGATCAAGCATCTTTCTGATCTTTCTAGCGGCCACTGCAGTGATGACCACGGCACAGACCGGGCGCAGCGCCGTCCCTGTACAAGAAAAGGCGTGGGAGGCCACAGGTCAATGCGCCGGTCCTCAGCATCCTGAAGGGTACTATAAGCAGGGGCTGTAATAAAGGGGGGGGTTAGAAACCCCTACGATCTGCGCATCCACCACGGGGGTGATGACTAACAATTGACCACCTCAGGGTGAACAAGGGGTATTTCCTATCCCTGTCCCCTGGGACCCCTGGAATTTACTGGGGAAATCCCATTCCTTGAGTACAAGAGCATGGAAACGAGCCTGCTCTAGAAATTCCAAGCGCGCTGTCGCTGTATGGAAACGCTCCCCTCTCAGCTTGTGAGGCCTCACCAGGGAGAGAGATAGACAGAACCTTAAAGACCTTAATCAACAAATCTCACACTGGTTCCAGTATTCAGGACCAGAATCGCCATGACTCTTCGGCCTCTCATCAGATGATCCTGAGTCAGAGACCAGCTCTCCTTCATCAGAAGGGGTATAGTCACACGGAGTAGTCAACTCCTCAGTTCCCATAGGACAACAGAAAACAGGAGGCGTCAAGGGCTACTTCTTACCAGGGCCTCGCCCATAGGACAACCTCGCCATAATCTGATCAGCCGTAGGCAGGCTGGAAGACACAGCAGGCTGCAAATCCCCACTTGTATGCGACTCAGCAGGAGTGAGAATTAAGCATGGGGAAATAAGTGTATTGAAACGAGGTGCAGCCACAGGCAAGTCTGATTGCAGGGCCAGTGCTTGCTCGGCACATGGTGCGCAGACCCGTGCCCTGTCAGCATCAGCATGGGGTTGACCACACGCTATACACAGCCGGTCTTGTCCCAGAGGGACCCCGGTCACATAATTCTGAGATGCCTCCATATGGTGATTATCTAGGCACAATATGCCAGCAGGGATTTACGCTATAGGCAACCCTGGATGCCCCAAAGACCCGCTAGGAAGGTGGGAGAATTTTACAAGGCCAGCTATAATTTAACCCAGGCCGGGGAAGCCACTGGATTCACTGTCTGAAAGACATAATGGGAATAAAGGGTGTCAAAGCCATGCGCAGTAATAATAATCATGAAAATTGCCCGTGAGGGCATTTACAGACCAAGGTAGGAGGAGGGCCGTAACCACGCGTGCTCGACTAACATCAAAATGGCGCCAAGCGAACCTCGAAGGGCAGGACAGAGCGGGCCATGCCGCGGAGCGCGCCAAACCAGGCCCCCGCCCCCCTGAAGAGCGCGAAGCTCTAAGGCAGTAGTCAATATTGTAAAGAGAAGCAGAGTGTATGACACACATAGCATAGATGATTTTTGCCAATGGAGACGCCGCAGCGTCTGGGGTCAATATTGTAAAGAGAAGCAGAGTGTATGACACACATAGCATAGATGATTTTTGCCAATGGAGACGCCGCAGCATCTGGGGTCAATATTGTAAAGAGAAGCAGAGTGTATGACACACATAGCATAGAAGATTTTTGCCAATGGAGTCGCCGCAGCGTCTGGGGCGCCGCCGCCGCCCGGCGCAGCATATCCAGTAAGGAAAGAGACGAGGCGGCAGATAATAAAAAAGCAAACAGCGCGGCTCTGACACCAAGTTACAAGTCAAGGACAATACTAAGGCCATAATCGTGTAATCGCAGTACACTTGAGACCGCCACACACACCCCCCCCTTTCTTTCCCCCCTTACGGGGGGAAACGAGGGAGGATGGCGACCCTTTGGATAGGGCCCACCGCTACACGGGGCAATAATGCGGCCATCAGCCTAAACTGCCTACCCTTTGGTGGGGGATTGCAGTGGAGCATGGCTCCATAAGCACGCATGGTGCTGCCTACCTTAACCCGACCAGCGCAGCCCAGGCTGGGAGGCACATCAAACGAAGGACGGGTGGGAACAGTCCAACAGGGCCGCAGGCTGTAATAGCCCCGCTCACCTGCGAGAGAGTGATACTTCATGTCTTCGCAGTCGGCACTGCAGAGAAATCTGGGGATTCGTGGGAGGTCCCTGGGTATATGAAGGGCCGGGAGGAGCCTGTTTTTTGCATGTCTGCAGTGCACAGCGCCATCTGACGGAGGATTACCCAAGTGTAAGTATTATATCTGGAGCAGGACGTACTGTATACTTTTAAATAAATTTGTTGGAAGTGCCCTGTGCTCCATGACGTCCCATCCCTGTAGAGCACAGGGCAGGAAAACCACCAGCGCTTGGGGGAGGCATTGTTGTTACTACAGGTGGATTACCTCTCTCGTGGGTGATGTGGGTTGGGAGCGCAAGGAAAATTGTTTGTCTAGCTGTCATAGGAATGGCTCTTGATAACAGCAAGAATTAACAGATATGTAGACCGTTACTTAAAGGATCGCTATCACGAATTTAAGATGTGAACAGTGATTGAAATGGTACTTGTCATGCAATTAGTACCTGGAACACTATGTAAATGCGGGTCCAAAAAAAAAAGTTTACACGGTGGTGTTGTAGAGCTCTAATTGTTTTAAAAGTGCCCGAATAATGGGAGCCATCACCTAGGATAAGACCATATCCTGTGCGGAGGGAGAACTTCCCCCGCTGCTGCCTTGCGAGGCGAGTGCAGGAGCCGAGCAGTGTATTGCACAGTCGGCTATGTTTATTACAGGCCCCATGATGTGTATTACAGGCCCTGAGATGTGTATTGCATACCCCAAAATAAGAAGCACCTGCCTATAGGACACACCCTGGATTTGAATGAGAAAAATTAGAAAAAAATATTCTGAACCAAATAGTGTGCTAGAATACCCCTACCAATCACCACATTATAGACAGTGTGCAGAATTCCCCCCGATTACACCATTACAGACCCCACATTACAGACAGTAAGCAGTATTCTACATTAAAGGCAGTGAGGTGCATCCCAAATTACAGGCAGTGTGCAGGCATCCCAAATTACAGGCAGTGTGCTGGCATTCCCAATACAGGCAGTGTGCTGGCATCCCTAATACAGGCAGTGTGCAGGCATCCCAAATTACAGGCAGTGTGCTGGCATTCCCAATACAGGCAGTGTGCTGGCATCCCCAATACAGGCAGTGTGTGGGCATCGCCAATACAGGCAGTGTGCTGGCATCCCCAATACAGGCAGCGTGCTGGCATCCCCAATACAGGCAGTGTGCTGGCATCCCCAATACAGGCAGTGTGCTGGCATCCCCAATACAGGCAGTGTGCTGGCATCCCCAATACAGGCAGTGTGCTGGCATCCCCAATACAGGCAGTGTGCTGGCATCCCCAATACAGGCAGTGTGCTGGCATCCCCAATACAGGCAGTGTGCTGGCATCCCCAATACAGGCAGTGTGCCGGCATCCCCAATACAGGCAGTGTGCCGGCATCCCCAATACAGGCAGTGTGCTGGCATCCCCAATACAGGCAGTGTGCTGGCATCCCCAATACAGGCAGTGTGCCGGCATCCCCAATACAGGCAGTGTGCCGGCATCCCCAATACAGGCAGTGTGCTGGCATCCCCAATACAGGCAGTGTGCTGGCATCCCCAATACCAGATCTCAGATGCTCTCCTGCACGCTGCTCTTGCCAGTCTCCGGGCAACCTATGAGGTCCTCATTGAGGCTACCAAGCGGCAAGCGGAACGCCGTGAACGCGAGCAGATTGAGGCTGCACAGCGCCAAGCGGAAATCTTTGGGTACCTACCCAGCGAGACCAGCCTGAGCTATGAGGGGGTCAAGCAGGCTCTGATCCGTCAATATAACCTTACCCCTGAGTTTTATAGCAAGAAACTGCAGAGTTTACGATGGGGCCCCACCAACAGCTGGGCTGACCACATGAGGGCACTCTGGAGAGCAGTTGAGCAGTGGACTACCGGCTTAGAAATCACCACCATCCAGCAACTGAAGGAGCTTATTGCCACAGAACAGTTTCCCTGGAATTGCCCTGAGGATCTGCAGCAGTTTCTGCGTGACCGGGGGCCTCAGCAACAGCAGCACTTGCGGATGAGTACCAACACAACAGAGCCCCCGAGGCCCGGAAACCTGCCAGCTGGAAAGGGGGTAAGTTGTCCATGCCCATCAACCCAAGGCCCCTGCCCCACTTTCCTCTGTCACCACTGCAACCAACCTGGACACTTCAAGGCCACAGGGCCCGTCCCAGAACTCCTTCACGGTGCTGTATGTGGGTAGGGGTGCTGGGAGGTCCAGGGACAACTTGCAACTTGTCACTGTGGGCCAAGCTGTGGCCGTGGGACTTGGGACCTGAGACACAGGTGCGGAGACGACTCTCGTGCGCCCTGAGATGGTGTCCCCACCGGACTTCATCTCCGGAAAGACTGTCTCAGTCTCCGGGATTGAGGGAGGTGCATCGGCACTGCCCATTTCAAAGGTTTCTTTGGACTGGGGTGCCGGGCGGGGTGTGTGGGAGGTGGGGATATCGTCAAATATCCCTGCCAATGTTTTGCTAGGGACAGACTTGGGGCAGCTAGTGTCTCAGTATGTGGCCACTGAAACCCTGAGGTCTGGTCCCCTAGAATGTAACATGTATACACTAAGGTGTGCAATTAATATGAGTTATGTGTGTAACCTGCCAGCTACAGGGAATGTGGGGGTAGGTAGTATAATGTGTGCTTCTTCCTCCCAGAGGAAGGAGGGTTACCCAGCAGCTGGGGAGGCAACTGACTGAGGTGAGGGCTGTTCCAGGAGACGTGGGACCCCTAGGTAAGTCAACATCGCAGGGTTTCTCCACCACTGGGTTGTCAGAGGGCCAGGCTGGTCTGTCTGGACTGGCGGCTTGGATAGGAATGGAAGGGGGACAGGCATTACCTGTGGCCACAGCGGCTCTGGCCACTATCATGCATAGTGGGAGCGTTGGTGGCCCAGGGGCCCTGCAGGGGTCTAATGGCTCCCTTCCTTCAAACCGAGTGGCTGCCAGGGTCGACGGAGGTCTGGAGGGAGGTCCTGGGAAACGGACAGGGGATGGGATGGTCTCTTCTATTCCAACCACCCCACATCCGGGGTTCCTGGCACCTAAACCCGAGGAGACCAGTCCAGGCCAAAAGCAGTGGCGGTGGAACCTGCAGATGGGGTGTAGGGCTGTCCATGGAGAGATGGGACCCCTAGGTAAGGCCCCACTACAGGGTTTCATCACACCTGGGGTGTTATGGGACTATGGTATTCTGCCTGAACCGGCAACTTGGGTGGAAGTAGTGGAGGAGCAGGTGCTATTTGGGACGTCAGCGGCTGAGACCGCTGACAAGCACAGCAGAAGCCCAGGCTCCCCTCAGGGGACTGGCAGCTCCTTCCCTTCCTCCCAAGAGGCTGCTGAGACAGGTGGAACACCAGAGGTTGGTCCCGGGAAACTGACTGAAGACATGGTGGTCTCCACAATCCCGACCATGTTTAGGCAGGGATGTGGGGTAGCATCAGACACTGATGACCCCCAGAGAGTTCTCCCCAAACTGGAGGTGCAGCTCCACTTGGGTCCAGACCCCAGACGGGTGGTCTGGAGACAAGTGCGGCTGTACCCAATGATGGTCAAGCCAGGGTCACCAGGAGAGTGGCCTGAGGATCAGCATTTGGTGGTTCCCTATCCGTCCAGGGCCAGGAAGCGCTATGCCATAGAGAGCCGGGCAACTGGGCACATAGGGATCACCAAGAAGCAAGTGGGGCCTTACCTGGCTGCCCACTGCCATTTGTACCATACCTGTCAGAGGGTGGGGGTGGCAGGGCCAAGTCCCAGCAGCCCACCGGAAACTCTGCCACACAGAAAGAGGTTCGTACCAATGGCGGTGGACTATGCCACCCAGGGCGCTCGTTTAATGGCCTTGTCATCCACCTGGGCTGAAAGGGTGGGTACCGCCCCATGGGAGATCCTTCCCTGGGAAGATTCCCCCCAGGGTAGACTCTCCATCCAGTTCATGGATGGAGATCTAGGGATCAGTTCATGGTGCTAGAGGTTAGGCAGGCACCAACTCGAGGCTACCTCCTTAAACTCTTGTGTGGGTGACATGCACCGGGCCCCTGGCTCGGGTAAAGCAGAAAGGGATGGGTTGTCATCGTCAGACTGTGGACCCGCGGTCCCAGCTATGGGCCACCCTACACCTCTTCCGGGAGTGGTCCAACCATTACTCTGGAGGGATGTGGACCGCAGTCTGGCACATAAACCCTGAAGGGGACCCCCAAAACTATCCATGTATGGTTCGGGCCTACCTTCTGGGGCAGCAGTGCAAGGGCGGGAGCGGAACCCCCCCCCCTCCAGGTCCCACAGCAATTGGACCTTGCCCAAAATCCTCAGCACGAGACAGCGCTATGGCCGTGGTGCTGCCACTGAGTTCTCCAGACATGGGCGCACGGGTCAGCACCAGGAAGTGCGGCCCCTTAGCGCTCTTTTACAGGGGGAGGTGTGAGGAATAGGGCAAAATTACATTTCATTTTATCACAGATACAAGTCCGGAGTTCCCCTTTATTTCCCACTGTTAAGGCTTCCTAGTCATAAATGCACAGGTCCCTATCTCCCCAGGAAGGGGAATTAGCATTTCTGGGTTAAGCAGGGCAGATCACAGACTCCCTGCTGATTTTCTCACACCTCCAGTCTGAGAAGGCTCAAGTGGGTCTGGAGGTGGTAGGACCCCTGGCTGTGAATTTATCACATCAAAGAAGAGGGCCGCAGACAAGTGGCACCAACACAAATCGGACCATAGCTGCGCCACCATGTGTCCCAGCACCAAGCCAGGTACAGAACCGGAACCGGCTCACAAAACCGCACGCGGAGATAGGTTACTTCGGGCTCTGCGACATAGGAAAACTAGAAAAATGGAGATCTAAGGTTCTGGCCCATTAAGGGACCCCATTTTTGGACTCTTCAGATGCCCGGCATCTATCCCAATCTTTTGGTGTCGTATCCAAAGCCATACGACCCCCTGCTCAAAGTTATAACCCCTAAAGTGTTTTAGGGGCTAAAACAAGCTCCAGAACAGTGGGAGGTGACAATCCGCCCCACAGAAGGGAAGGGAGTGAAAGGGTCTCGCCGCATAAAAGGGGTAACATTGGGCCAGGATTTTGTTACTCCTGGAGAGGTCACAGTTCCCGCGTGCCGGAGATGTCCATCCACAAGCTTGCCACTTACCTCTTGTGGGAGCTCTCATCACCACTACTCTGCAACTGCATACTAAGGTAACTGACCATTGTCTCTCTGTGTAACTCACTGTAACCTGTAACCCACTCAGAACAGCATTTGTATTATTTCATATTCCATCATAGCCAAATGTTTATCACTGCCTAGTGTGCTTATAGCATTAAAACTTATATTTAACTTGAGCAATCTTTTTGCCTTAGCCAAGAATCTGTGTCCGCAGGCTTTGGGCCTGGTATTCCTGATAGGAGGGCTCGGACAAGGGTTTTTGGGAACGTGGTCTGTGTGTCTGGAGGTCCCTGGTTGATAGTTGGATCCCGTGACCCGCGGTTCCCTGACAGGCTTCATTCTACAAGCTGGCTAAAAGAAGAACTTTGGAGGCCCTGGAGTCTAAAAGACTCCAGAGACATCGGGTTCCACTTCTTGGGGCTTCCCAAACAGGGATGCTCTGCTTTGTGACCCCATCCACCCCACCCTGATGGGCAGTTTCACTCACCTTCTCCCGAGCCCTCACTGCATCTCTGTGCTGTGGACACATCCTCGCTCACCTCTAGCTGCGCATTCGCCTGTGCCTGGCCTTTCTGAATAGGCGACACAGGCACGGCTAGGAGGCATGTTACTTATACTTTTTGCATCACAGTTTGTTTCTATCTTTTACTAGAAGGTAGAAGAAGGGTGGCAGGTTTTGAATGTTTCATTCTGCTTTCACAAGGGAAAACTGCTGCATTTTAACGGCCTGTTTCCTAAGTCAGCCTGTGACGGAACAACATTTAGATGCTATGGCAATTCTTCTGTTGTGTGTATATGCTTTTACACATCATTGCAATGCTTCAAACAGATGCTAAAGTGGGGTAATGCAACTGTTTCCCACAGGCTGGCTCAGGAGTCAGGCATTGCAATAGAGCAGATCACCCCTGTAAAACTTGAATGGATTTTTAATTTAAAAATGTTGACAATTTCAGCTCCCACATTCTGGCCTATTTCTTGGATACAAATTACAGGATTTGTGACTTACCAGTCTTCCCTACAGGACACTCGCAGTAAAAGGAGGCAATGCGGTCATGACATGTGGCACCATTAAAGCAGGCAGCGTTGGCACAGTCGTCAATGTTCTCGCTGCAGCTCTCCCCTGTCCAGCCATTGGCACAGACACACGTGTGCCCTCCTGGTGTATTGCGGCAGGTGCCGCCATTGTGACAGGCATTGGGTTGGAGCTGGCACTCACCAACATCTTCAGTGCGCAACTGACCTGTGAAGTAAAAATACAATTCTGTGAGTACTCACCTGTAGAATTGGTTTTGCCTATGTCCAGTCCGGGCCGTCCCAATCCATATACGCGTGGGTATTCCGCCACCAGGTGGCGCCAGTTACTGCAAGATCCAGAGCTGTAACTCCTCCCGGCCCCCTATAAAACGAGCTGTCTCCATAGAGTTCCCAGAATGTCAAAAAGCAGTAAATGAGACAGGCCGGGAGGCCAAGAAAACATGTTGTTAACTAACATGCTACAGCATGTACTCTCTCCATAAAAAGGTAAGGACAACGGTCCAATACAAAAAGATAATCACCATAACAAGCAAGCAGAGGAAATGAACCAAGGACGGGGTGGGACGGCCCAGACTGGACATAGGCAAAACCAACTCTACAGGCGAGTACTCACAGAATTGTATTTTTCCCTATGTCCAGTTCGGGCCGTCCCAATCCATATACGTGTGGGACATCCAAAAGCAGTGTCCATAATAAGGCGGTATCCCCAGAGCAGAATAGCAAGTAGTTCATTTCACTACCGCCTGAAGCACCTTTCGGCCAAAAGCAGCGTCAGCTGAGGCCCTAACATCAACCTTGTAAAACTTAGTAAAGGTATGAACAGAAGACCAGGTAGCGGCCTTACAAACTTGCTCAACAGAGGCCTGGTGCTGAAAAGCCCAGGAAGCACCAACAGCTCTAGTAGAATGAGCGGTAACACGAAAAGGGGGATCCTTCCCCTTGGCAGAGTAGGCTTGCACCACTGCCTGTCTAATCCACTTACTGAGAGTGGACTTGGCCGGAGGCAAACCCTTCCTAGACCCTTCAGAGAGAACAAAAAGAGAATCCGACCTCCTGAAGGATTCAGTCGCAACCAGGTAATACTTAATGGCTCTGACCACGTCAAGGCATGGAGGCTCCTTTCCTTAGAATTAGATGGTTCTGGACACAGGGAAGGCAAAACAATGTCCTCATTAAGATGAAAGGGAGAAACGACTTTAGGCAAACAAACAAGCCTAAAGCGGAAAATTACCTTATCCTTATGCCGCTCAAAGTAGGGAGGCTTCATACAAAGAGCGGCCAATTCTGACACCCAGCGCACCGAGGTGATGGCAGGCAACCAAAAAGACCACCATTAGGGTCAAAATAGAAAAAGCAGCATCGTACAAAGGTTCAACGGGGGGACCCTGGAGCGCAGAAAGCACCAAATTCAAATCCCACACCGGTAATACAGGCTTACGCTGTGGACGAGCATGGGTAACTCCTTGGAAAAAGTCCTGATCAGCCTAAGTTTGGCAAAGGAACTTTGGAAAAAGATGGTCAAAGCAGATACCTGACCCTTGAGGGTACCCAGCTGTAGACCCAGGTCTAAGCCGTGTTGTAAGAATTCCAAAATCCTAGAAATAGAAAAAGTGCGACAAGGAAAACTCTTGGATTCACACCAAGAAATGTAGGCAAGCCTAACTCCGTTAGTATTAAAGGTTCAATAGCCAGGCCGTCAAAGCCAGCATCTGTGAATTGGGGTGCCGCAGCGACCCCTGAGTGAGAAGCCCTGGGTCATCGGGCATGATGTAACGATCGACCGACATCTGAACAATGTCCGCAAACAAACTCCGCCTCGTCCAACGAGGAGCCACCAGAATGGTTGGCACCCCCTCCTGGGCTATCTTGAGCAGCACTTAGGAGAGGAAAGGGAGGAAATGCATAAAGGAGCCGTAACTCCATCCACGGAATTGCCAGAGCATCTGTGGCGAAGGCCAGAGGATCTCTTGACAGGAAGACTAACCTTGGAAGCTTGTGATTGTGTCTGGACGCAAACAAGTCCACGTCCGGCCGACCCAAGCGGAGACATAGGGCGTGAAAAATCTTGTTGCTGAGAGACCATTCCCGCAGACGAGAAGTCCCCCTGCTCAGGGAGTCTGCCTCCTGGTTCTCTACCCCGGGGATGTAAACAGCCAAGATGCAGGGAACATTATCCACCGCCCAAGTCAGGATCTGGGACACTTCCAGAAAGACTCGCTTGCTCCAAATCCCGCGCTAGTGATTGATGTAGGCAACGGCCGTCTGATTGTCCGAGCGGACCTGAATAGCACGACCCCTTAGATGGAGAGTCAACTGAAGAAGCACCAACCGAATCGCTTGCAGCTCCAAGAGATTGATGGGTAAGTGGGCCTCCTGTGGCCCCCACTGACCCTGGAACTTCAGTGTCTGCCAAAAATCTCCCCAGCCGGTCAAACTGGCGTCCGTGGTAACTATCTCCCACCGGGGAGTCAGAAAGGACTTGCCCGCCATCAACTTTCTGGAGTCCAACCACCACAAAAGGGACTGTCTGACCTTGGGGGACAGTGAAAATTCCTGATCCGGGGACTCCTGCGTCCGGTCCCAACCGGTCAACAAATTCAATTGAAGAGGCCTCATGTGGAACTGGGCGAAGGGCACTGCCTCGAAGCAGGACACCATGAGGCCCACCAGCTTCATCCCCAGACGGATCGAGGGCTGCTGACAAGCCAGTAGGGCCTGCACCTGCATCCGGAGGCCCTCCACCTTCTGCTGGGGGAGTAATACCTTGACCTGAGAGGTGTCCAACGTCATGCCCATGAAGGACCTCACCGTTGAGGGAGTGATAGAAGACTTGGGGTAATTGATTACCCATCCGAAATGCTTGAGAGTGGATAACACCATCCGGGTGTCGCTCTTGGCCTGCTGAAGGGACTGAGCCGCAATCAGCAAATCGTCCAGATACGGAAGAACACGAATGCCCCGGTTCCTCAGAATGGCCATGACACCTGCCAGCACCTTGGTGAACACGCGGGGAGCCAAAGCTATCCAGAGCGGTAGTGCCACAAACTGGTAATGCTGATCCTCCAGCACAAACCTCAGAAACTTCTGATGCCCCTGAAAAATCGGGACATGCAGATAAGCATCCTTGATGTCCACCGTGGTCATGAAGTCCCCGAGCCGAAGCGAGCTCACCGCGGACTGTAAGGTTTCCATGGGGAAATGTCTGATTCTGACGAACTTGTTGAGGCCCTTCAGAACCAATATGGGTCGCAGCGTTCCATCCTTCTTGGGCACCGTGAACAGGTTGGAGTAGAAACCTCGCCCCCGTTCCTGGCGAGGCACAGGACAAATCACGCCTGATAGCAGAAGGCTCTGAACGGCCACCCTTAGGCCCTGCGCCGTCAATGCGTTCCAGGAAATCCGCGACCGAAGAAATCTTGAGGGCGGCCGGACTGCCAGCTCTATTTTGTACCTGGAGGACACCGCCTCCTGAATCCACCGATTCGAGACGTGCTGTCTCCATATGTGAGCAAAAAGCAGCAGCCGTCCCCCCACCCGGATGGGTGAGGGCGCCTCCTCATGCCTGAGAGGGCTTGGCAGGGGGCTTGGATATAGCTCCCCAGGAGGGGTTGGATCGACCGCGGGACCTACCTCGTCCCCAGGAATCTCTGCGGCCACCTGAAAATTAAGAGCCTCTACCTCCTCTAAAGGAGCGAAAGGCAGAAGAACCCCGAAAGAGACGTGCAGGCTTCCGCCGCTGAGGGAATCTTCCATCCTTGGCCAGAAGGTCCAGGCGCTCCCAAAATAACCTGAGTCTCAGGAAGGGGATACTAGTGAGCGACTTCTTGGCCGCAGCGTCAGCCGACCACTGCCGCAGCCAGAGCGAGCGACGAAGCGCAACAAGCAAAGCCGAAGCCCTGGCGCCAAGCCGGACACTATCGTTCATGGCCGAGACTACAAAGGTGAGAAAATCCACACAGGCTTTGAGTTCTTTATACTCCTCCACCTGCTTGCGAGATTTGGTCAGATCAACAAGGCGCCGCACCTTCTTTCTGATGGCCAAAGATACAATGGCCGCGGCACAGACAGGGCGAAGCCCAGCCCCCACAAACGTGAACGCATGACAGGCCAGCTGATCCATGTGCCTGTCAGCAGGGTCACGCAAGGAAGCCGTGTCGGGGTGACAGCATAACCGTAGTGTTGGATAACCCCGAGACAGGGGCATCCACATCTGGGGGACGGGACCAAAGGCGGATCAGTTCCTCAGGGAAGGGATACTGCCTGTCTAGACTCTTAGGCACCGATGGCAATTAGGCCTTTCCCATTCTTTAAACACCATATTGGAAAAATGGGCCTATTCCGGGAAGACCATCCTCTGTCTCTCAGGCCGGAATAAATCCCCCTGCTTCTTCTTAGCCGCCTTAGGAGGGACAATATGCAGGGTCTCAAACTCAGAAGCCAGCAATTTTTCTGTGTCGTCGGGGAGCCACATATCCTCATCAGAGGAGGAACCAGGCTTGCTGTCATAACCAACCGACCAATCACCTGAGGAAGCGGATTCCTCAAACAGCTCTCCCTTCTCCATGGAGTCCCGACCTCCAAAAAGGTCATCAACATCAGCAAAATCCGAATAATCCGGCTTGATGTGCCGCTTCTTACTCGTGGCCTTACCCGTAGCCATGCGAGATAACTGTCTCTTCAGATTGGCCACCCGGTGCGCCAAATCGGCCTGGGACCCCCTGCTGGCTTCCCCCTCACTGAGGGCTGACTGCAGCAGAGGGGGGTAGGTGAGACCGCAGGCAAGGGAGGGCTAGGGGCAGGGATGCCCACCCTATCATGCTCAAAAAGTACGCTCCTGGCGCAAGTGACACAAACCGTGCTAAGTCCGCCCAGGGGGCAGGTACCGCACATGGGGCAGAGCTTCATCCGCCCTGAGGGGGCCCCTAGTTTACTATCCCCAGAAGCCTCCATTATGGTGATTATGGTGTAAAAAAATACAATTCTGTGAAATACCCACCTGTAGAATTGGTATTATAAGTATACAGTACGTCCTGCTCCAGATAGATTACTTACACTTGGGTTATCCTCCGCCAGATGGCGCTGCACTGCAGAGACATGTAAAACAGGCTCCTCCCGGCCCCTCGAATACCCAGGGAGCTCCCACAAATCCCCAGCATTGAAAAGCAGTGAACAAGAAGCCGGGAGAATTTAACCACCCAAAAACTAGTAACTATAACAATGACAACAATGACAACAATCACCACACAGGGGATCCAGAATAATGCAAAAAAACAGGGTGGGGTGGAGCAGGACGTACTGTATACTTATAATACCAATTCTACAGGTGAGTATTTCACAGAATTGTATTATTCTTAGTATACAGTACGTCCTGCTCCAGATAGATTACTTACACTTGGGACATCCAATAGCAGTGTCCATAAAGTAGGGTGGGATCCCCAATAAAAAAGGTAACAGCAGACAGTTTAAACCACTGCCGCCTGCAAAACATCAGCTGAGGCCTTAACATCAACCTTGTAAAACTTTGAAAAGGTATGAACAGAAGACCAAGTAGCGGCCTTGCAAACTTGTTCAACAGAAGCCTGGTGCTGGAAGGCCCAAAAGGCACCAATAGCATGAGTAGAATGAGCAATAAGGCGAAGGGAGGATTCTTCCCCCTAGCAGAGTAGACCTGAAACACAGCCTGACGAATCCACTTGCTGATAGTAGACTTGGCAGGACCCAAACCCTTCCTAGGACCAGAAGGGACCACAAAAAGAGCATCAGTTTTCCAGAAGGGGCAGTAGCCACCAGATAGTACTTCAGACACCTAACCACATCCAAAGAGTGCAAAACTCTCTCCTTAGCATTGCTAGGGTTAGGGCACAAAGAAGGAAGAACAATATCCTGATTCAAATGAAAGGCAGACACTACCTTAGGCAGAAAATCAGGTTTGAAACGAAACATCACCTTGTCCTGGTGCCTCTCGTAGTAGGGGGGCTGAATGGACAGCGCCGCCAACTCAGGCACACGCCTGACAGAAGTGATAGCTACCAGAAAACACAACCCTGAACGCAAGAATGGCCAAGGCATCATCCTGCACAGGTTCAAAGGGAGCACCCTGCAAGGCAGGCAAGACCAGTCCAAATCCCAAAAACAGGGGCCATAGGTTGTCGTGGGGAATGCACATGAGCAACCCCCTAAAAGCAGTCTTAATCAAGGAATGCTGAACAAAAGACATCTGAAAGAAGACAGACAGGGTAGAAACCTGACCCTTCAAAGTACTGAGTTAGAGACCGACTCCAACCCATGCAGTAAAACTCCCGAACCCTGGGAACTGAGAACACCCAACAGGGAAGAGACCAAGACTCAACCAGTCAATGTAGGTACGCCATTCCTTATAACAGATGGAAGAAGAATTCATCTTCCTAGCCTTCACCATGGACTCAACCATCGAGGTAGACAAACCTTTCTCCATCAAGATGGAGGTTTCAGCAGTCAGGCCGCCAAAGCCAGAGTTTGTAATTGGGATGGCGTAAGGGGCCCTAAGTGAGCAGATCTGGCACTCCAGGCAGAAAGCACTGATCTACTGCCATCTGCACAACGTCTGCGAGCCACCAGAACCACTGGCACCCCTTCCAGAGCAATCTTGCGCAGAACCCTGCCTAGTAGGGGGAATGTAGGAAAGACATACAAAAACTGAAATGTCCTGCCATGACATTACTAAGGCATCCATGGGCACGGCCAGAGGATCCTGGGACAGGGAGACAAAGGCCGGGAGCTTGTGACGGAACGCAAACAGGTACACATCAGGTCGGCCCCAACGGTGATACAGAGATTGGAACACCCTGTTGCAGAGGGACCCCCCCCCCCGGAATGTATACCGCTGAAATGCAGGGAACATTGGCCTCCACCCAGATCAGAATCAGAGACACTTCCTGGAGGACCCTCTTGCTCCGGGTCCCTCCCTGATGATTGAAGTAGGCAACTGCCATCAGAGTGACCGTGCGCCCCTGAACAGGCAGGCCCTGAAGATGAGTAGTCAAACGAACCAGAACTAACCTGATCGCTCACAGCTTCAAGACATTGATAGGTGAATGGGCCTCCTAAGGGCCCCACCTCCCCTGGAACCGCAGGGACCTCCAGAAGAACCCCCCCAACCTGTTAGACTGGCATCCGTGGTGACCGTCTCCCAGGAAGGAGCAAGAAGGTTCCGTCCCCCAATAGGTTCCTTGAGTCCATCCACTACAAGAGGGACCAGGGATGCTGGGTCCTTGTCCCATACAGACAATAGGAGAAGTTGCAGAAGCCCCAAAAGGGACTGAGCACAAGAGGCCGCTTCGAAGCACGCCACCATCAGGCCCACCAGCTGCATCCCCTGCCTGGTGAAGGGACGGGGACAGCTAGGAGGAACTGAACTTGTGCTGAGGAAGGAATATCCTTGCCTGAACTGTGTCCAGATTCATTCCTAGGAATGAAGTTACCAAGGAAGGGGACAGTGAGGACTTGAGGTGGCTGATCACCCATCCAGATGACTCCAGAATGGACACCACCAGCTGAGTATCCAACTTTGCCAGATGTAGAGACTGGGAAGTGATGAGGATGTCCAGGTAGTGGCAGCACGCGGACGCATCTTGGCCTCATCAGAGACATCACCCCCGCCAGCACCTTGGTGAGCACTCTGGGAGCTGAAGAGAGGCCAGATGGCAAGGCCACAAATTGGCAGTGTTGATCTTCCAACGTGAATCTGAGGAATCTTGGTGTCCTGAAAACACAAGGATGTGAAAGTAAGCATCTTTGATATCCACAGATGGCATGAAGCCCCCGGGGCGCAAGGAGCAGATGGCCGAGCGCAGAGTTTCCATGAGGAAAGCGCCTGTACTTGACAATTTGCTGAAGATCTGTAAATCCAGAATGGGCCTGACTGACCCATCTTTTTTGGGAACTGTGAAAAGGTTGGTGTAGAGTCCCTTGCCTCTGTCTGTTAAGGGAAATCTGCAAATGACCCCCAGACCCAGCAGGCCCTGCACGGCCTGCGCCAACACCTGAGCAGAAGCAGGGACCAGGAGTACACGGGACCTGATAATCTTGGGAGAGGCCGCACAGCAAACTATCTTGTAGCCGGAGGACACTACCTCCTGAATCCACCGGTCTGAGGCGTGATGCCTCCAGACTTGAGCAAGGTGCCGCAGCCGTCCCCTCACCCTGACGGGCGAGGGCGCCCCACCATGCTTGAGGGGACTTGGGAGAGGATTTGAGCTTAGCCCCCCCGGAGGAGCCAGGGTGTTGTCTTCTGCTCCTGGGACAGGAATCTGCGCGAGCCCCCACGTAGGACACCCCTGGTTCCTGTTTAACACCATGGTAGGGGGTAGGAGGGGGGCCTTGGCCCCGAAGAGGCCGAGACAGCTGGGGTAACTTACCTCTCTTACCAAACAGGTCTAGATGGGCCCCAAACAGGCGTAGCCCCTTAAAAGGAAGCCCAGTAAGGGCCTTCTTCGCAGCATTGTCAGCACCCCACTGTCGCAGCCAGACCAAGCGACGTATATCTACCAGGAGGGCAGAAGTTCTTGCACACATTCTGATGGTGTCATCCAATGCTACTAGGACAAATTTACAAACACATCGCAACTGGAGAGTGCATTAAACACATCACAAGGGAGATCATCAGGGGCACTATCAAGCATATTTCTGATGAGTGTTCTAGTGGCCACAGCAGTAATGGCAGAGGCACAGACCGGGCGCAGCGCCATCCCCGCACATGCAAAGGCGTGGGAGGCCAGCAGGTCAATGCGCCGATCCTCAGCATCCCGCAGGGTAGTAGAATCAGGGGGATGCATGACAGGGGTGTTAGACAGTCCTATGATCGGGACATCCACCTCGGGGGGGGGGGGGGTGACCAATATTTAACCACCTCAGGTGGAAAAGGATACTTCCTATCCCAATCCCTTGGAACCCCGGGAAGTTCACTGGGGCACTCCCATTCCTTGAGCACAAGGGTATGGAAATGTGCCTGCTCTAGAAATTCCAAACGTGATGTTGCTGTATGAAAACGCTCCCCTCTTTGCCTGGGAGCCTCACCAGGGAGAGAGATAGACAGAACCTCAAAGATCTGGGTCAATAATCTGTCAGTGTCATCCGGGGCCCAGGGGTCAGAGCCAGAATCGTCATGACCCCTTGGTCTCTTATCAGATGAGCCTGAGTCAGAAAAAAGCTCTCCTTCATCAGAAGGGGTATAGTCAAACAATTCATAAACTCCTGAGATCCCATAAGGAAAACAGTAACATAAGGAGTCAAGTGCTGCTTCTTACCAGGGCCCTTACGCGCTAAAGACCTCGCAATAATCTGTTCAGCAGTAGGCAGTCTAGAAGACACATCAGGCTGAGAATCCCCACAAGTATGCAACTCAACAGGAGAGAGATTTACGCTGGGGGGAGTAATGAAACGAGGTCCAGCCACTGGCAGGCCAGATTGCAAAGCCAGCGCTTGCTCAGCACAGGGTACGCAGACCCATGCCTTGTCTGCGTCAGCATGAGGCTGTCCACACGCTATACACAGCCGGTCTTGTCCCAAGGGGACCCCGGTCACATTATGCTGAGATGCCTCCATATGGTGATTATTAGGCACAATATGCCAGTAGGGATTGACGCTATAAAGCAACCCTGGATGCCCCAATGACCGCTAGGGAAGTGGGAGTAATTTCACAAGGCCCGACTATCAATTACACCGGGCCGGGAGAAGCCAATGGATTCACCCGTCTGAAAGACACAAGGAGAAGAAGGGGTGTCAGAACCGAACACACTACAATGAGTATAAAGCTGCCCGCGAGGGCACTTACGGACCACGGTAAGTAAGAACGTCACACGCGCGCGCGACCGGACAACATGCCGGCGAGTACCTCGAAGGGCGGGCCAGAGCGAGCCGTGACGCGGGGCGCACCAGGCCAGGCCCCGCCCCCCCGAAGAGCGTGAAGTCCAACCGACAAGCAGCCAATAAGGACGCAGAAGCATCTGAGGTAACGCCGCCGCCTGGCGCGGAACATCCATAATGAAGGAAAAGGCGCGTGCGGCGGTGGCATTTGCAGTGTAAAAAGACAAGTCAGCGCGGCGGTTGACACCACATATACTAGTCCAAGCAGACATTACAAAAGGCCATATGCACGTAATCACAATGCACAGACATCCACACACACCCCCCCCTTTCTTTTCCCCCCCGAAGGCTACAGGGAGAATGAGGGAGGATGGCGGCCCTTTGTACAGTGCCCACCGCTACCGGGGCATGGGACAATAATGCGGGAGGGGCATGCCATAAAGGCTCACCATCAGCCTATACCGCCTACCCTTTGGTGGGGGACTGCGGTGGAGCAGGGCTCCTTAAGCACACATGGTGCCGCCTACCTTCACCCGACCAGCGCAGCCCAGGCTGGGAGGCACATCACACGAAGGACGGGTGGGAATAGTCCAACAGGGCCGCAGGCTGTAATAGCCCCGCTCACCTGCGACAGTGATAATTTCATGTCTTCGCAGTAAGCACTGCAGAGAAATCTGGGGATTTGTGGGAGGTTCCCGGGTATTTGAGGGGCCGGGAGGAGCCTGTTTTACATGTCTCTGCAGTGCAGCGCCATCTGGCGGAGGATAACCCAAGTGTAAGTAATCTATCTGGAGCCGGACGTACTGTATACTAAGAATATACAGGTTACAAGGCACAATGGCCCAAACCTAGTAAAGACCCCCAAATAGTCCCTCTTATGTGATCCCTCTTAGGGGAGAGGGTACGGAGAGAGAGCAGAGCTGGGTGTAGGAGACCGGGAGGAACCACAACCCACGGCTGACCAGGGGACCCCACCTGAAAGACAATGGAAGAGGCCATGAGATCCCACAGCACATGCACACAAGAAATATCAGTATATATGCAATAATCAAAAGAGGGACTCACGTGGGCTCTCAAGGTAGGCAGGCAGTTCCACAGCCCAAATGTGGAAGCTTGGTGCCAGCGTTGGTCACTGCAGAGTGCACAGCAGAATATCTCTCATGCAGCCGTCCAGAAGGATTCCCCGCTCACGAGGAGAAAACGGGTCCGGATCAGTCCCTCGAGGGGCGGGCCGCACAGTCATGACGCAAAGCACGTAATCGCGCGGCCCCGCCCCCGGCTGCGGCGCGAACGAGCACCCGCAGCCTGAAGTAAAAAAGGCGCCCAAGGAAGAGGAAGAAAGGGAGGGCGGCCCACCGAGGGGCCTCTCCCTCCCCCCGGCAGCGGAGCGCAGCAAGCCCGCACTAACTCGAGGCCGCAGCATCACAGAAGGAGCGCCCACGGAAGCCGCATGGTCCCCCCCCCCCTCACAGCAGCGCAGACAAGATGGAGGGGAGAGAAGAGGAGCCGAGGGAGGTAAGTATGCCAGTGAAAAGACCAGTGAAAACTAACACACACACACACACACACACATAAGAATAAAGCTTGTGGGCACAGATGGGGAATAAACCCGGGCATTAGGTGCTTCCTCCCCCCCCCCATAGGCTCACCATCGCCTATGGCTGGCTACCCTTTAAGGAGGGTCTGCGGCCCAGAGCCTAGCTCTGTGAACGCCAACCCTGGCGTTCTCCCTACCTTCACCTGTTCCCGTCAGCCGAGGCTGGGAGGCATACTGGGTCCACAGGAACAGAGGCAATAGGGACGCAGCGGCCGACAGGCTTAAAAATGCCCCGCTCAGCTGCCAAATCCAGAGAGAGTTCCAGACGATCATTGCAGCATGTACGGCAAGACGAATCTGGGAACTTTATGGAGACAGCTCTTTTTATGGGGGGGGGGGGCGGGAGGAGTTACAGGTCTGGATCTTGCAGTAACTGGGGCCACCTGGTGGCGGAATACCCACACGTATATGGATTGGGACGGCCCCGACTGGACATAGGGAAAAACACAAACATTTGCATGACATTAGTCCTGTGGCTAAAAACTTGCAGTTCTTGTAGTTACACGTGAACATGCTTCTGCTGAACAGTCTCAAAAGGAAATACAGCAATCCCAATTCTTTCATACTATCAGTCATGTATCAGATACATAGATTCAACACTATGCAGTATGTGTGTGTGAATATTTACAATAGGAAAACATCATAGTTGTTCTAGCTGTCATATGAATGGCTCTTGAATTACATGCATTAACAAATACATAGACCTATACTTAAAGTGGACCAACACCCAGGATTTTGACTATCCTGGGTTTTGGACCACCCTGATCGGGGGTGCCCCTCTGTGTGAAACCCCCCAGAACGCCCCAAAAACTCACCTCTCCCCGCTCCCACCAATCACAGCATAGCAGCTCAGCGGCTCTGAGTGCAGGAGGCCGCGTCTCGCGCTTCCCTCTAACAGGGAGCGCGCCTGCGCTGGCCATTCACAAACGGCCGGCGCGGGTGCGTGCCCTGCTAGAGGGAAGCGTGAGACGTGGCTCGCACATGCGCCGATGGAACGGGGCTGAGGTAAGGTTTGTGGGCCTCCTGGGGGGTTCCTCCCCGCGGGACATCCCGATTTCGGATGCCCAGCGGGGAGGGATCTGATCGGTCCGGGAATCTTATAGATTCCCGGGCCGATCCCCCCTGGGTGTTGGTCCACTTTAAAGAGGACCACCCCCCTTGAGTGTATAAGACTCGAGATATGGTTGTCGACTTCCTTATGGGACATTCTGAACTGGTTCTGATTCGAGTCAACCTGCCCATAGGAGGGGTAATAAGTCTGGTGAGTGGGGGATGCGACTGGCAGCGCACTTGGCTCCTTTTGGCCCTGCTCAGCAGCTTATCCAGCGGAGCCAAAGGAATCTGAGTGAAAGCACCGATTGGCTGAGTGGGCCACTCAGCCAATCAGTGCACTCGTTATAACTTGAGTCTGCTCCATGAGACCGACAGGAAGATGAGTGAATGGGGTGACCTGGGGGGTACACACAGTGGGGCATCAAAATTTGGGATGTCGCCACATAGGGGAACAACACCCCATAAGGTCAAAGTTGGGTGTGCTGTTCCTCCTCAATTACCAAATTTTAGCATTGATAATCAGTACATTTTTGTTCCAGCAGACAGGCAGGCATGTAGGTATCTGGGAGGGCAGATAGGTAACCAGGTGGATGGATAGAGGAGTAGGTGGCTGGGTAGTTAGGCAGGGACGTAGGTAGGAGGGTTGGTGCATAGGTGGATGGATGGCAGGCATGTAGGAGGGTGGATGAATGAGTAGATGGCTGGGCAATCAGGTAGGTAGGTAGGTGGCAGGCAGGAGGGTGGATGGGTGGCTGGTTGGTTAGGCAAGTAAGTAGGTAGGTGGGAGGATGGGACAGTAAGTGAGCAAGTAGGTGGGTAGTAAGTTAGATGGGTGGGCAGGTGGGTAGGAAGGTAAGTGCGTTGTAAGGTGGGTAGGAAGGTAAGTGCGTGGGCAGGCATGCAGGTAAGCAGGTGCATGGGTGAGTGGTTATGCAGTCAGGTAGGTGGGCATGCAGGCAAATGGGTATGCAGGCAGATAGGTGGGCATGCATGCGGACAGGCAAGTGGGCATGCTGGTAGCATGGAATGCATGCCTGCAGGCAGACATAGGTAGGCATGCAGTTCGGTGGGTGGCAGGATATACTTTCCAGGGCTGGTGGTGACCAGTATCTTGGCTGTGCGGCAACAGTGGGCCAGGCGCAGTCCTCTCGGCAGGGCAGGAGCTGGGTGGCGACGGTTGGCGGGAGCTGGACAGCAACCGTGGGCCAGGCGACCTCTTGGCAGGGCAGAGCAGGCGGGGATGGACAGCGGCAGTGGGCCGAGATGAGACGTGACTGGCTTGTTGGTGGGGCAGGCGGGTCCTAAGCGGCCACTCAGCGGGGCGGTTTCCTTCCTCGTCTTCCTGATCCGCCTCCGTCATATCTCTAGCTGCCGCTCCTTGGCCGGTCTCCCCCTTGCTGCCTGGAAAGGGCTGAAAAGATCGGCAGGGGGTGGAAACCTGCTCCTCATTCGGGTATCCAGAAGTATAGGCTATGTCTGGTAACTGTTGGAAATTAATAGTGATGTACCTAATAATCTAAACTGTGTTCCTCTGCATAGGATTAGGTGATACCCTGTGCTTATGTACTAACATACTTTGTGTTAATTATATGCCTACATTCTATTAATTGTCCTCAATTTACAATGCTAAACTAACCTTAGGCATTTAAGATGTTTTTATCCTTGTGTATAGATTGGTCTTGCTAAAAATACAATGTGATTACTCACCTGTAGAATTGGTATTATGAGTATACAGTACGTCCTGCTCCAAATCTAATACTTACACGTGGGATATACTCTGCCAGATGGTGCTGGACTGCAGAGACATCGAAAATAGGCTCCTCCCGGCCCCTCAAATACCCAGGGACCTCCCACAAATCCCCAGCATTGAAAAGCAGTTAAGGAGAAGCCGGGAGCATTAAACAATTCAAATTATCAACTATAACAATGATAACAATCACCATACAGGGGATCCAGGAAAATGCAAACCAAGGGTGGGTTGGAGCAGGAGGAACTGTATACTCATAATACCAATTCTACAGGTGATCAACCACAGAATTGTATTATTCTTAGTATACAGTACGTCCTGCTCCAAATCTAATACTTACACGTGGGACATCCAATAGCAGTGTTCATAAAGTAGGGTGGGATCCCCAAGAAAATCAGCAGCAGGCAGTTTAAACCACTGCTGCATGCAGAACCTTTCGGCCAAAAACAGCATCAGCTGAGGCCCCGACATCAACCTTGTAAAACTTTGAAAAGGTATGAACGGAAGACCAAGTAGCAGCCTTGCAAACTTGTTCAACAGAAGCCTGGTGCTGAAAAGCCCAAGAGGCACCAATAGCACGAGTGGAATGAGCAGTAAGGCGAAGGGAGGATTCTTCCCCTTAGCAGAGTAGGCCTGAATCACAGCCTGACGAATCCACTTGCTGATAGTAGACTTGGCAGGAGCCAAACCCTTCCTAGGACCAGAAGGGACCACAAAAAGAGCATCAGTTTTCCTGAAAGGTGCAGTAGCCACCAGATAGTACTTCAGACACCTAACCACATCCAAAGAGTGCAAAACTCTCTCCTTAGCATTGCTAGGATTAGGGCACAAAGAAGGAAGAACAATATCCTGATTCAAATGAAAAGCAGACACTACCTTAGGCAGAAAGTCAGGTTTGAAACGAAACACCAACTTGTCCTGGTGCCTCTCATAGTAGGGGGCTAAATGGACAGCGCCGCCAACTCAGACACACGCCTTACAGAAGTGATAGCCACCAGAAACACAACCTTTAGCGTAAGAATGGCCAAGGCAGCATCCTGCACAGGTTCAAAGGGAGCACCCTGCAAGGCTGACAGAACCAAGTTCAAATCCCAAACAGGCACAGTAGGTTTACGTGGGGGACGCACATGAGTGACCCCCTGGAAAAAAAATCCTGATCAGAGGGTGCTGAGCAAAGGACTTCTGGAAAAAAATAGCCAGGGCAGAAACCTGACCCTTCAGAGTACTGAGTTGGAGCCCCATCTCCAACCCATGCTGCAGGAACTCCAGAATCCTGGGAATAGAGAAGACACGACAGGGAAGAGACTTAGACTCACACCAGTCAATGTAGGCACGCCAAACCCTGTAATAAATGGAAGAGGAAGACTTCTTCCTAGCTTTAATCAAAGTATCCACAACTGAGGAAGACAGCCCCTTCTCCATCAAGATGGAGGTTTCAGCAGCCAAGCCGTCAAAGCCAGAGTTTGTAAATTGGGATGGCGTAGTGAGCCCTGAGTGATCAGATCTGGCACCAAGGGCAGAGCGTACTGATCTACTGCCAGCTGTACCACGTCTGCGAACCACACTCTTCTTGGCCACCTGGGGGCCACCAGAATTGCTGGCACCCCTTCCAGAGCAATCTTGCGCAGAACCCTGCCCAGTAGGGGAATTGGGGGGAAGACATACAGGAACTGAAAGTCCTTCCAGGACATTGCTAGCGCATTCGAGGTCAGGGCCAGAGGATCCCTGGACAGAGAGACAAAAGCTGGAAGCTTGTGATTGTGGCGGGACGCAAACAGATCCACATCTGGTTGGCCCCAACGGTGACACAGAGATTGAAACACCCTTCTGCATAGGGACCATTCTCCCTGGCGAGAGGTCCCCCTGCTCAGAGAGTCCGCCAGGCGATTTTCCAACCCTGGGATGTACACAGCTGAAATGCAGGGGATATTGGCCTCCGCCCAAGTCAGGATCAGAGACGCTTCCTGGAGGGCCCCCTTGCTCCGGGTCTCTCCCTGATGATTGATGTAGGCAACTGCCGTCTGGTTGTCCGAGCGCACCTGAACGGGCAGGCCCTGAAGATGAGTAGTCAAGCGAGCCAGAACTAACCTGATCGCTCGCAGCTCCAAGACATTGATAGGAGTGTGGGCCTCCTGAGGGCCCCAGGAACCGCAGGGACTTCCAGAACCCCCCCCCCCACCCCAACCTGACAGACTGGCATCCGTGGTGACCGTCTCCCAGGAAGGGGCAACAGGTTCCTTGAGTCCATCCACCACAAGAGGGACCTCCTGACCAGGGGGGAGAGCACACAGACCCTGTCCAGGGACGATGGGTCCTTGTCCCATACAGACAATAGATGAAGTTGCAGAGGCCTCAAGTGGAACTGAGCATAAGGGACCGCTTCGAAGCACGCCACCATCAGGCCCACCAGCTGCATCCCCTGCCTGATGGAGGGATGGGGACAAGCTAGAAGGGACTGAGCCTGTGCAATCAGACTGTCCACCTTCTGCTGAGGAAGGAAGATCCTTGCCTGAACTGTATCCAGATTCATTCCTAGGAATGGAGTTACCAAGGAAGGGGACAGTGAGGACTTGGGGTGGTTGATCACCCATCCAAATGACTCCAGAGTGGACACCACCAGCTAAGTATCCAACTCTGCCTGATGTAGAGACTGGGAAGTGATGAGGATGTCGTCCAGATAGGGAAACACGCGGACGCCCTGAAATCTGAGTAGAGACATCACGCCCGCTAGCACCTTGGTGAACACCCTGGGAGCTGAAGTGAGGCCGAAGGGCAAGGCCACAAATTGGTAATGTTGATCCATCAGAGCGAACCTGAGGAATCTTTGATGACATGGGAACACAGGAATATGAAGGTAAGCATCTTTGATGTCCACAGAAGTCATGAAATCCCCTTGGCGCAGGGAGCTGATGGCAGAGCGCAGAGTCTCCATGCGAAAGCGCCTGCCCCTGACAAACTTGTTGAGAATCTTTACGTTCAGGATGGGCCTGACAGAACCATCCTTTTTGGGTACTGTGAACAGGTTGGAATAAAAGCCCTTGCCTTTTTCTCTAAAAGGGACCTGGCAGATGACCCCCAGCTCCAGGAGGCCTTGCACTGCATGCACTAGCTCCTGAGCTGACACAGGATCCTGAGGAATCTG
The DNA here is from genome assembly GCA_027917425.1 of Gastrophryne carolinensis. Taxonomy (NCBI): domain Eukaryota; kingdom Metazoa; phylum Chordata; class Amphibia; order Anura; family Microhylidae; genus Gastrophryne; species Gastrophryne carolinensis. The sequence goes on along the minus strand of CM051238.1, from coordinate 396,195,793 downwards.
GGATCTGATGAATCTTGGAGGGGGATCGGCAGCAAACTCCAACTTGTAACCGGAGGACACTACCTCCTGAATCCACCGGTCTGAGACATGAAGCCTCCAGACGTGAGCGAAGTGCTGCAGCCGTCCCCCCACCCGGATGGGTAAGGCCGCCCCATCATGCCTGAGGGGGCTTGGGAGAGGATTTAGTTTTGGGACCCCAGGAGGAGCCAGGACGTCCACGCCCTCTGCCTCTACCCCAGAAATCTCCCCGGGCCCCAGGGAAAGACACCCCCCTTCCCTGTCTCGCACCGCAGTAAGGGAAGGAGAAGGAACTCTGACCCCGAAAGGGCCGAGGTTGCCGCCTGCGCTGGGGTAACCTGCCTCCCTTAGCAAAAAGGTCCCCAAACAGAGGCAGTCCTTTAAAGGGAAAACCAGTGAGGGCCTTCTTGGCAGCATTGTAAGCAGCCCCCTGGCGCAGCCAAACCGAGCGGCGTATAGCCACCACGAGGGCAGAAGTTCTGGCACACATTCTGATGGTGTCATCCAATGCTGATAGGACAAAATTTACAAAAACATCACAACTGGAGAGTGCATTAAACACCTCACAAGGCAAATCATCAGGGGCACTATCAAGCATATTTCTGATAAGGGTTCTAGTGGCCAAGCAGTAATGGCAGAGGCACAGACCGGGCACAGCGCCGTCCCCGCACATGCAAAGGCGTGGGACACTAGATGGTCAATGCGCCGGTCCTCAGCATCCCGCAGGGTAGTAGAATCAGGGGAATGCATGACAGAGGTGTTAGATAGCCCTAGGATCGGGGCATGCACCTCGGGGGGGGGGGGGGGTGACCAGCATTTAACCACCTCAGCAGGAAAGGGATACTTCCTATCCCAACTCTTTGGAACCCCCGGGAAGTTTACTGGGGCGCTCCCATTCCTTGAGCACATGGTTATGGAAATGTGCCTGCTCTGGAAATTCCAAACGTGATTTTGCTGTATGGAAGCGCTCCCCTCTTTGCCTGGGAGCCTCAACAGGGAGAGAGATAGACAGAACCTCAGATAGACAGAAAATCTGGGTCAATAATCTGTCAGTGTCATCCGACACAGACTTCATAACCTACATATCTATACACATACACACACCCCCCCCCCCCTCTTTTACCTCGAAGACTATAAGGAGGATGAGGTAGGACGGCGGCCACTTAAATAGGGCCCACCAACAGACAGGGGCAAGGGGCAATAGTGCGGGAGGGGCATCCATAGAGGCTCACCATAAGCCTGAACCACCTACCCTTTGGTGGGGGATTGCAGTGGAGCAGCGCTCCTAAGCACCTGACAGCGGTGCTGCCTACCTTCACCCGACCAGCGCAGCCAAGACTGGGAGGCATATTACTAGTGGAATGGGTGGGAATAGTCCTACAGCGCCGCAGGTTAATAACCCCGCTCACCTGCGAGTAAAGAGCCAATTTCTCCTTCGCAGCCAGACTGCAGAGAAATTCTGGGGATTTGTGGGAGGTCCCTGGGTATTTGAGGGGCCGGGAGGAGCCTATTTTCGATGTCTCTGCAGTCCAGCGCCATCTGGCGGAGTATATCCCACATGTAAGTATTAGATTTGGAGCAGGACGTACTGTATACTCATAATACCAATTCTACAGGTGAGTAATCACATTGTATTTTTAGCAAGACCAATCTATACACAAGGATAAAAACATCTTAAATGCCTAAGGTTAGTTTAGCATTGTAAATTGAGGACAATTAATAGAATGTAGGCATATAATTAACACAAAGTATGTTAGTACATAAGCACAGGGTATCACCTAATCCTATACATATTTTAAATGTCCATGACTTTTATGAGTTGACTAATATCCTTGTGTAGATTTTAATTGTATTAAATGTATGTGCGCTCAATTATATTTACAATATTTATCACTGAACTTTTCTTTTTTGAATTGTCAAGCCTCTAAATAACCTACAATAATACCATTTTGTGAGTACTCACCTGTAAAATGGATATTGTCAGTGTGTCACACACCCCGCTTCCCCTTTAATTCTTACGATCGGGTTACTCCACCAGCAGGTGGCGACGTTGCAGAGAGAAGTCTTGAAAACTAGCCCCCTTCCGGGCTATATATACACCTGGGACCTCCCACTTAACACCCAGTGAATTCAAAAGCAGAAAGACAAGGTACCAGGAAATCAAATGGTAACCTCAAAATAAAGAAAAGCTTCACCATATAAAGGATCCAGGATACCGAAAAGGGCGGGTGAAGAGGGGTGTGTGACACACTGACAATATCCATTTTACAGGTGAGTACTCACAAAATGGTATTATTCTCAGTGTGTCACACACCCCGCTTCCCCTTTAATTCTTACGATCGGGACATCCAAAAGCAGTGTCCACAAGGGATGGGTATCCGAAGGCAAAATGAAGCATAACTTAAATGACTGCAGTCTGCAGAACTTTGCGGCCAAATACAGCATCCGCTGAGGCCCGCACATCAACCTTGTAAAACTTAGAAAAAGTATGAACAGAAGACCAAGTAGCAGACTTACAAACTTGTTCAACAGAAGCTTGGTGCTGAAAAGCCCAAGACGATCCAACGGCGCAAGTAGAATGAGCAGTGATGCGAAAAGGGGGAACTTTCCCCTTAGCAGAATAGGCCCCAATAACGGCCTGACGTATCCATTTGCTAATGGAAGATTTGGCCGGACCCAAACCCTTCCTAGTCCCACAGGGCACAACAAAAAAGGCATCAGTTTTACGAAAAGGAGAAGTAATAATCAAATAGTACTTAACACAGCGTACTACATCCAAACAATGCAAAACCCTCTCCTTGTCATTCTTAGGCTTAGGACACAAGGAGGGAAGAACAATATCCTGATTCAAATGAAAAGCAGAAACAACCTTAGGAAGAAAGTCCGGTTTGAAACGTAAAACCACCTTGTCGTGATGCCTCTCAAAGTAGGGCGCCTGAATCGACAAGGCCGCCAACTCCGAGACACGCTGAACCGAAGTGATAGCTACCAAGAAGGCAGTCTTCTGAGTCAAGGTAGACAAAGCAATATCCTGCAAGGGCTCAAAGGGAGGAGCCTGAAGAGCAGAGAGAACCAAGTTCAAGTCCCAAACAGGGAGTAATGGTTTCCTGGGAGGCCGCACATGCGTAACCCCGTGGAAAAAGGTTTTAACTAAAGGATGAAGCGCAAAACGCTTCTGAAAAAAGATAGATAAGGCAGAAACCTGCCCTTTCAAAGTACTCAGCTGAAGACCAGAGTCCATCCCTGATTGCAAAAACTCCAGAACCCTGGAGACCGAAAAGACCCTACAAGGCAAAGATCTAACCTCACACCAAGCGATATAGGCTTTCCAAGTCCTATAGTAGATGATAGAAGAAGACTTCTTCCGGGCACTGATCAGAGTCTTAACGACCGAGTCAGAAAGACCCTCCTCCTTCAAGATGGAGGTTTCAGCAGCCAAGCCGTCAAACCCAGCGTTGGTAAATTGGGGTAACACAGCCGACCCTGAGTGAGCAGATCGGGCCGAAGAGGCAGAACGAACTGATCCACTGCCAGCCGGACGATGTCTGCGAACCAAACTCGCCTTGGCCACCTTGGAGCCACGAGAATGGCGGACACCCTTTCCAGAGCCAGCTTCCTTACCACCCTGCCTAGCATGGGTATCGGAGGAAACAGGTACAGAAACCCCAGATCCCCCCAGCTCAGGGACATGGCGTCCACCGCCAGAGCCAGAGGATCCTGGGAGAGCGACACGAAGGTCGGGAGCCTGCAATTGTGACGAGAGGCAAACAGGTCCACCTCCGGTGTCCCCCACCGGAGACACAGCGACCGAAAAACTTGAGGATGGAGAGCCCATTCTCCCAGACGGGAAGAGCACCTGCTCAACAGATCCGCTTCCCTGTTTTCCACACCCGGAATGTAAACTGCCGAGAGACAAGGAACATGGGCCTCCGCCCAGGTCAGGATCAGGGACACCTCTCTGAGGGCACCCAGACTGCGAGTCCCTCCCTGATGATTGATGTAAGCAACCGCTGTTCGATTGTCCGAACGAACTTGAACCGGAAGGCCCAGAACATGTTGAGTCAAAAGAACAAGAACCAGATGGATGGCTCTCAGTTCCAAAATATTGATGGGCAAGTGGGCCTCTCGAGGTCCCCACTGCCCCCGGAACTGAAGATCCTTCCAGAATCCCCCCCCATCCCGAAAGACTGGCGTCCGTGGTGACAATTTCCCAAAGAGGAGTCAGGAAAGACCTGCCCCTCAAAAGATTGGTCGAGACCAACCACCATTGGAGGGACTGCCGGACCCCGGAGGACAACTGGAAGGGCCGATCCAACGACCGTGGTCGCCGGTCCCAGCACGCCAACAGATGAAGCTGAAGCGTCCTCGTGTGAAATTGAGCGAAAGGAACTGCCTCGAACGAGGCAACCATCAACCCTACCAGCCTCATCCCCAGACCGATGGACGGCCGAGGATTGGAAAGAAGGACCCGAGCCAACTCCTGAATCAGACAAATTTTGGACTGAGGCAGAAACACCCTGTGTTGACAAGAATCCAACCGCATTCCCAGAAAGGACACCACCCTGGCCGGAGCGAGGGAGGACTTGGGAAAGTTGATCACCCAACCGAAGATTTCCAGCGTGGAGACCACCATCCTGGTGTCGGTCTCCGATTGAATGAAGGACAGAGCCATGATGAGAAGGTCGTCCAGATAAGGTACGACACGAATGCCCCGAGATCTGAGAATGGCCATCACCCCTGCCAGCACCTTGGTGAACACTCTTGGAGCCGAGGTAAGGCCAAACGGAAGTGCCATGAATTGAAAATGCCGATCCTTCATCACGAACCGAAGAAAGCGCTGATGAGCCTGGCAGATGGGAACATGAAGGTAAGCATCCTTGATGTCTATGGACGTCATGAAGTCCCCCTGCCGAAGAGAACCGACGGCCGAGTGCAGAGTTTCCATGCGAAACTTCAGAGTACGGATGAACCTGTTGAGGAACTTCAGATCAGATCCAGGACAGGGCGAACTGACCCGTCCTTCTTGGGGACTGTGAAAAGATTGGAATAAAAACCGAGGCCCACCTCTAAGCGCGGCACCGGCCGGATGACCGCCATTTCGAGAAGATTCCTTACCGACGCCATGAGCCCCTGCGCGGCCAAAGGATCGGTGGGCACCCGAGACCGGAAAAACCGTGAAGGAGGGCGAGACTCGAACTCCAGTTTGTAACCGGATGACACCACCTCCCGGATCCATCTGTCCGGAACCTCCTGGTCCCAAACCAGGGAGAAGTGTCGCAATCGTCCCCCCACCCGCACGGGTGAGGGCAGCCCCTCATTGCTGAGCGGGCTTACCAGCAGGCTTGGGCTTGGCGCCCCAGGACTGACCGGGACGGCCACGGCCCCTCCCCCGGGTCCAACCTGCACCCCTGGTAGCGGGAAAGGAAACCCTTCTGCCCGCTCTGAGGGACTAAAGGAACTTGCACCCCGAAAGGAGCGACGAGGCCTCTTGCGTTGAGGCAATTTACCACCCTTGGTAACTGAATCCAATTTATCGCCAAACAGGCGCAAACCTGAAAACGGGAGCGCTGTAAGCGCCTTTTTAGAGATAAAGTCCGCCGTCCACTGGCGCAGCCAAACTGACCGACGAATAGCAACCAGCAGTGTGGCTGTCCTGCTACTCATTGCAAGCGCATCGTCCTGGGCGGTCAAGACAAAGGAAATAAACGACTCACACTGCTTGAGAGAACTAAACTCATCACAAGCGGGAACAAGACTCGGGTACAGATCCCTAAGAATGGACCTAACAGCCAACAGAAGAAGTGCCGAAGCACACACCGGCCGCAGTGTCGATCCGGCACTGATAAAACCATGGCGAGCCAATTGATCAATCCGATGATCCTCACCATCTTTAATGGTAGTAGTGTCAGAGGAGTGCAACACCGCCGTGTTCGACAGCCCTAACACAGGGGTATCGACGTCAGGGGGAACTGACCAAAGCTTCACCAAATCCTCCGGAAAAGGATAACGTTTATCCCAACTAGGAGGAATTCCAGCCAGCCGCGTGGGTTGTTCCCATTCCTTAAGGACAACCCTCACAAAGTGTTGTTGCCTGGGAAACACCAAACGCGGCTGGGGCACATCAAACAACTCACCCTTTGGCGGGGGGACCGCCTCGGGCGGATCCAAACCAAAATTTCAAACATTTGAGCCAAAATGGAAGGAATGTCAAGAGACACCCCCGCAGCCTGATCACCAGCAGAGTCATCCCATAGCTGGTCTGCAGGCTCATCCGACTCCTCAAGGAGTTCCCCCTCCTCATCAGGGGGACAATCGGACCAATCCAATATTTCAAACACCTCATCCTCTGAAACAGGCGCTGCCGGAGAGAGGTGCTTCCGCTTCGCCGTAGCCTTTTGAGCTACCGTGGCGGAAATTATCTTCTCGAGGTTGGCCAATCGTGCACACACCTCGGATTGCGAATCCCCACCTTTGACAATGTCACACGGAGTCCGGCATAAGGGAGGGGGGGTAGGAGATGATGGAAGTTGCGAGGAGCCAGAAGCCGGAGCGACGGACTGGCGCGCAATATTCTGCTTTGCACATGGAACGCATAATATGACATCATCGCCTGGGAGCGGAGCCCCACAACCCCCACACAGCCTGGATAGCCCCGAAGAGCCATTTCCGGTAACGTCGGAAGCCTCCATATGGTGAAATTATGGTATTCGCAACAACCCAGGGTTTTACGCATTTAAGCAACCCGGGATGCCCCTTTATAATTTAAGTCCCGGGAGTAGGAGGATTTTTTTTTTTTTTTAAACCTAGGAAAATCCAAATTTGGAAACTAAGACTAGCCAGGTATATCAGAACCGGGAGAGCCACTGCAGTTAGGGGATCCCAGGATCTGTAGGGGAAAAGAGACCACAGTCAGTCCCCCAGGAAAATTAGCAGCATGCAGCACACTCACACATAAACAGAATAAGGGAAAACCATATATAGCAGTATAAACATCAAGGACAAATATATATACAATAACAAAGCAGTAAGTGCCTCTAGGAGTTATGCTGAAGTGCCAGGGAACCACAAACACAAGCTTTACACATGTTGAAAAATGCAAAACTATAGCTAAAATGACGGCCCCACGTGCGCGAGGTGGGGACCGTTACCTGTAACCGCATGAAGAGACAGCCACAGCATTCCAGGCACGCAGCTTCCCCAGCTAAGCCCCCAGCACCTGTCTCCTTAATGAGAAGGAGGAAGTGAGGCGGGCCCGGGCTCAGTGAACAACGCGCTCAGGCCACGCCCCCCGCCAGCGTGTCAGAGCGCGGGCCGCGGCCCCGCCCCCAGTATTCGAACGACGCGGCCCGCCCAATGGCGGCGCCGCGTGCAGAGGGGCGCCCCGACACCCTGGGACTCAGTGGGGGGGAAGCACACAAAACACACAATAGTGAGAAAAGAGTCCCAGCAGCTCAGGCCACGCGGCCGCACACCGCAGCGCTGAGCCTGAGTCTGCCAGCGCTCCCACACACAAACACACACACATGCCAAAGTAAAAGCACCCCATGAAAACAAAACAACCCCCCCCCCCCCCCCCAAAGTGAAGGGAGAAGGGACCTGAACGGGAGAAGATGGCCAAGGGGAACATCGGGACAGGGGCATCCCAAATCCGGATCACCATGCCGGATAGCCGCATTGCCCCACGCGTGGGGTCGAGCGGAGGAGATAAGCTCCTAGGCACCTAGTGCCATCTACTGTTGCCCAGCCAGCAGCCTGGGCTGGGAGGCTTCCATTAACCATCTAGGCATGTAAACAATAGAACTGGGCAGAAATAGACCAAAAGGGGGTACCGGGGTTTGACCCCGGCTACCTGCAAGCAGGAGACTTCTTTCTTCTGTCTTGTCGCTTCATGCAGAGAGAAAACACTGGGTGTTAAGTGGGAGGTCCCAGGTATATATAGGCCGGAAGGGGCTCGTTTTCAAGACTTCTCTCTGCAACGTCGCCACCTGCTGGTGGAGTAACCCGATCGTAAGAATTAAAGGGGAAGCGGGGTGTGTGACACACTGAGAATAGATATATTAACTCTTCATAACTGGTGTTTGGTGAGATCAGGTGTGTGGGGGTCAATTTGTATAGTTTTATTAATTTACAACTGAAGCTCTGCTCACCCTGGACTGGATGTCCACTTTAACCGTCTGGGAAACACACAGATATTGTGGATACTTAAAGTAAAAATTGTTTACCAGAATGACAACCATTCACCATGTCCTTACAGACACCTCCAGTAACTCATGGACTGTTGTCACACTTACCGATGTTCAGTTCACAGAATGTACCAGTAAAGCCTAAAATGGAAAAAAACAGTAGAAAAGTCAATGAGAATAAACCAATAATATCTATTTATCCTCAGGATGGTCCATTCTGGCCACTTACCTGCCATACAGATGCAAGTAAACTCTCCGATTCGGTCCAGACAGGTGCCATGATTCTGGCAAGGTGTGGACAAGCACTCATTGACATCAGTCTCACACTGAGGACCAGTGTATCCCGGGCCACACTGACACTGGAAAGAGCCCTGAGTGTTAACACAGCGACCAAACTGTTTGCAGGGATTAGCACCTGCAAAGAGGGATGGACGTCTAAGCCTCATCATAAATGTATATATACTTTGCTCCGACACACTGTGTACAAAGTCTTGGTACTTTAAGATTTATTTCTCTTCTAAAGAAAAGTTTATCTGAAAAAAACAATTTTCCTTGGGATGGAAGGGTGAACAACAAGATTTATCTAGTGTAGATCAAACCTGATTACAACAACTTGAGGAATTGCAGGATACAAGAAGAGACACCAGTGGATATATCTGGAAATATGGTGCCTGTTTACTGACAACAATTTTGTAGAACATCCAGTCTCCACTCACCACCACCTAGGAAAATATGCCCATTTTTCAAAATCTGGGCTACATTTGGTGCTGTCCTAAACGGTTTTCCATTTCTAAATTGAAGAAGAAATGGCCAAGATACTGAGGTTTATAGTTTCACCTCTTGATTTCGCTTCTGAAAAAAAAATGGGCGTGGCCCTTGGCTCTGTAATGCTGCATAACAATCAGCATAATGGGTGAGGTCTGTAAGATTCCCAGAACTTGCATAAGACACCATGGCTGTGCTTCCCCTTCTCCTCGATACTAGGCGAAATTGGAGACAAGACCAGCACTCCCAGACACATGGCCGCAATTCCAATTGCAACGTGTATGTGTGTACTCCCAAAATGTATGTCCGCACTCCCAAAGTGCATGTGCGCAATCCCAATATGCATGCGTGCACTCCCAAACACCCATGCACACACTCCCAAACGCGCATGTGCTCTCCCATACACATGCATGCACTCACATGCACACACTCCCACATGCATGCACACACACACGCACAAGCACAAACTCTCATACACACACTTTCACACGCACAAAGGGCAGTACTTGCCGGGAGGGGGCATCAGTGTGGGATGGCACACACAGCGGAGGAGGGGGGCCTCAGCAGCAGTTGCTGTACTCGTCGGGGGCATCAGTGCGGGATGGCACACACCGGGGAGAAGGGGGGTGCAGCAACAGCGGCTGTACTCGCTGAGGGAGGAGGGGGCCATAACAGTGGGGCAGGGCTGTACTCGCTGGTAGGGGAGGGGAAGAGTAGCGCAGCAGTGGGTGAAACTCACATTTCTGCAGCACATCCAGCATGATGACTGCCTCCAGCACTGCTCTCGCTGTTCCCGCTCTGTGCTGCCTCCTTGGAGCACGTCAAAAAGGTGTCGAGGAGGCAGCACAAAAAGTTGAGAGCAGCGCTGGAGGTAGCCACCATCATGCTAGATGTGCTGCATTACTATCAACAAGTAGCACCCTGACACCAGAACCCATGAAGAAGGAGGAGGCTTCACAGGGGAAGGGGGCGGGAGGTGATGAATGGAGCCAAGAAGGGAGAGGGGAAGGCTACACAGGGGAGGGGGCGGAGGCTATTAACAATTCCGTCCCTTCTGTGCTGAGCTGATTGGAGACTGTATGTGAGGGGAGTAGCTGTTTGCCCAGGAAGTAGGTGCCCATATCCAGTCTACTGCGAGGTTTACAAGCTGAAGAGCAGCGCTGTGCACAAGGGCAGAAGGTAAGCGATGCATTCTGCTGGGGAGAGGCTGAGAATGTACAAACACTTTAACTTGACCCCTCACAAACATCTTAATCTTAAAAAGAGAAGTAGTTGGCTATTAGAAAATTGAGCACTGTCCCCATTACTATCAAAGAGGCCGATAAGGGAGGTAACATGGTACCTAGGTCATCAGATGGATTTGTGGACAGCGTGTACAGGATTCTGGACAGCAAGAAGAAGAAGCAATAAGAACATATTGGACTTTTTAGACGTTTTGGACTACAGGAAGGCCTTATTAGTAATTGGAAATTTAAACTCTTGAAGGTGCAACCCCCTGGACAGCCAATCGTTTCTGGTACCTGTACATATATACACGACTCTGCTCATTTACTGTCACAATTGAAACATCAAACGGTTAACACGTGGGGGCTTGGTTGGTAACGTGATGTTGAAGCTTTTTACAGTAATATTGCACAAGATGACGCTATGAAGCAGTTAAACTTTTTTTTTGGGGGGGGTCAGATTATTTTGTTTTTGACAGCTGTTTCTTTCTGAAGACCAGGGGTATTTCCATGGAGGTGCAATATGCACCCTCAGTGGTAAATCTATTCCTGGGGTTGTGGGAGAAGTTGAATGTGTTTGGCCACTCAAGTTATGGATACCTCAGCTATACACAGGGATGGTTTCAAAATACTGTTAATATTTTTGTTTGGCAGGGGCCAACTGAGCTGTGCAGAACATTTATTAATTAATGAAATAACAACCTCAACATCAGACTGACCCCCCAATATGTCCCAAAATAGTGTTTTTGGACTTGACAATCTCTGTAATGGAGGGTGGAAGTCTCATTACCGAAACATTTTGGAAACCTATAGGGGTCAATAGTTTATTGGAATTTGGCAGCTTCCACAGATTTAACCTAAAGAAAGGGATTCCACTAGGCCAGTTTCTAAGAATTAGGAGGTACTGCTCAGGACAGGCAGGGGAACTTAAGAAACGATTTATCAATAAGGGTTATCCTGGACAGATCATTTCAAAGGCATTCCAACGAGCACTACAAACTCTGCATGATTTACTGCTACAACATGAGATGAATTGATCAGAATCTCAAATTTGATTTGATTCAAGTTATAATAACCAATGGCAAGATATAGCACACATTTTTTGGAAACATCGGTCAGTAATTTTGATGGATCCAGATTTGAGACCTATTTTGGTGGTGTATGCAAACATGGTAGAGGCTAGAATGCAGCTACCAATGCGGTAATTGTTCAGTTTGTCAGCATGTGAGACCAACAAAGGACAATAGTGATACCTTGGGTATCCATAAATTTAAGATCAAGAGCTATGCAAACTGTAGAAGCCAGCAGGTAATCTATACAACCGGCTGTGATTGCAGCGAGTGGTATGTCGGTGAACAGATATGTTTAAGAGGAGGATGCAGAACCATTTACAGAACCAGAGTATCTATTGGGCTAATCTGATCACTGACCACAACTGGCTTCAGGGATTTATAAAAAAAAATATATATATATTACTACATTTTTTTCATACATAACGTTTTTCACCCAATTGGAGTATGAATTAGTTGCAGTATGGATAGGGGATACTTTATGGGTTATGGTGATTGTAAATAATATTTAGTTATTCTTTGGGATTTAATTGGCATTGTATTCTATTGGGGTTCTTTTCACTGTTAATGTAATTGGTATTGAGTATCTGGTTGGTTGGAATAGTGGGTTAATGGATAATATTATGTGTATAAAGATTATTTATCCATTTAGAGTATGAGATACTGATTATTATGCTATTCTTTCTGATCTGTACAGTATAACACATGGCTATAACTTTATCTTTTGACAAAAAAATGTTCACTTCTATATAGTAGACTTGTAAGCTATGGCCTTAGTTGAAAATTTTTGTCTCTCATTATGTATAATTAGCTGCATTTGACCAGTCATACATAGGTCAGGTCATTCAGGCAGGCTAAGATTTCTCAGAGCTTTAGTCCACATTTCTTTTCCCACCCTAATAAAAACAGGTTTTCAAATTAAGTTTGGGGGCAGATTCTAGGAATATCCTGGAATGCGAAGTACAGTCAGCACAGTTTTTAGGCAAGATCTGTTTCAGTGTCTGGGAAAATCCCAAAGTTTATTTGCAAAGTGAATTCAGGCTAGCGAAACTGGGAGGACAAGTCTGGACAGCAAAGGAATAATGCAATTCTGTGAGTACTCACCTGTAGAATTGATTTTAATGGTGTCCTGCTTTGGTCGCTCCATTCTTGACAGTTGGGTTATCCGCCACAAGGTGGCGCAGTTGACTGCAAGACAAATCTTGTGGTTCCTCCCGGCTCATTTAAGGGCAGCTGTTTCCCTAATAATCCTCAGCGTTGAAAAGCAGTAAATACAGAGACAAGCCGGGAGGCCAGAGACCATGTTAATTCACACAGCCCCAAAATAAACTCTCTCAAACAGTAATCAACATAACAAGGCAAAAAGAGGATAACAGAAACAAGGGTGGGATGGAGCGATCCCAGCAGGACACCATTAAAATCAATTCTACAGGTGAGTACTCACAGAATTGCATTTTTCTTGGTGTCCTGCTCGGGTCGCTCCATTCTTGACAATTGGGACATCCAAAAGCAGTGTCTAAGAAAGGGTGGGATCCCCAGAGAGCAACAGCACGTAGGTCATGACACTACCGCCTGAAGCACCTTACAGCCAAAAACAGCATCAGCTGAGGCCCTAACATCCACCTTGTAAAACTTAGAAAAAGTATGAACTGAAGACCAAGTAGCGGCCTTACAAACCTGTTCAACCGAAGCCTGGTGATGAAAGGCCCAAGAAGCACCGATAGCTCTAGTGGAATGAGCTGTAACGCGGAAAGGGGGTTCCTTCCCCTTGGCAGAATACGCTTGAACCACCGCCTGTCTGATCCACTTGCTGATAGAGGATTTGGCTGGAGGCAAGCCCTTCCTAGGCCCATCAGGAAGGATAAAAAGACTTCCTAAAGGAATCCGTAGCAACCAGGTAGTACTTAAGTGCTCGGACCACATCCAGGAAATGGAGGGTCCACTCCTTAGAATTAGAAGGCGCGGGACACAAAGAAGGCAAAACAATGTCCTCATTGAGATGAAAGGCAGAAACAACCTTCTGTAAAAAGTGCGGCTTAAGATGAAAAACCACCTTATCCAGATGCCGCTCAAAATAAGGAGGCTTCATACAAAGGACCGCCAGCTCCGAGACTCGGCGCACCGAAGTGATAGCCACCAAAAAGACCACCTTCAGAGTCAAAATGGATAATGCAGCATCGCACATGGGCTTAAGGGAGGACCCTGGAAAGCAGAAAGCACCAAATTCAAATCCCACACCGGTAGCATAGGCTTACGCGGTGGACGTACATGAGTAACTCCTTGGAAAAAGGTCTTCATAAGTCTATGATTGGCGAAGGATCTTTGGAAGAAAATAGCCAAGGCCGAAACCTGTCCCTTGAGGGTACTCACCTGGAGGTCCGAATCCAAACCATGTTGTAGGAACTCCAAAATCCTAGAAAAAGAAAATGTGCAACAAGGGAAACCCCTAGACTCACACCAGGCAATGTAAGACTTCAGCGATTGCCAGAACCCTCCCCAACCAGACAGACTTGCATCCGTGGTGACAATCTCCAAGCACGGAGTCAGAAAGGACCTGCCCACTAGAAGATTTCTCGAGTCCAACCACCACGAGAGGGACCGTCTGGCCAGAGGGGACAGAGCGAACTCCTGCTCCAGGGACTCCTGTTTCCGATCCCAAACGGACAAGAGATTCAACTGAAGAGGTCTCAGGTGGAACTGGGCGAAGGGTACAGCCTCGAAGCAAGACACCATGAGGCCCACCAACTGCATCCCCAGACAGATGGATGGGTGTGGACAAGGCAGCAAGGCCCGCGCCTGCGTCTGAAGACCATCCACCTTTGGCTGAGGGAGGAACACCTTGACCTGAGAGTTGTCCAACGTCATGCCCAGGAAAGACCTCACCAATGACGGAGTGATCGAGGACTTGGGATAATTGATCACCCAACCGAATGCCTCGAGAGCGGACAATACCTTCTGAGTGTCGCTCTCGGCATGCTGACGAGATTTAGCAGCAATCAGCAAGTCGTCCAGGTAAGGAAGAATACGAATGCCCTGGCTCCTCAGCAGGGCCATGACACCCACCAGCACCTTTGTGAACACCTGAGGGGCTGAAGAGATTCCAAACGGCAGAGCCACAAACTGGTAGTGCTGATCCTCCAAAGCGAACCTCAGGAACTTCTGATGTCCCCGGAAAATAGGGACGTGCAGGTAAGCATCCCTGATGTCCACCATGGTCATGAAGTCGCAGGGCCGAAGTGAACTCACCGCTGACCGTAAGGTTTTCATGGGGAAGTGTTTGAATCTGACAAACCTGTTGAGACCCTTCGTCCAGGATAGGTCTCAAAGAGCCGTCTATCTTAGGCACTGTGAAAAGCTTGGAATAGAACCCTCGACCCCGTTCCTGGTGAGGCACAGGACAAATCACTCCAGACGACAGAAGTCGTTTGACCGCCAATCTTAGGCCATGCGCCGTCAAGGGGTTCTGGGAAATCCAAGACCGAAGAAATCTTGGGGGCAGCCAAGCTGCCAGCTCTATCTTGTACCCGGAGGACACCACCTCCTGAATCCACCGGTCTGAGACGTGCTGTCTCCAGACGTGAGCAAAAAGCAGAAGCCGTCCCCCCACCCGGATGGGTGAAGGCGCCTCCTCATGCCTGAGGGGCCTTGGCAGGGGGCTTGGACTTGGGACCCCCAGGAGGGACTGGGACGACCACGGGATCTACCTCGCCCCCAGGAGTCTCTGCGGCCACCAGAGAAGGAAGAGCCTCATCCCCCTCGGAAGGGACGAAAGGAAGAAGAGCACCGAAATGGCCTCACAGGCTTCCGACGCTGAGGAAGCCTTCCATCTTTCGCCAGGAGATCCAGGCGCTCCCCGAACAGCCGAAGTCCCAGGAAGGGAATACCAGTGAGAGCTTTCTTGGCGGCTGCGTCTGCTGCCCACTGTCACAGCCAGATAGAACGACGAAGAGCCGAAGACCTGCCGCCAAGCCGGACGGTATCATCCATGGCTGAAATCACATAGGCAATGAACTCCGCGCAAGCTAGATCCTTATACTCCTCTGCCCGCTTGCGAGATCTGGCGCAATCCAAAAGACGTCTCACCTTCTTTTTGATGGCAATGGAAACAATGGCCGCGGCACAGACAGGGAGAAGACCAGCGCCCACAAAGTTGAAAGCGCGACAGGAAGAAGTATCAGGAGATGGCATAACCGTGGTATTGGAGAGCCCCAAAAGGGGTATCTACCTCAGGGGGACGGGACAATATGCGAATTAAATCCTCCGAAAAAGGGATACCGTCTGTCCAGTCCCCTGGGCACCGACGGCAGTTTATTTGGCTTCTCCCATTCCTTAAAAATAATTTTAGAGAAATGACCTTGTTTAGGAAAGACCAGAGGCTGTCTCTCAGGCCGAAAAAGGTCCCCCTGCTTCTTTTTGGCCGCATTTGGGGGTACAATGTGCAAGGTTTCAAAAACCGCCACCAACAGCTTCTGTGTGTCATCAGGAAGCCAACCGTCCTCATCAGAGGATGACCTGGGGTCACTGTCAAAGCCCCCCTGTCGGTCCCCAGAGGAGTCAGAATCATGAAATAACTCATCCTCCTCCAGTCTCGGCCACCGAAGGCCTCATAGTCATCATGATAATCGGCAAAAAGTGCATAAGCCGGCTCCAAATGTTGCTTCTTACGCGTGGCCTCGCCAGTGGCCGAACGCGACAACTGACACTCTAGACTGCCCACTCTGAGTGCCAAGTCCGTTTGAGACCCCTTGCTGGCTTCCCCCTCACTGTGAGCTAAATGCAGATGCGGAGGAGTCTGCGAGGCTGTCGGTAAAACGGGACTGGGGCCGGCAACGCTCGCCCCATCCTGTTCCGAAATGACGCTTTGGGCGCAGGGTACACAAACAGCGTTGCGACCACTCAGGGGGCAGGTACCACACAAGAGACAAAGCTTAACAAGTCCCGAGGGGGCCCCAAGCTCGCTATCCCCAGAAGCCTCCATTATGGTGATTATGGCGGAAGAAATCGGGTCACAAGGCACTAACGGCCCAGAACCTTACAATCCCTAATTTGGACCCTCTGAATCCTTTAAGCACAGGACAGGAAGGGGGGGGGGGGAGGGGGGAGCAGAGACCGGGAGGAACCACCTATGGATAGACTGGGACCCGTCTGGAAAACATAAGATAAAAGAAAATATAAGCATCCCACAGCACATGCACAAGGAAAAATTCTTGCAAACAGAGACTCACGGACCGCAGCCGATAATCAGGGCTAGGAGCAGCAGATCGAGGAGGAAGAGGCCGCAGCGCGAGGACCGCCGAGTGACAGGAGAGGGGGACACAGCCAGAAACAGCAGCCACCACGCGCCGCAGCAATGGCACCGAAAAGAGGTCCTCGAGGGGCGGGCCAAGCGACGATGGCGCGGAACGCATCATCGCGCGGCCCCGCCCCCCACCCGCAGCAGCAGGAGAGACGAGAGCGGCCTCCGGCCGCCAAAGCCAAAGTGGCGCCCGGACCGCGTAAAGAGCAGGAAGAGGAGGCCTAGCCCTCCCTGCCACGAAAGGCAGGCACGCCGCTGCGTGCCCGATCCGACGCCCCTGCCGGGGCCCGCGCCCCCCCCTCACAGCCTGGACGCAAGGAGAGGAGAGAAGAGGAGGAAAGGTGAGTAATGAAATGAAGTAATGTACAGTGCACCAAACACACAACCAATAATAAAGCTTGTGGGAGACAAAATAAGGGGTCCCACTGTGGTTCCTCCCCCCCTCCCCCCCCCCCATATAGGCTCACCATAGCCTATGGCCAGCTACCCTTCGGGACAGGGTCTGCGGCCCAGAGCGTAGCTCTGCCGAACGCCTGACCCTCGGCATTCCCCTACAGTCACCTGATCAGAAGCCGGAGGCTGGGAGGCAGAAAGGGTCCACTGAAACAGGTGGGAATAGGGCTGCAGCGGCCGACAGGCTTGGGATGCCCTGCTTGTCTGCGATATCCATGGAGAGAGAGAAAGATCCATCTTTGCAGTCAGACTGCAAGAGAACTCTCTGGGGGATTATTAGGGAAACAGCTGCCCTTATATGAGCCGGGAGGAGCCACAAGTTTCGTCTTGCAGTCAACTGCGCCACCTTGTGGCAGATAACCCAATTGTCAAGATTGGAGTGACCCGAGCAGGAGACCAAGAAAAATACCGTTTTGTGAGTACTCACCTGTAAAACGGATATTATGAGTGTGACATACACTCCACTTCCACAGTCATGACATCTGGGTATTCTCAAGTAGAGGGCGAACTTCTGCAGAGATGAATGCAAAAAAAGGAGCTCCGGTCCATAAATACCTGGGACCTCCCACAAATTCCCCAGTGTAAGATAGCAGTAAGGGGACCAGGAAGAACCAATTATAACAATACTAACAACATAAACAATGGTTCACCATATAAAGGATCCGGAATACCAGAAGGGTGGAGTGAAGCAGAGTGTATGTCACACTCATAATATCCGTTTTACAGGTGAGTACTCACAAAACGGCATTATTCCAAGTGTGACATACACTCCGCTTCCACAGTCATGACATCTGGGACATCCAATAGCAGTGTCAGTCATGGATGGGAACCAAAAACAGTAAAAGAATGCACCAACTTAAACCACTGCAGCTTGCAGAACCTTGCGGCCAAAAACAGCATCCGCTGAAGCCCACACATCAACCTTGTAAAACGGAAGACCAAGTAGCAGCCTTACAAACTTGGTCAACAGAAGCCTGGTGCTGAAAAGCCCAGGACGCACCAACAGCACGAGTAGAATACGCAGTGACCTTAAAAGGGGGGAGTCCTCCCCTTAGCAGCATAGGCCTCAACAATGTCCTAACGAATCCATTTGCTAATGGTGGACTTGGTGGGCGCCAAACCTTTCCTGGGCCCGCAGGGCACCACGAAAAAGGCGTCCGTCTTGCGGAAAGAAGAAGTAGTCACCAAATAGTACTTAACACAGCAAACAACATCCAAATTGTGCAGGACCCTCTCCTTGTCATTGCTAGGTTTAGGGCACAAGGAAGGGAGAACAATATACTGATTGAGATGGAAGGCAGATACCACCTTAGGAAGGAAATCTGGCTTAAAGCGAAGGACCACCTTGTGCTGGTGTCTTTCAAAGTAAGGGGCCTGAATTGACAGAGCCGCCAACTCAGAGACACGCCGAACAGAGGTAATAGCCACCAAGAAGGCAACCTTTTGAGTGAAAACAGAAAGAGCAATATCCTGTAACGGCTCAAAAGGAGGACCCTGGAGAGCCGAAAGAACCAAATTCAAATCCCAAACAGGAACCAAAGCCTTCCGAGGGGGCCGAACATGTGTAACCCCCTGGAAAAAAGTCTTAACCAGCGGGTGTAAGGCAAAAGATCTTTGGAAGAAAACAGACAGAGCCGAGACCTGCCCTTTCAAGGTACTAAGCTGGAACCCAAGATCCAGACCGTGCTGAAGAAACTCCAAAATCCTAGGAATCGAAAACACCCTGCAAGGCAAGGCCCTAGCCTCACACCAGTCAATATAGGACCGCCAAGTCCTATAGCAAATGCCAGAAGAGGACTGCTTCCTAGCTCTAAGCAAAGTCTGAACAACAGCCTCAGACAAACCTTCCTCCTTCAGAATGAAGGTTTCAGCAGCCAAGCCGTCAAAGCCAGCGTTTGTAAATGGGGTAAAGAAGATGCCCCTGAGAAATCATATCCGGAAACATGGGAAGCCGGTACTGATCTACCGCCAACCTTACCTCTGCGTACCAAACCCTTCTTGCCCACCTTGGAGCCACCAGAATTGCTGGTGCCCCTTCCAGGGGCGAACCACCTTGCCCACCATGGAGAAGGGAGGAAACCCCAGATCCTTCCAGGCAAGGGACAAGGCATCCACTGCCAGAGCTAGAGGATACTGAGATAGAGACACAAAGGCCGGAAGTTTGTGACTCCCCTTGGTGAGAGGACCCCCTGCTCAGGGAATCTGCCTCTGTGTTTTCCACTCGCGGAATGTAGACTGCCGAAATGCAAGGAACATTGCTCTCCGCCCAGTGCAGGATCAGAGAGACTTCCCTGAGGGCACTCCTGCTGCGAGTCCCTCCTTGGTGATTGATGTAGGCTACCGCTGTCCGTTTGTCTGATCGAATCTGAACTGGAAGACCCTGTAAATGCGACGTCAGCCGTGACAGGACAAGCCGGATGGCTCTGAGCTCTAAGACATAGATGGGGTTGTGAGCCTCCTGAGGACCCCACACCCCGCTGAACTGATGACTTTTCCAGAAACCTCCCCAGCCCGACAGGCTGGCATCCGTGGTAACCGTCTCCCAGCGAGGAACCAGAAAGGATATGCCCCTCAACAGGTTGCTCGACTCCAGCCACCACCAAAGGGACTGCCAAACCCTGGGAGACATCCTGAACCCAAGGACTGCGGACACCTGTCCCAATGCGTCAATAGGTGAAGTTGGAGAGATCTCATGTGAAACTGAGCAAACGGGACTGCCTCGAAGGAGGCCACCATCGATCCCACCAGTTTCATCCCCAGTCGGATAGAAGGGCAAGGAATGGCCAGAAGAAGGCGGATCAGAACCTGAATCCCCTGCACCTTGGACTGAGGCAGAAACACTCTGGCCAGAATGGTATCCAGATTCATGCCCAGAAATGAAATCTCCTTTGATAGGGAGAGAGAGGACTTGGGGCGGTTGATCACCCACCCGAACCTCTCCAGGGTGTCCAGCTCCGCCTGCCGGAGAGAAGAATCTGAGATTAGCAGGTCATCCAGGTACGGCAGAATGCGAATGCCCTGAGCTCTGAGCAGTGCCATTACGCCCGCCAGAACCTTGGTGAAGACCCTTGGCGAAGAGGTCAACCCGAAGGAAAGGGCTACAAACTGAAAATGTTGATCCTCCACCGCGAACCTGAGGAATCTCTGATGCGCTGGAAAAATAGGAACATGTAGATACGCATCCTTGATGTCTATGGATGTCATAAAGTCCCCTTGACGAAGGGAATTGATGGCCGAGCGCAGAGTCTCCATGCGGCCTTGGTTCTGATGAATCTGTTGAGGATCTTTAGGTCCAGAATGGGTCTCACGGAGCCATCCTTTTTGGGAACCGTGAAAAGATTGGAGTAGTAACCCCTGCCTCTCTCCGAGGGAGGCACCGGGCATATGACTCCCATATCCAGAAGATTCTGTACTGCTAACAGGAGCCCCTGTACAGCCTGAGGGTCCGAGGGCACCCGAGACCTTCAAAATCTTGGAGGAGGCCAGTACTCGAACTCCAGTTTGTACCCGGAGGAGACCACTTCCAAGATCCAATTGTCTGCGACCTCCCGGGCCCAGTCAATCCCAAAACTGGCGTAACGACCTCGGGAGGAGAAGACCAGCGCTTAACCACTTCCACCGGAAAAGGATACTTCTTATCCCATCCCTGAGGAACACCCGGAAGCCGACTAGGTTTCTCCCATTCCCTAAGGATCAATGCATCAAATTGACCTTGGGTAGGGAACTCCAAACGAGGAGTGTGGGAACCAAAAAACTCCCCTTTTTTGAGAGGGGGCGCCTCAGGCGGGGCAATATCCAAAACCTCCAAGAGATGTGTCAAAACCTTGGGAGTGTCAACGGTACCCCCCCGCGCCTGCCCAACATCAGCATCACAAAACTGTAAATCGTTAGCCTCAGACTCCTCATACAATTCCCCCTCCTCTAACGGGTAATAATCCGACCAATCAAGGGAATCATCATCAACATCCCAAGCCGCCTGGGCAGGCGACAAATGTCTCTTTTTAGCCTGGGCCTTCTTGCCCACCGCGCTAGCAATACATTTCTCAATGCCGGCCAACCTAGCGCAAACAGAGTGCGACTCCCCCACTAACAACCATGTCACTTGGGGTGCGGAAAAGGCGGGGAGGGGAAGGCGATGAAGCGGGGGGTGCCTACCCAGAAGGCTGGGTACCCGACCCGCGTTATGGCCTTTTGTGCACATGGAATACAAATAAGCACATCCTCACCCGTAAGGGATACCCCACAACCCACACATGGCCGGGAATGTCCCAAAGGGAGCCCGAACCCGGTATCCTGCGGAGCCTCCATATGGTGATTTTTTAGCGTCAGTCGCAAGACCGTAGGGGATTTATGCTGTAAGCAACCCGGGATGCCCCTTTAAAGTCCCAGTGGGAGGATTTTTAGTGAGCAATTTAAGTCTAGGGACTCAAGGACCAGGAGAAAACCCCTTAAAATGCACACACACCAAAACAATCTGAAAAACATAATGAAGGGATAACAGTCACAACGAAATGACTAAATATATATATCTACACCTATACCGGAAGAATTGCATATATACAAGCAAAATAAGTATAACAAGGGGGCCCTCCGCGGCAAGGGGGGCCTCCACGTAAGCTAAGGAAGGGGCCATCAGGCACTTACAGACCGGGGATAACCGCAGCAACAGCAGAGCGCCAAAATGGCCGCTGCCGCCGAGCCTCATGTGAATAAGGGAAGGAGAAGGGGGGGGGGCGGGCCAGCGCAGAAACCCTCCCAGAACAACAGGCAATGCGGATCCCAGCCGCGGGCTGGCCGCATCAGAGCGCCAAAAAGAGGGGGAGGGGTGACCGCAGGCACGCCGAGGGCCCGGCCCCGCCCCCCGACGCAGCCTGAGGGGGAGAAGCTCCCCAGGCTGAACCATCAATAAGAAAAAACAACTGTCAGCACAAGGCACACAAAAAACTGTCAGCACCAAACACTCCTGTGCACACACAACACTCACACTGCCTGTACAATAAATGAGGAAAAAACTGCCAACCGTGGGAAAAGCCAACCCCCCCCCCCAACCCCCCAGAAGGGTAAGGAAGGGACCCGGAAGGGGGATAGCCCAAGCCAGAATCTTGGCATAGGAAATGTAAGGGACAGGGCATCCCAAACCGGGATCACCAACCCGGACTACCGCCTACCCCTTGTAATGGGGTCTCACGGGGGAGCAAAGCTCCTTCAACACCACAAGGTGCTGCCTACCCTCACCAGGACCTGCAGCCAAGGCAATAGGGACAAAAAAGGGGCCGGGCGCGAGCCCGGCTTACCTGCAAGTAAGAGAAGTCTTCATCTTCTGTCTTGCTCGCCTTCCTGCAGAGAAGGAACTGGGGAATTTGTGGGAGGTCCCAGGTATTTATGGACCGGGAGGAGCTCCTTTTTTTGCATTCATCTCTGCAGAAGTTCGCCCTCTACTGGAGAATACCCAGATGTCATGACTGTGGAAGCGGAATATCGCAGTATAACTGACGAGGAAAGAGAGCATGAGAAGGAGGGAGGTCCTTAGAGGAAGGAACCCTGGGACAGAGGTGACCAGGCCAGTACTGATGACAGGACTGTTCAGGGGTAAATATTTTGGGCCTGTATTAGGGGTGACATTGGTTTTAGGGGTTATGCTGTGCCATTAACCTGTTCTTTGTTTCCCAAACATGTATGACTGCTGCTCTGTATAATGTACTAACTGTGTTCCTTTGCGTATAATTTTCTGGTACCCTGAGTATAGGCTGTGTTTGGTAACTGCTGGAAATTAATAGTGTTACACATAATAATCTAAACTGTGTTCCTCCACATAGGATCAGGTGGTACCCTGTGCTTATATATTAACCTACTCTGTGTTAATTATGTGCCTGTATGCTTTTAATATTGTCCTTGATTTGCCATCCTCTGTGCCGAACTATTATTAAGTGTTCATGACATTTATGAGTTGTCTAACACCCTTGGTGTAGATTTCATTGTATTATATTATGTGTGCTCAATTATATTTAAAATATTCATCGCTGTCCATCTCCTCTTCGGGTTGCCAAGCATCTAAAGAACCTACATTGGGAATATAAATTGACTCTTCATAACTGGTGTTAAGCGATTTCAGGTGTGTGAGGGGTCAATATATATATTTGTATTAATTTACAACTTTTCACATTTGTTTAACCTATTAAGTGCCAGCCTACCTGGAGTTTTTGTCACACTGTTGCCAGACCATTTTGCACTATTTTGCACTCCCCATGTTCAAATGTGATTTTTGAAGGGATTTCCAGGGATTTCCCATGAAAATGATATATTGTTTTTTTCAGCAGAGTCTGAGCTTTAACATGAAATGTCTTGTTTGTCATTTCTTAGGTGTATTCTCAATATTTTTTGGTGAAATATGTGCAAAAAATAAAGAAAAATCTATTTTTTACAATTTGTAGTGTTTTTTTGTAATAAAAAATGTAAGTTTGTCAATAAAAACTTATTGCGTGTGAAACCCCAATTTCTCCCAGTTACAGCGGTACCACATATGTATAGGTAGACACCCTTTCCTGCCCAGGAGACTCCCCCAAACAAACAGAGCTTTAGGGGATTTTCAGAAAAAATATAACTGTGATATGCGCTATGCGCACCTTGCAGTTTTTCCAGAAAAACAACCCTTTACATTTGAAATACCCCCCACAAACTATATATTCTCTGGAAGTACA
The DNA here is from genome assembly GCA_027917425.1 of Gastrophryne carolinensis. Classification (NCBI taxonomy): domain Eukaryota; kingdom Metazoa; phylum Chordata; class Amphibia; order Anura; family Microhylidae; genus Gastrophryne; species Gastrophryne carolinensis. The sequence goes on along the minus strand of CM051238.1, from coordinate 396,172,087 downwards.
CACCTCAGGCTTTCTATTTGTACCAGGCTTGTTGATGTGACCACAGTTTTCTAGAAGTAATCCCTCAATGTATTCTTTGGTTGCAAAGAGTTTCCCTAAAAAAAGGATAAAAAACAGAATCAAAGCCACATTTTCCTAAAAAAACTATATACAAACAAGAAAAAACAAGTTTAATCTGAAAAAGCAACATCGTCTGAACAGAACAATACCCAACATGCATAGGTAGTGTCAAGGGAAGAGTTGCCAAACACCCCAAAGTAAAGCATGAGCATAACGGTAATTTTTCTTGAAAATTTCAGCTCTGCAGAAAGTGCGCACCTTGCGATTTTTCAACCAAAACAACCCTTTACATTTGGAATATTCCCTGAAAGTACACATGTTAAGCTTTCTAAGCGTACCCAGCTTGTTGTAGTGGGCTCATCTTTCTGGAATTAATCCCTCAAAGAACTCTTTGGTTGCGCAGGGTTTCCTTAAAAAAATGTATAAAAGCTGAATAAAAAACACCTTTTCCTAAAATATAAATATGCAAACAAGAAAAAACAAGCTAAGTCTGAAAGCACAAGGGCCCCCGAACAGAACAATACCCAACATGCAGAGGTAATATTAACCCTTTTAATTGCCAGCCTACTTGAGATTTTGTCACCCTCTGTTGACAGGTCATTTTTCCCCATTTTGCGCCATGTTTTGCGATATTTTTGCTGGAATTTTCAGGAAAATTATATATATATTTTTTGCAGCAAAGTTTAGGCTTTAACATGAAATGTCTTGTTTGTAAATTTTATTTATTATTAATTTTATTTATTATTAAGTAAAAAAAATAAATAAAAATTCTTTAGAAAATTGCCTCCTTTATTTTAAATAAAAAATTTATTTTATTAGGGAAAACCATATTGCATGTGAAAGCCCCATTTCTACCGATTAGAACGGTACCACATATTTATCGGTAGCCCCCTGTTCCTGCCCAGGAGACCCCCCCCTAACTGAAACAAGTAATTTTTAACATTTACAAATAAAATACAACTACCATCCACACTACAAAGGGTTAAATCGAGAAAAATCCCTTAAAAATCCCCCCCAAAAATGACATGGGGACCCCCTTTCCCAAAGTAACCAGCCCGGGACCTGAACAGGGCGCAGGGGCCAGCTTTTGTGGCCCCTGGCCCTGCAGGCTACAAGCCCGCATAGCCCGTGGGCTTGGGCTCTTCTGCCCCCCCCCCCCGGGCTTTGGGGAGGCAGGTAATGGGGGTGCCAGGGGTTAATGGCAAGCCACCGGCTAGCGCAGGTGACTTGCCATCCCCCCAGCCTTGAGAACTGGTATAGGGGTCTCATGGACCCCTTACCAGTTCACAAGGTGTTAAATGTAAAAAAAACACACCACACAGAGAAAAAATTATTATTTTTTTTTTTTTTAATACTTACCTCCCATCCATACTGGAGCACTCTGTCCCTCGGCGATCACTGGCTTCTGCTCACTTGCTAGAAGCCTTTTATAGCTGCTGGATAAAAGAACACAAAGGGGTTAATTTAAAAAAAATGACATAGGGTCACCCCTCCCGGGGGGGGGGGGGGAACCCCATTTTTTGGAATATTAAGGGTTAAAAACCCTTAAAAATCCCCCCAAAAATGACGTAGGGTCCCCCCTACCCAGCATTACCGACCCAGGCCAGCTATGGGGGCTTGTAGAACAGGGCGCAGGGGCCAGCGTTGGTGGCCCCTGGCCCTGCAGGCTACTAGCCCACATAGCCACTAAGTGGCCCGGGCCCTTCTGCCCCCCCCGGCCGTTGGGGAGGCAGGTAATGGGGGGCTGGGGGTTAATGGCAAGTCACCCACTAGCCGCAGGTGACTTGCCAGACCCAGAGCCTTGTGAACTGGTATAAGGGGTCTCATGGACCCCTTACCAGTTCACAAAGGGTTAACTGTGAAAAAAAAAACACCACACAAGTAATAAAAGTATTTTATTAAAAAAAAAAAACATTTTTTTTTACTGTACTTACCTTTGATTGTAAGCTCCTTTGTCCCTCGCCGCTCTGATGACAGATGCCGGTGATCGGCATCCAGAGAAGGGGGAGGCAGGAGATCAGAGGATCTCCTGCCACCTCCTTCCCCGGCACCGATCACCGGCATCTGACAGCTGAGAAGGCTGAAGCCAAGGGGGCGGGGCTTAGCGGCAAGATGGCGGCCGCCATCGAGGATGAAAGGGGAGAGAGCCTCCCGGGCTCTCTCCTGTAGATCTGTAAGTCCTGGGGGGGGGGGGGAATCGGATGCCCCCCAGGTGAAGAGGAGGGACAGCGGGAGTCAGCGCACACGGAGGTAAGTGAATGTCATTTTTTTTTTTTTTCACAGTTAGCAGCTGCTGCTGCAGAAGCGGGGGGGGGCGGCCTATTCCGGGGGCTCTCCTGGCTGGCACTTAAGTGACGGCGAGGCAACCACGTAAATTTTACGTGGCTGGCATTTAAAGGGTTAATGCATTTACACTTATTCTCACGTCTTGTTTGGTTTTGCACTTCACAGCATTTGTCTCACTCTTTCTTGTTTTTAATTAGAGGTAGTTTGGCAAATCTTGCCCATAATGGACGGTGTCAGTGGCGCGTGTCCGCGGCCTTTTTCTAATTTTCTTCTCACACACAAACGACTGTTGCGTCATCTTGCTCACCAGAATTCTTGCAGGATGTATAATCCACAGACAGCATGGACGTGGTTTCGTGTATATGTGTGTGATGAGCCGCATACTGGGAGATGCGTTCAAGCATAATGTGCTCATGAAAGTTTCGGCTTTTGATTTGCCGCTTACATTTTGGCCAGTTAGTCAGTAGCTGCACCCACAGGTTTCCCTGGTGAAAGATACCAGTCCGGCAGCAGAACGTGTGTGGGGATTCTCTGAATGTCATCTTTATTCATTGCACTCAATAGTAAGTAATTTGCTGCCTTTGGGGAATTTATGTTATTTATTTTGAGGTTATGATTTGTGGCATAATAAATATAGATGTATGCACATATTTATGGAACTCATTCATTTATATGGTTATTTATCTCTTAGTCATCTATTGATGTATTTTGTTTACGTTACAGCCATATATGACCCACCGATATAGAAGAAGCATTAATACTTTACTTTAACATTGAGTTAGCCATATTGGACTTATCCCTTAAACCTACATGCTTTTAATTATGCGTTTGATATAAATGTTATGTTTTAGGGGATGATTTATGGGAAGATTGGGATGTGTATAATGAAATAATTAAATTGTTCATACGTATATTTCATAGTCCAAGCAGCATATATAATGTTTACATATGAATTCTTTTGTTATCACTGTGCTATTATGAACTGGATCCTTACTAATGAGAATGTTTCGGAATATATCGTTGAATAAAAATGAAAATCCTGTATGAAGATACAGAAGGCATTAGTTTCCACAGGCTACCCTACACATTAGTATTTTCCTTTCCATCCCATGTCCATAATGGTCACCACAACGCGAGTCCGCAGAAAGCAACACAATACCAAAAAAAGGAGGAGAGGGAACATTACCTAATGAGTATTCATCGATATCCTGGTCACAGGCTCTGCCGGTAAATCCAGTGGGACATGTGCAGATTGCTCGTCCATTCACAGGATTGGTAACGCACGTGGCATCTTTGTGGCATGGACTACTAATGCAAGCGTCCTCCAGATGACAGAGGAGACCTGTCGAGAAGAAGAAACAAAAAAATAGGCTGCATGAATGTACTGACCTAAGGATTCAAATAAGACTACAGAGGCACGGAGAATAATTAATTCTTTCGATGGTTATCATGCTTCTAGAAAGTGGTACACGTGAAAGGCTGTAGACTGACCTGTACCTCAACCGGATCTAAAACGATCTTTCCTTTACCTAAGCCTGATTTGCTCTAGTAATGAAAAAACTGCTCCAAAAGGGGATGGAAAAGATTATAACTTTCATGTGTTTCCTTCTCTCTGAGTGATTGTTGCCTGCATTATTTTTTTTTGGTTGACTGACCATCCATATGCACAACCCAGTACTTGAGATGCGTCAGAAAGTGGTCAAAATAATATGGGTTCCACTGTTCTAGATAGCAAGCCAGGTTAAGGAGACTCAAACATGTCTTACTGAATGATTTGTTTTAAAGTGGACCAAAACCCGATCCTGGGTTTTGGTCCACTGTAAAGAAGTGCAACTGGACATCGCAAGCTACAATGCAACAAAAGCAGGTGACCCATTGCAAAATTCCAAATAGGTTGCACCTGGGGAAGGCTTTCACCCTTTAAAATGTATGTTAAAGTGGACCAACACTCACCGGTGATCGGCCCGGGAATCTATAAGATTCCCGGGCCGATCACCTCCCTCCCCGCGGGACATCCGAGATCGGGATGTCCCGCGGGGTGAAACCCCCCCAAACTCCTTACCTTAGTTTAGCCTCCCTCGCGCCCCTCTAGACGTGCGCGCGCCGGCCGTCTGTGAATGGCCGGCGCGGGCACGCGCGCGTCAAGAGGGACGCGCGGGAGGCGGCGGCGGAGGAGCCGCTTGTCCGTCGGCGCGGGGAGAGGTGAGTTCGGGGGGTTTCACACAGCGGGGCACCCCGATCGGGGGTGCCCCACCGAAGTGGACCAAGACCCAGGATAGTCAAAATCCTGGGTGTTGGTCCACTTTAACAGGCCAAGTATGAAGTGTTGTGTCACAGACCTATAGAGATAAACAATCTAAAAACAGATCTACAATATCACTATTATATGACTGACTGAAGCAACAGCCCCCGGAAGGGCAACTTGAAGTAAGAACAGTTCAGACAGCATCCGGAATAGGTCCAAAGGGAACAACCCGCAAGGCAAACAGAATAAAAATTAATCCCAACAGGGACCATAGAACTACTTGGGAGATGCACCTGAGCAATCCCCAAAAGAACGCTTAACAAGGAAGACTGAACAAGACTTCTACGGAATGGTGGACAGGGCAGAACCTGAACCTTCAGAGTAGAGATGGGGAGCCAACCCCAACCCATGCTGTAATAACTCTAGAACCCTGGGAACAGAGAACGTCCAACAGGGGAGAGACCTAGATTCACGCCAATCAATATGGGTACGCCATACCCTATAATAGACAGAGGAAGAAGAAGAAGCTTGCTCCTAGCCCCCCATAGACAAAGTCACCCAGAAGATAAACCCGTCTCCAAAAGGGTGAATGAATCAACTGTCAAGCCATCAGACTAGAGCCTGTAGATTGGGGCGACATAAGAAGGAGCTTGAAAAGGGCAGAACCGCACTCCTGAGAGAGCGTACAGGTCCGCTGTCCTCAGCAGAAACATCTGCGAACCACAGTCCACTAGGCCACCCAGGGGCCATCAGTATCACGGGTCCCCCCTTATCAGCGCAATCTTGCGCAGAACCCCGCCTAGCAGGGTGAATGAAGAAAAAACATATAAAATAGAATGTCCAGACATAAAATTACTAAGCCCCCATGACCAGAGTCAGAATATTCTGGGGCAGTAAAAATGAGGGCAGAGCCCCTGTGATATTAACGGGGCCCAACAGAGCCACCCTAGTTGGCTCTCAGAGGGACACCAGGATAGCACAACCTGCCACTGAAGGACATCCATTGGAGCGAATACCACTGAGATGCAGGGAACGTTGACCCCCACCTAGATCAGGATCAGAAACCTTCCAGGAGAATCATCCTGCTCCAAGTTCCAGACTGATAATAAATACAGGCCACTGTCCTCCGACAGGCCAAGAGTCCCCAAATAGACAGGTCCTGAGGAGGAGTAGTCCAGCAAGATAGAGCCAACTGAAGGCTCACTGTTTTAACAAAAGCAGTAGGAAAATGGACCCTCTAAGGGCCCCTACCTAGGAACCGCGGGGGATTTTAGAAGAAGAAGAAAATCCCCCCCCCCCCCATCAACCTGCAAGACTTGGTACCCAAGGAATTTAACCAGCTCAAGAGGAACCACCGTACCAAGGGGGAATGAGCATAGACCTAGCTCCAGGGGTGCTGAAACCCCATCCAGGATTAATAACATACTGTGCCGAAGAGCCCAAGGGCTCTGAATATAAGGGACATCATCTGATCCACCACCAACGGGCCCACCAGCGGCAATCCTGCCTGGTGAAAGTAAGGTGACAGCAAAGAGGGACAGAGCCCATGTAACCAGGAGTCCACTTATTGCCAAGGAAGAAGGTTCAAGCCTGAAACGAATCCAAGGAATGGAGATAGCGAATAAGGGACAATGAGGGATTGAGGTGACTGAGCACCCATCCAAATAACTCCCAGAGGACACCACCGGCCGACTAACCCACTCGGCCTGACGTAGAGACTGGGAAGTAAAGAAGGATGATCCGATAGGTCCTAGTGCGGACGCCCCACGGGCATGTCAGAGACATCAGCCCCATCCGCGCCTTGGCGAGCAGCCTGGGAGCAGAAGAGAGGCCAAAAACAAGGCCCCAATCCGCAGAGTTGGTCCTTCAACACTGATCTGTAAAGGTCTCGGTGTCCAGAAGACACAGGGGAAACTAAAAGGATCTTTAGATCTCCACAGATGGCAAGAGACCCCCCTGGCACAGGGCGCCTGTGGCCCAACACAGAGATATCATGCAGGGACTACCTGTGAGTGTACAACTGCCAAGCCTACAATAGGCCAGCATGGCCCAGACTGCGAGGGCGTCCCTTCATGCTTGGGAGGTCTTGGCAGATTTGGACCTGCCAGAGGGCCCAGGACGTTGCCTGCCCACTCTGGAGTGGTAATCTACGCCGAAAAGTTGGAAGCGCACCTCTGGTTCGTGTTTGACACTAACGTAGGGAGGGGTGTCCCTGCCCCGAGGAGGCTGAGACGGCCTTCTGCGTAGGGGTGCCTTACCCTTTTTTCCAAAAAGGTCCAAACGGGCCCCAAATAGGTGCCGTCCTCTGAAGGGAAGGCCAGTGAGAGTATCATCGTCAGCACCCCACTGTCGCAGCCAGACCAGGCGGCGAATAGCTACCACAAGGGCAGAGGTTCTAGCACACATCTTAATGGTGTCATCCAGCGCTGAGAGGATAAACCTCACAAACACATCACAATCGGAGAGTGCATTAAAGACCTCCCAGGGGAGATCCTCGGGTTGGTGATCAAGTAGCTTTCTAATGAGGGTCCTGGCGGCCACCGCAGTGATGGCTGCGGCACAGACCGGGCGCAGAGCCGTCCCTGCACACGAAAAGGCGTGGAAAGCCAGTCTGTCAATGCGCCGGTCCTCAGCATCCCGAAAGGTACAGTAATTAGGAGCAGTCATGAAGGGGGGGTTAGTAACCCCTATAATCGTTGCATCCACCACGGGAGGTGCTGACCAAAAGTTAACCACATCAGGGGGAAAAGGGTACTTCCAATCCCAGACCCCTGGAACCCCTTTAAGTTTACAAGGCGATTCCCATTCTTTGGATATAAGAGCCTGGAAATGCTCCTGTTCCAGAAATTCCAAGCGCGGCGTCGCTGTGTGGAAACTCTCCCTCTTAGGCTTGGGAGCCTCTCCAGGAGGAGAGATTGACAAAACCTCAAAGATCTTTATAAGTAGTTCATAAGTGTCACACAGGCCCCAAGAACCGGGGCCAGAATCATCACGGCTCCAAGGCATCTCGTCTGAGGAGCCCGAATCGGAGAATAGCTCACCTTCATCAGAAGGAGCAAGGTCCTGCATAGCAGCAGACTCTTCAGTTTCAGTAGGAACCAGAGAACCAGGAGGCGTCAGGGACCGCTTCTTTCCAGGGCCCGAGCGCTCCGCCAAACTAGATATCACCTGCTCAGCTGTAGGCAGCCTGCGCGGCACGACTTGCTGGTCATCCCCGCTCGAGTGCGACTTAACAGGATTGATATTTAAGCACGGGGAGACAGGTGTATTGAAGCCAGGTGCAGCCACTGGTAAACCTGATTGCAGGGCCATTACCTGTTCAGCACACGGTCCGCAGACCCGTGCTCTGTCAGCATCAGCATGGGGCTGTCCACACGCTGTACACAGCCGGTCTTGTCCCCGAGGGACCCCGGGCACATAATTCTGAGATGCCTCCATATGGTGATTATCTGAGCAATATGCCAGCAGGGATTTATGCAATAGGCAACCCTGGATGCCCCAAGACCCGCTAGGAATGTGGGAGAATTTTTATGTGAACCTGCTATAATATATGTCAGGCCGGGAGAAGCCACCGAAATCTTGGCGTCTGAAAGACATAAAGAGAATAAGGGGGAGGGTGTCAGAGCCATGCGCAGCTGAACGAAAGATCATAGGAAAAAAAACGCCCAGGAGGGCACTTACATGACCAAGGGAGGAGCAAACCTCGAGGGGCGGGCCTGAACTGGCCGTGACACGGAGCGCGCCAAGCCAGGTCCCCGCCTCCCCCAAAGAGCGCGAAGCTGAAACCGGCGATAACGTTCATGACAAGCAGAGGATAAGACACACAGTTAGAATTTATCCAAGGGAACCGCCAACTACTGAATGACACTGCCGCCCGGGCCGCACACTTCAGTAAGGGAAACATACACACGCGCGCCAACCTGTCAAGTGGTTATGTGGATCAGGAAGCGCGGCTCTGACACCCATTCAAGAAAAAAACAACGGCCCTAAACGTGTACAACCTTACACTGAGACCACCACACGCATACCCCCCGAGGGAGGAAAGCGACCCTCGCTACACGGGGCAATAATGTGGGAGGGGCATCTATTGGAGGCTCGCCATCAGCCTAAACCGCCTACCCTATGGTGGGGGACTGCGGTGGAGCGTAGCTCCGTGAGCACACGTGGTGCTGCCTACCTTCACCCGACCAGCGCAGCCCAGGCTGGGAGGCACATCATCGAAGAGGACAGGTTGTAATAGTCCTGCAGGGCCGCAGGCTGTAAAAGCCCCGCTCACCTGCGAGAGAGTGATACTTCATGTCTTCGCAGTCAGCACTGCAGAGAAATCTGGGGATTTGTGGGAGGTCCCTGGGTATATGAAGGGCCGGGAGGAGCCTGTTTTTGCATGTCTGCAGTGCACAGCGCCCTCTGGCGGAGGATTACCACGTGTAAGTATTATATATGGAGCAGGACGTACTGTATGCTTAGAATATAAGGTATTTGTTGTACAGCCATTGCCACAAAAAAGTAGTTAGAGGAGCACTATCATCCAATAACAATAATACACCTAAATATTCTAGATATCAAGAATTTATATGGATTTTTAATATTAGACAATTTTGACAATTTCAGCACCACATTCTGGCCTATTTCTTGGATACAAGTTCCAGGATTTGTGACTTACCAGTCTTCCCCACAGGACACTCGCAGTAAAAGGAGGCGACACGGTCATGGCATGTGGCACCATTAAAGCAGACAGCGGTGGCACAGTCGTCGATGTTCTCGCTGCAGCTCTCTCCTGTCCAGCCATTGGCACAGACACACTTGTGTCCTACCGGGGTATTGCGGCAGGTGCCGCCATTGTGACAGGCATTGGGCTGGAGCTGGCACTCACCAACTTCTTCAGTGAAAAACTGACCTGTTTAAAAAGAAAATGATGTAAAAACACAAACAATGTAAAAAGATTTTGCAAGACATTAGTCATGTAGCTCATTTCTTGTAGTTTCATATTAACATAACTCTGCTGAACAGTCCTAAAAGGAAATACAGAAATCATAATTCTTTCATACTAGCAGTCAGGTATCAGATCCATGGACTAGACACTATACAGTATGTGCATGCGATCGTGGCTGGCACAGCAGGAGGAAGCCCTGGTAAGTCCCTGTTTTGGAGGCAGGGGGGGGGGGCAGTAGGCTCTATTATGGAGTAACAAACATGGAAGGGAAGGACACATGTTGGTGCAGCCCTGTACTACCACCTTCTGCACCTAAAGTACTTCTAGTGCTGCCATGCTTTATACATATTGATTTCCCATTCCCAGCGACTTATGTGCTTCTGCCCCATCTAAACGAAGATGCAGCGGAAAACAATCAGCGTTTAGCGAATGACCTATTCACAGCAAATGGCTCAGATCGGGTGAGAGCCAATGCATGCGTTGCTGGACTGGGAAGATGTGAGTTATTTTGAGCGATCTGGGGGGTTTCCCACATTCTGTTTGGGATGCCCCAGGGAAGGCCAGTGGCCAGCAGGGCACGGCTTTCAAAATCTGTCGGTCTATTCATCTATTTATCTATAGATCCACCGGTCTGTGCAGGGGACTGTTTGCGGGTTTGTAGTGTGAGGTAAGTAAACCAGTGATCACAGGGATTTCACTCACAGGGGCATCCCAAAACAGGAGGTTAAGGGGACCAAAACCCAAGGGATCCGGGGGAAATGAATTTAGGTCCACTTAATTGAGACAGCAGACAGGAAACCCACTAAGTCCAAGATCAGTCTACACTACCGCCTGCTTGCAGACCATATGCGCTCCCAGCAACTGTGCATGCATCATATGCTGGGGGAGCAGCGATATAGTACCATACAGTACCGGCTGCCTAAGTTCATTGTCCGGGAGCCATACACTGACCTCCACACACTTACATACCAAACACACTACTACACTGGCCGCCATCACTGACTGACAGCTTATGGGGTGCAGGTGCAAAATACCCCACTTCCAATTACTACAGCCTCTATTGTACTCACATGGCAGCCTCAGCCTTGCCTGCACCCATTAGTGTACATACCTTAGAGACAGTGGAGGGTGGGCCCCTTCTATCATGAGTCTGGGGGCAGCTGCCTTCCCTGCCTCCATGGTATGAATGCCATTGGCCAGCGTGGCAGAGGGAGCTGAGTTGGGATTAATGTTACTAAGCTAAGTTTACAGATTGCCTTACTTTAGTGGAGCATTGCCCAGTTCTCCATTGTTTCCGCTCAGCAGCTACCAAGGCTTAGAGAGAACATTGGGCACAAGTGAAGAAATTATAGTGAATATATTATAGCAACCCCAGGGACCAAGTAAAAATACCGTTTTGTGAGTACTCACCTTTAAAACGGGTATTATGAGTGTGCCATACACTCCACTTCCTTCTTCATGACATCAGAAAGCCCCTCCCGGCCCATATATACCTGGGACCTCCCACCAATTCCCCAGTGTATAAAAGCAGTAAAGGGACCAGGAAGAACCAAATATAACCGTAACAATCAAAACCAATGGTTCACCATATAAAAGCCCCAGAATACCTGAAACAAACAAGGGTGGGGAGAAGTGGAGTGTATGGCACACTCATAATACCCGTTTTAAAGGTGAGTACTCACAAAACGGTATTATTCTAAGTGTGCCATACACTCCACTTCCTTCTTCATGACATCTGGGACATCCAATAGCAGTGTCCGTCATGGGTGGGAACCCGAAACAGTAAAGAATGTACCAACTCAAACCACTGCAGCTTGCAGAACCTTGCGGCCAAAAACAGCATCCGCTGAAGCCCGCACATCAACCTTGCAAAACTTGGAAAAGGTATGAACGGAAGACCAAGTAGCAGCCTTACAAACTTGTTCAACAGAAGCCTGGTGCTGAAAAGCCCAGGACGCACCAACAGCACGAGTAGAGTGCGCAGTGACCCTAAAAGGGGGAGTCCTCCCCTTAGCAGAATAGGCCCCAACAATGGCCTGACAAATCCATTTGCTAATCGTAGATTTAGCAGGCGCCAAACCTTTCCTGGGCCCGCAGGGCACCACGAAAAAAGCGTCCGTCTTGCGGAAGGAAGAAGTAATCACCAAATAGTACTTCACACAGCGAACCCTCTCCTTGTCATTGTTAGGCTTAGGACACAAGGAAGGGAGAACAATGTCCTGATTGAGGTGGAGAGCAGACACCACCTTAGGAAGGAAATCCGGCTTAAAACGAAAAACCACCTTATCCTGGTGTCTCTCAAAGTAAGGGGCCTGAATCGACAGGGCCGCCAACTCAGAGACACGCCGGACAGAGGTAATAGCCACCAAGAAAGCAACCTTCTGAGTGAGAAAGAGTAATATCCTGTAAACGGCTCAAAAGGAGGACCCTGCAGAGCCGAAAGAACCAAATTCAAATCCCAAACAGGGACTACAGCCTTCCGAGGGGGCCGCACATGCGCGACCCCTTGGAAAAAAAGTCTTAACCAGCGGGAGTAAAGCAAAGGACCTCTGGAAGAAAACCGACAGAGCAGAAACCTGTCCTTTCAAAGTACTAAGCTGGAACCCAAGATCCAGATTATGCTGAAGAAACTCCAAAATCCTGGGTATAGAAAAAACCCCTAGCCTCACACCAATCAATATAGGACCTCCAAGTCCTATAGTAAAATGCCAGAAGAGGACCGCTTCCTAGCCCTAATCAGGGTCTGAACAGCCTCAGACAAACCTTCCTCTTTCAAGATGAAGGTTTCAGCAGCCAAGCCGTCAAAGCCAGCGTTTGTAAATTGGGGTAAAGTAGATGACCCTGAGATAACAGGTCCGGCAGCAAGGGAAGCCGGTACTGGTCTACGGCCATCCTAACGTCTGCGTACCAATTCCTTCTTGGCCACCTTGGAGCCACCAGAATCGCTGGTGCCCCTTCTAGAACTAGTTTTCAAACTACTTTGCCCAGCATGGAGACAGGTGGAAACAGGTACAGAAAACCCAGGTCCTTCCAAGCCAGTGACAAGGCATCCACTGTCAAAGCCAGAGGATCCTGAGAAAGAGACACAAAGGCCGGAAGTTTGTGATTGTGCCTCAAGGCAAAGAGATCCACCTCCGGAGTCCCCCACTTGCGTCAAAGATCCAGAAAAACCTTGGGGTTGAGAGACCACTCTCCGTCTCAGGGAATCCGCCTCCGTATTCTCCACTCCCGGAATGTAGACTGCCGAAAGGCAAGGAACATTGCTCTCCGCCCAGTGCAGGATCAGAGACTTCCCTGAGGGCACTCCTGCTGCGAGTCCCTCCTTGGTGATTGATGTAAGCTACCGCCGTTCGGTTGTTTGAGCGAACCTGAACCGGTAGACCCTGTAAATGTGAGGTCAGCCGAGCCAGAACCAGTCAGATGGCTCTGAGCTCCAAGACATTGATGGGGGTGTGAGCCTCCTGAGGATCCCACACCCCGCTGAACTGATGACTTTTCCAATAACCTCCCCAGCCCGACAGGCTGGCATCCGTGGTAACCGTCTACCAACAAGGGACCAGAAAGGATCAACAGGTTGCTCGATTCCAGCCACCACCGAAGGGACTGCCGAACCCTGGGAGACATCTTGAACAGTTGACTGCGGACACCTGTCCCAATGCATCAATAGGTGAAGTTGGAGAGATCTCATGTGTCGCAACGCGTCGGTGGTGGCTGCTGCAGGGGACCCCTGGTGACATGGTGATGTAACAGTGTTTTTTATTTATTTGCATGTTGTAATGGTATTTTGACACTTGGAGTTACTATTTGGGGGCTCATTTTGGCCCCACCTGAAGCCCGTTTAACACATTTTTCAGCACTATTATTTAGGTCTCTCACTCATCATTGTGTTGTATAGCGGGCTGCCTTGCATGGTCAGTGCTAGCAGCTTCACAGCCTGTGCACACCACATTTGTGTTTTTTTGTGTATATAGTATTTATCGCACTCAGCACTTTGTTCTTATCACACTTTTTTGCCACACTTAATTTATTAATTTTCATATAATAGTTTTTCACCTGGGTTTACACAGGTCATTTATCCGGGGCTACTGGTTATCTACTTGGGCCTATTACCGGTATATTATATTATACATTTTTGTACTATATAGTCAATACATTACAACCATCTATACCTAATATATAGTAGTCACCGCTTATCGGACCCCCCGCTTGTTGTGTTTGTGTTTTTTAATTTTGTATTTGTCATATGATGTGCCTTTACTTATGTATATAATGAATATTTATTAAACATACTGGGTTTTTAACTTTACTTTAGTGTGCGGCCTTTCTTGGTGGGGGTCCTTGAGATTAGTTTAGGATCTCTTATGTACATTTCTGGCCCACCACCGAAGGAACTGCCGAACCCTGGGAGACATCCTGAAAGGTTGATCCAATGACTGCGTACACCTGTCCCAATGCGTCAATAGGTGAAGTTGAAGAGATCTCATGTGAAACTGTGCAAACGGTACCGCCTCGAAGGAGGATACCATCAAGCCCACCAGTTTCATCCCCTGTCGGATAGAGGGACAAGGATTGGCCAGAAGAAGGCGGATCAGACCCTGATTCCCCTGCACCTTGGTCTGGGGCAGAAACACTCTGGCCAGAATGATATCCAGATTCATGCCCAGAAATGAAATCACACGAGACGGAGAGAGAGAAGACTTGGGGCGGTTGATCACCCACCCGAACCTCTCCAGGGTCGACAACACCTGGTGGGTGTCCAGCTCCGCCTGACGGAGGGAAGAAACTGAAAACAACAGGTCGTCCAGATAAGGCACAATGCGAATGCCCTGAGCTCTGAGTAGAGCCATTATTCCCGCCAAGACCTTGGTGAAGACCCTCGGCGCCGAGGTCAGTCCGAAGGGAAGGGCTACAAACTGAAAAAGTTGATCCTCCACCGCAAACTGGAGGAATCTCTGATGTGCCTGAAAAATCGGAACATGCAGATACGCATCCTTGATGTCTATGGATGTCATAAAATCCCCTTGGCGAAGGAAATTGATAGCCAAGCGCCGAGTCTCCATGCGGAACTTTTTGGCTCTGATAAACCTGTTGAGAACCTTGAGATCTAGAATGGGTCTCACCGAATTCTCCTTTTTGGGAACCGTGAAAAGGTTGGAGTAGTAACCCCTGCCTCTCTCCGACGGAGGCACCGGGCATATAACCCCATTGTCCAGAAGGTTTTTCACTGCTAACAGGAGCCCCTGTGCAGCCTGAGGGTCCGAGGGCACCCGAGACCTTAAGAATCTTGGGGGCGGCCAGTACTCGAACTCCAGTCTGTACCCAGAGGAGACCACTTCCAAGATCCAATTGTCTGACCTCCCGGGCCCAGACCTGGAAGAAGAACCGCAGCCGTCCCCCCACCCTTGCGCGTGAGGGCGTCCCTTCATTGCTGAGCCGGTTTAACGGCAGGCTTGGGCTTGGAACCCCAGGCACCCCCGACCTCTGCCCCTGTTCCAGGACCAGCCCCTGACACCCGAGAAGGCCAAACCCCTAGCCACTCTGGCCCCTCGAAAGGAAGGAGTGAACGAGCCAGCCCCCCGAAAGGGGCGGTGCTGTTTCTTCCGCTGAGGTAACTTACCTCCTTTAGCAACAGCATCCAATTTATCTCCAAACAGCCGCGTACCCAAGAAGGGAAGAGCTGTGAGCGACTTCTTGGCCCCAACGTCCGCCGTCCACTGGCGGAGCCAGACCGATCTGCGCATAGCCACCAGTAAGGCTGACGTCCTACTACACACGACAATAGAATCTTCCATAGCAGCCATGACAAAATCCATGAACAATTCACATCTCTTAAGGGTAGCGAACTCAGCGCAAGCTGGATCAAACTGAGCGTCATTCAGCCAGTCCCTGATAAGAGACCTGGTAGCAAGCGACACCAGGGCAGATGCACAAACAGGCCGCAGGGCCGAGCCCACGCTGGCAAATGCGTGGCACGCCATCTGATCAAGGTGCTTATCCTCGCCATCCTTAAGGGAAGTGGCGTCAGGGGTGTTCAGCACAGAAGAGTTGGTCAAACCTAAAACTGTCGCGTCGACCTCGGGAGGAGAAGACCAGCGCTTAACCGTGTCCACCGGGAAAGGATACTTCTTATCCCATCCCTGAGGAACACCAGGAAGCCGACTGGGCCTCTCCCATTCTCTAAGGATCAGCACATCAAAGTGACCCTGGGTAAGGAATTCCAGACGGGGCTTGCGGACCCAAATAAATTCCCCCTTCTTGAGAGGGGGCGCCTCAGGCGGTTCAATATCCTCCAATAGATGTGACAAAACAGTGGCCGTATCTACGGCATCCCCCAGCGCCTGCCCGACATCGGCATCCCCAGACTGAACATAGTCAGCCTCTGTTTCCTCATACAATTCCCCCTCCTCTAACGGGGAATAATCTGACAAATCAACGGAATCGTCGTCAACATCCCACAAGGGCTGGGCCGACGACAAATGTCTCCTTTTAGCCTGGGCCTTCTTGCCCACCGTGCTAGCAATACATTTCTCAATGCTGGCCAACCTAGCACAAACATCAGAGTGTGACTCCCCGCTGGCACCAATGTCACTAGGGTACGGATAAGGCGGGGAGGGGAAGGCGATGAAGCAGGAGGAGCCGACCCAGAAGGCTGGGTACCAGACTGCCGCGTTATGGCCTTTTGTGCGCATGGTATACAGATCAGCACATTCTCCCCCGTAAGGGATACCTCACACCCCACACATGGCCCGGATTGTCCCAGAGGGAGCCCGAGCCCAGTATCCTGCGGAGCCTCCATATGGTGATTTTTGTGGTCAGTCGCAAGACCGCAGGGAATTTACGCAGCAACCCGGGATGCCCCTTAAAAGTCCCGGTGGGAGGATTTGAGGTGATCAATTTTACACTAGGGACCCCAGGACCAGGAGGAACCCCTTAATATGCACAAATACAATGCAATCTGTAACACACAAACAGGCATCATAAGTGCAATCCCCTACATATATAAGGCAATAACACATACATAATTATATATATAAATATATATATCTATATCCCAGCTCCAGACATGCGATAACCAAAAAACAATATAGACACACACACATGCCCGCAAATCAGTGGGGGCCCCCCGCTAGAGAGGGGCCCCCACATAAGCTAAGGAAGTGGCCATCCGGGCCTTACCACCAGGAGCGCAGCTCAGCAACAGCAATCCAAAATGGCCCCCGAGAAGTGCCTTGCAGAAAGACAGGAAGAGAAGGGGGAGGGTGGGCCAGCGCAGAACGTGCAC
Source organism: Gastrophryne carolinensis (assembly GCA_027917425.1). Classification (NCBI taxonomy): domain Eukaryota; kingdom Metazoa; phylum Chordata; class Amphibia; order Anura; family Microhylidae; genus Gastrophryne; species Gastrophryne carolinensis. The sequence goes on along the minus strand of CM051238.1, from coordinate 396,155,281 downwards.
TCGCCAGGCCACGCCCCCCTCCCAGCAACGCGGATACCAAGGATTGAGCCACAGAATCGCGCCCCCCTCCCCCTCCCTGAACACAGCCTGAGGGGGAGAAGCTCCCCAGGCTAAATCAAAGCACCAGATATGGTCTCAGAAGTGAAAAACATCCTGTCAGTCACACACACAGTGAAACTCACACACCCACGGGCATAGGAGAACGAAACCGAAATAACAGCCAGGCAACTCCCCCCCCCCCCCCCCCCCCCCCCCCACCGGAGGGGAGTAAAGGACCCAGAAGGGGGGGAACCCTGCCAGAATCCGGCCATAAGCATAGAGGGACGGGGCATCCCACACCAGGATCACCAAAACCTGGGTAACCGCCTACCCCATAGTGAGGTCTCACGGTGGAGCAATGCTCCTTCCGCACCCATAGGGTGCTGCCTACCTTCACCAGGACCCGCAGCCTAAGCTCAAATAGGGGCAATTTAGAAAGGGTCCTGGCAGCAATAGGGACAATAAACGGCCGGGCGCGGGCTTACCTGTAAGTAAAGAAGTCTTCATCTTCTGTCTTGTCGCCTTCCCTGCAGAGAAGGAACTGGGAAATTGGTGGGAGGTCCCAGGTATATATGGACCGGGAAGGGCTTTTTTTGCATATTCATCTCTGCAGAAGTTCGCCCTCTACTGGATATTACCCACATGTCATGAAGATCGAAGTGGAGTGTATGGCACACTTAGAATACATATTTTAAGTGTCCATGACTTTTATGAGTTGCCTAGTATCCTTGTGTAGATTTTAATTGTATTAAATGTATGTGTGCTCAATTATATTTCAAATATTTATCACTGAACTTTTCTTCTTTGAATTGTCAAGCCTCTAAATAACCTACAATAGATATATTAACTCTTCATAACTGGTGTTTGGTGAGATCGGGTGTGTGGGGGTCAATTTGTATAGTTTTATTAATTTACAACTGAAGCTCTGCTCACCCTGGACTGGATGTCCACTATAACCGTCTGGGAAACACACAGATATTGTGGATACTTAAAGTAAAAATTGTTTACCAGAATGACAACCATTCACCATGTCCTTACAGACACCTCCATTAACTCATGGACTGTTGTCACACTTACCGATGTTCAGTTCACAGAATGTACCAGTAAAGCCTAAAATGGAAAAAAACAGTAGAAAAGTCAATGAGAATAAACCAATAATATCTATTTATCCTCAGGATGGTCCAGTCTGGCCACTTACCTGCCATACAGATGCAAGTAAACTCTCCTATTCGGTCCAGACAGGTGCCATGATTCTGGCAAGGTGTGGACAAGCACTCATTGACATCAGTCTCACACTGAGGACCAGTGTATCCCGGGCCACACTGGCACTGGAAAGAGCCCTGAGTGTTAACACAGCGACCAAACTGTTCGCAGGGATTAGCACCTGCAAAGAGGGATGGACGTCTAAGCCTCACACATCATAAATGTATATATACTTTGCTCCGACACACTGTGTACAAAGTCTTGGTACTTTAATATTTATTTCTCTTCTAAAGAAAAGTTTATCTGAAAAAAACTATTTTCCCTGGGATGGAAGGGTGAACAACAAGATTTATCTAGTGAAGATCAAACCTGATTACAACAACTTGAGGAATTGCAGGATACAAGAAGAGACACCAGTGGATATATCTGTAAATATGGTGCCTGTTTATTGACAACAATTTTGTAGACAATTTTGTAGAACATCCAGTCTCCAGTCACCACCACCTAGGAAAATATGTCAATTTTTCAACATATGGTGGCCGAAAAAATTTAATCTCTTAATGACAGGCAAATGTAATTGTTACACCATTGAGACGGGCTACATTTGGCGCTGTCCTAAACTGTTTTCCATTTCTAAATTGAAGAAGAAATGGCCAAGATACTGAGGTTTATAGTTTCACCTCTTGATTTCGCTTCTGAAAAAAATGGGCGTGGCCCTTGGCTCTGTAATGCTGCATAACAATCAGCATAATGGGTGAGGTCTGTAAGATTCCCAGAACTTGCATAAGACACCATGGCTGTGCTTCCCCTTCTCCTCGATACTAGGCGAAATTGGAGACAAGACCAGCACTCCCAGACACACATGGCCGCAATTCCAATCGCACATGCGTGCACTCCCCAAAATGCATGCCCAACGTGTATGTGTGTACTCCCAAAATGTATGTTCGCACTCCCAAAGTGCATGTGTGCAATCCCAATATGCATGCGTGCACTCCCATGCACACACTCCCAAAGTGCATTTCCGCACTCCCAAACGCGCATGTGCTCTCCCATACACATGCATGCACTCACATGCACACACTCCCACATGCATGCACACACACACACAAGCACAAACTCTCATACACACACTTTCACACGCACGAAGGGCAGTACTTGCCGGGAGGCACACACAGTGGAGGAGGGGGGCCTCAGCAGCAGTTGCTGTACTCGTCGGGGGCATCAGTGCGGGATGGCACACACCGGGGAGAAGGGGGGTGCAGCAACAGTGGCTGTACTCGCTGAGGGAGGAGGGGGCCATAACAGTGGGGCAGGGCTGTACTCGCTGGTAGGGGAGGGGAAGAGTAGCGCAGCAGTGGGTGAAACTCACATTTCTGCAGCACATCCAGCATGATGACTGCCTCCAGCACTGCTCTCGCTGTTCCCGCTCTGTGCTGCCTCCTTGGAGCACGTCAAAAAGGTGTCGAGGAGGCAGCACAAAAATACCATTTTGTGAGTACTCACCTGAAAAATGGATATTGTTGGTGTGCCACACACCCCGCTTCACTTCTTAAATATTCATCCATTAATGGGTTAATCCACCGCCAGGTGACGTAGTGCAGAGAGGAAATCTTGTAACGAGCCCCCTTCCGGCCTATATATACCCGGCACCTCCCCCCAATCACCAGTATATTTAAAAAGCAAAAAGACAAGGTACCAGTATTCCACCGGTAACCTCAAAAATCAATTTTGATATAAATAAAAAAGGGCTTCACCATATAAATGCTTCGGTAATACCGAAAAGGGTGGGGGTGAAGCGGGGTGTGTGGCACACCAACAATATCCATTTTTCAGGTGAGTACTCACAAAATGGTATTATTCTTGGTGTGCCACACACCCCGCTTCACTTCTTAAATATTCATCCATTAATGGGACATCCAAAAGCAGTGTCCACAAGGGAAGGGCATCTCAAGGCCAGGTGAAGCATAACTTAAATGACTGCAGTCTGCAGAACTTTGCGGCCAAAAACAGCATCCGCTGAGGCCCGCACATCAACTTTGTAAAACTTAGAAAAAGTGTGAACAGAAGACCAAGTGGCGGCCTTACAAACCTGTTCAACAGAAGCTTGGTGCTGAAATGCCCAAGACGCCCCAACGGCGCGAGTAGAATGAGCAGTGATACGAAAAGGGGGAACTCTTCCCTTAGCAGAATAGGCCGCAGTAACGGCCTGACGTATCCACTTGCTAATGGCAGATTTGGCTGGTGCCAAACCCTTCTTAGGCCCATGGGGCACAACAAAAAAGGAATCCGTCCTACGAAAAGGAGACGTGATAATCAAGTAGTACTTAACACAGTGTACTACATCCAAACAATGCAAAACCCTCTCTTTGTCATTCTTAGGATTAGGACACAAGGAGGGAAGAACAATATCCTGATTCAAATGAAAAGCAGAAACAACCTTAGGAAGAAAGTCTGGCTTGAACCGAAAGACCACTTTATCCTGATGCCTCTCAAAGTAAGGCGCCTGGATAGTTAAGGCCGCCAACTCTGAGACACGCCGGACAGAAGTGATAGCTACCAAGAAGACAATCTTCTGAGTCAGGGTAGACAAAGCAATATCTTGCAAAGGCTCAAAAGGAGGAGCCTGAAGAGCCGAAAGAACCAAATTCAAATCCCAAACCGGGAGTAATGGTTTCCTGGGAGGCCGCACATGCGTAACCCCCTGGAAAAAAGTTTTAACTAAAGGTTTAAGCGCAACAAGCTTCTGAAAAAAGATAGATAAGGCAGAGACCTGCCCTTTCAACGTACTAAGCTGGAGACCAGAGTCCAGCCCTGATTGTAAAAACTCCAGAACCCTGGAGACCGAAAAGACCCTACAAGGAAAAGATCTTATCTCACACCACGCGATATAGGCTTTCCAAGTCCTATAGTAGGTGATGGAAGAAGACCTCTTCCGGGCACTGATCAGAATCCTAATGACAGAATCAGAAAGACCCTCCTCCTTCAGGATGGAGGTTTCAGCAGCCAGGCCATCAAACCCAGCGCTGGTAAATTGGGGCAACACAATTGCCCCTGAGTGAGCAGATCTGGCCGAATAGGCAGAACGAACTGGACCACTGCCAGCCGAACGATGTCTGCGAACCTCACTCGTCTTGGCCACCTTGGGGCCACGAGAACGGCGTACACCTTTTCCAGAGCCAACTTCTGAAGAACCCTGCCCAGCATGGGCATCGGAGGAAACAGGTATAGAAATCCCAGAGCTCCCCAGTTCAGGGACATAGCGTCCACTGCCAGAGCCAGAGGATCCTGGGAGAGCGACACGAAGTTCGGGAGCCTGTGATAGTGATGAGGGGCCAACAGGTCCACCTCCGGGGTCTCCCATTGGAGACACAGTAAGCGAACCACCCGAGGATGGAGAGCCTATTCTTCCAGACGGGGAGAGCCCTTGCTCAACCGGCCCGCTACCTGTTTCATCACCTCTGGAACGTAAACCGCCGAGAGACAGGGAACATGGAACTCTGCCCAGGTCCGGATCAGGGACACTTCTCTGAGAGTACTCAGACTGCGCGTCCTTCCCTGAAGACCGACGTAAGCAACCGCTGATCGATTGTCTGAACACATCTGGACCAGAAGGCCCAGAACGTACTGAGTCAGGAGAGCAAGCACCTGACGGATGGTTCTCAGATTCAGAATATTGATGGGTAAGTGGGGCCTTTAAGGTCTCCACTGCCCCTGAAACCGCAGCTCCTTCCAGAATCTGCCCCATCCCGACAGACTGGCGTCCGTGGTGACACTTTTCAAAAGGGGGGTCAGGAAAGGCCTGCCCTACACAAGATTGGTCGAGACCAAGCACCACAGGAGGGACTGCCGTACACGGGAGGACAACTGGAAGGACTGATCCAGCGACTGAGGTTGCTGGTCCTAACACGCTAACAGAAATAGCTGAAGCGTTCTCGTGTGAATTTGGGCAAAAGAAAGACACACTCCGTTTTGATGAGAGTTCAGGCCGGGATGAACCGACCCATGAACGGACCGTGAAGGAGGGTGAGACTCGAATTCCAGGTCGTAACCGGGCGACACTACCTCCTGGATCCACCTGCCTGGAACCACTTGGTTCCAATGGTAGAAGTGTCGCAATAGTCCCCCCACCCGCACGGGTAAGGGCAGCCCCTCATTGCTGAGTGAGCTTATCAGCAGGTTTGGGCTTGGTGCCCCAGGACTGAGTGGGCCGGCCACGGCCCCTCCCCCGAGTCCAACCTGCGCCACTGGTAGCGGGAAAGGACGCACCCCTGCCCGCTCTGAATCCTCGAAAGGAAGGCCTACCTGAACTTGCCCCCCTGAAGGGACCACGAGGCCTCTTGCGTTGTGGCATCTTACCACCCTTTGCGACTGAATCAATTTTCTCCCTGAACAGACGCAACCCCAAAAAGGGGAGAGCTGTGAGCACCTTTTTGGAAGCCGTGTCCGCTGACCACTGACGCAGCCATACTGACCTGCGAATAGCCACCAGCATAGCTGCTGCCTTGCTACTCATAGTCAGCGCATCGTCCTGAGCAGCCAGGACATAAGCCACAAAAAATTCACACTGCTTAAGCGCAGTGAACTGTTTGCAAGCGGGATTAAGATCCTCATATAGCCCCTGAATTAAGGACTTAATTGCCAATAGAAGAAGGGCTGAAGCACATACCGGGCGCAACGCTGACCCGGAATAGATAAAACCATGTCGAGCGTATTGGTCAATCCGACGATCTTCCCCATCTTTAGGGACAGTGGTCTCAGCAGATTGTACCATAGCCGAGCTGGAGAGCCCTAGTACAGGGGTATCGACGTCAGGAGGGACAGACCAAAGCTTCACCAATTCTGGTGGAAAAGGATAACGCTTTTCCCAACTGGAAGGAATTCCAGATAACCGCGTGGGATGTTCCCATTCCTTAAGAACCACCCTCTCAAAGTGGTGTTGTCTGGGAAAAACCAAACGCGGCTAAGGCTCTTTAAACAACTGACCCTTTGGCGGGGCGGCCGCCTCAGGCGTATCTAAACTCAAAATTTTAAACATTTGAGCCAGAATAGAGGGGGTGTCAAAAACAACCCCCTCTGACCAATCGCCAATCTCATCAGCCACAAGCTGACCTGTCGGCTCATCTGACTCCGACGGGAATTCATCCTCGTCCGGGGATCCATCGGACCATTCCACAGGTTCACAAAACTCGTCCTGTGGAGCCGAAGGTACCGGAGTCAGGTGCCTTCGTTTTGCAGCGGCCTTTAACGCTGCTTTAACGGGCATTACTTTCCGGGGGCTGGGCTGTGCTGCCGCCTCGGAATGCGAATCCCCACTTTCGACAGTGTCATGCGGGGTCCGGAATAGGGAGGGAGAGGTAGGAGATGATAAAGGATGCGATGGACCCGCAGCCGAAGCAACGGACTGGCGCGCAATAGTCTGTTTTGCACAAGGGATGCAAATAAAGACATCATCAGCTGGGAGTGGAACCCCACAACCTACGCACCCCCCGAACGGCTCAGCAGAACCATTTCCGGAAATTACGGAAGCCTCCATATGGTGATTTATGGTATTCGCAATACTGGGACTTTTAAGGCATAAGCCAACCCGGGATGCCCCTTTATTAGTAATGTCCCGGAAGGGAGGATTTTCTTTTTTTTTTTTTTTAATATATATATATTTTTTTTTTTTTAAGTTAAGGTCCCCTTTAATAAACTATATATATATATATATATATATATATATTTATATATAGTCTATGTATATATACATTAAATAGATATCCCAATAATTAGCCAGGCACATAGAGCCGGAGGGCCACCATAAGCAGGGATCCCAGGATCTGCAAGGAAAAGAAAAACCATCAGATCCTCACATGTGTATAAAAAACATATAAGCATGGCACCAAAGTGCCTTTAAATAAGAGCCAAATCACGCCCCCTTAATACAAAGTGACTCCCCACTATATCACTGCAAGGAAATGCATTCCCCACTTAACGGCCCCAACGGGTGGGGCCGCTTACCTGGTCAGCGAAGGCAGCAGCCGGAGCAAGACTGCAGCCAGCAGCCAGCACGGAAGACTAAGTGCGGCCGCGCGCCCACGCGACTTCCTGCTTTTGAAAGGAAGTAAACGCTGGGCCCGCCGCAAGACGCCTCATGACGTCAGCGCCGCGCCCCCGACGCCGCGTCAGCGGGACCCGCCCCCCCCCCACGCCGATCAGCTGGAAATCACTCTCAGATGGGCCACTACACGTGCGCCCAGGCGGCGGAGGGGGGAGGATAAAGACCGCATGGCGCAGCCTAAAGAATACATAAAATGCCAGGCGGGGAAAAGGGGAGAGGGTAGGGGGCCATAAAGCAACAGTCTGCAAAGAAAAGTGGCCAGCCCCTACCCAGCGCAGCCTGCCCTTCAAGCAGACCAAAACCAAGAGTACAAAATAGGGATCCTAGAATGATCCCCAGACCCTTAGAGAAGGCCGCACACTGATTATAAAAATATATATTGCTTTAATGAATGTAGTATACATAAAAAGAAGACACTCATCTACATACAAGATTAAAAAACATAAAAGACACAAGCTAAGGGGACCCAGTGTATGGTGACTAACATGTATACAAAATAATGCCGTCGTAATTGAATAATATAATAGACTAAATAGTAATGGTGTGCCCAGATATAGCAGCAATGAGTAATGAATATATACCCGTACAACAGTAATGAAATGGATGTGCTAATGAGGTGAATAAAGAACTAAAGTGTAAAAAAGAGAAAAAGAACAATTAAGTGCATGTGCTCTATGGCCATAAATGAAAACAAACTATGTGATGTGTGCAAAATAGCAGCGTGAATATATGTGCAAAAAGGCAATTTAAAATATGTGCAAAATAACAATGTAACAGTATATCCAGGGCTGTTTAAAATATGTGCAAAATAACAATGTAACAGTATATCCAGGGCTGTGTGTGTAGCCCAACACTGGACAACAGTAAATGCTGATGATAAGCAGAATATGTAAACAAAAGAAAACAGGCTTTGTGTTGAGTAAAACACCCTGGCGAAGTGTCCCAGCGACACGCAACGCGTCGGTGGCGGCTGCGGCGGGGGATCCCTTGTGACACGGTGACGTAATCAAGTGTTTATTTATTTTTTGGGCTTTACTCAACACAAAGCCTGTTTTCTTTTGTTTACATATTCTGCTTATCATCAGCATTTACTGTTGTCCAGTGTTGGGCTACACACACAGCCCTGGATATACTGTTACATTGTTATTTTGCACATATTTTAAACAGCCCTGGATATACTGTTACATTGTTATTTTGCACATATTTTAAATTGCCTTTTTGCACATATATTCACGCTGCTATTTTGCACACATCACATAGTTTGTTTTCATTTATGGCCATAGAGCACATGCACTTAATTGTTCTTTTTCTCTTTTTTACACTTTAGTTCTTTATTCACCTCATTAGCACATCCATTTCATTACTGTTGTACGGGTATATATTCATTACTCATTGCTGCTATATCTGGGCACACCATTACTATTTAGTCTATTATATTATTCAATTACGACGGCATTATTTTGTATACATGTTAGTCACCATACACTGGGTCCCCTTAGCTTGTGTCTATGTTTTTTAATCTTGTATGTAGATGAGTGTCTTCTTTTTATGTATACTACATTCATTAAAGCAATATATATTTTTATAATCAGTGTGCGGCCTTCTCTAAGGGTCTGGGGATCATTCTAGGATCCCTATTTTGTACATTTGGGTTTCTGGTTTCCCTTATGGCTGGCACCTATATTTAAACAGTGTTGCGGTGCACCCTCCATATACGCTTGTAGACTTTTCAAAATCAAGAGTATACACATGCTGAATAACAGTGAATGCATAATCATGAACACACACACATGTTGAAATGAAGTGATACAAGTGAAACACACATACTTAAAGCACACCCTCACCCCCCCCCCCCCTAGTGAAGGGAGAAGGGACCGTAACGGGAGAGAAAGGGGCTACGGGGACCCTCGGGACAGGGGCATCCCATTTCCGGATCACCATGCCGGATAGCCGCATTGCCCCACGCATGAGGTCGAGCGGTAGGAGATAAGCTCCTAGGCACTTAAAGTGCCATCTACCATTTGCCCAGTGAGCAGCCTAGGCTGGGAGGCTTCCATTCCACCATAAGGGTACACAAACTCAAACCGGGCAGAAATAGACCAAAAAGGGGGGTGGCGGGGTAAGAATACCCCGGCCTACCTGTAAGCAGGAGACTTCCATCTTCTGACTTGTCAGCAAGCAGAGAGAAAAAATACTGGTGATTGGGGGGAGGTGCCGGGTATATATAGGCCGGAAGGGGGCTCATTACAAGACTTCCTCTCTGCACTACGTCACCTGGCGGTGGATTAACCCATTAATGGATGAATATTTAAGAAGTGAAGCGGGGTGTGTGGCACACCAAGAATAATACAATTCTGTGAAATACTCACCTGTAGAATTGGTATTATAAGTATACAGTACGTCCTGCTCCAGATAGATTACTTACACTTGGGTTATCCTCCGCCAGATGGTGCTGCACTGCAGAGACATGTAAAACAGGCTCCTCCCGGCCCCTCAAATACCCGGGGAGCTCCCACAAATACCCAGCATTGAAAAGCAGTGAACAAGAAACCGGGAGAATTTAACCACCCAAAAACTGGTAACTATAAAAATGACAACAATCCCCATACAGGGGATCCAGAATAATGTAAACCAAGGGTGGGGTGGAGCAGGACGTACTGTATACTTATAATACCAATTCTACAGGTGAGTATTTCACAGAATTGTATTATTCTTAGTATACAGTACGTCCTGCTCCAGAGAGATTACTTACACTTGGGACATCCAATAGCAGTGTCCATAAAGCAGGGTGGGATCCCCAACAAAAAAGGTAACAGCAGATAGTTTAAATCACTGCCGCCTGCAAAACCTTGCAGCCAAAAACAGCATCAGCTGAGGCCTTAACGTCAACCTTGTAAAACTTTGAAAAGGTATGAACAGAAGACCAAGTAGCGGCCTTGCAAACTTGTTCAACAGAAGCCTGGTGCTGGAAGGCCCAAGAGGCACCAATAGCACGAGTAGAATGAGCAGTAAGGCGGAAGGGAGGACTCTTCCCCTTAGCAGAATAGGCCTGAATCACAGCCTGACAGATCCATTTGCTGATAGTAGACTTGGCAGGAGCCAACCCCTTCCTAGGACCAGAAGGGACCACAAAAAGAGCATCAGTTTTCCTGAAGGACGTAGTGACTACTAGGTAATACTTCAGACACCTGACCACATCCAAGGAATGCAAAACCCTTTCCTTAGCATTGCTAGGATTAGGGCACAAGGAAGGAAGAACAATATCCTGGTTCAAATGAAAAGCAGACACCACCTTAGGCAGGAAATCCGGCTTAAAGCGGAACACCACCTTATCCTGGTGTCTCTCAAAGTATGGGGGCTGGATAGACAGAGCTGCCAGCTCAGACACACGCCTGACCGAAGTAATAGCCACCAGAAAGACAACCTTGAGGGTAAGTACAGCCAGAGCAGCATCCTGAATAGGTTAAAAGGGAGCACCCTGCAAGGCAGACAGGACCAAGTTCAAATCCCAAACAGGGAACATAGGTTTTCGTGGGGGACGCACACATGAGTAACCCCCTGAAAGAAAGTCTTAACCAAAGAATGCTGAGCAAAAGACTTCTGAAAGAAGACAGGGCAGAAACCTGACCCTTCAAAGTACTGAGTTGGAGACCTGACTCCAACCCCTGCTGTAAAAACTCCTGAACCCTGGGAACTGAGAACACCCGACAGGGAAGAGACCTAGACTTACACCAGTCAATGTAGGTACGCCATACCCTATAATAGATGGAAGAGAAAGTTTTCTTCCTAGCCTGCACCACGGTCTCAACCACCGAGGCAGACAAGCCTGTCTCCATCAAGATGGAGGTTTCAGCAGCCAGGCCGTCAAAGCCAGAGTCTGTAAATTGGGATGGCGTAAGGGGCCCTGAGTGAGTAGATCTGGCACTCCTGGCAGGACGTACTGATCTACTGCCATCTGCACCACGTCTGCGAACCACACTCTTCTTGGCCACCTGGGGGCCACCAGAATCACTGGCACCCCTTCCAGAGCAATCTTGCGCAGGACCCTGCCCAGCAGGGGGAATGGAGGAAAGACATACAGGAGCCGAAATTCCTGCCATGACATGGACAGAGCATCTGTGGCCAAGGCCAGAGGATCCTGAGACAAGGAGACAAAAGCCTGGAGCTTGTGATTGTGACGGGATGCAAACAGATCCACATCTGGTAGACCCCAACGGTGACACAGGGACTGGAATACCCTGTTGCAGAGGGACCACTCTCCCTGACGAGAGGTCCCCCTGCTCAGAGAGTCTGCCAGTAGATTCTCTGCCCCCGGGATGTACACAGCCGAAATGCATTGAACATTGGCCTCCGCCCATGTCAGAATCCGCGACACCTCCTGGAGGGCCCCCCCTGCTCCGGGTCACTCCCTGATGGTTGATGTAGGCAACCGCCGTCCTGTTGTCTGAGCGCACCTGCACAGACAGACCCCTCAGGTGATTGGTCAACTGCTCCAGTACCAACCTGATTGCCCGCAGTTCCAGAATGTTGATGGGTAAGTGGGCCTCCTGAGGGCCCCACCTCCCCTGGAACCGCAGGGACTTCCAGAATCCCCCCCATCCTGACAGACTGGCATCCGTGGTGACCGTCTCCCAGGAGGGGGCCAGAAAGGACCTGCCCCCCAGCAAGTTCCTGTGGTCCAGCCACCACGAAAGGGACCGTCTGACCAAGGGGGGAAGCACACAGACCCCATCCAAGGACGTTGGGTCATTGTCCCATACTGACAGAAGGTGAAGTTGTAGAGGCCTCAAATGGAACTGAGCAAAGGGCACCGCCTCGAAGCACGCCACCATCAGACCCACCAACTGCATTCCCTGCCTGAGGGGGGGCTGGGGACACGATAGCAGGAACCTCACCTGCGCAGTTAGAGCTTCCACCTTCTGTTGAGGAAGGAATATCCTTGACTGAATCGTATCCAGAATCATTCCCAGGAATGGGGTCACCGAGGAAGGGGACAGAGAGGACTTGGGGTGATTGATCACCCAGCCAAAGGACTCCAGGGTGGACAAGCTGAGTGTCCAACTCTGCCTGCTGTATAGACCGAGAGGTGATGAGTATGTCGTCCAGGTAGGGCAGCACGCGTATGCCCCTTGACCTTACCAGAGACATCACCCCCGCCAGCACCTTGGTGAACACTATGGGAGCTGAGGTGAGGCCAAATGGCAAGGCCACAAATTGGTAATGTTGATCTTCCAACGCAAATCTGAGAAACTTTGGTGTCCTGGGAACACAGGGATGTGAAGGTAAGCATCTTTGATGTCCACAGACGTCATGAGATACCCTGGGCGCAGGGAGCCAATGGCCGAGCGCAGAGTTTCCATGCGAAAGCGCCTGCTCTTGACAAATTTGTTGAGGATCTTTAAATGCAGAATGGGCCTGACTGACCCATCTTTTTTGGGAACTGTGAAAAGGTTGGAATAGAACCCCTTGCCTCTTTCTCTTAAGGGGACCCTGCAAATGACCCCCAAATCCAGAAGGCCTTGCACGGCCTGCAACAAGACCTGAGCTGAGACAGGGTCCTGGGGGATCCGGGACCTGATGAATCCTGGGGGGGGCGCACAGCAAACTCTATCTTGTAACACTACCTCCTGAATCCACCTGTCTGAGACGTGATGCCTCCAGACGTGCGCAAAGTGCTGTAGCCGTCCCCCCACCCTGACGGGCGAGGGCGCCCCATCATGCCTGAGGGGGCTTAGGAGAGGGTTTTAGCTTAGACCCCCAGGAGGAGCCAGGACGTCGTCCACTGCTCCTGTGCCAGGAATCTGCACGAGCCCCCGCGAAGGACACCCCTTTTCCCTGCTTAGCACCGCGGTAGGGGAGTGAAAGGGGGCCCTGGCCCCGAAAGGGCCGAGACTGCCGCCTGCGCTGGGGTAACTTACCTCCTTTAGCAAAAAGGTCTAGGCGGTCCCCAAACAGGCGTAGCCCTTTAAATGGAAGCCCAGTAAGGGCCCTCTTAGCAGCATTGTCAGCAGCCCACTGGCGCAGCCAAACCGCGCGGCGTATAGCTACCGCCAAGGCAGAGGTTCTGGCACACATCCTAATGGCATCATTCAAGGCAGATAGGATAAAGTTTACAAACACATCACAGTTAGACAGTGCATTAAACATATCAGGTTGCCATTCATCAGACCCATCAAGTACACTTCTGATCAGGGCCCTGAGCGCCACAGACGTAATGGCCAAGGCGCAAACCGGGCGCAGCGCCGCCCCCACAAGTGCAAACGCATGACACACCAATTGGTCAATGCGCCGGTCCTCAGCATCCCGCAGCGTAGTAGTGTCAGGGGAGTGCATAATAGAGGTGTTAGACAGCCCTAGAATAGGAGCATCGACCTCGGGGGGCGATGACAAGCACTTGACCATATCAGCAGGAAAGGGATACTTTCTGTCCCAACTCTTAGGTATACCGGGAAGTCTACTGGGACGTTCCCACTCCTTAAGCACAAGGTTATTGAAATGGGTTTGCTCCGGAAATTCCAAACGAACCTTAGCAGGATGGAATAGCTCACCCCTTTGCCTGGGAGCCGCAACAGGGGGAGAGATGGACAAAACCTCAAATATCTGGACCAGCAGTCTGTCAGTATCATCCGGAGTCCAGGGGTCAGAGCCAGAATCGTCATGACCCCTGAGTCTCTCGTCAGATGGCCCTGAGTCATAGACCAGCTCCCCTTCGTCCGATGGGGTGTAGCCATACAGATGTAACAACTCATCAGATTCCATAGGAAACGGAGTGGCATCAGGAGTTAAGTGACGCTTTTTAGCGGTGGCCTTATGCGCTAAGGTATTAGCAATCAATTTTTCAACACTGGCCAGTCTAGCAGACACATCAGGTTGAGAATCCCCGCTTGTATGTAATTCAATGGGGGTGAGATTCAAGCTTGGGGAAGTAGGTGAAGTGAGACGAGGTGCAGGCCCAGCCACCGGAGGGGTGGGTTGCAACGTTAGTGCCTGCTGTGCGCAAGGAACACAGACCCGTGCGCTGTCACCGCTGATAGGTGAGACCCCACAAGCTACACACAGCCGAGCTTGTCCTGAAGGAACCCCGGTCCCATTATCCTGGGATGCCTCCATATGGTGATTATTAGGCACAATATGCCAGTAGGGATTGACGCTATAAAGCAACCCTGGATGCCCCAATGACCCGCTAGGGAAGTGGGAGTAATTATACTAGGCCCAACTAACAATTACACCGGGCAGGGAGAAGCGACTGGATTCACCCGTCTGAAAAACACAGTGAGAAGAAGGGGCATCAGAGCCATACATAGTAAATAATGAGCATTAAAGTCGCCCGCAAGGGCACTTACAGACCGCGGAAGGGGGGACCGTTACACGCGCGCGACTGCACTGCAGAGAAATCTGGGGATTGGTGGGAGGTCCCCGGATATTTGAGGGGCCGGGAGGAGCCGGTTTTACATGTCTCTGCAGTGCAGCGCCATCTGGTGGAGGATAACCCAAGTGTAAGTAATCTATCTGGAGCAGGACGTACTGTATACTAAGAATAAGCTGAGAGCAGTGCTGGAGGTAGCCACCATCATGCTAGATGTGTTGCATTACTACCAACAAGTAGCACCCTGACACCAGAACCCATGAAGAAGGAGGAGGCTTCACAGGGGAAGGGGGCGGGAGGTGATGAATGGAGCCAAGAAGGGAGAGTGGCAGGCTACACAGGGGAGGGGGGGGGGGCATTAACAATTCCGTCCCTTCTGTGCTGAGCTGATTGGAGACTGGATGTGAGGGGAGTAGCTGTTTGCCCAGGAAGTAAGTGCCCATATCCAGTCTACTGCGAGGTTTACAAGCTGAAGAGCAGCGCTGTGCACAAGGGCAGAAGGTAAGTGATGCATTCTGCTGGGGAGAGGCTGAGAATGTACAAACACTTTAACTTGACCCCTCACAAACATCTTAATCTTAAAAAGAGAAGTAGTTGGCTATTAGAAAATTGAGCACTGTCCCCATTACTATCAAAGAGGCCGATAAGGGAGGTAACATGGTACCTAGGTCATCAGATGGATATGTGGACAGTGTGTACAGGATTTTGGACAGCAAGAAGAAGAAGCAATAAGAACATATTGGACTTTTAGACGTTTTGGACTACAGGAAGGCCTTATTAGTAAATGGAAATTTAAACTCTTGAAGGTGCAACCCCCTGGACAGCCAATCGTTTCTGGTACCTGTACATATATACACGACTCTGCTCATTTACTGTCACAATTGAAACTAATCAAACGGGGGCTTGGTTGGTAACGTGATGTTGAAGCTTTTTACAGTAATATTCCACAAGATGACGCTATGAAGCAGTTGAACTTTTTTTTTGGGGGGGGGGGGGGGGCAGATTATTTTGTTTTTGACAGCTGTTTCTTTCTGAAGACCAGGGGTATTTCCATGGAGGTGCAATATGCACCCTCAGTGGTAAATCTATTCCTGGGGTTGTGGGAGAAGTTGAATGTGTTTGGCCACTCAAGTTATGGATACCTCAGCTATACACAGGGATGGTTTCAAAATACTGTTAATTGTTTTTGTTTGGCAGGGGCCAATTGAGCTGTGCAGAACATTTATTAATTAATGAAATAACAACCTCAACATCAGACTGACCCCCCAATATGTCCCAAAATAGTGTTTTTGGACTTGACAATCTCTGTAATGGAGGGTGGAAGTCTCATTACCGAAACATTTTGGAAACCTATAGGGGTCAATAGTTTATTGGAATTTGGCAGCTTCCACAGATTTAACCTAAAGAAAGGGATTCCACTAGGCCAGTTTCTAAGAATTAGGAGGTACTGCTCAGGACAGGCAGGGGAACTTAAGAAACGATTTATCAATAAGGGTTATCCTGGACAGATCATTTCAAAGGCATTCCAACGAGCACTACAAACTCTGCATGATTTACTGCTACAACATGAGATGAATTGATCAGAATCTCAAATTTGATTTGATTCAAGTTATAATAACCAATGGCAAGATATAGCACACATTTTTTGGAAACATCGGTCAGTAATTTTGATGGATCCAGATTTGAGACCAATTTTGGTGGTGTATGCAAACATGGTAGAGACTAGAATGCAGCTATGGTAATTGTTCGGTTTGTCAGCATGTGAGACCAACAAAGGACAATAGTGATACCTTGGGTATCCATAAATTTAAGATCAAGAGCTATGCAAACTGTAGCAGCCAGCAGGTAATGTATACAACTGGCTGTGATTGCAGCGAATGGTATGTCAGTGACAAGATATGTTTAAGAGGAGGATGCAGAACCATTTACAGAACCAGAGTATCTATTGGGCTAATCTGATCACTGACCAAAACTGGCTTCAGGGATTTAAAAAAAAAAATATATATATATTGCTAAATTTTTTTCATACATAACGTTTTTCACCCAATTGGAGTATGAATTAGTTGCAGTATGGATAGGGGATACTTTATGGGTTATGGTGATTGTAAATAATATTTAGTTATTCTTTGGGATTTAATTGGCATTGTATTCTATTGGGATTCTTTTCACTGTTAATGTAATTGGTATTGAGTATCTGGTTGGTTGGAATAGTGGGTTAATGGATAATATTATGTGTATAAAGATTATTTATCCATTATTCATTTAAAGTATGAGATACTGATTATTATGCTATTCTTTCTGATCTGTACAGTATAACACATGGCTATAACTTTATCTTTTGACACAAAAAAAAATGTTCACTTCTATATAGTAGACTTGTAAGCAATGGCCTTTATTGAAAATTGTTGTCTCTCATTACGTATAATTAGCTGCATTTGACCAGTCATACATAGGTCAGGTCATTCAGGCAGGCTAAGATTTCCTATTCTCAGAGTTTCAGTCCACATTTCTTTTCCCACCCTAATAAAAACAGGTTTTCAAATTAAGTTTGGGGGCAGATTCTAGGAATATCCTGGAATGCGAAGTACAGTCAGCACAGTTTTTAGGCAAGACCTGTTTCAGTGTCTGGGAAAATCCCCAAGTTTCTTTGCAAAGTGAGTTCAGGCTAGCGAAACTGGGAGGACAAGTCTGGACAGCAAAGGAATAATGCAATCCTGTGAGTACTCACCTGTAGAATTGATTTTAATGGTGTCCTGCTCGGGTCGCTCCATTCTTGACAATTGGGTTATCCGCCACAAGGTGGCGCAGTTGACTGCAAGACAAAACTTGTGGCTCCTCCCGGCTCATATAAGGGCAGCTGTTTCCCTAATAATCCTCAGCGTTGAAAAGCAGTAAATACAGAGACAAGCCGGGAGGCCAGAGACCATGTTAATTCACACAGCCCCAAAATAAACTCTCTCAAACAGTAATCACCATAACAAGGCAAAAAGAGGATAACAGAAACAAGGGTGGGATGGAGCGACCCCAGCAGGACACCATTAAAATCAATTCTACAGGTGAGTACTCACAGAATTGCATTTTTCTTGGTGACAGACTGAGAATTGAAAAAAGGAAACCTAGGGAGCATTTCTCTGAGCATCACCCAGTATTGCAGCGCAGTCTACTGACTCCGAGAAGCACATCCAGTCATACCAAGTCTCTGCAAAACTCTCATGCCTATTGTCTCGCGAGAGAATTACACTTTCGTATCACATGAGCGCATTTACTTTCAAAATCCACATTGCCAACGTAGGCGGCTCAGGGGATTTCCATTTAAGAGGGATGCAAGACTTAGCCGCGTTAAGTAAGTGGCACAGCAGAGATTTTTTGTATATTTTCAAGGGGGCCTTGGTCATGTGTAAGAGACAGGAGGCCGGGTCGTCCGGCACCTTCTCCCCAGTCACCCTACCCGCGATCTCTCTGACTGAACCCCAAAAATTACTTATAGCTGGGCAGGACCAGAAGATATGTATCATGTCGCCTCTATCTCCGTTACAGCGCCAGCAGGCGTCAGAGGCCTCTGATGACCACTTGCTAGTTACAGTCGGGACCCTATACCACCTAGAAAGGATCTTGAAGTTACACTCCTGAATACGTGTACATCTGGAGGTTTTGTGCGGCATACTTAAAAGTTTCCTACCCTGGTCTGGAGCCAGAGAAAACCCCAGATCTTCCTCCCACTTACCCAGGAAAGCGGGTCTCTCGCCCTCAGGAGGAGTAATGAGCAACTTGTATGTGTAAGACAGAGCGTGCTTGACCACCTCCGGACTGGAACAGAGGTTCTCAAAGGGGGTAGCTTTGCTCATGCCTCCTTCAAAATTTTTAAGAGACCGGAGGAAGCTGACCAGCTGGACATTCTGCCAGTCCGACCACCCCGGGAGGCCCCTCGTCTGGGCCAGCTCCCGTAAATCCGACCAATTGTCTCCCTCCCAGAGGTGGCACGCCCTGTAAGCTCCCGACTTTATCCACGCTTTCGGGGTAGGGCCTTCTCTGCCCGGGGGAAATCGTGGGTTGCCCAAGATAGGGACCATTGGGGAGGAGCCGGGGGAGATCTCTGGGTGGTTAAAGTGTCGCTGGGCAACTCTAATGGTAACTCCCACCGTAGGGTGTTTCAGGGCAGTTGGGATATCCGGGGTGTTTACCCAGGCAATCCCTGCAATAGGAGTGTCCGTGAATCCCTGCTCCAACTCTACCCACTGTTTATGACCCCTATGCAGACACCAGTCGACAATCCTGCTGAGGTGTACTGCTGCATGATAGGTAACTGGGTCTGGAAAGCCTAGCCCGCCGTTTTCTTTAGAGCGCGTCAAGAGCTTCGTATTCAGCCTAGGCTTCTTACCTCCCCAGACAAACTTAGTGAAGAGCCCTCTGACCTTCCGTAGGAAACTCTGCGGGATCTGGACCGGGAGGGCCTGCAGCAGGTACAGTAAACGAGGGAGCAAATTCATTTTGGCAGCGTTACACCACCCAAACCAAGATAACCAACCCTTCGACCATCTCCTTGTTTCCTCTTCAAACTTCTTCAGTAGAGGCGGAAAGTTAAGGTCGAAGATTTTGGCCAGGTTGCTACCCAACTTAGTCCCCAAGTATGTGATACTGTCTACGGCCCATTTGAACGGATAGGAGTCACGGATCACACCAAATCTCTTGGCAGGGATGTTTACGTTCAAAGCTTCGGATTTTTGGTAGTTGGATCTTGTATTCGGACAAATCCCCGTAGAGTCTTAGCTTGGACACAAGATTGGGAAGAGAAACCTCAGGGCCAGACAAGCTGAAGATTAAGTCGTCAGCATATGCTGCAACTTTATACTGTTTTGAATTAATCATAAGACCTGTAATATCCGGATTTCTACGGACTCTACATAAAAAGGGCTCAAGGGTCAGTACAAAGATGAGAGGCGACAGCGGGCATCCCTGCCGCGTCCCATTCGTTATCCCAAAAGGACTTGATAGTACCCCGTTAACACGGACTGCAGCTGATGGAGCATCATACAGACTACCTATCCATCCCAATGCGTTCGGGCCCAGACCAATATGCCCGAGTGTGGCCAGCATGAAATCCCAATTCACCCGGTCGAAGGCTTTTTCAGCGTCCGTTGCCAGTAGAAGAGTTGGGGTCCCCTTTTGTTGGGCTAGGTGTATCAAGTTCAACACCTTGATGGTGTTATCCCTGGCCTCCCTGTGCGGCATGAAACCAGCCTGATCCAGGCCCACGACGTGATGTAGGTGAGGAGCTAGTCTTGAGGCCAAAATTTTTGCAAATAATTTCAGGTCCGCGTTCAGTAGGGATATCGGCCTATAGCTCGAGCATTGAGTCGGGTCCTTACCCTCTTTCAGGATGACTGCTATGTGCGCTCTCAGGGTGTCTGGGGGGAGGGCTGTCCCCTCTTTCACCGAGTTAAGGGCAGCCAAGAGCTTCGGAGCAAGGAGAGGGAAGAATTTCTTGTAATACAGAATGCTAAAACCGTCGGGGCCTGGGGCCTTACCTCCCGCCGTCTCGAGTACTGCTTTATGTAGCTCAGTCAGGCTCAGAGGCTCCTCTAGGTCCTCGAGAACTTCCCTGGGTAGTCTAGGGAGTCCAGATTCCAGTATATATTGCTCTATAGGCCCTCTTCCCCCCTGGTCTCTGTCCTTAGGGAGGTTATAGAGCTGGTCGTAAAATTTTTGGAAAGCCTCCCCAATTTCATTAAATAGATGCGTGATTTGACCCCCCGAGGTAGCTATTTTGGGGATATACGTTTTAGCCTGCTCCTCCCTCAGGGCTCTTGCCAGCAATCTACCGCATTTATCCCCCGACTCATAGTAAATTCTACGACAGTTGCTAAGCTGGGCTTTAATTTTGTCACAACATAACGTTTTGAGCTTCTCTCTTAGGGAGATTAGTGTGGGCAAATATTCTAACGCTAGGGATTTTTTATGTTTCCTCTCGACTCTCCCGATTTCCGCCAATAAATCCTGCATTTGCTTAGCTTTCTCTTTTTTAATTCTGGACCCGATCTTTATAAAAATGCTTGTAATTACGCATTTGTGCGCTTCCCATAAAGTCCCCGGGCCAACATCTGGGGAAGAATTGAGTTGGAAATAATTTTTGATCACTGTCTGGATTTCCTCTAAGATGTTTTGGTCCTCGAGCAAGGGCGTATTTAGCCTCCAAGACCAGCTCCTCGGGATCGGGGCAGGACAGGTAACCGTCAAGGTGATGGGGGCATGGTCCGAGACCGTAATATGGCCAATAGTAGCACCCGAGATCCGGCACAGGGAGGCCTGGGGCACCAGGAACCAGTCAATCCTGGAGTATGACCCATGGGGGTTAGAATAAAACGAGTAATCTCTCTCGCTGGGATGCAAAATTCTCCAGGGATCGATCAGTTTATAGAGAGAAAGCATTTTCTTCAGTTTTTTCAGTCTCCTATATGGCTCATGTGGGCTTCCCCTTGAAGTGTCTAGAAGAGGGTCAGGGGCGAAGTTGAAGTCGCCACCCATGACCAATTCCCCCTCTCTAAAAGAGGAGAGGGCGCTCAATGTTGACTCCAAGAAGGCAACCTGGTTGGAGTTAGGAAGGTACACATTGGCAAACGTATAGCTACAGGAGGCGATCTTCCCTTTCAGAAAGATCCACCTCCCCTCCTCATCTGGTTTGAAATCTTCCAGTTCCCAGGGGAGGGACGCGCTTAGGAGTATACAGACTCCGCGCGATCTGGAGTCCGTAGAGTAGCCATGGTATGCCCTTGTGTAGTACCTGTTGCCTAGAGAGTGCGATTTCCCCACCTTGAAATGAGTTTCCTGGAGAAAGGCCACCTGAGCTCCCAGGCCCCTAAGGTTTCTGAGGATGAGGGATCTCCTCAGGATTGTTGAGCCCCTTGGCATTGAGGGAGACAATCTGTATCTTTGCCATGCTAGGGATCTCACAGGACCACTTATTTGGCCCAGAGAACAATGAAAAAGATACCCAAGGGGCCCCCCGATAGAAGAAGGGAGGAGGAGGGGATCAGGAAAGGTCTGCCTCTACTGTGGGGGGAGGGTTCGAGCTAGGGAGGGGGGGATTAAAACTGGGAAGGGGGGAAGCGGGTTGTGCGGAGGCACTCGCCTGCGCAGAGGAAGGAACAACAACTAAGTTTCCCTGCAAACGGGGTGAATGTGGTCAACGTAGGGCACGTTTGCCCAGAAGACCGGCCTATTGAGGGGTGCTGCATCCGGCAGGAGCCGGGAGGCTCAACGAGGGACCAAAGCCAAGCCCTCCCTGGTCATGCTGACACTACACACTCAACCACTAGGCGGTCAGGGGAAGGAGACCCCGTCCGTGCAACCCCGGGGGGTCCACCGACAGGGCCTCGGTCGCCAACCCAAAAAATAAGTTCAACAAATATAACAGAAGCAGTGCAGAACTCAGGGTAACGAAGTCCTATAAACAAGCCAGAGCAAAACCGAGTATAAGCATATCACATTATCAAGTGTACGTGAGAGAGCCGCTCAAAGAGGACTCAAAGAGCAGGTCCGTCCTCCGCAAGCGGGCCCCGGCCCCTTCCACGTCAAGGCAGGGCGGGGTCCAGGCCGTTTGCTTCTTCTGTCATCGTTACGCGAGGTGCCCGCTGAGCTCTCCAGGCGGGGCGGCGCGTCGCAACCCACCGGTGGCCCCCCGGATGGGCCCCTCAGGCACCCAAGGTCCCGATAGCTCCTAATTCCCCGTTTCCTCCCTCTGGGCGGGCCCACCGGCGGCGGACCCCCCCCAAGGGCGAGCCAATCAGGGATGTCAACAGGGTCACACCGCAGGAATGCAAAAAGATCTCCGAGCTCCTGGTGATTTTTCAAAGTGAAGACCCCACCATCATTCCTCACAATTAGGTGAAACGGGAAGGCCCACCTGTATGTCGCTCCCGTGTTGGTGATGGTATCAAGGAGGGGTCTCAGCATTTTGCACATCTGAAGGGTCCGTTTGGATAGGTCCTGCAGAATCTTGATCGGTGACCCTTTAAAACAAAGGGGGGCCTTGTTCCATGCCTTCCTCAGAATTTCCTCTTTCAGGGTGAAAAGATGGACCCTGCAGACTATGTCCCTGGGGAACGCCGGATCCGTGCTTTTGGGGCCCAAGGCCCTATGCGCTCTGTCTAATTACATGGGAGTGGAGAGTTCTCTGCCCAATACTCCATTGAAGATGGCGGTGACCACAGCTTTTATATCTTCTGCGCCTTGCGGTTCGGGGATCCCTCTAATCCGCAGGTTGTTTCTTCTGTTCCGATTCTCAAGATCGTCGAGATGCAGGTGGCAGGCATTTATCATTGCTTCTTGAGAATCACATCTAGCCTCCAGGGCCCGCAAGCGGTCAGTGTGAGAGGGTTCCTTCACCTCCAAGGCCTGTACTCTGGTTTCAACTTCAGACACCTCTCGGCGCACTGCGTGGATTTCACGTTTGTAGCTTGCCTCATATTTCGCTATTAGGTCTTCAATCTCGCCCCTGGAGGGGATGCCCCTCAAAAGCGAGATAGTCTCTAAGTGGATCTGACTCTCTGCGGGCCTCTCCACCTGGGTATCCATTCTCCAGTCTTCCGGCACTGCTGGGGCATGTGCCTTGGGTGAAGCCGCAGGCGTCATTAATGCAGGGCTGCAAGCATAGTCGGACTGGCTGTTCACCGGGGAGAGACGGAGCGGGGAGACAGGCGAACCCAGCCCCGTACCCCTATTCTCCCGTGACCCAGGGTCACTCAACCTCGCCGGTCTCTGCCTCTCTGGTCTTTGTGGTAACGTGGTGGATCAGGGATCTGGGGCTTGCTCCAAGGGACCCAGAGAGGGGATCGGGGCACTCCCCAGCCGCTGCCCCTCCCTGGGCTCAAAGGCGAATCTGCCAAGGTCAGCAGCAGGGCCCCGACCAGGTCTTGTGGGGCACATTCTTCCGGGCAGGGCGTCATAGGCGTGGTGGGCAGCCCCTGACTCTGACGATTTGCAGCCCCTCGTCAGGTGGGGTAGCACCACTTTTGCCATAGGGGGAGGGGCTCCGGGTATCCACCTGCACCGCAGATAGAAGTGGGTTAGATAATGCTGGTGGCATCTGTGTGTTCTCCACCTGGGTGGCATGGCTAAAGCTGGGGGCTGTGCTCTCTCCTCCCAGGGCCCTCTCCCCACTCCCGTTTTCAAGGCTGCGCTTGTGAGCATTAATTTGAAACTGCCCCTTTAAGGCGCCGCAGGCAGGCACTGACATTTTTCCCTTGACGGGAGTAGCGTCCGCCATCTTGCTACTCCTTTCTTCTTCCCCAAAAGCGCTGCACGGCGGTTCTTCCTCCCGTACCGGGGAACTTACACCGCTGACGGTCCCGGGCAGCCCCGGGGCACACCCCGCCTCCGCACCGGCGTCCTCTCCTATCTCCCCGCCGTCGCTAGGCGATCCGGAGCCGGCCGGCGGGCGGGCCCCGGCCGCCACTCCTGCATTCTTCTCCTGGCTGGCAGCGCCAGCTGCTGTTTCCTTCTGCGGTCCCGCCGCAACTTCACCTCCAACTCGCAGCAGCGGCTCACCTTCCCCGCTGGAGTCCTCAAGCGATGAGGAGGATGCTGGATCACTTCTACCTCCATTGCGCCATCGGGCCACCTCCGCCGCCGCCATCTTGGCGACCTCTCTGTTTTTCAGCTTTGCTGAGTCCCCGCGGCTCGTTGGTGTCCCTCCACCGTTCCTGAGCCTTCTCTGCCTCTTCTGCTTTTTAGGCATGCTGCTTCCCAAAATCTGGCCACCAGGTAAGTGGGGAAAAAGGAACGGGAGAGCAGGAGATCCTCTACGCACGTCCTTCCCAAACCATGTCGGGACACGCCCCCGGGTCACTCCATTCTTGACAATTGGGACATCCAAAAGCAGTGTCCAAGAAAGGGTGGGATCCCCAGAGAGCAACAGCACGTAGGTCATGACACTACCGCCTGAAGCACATTACGGCCAAAAACAACATCCACCTTGTAAAACCAAGTAGCGGCCTTACAAACCTGGTCAACCGAAGCCTGGTGATGAAAGGCCCAAGAAGCACCGATAGCTCTAGTGGAATGAGCTGTAACGCGGAAAGGGGGTTCCTTCCCCTTGGCAGAACACACTTGAACCACCGCCTGTCTGATCCACTTGCTGATAGTGGATTTGGCTGGAGGCAAGCCCTTCCTAGGCCCATCAGGAAGGACAAAAAGAGAATCCGACTTCCTAAAGGAATCCGTAGCAACCAGGTAGTACTTAAGTGCTCTGACCACATCCAGGAAATGGAGGGTCCACTCCTTAGAATTAGAAGGCGCGGGACACAAACAAGGCAAAACAATGTCCTCATTGAGATGAAAGGCAGAAACAACCTTTGGTAAAAAGTCCGGCTTAAGACGAAAAATCACCTTATCCAGATGCCGCTCAAAATAAGGAGGCTTCATACAAAGCGCCGCCAGCTCCGAGACTCGGCGCACCGAAGTGATAGCCACCAAAAAGACCACCTTCAGAGTCAAAATGGATAATGCAGCATCGCACAAGGGCTTAAGGGAGGACCCTGGAAAGCAGAAAGCACCAAATTCAAATCCCACACCGGTAGCATAGGCTTACGCGGTGGACGTGCATGAGTAACTCCTTGGAAAAAGGTCTTCATAAGTCTATGATTGGCGAAGTATCTTTGGAAGAAAATAGCCAAGGCCCGAAACCTGTCCCTTGAGGGTACTCACCTGGAGGCCCGAATCCAAACCATGTTGTAGGAACTCCAAAATCCTAGAAAAATGTGCAACAAGGGAAACCCCTAGACTCACACCAGGCAATGTAAGACTTCAGCGATTGCCAAAACCCTCCCCAACCAGACAGACTTGCGTCCGTGGTGACAATCTCCAAGCACGGAGTCAGAAAGGACCTGCCCACTAGAAGATTTCTCGAGTCCAACCACCATGAGAGGGACCGTCTGGCCAGAGGGGACAGAGCGAACTCCTGCTCCAGGGACTCCTGTCTCCGATCCCAAACGGACAAGAGATTCAACTGAGGAGGTCTCATGTGGAACTGGGCGAAGGGTACAGCCTCGAAGCAAGACACCATGAGGCCCACCAACTGCATCCCCAGACAGATGGATGGGTGTGGACAAGGCAACAAGGCCCGCGCCTGCATCTGAAGACCCTCCACCTTTGGGAATAGGCCTGAATCACAGCCTGACGGATCCATTTGCTGATAGTAGACTTGGCAGGATCCAAACCCTTCCTAGGACCAGAAGGGACCACAAAAAGAGCATCAGTTTTCCTGAAGGACGTAGTGACTACTAGGTAATACTTCAGACACCTGACCACATCCAAGGAATGCAAAACCCTTTCCTTAGCATTGCTATTATTAGGGCACAATGAAGGAAGAACAATATCTTGATTCAAATGAAAAGCAGACACCACCTTAGGCAGAAAATCCGGCTTAAAGCGGAACACCAACTTATCCTGCTGTCTCTCAAAGTATGGGGGCTGGATAGACAGAGCTGCCAGCTCAGACACACGCCTGACCGAAGTAATAGCCACCAGAAAGACAACCTTGAGGGTAAGTACAGCCAAAGCAGCTTCCTGAATAGGTTCAAAGGGAGCACACTGCAAGGCAGACAAGACCAAGTTCAAATCCCAAACAGGGACCATAGGTTTTCGTGGGGGACGCACATGAGTAACCCCCTGAAAGAAAGTCTTAACCAAAGAATGCTGAGCAAAAGACTTCTGAAAGAAGACAGACAGGGCAGAAACCTGACCCTTCAAAGTACTGAGTTGGAGACCCGACTCCAACCTATGCTGTAAAAACTCCTGAATCCTGGGAACTTAGAACACCCGACAGGGAAGAGACCTAGACTCATACCAGTCAATGTAGGTACGCCATACCCTATAATAGATGGAAGAAGAAGTTTTCTTCCTAGCCTGCACCATGGTCTCAACCACCGAGGCAGACAAGCCTTTTTCCATCAAGATGGAGGTTTCAGCAGCCAGGCCATCAGAGCCAGAGTTTGTAAATTGGGATGGCGTAAGGGGCCCTGAGTGAGCAGATCTGGCACTCCTGGCAGAATGTACTGGTCTACTGCCATCTGCACCACATCAGCGAACCACACTCTTCTTGGCCACCTGGGGGCCACCAGAATCACTGGCACCCCTTCCAGAGCAATCTTGCGCAGGACCCTGCCCAGCAGGGGGAATGGAGGAAAGACATACAGGGGCCGAAATTACTGCCATGACATGGACAGAGCATCTGTGACCAAGGCCAGAGGATCCTGAGACAGGGAGACAAAAGCCTGGAGCTTGTGATTGTGACGGGATGCAAACAGATCCACATCCGGTAGACCCCAACGGTGACACAGGGACTGCAAAGGGACCACTCTCCCTGACGAGAGATCCCCCTGCTCAGAGAGTCTGCCAGTAGATTCTCTGCCCCCGGGATGTACACAGCCGAAATGCATTGAACATTGGCCTCCGCCCATGTCAGAATCCGCAACACCTCCTGGAGGGCCCTCCTGCTCCGGGTCCCTCCCTGATGGTTGATGTAGGCAACCGCCGTCCTGTTGTCTGAGCGCACTTGCACAGACAGACCCCTCAGGTGATTGGTCAACTGCTCCAGTACCAACCTGATTGCCCGTAGTTCCAGAATGTTGATGGGTAAGTGGGCCTCCTGAGGGCCCCACCTCCCCTGGAACCGCAGGGACTTCCAGAATCCCCCCCCATCCTGACAGACTGGCCTCCGTGGTGACCGTCTCCCAGGTGGGGGCCAGAAAGGACCTTCTGTTGAGGAAGGAATATCCTTGACTGAACCGTATCCAGAATCATTCCCAATAACGGGGTCACCGAGGAAGGGGACAGAGAGGACTTGGGGTGATTGATCACCCAGCCGAAGGACTCCAGGGTGGACACCACCAGCTGAGTGTCCAACTCTGCCTGCTGTAGAGACCGAGGTGATGAGTATGTCGTCCAGGTAGGGCAGCACGCGTATGCCCCTTGACCTTACCTGAGACATCAACCCCCGCCAGCACCTCGGTGAACACTCTGGGAGCTGAGGTGAGGCCAAATGGCAAGGCCACAAATTGGTAATGTTGATCTTCCAACGCAAATCTGAGAAACCTTTGGTGTCCCGGGAACACATGGATGTGAAGGTAAGCCTCTTTGATGTCCACAGACGTCATGAAATCCCCTGGGCGCAGGGAGCCGATGGCCGAGCGCAGAGTTTCCATGCGAAAGCGCCTGCTCTTGACAAATTTGTTGAGGATCTTTAAATCCAGAATGGGCCTGACTGACCCATCTTTTTTGGGAACTGTGAAAAGGTTGGAATAGAACCCCTCGCCTCTTTCTCTTAAGGGGACCCTGCAAATGACCCCCAGACCCAGAAGGCTTGCACGGCCTGCATCAAGACCTGAGCTGAGACAGGGTCCTGGTGGATCCGGGACCTGATGAATCTTGTGCGGGGCCGCACAGCAAACTCTATCTTGTAACCAGAGGACACTACCTCCTGAATCCACCGGTCTGAGACGTGGTGCCTCCAGACGTGCGCAAAGTGCTGTAGCCGTCCCCCCACCCTGACGGGCGAGGGCGCCCCATCATGCCTGAGGGGGCTTGGGAGAGGATTTGGGCTTAGACCCCCAGGAGGAGCCAGGAATCTGCACGAGCCCCCGCGAAGGACACCCCTTTTCCCTGCTTAGCACCGCGGTAGGGGAGTGAAAGGGGGCCCTGACCCCGAAAGGGCCGAGACTGCCGCCTGCGCGGGGGTAACTTACCTCCTTTAGCAAAAAGGTCTAGGCGGTCCCCGAACAGGGGTAGCCCCTTAAATGGAAGCCCAGTAAGGGCCTTCTTTGCAGCATTGTCACCAGCCCACTGGTGCAGCCAAACCGCGCGGCGTATAGCTACCGCCAAGGCAGAAGTTCTCGCACACATCCTAATGGCATCATCCAAGGCAGATAGGATCAAGTTTACAAACACATCACAGTTAGACAGTGCATTAAACGTATCAGGGGGCAATTCATCAGGACCTTCAAGTACACTTCCGATCAGGGCCCTGAGCGCCACAGACGTAATGGCCGAGGCGCAAACCAGGCGCAGCGCCGCCCCCACAAATGCAAAGGCATGGCACGCCAATTGGTCAATGCGCCGGTCCTCAGCATCCCGCAGCGTAGTAGTGTCAGGGGAGTGCATAATAGAGGTGTTAGACAGCCCTAGAATTGGAGCATCGACCTCGGGGGGCGATGACAAGCACTTGACCATATCAGCAGGAAAGGGAAACTTTCTGTCCCAACTCTTAGGTATACCGGGAAGACTACTGGGACGTTCCCACTCCTTAAGCACGAGGTTATTGAAATGGGTTTTCTCCGGAAATTCCAAACGAGCCTTAGCAGTATGAAAAAGCTCACCCCTTTGCCTGGGAGCCGCAACAGGGGGAGAGATGGACAAAACTTCAAAAATCTGAACCAGCAGTCTGTCAGTATCATCCGGGGTCCAGGGGTCAGAGCCAGAATAGTCATGACCCCTAGGTCTCTCGTCAGATGACCCTGAGTCAGAGAACAGCTCCCCTTCGTCCGATGGGGTGTAGCCATACAGATGCAACAACTCATCAGATTCCATAGGAAACGGAGTGGCATCAGGAGTTAAGTGACGCTTTTTAGCAATGGCCTTACAAGCTAAGGTATTAACAATCAATTTTTCAACACTGGCCAGTCTAGCAGACACATCAGGTTGAGAATCCCCGCTTGTATGTAATTCAATGGGGGTGAGACTCAAGCTTGGGGGAGTAGGTGAAGTGAGACGAGGTGTAGGCCCAGCCACCGGAGGGGCGGGTTGCAACGTTAGCGCCTGCTGTGCGCAAGGAACACAGACCCGTGCGCTGTCACCGCTGATAGGTGAGACCCCACAAGCTACACATAGCCGGGCTTGTCCCGAAGGAAACCCCGGTCATATTATCCTGGGATGCCTCCATATGGTGATTAATAGGCACAATAGGCCAGTAGGGATTGACGCTGTAAGCTACCCTGGATGCCCCAATGACCCGCTAGGGAAGTGGGAGTAATTAGGATTCACCCCTCTGAAAGACACAACGAGAAGAAGGGGCGTCAGAACCATGCACAGTAAGTAATGAGCATAAAAGCCGCCCGCGAGGGCACTTACAGACGGCGGAAGGAAGAACCGTCACGCACGCGCACAACTGTACAAAATGGCGCCGAACGAACCTTGAAGGGCGGGCCAGAGCGGGCCGTGACGCGGAGCGCGCCAGGCCCCCGCACCCCCGAAGAGCGTGAACCCCACAGACAGTAGCCAATGATAACGCAGAAGCGTCTGAGGTAACGCCGCCGTCCGGCGCGGACATTCAAATGAAGGAAAAGACGAGCGCGGCGGCCATGTAATAGTAAAACAGACAAGTCAGCGCGGCGGCTGACACCACATATCTAGTCATACACGTAATCACTATACGCACTCACCCACACTCCCCCTTCTTTCCCCCCGAAGGCTACGGGGAGAATGAGGGAGGATGGCGTCCCTCTGTACAGGATCCACCGCTACACGGGGCATGTGGCAATAAGGCAGGAGGGGCATCCCATAAAGGCTCACCATCAGCCTATACCGCCTACCGTTTGGTGGGGGACTGCGGTGGACCAGCGCTCCATAAGCACGCATGGTGCCGCCTACCTTCACCTGACCAGCGCAGCCCAGGCTGGGAGGCTCATCACACGAAGGACGGGTGGGAATAGTCCAACAGGGCCGCAGGCTAATAGCCCCGCTCACCTGCGAGAGAGTGATAATTTCATGTCTTCGCAGTAAGCACTGCAGAGAAATCTGGGGATTTGTATCTGGAGCAGGATGTACTGTATACTAAGAATAATCATTTTAGAGAAATTACCTTGTTTAGGAAAGACCAGACGCTGTCTCTCAGGCCATAAAAGGTCCCCCTGCTTCTTTTTGACCGCATTTGGGGGTACAATGTGCAAGGTTTCAAAAACCGCCACCAACAGCTTCTCTGTGTCATCAGGAAGCCAACCGTCCTCATCAGAGGATGACCCGGGGTCACTGTCAAAGCCCCCCTGTCGGTCCCCAGAGGAGTCAGAATCATGAAATAACTAATCCTCCTCCAGTCTCGGCCACCGAAGGCCTCATAGTCATCATCATAATCGGCAAAAAGTGCATAAGCCGGCTCCAAATGTCGCTTCTTACGCGTGGCCTTGCCAGCGGCCGAACGCGACAACAGATGCTCTAGACTGGCCACTCTGAGTGCCAAGTCCGTTTGAGACCCCCTGCTGGCTTCCCCCTCACTGTGAGCTAAATGCAGATGCGGAGGAGTCGGCGAGGTCGTCGGTAAAACGGGACTGGGGCCGGCAACGCTCGCCCCATCCTGTTCCGAAATGACGCTTTGGGCGCAGGGTAAACAAACAGCGCTGCGACCACTCAGGGGGCAGGTACCACACAAGAGACAAAGCTTAACAAGTCCCGAGGGGGCCCCAAGTTCGCTATCCCCAGAAGTCTCCATTATGGTGATTATGGCGGAAGAAATTGGGTCACAAGGCACTAACGGCCCAGAACCGTACAATCCCTAATTCGAACCCTCTGAATCCTTTAAGCACAGGGCAGGAAGGGGGGGGGGGAGCAGAGACCGGGAGGAACCACCTATGTATAGACTGGGACCCATCTGGAAAAGATAAAAGAAAATATAAGCATCCCACAGCACATGCACACGGAAAAATTATTGTAAACAGAGACTCACGGACCGCAGCCACTAATCAGGGCTAGGAGCAGCAGATCGAGGAGGAAGAGGCCGCAGCGCGAGGACCGCCGAGTGACAGGAGAGGGGGACACAGCCAGAAACAGCAGCCACCACGCACCGCAGCAATGGCACCGAAAAGAGGTCCTCGAGGGGCGAACCGTGCGACGATGACGCGGAGCGCATCATCGCGCGGCAACCGCCCCCCCCCCCCCCGCAGCAGCGCCCGGACCGCATAAAGAGCAGGCAGAGGAGGCCTAGCCCTTCCTTCCACGAAAGGCAGGCACGCCGCTGCATGCCCGATCCGACGCCCCGGCCGGGGCCCGCGCAGCCTGGACGCAAGGAGAGGAGAGGAGGAAAGGTGAGCAATGAAATGAAGAAATGTACAGTGCACCAAACACACAACCAATAATAAAGCTTGTGGGAGACAAAATAAGGGGTCCCACAGTGGTTCCTCCCCCCCCCCCATATAGGCTCACCATAGCCTATGGCCAGCTACCCTTCGGAACAGGGTCTGCGGCCCAGGGCGTAGCTCTGCCGAACGCCTGACCCTCGGCGTTCCCCTACCATCACCTGATCAGAAACCGGAGGCTGGGAGGCAGAAAGGGTCCACTGAAACTGGTGGGAGTAGGGCTGCAGCGGCCGACAGGCTTGGGATGCCCCGCTTGTCTGCGATATCCATGGAGAGAGAGAGAAAGATCCATCTTTGCAGTCAGACTGCAAGAGAACTCTCTGGGGGATTATTAGGGAAACAGCTGCCCTTATATGAGCCGGGAGGAGCCACAAGTTTCGTCTTGCAGTCATATGTGCCACCTTGTGGCGGATAACCCAATTGTCAAGATTGGAGCGACCCGAGCAGGACACCAAGAAAAATACCATTTTGTGAGTACTCACCTGTAAAACGGATATTATGAGTGTGACAGACACTCCGCTTCCACAGTCATGACATCTGGGTATTCTCCAGTAGAGGGCGAACTTCTGCAGAGATGAATGCAAAAAAAGGAGCTCCATCCGGTCCATAAATACCTGGGACCTCAATTCCCCAGTGTAAGATAGCAGTAAGGGGACCAGGAAGAACCAATTATAACAATACTAACAACATAAACAATGGTTCACCATATAAAGGATCCGGAATACCAGAAGGGTGGGGTGAAGCGGAGTGTATGTCATAATATCCGTTTTACAGGCGAGTACTCACAAAACGGTATTATTCCAAGTGTGACATACACTCCGCTTCCACAGTCATGACATCTGGGACATCCAATAGCAGTGTCCGTCATGGGTGGGAACCAAAAACAGTAAAAGAATGCACCAACTTAAATCACTGCAGCTTGCAGAACCTTGCGGCCAAAAACAGCATCCGCTGAAGCCCGCACATCAACCTTGTAAAACTTGGAAAAAGTATGAACAGAAGACCAAGTAGCAGCCTTACAAACTTGGTCAACAGGAGCCTGGTGCTGAAAAGCCCAGGACGCACCAACAGCACGAGTAGAATGCGCAGTGACCTTAAAAGGGGGAGTCCTCCCCTTAGCAGAATAGGCCCAACAATGGCCTAACAAATCCATTTGCTAATGGTAGACTTGGCGGGCGCCAAACCTTTCCTGGGCCCGCAGGGCACCACGAAAAAGGCGTCCGTCTTGCGTAAAGAAGAAGTAGTCACCAAATAGTACTTAACACAACGAACATCCAAATTGTGCAGGACCCTCTCCTTGTCATTGCTAGGCTTAGGGCACAAGGAAGGGAGAACAATATCCTGATTGAGATGGAAGACAGATACCACCTTAGGAAGGAAATCTGGCTTAAAGCGAAAGACCACCTTGTCCTGGTGTCTTTCAAAGTAAGGGGCCTGAATTGACAGAGCCGCCAACTCAGAGACAAGCCGAACAGAGGTAATAGCCACCAAGAAGGCAACCTTTTGAGTGAAAACAGAAAGAGCAATATCCTGTAACGGCTCAAAAGGAGGACCCTGGAGAGCCGAAAGAACCAAATTCAAATCCCAAACAGGAACCAAAGCCTTCCGAGGGGGCCGAACATGAGTAACCCCCTGGAAAAAAGTCTTAACCAGCGGGTGTAAGGCAAAAGATCTTTGGAAGAAAACAGACAGAGCCGAGACCTGCCCTTTCAAGGTACTAAGCTGGAACCCAAGATCCAGACCGTGCTGAAGAAACTCCAAAATCCTAGGAATCGAAAACACCCTGTAAGGCAAGGCCCTAGCCTCACACCAGTCAATATAGAACCGCCAAGTCCTATAGTAAATGCCAGAAGAGGACCACTTCCTAGCTCTAAGCAAAGTCTGAACAACAGCCTCAAACCTTCCTCCTTCAGAATGAAGGTTTCAGCAGCCAAGCCGTCAAAGCCAACGTTTGTAAATGGGGTAAAGAAGATGCCCCTGAGAAATCAGATACGGAAACATAGGAAGCCGGTACTGATCTACCGCCAACCTTACAACGTCTGCATACCAAACCCTTCTTGACCACCTTGGAGCCACCAGAATTGCTGGTGCCCCTTCCAGAACCAGTTTGCGAACCACCTTGCCCACCATGGAGAAGGGAGGAAACAGGTACAGAAACCCCAGATCCTTCCAGGCAAGGGACAAGGCATCCACTGCCAGAGCTAGAGGATCCTGAGATAGAGACACAAAGGCCGGGAGTTTGTAATTGTGCCGTGATGCAAAGAGATCCACCTCCGGAGTCCCCCACTTGTGACAAAGGGACCGAAAAACCCAGGGACTGAGAGACCACTCCCCTTGGCGAGAGGACCCCCTGCTCAGGGAATCCGCCTCAGTGTTTTCCACTCCCGGAATGTAGACTGCCGAAATGCAAGGAACATTGCTCTCCGCCCAGTGCAGGATCAGAGAGACTTCCCTGAGGACACTCCTTCTGTGAGTCCCTCCTTGGTGATTGATGTAGGCTACCGCCGTCCGATTGTCTGATCGAATCTGAACCGGAAGACCCTGTAAATGCGACGTCAGCCGTGACAGGACAAGCCGGATGGCTCTGAGCTCTAAGACATTGATGGGGTTGTGAGCCTCCTGAGGACACCACACCCCGCTGAACTGATGACTTTTCCAGAAACCTCCCCAGCCCGACAGGCTGGCATCCGTGTGTCTCCCAGCGAGGAACCAGAAAGGATCTGCCCCTCAACAGGTTGCTCGACTCCAGCCACCACCGAAGGGACTGCCGAACCCTGGGAGACATCCTGAACAGTTGATCCAAGGACTGCGGACACCTGTCCCAATGCGTCAATAGGTGAAGTTGGAGAGATCTCATGTGAAACTGAGCAAACGGGACTGCCTCGAAGGAGGCCACCATCGATCCCACCAGTTTCATCCCCAGTCGGAGAGAAGGGCAAGGAATGGCCAGAAGAAGGCGGATCAGATCCTGAATCCCCTGCACCTTGGACTGAGGCAGAAACACTCTGGCCAGAAT
Source organism: Gastrophryne carolinensis (assembly GCA_027917425.1). Lineage (NCBI taxonomy): Eukaryota > Metazoa > Chordata > Amphibia > Anura > Microhylidae > Gastrophryne > Gastrophryne carolinensis. Next base: position 396,120,440 of record CM051238.1, on the reverse strand, counting down.
GGTATCCAGATTCATGCCCAGAAATGAAATCACCCTTGATGGGGAGAGAGAGGACTTGGGGCGGTTGATCACCCACCCGAACCTCTCCAGGGTCGACACCACCTGGTGTGTGTCCAGCTCCGCCTGCCGGAGGGAAGAAGCTGAGATTAGCAGGTCGTCCAGGTATGGCACAATGCGAATGCCCTGAGCTCGGAGCAGTGCCATTATGCCTGCCAGAACCTTGGTGAAGACCCTCGGCGCAGAGGTCAACCCGAAGGGAAGGGCTACAAACTGAAAATGTTGATCCTCCACCGCAAACCTGAGGAATCTCTGATGCGCTGGAAAAATAGGAACATGCAGATACGCATCCTTGATGTCTATGGATGTCATAAAGTCCCCTTGACGAAGGGAATTGATGGCCGAGTCTCCATGCAGTCTTGGTTCTGATGAATCTGTTGAGAAACTTTAGGTCCAGAATGGGTCTCACAGAACCCTCCTTTTTGGGAACTGTGAAAAGATTGGAGTAGTAACCCCTGCCTCTCTCCGAGGGAGGCACCGGGCATATGACTCCCATGTCCAGAAGATTCTGTACTGCTAACAGGAGCCCCTGCACAGTCTGAGGGTCCGAGGGCAGCCGAGACCTTAAAAATCTTGGAGGAGGCCAGTACTCGAACTCCAGTTTGTACCCGGAGGAGACCACTTCCAAGATCCAATTGTCTGTGACCTCCCGGGCCCAGACCTGGAAGAAGAGCCGCAGCCGTCTCCCCACCCGAACGGGTGAGGGCACCCCTTCATTGTTGAGCTAGTTTAGGCTTGGAACCCCAGGCAGACGCGGGACGGGCCCGACCTCTGCCTCTGTTCCAGGAAGAACCTCTAACACTCGAGAAGGCCAGACCTCTGACAGCTCTGGCACCTCGAAAGGAAGGATTGAAGGAGCCTGCCCCCCGAAAGGAGCGACGCTGCTTCTTACGCTGAGGTAACTTACCTCCCTTTGCCACAGCATCCAACTTGTCTTCAAACAGCCGCGAACCCAAGAAGGGGGGAGCTGTGAGCGATTTCTTGGCCGCAAAGTTCGCCGTCCACTGGCGGAGCCAGACCGATCGGCGCATGGCCACCAATAAGGACGAAGTCCTACTACACGTGACAATAGTGTCTTCCATAGCAGCCAAGACAAAATCCATGAACAATTCACACCTTTCAAGAGTAGCGAACTCAGCGCTGGCAGGATCAAGGTGAGCGTCCCTTAACCAGTCCCTGATCAGAGACCTAGTAGCCACCGACACTAGTGCAGATGCACACACAGGCCGCAAGGCCGAACCCACACTGGCAAAAGCATGGCATGCCATCTGATCAAGGCGCTTATCCTCGCCATCCTTAAAGTGGACCAACACCCAGGATTTTGACTATCCTGGGTTTTGGTCCACTTCGGTGGGGCACCCCGATCGGGGGTGCCCCGCTGTCTGAAACCCCCCAGAAAGCCCAAAAAAACTCACCTCTCCCCGCTCCCACGTGACTGCGCCAGCCAATCACAGCGCTCAGAGCCGCTGTGGTATGCGCGTCCAAGGCCGCATACCAGCTCAGCTGGCTCTGAGCGCTGGAGGCTGCGTCTCGCGCTTCCCTAACAGGGAGCGCGCCTGCACCGGCCATTCACAAACGGCCGGCGCGGGTGCGCTCCCTGCTAGAGGGAAGCACGAGACGCGGCCGCGGCTCGCACATGCGCCGATGGAACGGGGCTGAGGTAAGGTTTGTGGGCCTCCTGGGGGCATCCGAAATCGGGTTGTCCCGCGGGGAGGGATCTGATCGGTCCGGGAATCTTATAGATTTCCGGGCCGATCCCCCCTGGGTGTTGGTCCACTTTAAGGGTAGTGGCGTCTGGGGTGTGAATCACCGAGGTGTTAGTCAATCCCTAAACTGGCGCATCGACCTCGGGAGGAGAAGATCAGCGCTTAACCACTTCCACCGGAAAAGGATACTTCTTATCCCATCCCTGAGGAACACCCGGAAGCCGACTAGGTTTCTCCCATTCCCTAAGGATCAATGCATCAAAGTGACCTTGGGTGGGGAACTCCAAACGAGGCGTGTGGGAACCAAAAAATTCCCCTTTTTTGAGAGGGGGCGCCTCAGGCGGGGCGATATCCAAAACCTCCAAGAGATGTGTCAAAACCTTGGTAGTGTCAACGGCATCCCCCCGCGCCTGCCCAACATCAGCATCACAAAACTGTACATCGTCAGACTCAGACTCCTCATACAATTCCCCCTCCTCTAACGGGTAATAATCCAACCAATCAAGGGAATCATCATCAACATCCCAAGCTGCCTGGGCCAGCGACAAATGTCTCTTTTTAAAATTCTCGATGCTGGCCAACCTAGCGCAAACAGAGTGCGACTCCCCACTAGCAACCATGTCACTTAGGGCACGGATAAGGCAGGGAGGGGAAGGCGATGAAGCGGGGGGAGCCGACCCAGAAGGCTGGGTACCCGACTGCCACGTTATGGCCTTTTGTGCACATGGAATACAAATAAGCACATCCTCACCCGTAAGGGATACCCCACAACCCACACATGGCCGGGAATGTCCCAAAGGGAGCCCGAACCCGGTATCCTGCGGAGCCTCCACATGGTGATTTTTTAGGGTCAGTCACAAGACCGTAGGGGATTTATGCTGTAAGCAATGCGGGATGCCCCTTTAAAGTCCCAGTGGGAGGATTTTTAGTGAGCAATTTAAGTCTAGGGACTCAAGGTACATATACCGGAAGAATTGCATATATACAAGCAAAATAAGTATAACAAGGGGGCCCCCCGCGGCAAGGGGGGCCCCCACGTAAGCTAAGGAAGGGGCCATCAGGCACTTACAGACCGGGGAAAACCGCAGCAAAAGCAGAGCGCCAAAATGGCCGCCGGCGTCGAGCCTCATGTGAATAAGAGAAGGAGAAAAGGGGCAGCCAGTGCAGAACGCGCGCTCGTCCGGCCAAGCCCCCCTCCCAGAACAACAGGCAATGCGGATCCCAGCCGTGGGCTGGCCGCATCAGAGCGCCAAAAAGAGGGGGAGGGGTGACCGCGGCCGCCGAGGGCCCGGCCCCGCCCCCCGACGCAGCCTGAGGGGGAGAAGCTCCCCAGGCTGAACCATCAATAAGAAAAAACTACGTCAGCACAAGGCACACAAAAAACAGTCAGCACCAAACGCTCCTGTGCACACACAACACTCACACTGCCTGTACAATAAATGAGGAAAAAACAGCCAACCGTGGGAAAAGCCAACCCCCCCCCCCCCCAGGAGGGTAAGGAAGGGACCCGGAAGGGGGATAGCCCAAGCCAGAATCTTGGCATAGGAAATGTAAGGGACAGGGCATCCCAAACCGGGATCACCAACCCGGACTACCGCCTACCCTTTGTAATGGGGTCTCACGGGGGAGCAAAGCTCCTTCAACACCACAAATTGCTGCCTACCCTCACCAGGACCTGCAGCCAAGGCTGGGAGGCTCAAATAGGGTTAAATTAGAAAAGGTCCTGGCAGCAATATGTAAATAAGGGGCCTTTATGGAAAATCAATATTGTAAATAATGTTGCATATTTAAATATAGGAATATACAGCAAACTAGTTTACAATACCAGCATGCACAGGTGGCCGGGCAGGAATTGTATCTCAAGCAGATAGGACAGCATCCTGGGACAATAAAGCAGGGCTGGGACAAGATTGAGAAGAAGAGTAAAACATGCAACTAGGGTCATAAAAGATCAAAGGAATAGCAGAGATAAAAGCCCCCTTTGAGTATAATTGGGAGGATCCTTAGATGAGAAGGGGGCAGAAGGAAGGAAGGTGAGAAGAAGGAGACTGCTGGCACATGAGAAGGGCCAGGCGAGAGGCAGGAGAGCGAGACAGGAGAAAGGAGGAATGAAGGCGGCCAGCTGAAAAGGTCTGCTGGTGGGTGCCCATTTCAGGAGGGTAATGCTTTTAAAGTTGCTTTAATCCCTGTACATATGTATGCCAGTCTCAGAACTGTATTGTATTATGTTGAAAGATTTGATTGCATTATTGTGCTGTTTTGTCAACAATATATCTCTTTATTTACTACTTGTCTCAGTGTACTCTGCATATACCAGAAGTAAAAAGAACCTACAGTCTTACAGTCTTATGCGTGTATCCATTGTGTTATCATTGGCCAGATAGATAATATTTGTATATGTGTTATATATGTGCCTATGTGTTATATATGTGTGCCTATTTATTCGAGCCGGGCAGGATAAATATATATATATAATATTATTAATAGTTTAAATTGTTTACAAATAGGGACAAAAAAGGGCAAGTTACATGCAAGTAAGAGAAGTCTTCATCTTCTGTCTTGCTCGCCTTCCTGCAGAGAAGGAACTGGGGAATTTGTGGGAGGTCCCAGGTATTTATGGACTGGGAGGAGCTCCTTTTTTTGCATTCATCTCTGCAGAAGTTCGCCCTCTACTGGAGAATACCCAGATGTCATGACTGTGGAAGCGGAGTGTATGTCACACTTGGAATATCGCAGTATAACTGACGAGGAAAGAGCATGAGAAGGAGGGAGGTCCTTAGGAGAAGGAACCCTGGGACAGAGGTGACCAGGTCAGTACTGATGACAGGACCGTTCAGGGGTAAATATTTTGGGCCTGTGTTAGGGGTGACATTGGTTTTAGGGGTTATGCTGTGCCATTAACCTGTTCTTTGTTTCCCAAACATGTATGACTGCTGCTCTGTATAATGTACTAACTGTGTTCCTCTGCGTATAATTTTCTGGTACCCTGAGTATAGGCTGTGTTTGGTAACTGCTGGAAATGAATAGTGTTACACATAATAATCTAAACTGTGTTCCTCCACATAGGATCAGGTGGTACCCTGAGCTTATATATTAACCTACTCTGTGTTAATTATGTGCCTGTATGCTTTTAATGTTGTCCTTGATTTGCCATCCTCTGTGCTGAACTACTATTGAGTCGTCATGACTTTTATGAGTTGTCTAACACCCTTGGTGTAGATTTTATTGTATTATATTTATGTGTGCTCAATTATATTTAAAATATTCATCGCTGTCCATCTCCTCTTTGAGTTGGCAAGCCTCTAAAGAACCTACATTGGGAATATTAATTGACTCTTCATAACTGGTGTTCAGCGAGTTCAGGTGTGTTAGGGGGTCAATATATATATATTTGTATTAATTTACAACTTTTCACATTTGTTTAATGCATTTACACTTATTTTCATGTCTTGTTTGGTTTTGCACTTCACAGCATTTGTCTCACTCTTTTCTTGTTTTTACTTAGAGGTAGTTTGGCAAATCTTGCCCATAATGGACGGTGTCAGTGGCGCGTGTCCGCTGTACTTCCGGCCTTTTTCTAATTTTCTTCTCACACACAAACGACTGTTGCATCATCTTGCTCACCAGAATTCTTGCAGGATGTATAATCCACAGACAGCATGGACGTGGTTTCATGTGTATGTGTGTGATGAGCCGCATACTGGGAGATGCGTTCAAGCATAATTTGCTCATGAAAGTTTCGGCTTTTGATTTGCCACTTACATTTTGGCCAGTTAGTCAGTAGCTGCACCCACGGGTTTCCCTGGTGAAAGATACCAGTCCGGCAGCAGAACGTGTGTGGGGATTCTCTGAATGTCATCTTTATTCATTGCACTCAATAGTAAGTAATTTGCTGCCTTTGGGGAATGTATGTTATTTATTTTGAGGTTATGATTTGTGGCATAATAAATATAGATGTATGCACATATTTATGGAACTCATTATTCATTTATATGGTTATTTATCTCTTAGTCATCTATTGATGTATTTTGTTTATGTTACAGCCATATATGACCCACCGATATAAAAGAAGCATTAATACTTTACTTTAACATTGAGTTAGCCATATTGGACTTATCCCTTAAACCTACATGCTTTTAATTATGCGTTTGATATAAATGTTATGTTTTAGGGGATGATTTATGGGAAGATTGGGATGTGTATAATGAAATAATAATGAAATATAATGAAATAATTAATTGTTAATACGTATATTTCATAGTCCAATCAGCATATATAATGTTTACATATGAATTATTTTGTCACTGTGCTATTATGAACTGGGTCCTTACTAATGAGAATGTTTCGGAATATATAGTTGAATAAAAATGAAAATCCTGTATGAAGATACAGAAGGCACTAGTTTCTACAGGCTACCCTACACATTAGTATTTTCCCTTCCATCCCATGTCCATAATGGTCACCACAACGCGAGTCCGCCGAAAGCAACACAATACCAAAAAAAGGAGGAGAGGGAACATTACCTAATGAGCATTCATCGATATCCTGGTCACAGGCTCTGCCGGTAAATCCAGTGGGACATGTGCAGATTGCTCGTCCATTCAAAGGATTGGTAACGCACGTGGCATCTTTGTAGCATGGACTACTAATGCAAGCGTCCTCCAGATGACACAGGAGGCCTGTCGAGAAGAAGAAACAAAAAAATAGGCTGCATGAATGTACTGACCTAAGGATTTAAATAAGACTACAGAGGCACGGAGAATAAATAATTCTTTCTATGGTTATTATCATGCTTCTAGAAAGTGGTACACGTGAAAGGCTGTAGACTGACCTGTACCTCAACCGGATCTAAAACGATCTTTCCTTTACCTAAGCCTGATTTGCTCTAGTAATGAAAAAACTGCTCCAAAAGGGGATGGAAAAGATTATAACCTTCATGTGTTTACTTCTCTTTGAGTGATTGTTGCCTGCATTATTTTTTTTTTGGTTGACTGACCATCCATATGCACAACCCAGTACTTGAGATGCGTCAGAAAGTGGTCAGAATAATTTGGGTTCCACTGTTCTAGATAACCAGCCAGGTTAAGGAGACTCAAACATGTTTTACTGAATGATTTGTTTTAAAGTGGACCAAAACCCGATCCTGGGTTTTGGTCCACTGTAATAAAAGTGCAACTGGACATCCCAAGCTATAATGCAACAAAAGCAGGTGACCCATTGCAAAATTCCAAATAGGTTGCACCTGGGGAAGGCTTTCACCCTTTAAAATGTATGTTAACAGGCCAAGTATGAAGTGTTGTGTCACAAACCTATAGAGATAAACAATCTAAAAACAGATCGACAATATCACTATTATATGGCATGACATTTGATTTGCTGACTGGAAGGAAAATGTCGCCACATCTCATTCACACATGGGTCTAGTCTTCTAATAAGCCCGATCTATAACCAGAAAAAGCAAGTTCAGAACAGAATAGGACATTATATGCCCCCATGCTTTGTGGGTTTTCATCATGCATTACTATACTGGCTGTGACTTGCAGGATTTGTATCCTTGAATACACTTTTGTGCTATGTAACTGTTGTTACTGTTGTTTTTTGCCTCCCGGGACATCCCAATTTGGGATGCTCCACTTTGTGAACCCCCCTAGATCGCCCATACAAACTCACGTATCCCTGGTCCTACAGCATATGCGCTGGCTCTCGTCCAATCAGAGCAGTTTTCCTTGAATATTTAAAGTTTTGCAAACTACTATGTTTATGGCAAACAGGAGCGATAGCGTCCACATCCCTAGCCTACCTAAATAGTTGGGAATGTGTGCACAGCCCAAAGATGCTGGGGATGTGGCTCTGGCTCCCCATTGCTTATAGCACTGAGGGAGCTGCCAGAAGAGGTGAGTTTTGTGGAGTCCTGGGGGTTCACGGGCAGGCTGATTCATTACTAATGCCAGGTAACGGCAGATGAGCGTCTGTACAGCGACACCAAGAGCGGCCGCTAGTAGTTGCTCTGATCGGCCGTGAGTCGCTATTACAGAGCGCCTCAGTTGCTGTAGTAACGTTGATGGCATTGATGAATTTGATGTGTGAGTCGCTAAAACACCAGTACAGCACTATATGGGAGCGAACGGTAGTGACTGGTCAGTGAGAGCAACTCAAACCATATTGGTCAAAAAAACAGCCTCGCTGTAGCCCAGAGCGCCAGAAGCTGTGTGATTAAAGTCAGTTTTTGAACACATATCCACTAGTAACAAAGCGAAAACATATGGAATTACATAAACAAAACACAAAAAAAAAATTATTAAAAGAAAACCCTGTTTAAACAGAAGAAAAGTAACGTCCATTGAAATGTATGGGAGAGCGACAGGTAATACCAGGCGCTCTGAAAGCCAGAGCGCCGCCGGGTTCCGCTGAGCCGTCTGTGATGATGAACCAGTCGCTACGTGTCGCTGTAAGAGGCGCTCGTCGGAATCGCCTTCATAAATGTGGTATTGCGTGCAGCGGCTGGCGTTCACCTGCCGCTACCTGTCGCTTACAATGCACTACCTGACGCTATCCCTTGATGAAAAAAGCCCACAGTAGGACATCCCAATCTGAGGCCAGCGGTAAGCCCTGAAATTCCCAGGCTGGCAGAGTTAGGTTTAGTTCTGCTATAAGCCCACATGTGGAATCAAACTGTAGTTTGATAGATCTGCTTTAGATTATTATAGAAGTGTTTTTATACAGACTTTTCCTAAAGCAGCCCAATGCTGGAATTGAGCTACGATTAGGAAGCAAGGTCTGAAATGCTTCATCTGCTGTGAGCACAATATAAGGTCTTTGTTGTACAGCCATTGCCACAAAAAAGTAGTTAGAGGAGCACTATCATCCAATAACAATAATACACCGAAATATTCTAGATATCAAGAATTTATATGGATTTTTAATATTAGACAATTTTGACAATTTCAGCACCACATTCTGGCCTATTTCTTGGATACAAGTTCCAGGATTTGTGACTTACCAGTCTTCCCCACAGGACACTCGCAGTAAAAGGAGGCGACACGGTCATGGCATGTGGCACCATTAAAGCAGACAGCGGTGGCACAGTCGTCGATGTTCTCGCTGCAGCTCTCTCCTGTCCAGCCATTGGCACAGACACACTTGTGTCCTACCGGGGTATTGCGGCAGGTGCCGCCATTGTGACAGGCATTGGGCTGGAGCTGGCACTCACCAACTTCTTCAGTGCAAAACTGACCTGTTTAAAAAGAAAATGATGTAAAAACACAAACAATGTAAAAAGATTTTGCAAGACATTAGTCATGTGGCTCATTTCTTGTAGTTTCATATTAACATAACTCTGCTGAACAGTCCTAAACGGAAATACAGAAATCATAATTCTTTCATACTAGCAGTCAGGTATCAGATCCATGGACTAGACACTATACAGTATGTGCATGCGATCGTGGCTGGCACTGCAGGAAGAAGCCCTGGTAAGTCCCTGTTTTGGAGGCAGGGGGGCAGTAGGCTCTATTATGGAGTAACAAACATGGAAGGGAAGGACACATGTTGGTGCAGCCCTGTACTACCACCTTCTGCACCTAAAGTACTTCTAGTGCTGCCATGCTTTATACATATTGATTTCCCATTCCCAGCCCCATCTAAACGAAGATGCAGCGGAAAACAATCAGCGTTTAGCGAATGACCTATTCACAGCAAATGGCTCCGATCGGGTGAGAGCCAATGCATGTGCTGCTGGACCGGGAAGATGTGAGTTATGAGCGATCTGGGGGGTTTCCCACATTCTGTTTGGGATGCCCCAGGGAAGGCCAGTGGCCAGCAGGGCACGGCTTTCAAAATCTGTCGGTCTATTCATCTATTTATCTATCTATAGATCCACCGGTCTGTGCAGGCAACTGTTTGTGGGTTTGTAGTGTGAGGTAAGTAAACCAGTGATCACAGGGATTGCACTCACAGGGGCATCCCAAAACAGGACGTTAAGGGGACCAAAACCCAAGGGAGAAGGGGGGGAAATGAATTTAGGTCTACTTTAAAGGCCAGTGGTGAAAATGATGGGGGGAATTGGAAACATATATAGCGGTGAGGCCGATAGGGAAATAGAGGGATGGGGCATGAAGGGCTAAAGTTATTAAATGCATCGACGATCAGTGTGGAGAGAAAGCTGGGTGTAAAAAGGTTAGCAGCCCCCCTTCCCCATCTCCAGGGACACCACGTCCTAAAAAATCCCCCACCTAATTAAAACAGCAGACAGGAAACCCACTAAGTCCAAGATCAGTCCACACTACTGCCTGCTTTCAGACCATATGCGCTCCCACCAACTGTGCATGCATCATATGCTGGGGGAGCAGCGATATAGTACCATACAGTACCAGCTGCCAGATGGGGTACATGGCTCCAAGGTCAGCCCTAAGTTCATCGTCTGGGAGCTATACACTGACCTCCCCGCACATTCACATACCAAACACACTACTACACTGGCCACCATCACTGACTGACAGCTTATGGGGTGCAGGTGCAAAATACCCCACTTCCAATTACTACAGCCTCTATTGTACTCACATGGCAGCCTCAGCCTTGCCTGCACCCATTAGTGTACATACCTTAGAGACAGTGGAGGGTGGGCCCCTTCTATCATGAGTCTGGGGGCAGCTGCCTTCCCTGCCTCCATGGTATGAATGCCATTGGCCAGCGTGGCAGAGGGAGCTGAGTTGGGATTAATGTTACTAAGCTAAGTTTACAGATTGCCTTACTTTAGTGGAGCATTGCCCAGTTCTCCATCGTTTCCGCTCAGCAGCTACCAAGGCTTAGAGAGAACATTGGGCACAAGTGAAGAAATTATAGTGAATATATTATAGCAACCCCAAGGACCCAGTAAAATTCATATATGTGATTACTAGTAGCAATTTAAAAAAGTGATAAACAATACAAACCGCGCTGCCTATACTACTGATCAAGCTCAACGTGTTGCAAAGGATCCCCACCCTTCAATCAGACACAGCATATAAAACAATAAAACACAGAGCTATAAACATACACATATTCTTTCGGTGTAAAAACAAAATAAATAATAAGTCTATGAGTGTATAAACTCAAAAAAAGTCCTTGGTGTGATAACATCCAGTGAGAAAAATATTTAACGTGATGACATCCAGTGAAAAAATATATTTTGGTGACAGTAATCCTCCACCTTCTGAAATGAACTCTTACCAGAGAGATAATTAAACCAGAGTGTGATTATACAACTCCTTCCTCCTCCACTGTCGTCATATATAAATAACCAGTATGGCAGATGGACATAGACTTGTATATTATAAAACCTCCAACTTCAGAGCTTAATTCATCTCAAGGAAATCATGATGCATTAAGTCACTCCAAACGAAAACCATAAAGAGGGATAAAGAGAAAGAATCTAGTGCAACACCTCTATGGTCAGTTTATAAGATTTAATAGGGTTAATGCACTCACAAAAGTAGGAACATCTAAAAGGCAATAGAAATTTCCAGCATATCAAGGTATTGATAGGATCACACTCCTACAATCCCGAGGTAAGGGACCATCTCTAGATAAAGGGATTGATTTTTCATTTTTATCAGGTTTTAATCTACAGCACCGTAAGGTAAAAGGCATATTGAGTAAACATTGGCATTTACTAAAGGAGGATTTGGTATTGGGCCCGGTTTTGCCCATCAAACCAACCTGCATCTTTCGGCGGGCGCCCAATTTGAGAGACCGTCTTGTTCGTAGTTACCCACCGAAACCCATTACCCTGGTTAAGGATCCTCTGAAGGGTTTCTTTAAATGTGGATTTTGCTGTGGCTGCAAAACTGGGAAAAATCTTGGTAAATCTATTAAAACATTAAATATTGATGGGATGAGTAGACCTATTAATATCACTAAGTGCATCACTTGTAGTACCAAAAATGTGGTGTACGCAATATGGTGTCCGTGTAACTTGATATATATAGGGAGGACCACAAGATATCTTAAGACCCGCATACGGGAACACATTTATAATATTAAACGAGGGTTTGAGGCGCATAACTTGTCAGCACATTTCAAGAAAGTACACGCTTTGGACCCAGGGCTTCTCTCTTTTGCGGGTATTGACAGGGTTACCCCACATTGGAGGGGTAACAATGTGGTTAGAGAACTGTCACAATGTGAAAGTAAATGGATATACACTTTAGACACATTGTCCCCATCAGGTTTAAATATTGATTATGACCTCAATTGTTTTATAGATAACTCCTAGTTGTGTTTTAAACAACTTGTTTTAGTCTGTTTAGCCATGCCTGTCAGTGTTTTCTGGTTTTTAGTAACTGTATTTTTTATATTTGTAATATGTGTCTATGTTCCCTTTTTAGACTCGTGGTAGTATTCATTATTTGTTTTGTTGTCTTTTATATGCATTTTTAATCATTGTTTTTATTAGGTTCATTAGTTATTTGTTAGTATTGGCTCTCTCCTCTGAATACCTCTTCCCGTCACACATTTTTTGCCGACCATTATTAATTAATTTGAAAGGTAGTATTTTAATATTAATATTATATTGTATACCCATCATTGTTTTTTAATTAAGCTTTGAATTTTTCGTAAGTCCTTTGAACAGTAGGACCTAATTTGTCATGTTAAGGCTTTTTCAGCCAATAACGGATGTTCATGTAATTAGAACTGTTTTTTAAATACAAATATTTTTAATGTAAATATTTTGTGGTGAGCATATCATTAGATTGTAGGTTTTGCCTGCTAGATAATGTTCCATTTATGTCCCGTTCACTTTGTCAAAGTATCTATCCTCGGCGCGCTTCAATGCTTAAATGCATTTGCTGTCAGTCTGCCAATGACTGCTAATCTGCAAGCTGTCAGCTGCTTGGAGCGCAGAGTCCGTAGGTTGTATTGACGCATGCGCACTTCTTGGTCTAAGTTGGCGCATGCGCAGTAGAGACCGCTGGTTAAACCGGAAGCGGTTTTAGATGCTGGAGCGCAAAAGCACCTCCGTGAACCGGAAATGCTTTACAGACGTGCGGAATGAGGACGCACACGCTTCTACAAGGTACCTTATATATTTTTCCCCTTTCCCCACCGCGGCCATCCTGGCTAAAGTCCCTGGCAGGGACGAAACGCGTAGGAGCGCGCGGTCGGCAACGCTTGGTTTTTTTATATATTCCTCAGGTGTTTGGAGGACGGGGGATCCGGCGGTGAGAGCTGATACCTTGATATGCTGGAAATTTCTATTGCCTTTTAGATGTTCCTACTTTTGTGAGTGCATTAACCCTATTAAATCTTATAAACTGACCATAGAGGTGTTGCACTAGATTCTCTTTATCCCTCTTTATGGTTTTCGTTTGGAGTGACATAATGCATCATGATTTCCTTGAGATGAATTAAGCTCTGGAGTTGGAGATTTTATAATATACAAGTCTATGTCCATCTGCCATACTGGTTATTTATATATGACGACAGTGGAGGAGGAAGGAGTTGTATAATCACGCTCTGGTTTAATTATCTCTCTGGTAAGAGTTCATTTCAGAAGGTGAAGGATTACTGTCACCAAAATATATTTTTTCACCGGATGTCATCACGTTAAATATTTTTCTCACTGGATGTTATCACACCAAGGACTTTTTTGAGTTTATACACTCATAGACTTATTATTTATTTTGTTTTTACACCGAAAGAATATGTGTATGTTTACAGCTCTGTGTTTTATTGTTTTATATACTAGTAGCAATTTGTAGAAGTATTTCCATGTTTTATTATAAGACCCAGAACAAAAGATAAGAGATGAAGCTCACCTGTCCACTCAGGGGGGCACTGACAATTGTAAGTGTTGACTCCATCCACACAAGTGCCACCATTCATACATTTGTGGTCGGAGCAGTCATCCACATTGATCTCACAGTTTGGTCCTTCAAATCCTGTAAGACACAGAAGAGTCAGTATGTCGCGCCCAATATAACAGAGCAACAATTTCAGCAGAGGAAAAAGTAATGTGACCCTTCCTCATCCACATTCAATGCTCTCACCTGGCAGGCATACACACTGGTAGGTGAGTTCTCCAGTTGGCTGGCAGGTGCCTCCATTTTGGCACTTAGAAGAAGAACAGGGCACATAATTGGCTTCACAGAACTGGCCAGTAAAACTGCTAGGGCAACGGCAGCGGAAAGATCCAGGTGTGTTAATACATTGCCCTCCATTTTGGCAGAGACCCACTGTTCGACATTCATCAATATCCACTCGACAACTGCGACCCTGGTATCCAGGTGGGCAGGTACAGTTGTAACGGCCATTCCAATTGGTACAGCGGGCACCATTTTTACATGGGTTGGAGGCACAGGCATCAATGAGAGAACAATCTTGACCTGAGATTAAGCAAAAAGTGCTGTAAGTTACTGTACTGTGACATACACACACTATGCTACCAGGCACACAAACACTTACCTTTATAACCTTTTGGGCAACTACATTCATATTGTACCGTTCCTCCTCTAATAGAGCTTTTGCAGGCTCCTCCATTAGCACAAGGCGTTGGCACACAAGGATCTTTAAACTGGCATTTGTCTCCAAACCAGCCAGTGAGACATCTGGAAAGAAATGTAGAACCCCGTTACATATCGGAAGTGCTAACGCAGAACCAGGATTTGTTGCTCACAAATTCAGAGAAAATAGGCCAAACCAAAACTTATATTTTAGTACTATGTGGAAACTGGCTTCCTGCAACGTTATGGGGCTCCAGTGGCATTTACTGGCTGCAAGTTCTCCCTTCTCTCCAAATTGATTATGTTAATGTCGTATTTCTGCTGTACTCTGCTTCGATTATTTGAGTCAGGGGAGACTTGACACCAATTTTTGACTTTGCGGTATTGCAACGCTTAGGTAGAAATGGAAATATCTCAAAGGCAGGGGGCATCTCAGAGTCCCTGGAGCTTCTAGTAAAAAAAGTCAACATGCGATAAGACTTGTCACTTACAAAAATATTAAACCGGGGATCCCCAACCATTGATAGTAGTACTTGAGAGGTTATTAAGTGGTACGCAACAGACTGACTTGTACCCCAACCTGATCCGCTGCCATCCATAATTCGATTAAATTAAATGTATTGGTTCACCCAAGTACATCAAAGGTGAACAAGGATTGTTTGGGGAAATACACAGTGTAACAGCAAGAAAAAAAACAGCGCAGGTTAATACAAACTTCCCTTTTAGGGGTTGGAACCCAGACTCTTGTTTAGAAGTAAGCAAAAAGCTTTAAATTCGCTGCACTTACAACAGCAACGTCTATAGGCTAATTTGCATGGAGGGGCGCGGCTTCAGCGATATCATTACAGCTCGGGCATATTTATCACTTTGAGGTGAGTGTTACTGCCTGACAAAGGGGGACCCCCCACCTTCAAAATGCGCTGCGGTGGATGAGGTTGGGGAAAGGGACTGTTTTCCTGTTTTAGTCTATTTTTCTCCTGCGGGATCAACTGTGCTGCAAAGAATTTTGTCAAAAAGCTTTAAATGACCAATTAGTTTGTGTTTAACGATGGTTTTAGACAACTGACAACCCACACACACCGCAGATGTGGTACTTGATATAATTGGCAAATGTAAATGGTACTTAAACCGAACCTTCACTCCCAAGTCGATGTTTAATTAATGCTAATTACAAGTGGTCCCACATGCATAGAGTGATGAAGAAAGCTATAAAAAAAATACAATTCTGTGAAGTACTCACCTGTAGAATTGGTATTATAAGTATACAGTATGTCCTGCTCCAAATATAATACTTACACTTGAGGTTATCCTCCGCCAGATGGCGCTGCACTGCAGAGACATGCAAAAACAGGCTCCTCCCGGCCCTTCAAATACCCAGGGACCTCCCACAAATCCCCAGCATTGAAAAGCAGTGACCAAGCAGCCGGGAGATATTAACCACCACAAAACTGGTAATGATAACAATCACCATACAGGGGATCCAGAATAATGCAAAAACCAGGGTGGGGTGGAGCAGGACGTACTGTATACTTATAATACCAATTCTACAGGTGAGTACTTCACAGAATTGTATTATTCTTAGTATACAGTACGTCCTGCTCCAAATATAATACTTACAGTTGGGACATCCAATAGCAGTGTCCATAAAGTAGGGTGGGATCCCCAACAAAAAAGGCAACAGCAGACAGTTTAAAGCACTGTCACCTGCAATACCTTGCGGCCAAGAGCAGCATGAGCTGAGGCTCTAACGTCAACCTCATAAAACTTTTGAAAAGGTATGAATAGAAGACCAAGTAGCGGTCTAGCAAACTTGTTGAACAAAAGCCCGGTGCTGCAAAGCCCAAAAGGCACCAAAAGCACGAGTAGAAATAAGAAGAGAAGCGAGTAAGAAGATTCTTCCCCTCAGTGGAATAGGTCTGAGTAACAGCCTGACAAGTCCAAACGCCAACAGTAGCCTTGGCAGAAGCCGAAACCTTCCCTAGGACCAGAAGGAACCATCCCATCCAAGTAATGACCAGGCCCAAAGCCGCCTAACCCCCCGAGAGCAGACGAGATCGGGCACATACAGGATGGAGTTGGCCGTAGACCCAAGGAGCATGAGTTCTCCTAAAGGGCACAGTGACTACCAAGGAAACACTTCCAACACCTGTTCAAGGAATGCAGAACCCTTTCCTCAGCGTTGCTAGGAATAAGGCACAGAAGGAAGAACAATATCTTGAATCAATGAACATAAGACACCACCTTAGGCAGAAAGTCCGGCTTAAAGCGGAACACCACCTTATTCTGGTGTATCTCAAAGAACGGGGGCTAGACAGACAGAGCTGCCCGCTCAGACACACGTCTGACTGAATAACAGCCACCAGAAGGACAACTTTGAGGGTACGAACAGCCAGACAGCATCCTGACAAGGTCCAAAGGGAACACCCCGCAAGGCAGACAGAATCAAATTCAAAACCCATCAAGGACCATAGGATTATGCGGGGGACGCACATGAGTAACCCCCTGAAAGAAGTCTTAACCAAGGAAACTGAGCAAAAGACTTCTGCAGGAAGGCGGACAGGGCAGAACCTGACCCTTCAGAGTACTGAGTTGGAGAATCCCAACTACAACCCATGCTGTAATAACTCTAGAACCCTGGGAACAGAGAACGCCCGACAGGGAAGAGACCTAGACTCACAACAATCAATATGGGTACGCCATACCATATAATAGATGGAAGAAGAAGAAGCTTGCTCCTAGTCTTCCCATAGTCTCAATCACCGAGACAGGTTAGCCTGTCTCCATCAAGATGGATGTTTCAGCAGTCAGGCCGTCTAGGCCAGAGTCTGTAGATCGGGGTGACGTAAAGGGGCCCTGAGTGAGCAGAGCTGGCACTCCTGGCAGAACGTACAGGTCTACTGTCCTCAGTACCACGTATGCGAACCACACTCCACTAGGCCACCCGGGGGCCACCAGAATAACTGGTCCCCCCATCCAGAGCAATTTTGCGCAGAACCTTGCCTAGCAGGGGGAATGGAGAAAAGACATACAGAATGTCCCGCCATAACATTACTAAATCATCATGACCACGGCCAGAGAATCCTGGGACAGGGAAACAAGGGCCGAGAGCTTGTGATAGTGACGGGGCACACACAGATCCACACTGGTTGGACCTCATAGTGACACAAGGATTAGCACATCCTGTCGCAGAGGGACCTCAACCGGAGCGAATACCACTGATATGCAGGGAACATTGTCCACCACCCAGATCAGGATCAGAGACACTTCCCAGAGGACCCTCCTGCTCCGGGTCCCTCCCTGAATATGTAATGTAGGCCAAGGCCGTCAGATAGGCCTAGCTCCCCCGAACAGGCAGGCCCTGAAGAGGAGGCAAGCGAGTTAGAACTAACTTGAACGCTTATAGATTCAAACATTGATAGGTGTATAGGCCTCCTAAGGGCCCCACCTCCCCTGGAACCGTAGGGACTTCCAGAAGACTTCCCCTCAACCTGATAGATTGGCATCCATGGTG
Organism: Gastrophryne carolinensis; assembly: GCA_027917425.1. Classification (NCBI taxonomy): domain Eukaryota; kingdom Metazoa; phylum Chordata; class Amphibia; order Anura; family Microhylidae; genus Gastrophryne; species Gastrophryne carolinensis. The sequence continues at coordinate 396,102,690 of CM051238.1, read as the reverse complement.
ACCGTCTCCCAGGAAAGGGCAAGAAGGGACTGCCCCCAGACAGGTTCCTTGAGTTCATCCACTACAAGAGGGACCTCCTCACCAGGGAGGAAGGCACACATACCCTGCTCCAGGGATGCTGGGTCCTTGTCCCGTAGGACAAATAGGAGAAGTTGCAGAAGGCCCCAGGGGGGACTGAGCATAAGGGGCCTCTTCGGAGTACGCAACCAACTGGCCCACCAGCTGCATCCCCTGCCTGGTGGAGGGATGGGGACAGCTATGAGGGACTGAGCCCATACAACCAGATTGTCCACTTTATTGCTGAGGAAGGAAGATCCTTGCTTGAACTGTATAAAATTCAGTCATAGGAATGGAGTTACCAATGAAGGGGACAATAAGGACTTGGGGTGTTTGATCACCCCTCCAAATGACTCCCAAATGGACACCCTCCAGCCGAGTATCCAACGTAGCCAGACGTAGAGACTGGGAAGTGATGAGGACGTCCAGGTAGGTCATCCATCGGACGCCCCTTGGTCTCATCAGAGACCACACCCCCGTCAGCACCTATCAGTGTTGGTCAACCAACGCGAATCCAGAAGACACAGGGAAGCTTCCACAGATGGCAAGAAGCCCCCGACGCGCAAGGAGCTGATGGCCGAGAGCAGTTTCCATTGCAGAAACCGCCTGTAATTGACGAATTGCTGAAAAACTGTGAGTCCAGATTGGGCCAGACTGACCCATCCTTTTTTGGGGAACTGTGGAAAGGTTGGTGTAGCTGCCCCTGCCTATTAAGGGCAATCTGCAAGAGACCCCCAGACCCCGCAGGCCTTGCATGGCCTGCACCAGCACCTGAACAGAGGCAGGGACCTGGAACACCCGGGACCCGATAATATTGGGAGAGGCCGCACAGCAAACTCTATCTTGTAGCCGGAGGGCACTACCTCCTGAATCCACCAGTATGAGGCATGATACCTCCTGGCATGAGCAAGGTGCCGCAGCCGTCCCCTCGCCCAGACGGGCGAGGGCGCCCCATCAGCTTGAGGGGATTTTGGTGGAAGATTTAGGCTGAGCCCCGCCAGAGGGGCCAGAGAGTTGTCTGCCGCTCCTGGGGCAGGAGTCTGCACGAGCCCCCAGGAAGGACACCCCTGGTTCTTGTTTTACACTAAGGTAGGGAGGGGGAGGGGTTACCCTGCCCCGAGGGGCCAAGACGGCCGTCTACGTTGGGGTGATTTGCCCTTTTTTACCAAACAGGTCCAGACGGGCCCCAAACAGGCGTTGCCCTCTAAAGGGAAGCCCAGTAAGAGTCTTCTTAGCAGTATCGTCAGCACCCCACTGTCGCAGCCAAACCAAGCGACGTATAGCCACCACAAGCGCAGAAGTCCTTGCACACATTCTAATGGTGTCATCCAGTGCTAATAGGATAAATTTTACAAATACATCACAACTGGAGAGCGCGTTAAACAAATCCCAGGGGAGATCCTCAGGGTGATGATCAAGCATCTTTCTGATGAGGGTTCTAGCGGCCACTGCAGTAATGACCGCGGCACAGAGCGGGCGCAGCGCCGTCCCTGCACAAGAAAAGGCGTGGGAGGCCACAGATCAATGTGCCGGTCCTCAGCATCCCAAAGGGTACTATAAGCAGGGGGTGTAATAAAGGGGGGGTTAGGAACCCCTACGATCGGCGCATCCACCACGGAGGGTGATGACTAACAATTGACCACCTCAGGGGGAAAGGGGTATTTCCTATCCCAGTCCCCTGGGACCCCTGGAATTTACTGGGGAATTCCCATCCCTTGAGTACAAGAGCATGGAAACGAGCCTGCTCTAGAAATTCCAAGCGTGCTGTCGCTGTATGGAAACGCTCCCCTCTCGGCTTGGAGGCCTCACCAGGGAGAGAGATAGACAGGACCTTAAAGACCTTAATCAACAAATCTCACACTGGCCCCAGTATTCAGGGCCAGAATCGCCATGACTCCTCGGCCTGTACAAACACAAAACAAATACGCACAGCCCGACAGTATAGGCACTGGGGGGTGCTGGACCCGTGTTTGAGACAATGAACATACACAGTTTTGGGGCAGGCTCTGAAAATCTCCCCACAGGTACCCAGAAGGTCCGCACTCCACCCAGGACAATATATATATATACAAAGGTCTATGTAAAAAATATATCTGATTTTATTAGATTAGAAAGACTCATAGACAAATACACATAGATACACAAAAAATAATAATCCACTATTTAAAATACATAAACACAATGACAAAGGAGGGGGAAGGGGGTTTCCCACATAGAGGCTTCAAAGAGTTTTTGAAATATAACCTTCCTAATCTCATAAATAGTTAATTAAAGTAGGTGTAATTAAACACCGTACTGGTTGCCAGTGAGAATAATATGCTGGTGGATACCGTTATATCCGCCAGCAGATAATATGTTGAACAGAAAACACACAATGTGAAGAAAGGGAAAGTGCTAAGTGCAATATACTACAGGGAGAAAAAACAAAGAAGACATTGTGCAAACAACAGTTGTATCAAAGAGCATGATTAAACACCATGTGTGAATGAATGTCTGCTCTGAGGCAGATAATGATACACTGGCCAAAAATACAATGTAACAGATTGATAGTAAAGGAAGGTATTACATCACCGTTTCAAGCAGTCATATGTTGCCAGGGGTCCCCCATGTACTAAGCCTGCCTCTCATCAGATGAGTCTGAGTCAGAGACCAGCTCTCCTTCATCAGAAGGGGTATAGGCACGCGGAGTAGTTTACTCCTCAGTTCCCATAGGACAAACAGAAAACAGGAGGCGTCAAGGGCCACTTCTTACCAGGGCCCCTGCGCCCTGACAACCTCGCAATAATCTGATCAGCCGTAGGCAGTCTGGAAGACACAGCAGGCTGCAAATCCCCACTTGTATGCGACTCAGCAGGAGTGAGATTTAAGCATGGGGAAATAGGTGTATTGAAACGAGGTGCAGCCACTGGCAAGCCTGATTGCAGAGCCAGTGCTTGGTTGGCACAGGGTACGCAGACCCGTGCCCTGTCAGCATCAGCATGGGATTGACCACACGCTATACACAGCCGGTCTTGTCCCAGAGGGACCCCGGTCACATAATTCTGAAATGCCTCCATATGGTGATTATCTAGGCACAATATGCCAGCGGGGATTTACGCAATAGGCAACCCTGGATGCCCCAAAGACCCGCTAGGAAGGTGGGAGAATTTTACAAGGCCGGGGAGGCCACTAGATTCAACCGTCTGAAAGACATAATGGGAATAAAGGGTGTCAGAGCCATGTGCAGTAATAAAGAATCATGAAAATCGCCCGCGAGGGCACTTACAGACCAATGGAGGAGGAGGGCCGTTACCGAGTGCGCGACTTGCATCAAAATGGCGCCAAGCGAACCTCGAAGGGCGGGCCAGAGCGGGCCGCGACGCGGAGCGCGCCAAACCAGGTCCCCGCCCCCCCCCCCCCCGAAGAGCGCGAAAGCTCTAAGACAGTAGTCAATATTGTCAAGAGAAACAAAGTGTATGACACACATAGAATAGATGATTTTGCCAATGGAGGCGATGCCGCCGCCAGGCGCAGCAAATCCAATAAAGGAAGAGACGAGCGCGGCGGCGGCAGATACACAATAAAAAAGCAAACAGCACGGCTCTGACACCAAGTTACAAGTCAAGGACAATACTAAGGCCATAATCGTGTAATCATAGTACACTTGAGACCGCCACACACCCCCCATGTAGCGGTGGGCCCTATCCAAAGGGTCGCCATCCTCCCTCGTTCCCCCCCCCCCTTAGCTTGTGGGGAAAGAAAGGGGGGGGGGGAACGAGGGAGGATGGCGACCCTTTGGATAGGGCCCACCGCTACATGGGGCAATAATGCGGGAGGGGCATCCACAAGAGGCTCACCATCAGCCTAAACCGCCTACCCTTTGGTGGGGGACTGCGGTGGAGCATGGCTCCATAAGCACGCATGGTGCTGCCTACCTTCACCCGACCAGCGCAGCCCAGGCTGGGAGGCACATCACAGGGAGGACGGGTGGGAATAGTCCAACAGGGCCGCAGGCTTGATAGCCTCGCTCACCTGCGAGAGAGTGATACTTCATGTCTTCGCAGTCGGCACTGCAGAGAAATCTGGGGATTTGTGGGAGGTCCCTGGGTATTTGCAGGGCCGGGAGGAGCCTGTTTTTGCATGTCTCTGCAGTGCAGCGCCATCTGGCGGAGGATAACCCCAAGTGTAAGTATTATATTTGGAGCAGGACGTACTGTATACTAAGAATAGTCTTACTTTTTTTTCTGCTCCGGAATGGTGCGCCACCTCACTACTTTCCTTGAAGCCACCATGTTCCCCCTTCCCAGAATGCTCTTGTGCACTCCTTGAGATCTCGTGCATATGCAGCTAGTCCAGTTTAGAGAGCCAACATCGCTCCCGAAGCTGTCATCTGCGCATGCGCGGACTCGCAAGTGGGAAGCGTGCCTCCAGCTTCCACATCAGCTTCCACATCACTCATTCACGAGTGCTCTGTCACAAGCATACAGCAGCCCCTGGGCGGAGCTCATTTGGCTGTCAGCCAGTCAGCGCTGACTGAGCAGGAGGAGAGCGCCGCTCACAGAGGCAGAGCAAGCTCGTCTGCTGAACACGCTCAAGCCAGCATGCTGGAGACGCGCAGACTGTGGGAGCGAGGAGGGGGGGGGGGGGGAGAAGAGATGCCAGCTCTCGAGCGAGAACAGCAGAGCTGAGGAGACTACATCCCATAATCGACAGCTGGGGACCCCAGGAGGAGCTTCCAGCTTGCAGGCTGCCTGAAGCTCCAGGATCCGCCATCTTGGATATAAAAAGGTAATTTATTCTTTATTGCTGATGGTAATTAAAATTTTGAAGCCGGCAATCCGAATATACAGTGTTGTAGAATCATATGGGAAAAGACCTGTTTTTAGAGTGAAGGTTTGGTTTAATGAAAAAAGGTTGGGAACCCCAGCTCTAAACTATCTACTTCAATGCATTTAAAGCAGAACCAATGTCCAAAATAGAGTGAGGCCCTGTGTGTTCATGGAATTATTACATAGTAACATAGTATGTAAGGCTGAATAAAGACTTTAGTCCATCCAGTTCAGCCTGTTTAACTCCTTCCAGTGGTCTAGTAGCCATAGCCGGAAATGTTATTACATGCCAGGAAGGCATCAAGGCCACTTTTGAACATTTTTAATGTATCCCTCATTACTACCTCCTCTGGCAGCGAGTTCCATAGTCTCACTGCTCTTACAGAGAAGAATCCCCTCCTATGTCGGTGGAGAAAGCACCTTTCCTCTAACCTTAGTGGATGCCCCCGGGTTATGGTTACACTCCGGGGTATAAATAGATTGTGGGACAGATCCTTGTATTGACCCCGAATATATTTATACATAGTTATTAGATCACCCCTCAATCGTCTTTTTTCTAGACTAAATAAGCCTAACTTGGACAATCTTTCCGGGTACTCTAGCCCCCGCACTCCTTTTATTAACTTTTTTGCCCTTCTTTGAACGCGCTCCAGTTCTGATATGTCCTTTTTAAGCACAGGTGCCCAGAACTGTACACAGTATTCCATATGGGGTCTGACCAGTGACTTGTACAGGGGTAAAAATACCATTTTGTGAATACTCACCTGTAAAATGGGTATTATAAGTATGTCACACACCCCGCTTCAAGATATCCATAACATGTGGGTAATACCGACCTAAAGAGGGCGTTCTGCAGAGATGATAGGAAAAAGAAAGCCCCTCCTGGTCCATAAATACCTGGGACCTCCCACTCATTACCCAGTATAAAGAAAGCAGTAAGGTAAGGGACCAGGAAGAGCCAAATATAAGACAAAGCAACGCAAAGTTCACAATATAAAGGATCCAGAATACGAGAAGGGCAAGTGAAGCGGGGTGTGTGACATACTTATAATACCCATTTTACAGGTGAGTATTCACAAAATGGTATTATTCTAAGTATGTCACACACCCCGCTTCAAGATATCCATAACATGTGGGACATCCAATAGCAGTGTCCATAAAAGGGCGGGGATCCAAAACAAGGCAACAAAGCACAACTTAAACCACAACAGCTTGCAGAACTTTGCGGCCAAAAACAGCATCCACTGAGGCCCGAACATCAACCTTGTAAAACTTGGAAAAAGTGTGAACAGAGGACCAAGTAGCGGCCTTACAAACTTGCTCAACCGAGGCCTGGTGCTGGAAGGCCCAGGACACTCCAACCGCACGAGTAGAATGAGCAGTAACACGAAAAGGGGGACTCCTCCCCTTAGCAGAATAGGCCCCAATAATGGCCTGACGAATCCATTTACTAATGGAAGACTTGGCAGGTGCCAAACCCTTCCTAGGCCCAAAGGGTACCACAAAAAAAGCATCAGTCTCACGAAAGGAAGACGTAACCACCAAATAGTATTTTACAACGCGAACCACATCCAAAGAATGCAGAGCCCTTTCCTTGTCGTTGCTGGGATTAGGACATAGAGAGGGCAGAACAATGTCCTGATTCAGATGAAAAGCAGAAACCACCTTAGGAAGAAAATCCGGCTTGAAACGAAAAACCACCTTGTCCCGATGCCTTTCAAAGTACGGAGCTTTAATGGACAAAGCTGCCAACTCAGAAACACGCCTAACAGAAGTGATAGCCACCAAAAAGGCCACCTTTTGAGTAAGTGAAGACAAGGCAACCTCATTCAAGGGCTCAAACGGAGGACCCTGAAGAGCAGAAAGAACCAGGTTCAAATCCCAAACTGGAACCAACGGCTTCCTAGGAGGCTGAACATGCGTAACCCCTTGGAAAAAAGTCTTGACCAAAGGATGAAGTGCAAAGGACCTTTGAAAGAACACCGCCAGGGCAGAAACCTGCCCCTTCAAAGTACTAAGCTGGAGCCCCAGATCCAGACCATGTTGAAGAAACTCCAGAATCCTGGAAATGGAAAACTCCCTAGACGCGAAAGACCTACCTTCACACCAGTCAATATAGGACCTCCAGGTCCTATAGTAAACGGTAGAGGAAGACCGCTTCCTGGCGCTATTAAGAGTCTGAATCACCGCATCAGAAAGACCTTCCTCCTTCAAGATGGAGGTTTCAGCAGCCACGCCGTCAAAGCCAGGGATGGTAAATTGGGATAGCGTAGCCGACCCTGGGTGAGCAGGTCCTGCAGCAGAGGCAGAACGAACTGATCCTCTGCCAGTCTGACCAGGTCTGCGAACCAAACCTGTCTTGGCCACCTTGGTGCCACCAGAATCGCTGACGCGCCCTCCAGGGCCAGCTTGCGCACCACTCTGGCTACCATTGGAAACGGAGGGAACAGGTAAAGAAACCCCAGATCCCTCCAGTTCAGGGACATGGCATCCACCGCCAGGGCCAGTGGATCCTGCGAGAGAGAGACAAATACCGGAAGCTTGTGATTGTGACGAGAGGCAAAGAGGTCCACCGCCGGGAACCCCCACCTGAGGCAAATCAAGCGAAACACCTGGGGACTGAGAGACCACTCCCCCTGGCGAGAGGAGGACCTGCTCAGAGAGTCCGCCTCCGTGTTCTCCACTCCCGGAATGTAGACTGCTGAGATACACGGGACGTGGCTCTCCGCCCAGTCCAGAATCAAAGACACTTCCCTGAGGGCACTCCTGCTGCGAGTCCCTCCCTGGTGATTGATGTAAGCAACCGCCGTCCGATTGTCCGACCGAACCTGAACTGGCAGGCCCTGCAACTGATGAGTCAAGCGAAACAGAACCAACCTGATGGCTCTCAATTCCAGGACATTGATGGGCTCGTGAGCCTCCTGAGGGCCCCACAGACCCTGAAACTGAAGATCCTTCCAGACACCCCCCCAACCTGACAGACTGGCATCCGTGGTGACTGTCTCCCAACATGGTGCCAGAAAGGATCTGCCCTTCAACAGATTGACAGACCCCAGCCACCAGTGAAGGGATCGTCGAACCCGGGGGGTCATCCGGAAGGACTGATCCAACGATAGTGGAGACTTGTCCCAAACCGTCAACAGATGGAGCTGGAGCGTCCTCGTGGGAAACTGCGCAAAGGGAACTGCCGCGAATGAGGCCACCATCAACCCCACCAGCCTCATCCCTAGCCGGATGGCCGGACGAGGGGCCGACAAGAGAAGCCGAACCAACTCCTGAATCAGAAACACCTTGGCCTGCGAAGTATCCAGAGACATTCCCAGAAAGGTCACTACCCTGGACGGGGAAAGAGATGACTTGGGGTAGTTGATCACCCAACCGAATCTCTCCAGAGTGGATACCACCGTTCTGGTGTCCAACTCTGCTTGGCTGAATGAAGATGCCATAATTAGAAGATCGTCCAAATAGGGCACAATGCGGATACCCTGAACCCTGAGTAGAGCCATCATCCCCGCCAGCACCTTGGTGAAAACCCGAGGAGCCGAGGTAAGACCAAAAGGGAGTGCCACAAACTGAAAATGCCGATCCTCCACCACGAACCTGAGAAACCTCTGGTGTGCTGGAAAAATCGGAACGTGCAGGTAAGCGTCCTTGATGTCTATTGACGTCAGAAAGTCCCCCTGACGAAGAGAGTGAATAGCCGAACGCAGCGTTTACATGCGGAATTTCCGCGGCCGGATGAACCTGTTGAGAAACTTCAGATCCAAGATGGGTCGGACCGATCCGTCCTTCTTGGGTACCGTGAACAGATTGGAATAAAAGTCCCCGCCCTGGTCTGAGGGGAGCACTGGGCAAATGACAGCCATGTCCAGAAGACTCTCTACTGCCACCAGGAGTCCCTGCGCGGCCAGAGGTTCCGAAGGCACCCGAGACCTGAAAAATCTGTGAGGGGGCCGGAGCTCGAACTCCAGCTTGTAACCGGAAGACACCACTTCCCGGATCCATCTGTCCGAGACCTCCTGATCCCAGACCTGGGAGAAGTGTCGCAGCCGTCCCCCCACCCGCATGGGTGAGGGCGCCCCCTCATTGCTGAGCTGGCTTAACAGCAGGTTTGGGCTTATAGCCCCAACTGTATCCTGGACGGGCACGTCCTCTGCCCCTGTTCCCGGAATCTCCTCTGGAGGAGGGGAAGGCAAATCCCCTGCCAGATCTGGCCCCACGAAAGGAAGGGGTAAAGGAAAGCGCCCCACGAAAGGGACGGCGTTGTTTCTTGCGTTGAGGTAACCTACCACCCTTGGTGACAGAATCCAATTTCTCTCCAAAGAGCCGTAATCCAACAAAAGGTAGAGCCGTCAGCGACTTTTTGGACATAAAATCGGCCGCCCACTGGCGCAACCAAACCGACCGCCGAATAGTCACCAGCAGAGCCGACGTCCTGCCACACATCATCAGAGTGTCATCCAAGGCGGCTAATACAAACGACAAAAACAATTCACACCTTTTAAGGCCAAGGAACTCGTCACTACAGTCAACAGGTCCCTGACCACAGACCTGGCAGCCACCACCATCAGCGCCGAAGCACAAAACGGGCCGCATGGCTGACCCAACGCTGGCAAAGCCATGACAAGCCATCTGGTCAATGCGTTTATCCTCTCCGTCTTTGAGGGTGGAACAATCGGGATTATTTAAAACAGAAGTGTTGGACAACCCCAAAACCGGTGCATCCACCTCAGGGGGGGATGCCCAACGCTTAACCGTATCCGAAGGGAAGGGATATTTCTTATCCCACCCCTGAGGAATACCAGGGAGCCGAGCAGGCCTGTCCCATTCCTTAGCAACAATTTTGTCAAAGTGTTTTTGATTAGGAAATTCCAAGCGCAGCCTGGATTCCTTGAAAAACTCCCCCTTTTGCTGTGGAGCCTCCTCAGGAGGAGAAATAGCCAAAACCTCAAACATCTGAGCCAGAGCGTTAGGAGTATCCGAGGATCTCCCCAAGTCCCCAAGCTCAGCATCAGCGCCAACAAACTGTTGATCGTCTAAATTATCAGAATCCTCATAAACCTCCCCTTCCTCTAGCGGGGAATAATCAGACCAATCCAGATTATTAACATCATCAAGGTCATCCACCGGCGACAAGTGCTTTCTCTTAGCCGGAGCCTTACGGGCGACCGTGCTGGAGAGTAATTTTTCAAGGTTGGCCAATCTGGCGCACATCTCAGATTGCAGCTCCCCACCCATGACAACGTCACACGGGGTGCGTATCAAGCTGGGAGGAGGAGATGAAGCGACCGGCGGTGCTGACCCAGACGCCTGGGGTCCGGACTGCCGCGTAATAGTTTGCTGTGCACAAGGTATACACAGAAGTACATCGTCCCCAGTAATGGATACCCCACACAACATACACTTCCGGAATTGCCCCGAAGGGAGCCCGAGCCCAGTATCCGGGGATGCCTCCATATGGTGAACTTATGTGTAGTCGCTATGACCAGGGGAATTACGTGTATAAGCAACCCGGGATGCCCCTTTAATGTCCCAAGTGGGAGGATTTGAAGTAGGTAATTTTAACCCAGGGACCCTAGGACCGGGAGAAACCCCCTAAACCTAACGTAGGTCTACCTGAAAGACACAATAGAACAAGCTATAAGCATGTGAAAAAGGAATGCAGCAAAATATAAAATAGAGATGGGGCCCACAGGGCCACTCACTGTGACTTCCTCCGCTCAAGATGGCGTCCGCACCTCACAGGAGCCAGCAGCAGCACGGAGGCAGAGAGGAGAAGGGGGGCGTGGCCAGCGTGGAAGAGTGCGATTGTCCGTGGCCCCGCCCCCCCTCCATGTCATAACCAGGCTCTGCAGTGGCGCCTGCCGAACGGGGGCGGGCCTCGGCGTCCCGCCGAAAGCCCTGCCCCACCCCCTGTACCACACGCGTGAAAGGAGATCTCCCCTCACAACGCGGGGCCCAAACAGAGACCGGCGCCGCAGCGGTAACGGCGGCTGCGGCGCCGGTAAACGGCAGACAGACAGGCAGGGGGGCGGGCCACGGCGACGCTCAAACGCCCGTCCCCGCCCCCCGACTTCAGCATGTGAGGAGACACACTCCTCACCATCGCGCTGACGCCGTGACAGGGGACCGGCGCCGCGGCTATGGCAGTGGCCGTGGCGCTGGTACAAAGAATCAGCACGGTAGAAAGGCGGGCCGCGGCAACGTGCCAGCGCCCGGCCCCGCCACCACAAGCAGAAGCTGAGGAGAGGGATCTCCTCAGCCGTGCCAGTGTAAGAGGCCGGCCCACGGTGGCTGCAGCCCTCAGAGTAAAAACACTACACTCACACACACACACACCTTACACCTGAATAAAGGCCCCCAACACCCCCCCCCCCCCCTCGAGGAGAAGGGCATCCGGAGAGGGGAACGCCACCTGGGGTGAAATGGGCGAGGGACAGGGCATCCCAAACCGGGGTCACCAGCACGGATAACCGCCTACCCTCTGATACAGGGTCTCACGGTGGAGCTTAGCTCCTGAGCACCTAATGTGCCATTCTACCCTCGCCCAGACCTCAGCCAAGGCTGGGAGGCATGTGTGGTAAATAAGAGGGGTATCTGGGTGGAAATAGAAATAAAAAGCGGGCCGGGAATAATCCCGGCTACCTCAAGTCCCCCTGTGCAAGGAGGAGGCATCATCTTCTGACTTGCTCGCCGTCTGCAGAGATGAAAGACTGGGTAATGAGTGGGAGGTCCCAGGTATTTATGGACCGGGAGGGGCTTTTTCCTATCATCTCTGCAGAACGCCCTCTTCAGGTCAGTATTACCCACATGTTATGGATATCTTGAAGCGGGGTGTGTGACATACTTAGAATATGATTTTCTGGTCATGCGCACCTATGCCCCTCCTGATGCACCCCATGATCCTATTTGCCTTGGCAGCAGCTGCCTGGCATTGATTACTACAGTTGAGCTTATTGTCAACTAAAACCCCTAGGTCCTTTTCCATTGTTGTTTTACCAAGTGTTTCTTTATTTAGTGTGTAATCATGACACAGATTTCTGCTTCCCATGTGCATAACCTTACATTTATCTGTGTTAAACTTCATTTGCCATTTAACTGCCCATGCTTCCAATTTATCTAAATCTGTAGTTGCCTGTTGTCCTCCTTTGTTTTAATTACTTTACTCAGCTTAGTATCATCTGCAAAGATTGAGACTTTACTGTTTAATCCATACCCAATGTCATTTATATATATATATATTGAAGAGAATTGGTCCCAGAACTGACCCTTGTGGTACTCCACTAGTAACAGTGACCCAATCTGAGTGTGTACCATTGATAACCACCCTCTGCTTCCGATCATTAAGCCAATTTCCCACCCATCTGCACACGTTTTCCCCCAGTCCAAGCATTCTCATCTTTTGTACCAGCCTTTTATGTGGCACAGTATCAAATGCTTTAGAAAAGTCAAGATATATGATATCCAATGACTCCCCCTGATCCAATCTTGAACTTACCTCCTCATAAAAGCTGATCAGGTTTGTCTGGCAGGAGCGATTCCTCATAAATCCATGCTGATATGGAGTAATAAGGTCATTTTCCCCAAGGTGCTCCAGGATAGTATCCCTTAAGAAACCTTCAAACAGCTTGCCCACCACAGATGTTAAGCTTACCGGTCTGTAGTTCCCAGGTTCCCCCCTAGATCCCTTTTTGAATATTGGCACCACATTTGCCAAGCGCCAATCCATCGGAACAAACCCTGTAGTTATGGAATCCACAAATATTAGAAATAACGGCTTGTCTATTACTGTACATAACTCCCTTAAAACACGAGGATGTATGTCATCTGGTCCCGGTGATTTATCGATTTTCATCTGCTTGAGATGGTGCCGGACTTCTTCCTTGGTTAGACCAGTGACATTTAATGGAGGGTTTCGGTTATTCCCCTGCATTTCACTCGGCATGTCAAATTCTTTTGTGAATATAGAAGCAAAGAAGTTGCTTTCTCCTCATTTCCCTCTATAGGGGTCCACTCCTTGCTTTTCAGGGGGCCCACACCCTCAGGTTTGTACCTTTTCCGGTTTATGTAGCTAAAGAATAATTTGGGGTTAGTTTTACTCTCTTTCGCGACCAGTCTTTCTGTCTCCAGCTTAGCTGCCCTTATCTGTTGTTTACATTGTTTATTTTCTTCTTTATAGTTAGCGACTGAATTATCTCTAAAACAAACGCAATCGAGCAATGATTGATCTGTGGAACTGGCTGCTGCAAATCAAGCGATCAACAACAATTTGCTCATTGGTCCGGTGTCGTATCATTTTGGCTGACAAAAAAATTCTGGTTCATCGCTTTAAAGTTGGAACGTGGAAATAGAAATAGGTTATAAATAGGACTATGCAAATATCCTAAATGCGACCCTCATTACAGTTGCTTTAAAGTGGACCAACAGTCTATAACCTAAAAAAAAAAAAAAAAAATCCCACCCGTGCTGCACATTAAAAAAAAAGGGGAAAAACTGTATACAAACTTGGTTTTTGGATGCATGCCGACATCGCTACTTCCAGTTATGTGGGATGCGGATTCCGCAGCCAAGATAGACCCCCACATCCACTCGAGCCCCCCCCCACAAGTCCGTTACCTACACATTCCCCCCTCTACCTTTACTTTATTGTATTCACTATTTGCTGTGAAGTCCTACCACTATAAAAATAATATAATCTGTTTTATGTATGATATATTTTTGACAATCTCAATATACTTTGACTTAAAGGAAAACTCCCTTGCCATGTATTTTGTGTTCTGCCTTATTGTTTTCCTCTTTTGGAATGTAAAATAAACATTTGACTTAGGATTGGGCCCCCAGACCTGTGATTTACTTATCAGCATGATGCTTCCACGATTCTCATATTCCTGGAGCTCTGTTATGTTACAGTAGCAGTGGTTATTTATGGCCTTCAGTAAGACCAATGGACTACAAGTCCCACATTTCACAGGTGAACTCTTTACCAGCTAATCACCTAGCCTGCTGAGAACCCGGCCATTAACCCTTGCTACTGGAACACAAGACTGTGATTGTTCCAAACTGAAGAAGTTCAGCAGAATGGGTTAAACCAGTCACCCATGCATTAGCCAATCAGATGATTAGCAAGCCGGAGTGATATGTATGGAATCAGCACTTGGGTGTAAATACGGTAGCTAAGGTTAACACATGGTTCCTATGTAAAACTGTTTTCTTTTATAACACACACAAATAGAACATTTAAAAATATAACAGATAAGCTCAGCACATTAAAGACATAGTTTTGCCACACAATGGAAACTTTGAATAAAACCATTGAAAGTAGAATTACCCTTTAACGACAAAAGTAAGTGTGTTGGCTGCTCATTTCTTTATTTTGTGGATCTCTTGTGACCACCTTTGGGTTAGGTGGTGGGTAGCTGAACCCAGTGCCAGATATGGCCAGATTTGTGTATAAGAAATCCTCCCCCAGATGGCCAGATCCGCGGACCTTCTCCCGAGCCCTCGCTGATTGGCTGAGCGTGGGGCGTGAGCAGTGAGAGCGGAAGGAAGGTGAGTGTGTGGGGCGACCTGGGGGGATACACACAGCAGAAGGAACACCACAGGGAAAAGTGAAATTCCTGTGTGTTGTGGGGGTTTAGGAAATGTAAGACTGCAGGTAAGAAAGAAACTTTTACTTTTTATCACCACTTCTAGGTCTGCTTTCATACCACTAAAACATTTTTAAAGCAGTCCATAAGCATAGATCAGTTATTTGTTCTGTAAGACCCCAACCTAGGGGAATAGTAATATAAACCAAAAGGGAAGGTCATCTACACGTAGGGGTTGGAGATTCCACAACTTATATATGTAAATGCTTCCATCCCATTTACCTTCAGGGTAATATAAGAAATCATATTTTGTAACGCTGAGAGCGGCAACAGACGTCCGGGAGGAATAAAAGAAAAAAACAATCTAAATAAATCATAAGCAGTTGGAGCTGCCTGAAAGAGTCCTTTTCATTCTTAAACCGGACCTTGACCCTGAATAACAACATATTTTATATGTTTCCCACACCCCTGTTATATGTTTCCCACCCCTGCTCACATTAAAAATTATTCTTCCTGCATCTACTGCATTTTCTGAGCCTTTAAACATTTAAGATGGCGGCCCATGGAGTTTCAGGCTGCCTACAAACAGGAAGTGTCTTATGACTGTGCCACTCTGCATTCTGGGATTGCTGAACTTTTCCTGACCCCAGCTCTGCTCTGTCTGCGCAAAGCACAGCTATAACCCAGCCCCCCGCACTTTTGACCCCTCTTCTCTCCTCAGTATGTGTTGCTACTGAGCCAAGATGGCGGCACCTGTATCCTAGAGTGCTGAACAGAGTTGCAGGCCAGTGGAGAAAAGAATAAAAAGTAAGTGATTCAAAATGTAAAATATATTAATTTTAGATGCTGGGGAATAATTTTTTAAGGGATTGGGCTTTACATTAAATGAAGCTTTAATAAGATCCGCCTGGGGTCTGGTGATCACATTATTAGTGATGGCACCATTACATCAAATAAGTTGGTGTAACCGGACACATCCAGGATAGTCATCGGAAAAAAATGTCAAAGCAAATCTCACCCAGTAAAAAAACACAGGAGGAGAGCGCCGACATCCGTCTCATTAAAGCGGTTACCTAATACTATACAAAAAAGTGATGTAAGAGTGATCCTCCTCCCCCCACATAAGTGCATTAAGAGGTTATCCAGATGGCAGTGCTGTACATTCAGCTTCTTCTAAAAACAATGTTAGAAAAAAAAAAAGAAGAGCTTTTAAAGCGGACTTACACCCTCCCTGGACCCAGTGTCAGGCTTGGTTCATATGACAGCTGTACCTTCTCTATATTAAACCGGACCTTCAGCATGATTTAATGAAAAGCCAAACCCTTAAAAACTATTCCCCAGCATCTAAAATTAATATATTTTAATTTTTAGTCACTTATTATTCTTTCCCCCACTGGGCAGGATGATTTTTAATGTGAGCAATCTGTATGTACAGGGGAAACATATAAGATATCCCCTTTTTCAGGGTGAAGGTCCGCTTTAAAGTGTGTTACTGGGACAGCCGTACATGCAGTGCGCAGAACGGCAACCCCTGCACTCTGCGCAGCATGTCAAAGATGGCTCCGCCGGGAGAATGGTGCTGGATCCCGGGTGACGTAAGGTTTTTCTTTGTCTAACCACACCCCCCAATATACCAAATCATTACACGGTTATGCAAGTTAGAGAAAAAAAATAACTGAGAAAACCATCAGTAATTTTATTTTCATGTTCATAATCGGACTGATCCTCACTCTAAACGTGCTTATAGAATGGAGCTGCACAACATCCTGTTTACTTAAAGTGCACCTATACTCAGAGGGAAGTATATGTAGTCACTTTCTATCCCCAACCCAATGCCCCGTAACAGCCTGTGTTTATTTTTTTTATCTAAGCCTTTGCCCAATATTCATAACAACATGAACTGGATGCAGTCGACCATATTGCTCCCTGGCTGAGCAGCTCCACCCCCAGTGATGATGCAATCAGTTAGTGCAATCAGATTGGAAGACCGCAATCCCGCTGATCTCAGAGTCCCTGAACCGTCTGGTTGTCCAGAACGCCACCCCAACCTGTCAGATAGGCATCTATGGTCAGTATGGCTTACTGGACTGGTAGGATTGACCGACCCACCACTAGTTCAGCCACCAATCCAGGATTTGCCAGGCACTGATCGTCAAGGTGAAGGGATGGTCCAAAATCTGCACAGTCCTGCTCCACTTTGATAGCAGCAGCATTTGCAGAGGCCTGGAGTAGAACTGGGCATACGGAACTGCCTAGATGGTGAACAACATCAGGCAAAGGAGACTCATGCCCTGCTGGATCGGTCCTCCTCCATCAACAGAGACCTCATCCCCTCCTGAAACTTCTGCACTGGAAGAAGAACCTGTGCCCGTTCACTATACAATGTCAAGTCTAGGTACGTCACCACCATTATGGACAACTCACCCGAAAGTTCCTGCATGGATAGAACAGTCCCAACATCCCGCCGTGCATCTGACAGTGATGGGGCTCTGATAAGTAAGTTGTGGTAAGTAGTGGGCTGTGGCCAAAAAAAATTCCCCTTGTTCTAGCAAAATCACGACCGATCTCAGAGATTCTATGGAGAGCTTCCACACCCAAACAAAACTGTTCAGACAACATAGATCTAGGATCGGAAAAGTGGAACCGTCCTTCTTGGGTATGACGAAGAGTATTGAGTATAAGCCACAGCCCCACTCTGAGGGGGAGATCTAGCCAGCAGGGGCATAGGCCTGCTGGCCCATTGGGATCTAAGTTTCCTTGCTGGCTTTCGCTTACCCAAATTGTCCTCAAGCGTCCGGAGTCTGTTGAACCTCCGGAACGGACAGAAATGTTGCGATTTTCGAAACAAGTTTCTCTGTTTTTGTTTTCTGAGGAAGCCTAGTCAACACTTCTTCTTCCGCCTCTGTCAAGCAGTAGAGGTGCAGGACTTCCAATATTGCCTCAATAAGCCCATCAATATGATCCGTTGCGTGATCCGAAGGGTTCCAATGCGCATACGCGGATTCTGATTCCGCTTCACTGCCGGACAACACCACTCCCTCCAACCAGCCGGATCTGAATCCTGAAACGCTGAATAGGTCCTCTATGTAAAGGCTGGAATGCTAGAACTATGTCTGAATATGGCTATGTCTACTGACCATGCTCTTCAACCGAGCCACCATATCTGCTACGTGGAGGCAGCCACACTGGAGCAATCCTCAGCAGACAAAAACAGTAGCCGTGTGGAAACTGTGGTGCAGACAGTGCCGAGCCAGGGAATCCAAGACAGCCTACGGGCACCGCACCAAGATGGCGATGCCTTGTGCTGCAAGTGTGAAGAAGGGGCAGAGCTACAGACCGTGCCAATGGCGCCATGCCCGCCATCTCCTCACCCCCCCCCCCCCCACTCTCAGGCCCGAGTGAGCCAAAACGACGCCCCTGTCGCAGCAGAGCGGGGCAGCCCGCCCACTCCCCTCGCCTGACAATGACCAGGCCGTCTGGCTGGAAGCTGTGCCCCCCGGCTACGAGGCCACCTAAAAAAACACCCAGGAGCCTGGCCACCTAGCTCGGGCCCCCCCTAGCAGCAAATGGGAAAGGCAGACAGCAGCCACTGTGGGTAGATCACCCAGGGGAATCGAAGGAAGGGGACCCAGGTGCAGGGAACACAGCAGCACCACCATGCAAAGCCCAGAGGTCAGATACCCTGCTGGCAACAGGGTCCTGACCCTCGGGGCTCAGATCCAGCGGGACGAGACCTGGAGCGCTTACCTGGACCTGTGCTTGCTCCCCTCGTTATTGGCTTAGAGAGCGACTTCAGGCTGTATAGAAGCCCCCCCCCCCCATGGTGGGAAGGCAGAAGACACACGCAGAGCAAAGAACACCAGCTTTCTGCCCCGCTGAAGACCCTGACTGGAGGATGGGAGGCCTGCCAGGCGAAGAGAGGTCCAGCGAGACCTCTCTTCGGTGAGACATTTTGGGTTTTTTTGCTACAAACTGGGGTAAATGGCAGCCACATATGATCTAATGTGTTGGCATTTAAAGGACGGAGAAGCAGCCCTGTAGATTCTGCGTGCTTGGCATTTAAGGGAGAGCACCCATGGCATCCTAATTTGGGTAATTAGACCATGCACACAAAAATGTAGCTTAAATCCTGCAAAACGACCCACCTATGTCCAGGTGGATTGTTTATATATTAGATACAACAGATGGACTTCTATCACAAGTAACTGTCACTACAGGAAACAGAGTGGGCCTCCCCATTGACAGACCTCTCATCAAAAGCTACCCTAGAGAAGGTCTGCTTTCAAGATTACCTAAAGTCTGGCCACCCTCCAACACCTGGCCCTGATCCCACACCAGTTGCTGATCGCTGCAGTCTTGCCTTGTAAATATAACCAACTGCAGGAGATAATGAGTTGGGTGACTAGACTTGTGATCCCTAGGCTCTAGGGTGGGTTGTAATCAGACATTAGGGCCACTTAATATATTTTTCAAAATGTCACCACAACCGATAAAAGGTAATCTCTCTTTCTGTGTCAACTACTGGGAGTGGAAACCCTAAAAAGTGAAATCGCACTAGACCCACTCCGAATCCCAGTATTTAAAGAGGAACATTAAAACTTTTCTGCCTCTCTCACTGCCTTTTGTATGTCGGCATTATCTAAAACGCCAACATCCGGTAGCTTTCCTGGCCCCTTTGCACCCCCCTTAGCCGTCGCTGACTGATCGCAGCGGGCTTAGCCTTACTTACCTCTGGACATCAACGATTTAAAACTCGCTTGCCGCTCCTCAGATCTAGCGTTCTTCTGCGCGGAGTGTCATTGAAGCCTATGCAGTGACACTGCGCATGTGCAAGATCTGAGGGGCGGCGCAGTGCATGACAAGGCGGCAAGATGGCGCTGCCCGGTGGAGACGGCGTGGGACTGAGCGATGCTGAAGCGCAATGTGATCGAACAGGTAAGTTTAAAGTTGTAAATTGTGAAACCAGGAGGGGAAGGGGGGCCGAACAAGCCAGGTTTTATTAACTCACCAATACCTGAAATGTTCCTCTTTTGACTATTTTTGTCAAATCTCACACAGCAGAAATTCCACTTACACACAAGCAGCTTCTCCATTGGAATACATTGTACATCTTGCTCCATTCTGGCACGGCCTGTAGGAATCCAGACATTGAAAAACTGCAGAGGACAAAATATATTAGATTCGATGGCTCAAAGCCATCCAGATAACATTGAAAAAAGCATGTGAAAAAAGCTTTAAAATAATATTTTTAAGAATCATCTCTGTTTTAAAGTTCATTTCTCCAATAGCTTATCGCTCATCACTCACCATAGGCGTCTCCAGCTCGGCTCAGCAGCATTGCAGTGACCCAGAGAATCGCGCTCAGCCCCGGGCGCCCCATTCCGCTGTGCTCCCGCGGGGAGTCCTCCAACACCCGGAGCTCTGTACAATCCCACTGATTGAGCCACACTGTAACAGTGCGGGGTAGCCCGGGCCGAGCGCAGGCTCAACCACGCCCAACCCGAGAAGCTGCAACCAATCAGGCAGAAGATCACGCCTCCACATCCCTTTCACTCAGCAGTCAAAACATAGAAACCCCGCCCACTCTATAATCACAAACAGAGAAGGGGGCGGGAATAGGCGGTGCTGGGGACACGCCCCGCTACGCGGAGTCCACCAATTGCTAAGCGGGCCGTGCCTCGGAATGTGGGCTAAGCGTCTCGTGACCGATGAGAGGTGTCCGTTATCTATAAAGAAGATGTCACGACACAGCGATGCGGCCCGAGCCGTGGTCATCGCCTCCGATTGGTAGCGTTATGGTGGCCACACACGTGCGATCTAATGTGTCCGATCTCTAGATAGCAGAGCTCTGACATCTACTTGATAACGGTCTGATAAACCTAACGATTGGAAGGTGCTGGGATTTTTTTTTCTTAAAGCGGACCTTCACCCTGAATAAGAGTCTAATATGTTTCCCACACCCAAATTGCTCACATTAAAAATCATCCTACCTGCATCTACTGCATGTTATGAGCCTTTAAACATCCAAGATGGCGGCTCATGGGGCTTCAGGTAGCCTGCAAACAGGAAGTGCTTTCTGACTGTGGTGCTCTGCATTCTGGGATTGCTGTCCTTTCCCTGATCCCAGCTCTGCTCTGTCTGTGCAAAGCACAGCTATAACCCCACCCCCTGTACTTTATCCCACTCTCCTCAGTATGTGTGATGCTTCTGAGGCAAGATGGCGGCGCCCGTATCCTAGAGCCCTGAACAGAGTTGCAGCCCAGTGGGGGAAAGAATAATAAGTGACTAAAAACTTAAAATATCTTAATTTTAGATGCTGGAAAATTTTAAGGGTTTGGGCTTTTCATTAAATCATGCTGAAGGTCTGGTTTAAAGCGGACCTTGACTCTGAAAAAGAGCATATGTTATATGTTTCCCACACCCTGTACATACAGATTGCTCACATTAAAAATCATCCTACCTGCATCTACTGCATGTTATGAGCCTTTAAACATCCAAGATGGCGGCTCATGGAGCATCTTCTGACTGTGCCACTCTGCGTTCTGGGATTGCTGACCTTTCCCTGCTCTGCTCTGTCTATACAAAGCACAGCTATACCCCACCCCCCTGCACTTTGTCCCGCTCTCCTGTGTGTGTGATGCTTCTGAGTCAAGATGGCGGTGCCGTATCCTAGAGTCCTGAACAGAGTGGCAGCCCAGTGGGGGAAAGAAAAGCGACTAAAACGTAACAAACGAAAATATATCAATTTTAGTTGCTGGGGAATCGTTTTTTAAGGTTTTAGGCTTTTCATTAAATCATGCTGAAGGTCCGGTTTCAATGATGACTTTTCTTAGTAGTTGGTCGCGGTGCACACTACATGTGAGCCCTAAGTTTAGGAGATACTCACCTTTTCATATAGAAATGTGTATGACAAGGAGGCAGGGGATACCTGCCCACTGCAATGATTTGTGCAGCAGATTCCTGTCCATCGTGTAGAAATGTGAGCTGCTCTCTAATGCTGGGCTCGATGGTGGTGTGGTGCATGGATGGTTAGTTTAGTGTATGGCCTAGCTAGGGGGGCACGTGCCAAGGGTGCAGCATGTCAGGGGGTGCCAAAAAGGGACCTGACCACAGGTGGGGGTGCCAGGGCCGGATTATGAGGGGGCCTTCACCACTTGCCCTGCAAAGGGGGCCTCCACCAACCTTTGGGTTATGGACTGGCCCAGGAGACTTTTCAGTCTTTGGTCTAACGGGCCATAGGACCAGCAATGAAGCTATCGGCGGCAGTGGGGGCCCCCAGCACCTGGGCAGCCAAAGCCACCACAAGGCAGGACGGAGAGTCCATCCACAGTGCTGCAGTGATGGCTGGGTGCAGAGCTGTCAGTCGATGGCCGCTTACGACACATATGCCTCCAAGCACAGCCACTGGAAGCTCAATGCAGGGAACTGTTTTCTGCTGGACCAGCTGGGCGACTACACTCCTCTTCCCCCTAAAATGGCAAAGCAGATGTTCCGGAGCAGCACGCACCCGCACAAGGGTGGCACAAGGGACTCGTAACATCAGTTACTTGGCTGGACTATTATTTTAAAAGAAAAAAAAAATACTGTATCTGGGGCCTTCACCACACTTAATCCGGCCCTGGGGGGCGCCATTTGGAATCTTTGCCCCAGGTGCCAGAAAGCTTAGCTACGCCAGATTTAGGAGATCTGGACCCACGGCGTGCTTGCGCCCAGGGAGGGACCTGTAAGTTAAATCAATGTCAAGGCTCCAAAATTAGTAAGCGAAGCGAAGCCAATGCATGCTGTCAGGTTTGAAATGGGGTTTAAAGTGGACCAATCTATACCCATTGGGCATCCCAATTCAGGATGCCCCACTATGCGAAACCACGCAGGTCTCCCGATATGCAAACCTTGCCAGTGTTGCAAAGGTACCGATGCGGCTCTGCTCCATGCTGCATCTTTATGTGTGGCTGCATCTTTATGTGATAGGTGCCATCGACAGTCGTTTGCCCGCTAACGGGTGTTGGTCTGCGTCTGGGCACAACAAGACAGGTTCTGTCCGCCGAAAGGTCCCGCCCACGTGACAGCTGGCAGCCAATCACAGGGTTGCATTACCAACCAAGGATCGAGGGACAGGTAAGAATTGAGGGCCTTCTGGTGCCCCCCCCCCCTCAAGCCTGTGTTATTGGGGCCAGGCGAGGGCCAACACCCGCAGGCAAACGAGAGTTGTTCTGCTTTAACCAGGTCTAGTGTCTTTTAAATGCTAAGTGCAGTTTTGGTGCACTTTAAAGTGGACCTAAACCCAGGACTTTGACTATGCTGGGTTTTGGTCCACTCCCCTGGGGTGAAAAGCCCCCACTGGCAGCCCCCCATACTGCATGTGCGGGCCTCCTCCAATGTGAAAAATTACATACATATGGAATTCTCTGTTCCTCCTTATGGCTGCTCCCTCTGACTGTGTGCACCCGGCACCAGCCATACAAATATGCCTGGCACAGGGGGGGATGCCGCTGGCAGCAATGGGCAAATGTGAGGCCAATCAGTGCTGGATGCCATGAATATTTATGTGTACACACAGAGCACATTCCCAGTTTAACTTGGGCTAATGTGTGTCTGAATGGCTGGCCACTGGCCCCAGCCCGGAGATGCCGAGGATGGGGCTGTGCATGCTCCATGAGATTGCTGGGGGGGGGGGGGGGGGGGTGTAAATATATATTGTTAACCACAGGGGGTTTCACAAAGCAGGGCATTCCAAATCAGGATGCCCAGGGAGTAAGGGAATCAACTGGCAGCCAGAAAGGGTTTTGATGCACTTTAAAGTGGTCCAGCCCAGGTTCTCTTCACCTGCTCCAAGTTTCCCCAGCCCTATGAAAACCCCGGGGCTGGCAGCAGTGTATATGCAGGGGCATCAGAAACCAGAATGCCCCCCCCCCCCCCCCCCCGTGCAGTACAGACCAACACCTATTTGGTGTAAAATGCATATCTGCCCACACTTTGGCTATAACAGATGGCTCTTATGCATGCTTCCTGCATGTTTACAATGCTGGTCAGACAGAGCTCTCCATTCTGCTCTCTACCCCTGGTTTTGCTGTATCTAGTATCTGTCACTCGGGAAAGTAATGTGCAGTGGAATAAAGAGTTGGTTTTTTAGACAGGGCCACAAAGCAGACATTGGATGTCATTCAACAGGCCACACCCACCAACCATTTGGCCACGTCTACCCTGTATTTAAATGATGCCAAGATAATTGTTCCTCATTCTCATCATTCATTCCAATCATTCACGCATGCTGGGGCTTCCAGTTTACCCAATGTGGCTGTCCCTGGAACAAAAACAATTCCAGGGCCCAGCCCTGGCCTCCCCACAGGACTTCCCAGATCGGGATGTCCTGCTGTGTGAACCCCCCAGGATGCAGCAAAAATCACCTTCTTCCTGGCTTCCTTCGCCGATGTAAATATCAGGCAGCCACATCCCCATCATCTTTGGGCTGGCATACAAATGGGCTAGGGGTGGGAGCACATCTGCTGCTGGGGATGCGGCCCGATTGCCATAAACAGAGCCGTTTCCTGAAAATTACTTATGCATGGCAAACATCTCATTGGACGAGAGCCTGAGCAGGCAGCATAGGACCAGGGAAAGTGAGTTTGTATGGGAGATCTGGAAGGTTTCACACAGCGGGGCATCCCAAATAAGGATGCCCCAGGAGGGAAGAGACAAAACCTGGGCTAAGTCAAAATCCCAGGTTTTGTTCTGCTTTAAGAACTGCTGGGGTGATACATGATCCTGGACACAAAGAAGCTTCATACATGCTGTCATGTCATGTTATGCAGTGTGGCCCTGGATTGTGTAGTTGCTCCACCCATAAATTATTTAGCCCTGCCCTAGGCCTCATTAAATGGCATTTACTAGTTTGGCTGAAATAGGAAGTGGAGACTTTCAACAAAGTGTTTAAAGTGGACTCAAATCGGACCTAGCGTCTATAAGATGCTAAGTGAGTTTAAATGCTTACCAACTGGGGCATCCCGATTTGAGATGCCAAAAGGAAAAGATACAGAGGTAGACAAAAATGTGGAAAAGAGAGACAGAGGGAAGTTGTAGAAGAAAAGGAAGAGTGAATATGGAAATGAGTGAAAAAATGGGGATGTAGAAAAATACAGGAATATGCAGAGAAGATGTAAAAAGGAGAGAGGAAAGAGCAAATGTGGAGGACAGGAGAACAAGGGAATATTAGATTAGATAGAGGGACTGTGGAACGAAAGCTTAAAAAGAGGGGATAATGGAGGAGTGAAAGATGGAGGGATCATGTAAAAAAGGGAAAAAGGAAATTTGTGTACTCACCGGGGCACCACCATCAGCAACATGTGGGTTAACCTCAGCCATAGGCAGGAACTGAAGATAAAAAAAAAGAAAGCTCCTCCTGACCTGTATAGGGCAGGCTGTGGCTAGACACTGCCAGTTAATTAAAAAGCAGCCCAGCCACAGCCTCAGGAGGGGAGAAATGCTAACCTGCGTATCCAGCATCCCACACAGTCGTAACAAAAAAAGATGACGGTAAAGAAATGTCCTTTTTCTCGTCTCTTCTATTCTGGGGCACCACTATCAGCAACGCGTGGGACGTCCCAAAGCAGTACCCTCACTAATGGTGGGACTGTGTTAAAACCGCAACCAGCCAACTGCCAACATAACCTAGAAAGATGGAACTGAACCTCAGGACTAGACCCCTGGCAAGGGGTTCTCCACCGTCTGCAACACCTTATGTCACAGGGGCACATTGCCCGATGCCCGGACATCAACTCTGAAAAATGCCTGGTGCTGAAAGGCCCAAGACGCAGCAATATGGTAGAGTGGTGACCCAGAAAGACGCCTCCTTACCCTTGGAGGCTTAGGCTTGTATGCCCACCTGCCTAATCCACCTGCTGAGAGTGGACCTGGCAGCCGCCAGGCCCCTAAGCAGGCCCTCTGGCACCACAAACAAACTGTCCATATGGCATACCTCCCGCGTAGCCAGCAAGTAATACTTCAACACCCTGACAACAGAAAATCTTGTTTGACATGGAACACGGTCTTGTCCTCATGCAGCACCAAAAAGGGTGACTTGATAGATAGTGGTGCCAGCTCCAAAAAATGCTTCATGGAGGTGATCGTCACCAGAAAAGCCACCTTCAAAAGTGAGAAGACCCCCGCCATGGGTGCAAAGGGGGCACCTGAAGCGCCGATAGGGCCAGCTTGAGATCCCAAGGTGGAACCAACGAACCCTGCAGAGGGCGAACATGTGCAGTGCCCTACATGAATGTATGAACTAACCTGTGCCGAGATGTAGCCCTTAAGGGAGCTGGGCTGCAGGCCAGAGTCCAGCCTTTCTGAAGAAACTCCAGGATTCTGGGCACTGAGAACCTCCTACAGGAGTAGCCCTTTGACCAAGCCAAGAAGGCCCTCCAAGTCCTGTAATAAATGTTGGAGGATGACTGCTTTCAAGTCCGAATTACTGTGGCGGATAGTGTAAATAAGGGGCCTTTATGGAAAATCAATATTGTTAATAATGGTGTATATATATATATATATATATATATATATATATATATATTTGAATATACAGCAGGGCATGACATGAAGTGGGAAGGCCTAAGGCACGTTTTCCAAGCTAGATAATATCTGCATTCCAAAACCAGAAAATAGAACAAAAGACATCTGAGAGGGCACTAGATAATATCAACATTCTGTGACCATACCATAAATGTGTTGTATAGACCTGAAATAGCAATTACACCCTCCTAGCAAAACACCTGGACATCAAAAGATTAGATAGACGCTGGCACCATAAATTATACAAACGGCTTCTGGGAATTTCCGGGATGCACCCTCTTTTGTCAAGCCCAAGGGAAGGGAAGACTAGGGTCGTAAAAGATCAAAGGAATACCAGAAGCCTACTTTTAGTATAATTAGGAGATGAGGATGGCATCAGGGGGGAAGGAAGGAAGGAGGGTTTTTGGACTGGAGACTGCTGACAGGAGAAGCTTGTGAGTGCCGTATCAGGAGGGTAATGTGTCTTTCCCTGTATATATGTATGCCAGTCTCATAACTGTATGCCAGTCTCATGTATTGTGTTTGATTTGAGATTTGATTGCATCATTGTGTTATTTTGTCAACAATATATCTCTTTATTTACTGCGTGTCTCAGTGTCTCTTGCATTTACCAGAAGTCAAAAGAACCTATAGTCTTATAGTCTTATGCGTGTATCCATTGCGTGATCATTGGCCAGATATTGACAATATTGGTATATGTGTTGCCTATTTTAGTCGAGCCGGGCAGGATATAAATATATACATAATATTATTAATATTTTAGTTGTTTATGCTATTAATATTGTTTACATAATTGGCTTGCGCCAGCCAGGAGATAATATTAATAATATTATTATTATTATATAATATTGTTTACAGTTTGGCTAAGAGCCATTCAGGAGATATTGAATATAATATTTTAGTTATTCATATTAATATTGTTTATTAGTATATTTATTTGTTTACAGTTTGGCGAGCCAGGCAGGAGGCATCTTGTGTATTTGCAGAGCACTGTGTTGTGGTGAATATTGAGTGTATTGTGGTATATAATACATTGTGCAATTCAATTTCTATAGTTCACAGACCGCTGTTGCTATTGGTAACCATAGCATATTTTAAAGTGTTGCAATTGGTTTGAAGTGCCTTATTGTATAGACATGGAGGGTCTTGCAAAAAAGATTAACAAGGTAAAGAATGCAGAGGGGATTATTAGAGCAATGCAGGGATCCAGTAACCCATGGGCTGAAGCCCAGGATTATGTGTCTAAATGCATTGCTGCTAAGCAAATCTCCAAATCTGAGGGCAAACGCTTTTTGATTTATGGGGCAGTTTGGATTGCAAAGGAGTTTGTTTTGGTGAAAATACAAAATGAAAGCCTCAAAGAGGAGGTAAACTCCTTGGATAAAGCGCTAGGAGCCATGAGGGCATCTACTGAAAGTTTGGGCGCAATTGTGGAGCAGCTGAGAGCTGAGAGCAGAGAATTGCGCAGAAACAATCAGATGATGTCAGAAAAGCTGATAGTCACAGAAAAAGAAGTTGAACTTGTGTCTGTGGATATCAGGAGACAGGATGATGTCTTTCCTAGTGCTGCTGAGGAGGTTTCATGTGGATCTTCACCAAATAAGCATATAGACTCGGGGGTGCAGGGTAATTGTATGAGTGAAAATTACCCAAAGGTAGGCCCAAAGGTTAGTGCAGTCACACAAGCTCCAGTGGCAGTCTCAAGGCCCCCATTACAAAAAGCAATGCCTAGAATAATTAACTCTGCTGTACCGTGCAGAGACAATGTAAAGAGAGCTAGAAGTGTGAAGTGTCACTCTTGTGGCCAAGCAGGTCACATTTCCAGGCTCTGCCCCTCTGCGAAACCAATGTGTAGTAATAAAGCCCAGAGTTATAGAACCCACAAAAGGCAGACAATGGTTTACTCTGCTAGATTTGGGACAGGGAGCTTTAACCATAAGAAATTTGCTAGGGAACATTATAGTCAAAGCAAACCTATAAAGTGTGTCCCAGCGAAATGGTTAAGAGCCAGAAACGAATACCTTATGGCAGAAAATCTGCAATTGAGGAGTGATATGAGCTCCCTGATACAACAGGTTATGGCCATAAGAGAAGAGGTAAGTATGTCGGGAAACAGAAGAATGTCGGATGAGCCAAGGCTTAGACAAAAGGTTATAGAGAGGCACCCAGTTGGGTGTTATTAATTCTATGTGTTTTGTCTTTCAGGTTCATTGGATAAAATCCCGGCTAAGTCTCTGATTAACTCTTTGATCTTTACATTAGGTTTTGGGGACCTTAACGTGTGCTTTTTTTTGTGTGGGTTTTTTTTAGGTGCACACGTTTAGGATAAGCCTCAAAGATTAATTTGATGAAAGCAGTCAGGTTATCAAAAATCTAAATTCATTTTTGTTTTTGGTTTTTTAGTTAAAAGACCTGAACTGCGAAGCTGGCATGGACAGGGTTTCGGATATCCCTGATTTCCATTAAAGTGGAAATTTAGTATTTTTTTGTGATTGCGCTATATTTTACGGATTGCGCATATTTAATAACTAGTGCCAGCCTAGTGTATGTAGGAGTTCTCCCAGGTGTCACTGACAGGCTGTGTGGAATGCTCTGTTGCTGGGACTGCAGTGTCACTCACAGGCATTATCATTAGCATTTCTATACAGCCAGTGTCTTTCCAGTGACAATACATTGGGAACCGGTTTTTACACTTTTTTTTCCTTTTACAATGAACAATGAACAATGAAAAGGTTAAAATTCATGTTTTAGCCTGTTCATTGGATCAATCATTTTAAATTGTGTGCTTGTAAGCTATTTTTCCTGTTAGGTTATTGGAGTGGGAACCATTATTTTTTTTTCCTAAGGAACTTTTTTTTTGTAGTTGGTACACAGGCACACAATTTGAAACTATCTGTTTGTTTGTTTTCTTACTCTGAATGGTATGAAGTGGGCGAGCAGCTTTTCTCCCCATATTCTTCACAAGTTTTAATTTAAATGTTATGAAGTGGGCGCGGTTTAGTGCTTAGGATTGTTCAATATGGTCAACATACTAGGTCTGCATTAGGTGGACCTATTATCTTATGGATGTGTGTTTTAATATGTTGTATATTCTTGTAAAATAACCTTTAACCCTTTAACTGCCAGCCTACCTTGAGATTTTGTCACCCTTTGTTGCCAGATTATTTTGCCCTATTTTGCGCTCCCCATGTTCAACTGTGATTTTTGAAGGGATTTCCAGGGATTTCCCAGGAAAGTGATATATTGTTTTTTTCAGCGGAGCCTGGGCTTTAACATGAAATGTCTTGTTTGTCATTTTCTAAGTGTATTCTCAATATTTTTGGGTGAAAATTGTGCAAAAAAATAAAAAAAAAACTATTTTTTACAATTTGTAGTGTTTTTTTGTAATAAAAAATGTAAGTTTGTCAATAAAATCTTATTGCGTGTGAAACCCCAATTTCTCCCGGTTACAGCGGTACCACATATGTATAGGTAGACACCCTTTCCTGCCCAGGAGACTCCCCCAAATTGAAACAACGCTTTAGGGGATTTTCAGATAAAATACAACTATGCTATGCAATATGCGCACCTTGCAGTTTTTCAAGAAAAAACCTATATGCAAACCAGAAAAAAACAGAAAATCTGAAAAAGCAACATCCCCTGAACAGAACGATACCCAACATGCATAGGTTCTGTCAAGGAAAGAGTTGCCAAACACCCCAAAGTAAAGCATGCGCATAGCGGTAGTTTTACTTCAGATTTTCAGCTCTGCAGACAAATTGCGCACCTTGTGCTTTTTCTACCTAAACAACCCTTTACATTTGGAATATCCCCCATAAACCATATATTCCCTGAAAGTACACATGTTAAGCTTTCTAAGCATACCCAGCTTGTTGTAGTGGGCTCATCTTTCTGGAAGTAATATCTCGAAGAATTCTTAGGTTGCACAGGGTTTCCCTAAAAATGAATAAAAAAGCAGAATCAAAACCACATTTTCCTAAAAAAACCTATATGCAAACCAGAAAAAAACAGAAAATCTGAAAAAGCAACATCCCCTGAACAGAACGATACCCAACATGCATAGGTTCTGTCAAGGAAAGAGTTGCCAAACACCCCAAAGTAAAGCATGCGCATAGCGGTAGTTTTACTTCAGATTTTCAGCTCTGCAGACAAAGTGCGCACCTTGTGCTTTTTCTACCAAAACAACCCTTTACATTTGGAATATCCCCCATAAACTATATATTCCCTGAAAGTACACATGTTAAGCTTTCTAAGCGTACCCAGCTTGTTGTAGTGGGCTCATCTTTCTGGAAGCAATATCTCGAAGAATTCTTAGGTTGCACAGGGTTTCCCTAAAAATGAATAAAAAAGCAGAATCAAAACCACATTTTCCTAAAAAAAACCTATATGCAAACCAGAAAAAAACAGAAAATCTGAAAAAGCAACATCCCCCGAACAGAACGATACCCAACATGCATAGGTTCTGTCAAGGAAAGAGTTGCCAAACACACCAAAGTAAAGCATGCGCATAGCGGTAGTTTTACTTCAGATTTTTAGCTCTGCAGACAAAGTGCGCACCTTGTGCTTTTTCTACCAAAACAACCCTTTACATTTGGAATATCCCCCATAAACCATATATTCCCTGAAAGTACACATGTTAAGCTTTCTAAGCGTACCCAGCTTGTTGTAGTGGGCTCATCTTTCTGGAATTAATATCTCGAAGAATTCTTAGGTTGCACAGGGTTTTACAAAAAAATGTATAAAAAAGCAGAATAAAAAACACCTTTTCTTAAAATATCAATATGCAAATAAGAAAAAACAAGCTAAATCTGAAAGCGCAAGGTCCCCCGAGCAGAACAATACCCAACATGCATAGGTACCTGTAACCTTTTGACTGCCAGTCTACTTGAGATTTTGTCACCCTCTCCTGACAGGATATTTTTCACCATTTTGCGTGATGTTTAACTGTGATTTTTGCAGGAATTTCCAAGAAAATTGCATATTTTCTTTTTGTGGCAGAGTTTAGGCTTTAACATGAAATGTCTTGTTTGTATTTTTTCTACTTTTTTAAATATTTTTTAAAAAATTAAAAAATTAAAAAATAAAAAAATATATATTTTTTAAATTGTCTCCTTTATTTTAAACAAAAACATTTATTTTATTAAAGAAAACCATATTGCATGTGAAAGCCCCATTTCTCCCGATTACAATGATACCACATATGCATCGGTAGCCCCCCGTTCCTGTCCAGGTGATCCCATAAACTGAAAAGAGCACTTTATAACATTTACAAATAAAATACAACTACTATCCACATAATAAAGGGTTAAATAAAAAAAAATTGGTGTGGGGTCCCCCTTCACGGGGAGGGGGGGGGGGTCCACCATTTCTTGGGGGAATTTTAAGGTTTTTTTGGGAGGCAGGTAATGGGGGGTCTCTGGGTTAATGGCAAGCCACCCGCTAGCGCAGGTGACTTGCCAGACCCCCGAGCCCTGTGAACTGGTATAAGGGGTCACATGGACCCCTTACCAGTTCACAAAGGGTTAAAAGTAAAAAAAACACACAGACACACTTATTTAAAAATATTTTTATTAAAAAAAAATAAATGTTTTTTAATATTTTTTTTTAATACTTACCTCCGATCCATCCATGTGTCCCACGCTGATCACTTAGGCTTCTGCTCTCCTGCTGCTGCTGGAAGCCTTTTATACCTACTGGGTTACAGGTAAGAAAGGGTTAATTAAAAAAAAAATGACATAGGGTCCCCCCTCGAAGGGAGGGGGACCCCATTTTTTTTTTGGATTTTTAAGGGTTAAAACCCTTAAAAATCCAAAAAAAAAATGGCGTGAGGTCCCCCCTACCCAGCGTAACCAGCCTGTGACCAGCTATGGGGGCTTGTAGAACAGGGCGCAGGGGCCAGCTTTAGTGGCCCCTGGCCCTGCGGCTACAAGCAGCCATAGCCTAGGGCCACGGCTCTTCTGCCCCCCCCCTGGGCTTTGGGGAGGCAGGTAATTTGGGGGGCCAGGGGTTAATGGCAAGCCACCCGCTAGCGCAGGTGACTTGCCAGACCCCCGAGCCCTGTGAACTGGTATAAGGGGTCACATGGACCCCTTACCAGTTCACAAAGGGTTAAAAGTAAAAAAAAACACACAGAGACACTTATTTAAAAATATTTTTATTAAAAAAAAATAAATGTTTTTTAATATTTTTTTTTAATACTTACCTCCGATCCATCCATGTGTCCCACGCTGATCACTTAGGCTTCTGCTCTCCTGCTGCTGCTGGAAGCCTTTTATACCTACTGGGTTACAGGTAAGAAAGGGTTAATTTAAAAAAAAAAATGACATAGGGTCCCCCCTCGAAGGGAGGGGGACCCCATTTTTTTTTTGGATTTTTAAGGGTTAAAACCCTTAAAAATCCAAAAAAAAAATGGCGTGAGGTCCCCCCTACCCAGTGTAACCAGCCTGTGACCAGCTATGGGGGCTTGTAGAACAGGGCGCAGGGGCCAGCTTTAGTGGCCCCTGGCCCTGCGGCTACAAGCAGCCATAGCCTAGGGCCACGGCTCTTCTGCCCCCCCCTGGGCTTTGGGGAGGCAGGTAATTTGGGGGGCCAGGGGTTAATGGCAAGCCACCCGCTAGCGCAGGTGACTTGCCAGACCCCCGAGCCCTGTGAACTGGTATAAGGGGTCACATGGACCCCTTACCAGTTCACAAAGGGTTAAAGTAAAAAAAAAGACAAGACACTTTTTTTTTTAAGACTTTATTAAAAAAAAAAAACTTTTTTTACTTTACTCACCTCCGATCTTCATTTCCTGTGTCCCGCGGCGATCTGCTGTCAGTGACGGCTGGGCAGAGGAGGGGGGAGGCAGGCGATCGGAGGATCGCCTACCTCCCTCCTCCTCTGTCCAGCCGTCACCGGCATCTGAAGGCTGAACTGCCGGGTGCCCCGATGACACCCGGCGGTGACGTCATCGGCCCCGCCCCCGGAGGGGCGGGGCCAGAATCCAAGATGGCGGCCGCCATCGAAGGAGGTAAAGGGAGGAGGGCTGTTATGCCCTCCTCCAGAAGACGGAAGACCCGGGGGGGGTGATCGGAGCCCCCCCCCATGAAGAGGAGAGGCGGCGGGAGCCGGCGGGAGCGGAGGTGAGTAAATGTCATTTTTTTTTTTTTTTTTTTTTGCAGGCAAATGCCGGCGGCTGCTGAAACGGGGGGGGGGCACCCTATTCCGGGCCCTCCCCTGCAGCCGGAGGACCCCCAATCGCCGATCGGAGCCCCTCTGGCTGAAGAGGAGACCCGGATGAATCAAACAAGGGGTCAGGTAAGTGATATTTTTTTATACTTTTTATTTTATTTATGGGGAAAGTCAGGCACGTAAATTTTACGTGGCTGGCGTTTAACGGTTGGAGAGGCAGCCACGTAAAATTTACGTGGCTGGCAATAGAAGGGTTAAACAGTATTTTTCCATAGATAGCCCAGAGACGCCCTTGATTTGAGTTTGCGGAGACAGAGGGGGATTATTGATATAGCATAGTAGCAATCATTGTTCTTTAGTTATAGCTTGAATCCTCAAAGCCACATCTACAGAGTCACACTTTCTTTTGTTCAAGGTTTTCTTTCAGACATTCCCACCGTAATACGCCGTTTGCTATGTTGCATTATGTTTATGCTCTGTGACCAAAAATCTATTTCTTGGAGTCTGCTGTGTATCACCGTGTTGGAGAGTATATCACCGATTGCTTCTACTATTGCAGATGTACTGTTGCTGTAACTCCTTATGGTCTGTGTGAACTGTCAAAGTACATGTGCACCCATAACAATATGGACTGTTCTAATGATATGCACCCATGACAATATGGGCAGTTCGGATGCTGTGCACCATGAAACCATGGGCAGTTCTGATGCTGTGCACCATGAAACCATGGGCAGTTCTGTTGATGTGCACTCATAACCATATGGACTGTCACACGGTGCAATCAGTATATTATGGACTGTCACCTTGTGCACCCACTTCGCGGATGATAATACAGGCCTTGGAGACTCAGTGACAGCTGATAAAGCATTGTCTGCAACATACAATGGAAGTCGACGGATGTCTGTCAATACCAGCAGCAGTGAATAAATCCGGATGTCACCAGATTTGGTCACCCGAAATCACATAAGCGGTTATGGATGGTGTAAAAATATGAAATATGTTTGATGATCTGTTAAAGAAGGTGTGGCATTAAAACAGTATGTGGTGGCTGAAGGATGCAGGCTGTAACTTGAGATACTGGGGGTTGTGAGAACATTGTGCGGTAATATATCGGGTCCCATCGGTCTCAGCAAATTTGAAGCACTTACATTTTATATATTTGTGAGACCTCGATATATATATATACATATAAATATAATATATATATCTCTGTCTCAAGTGGGCGATATGTAAATAAGGGGCCTTTATGGAAAATCAATATTGTTAATAATGGTGTATATATATATATATATATATATATATATATATATTTGAATATACAGCAGGGCATGACATGAAGTGGGAAGGCCTAAGGCACGTTTTCCAAGCTAGATAATATCTGCATTCCAAAACCAGAAAATAGAACAAAAGACATCTGAGAGGGCACTAGATAATATCAACATTCTGTGACCATACCATAAATGTGTTGTATAGACCTGAAATAGCAATTACACCCTCCTAGCAAAACACCTGGACATCAAAAGATTAGATAGACGCTGGCACCATAAATTATACAAACGGCTTCTGGGAATTTCCGGGATGCACCCTCTTTTGTCAAGCCCAAGGGAAGGGAAGACTAGGGTCGTAAAAGATCAAAGGAATACCAGAAGCCTACTTTTAGTATAATTAGGAGATGAGGATGGCATCAGGGGGGAAGGAAGGAAGGAGGGTTTTTGGACTGGAGACTGCTGACAGGAGAAGCTTGTGAGTGCCGTATCAGGAGGGTAATGTGTCTTTCCCTGTATATATGTATGCCAGTCTCATAACTGTATGCCAGTCTCATGTATTGTGTTTGATTTGAGATTTGATTGCATCATTGTGTTATTTTGTCAACAATATATCTCTTTATTTACTGCGTGTCTCAGTGTCTCTTGCATTTACCAGAAGTCAAAAGAACCTATAGTCTTATAGTCTTATGCGTGTATCCATTGCGTGATCATTGGCCAGATATTGACAATATTGGTATATGTGTTGCCTATTTTAGTCGAGCCGGGCAGGATATAAATATATACATAATATTATTAATATTTTAGTTGTTTATGCTATTAATATTGTTTACATAATTGGCTTGCGCCAGCCAGGAGATAATATTAATAATATTATTATATAATATTGTTTACAGTTTGGCTAAGAGCCATTCAGGAGATATTGAATATAATATTTTAGTTATTCATATTAATATTGTTTATTAATATATTTATTTGTTTACAATAGGTTTCTCTCTTCCAAGATGCTGGTCTCAACAGCCAAGCCACTAAAGCCAGTGCTTGAGAATTGGGGTGCCACAGAGGAACCTGCTGCAGAAGATCCAGGGGAGGAGAGCTCCACTGCCAGGCTTACCAGATACACGAACCACACCCTTCTGGGCCAGTGTGGGGTGATCAGGATGATGGGAATCCGCTTGTTGCTGACCCTCTTCAAGACACGGCCCAGTAGATGTAGTGGCAGGAATGCATACAGCAGGTTGTACCCTGACCAGGGAATTGCCAGCATGTCGACCGCAATGGCCAGTGGGTCTCGCACCCTGAACACGAACCTCTGTACCTTCCAGTTGTGCCAAGAGGCAAAGAGGTCCACCTCCAGCACTCCCCACCGATGGCAGTGGACCTGCAACACGTCCAGGTGAAGTGACCAGTCGCCTTGATCCACCGTCTCCCTGCTCAAATAATCTGCCTGCAGGTTCTCCATCCCGGGATGTGGACCGCCCACCTCATAATGCAACTCACCTGCCAGCTCCTGGTCCCCCCCTGATGTTTTCTGTAGGCCACAGCCATGGAGTTATCCGACTGTACCCTGACTGGGAGGCCTGACTGGAGTTGACCCATCCAATGCCTGAGATCCAACAGCACCGACCTGAGTTCAAACACATTGATTGGGAGACAAAGGTCTAGCTGGTCCCAGAGATACTGGACTATCTGATTGTCCAGAACGCCACCCCAACCTGGTCAAGACGACCCACAGGACTGGACCAGCCCATTGACAGCGTATGCTGGTCCAGCCATCAGTCTAGAGATTGCCGGACAGAGTCAGTCAGGATGAAGCGACGGTCCAAAGTCGGTACCGTCCATCCCTATTGTGACAGGATCTGTAACGGCCTGGTGTGGAACTGGGCATATGGACCTGATGGGGGATACCATTAGACCCAGGAGACGCATGCCGTGACGGATAGTGGGGCGGTCATCCTCCAGAAGAGACCTTACTCCCTCCTGAAGAGCCGTGCACTTTTGCACTGGAAGAAGGACCCTGGCCAGGTGAGTATTCAATGTCATTCTCAGGTAAGTCACCACCTTGTATGGGAACCACCTGGGATTTGGTGTAGTTGATAACCCACATGAAAAGTTCCAGTGTGGACAGTACTATCTTGACAACCTGCAGCACCTCTGGTAGAGATGGCGCTCTGATGAGCAAGTCGTTGAGGTATGGGGTGATGCGTACCCCCTGACTCCGTAGGAGCACCATCACATGGATGGGCCGAACGACAGTGCCACAAATTGGAAATGGCGAGTGCCCACCACAAAATGCAGATACCGCTGGTGACCGGGATATATCAGAACATGTAGATACACAACCTTTATGTCCACCGTGGCCAGGAAATGCCCCTGTTTCAGTGACATCACGACCGATCTATAGATTCCATCCGGAACTTCTGCACCCGAACAAAACTGTTCTGATGGAAGAGAGGCAGTATCGGCCGAACGGATACATCCTTCTTGGGGATGAAGAAGAGTATCTAATAGAAACCGCAGCCCCGCTCTGATGGGGGCTGATATTCATTCCCTCTACACTGGCACATAGTGTAGAAGCCGCCTCCCCACCCGATGTGTGAGGGCACCCCGTCAATCTTGAGAGGGTTTGGCTGGGGGCTTGTGCCTGCTGCCCCATGGGGACTTGGGTTTCCCCTGTGGCCTCTGCTTCCTGGTATTGTCCTGATGGTGCCTGGAATCTGTCGATCCCCCGAACCTCCGGAAGGGACAAAAATAAGGCGACTTCCGAAATTAGGTCCTCTGTTTATGCTTCTGCAGAAGCCTCATCGACTTCCCTCCCGTGGCCTTCCAGACCAGGTCATCCAGAGGTTCACCAAAAAGGTGACCCCCAGAAAAGGGGGGGCAGTAAGTGTCTTTTCGGAAGCAGCATCAGCTGACCACTGCTTCAGCCAGACCGTGCGTCTGAAGGTGACCAACAGGGCCAGCCCCTTAGTAACCAAGCGCACCATGTCATCCATTGCTGGCACAATGTACTTGAAAATCTACATAGCGAAGGAGTTCATTTGGAGTGCAGAGGATCGCAAAGCACATGCCTCAAACGCCATCCAGGCCTTGGCCGCCATGGATGTGGTGCATGCCGGCTGACCCCGCTGTGGAGAATGCTTGTCTAGCATGCTGGTCCAACCAACTTATCCGGCTTCTCCCCCAACCTGCCAAAAATGGAAAAGGCAAGGAAAAAGTCTGCCTAGCTTTCTGGTGTTTGTAAGCCTCACCCTTCTTCGGCTGCTGCAGAGAAGGGTTAGAAAGGTGCAGGACACTTTCAAACCAGAAGGGGGCGTGGTTGTTTGGTCTTTTCCTTCGTGTAGGTCTTTTGGTGTCTTTAGGACCCCTATATTAAGCCTGTTGTGACAGTGGCACCTAAAGACTATGAGGCAAAGGCAAATTCTCATGCAAACCTGAAATTGTGCAAGACTTTCACACATGGAAAGAAATGTCCTAGAAAATGTGCAAGGGTTTCACAGGAATCCTTCCTAGGAAAAACATGACATTTATTTGAATAATCTGTGATTGGACATGGAAGATTGTTTATTAGAGCGATTGTAAGATTGCTTGTGCTGTGCACTCCATGTCCAATTTGTGGTCAGTTTCCACATGTCAACAGTCATTTGATGAAGGAGAAATGTCAGCCATTTTATGTTCAATATCCCGATTTGGGGGTGCCCCACTGTGTGAAAACCTTGCCTGTGCAATATACATACTTCGCCAGCATTCCCATGGTGCACAGCTCTGCTCCAATCAGCTTCTTTGACAGCGGGCACAGCCGCACACAGACCTACAAAGATGCTGCCACACATCGAATATCAGGCCACAGGCAGGGTTTCACTCAGCACACTGTCACAAGTCAGAATGCCCTAGGAGGTGGGTTTTGGTCCACTTTAATTCAGCCCCTGTCCGCCAACAGATCCTCTAGCACTGGGAGACCCGGCACAGGAGCCATGACTACGCCGAGCAGGGGAGTGGTGCTCACCACATATTCCTGCAAGGGTATGCCAAAGACAATAAAACTAGAGATATGGAGAGCTATAGGAATGTACTGCAGATCCTGGTGGGCGATTTGGAAGGGCTTAAACACAAACTGCTGCTAATCATAATCATTACCAACAAAGTGCAGTTTTTATTTAAAACGCGCAATATATATATATATATATACACAAACACACAATCATTACTGCAAAACAATCTTTAAAAACACTTTGCACACTCTGATAAAACGCGTCCATTCCAGTACATCCAGCTTATTAAAAGTATCCACCACTAGCGAGTTGCCATGTTTATTTACTGTTGAACTTTGAATTATAGTGGTGGGAGCATTTGGACAAGTTCCATTTTTCAAAAATAACCCCAAGAATAAATGCAAAGCTAAACAAAGAGTGGTTTTAAAGCAATGTTCATTTTCTGGAGTTCACATCAGTATTGTAGTTGGACTACAAAAAAAAAAAAACATTGCTCACTTATCCTGCTATGTAACCTCTAAACCAGTGGTACTCAACTGGCGACAGATTTTTGGACCCCTGTCCTGACAGCCCTGCACTTAGTTGCTTCTTTGTTGCTGTGCTCAGAGCTGCCCCCTTGATCAGCAATGTAGTGCTTAGTCTCTCAGTGTCATGGCTCCCTGGCACCCTGCATAGCAATGTGAAGTACTGCATGGACGGGAAATGTCTTTGCAAGGTACACACAAGCTTTGTTTCTCGGTCTCTTTGCCCCATCCATATCTTTTCCCCCAGCTCAGCCCGATCTATCTCTGTCCCCCCAGCTCAGCCCCATCCATCCCTGTACCCTCAGCTCTGTCCCATCCAGCCCAGTCTCTCTGCCCCATCTATTCCTGTCCTCCCAGTTTTGCCCATCCAATCTGCGGCCTCCCAGCTTTGCCAATCCATTACTCTCTCTTACTGTCTCTCTAGCCATCTACCCCCCCCCCAGCTCTGCCCATTCATTCCTGTCCTTCTAGTTCTGCCCATCCACCCCTTCTCCCAGCTCTCTCTCCATCCCTCCCTGTTCTGTCTATCCAGCCCTCTTCCTTACAAGCTTCTCTTCCCCTCATCCCTCTCCCCCAAGTCCTATCTATCTATCTGTGCCCCCCCCCCCCCCCCCCCCGAAAAAAGCTCCTGTTTTTTCCCAGTGCCTAACTGGATTTTTGGTATGGGGTGGGGGCAAGCAGCATTTTTTTGTTTTGCCTGGGGAATCTATAGCCCCTCCCCCAGTGTGCTGATTTCTTACTATCTACCCCCTGTGACAGTACTCCGCCCGGACCTTCACCTCTAACCGGATGCCTTTAAATGGACCTTTACCAGAAGTGGTTGAGTACCCCTGCTCTAGACTTTCCCCATCAGAC
This sequence comes from Gastrophryne carolinensis, assembly GCA_027917425.1. Lineage (NCBI taxonomy): Eukaryota > Metazoa > Chordata > Amphibia > Anura > Microhylidae > Gastrophryne > Gastrophryne carolinensis. Next base: position 396,062,870 of record CM051238.1, on the reverse strand, counting down.
CTCAAAACAGAACAGCCATTGCAGAACAAGGCTCCCATGCTTATCTTTAGCTGCTCCCATGTTGTCTATCATGCTCCTGAGGGCTCGGAGTCCTGGCTTATGGCCTCAAGGTTGGCATGTGTGGAGTAAAAGCTCAGACCAGACCTGCACCTGTACAAATCTGGCAAGACAGGAGCCAGAAATGTGGGACCTGGTGTGGAGCTCACAGACACTGGGCCCTCGTGAGTGTGACATACCCTGGGTGACAGGATTTTGTTAGTAACCCAGTCACCGGACGACAATCTGCAATTCCTACTGGTCCACATAGTGCGGATTTCCGCCACGAAACAGCACAGCCGACAGCATTTGGCTTTGCACTGCAAGGACATACGAACGTGCCCTGGGAAGGTAAGTCCCTTGGTCTTTTTATTGTTTTGAATTCCTAAATAAAGTAGAAGAGAATGTTTAGAGATCCTGTTTCAGGTTTGTATAGCTCTACTATTCAGTGATGCATGGCAACGGCATTCAGAAATGATTCCCATTGGTTGCCCCAGTGACGTTCAGGCTGTTGCCTTTGTTAGTATCCACCAATGCAGCATCATAAGAAAGTCACAAAGGCCTGATGGGTGATCTTCATCTCTACGTCACATCTTAAAGTGGACCAACACCCAGGGGTGATCGGCCCGGGAATCTATAAGATTCCCGGGCCGATCACCTCCCTCACCGCGGGACATCCGAGATCGGGATGTCCCGTGGTGAGGGACCCCCCCCAAAAAACTCACCTGATCCTGGCCGCTGCCACCGCCGCCTCCAGCGCGCCCCTCTAGGCATGCGCGTGCACTGTCAAAGGGGCGCGCGGGAGGCAGCGGCGGACGCGCTGTCTTGTCCGCAGCTGTCACCCGCTTGTCCATGGCTACGTGGGAACGTGGTGAGGTGAGTTTCGGGGTGCCCCCCTGAAGTGGACCAAAACCCAGGATAGTCAAAATCCTGGGTGTTGGTCCACTTTAAGTCATTCTACTAAAGGCCACTAATTGCAAGACTTTTTAAAGACCAAAACTCAACAGTGATGCAAAACCAAATTAGTCAATCTTCCCCACGAATAGACCCCTTGCTGAGACTAATAAAATAAATAGCTATTTTCGCTTACCCAGACATTTTGTAAAACACATTTCAGTCACTCTATTCTCCGGGCTCCTACAGCATCAGATTGTGACCCCCAGGGATGGGCATTTCATATATAATAAAAAACGGCCCAGTGCTACGAGATTTGAACGAATGTCCAAATTCCTGACACTGGGTCACAATGCAATCTGGCAAACACTGGTTCTTCCACTCAAACCCTAGTCAATCTGTAAATTGTCTGAATGGCGAGAAGACAGAATGGAGAAACCATCCAAAAAGTGCTTCTTGTGGAGTGAGGGATGCAGGGGATAGTCAAAAATATTTTTTTTTGTCCTCTTTAAAACAAAGAATCACAGTTGGCACAATTATTATGAGCTGTCATTAAAACTGCTAATGTGGTGGTTGACTGCCCATCACAGCACTGCATTCATATGCTGAAATCTCAATGGCTCTAATCATCTATATAAGTGAAGTTCAACAGTGCAAATTATCAATCTGTCTTTGTCTTGGAATTGTTCCTTATGCAGAAATTACAGAAAAAAACATAGCAGCACACAATTCTTTACATTGGTGCCTTCTCATCTGTTGCCTTGTTCAAGCAGTCCGACACAGACACCGCCATGTGCAATTCATAAAAATATCTACATAAACGTCATTAAAAAAATCTTCCTAGTGAGCAGAGTGTGGCATCTCTTGGCTTAAAAAGTCCCTTATGACTCTGTTGACTTCCTCAGGCTGGTCTTGCTGTAGCCAGTGGCTGGCATTGGGGATTATCTCTGCCTGGAAAGGAGCATGGACATACTGCTGCATCTCGGGTACCATTGCGGCTTCGAGGAACATGTCAAGCTCCCCCCACAGAAGCAATGTTGGGACAAGAACATCCTGGGCTTTCACAGGGAAGAACCTGTAGAGATAGGCTAAAAGGTTAAACACACATTACATGAACAGGTTTAAAACTGATAACTACATTACTCAACAATTATCTGTGGCGTATAGGAGGGGCAAAAATACAATTCTGTGAAATACTCACCTGTAGAATTGGTATTATACGCATACAGCACGTCCTGCTCCAGATGTATCAATTGCATGTGAGCAATCCTCCGCCTCCGGCGCCGTGCACTGCAGACATGTAGAAAACAAACTCCTCCCGGCCCTACATATACCGAGGGACCTCCCACAAATCCCCAGCATTGAAAAGCAGTGAGAATGAGAAGCCAGGAGAAACCAACCACCCAAAACTGGCAATAACAACAATGATAACAATCACCAAACAGGGGATCCAGAACAAAGTGAAACCAGGGTGGGGTGGAGCAGGACGTGCTGTATGCGTATAATACCAATTCTACAGGTGAGTATTTCACAGAATTGTATTATTCTAAGCATACAGCACGTCCTGCTCCAGATGTATTCATTACATGTGGGACATCCAATAGCAGTGTCCGTAAAGTAGGGTGGGATCCCCAACAGAAAAGGCAACAGCAAGCAGTTTAAACTACTGCCGCCTGCAAAACCTTGCGGCCAAACACAGCATCAGCTGAGACCCTAACATCAACCTTGTAAAACTTTGTAAAGGTATGAACAGAAGACCAAGTAGCGGCCTTGCAAACTTGTTCCACAGAGGCCTGGTGCTGAAAAGCCCAAGAAGCCCCAACAGCTCGAGTAGAATGAGCAGTAAGACGAAAGGGGGGAGACTTCCCCTTAGAAGTATAGGCTTGAACCACAGCCTGACGAATCCATTTACTGATAGTAGACTTGGCGGGAGCCAAACCCTTCCTAGGCCCGTGAGGCACAACGAAGAGAGCATCCGTCTTCCTGAAAGCCTTAGTGATAACCAGGTAATACTTGACACACCTAACCACATCCAAGGAATGCTAGGGTTACTAGGATTAGGGCACAAGGAAGGAAGTACAATATCTTGATTCAAATGGAATGCAGACACAACCTTAGGCAGAAAGTCTGGCTTGAAGCGGACCACCTTATCCTGGTGTCTCTCATAGTAGGGAGGCTGAATAGATAGAGCCGCTAACTCAGATACACGTCTAACAGAAGTGATAGCAACCAGGAATACGACCTTGAGCGTGAGAACAGCGAGAGCAGCCTCCTGAATAGGCTCAAAAGGAGCACCCTGCAGGGCCGATAATACCAAGTTTAAATTCCAAACAGGAACCATAGGTTTCCGAGGAGGCCGCACATGAGTGACCCCCTGAAAGAAAGTCTTGATAAGAGGGTGCTGGGCAAAGGTTTTCTGAAAGAAGATAGACAGGGCCGAAACCTGACCCTTCAGGGTACTAAGCTTAAGACCTAAGTCTAGACCATGTTGTAAGAACTCCAGCACCCTGGAAACTAAGAATTCCCGGCAGGGAAGAGACCTGGATTCACACCAGTCAATGTAAGAACGCCAAACTCTATAGTAGATAGCAGAAGAAGTCTTTTTCCTGGCTTGCACCATAGTAGCCACTACAGATGCAGACAAACCCTTTTCCCTCAGGATGGAGGTTTCAATAGCCAAGCCGTCAAAGCCAGAGTTAGTAAATTGGGATGGCGTAGAGACCCCTGAGTTAGAAGGTCTGGCAACCTTGGCAGATCGTACTGATCTACTGCCATTTGAACCACGTCTGCGAACCACACTCTTCTTGGCCACCTTGGAGCCACCAGAATCGCGGGTACCCCTTCCAGAGCAATCTTGCGCAGAACTCTGCCCAGAAGGGGAATTGGTGGAAACACATACAGGAGGCAAAACTCCCTCCAAGACATTGACAGGGCATCCGTGGCCAGAGCCAGAGGATCCTGAGACAGAGATACAAAGCTCGGGAGCTTGTGATTGTGACGCAGGGACTGAAACACCCTGTTGCAGAGGGACCATTCCCCCTGACGAGACGATCCCCTGCTCAGAGCATCTGCCAGCAGGTTCTCCGCGCCCGGAATGTAGACAGCCGAGATGCATTGGACATTGGCCTCCGCCCATGTTAGAATCAGAGACACTTCCTGGAGAGCTCCCTTGCTCCGGGTCCCTCCCTGATGATTGATGTAGGCAACCGCCATTCTGTTGTCTGAGCGTACCTGAACCGCCAGACCCTTCAGGTGTTGGGTCAATTGTTCCAGCACCAATCTGACCTCCCTGAGTTCCAGGACATTGATGGGTAGATGGGCCTCCTGAGGGCCCCACCTCCCCTGGAAGCGCAGGGACTTCCAGAATCCCCCCCAGCCCGACAGACTGGCATCCGTTGTGACCATCTCCCAGGAGGGAGCCAGGAAGGATCTGCCCCTTGTCAAGTTCCTGTGGTCCAGCCACCACGAAAGGGATTGCCTGACCGAGGGGGGGGGAGCACCCAGATCTCGTCCAAGGACGCTGGGTCCTTGTTCCAGACTGACAGAAGGTGAAGCTGCAGAGTTCTCAAATGGAACTGGGCAAAGGGCACCGCCTCCAAGCTTGCCACCATCGAGCCCACCAACTGCATTCCCTGCCGGATGGAGGGATGAGGACTCGAAAGCAGGGACCTCGCCTGCGTTGTCAGAGCTTCCACCTTCTGCGGAGGAAGGAATATCCTTGACCGAACTGTATCCAGAATCATCCCCAGGAACGGGGTCACTGAGGAGGGGGACAGAGAGGACTTTGGGTAATTGATCACCCAGCCGAATGACTCCAGGGTGGACACTACCAACCGAGCGTCCAGCTCTGCTTGCCGCAGAGACCGAGAGGTGATGAGTATATCGTCCAGGTAGGGCAAAACTCGTATGCCCCTTTGTCTTAACAGTGACATCACCCCTGCCAGCACCTTGGTGAACACCCTGGGAGCCGATGTAAGGCCGGAACGTGTAGGTAAGCGTCCTTGATATCCTCAGATGTCATGAAGTCCCCTGGGCGCAACGAGGCAATAGCTGAGCGCAGAGTTTCCATACGAAAATGTTTGTTTCTGACAAATCTGTTTTTTTTATTTTTAAATCCAGAATGGGTCTGACTGACCCGTCCTTCTTGGGCACTGTGAAAAGGTTGGAATAGAACCCCATGCCCCTGTCTCTTAAGGGGACCTTGCAAATGACCCCTATGTCTAGAAGGTCCTGTACAGCCAGCATCAAGACCCGAGCTGAGGCAGGGTCCTGTGGGATCCGGGACCCGACGAACCTGGTAGGGGGCAGTACAGCAAACTCTATCTTGTAACCGGAGGACACTACCTCCTGAATCCACCGATCTGAGACGTGGCGTCTCCAGACATGCTCGAAGTGCTGTAGACGTCCCCCAGGAGGAACTGGGACGGCGTCCTCTGTTCTTGTTCCAGGGTTCTGCGCGAGACCCAGCGAAGGACACCCCTCTACCCTGCTTGGCCCCACGGTAGGGGGTCGAGTGGGAGCTAGGGCCACGAAAAGGCCGAATCTGACGCTTGCGTTGAGGCAACTTGCCACCCTTGGCAAAAATATCTAACTTTTCTCCAAACAGGCGCAGCCCCTTAAATGGAAGCCCCGTAAGGGCCTTCTTAGAGACGTTATCAGCGGCCCACTGGCGCAACCAGACCGCTCGGCATATGGCTACCACCAGAGCAGAAGATCTAGCGCTCAGCTTAATAGCATCGTCCGATGCAGATAGGATATAGTTCACGAAAGTCTCACAGGTGGCCAGAGCATTGGCAGCATCAGAGGGCAAGTCATCCGCCCCTTCAAGAGCAGTCTTAACCACCGTCCTGAGCGCCACCGCCGTAATGGCTAAGGCTCAAACTGGGCGGAGCGACGCTCCCCCAAATGCAAAGGCATGGCATGCCAGTTGGTCAACTCGCCGATCTTCCAAATCCCACAGCGTAGTAGTGTCGGGGGAGTGCATAATAGAGGTGTTGGACAGACTTAGAATTGGGGCATCGACCTCGGGTGGCGATGTCCAACACTTGACCAGGTCAGCAGGAAAGGGATATTTCTTATCCACAGCTTTAGGAACCCCATGGAGTTTGCTGGGATGTTCCCATTCTTTCAGCACAAGGCTACTGAAATGAATTTGTTCGGGAAACTCCAAACGCACCCTAGCGGTGTGAAACAGATCACCCCTTTGCCAGGGAGCCGCGGCAGGGGGAGAGAGGGATAACACATCAAAGATCTGGGTCAGCAGTCTATCAATGTCGTCCGAGGACCAATGATCAGAACCAGACTCTTCCTGTCCCCTGGACTCGTCGTCGTATGACCCCGAGTCAGAGAACAGTTCCCCTTCCTCTGAGGGGGAATGTGCATAGGAAAGCAATAAATCATCAGATTCTATAGGAAGTATAGTAGATTCAGGATTCAAATGACGCCTCTTGGCAGTGGCCTTGCGCGCCAAGGCTCAGGCTTGGGGGAGTAGGGGAAGCAAGGCGAGGTGCGGGCCCAGCCTCGGAAGAGGTGGGAATACCTGCTAGCGCCTGCTGAGCACAAGGGACACAGACCCGTGCATTGTCATCGCTGCTAGGCAATACCCCACAAGCTACACACAGATGGGCTTGTCCCAAAGGAACCCCGTTCACAATATCCTGAGATGCCTCCATATGGTGATTATTATATACAATATGCCAGTGGGGATTGACGCTATAAAGCAACCCTGGATGCCCCAATGACCCGCTGGGAAGTGGGAGTGATTTTTTAAAAATCTGGACCGGGCGCTACACCGGGCCGGGAGAAGCCACGAGGTTCACGGTCTGAAAGACACAAGGGGAACAGGGATGTCAGAGCCAAGCGAGGAGAAGCAAAAGCTAAAGAAAAGTCGCCCATGAGGGCACTTACAGAACAGCGAGGGGAGGACCGTCTTCACCAAGCGCACGTGAGAAAGAAATGGCGCCAAGCGAACCTCGAAGGGCGGGCCACAGCGGGAGATGACGCGGAACGCTCCAAACCAAACCACGCCCCCCCCCCCGGAGAGCGCGCCACTCGAAGGCGCGCAGCCAATCAGAAAGACAGTAGCTATGCAACTGACAACCGCTCTAGAAAATCACCTCAGAGAGAAAACTGACCGTAGCGCCCACGAACAGAGCCGCCGTCCGCGCCACGTAAAAAATAATAAGGCGCTGCGGCTAACTTAAACATAAGTGTGAAGCGCGGCTCTGACACTCGGTAACCGATAAAGGCTATAAGTCTCTAGTGTAATTAGGGCAAGGATAGGCCAACGTATACACAACCCCCCCCCTCTTTTTCCCCCCACTAACGGGGGGATCTAGGGAGGAAGGTGACCCAAAATCGGGGTTCACCGTTACACAGGGCTGGGGGCACTGATGCGGGAGGGGCATCCACTGAAGGCTCACCATTTGCCTTAACCGCCTACCCTATGGTGGGGGATTGCGGTGGAGTCTAGCTCCGTAAGCACACTAGGTGCTGTCTACCTTCACCCGACCAACGCAGCCCAGGCTGGGAGGCATATTCTTTACAAAGAGGTAGGGTGGAAATAGTCCCGCAGGGCCTCGGGCTGTAAAGCCCCGCTCGCCTGCGAGAGCGTGATACTTCATGTCTTCGCAGTTCCAGCACTGCAGAGAAATCTGGGGATTTGTGGGAGGTCCTTCGGTATATGTAGGGCCGGGAGGAGCTTGTTCTCTACATGTCTGCAGTGCACGGCGCCGGAGGCGGAGCATTGCCCACATGTAATTAATACATCTGGAGCAGGACGTGCTGTATGCTTAGAATAAATCCATATTGAAAGAAATGTTTTTTAGCCACCTCAAGTGGTGTTGGATAACTCCCTCCTGTAATAGCTTGCTATCACACATTGAGCATTACAGAATCTGTGACCTGAGAGAACATATATCAGTTGTGGATGTGATTGTGGTGTGTGTGAGGTGTGTGGGTTAGTGTCTGCATTACACTGTCTGGGCCATTCCCACTTGAATTTCTTGCTACAAATGAAGGTAAAATTTTAAACCTTCAGGCTTTGTCATTTAGGATTTGAGTTTAAAACCAAGGGCAGTTTAGGAAAAAGAAAGTAGCAAGATGGGTCGGTAACTGCTTAGGGCAGGCGGGTCCAGGGTGAGTTTTTTCAGTATTTGGGTTATAGCCATGTGTTTAAATAGTGAAGGCAAGGTGTATTATTATTATTATTGTTATGGTGTATGAAGAGAAAGAGAGAGGTTGAATAGAGATATGAGGGCTGGAGTGAGGGATCAAGACATTTGAGATGGGAAGGAATAGGGTCAAGGGGGCAAGTAGAGGGCCTTAGAGCAGAGGGAGGACAGGCTTTGTACTGATAGTAGAGTGATATAGGTTAGGCAAGTCATTAGGGGGGTGTCAGGTGGGTGAAGTGGTTAGAATGGTTAACCCTTTTGTTGCCAAGCACGTAACACCTACGTGCTGGCTTGGCTGGGCCTTAAGTGCCAAGCCCGTAGGTGTTACGGGCTTGACTTTCCCTGCTGCTGGTTTAAAAAATAAAAATAAAAAATACTCACCTGACCCCTTGTTGGATCCGGCCGGGTCTCCTCTTTAATTTGGTGCCATCCGATCCCCCGTGGGGGGTCGGATGGCTCCAGGAGAGCCCCCGGAATAGGCCGCCCCCCCCCCGCTTCTGCAGCAGCAGCTGCTAACTGTAAAAAAAATAAATAAATAAAAATGACATTCACTTACCTGTGTGTGCGCTGGCTCCCGCTGTCCCTCCTCTTCACCTGGGGGGCCTCTGATCCCCCCCCAGGACTTACCGATCTTCAGGAGAGAGCCCGGGAGGCTCTCTCCTCCTCGATGGCGGCCGCCATCTTGCCGCTAAGCCCCCCCCCCCCCCTATGACGTCATCCCGGACCGTCTTCACGCCAAGCCCCGCCCCTTTTGGGGGTGGGGCTATGACGTCATCCCAGCCCCGATCACTTCAGGCTTCAGCGTTCTCAGCTGTCAGATGCCGGTGATCGGCAACGGGGAAGGAGGTGGCAGGGGATCCTCTGATCTCCTGCCTCACCCCTTCTCTGGATGCCGATCACCGGCATCTGTCAGCAGAGCGACGCGGGACAAAGGAGCTTACAATCGAAGGTAAGTACAGTAAAAATTTTTTTTTTTTTTTTTTTAATAAAATACTTTTGTGTGGTGTCTTTTTCATTTAACCCTTTGTGAACTGGTAAGGGGTCCATGAGACCCCTTATACCAGTTCACAAGGCTCTGGGTATGGCAGGTCACCTGCGGCAAGCGGGTGACTTGCCATAACCCCCATCCCCCCATTACCTGCCTCCCCAACGGCCAGGGGGGGCAGAAGGGCCCGGGCCACTTAGTGGCTATGTGGGCTAGTAGCCTGCAGGGCCAGGGGCCACCAACGCTGGCCCCTGCGCCCTGCTCTACAAGCCCCCATAGCTGGCCCGGGTCGGTAATGCTGGGTAGGGGGGACCCTACGTCTTTTTTTTTTTGGATTTTTAAGGGTTTTTAACCCTTAAAATTCCAAAAAAAAATGCCCCCCCCCCCCTAGGAGGGGGAACCCTATGTCATTTTTTTTTTTAATTAACCCTTTTGTTTTCTGTCATCCAGCAGCTATAAAAGGCTGAAAGAGTGCTCCACTATGGATGGGAGGTAAGTATTAAAAAAAAAAATAAATAAAATATTTTTTCTTTTTGTGTGTCTGTGTTTTTTTTTTACATTTAACCCCTTGTGAACTGGTAAGGGGTCCATGACCCCTATACCAGTTCACAAGGCTGGGGGAGGTGGCAAGTCACCTGCGCTAGCCGGTGACTTGCCATTAACCCCCGGCACCCCCATTACCTGCCTCCCCAAAGCCCAGGGGGGGGGCAGAAGAGCCCGGGCCCACTGGCTATGCGGGCTTGTAGCCTGCAGGGCCAGGGGCCACAAAAGCTGGCCCCTGCGCCCTGTTCCTCCAAACCCTGCATAGCTGGTCCCGGGCTGGTTACTTTGGGTAAGGGGGGGGGCCATGTCATTTTTTTTTTATTTTTTAAGGATTTTTAACCCTTAAAAATCCCCCCAAAAAATGGGCCCCCCCCTCCCGGGAGGGGGGACCCTATGTCATTTTTTTTTCTCGATTTAACCCTTTGTAGTGTGGATGGTAGTTGTATTTTATTTGTAAATGTTAAAAATTACTTGTTTCAGTTAGGGGGGTCTCCTGGGCAGGAACAGGGGGCTACCGATAAATATGTGGTACCGTTCTAATCGGTAGAAACGGGGCTTTCACATGCAATATGGTTTTCCCTAATCAAATACATTTTTTATTTAAAATAAAGGAGGCAATTTTCTAAAAAAATTTTTTATTTATTTATTTTTTTTTACTTAATAATAAATAAAATTAATAATAAATAAAATTTACAAACAAGACATTTCATGTTAAAGCCTAAACTCTGCTGCAAAAAATATATATATAATTTTCCTGAAAATTCCAGCAAAAATGACGCAAAACATGGCACAAAATGGGGAAAAATGACCAGTCAACAGAGGGTGACAAAATCTCAAGTAGGCTGGCAATTAAAAGGGTTAATAGTACCTCTGCATGTTGGGTATTGTTCTGTTCGGGGGACCTTGCGCTTTCAGACTTAGCTTGTTTTTTCTTGTTTGCATATTTATATTTTAGGAAAAGGTGTTTTTTATTCTGCTTTTTTATACATTTTTTAGGGAAACTCTGCGCAACCAAAGAGTTCTTTGAGGGATTAATTCCAGAAAGGTGAGCCCACTACAACAAGCTGGGTACGCTTAGAAAGCTTAACATGTGTACTTTCAGGGAATATATGGTTTATGGGGGATATTCCAAATGTAAAGGGTTGTTTTGGTTGAAAAATCGCAAAGTGCGCACTTTGTCTGCAGAGCTGAAATTTTCAAGAAAAATTACTGTTATGCTCATGCTTTACTTTGGGGTGTTTGGCAACTCTTCTCTTGACAGAACCTATGCATGTTGGGTATCGTTCTGTTCGGAGGATGTTGCTTTTTCAGATTTAACTTGTTTTTTCTTGTTTGTATATAGTTTTTCTAGGAAAATTTGGCTTTGATTCTGCTTTTTTATCCTTTTTTTAGGGAAACTCTTTGCAACCAAAGAATACATTGAGGGATTACTTCTAGAAAACTGTGGCCACATCAACAAGCCTGGTACAAATAGAAAGCCTGAGGTGTGTACTTCCAGAGAATATATAGTTTGTGGGGGGTATTTCAAATGTAAAGGGTTGTTTTTCTGGAAAAACTGCAAGGTGCGCATAGCGCATATCACAGTTGTATTTTTTCTGAAAATCCCCTAAAGCTCTGTTTCAGTTTGGGGGAGTCTCCTGGGCAGGAAAAGGTGTCTACCTATACATATGTGGTACCGCTGTAACTGTGAGAAATTGGGGTTTCACACGCAATAAGATTTTATTGACAAACTTACATTTTTTATTACAAAAAAACACTACAAATTGTAAAAAAATTTATTTTTTAAATTTTTTTGCACATATTTCGCCAAAAAATATTGAGAATACACCTAAAAAATGACAAACAAGACATTTCATGTTAAAGCTCAGACTGCTGAAAAAAACAATATATCATTTTCCTGGGAAATCCCTGGAAATCCCTTAAAAAATCACATTTGAACATGGGGAGCGCAAAATAGTGCAAAATGGTCTGGCAACAGAGTGTGACAAAAACTCCAGGTAGGCTGGCACTTAAAGGGTTAAGCCAGCTTAGATGTTTTCAATTTTGTTTATGACGATGGCAACTGCTTAGCTGGGATTTGGGAAATGGGAGGAGGAGGTAGTGGGTGAAGCAGAGCTGAAGTCTTGAACAGTTGTTTGAGATTCTGGGCCTGTGTGGATATGAGATATAAAGTACACTTGTTTAGCATATGAAAGGGAGGCTTTTTGATGTGATTATAAAGGCGGAAAGCTTTGTATTTGATTTCCTGTTCAGGGACTCGTTTTGGTTTAGCGATGTCCATAATAAGCCACGGTTATCGTTTAGTGTGTTTACAGGGGCTGTAATAGAGGAGGGCAATATAGTCCAGGGCTAGGGTTAAGGTCTTGTAGTAGCGCAAGCCTACAAAGTCTGTGTTAGTAAACGAGGACAAAGTGTGGAGAGGTTTCGAAGAGTCACAGTGATCGATTGAAGATCTAGGGAGAGTAGATTTCAGCATGAGATTGCCCATTTGTGTATAGCAGAGGTAGATGAAATAGGACAGAAGCTCAGTTATAGTAGGTCATAGGTAGAGAGGGGTCATGGGGATGAGGTGGATGGATGAGACTATGGGTGGGGACAGAGGACCATTTTCCTTTAAAGCAGAACAAAACCCAGGATTTTGACTATCCCAGGTTGTATTTCCGGCCTCGGAGGGGGGCATACCATTTTGTAAATTACCTTTTCATTTCCACTCACCCAAAGAGGTTCCTGTAATAGTTAAGTGGTGGTGTCAGGCCTCCTTTCTGAGAGGGGTAATATAAGTAAGCCTCCATCTCTTCTTTGGTCAGTCTTCTCTGCTTATTCTGGATTCCTGTGGTGGCGTCTACCAAAGGCTTTCTGATTTGCTATGGAAAAATGTACAGAGGTTCTAAATATAAGAAAAATTCTGGTGTCCAAAGTGGCACAAGGTACTTTTCTCAGCATTTATACAACAATACCAACCAAGATGCAGCCTCAGCTCTGCCCGGAACCTCATTGTCCTCAACACTCTCATCTTCACACGTGTCGCTCCACTCCTCTCCTCTGGAATTCTGCCACTCTCTAACGTCCCAGCCTTTAAAAAGGGCCTTCAAAACTCACCTTTCCAGGCAAGTCTATTTTCTGACTTTATCAACCCATTTCACAATCATAAAAAACCTTCAACGCACTTGCCAGCATGCTCAGTACATACCACTTGTGCTCCGACCTCTAATCTCTACCTTCATACTTTTAGATTGTAAATAATTATGAGCTAAAAAAAGTAACATTTAAATAAAAATCAACAGAATTAACCTATACCCAGTATCTACCTTTCTGTAGCTTTCTTCCGGTACGGTTCTTTAAAACATTCTTTCTGAGAACATGTCTCCTGACGCATGACCCAGCCACCTCGGGCCCTCAAATTTTAATGTATAGTCTAAATGAAATTCAGGTCCTAAATTATAATAATAAATATACATCAAATATTAGATGCCTGACCACGTTTGCACACTAAACATTGCACTCACCTCGAAATCAGCCAAAGATAGCAGGATCTCAGGTAGAAATGGTAACTGGAATAGGAAAACATAGCGGGAAGAGAAGAGCTGAGATGGGTGAGACAGCACATAGTCTGAGGAGAGAAGAGCAGTCCTGTCATTGAAAGACACTGTGCTGCAACCCATTAACAAGCGTTAGTTCACTAATTATGTTAAATGTTGAATGTTCTGCAATGGAGCAAGGTCATGCAGAGTTAAACCGGACCAACAGCCTGGCACAGTTGGAAAAGAAAGGTAGCGGCCATTTTGGAGCTTCCACTCCCAACTTACATAACCGACAATGCACACAAACACTTCCTGTTTGCAGGTGGCCTGCAAATGCATGAGCCGCCATCTTGTTTTTAAAATTGACACCAGCAGGAGTTAGAAAAAGGTAAATTATTTTATGTGCAGCAATGTAAATTGCCTTGGGGAGGGATGCATGTGAGCACTGTTTGTTGTATTGGTCTGGTTTAAGTCATTTTTGAATGTTGGTCCGCTTTAAAGGCAACTTATCTGGACACACACACACACACACACACACACACACACACACACACACCTGGTCCTCTGATCTGGCGCATCGCTTTACCACAGCCGCAACTGAATCTCGCTGGTCTTACCAGCACTATCTGTCCCTCCACTGCCACGGGGTCTTGGGACCCCGGCCAGAAGAATGGCCCAGCATCTCTGGAGAGATATTTAGCGCTGGAATGATCAGTGATAATAGGAGCGGCAGCAGCGATAGAGAGTCCAGCAGCAGCTACTTACCTACCTAACTGCCCAGTCACCTACCTATCCATGATCTTACCTGCCTACTTGCCTTTTTATCTGCTCGTGAATTTACCTGCCTTTTTACATATCAACTTGTCCCAACCTATCCATCCACCCAATAGCTGCCTGTCCATCTAGCTACCTACCTATTCCCTTCACCATCTATTTAAACCGGACCTTCAGCGTGATTTAATGAAAAGCCCAAACTCTTAAAAAACGGTTCCCCAGCATCTAAAATTAATATATTTTACATTTTTAGTCACTAACTTATTATTCTTTCCCCCACTGGGCTGCAACTCTGTTCAGGAATTTAGGATACGGGCGCCGCCATCTTGACTCAGAAGCATCACACTTACTGAGGAGAGGAGAGTGGGATAAAGTACAGGGGGGCGGGTTATAGCTGTGCTTTGCTCAGACAGAGCAGAGCTGGGGTCAGGTAAAGGTCAGCAGTCCCAGAATGCAGAGCAGCACAGTCAGGAGGCACTTCCTGTTTGCAGGCTGCCTGTTAAGATGGCGGCTTCCATAAGCCTCCATCTTGGATGTTTAAAGGCTCATAACATGCAGTAGATGCAGGTAGGATGATTATTAATGTGAGCAATCTGTATGTACAGGGTGTGGGAAACATATAAGATAGACTCTTATTCAGAGTGAAGGTCCGCTTTAACATCCCAGCTATAGTTGATTTACAACCCTGTCCAATGCGGATCACGAGATAGGCATGTTAGATTTCAGCCCTTCATATCCGAGACATATCTTTGCCAGAACACCCAGGCAGCGGCGGTGAGTCATTTTATTATTTATTACTTTGTTGTTTTATTTTAAGTACTGATCTTTCATGTATGTTGCTGACTCCGTTATGAATGTTCCCATTAACAAACTGGTAAAAGTGTGCATATATTCTGCTCTCTAATTAAACTCCAACACTAACAAAAGAGTTGCGGGCTGTTAAAACAATTTGCTGTAAAAACACTGGAACACAGAGGGAAAAATACCATTCTGTGAATACTCACCTGTAGAATGGATATTATCAGTATGCATCACACCCTGCTCCAGAATAATTCATTACGTCTGGGTTATAGTCCACAAGAGGGCAATTTACTGCAGAGATGGCAAAAAAAGAGGCCCCTCCCGGCCCATATATTCCCGGGACCACCCACTCATTCCCCAGTATATGTAAGCAGTAAGGGAACCAGAAGGCAAAAACAAATTAACAACACTAACAAGTGTACTACTGTATGGGTCATATATATATAGAGGGATTCTTATGGAGGCACCTCTGGTATTTTACATATATGTATAAAAGGGCAGGTGGACCTGAATAGATGGTTATTATGCATATATAATTATGTCTGTTACTGTACAGAGAAATAACACAACACATGCTTCTTGAATATATATTTAGATCCAGTACAACTTTATTATGTAGTGAGTGATTTGAATAGCTGTATACCATGTAAATAGTTGAGTTACACTTTGTTTATAGTTGACCTTGATAGCATGGCTGAGCAAAGATATCTGCCTCCTTCCCTCCCCTCCCCCACCCTATGTGCAGTCTTCCTCTCTGAAGTCTGGGCTGTTATGCTGGTGGTGCTGTTGATCTTGCTGAGAAGGGGGCTCGGCTGCACATATGGTGCTTAACCGACATCCATCACTACAGTTGATGGGCGCGTCCTTGTCCAATCGGACACGCTGCGTCAGGGGGCGGGAGTCACACCTCGCACTGGGGGGGGAGGGAGGAGGGTGGCCTGATTCTCTGCCATGCCACATAAAAGGAGACACCATTCAAAGAGAAAGCACCCCTGGAGAAGCCATAGCGGATCGGCGGAACGCGTGGGCTCTCCTGCCTTCAATCCACTGCCTGATGATTAGCCAGGTTTGACCACAAAGATAGTATGATCTTTACTTTGTCTTTCCAGTGATTGCTTACTACCTCAGCTCCCTTAAACAGCCCTCTGCACTAACAGCACTTTTGTGTATTGGGTTTACATTGGGGGTCTCATCCCCTGCTTTACTTGGTGAATATAGCCTTCTTATCTAGCATTTGCACTTTAGATTTGATTGATTGCACAGGTTTATAGTCTTGATGAATTATTTGTAGTGATTACCTCTTTATACTTGTATTTTTACACTGAGTTGAGTAATTGAACACTCACTTGAGTAATTAGAAATATATAAAAATATTTTTTTTGGGCTATTTGTGGAGCTATTTTATACTGATTTCTATTTGTACTTTTCGATACCTTGTGGTCTTCTATAATATGGATTGCTAAGTATTTTAGCATCACAGGAATAGTGGATTAATTGATTTTAACAGTCTTTGTGTTGCATGTTTTTATTTTTGCTATAGTGTAACATTTAATAAAATATTTCTTTATGGTATTTGTGGAGTTGTGCCCCTTTCTTATGACCCTTGTCAATTTGGTTTGGCCCATGTTCTAGTAGACTTGACGGGCGCCAAACCCCTCTTAGGACCAGAGGGCACAACAAACAAGGCGTCCGTCTTCCTGAAAGGCACAGTAGCCACAGGTAGTATTTCAAGTTTCTGACGACATCCAGAGAGTGCAGGGCCCACCTTGTCCAGGTGTCTCTCAAAGTAGGGGGCCTGAATGGACAGAGCCGCCAACTCCGAAACACGCCGGAAAGAAGTAATAGCCACCAGGAAGGCAACTTTCATGGTGAGGATAGACAATGCAGCCTCATGCACAGGCTCAAATGGAGGACCCTGAAGGGCCGACAACACCAAATTCAAATCCTAAACCTGTAACATGGGTTTGCGGGGAGGGCGCACATGAGCAACCCCCTGGAAGAAGGTCTTGACCAAAGGATGAAGAGCGAATGACCTCTGAAAGAAAACCGCCAGGGCGGAAACATGCCCTTTCAGAGTGCTGAGCTGAAAACCCATATCCAGACCATGTTGAAGGAACTCCAGAATCCGAGGGATGGCGAACACCCGACAAGGGAAGGCCCTAGCCTCACACCAGTCAATGTAGGTCCGCCAGGTCCTGTAATTGGTTAAGGCTAGGAAGAAATCTTCCTCTAATATCTGAGTCTGAACAACCGCCTCAGACAGACCCTTTTCCTTTAGGATGGAGGTTTCAGCAGCCACGCCGTCAAAGCCAGCGTTTGTAAATTGGGGTAACAGAGATGTCCTTGAGTGAGAAGATCCGGAACCAGAGGCAGAGGGTACTGATCGACCGCCAACTGCACGACGTCTGCGAACCATACCTGTCTTGGCCACCTGGGGGCCACCAGAACAGCTGGCACTTCTTCGTGAACCAGCTTGCGAAGGACCTTGCCCAGAATCGGAAACGGGGGGGGGGGGAAGAGGTACAGGAGACCGAACCCCCGCCAGGACAGAGACATGGCATCCACTGCCAGAGCCAGAGGATCCTGGGACAGTGATACAAATGCTGGGAGCTTGTGATTGTGACGAGAGGCAAACGGATCCACATCCGGCATCCCCCACCTGCGACAGAGGGATAGGAAGACCTCGTTGCTGAGAGGCCCCCCTGCTCAGGGAGTCCGCTTCCAGGTTTTCCACCCCCGGAATTTAAACCGCCGAAATGCACGGAACGTTGCTCTCGGCCCAATACAGAAGCAACGACACCTCCCGGAGGGCACTCTTGCTCCGAGTCCCTCCCTGATGATTGATGTAAGCGACCGCAGTCCTGTTGTCGGAGCGAACCTGAACCGGCAGGCCCTGGAGGTGAGGCGTCAGCTGCGCCAGCACCAACCGAAACGCCCTCAGCTCCAGAACATTGATGGGGGCATGTGCCTCCTGAGGGCCCCACAGCCCCTGAAATTGATGGGCTCTCCAGTAGCCACCCCAGCCTGACAGACTGGCATCCGTCGTGACCGTCTCCCAGCGGGGCGTCAGAAATGATCTGCCCCCCCAAAAGATTATTCGGGCCCAGCCACCACAGAAGGGACCGCCGGACCAGAGGAGACAGAACAAAGGCCTGATCCAGAGACAGGGGACACTTGTCCCAGGCCGACAGGAGATGGAGCTGAAGAGGCCTCATGTGAAATTGAGCAAAGGGCACTGCCTCGAAGCAGGCCACCATCTGTCCCACCAGTCTCATCCCTTGCCGGATGGATGGATGAAGTTTGGACAGTAAGAGATGAATCCGCGCTCGAGGTAAGAAAATCCTGGCCTGAATGGTATCCAGCGTCATGCCCAGGAAGGAGGTCAACTGTGACGGAAAGAGTGAGGACTTGGGGTAATTGATTACCCACCCGAACCTCTCCAGTGTCGCCACCACCATCCGGGTGTCCAACTCCGCCTGATGGAGTGAAGGAGACGTAATGAGAAGGTCGTCCAGATAAGGAAGAATGCGAATGCCCTGGGCTCTGAGAAGGGCCATCACGCCCGCCAGTACCTTTGTGAACACCCTGGGTGCAGAGGTGAGCCCGAAGGGTAGAGCCACAAATTGGTAGTATTGTTCCCCTACCGCAAACCTGAGGAACCGCTGATGTCCTGGAAAGACCGGCACATAAAGGTAAGCGTCTTTGATGTCTATTGAGGTTATAAAGTCCCCCGGGTGCAGGGAGCTGACAGCGGAGCGCAGTGTCTCCCTGCGAAACCGTCTGGTTCTGATGAACCGGTTGAGAATCTTCAAGTCCAGAATGGGTCTGATGGAACCATCTTATTTGGGCACTGTAAAGAGATTGGAATAGTAACACTGACCCCTCTCTCTGGGGGGAACCTGACAAACAACCCCCATGGCCCGAAGGTTTTGCACCGCCAACAACAGGCCCTGCGCTGCCCGAGGGTCCGTAGGAACCCGAGATCTGAGGAATCTGTGAGGAGGCCAGTCCGCGAACTCCAGCTTGTACCCGGAGGAGACAACCTCCAGAATCCATTTGTCCGCAGTCGTCCCCCCACCCGCAAGGGTGAGGGCGCTCTCTCATTGCTGAGCAGGCTTGGTGTTAGAATCTTACCTGTGCCCCGTCCTCTGTCCCGCGGTGCGTCGTACGGGGGATCCCAGCCTCCAGTCCTCCGGCGGCCCCGTCGGCCGGCTGTCTTCGTGCGCCGCTCTGAGGCGCTGGGCGCGGCGGCGGCTGGGCTCGGCGGCCTCTCTGGGGGATTCTCGGTGGGGACGGGCGGCCCCTCGGTCTCCTCAGCCGGCGCGGGTGCTTCCTTCCTAAGCTGGTGCGAGCACGCTCTGTTTATGCCCCTCGGTGACGCTGCTCCCAGCGCGTCTGCCGGGGGCAAGTTTAAAGGGGCCTATCAGCTTGTCCTGGTGGGGGATAGACCCAGGGACTGGACAGTTCGTCTGGCCTGGGCGGTCCAGTCCCTGGGACTACTCCTATTGGAATCATCAGTGGCACCAATCAGCACATTTTCCCCCCCGATCACCAATCACCAAGTCCCCTTTCCCATTGGCCAGTATTCCCTTAAATACTGTTCGGCCCCATCCTCCAGTGCCCGTTATAGCCTCTGGTTAATAGGGTGTGCTTTCTGAACCGTGCTTATAATTATTATCCGGCTTGTTTTCTGACCATCCTTGTCTGCTGCCTGCCCCGACCATTCGCCTGTCTGACTACGTCTCTGCCTGATCCTTTTGATACTGCGTTTCGGTGCCCACCTGGTTTGACCTCGGCTTGTTTTGACCCTTCTACGTTTAACCCCTCGAATACTGCGCTCTGTGATCACACGGCTTTGACCCCTGCTTGTTTTGGACTTTCCTTGTCTGGTTTCCACGCTTAAACCTGTATCCACTCCGGCATCCAGCTTTGGGATACCCTGCTGTTCATCCATCTCCACCTTAAGCCAGTAATCTTTGCGCCAAATAAGACCTGGGGGTAACCGAGTCCGGAGAGGCATAATCCGCGTCTCCAGCGAGCGGGGACTTGTCTATAGGCAGAAGAGGCGGTGGAGATTGGGGATTACCTGGTTTAAGAAAGAAGGGTGTCCGGCATTCCCTTACACTTGGCAGTGGATTTGGGTTTGGCACCCCAGGAGGATCCGGGTCGGGCACGGCCTCTGCCCTTGCCTCAGAAATCTCCCCTTTGTCCAGCAAAGGATACCCCCCTGCCTGTCCTAGGTCCACGAAAGGAGGGAGTGAAAGAGCCTGAACCCCGAAAGGGTCGCGGCTGCTTTTTGAGTTGGGGCAACTTATCTCCCTTAGCAAAAAGGTCCAAACGATCCCCAAACAGGCGCAAACCCTGAAAGGGAAGCCCCGTGAGAGCCTTTTTAGCAGCATTGTCAGCTACCCACTGGCGCAACCAGACTGAGCGGCGGATAGAGACTACCAATGCCGAGGTCCTGCTACACATCCGAATGGTGTCATCTAAGGCAGATAAGACATAAGTGATGAAAAACTCACATTGCGAAAGAGCTCTCAAGTCCTCACTAGAGGGATCCTCATGAGAGCCATCCAGAATGCCCCTGATCAAGGTCCTAATAGCCACGGCTGTGATAGCAGAAGCACACACCGGGCGCAAGGCCAAACCCGTACAAGCAAAGGCATGGGAGGCCAGTTGGTCAATACATCGGTCCTCACTATCCTTCAAGGTAGTGGAATCAGGAGAATGCACGACGGACATATTGGACAACCCCAGGACAAGGCCATCCACCTCGGGGGGAGTTGACCAACGTTTGACCGCGTCAGCGGGAAAGGGATACCTCCTATCCCACCCCTTAGGGATACCGGGAAGCCTGCTAAGCCTTTCCCATTCCTTAAGAATCAGCTTGTTAAAATGCGTCTGGGAATTCCAACCGTGGCTTAACGGTACCAAACCATTCCCCCTCCTGCTTAGGCGCCGCCGCGGGGGGGAAATGGCAAGTACCTCAAATATTTGGGTAAGCAGCCTATGGGTGTCGTCCGTGTCCCCACGCTCTGTACCGGCATCTGCGCCAAGGTACTGCTGATCATCAGAGAAATCGGGAGTCTGAGAATAATTCCCCCTCCTCAAGCGGGGTATAGTCAGACAAATCAAGAAAATCATCATAATCAGAGGCAAACGCCGGCGCAGCGGGAGCAATGTGCCGTCTTTTAGCTGGAGCCTTCCTGGCTGCAGAACTAGCAATCATTCTCTCAATGTTGGCCAGTCTAGCGCAAACATCGGATTGCGACTCCCCGCTAGTGTTAATGTCACTAGGGGTCATAACCAGGAACGGAGGTGTGGGGGATGAGACCAGCGGAGCTGACCCAGCCACACAGGGCCCAGATTGCCGCCCAAGCCCCTGCTGCGCACATGGTACACAAATCTGCACACCACACACAACCAGGATTGCCCCTAGGGGACCCTGAGCACAGTATCCTGGGGAGCCTCCATATGGTGATTTTAGGTAGTCGCAATGACCAATGGGAATTACGCTAATCAACTACCCGGGATGCCCCTTAAATGTCCGTTAGTGGGAGGATTTAATAGGATAAAATTAATGATCCCCCTTAATTTTTGGGGATGGGCCAAAGGACCAGGAGAAACCTCTAATTAGGGTTGTCCCCCTGGAAGACATAATGGGAAAACTCACATGAGTAAAAAACCCCAGCATGCATACCCATAATAGTAATTTGTAAATATATATATATATTACTGCCCACAGAGTCCCAATCGCCTAGCAGCCATAACATGCAATACTAAGCAATTAATGAAAAAAGGTAAGCCCGCATGGGCACTCACAGAACCATCAGGGACCGCAAGATGAGAGACAGGAAGAGAAGGAGGACTGCTGAGTGCGCCGAGCACTAGGCCCCGCCCCCTCCAAACGCGAGGACAGCTAACAGGGCACGCTCCCCAGCCAATAGGCTGGGAGCTGGCCGTGACGTCACTGGCCCGCCGCCACCGCCGTAGAGCGCACGCGCGGGCCGATCAAAGTGAAGGAGCCGATGGGGAGAGGAGTAAAGCGTGCTGGCAGCTGCCAGCGCGCGTAAGTCACAAAAAACACTCACACACATACACACTAGTAAAAAGGCACACATACATATAAAAATACAGTAGCAGACTGAATACCCCCCCCCCACACACACACTAACGGGAACAGGGAGGCAGGGGGAAAAGCCCATGGTTACATTCGGGTTATGTAATGAGGGCAATAAAACGGACAGGGCATCCCATATCAGGATCACCATCTGAAACCGCCTACCCTTTGGTGGGGGATTTGCGGTGGAGTCTAGCTCCATTGTAACAAACACCTCTAATAGGTGCTACCTACCATCACCTGGACCATGCAGCCATAGCTGGGAGGCATTTTAAAATGGCCCGGGTGGAAATAGGACAAAAGGGGGCCGGGTGCTACCCGGTGCTAAAGAGAGAGAGAGCCATCATCTTGACTGTCGACGCCGACTGCAGAGACTAAACTGGGGAATGAGTGGGAGGTCCCGGGTATATATGGGCCGGGAGGGGCCTCTTTTTTGCCATCTCTGCAGTAAATTGCCCTCTTGTGGACTATAACCCAGACGGAATTAATTATTCTGGAGCAGGGTGTGATGCATACTTAGAATAGAGCGTGGCCCTTGGCTCTGTGAAGCTGCATAATCGTCAGCATAATAGGCGAGGTCTTGGGAACTTGCTTTAGACACCCTGGCTGTGTTCCTTCTTGCTCTCCCTGTTGCTAGGCGACATTGGACACCTAGACCAGCACTCTCAGGCACGCATGCGCGCATTTGCAAATGTGAATGCTCGCACTCCCAAAGGCGCACACTTCCAAAGGTTCATGCGCGCACTCCCGCATGCAACTTGAGAATACACATGGGTATTCTACCAAGGGCGAATGCGTGCACTGCCAAGGGTGCATGAGCACACTCCTAAACGTGCATGCACACAATACAATCCCAAGGGCACATGCATGCACTCTCAAAGGCACATGCTTGCAATCCCAAACATGCACGCATGCACTCCCAAAGGAGAATACACGCAATTCCAAAAGTGCATGCGCAGGCTCCCAGATCAGTAGGGAGGCAGGTAGGTAGTGGGCTCATTGGAAAAGTAGATGGGCATGTTAGGTAGGTGGGTGGGCAAATAGGTAGGTGGGGGTAGTTAGTAGGCTGTCAGCAAACCCATGCCTGTGCTGGCCATTCAGAAAGGCCTGGCAAGGGTACATGCCTAAGCTATCTGGGGATGAGCCTGTGGTGGCGATCCAGGGGGGTTTAACAGCAGGGCATCGCAATTCAGGATGCCCCAGGGAGTGGGACTCAGACGGGCTCTGATGTTCCTCTTTAATATGACAGGCAAGGGCATGACTGAAGTGATCTTGAGCAAGGCCTCTAACCCCCAACCGCTAGGGCAGCCCACTAACCCGGGCATGTGTGAGCACTCACTGGTGTGGTTCACTTGGGTTTGCTGTCACTGCACGGATGACATAAATATGGAGCACAAATTCCAATTTATGCACAAGCACACAGTGATGAAATAAACACATTATAAAAAAAGTAGTCCTACAACATGTACCGTGAAAAGCTGATGGATGAGGTGCGTTCATAACAATGAGCCGTGAAACCATGTGTCGGTGGCGAACAGCAAATGTCCAAGCTAAGGTGCCCCCCCAGTCATGACCGACTAAAACACAACTTGTATAACCTGTATAAAGAAAACATGATTAATAAAAATACAGGAAACATTATTTATTTAGCACACAAACCCACACGGACATGACCCTCACCCAGTGCTGTAATCAGATCCTTAACGTCTTGCAGAAGGGTCTCCATTTTGTAATCCAGCAGATCAGGAGGTGCAGCAGAGCCGCCAAATCCTCTGAGGTCCACGGCCACCACCCGATATCCATGAGAGAACTCATCCAGTTGGTAACGCCATGAGTACCTGCCAGAGCAGAAGCAGGGAAGAGAATTACTCCTACAGGTCATAACAGATATCGCAGCAAGAGAGATGAGCGTTTATATATATGAAGCATCTTGGTGGCTGCCCCCATCTGTGATAACCAATAAGCTTACTGTGGACCAACTGTACCAAGAGCACTATGGCTAGAATCTGAATAGGTGTGACAGTTACCATCCATCACGCTGAGCTCGCCAGCCATTTTAATTATCTAGTTTTATGTATCAGATTCCTGTTGTTTTATGGTGCAATGCTGCCATCTAGTGCCAGTTATAGGCATTTATTTACAGAAAATTTGGAAAGAACTAAAATCCTTCCTTTTATTTGACACTTTTCCTGCAAACTCATATCCAGCCCCAACAGATCTGCCCAGGCTTTCCTAGCTGAGATGTATGCATACCTCCCAACTATTAAGTGTAGGAAACAGAGACAATTGTTGAATTAAAACACACCCCCTCGTTGGGGATGGATAGGTGATAGGTTGTAACAGTTACAACAATATAAACACTTTGTATAGGCAAATTGATTATTTACTGATGCAGATCTGCATGTTAAACCTCAAAGAGGGACAGAGTAGAGCAACGAGGGACAGAGGGACACAGACTCACAGCCTCTCCAAATCAGGGACACTTGGGAGATAGGTGTATGAGAGGATTTCTTACACACATCATCATAATCTCACCTTGCCTCATTCACCTCTCCTCTCACATTTCCAGTGCTGCCCCACTCTATCAGTCCCTCCACTGGCTGCATTTTTACCATACCCTACAAAGCTCCCTCTGGTCAAGCCCTTTTGTGGTTCGCTGGGGGGTGGTTCACACATTTGGATCCCCCAGGGAAAGGCTGTGGCCGTGCTGGGGTTTGTTCCACTTTAGGGCCAGGCAGTGACCAGGCAGTTCCTATGCCTGGCTAGGAAACCTAAAGGGCTGGCTAGCCATGTGCCTCCTGCTGGGTGCCCCCCTTTTGGATGTGCGTACCCGTGCCAGCAATCAAGATATGGCTGGTGCATGTAACAGCTAGCGAGATGCTAGGGATCACTGGCAAGAAAAGCATAGGTGGTGACTAGGGTTTCACATAGCATTGTATACCAAACTAGGATTCCCTGCAGGCAGCTAACTGGCCGGCCCTTGAGTCTTATAGACTTTAGCGATGGTATTTTCCCTCTCTGTCAAACAGTCAAAAGAGACTGTAGGTCCTCTGACTGCCAGGGGACATCCTGATGTGAGATACTGCATCTCCTCTCCCTGCAGACACACACACTCCCACACTGATAATGGAAGTTGGACACATTGGGGAGGAATGTTTATGTGCAGCTGTGTGAAGCAGTGACTGCACTTACTTGCCTTCTTCATCTTCCCTTCCTATGTGGGTCATTGGAGTTCCTGTTCTGTCCCTTTTTCTCTCCACACAAGGGAAAGTGTGTGACTACTCGGATGCTTCTGAGCATCCGTCCATGGGTGGATGTGGGGTCAGGAGCACCTCTCCTCCTGAGACAGGGAGCGTCTGTTACAAACTATCTTGTGCGCGAAAGGCAGAGGGGGGCCAATTAACAATTTTTAAAAATTACAAACATTACACAGCCCTGCTGGATGGTGCAAGGTCCCACCCGACAGCTACTCTCGGATTTTTGGGGAAAATCCTCTCCTCCCATCACCGAGCCCCCCTTCATGGACAGGACCTCATACCAGAATCCTGTGTCTGCACCCCCCCCCCCTCCCGGTGGTGCTCCTGCTCTGGATTATCTACCTTGTAATACAGTTTTGTAGTCATCTACCATTGCTCTATCCAGGGGGCTGCTGGCACACTTTCCTGTCCAACCATTTTTATTTTACTTTGCCTTTACTGTTCCTTTAAATGACCTTTCAACACTTTCTCCATACAACAATCTATGGCAGGACACTTGCTTTCCATGCATGGCTCTACCCATTTAATACCCATTGCAATGTAGGATAAAATGATAAATGATAAAATACCTATATTTGCCTTATCCTAGGTTGGTGAATACAGTGCTACACTGACAGCAGACGACAAACATTTCTTCTGTTATCGTCTGTATTCAAGAGCACAAGATGCCCTGCAGCTGGTGGCTGGCCAAGGCCAGAAACTCAGAGATAAATGCACTCAGCATAACCGGTCTGGGTGCTCTCCCACGCCCCCAAGCAGTAACCCAGTGAAGAAGAGCGTGCTGGCCTGGCCAGTACTAACTGATGGCAGAAGAGGGACCCGTCTGATCAGCACTGGATCTGCTGGCCGGAGGGTGAAAGGTAATTATTTATGCCAACAGACATTTAAATATTAATGACAATAATAATAATAATAATATATTTTATTAATAATAATACAATATAATTTATTAATAATAATAATAGCACTGACAGGCTTTAGGGGTATGACTGCACATGAAGCATCACAAGATGTGTGCATGGCTCATATTGCAATACTCTGGTTAATGTATGATTCATAAAAATGGGATTGTAGTACTGTAGGGGCCCACTACATAGAAACATAGAAGGTTGACGGCAGAAGGAGACCATACGGTCCATCTAGTCTGCCCTTATGTGTATACTGTATGTACTCTTTATCTTAGGATAGATGTGTGCTTATCCCAGGCATGTTTAAATTCAGTGACTGTTGATGTTTCAACTACCTCTGTTGGAAGTTTGTTCCAAGCATCTACTACTCTTTCTGTAAAATAATATTTTCTAACATTGCTCCTGATCTTCCTCCCGACTAGCTTCAGGTTGTGCCCCCTTGTTCTATCGTTAAGTTTCTTCTTAAAAACACTTCCCTCCTGAACCTTATTCAATCCTTTCACATATTTAAAGGTCTCAATCATGTCCCCCCTCTCCCTTCTTTCCTCCAGACTGTACAAATTAAGTTCTTTAAGTCTCTCCTGATAAGTTTTAAGTTTAAGTCCTTCCACCATTTTCGTTGCCCGCCTTTGGACCCGTTCTATTTGAATAATGTCTTTTTGCAGGTAAGGTCTCCAGAACTGCACACAGTATTCTAGCTGTGGCCTTACCAGGGCTCTATACAGCGGCATCACAACCTCCCTCTTCCTACTGGTGATGCCTCGAGCTATGCAGCCGAGCATCCTGCTTGCTTTTCCCACTGCCTGGCTACACTGTCCACTCATCTTGCAGCTATCAGTAATCAGTACCCCTAAATCTCTCTCCTCCGAGGTCCTGGCTAACACAGTACTGCCCATACGGTACTCAGAGCAGGGATTCCTTCTACCCAAGTGCATGATTTTACCAAATGTGGTTGCACGACGACACCCCTGTCCCTTAGTGCTCCCAGGCTATCCCTCTGTTCCCAGAGCATACATATTTTGGATTCCCGGCTGTGTGAAATCCCCCTGGAATTGCTGTAAAATGTAGTTTTCCAGCAATCCCACGGTGCTTACACAGGCAGCCAAAGCATGCCTCCCCCTCCAGGCTGGGCTGAATGGCTGGTGAGGGTACACACAATCAGAAAGCAATGGCCAAAAAGATGCTGGCCATCCCCAGTGCTATGCCAACAGCATTCTAGGAGTTCATTTATAGGAATGACATAGAATAATAAGAGTAAAGCCCACAGATGTATCGTTGTATCAATGGTGAGGAAAGTATACCAGACAACAGGGGTTTCAGACAGAAGGGGCATCTCAGATTAGGATGCATCCTCCAAAAAGGGGTTTATCAAAAAAAAGGGTTTTGGTTTACTTTAATTACTGTAAATCATTTAGGCACCTATCACCTGGCCCTTTAAGGGAATATGCCTCCCAGTTGGGCAGAAATGAACGCTATGCCAGGAAAGCAACAGAATCATCAATTTTGGGAACCTATCTCCATAGTTTTAGGAACAATACAAGAAAAGGATACCAGTCTTGAACAGGAACAACCACCTCCCTAGTGTCTCCCTCTCAATGGGGCATCCCAGATCCCCAGGTACCTCGTGGGCGACCCCACACCGCATCCCTGGGCCACAGAGTGGCAATGAAAATCTGAGTTGCTGATTGCCTGAGTGGCCTGCTCTGTAAGAATGAAATAAAGGTGAGTTTTCTTGATATACACACACAACAGGGCATCCAATATCGGGATGCCCCAGGCAGAAGGAACAGTAACCAAAATCTTGAGTATTAAGAAAATAGTGGCCAGTGGCCACTGGACTCTAAGCTGGCTGTCTGTTGGTGAGTAAAACACTTCACTAACATGCATTCTATTTCCTCCCTATCTGCCTTATTCTTTTCTGAATCTAAGTGAGGGCTGTAGTCATAGACTTTAGGATTTGCCTGACTGAGAAATTCAAACTCTGAAGACAGCCTAACCCTATTTTGTTGGCAGGGGCCCTTTCCTCTAAAAGCAGATGCTTAGGAGCATAGGATGACTTTTGAAAGAGGGTCTTGAATGAGTGTTGAAGAGCTCTGCTACATATTTCTGAGCTGACACCCAGCACCTCAATACAGGTAGGGCATTTTAGACCATTGTTTAGTAAAGGATTTACAGCATTGGCAGGCACAAATACCAGACTTTGTCCCAGAGCTGGTGTTTCAGGTTGGAGCTGGACATGTCAGAATACATCGTGTTCCCCTGAATGTACAAGCAAACTTGGGACTAAACACAAATACTTACTATAAAAAAAAAAAAAATACTGAAACTCCTTCTGCAAGAAAACATTCCCTGCCCATAATTAACCAACTTGGAGGTACTCTGTGTCAAAGGGGCAGTACGTCCTGGAGTGCTGCCAAAATGCTGCCCTTCCCCACTCTTTATGACCAATTAGGGCAATAAAAACTATTTGAGCTATGTAGCAGTGCTTCCAAGCTGGGAGCTTTTTAGTCACCGGATCCTCAATGCGAAAGAGCTACCACAGCAAACAATATTTTCATTTGTCCAAACTAGGCCTAGCTCTAGGTGAAAGGGAGTTGGCCATCATGGATGGACTTCTGCTTCAATAAAGGACACCTGGAGTGACACCAGCAGTACCGAATCACCGAGATGAGACCTACTTGGAGGCACAAAATGCAGGAGGGAAACCAATGGGTTAGGGGAGATCCCAGCCTTTTATAAAGATTAGCTGTTGATCAAAGTGCAGAGAGGCATTCTGAAGCCCCCCTATTAAATACCCACCCATGTAAGACCGGGTTTCATACACGATCCTTGTGCCATTGGTGAAACCTGGTCCCAGCTGAAACACGCCAGCCCGACTCTAGGACCCCATGCCTGCTGGAGACCAATTACAGGGCTCATTATCACAAAGGGAGTGAGGAGCAGCAAATGTGACCATTTACTTTAATAAAATGGATGTTGCATTGTGCAATTGATGAATGGTTGAAGGGAATTAAATAGGAAACAGCACCACTAATCATTTTTGGGGGGGGGGGGGGGGAGGTGTCATACATATGTGGGGTGTGGGAGCCACATAACCTGGGAGTGACTCCTCCTTGCCACGACATGCCCTTGCCTGCTCAGCCACAACAAAAAATTGAAGTGAATACAAAGGCTTTACTTAGAATACATAAGGTATTTACATCTGAGATCTGAGATGCTTTGAAGTGTCTCATTTCTCACAGTTCCCAAGCGGGAAAAAGTGGGAGGAAGTTAGTGCGTGCTTGGACAGGGACTTTAACTCCCCAAAACAAACCAATCTATTTTGCTCCCCCACCCCAGGTACATTAGAGTTTGGATGTTTCCTGCTGTCAGTGCTGCTTAGTTTTCCTGTTATAGTTTTAATTTTTGTTTTCCCAGCTTTGTCGTTGGTTTCTGACAGGATATCATTGTTTTAAAGTGGACCAACACCCAGGATTTTGACTATCCTGGGTTTTGGTCCACTTCGGTGGGGCACCCCGATCGGGGGTGCCCCGCTGTCTGAAACCCCCCAGAAAGCCCAAAAAAAACTCACCTCTCCCCGCTCCCACGTGACCGCGCCAGCCAATCACAGCGCTCAGAGCCGCTGTGGTATACGCGTCCAAGGCCGCCTGGACGCGCATACCAGCTCAGCTGGCTCTGAGCGCTGGAGGCCGCGTCTCGCGTTTCCCTCTAACAGGGAGTGCGCCTGCACCGGCCATTCACAAACGGCCGGCGCGGGTGCGCGCCCTGCTAGAGGGAAGCGCGAGACGCGGCCAGCGCATGCGCCGATGGAACGGGGCTGAGGTAAGGTTTGTGGGCCTC
This sequence comes from Gastrophryne carolinensis, assembly GCA_027917425.1. NCBI lineage: Eukaryota > Metazoa > Chordata > Amphibia > Anura > Microhylidae > Gastrophryne > Gastrophryne carolinensis. Next base: position 396,033,019 of record CM051238.1, on the reverse strand, counting down.
CTGGGGGGTTCCTCCCCGCGGGACATCCCGATTTCGGATACCCCGCGGGGAGGGATCTGATCGGTCCGGGAATCTTGGTCCCCCTTGGGTGTTGGTCCACTTTAAACTAGCTGTTTAAGCCCCCCTGCTCGCAATCGCATGCTGGGTACAATTACAGCCCATTGAAAATAGTGCTAGAAGGAAGATAAGTGCCTAAAGAAGATTTAATCCCCCAATTTTACCTTTGAAGTCAAAATAGTTTGCATCTTATTTTTAATTTAGCCTTCCATGGGGCGTTCTTGGTCAGCTTTAAGTCACTCTTTGCCTGTATAGAAGCCATAAGAAGTCTGCACAGGTTGTTTTTCTTTTAATTTATTGTTTACAGCAAGTTGGCTTATCTCTCATCAGAAAAACATTATTTATCTATTGGTGCTTTTTTAACCTGCCTGTTAAAGGGAAAGGGGAATTCAGCTGCCTTCTAGCACAAGGGATCGGTCTGGTTTAACTATAACTATATCTGCTCCAAAGTTGGGGCTGCCATCAGGACACTTTGGGCTCCATACAACCTCAATGTCAGGAAGCCCCTTATTCAGAACGCCACACTGGATACATGACCAGTATATGTGCAGAAATACAATGAGGTAACCAGCCGGGTTTGGCTTCATGCATTGCCGCACATATAGCTGAAACATGCATCCTGGACTGTGGGGACTGAAAGCAGCCATACACACCATCCCTGAGAGTTTTGTTCAAGGAAGGGTGTAGTTCCACCGTGACTCTATGGCCCAGAGTCCCTAGACTGATTAGTAACTGACAATACTAAATAACTAAACAGTTCCTGTTATGAGTAAATAAGCTGTAGAACCGCTGTAGATCCAACATTATGTTAACATTAATAAAGCAGAACTACAGTCAATCTATGCCCCGCCTCCGCCCTGTCACCCTACTCTGGCACTGAGACAGGAAGGGGGGTTACAACCCCTTACCCTCTACATGCTCCAGCGCCAACCCCCCTGTTCTCCTGCGTCCTCCACAGAGAAAGACACAAAGCGGCATTCCCTGGCTCCGTGACTGCTTCCGCCATCCATTTACTTGAAATGGGAGCATGCAGGGAGCCAGGGGATGCCTCTCTCTCCTTTAATGGCGGTGCCCAGGACACAAAGGTTTCGTTGTAACCTCCCCGTCCTGCCCCAGCGCTTGGGTAGGGTGGCGGGGGTCGTACTTTGACTGTAGTAAGTTCGGCTTTAATCCCTGCGGCCCAAGGGGTAACCTACACACTCCTCCCATTGCACCCTCTCTAGTGTCCAAACATGCAAATGTCAGCACAGGCTCTTCTCAAAATTGGTATTCATGCACTGCGGAACTGGATGCCACTGCACACACTACAGTGGCCAGAACCTTGACCAGTAAGTTGCTCTGGCTGCTGCAATGCATGCTGCAGAGGGGAGTAGGATGTACTGTTGGTGGCAGGAGCAGGGGGAACTGTAGGGTGGCAGTAGATATGGGTGTTTAGGTGCCAGTGGATTCAATCTGTTAGTTCCCTTTAAAAAAAATCTAAAAAAGAATAGTGTGCAAACTCTAGGAAAGGCCGCACTGCATACCAGGGAGACTTTTTTTTTTTACTGACAACCCATAAAGGGCATTCACAAAACAATGGCCAACATGTCTGTGGCAGCAGAGGAGGAAGAGGGCAGCTCACACACAGCACTTTCAGCATCCTGTGCAGCTCCTGCTCTCTGACAGCACCAGGCTTCCAAGTCTGACTTTTGGGTCACATGAAAACAGGGAGGAGGTAGAGGTAAAAGAGAGGACCTCTTGAAAGTCGCTATTACCAGCACTGACTGAAGTCGTGATCACAGATTCTGCATTTTGTTGTTTAATTTTTACTTGCTATCCCTCAGCCGCCACAGCAGAGGCACAAACAGAAAAAGGTCATTTAATAAATAATTAATTAATAAATAATACCGCCGCTGGGCCCCATTAGGAGTGGATTTCGTCCGAGCCCCAGGCAGGCAGTCCTGCCCTGATAGAAAGTGATTGTTACAAGTGTCACAGGCACTTCCTGGAGCTTTCATACATGAGACAGTCCAAGTGAGATTATCAACACAACATGATACAAACAGGAAGGTTAACTTTACCAGAGTCTCATTACCAGTTCTCAGGGAAGCCGTGCAGGAGAAGCATCAATGGGTTTACCTTCTCTCCAGACGCCACGTAATGGAAGCGCATTCCTGTATTCTGTTAAATTAGAGCAGATAAACAGAAAGGTTCTCATATTAGAGAATACAAATCTGACCATCCACAAGAAACTAGATCAAGTGTACCTCAACACACATATCACAATTTTATATATATATATAGACATCAACAGTGTGTTTATTAGCCTATTGTGTGCTTGTGCTCACATAGGAATGTGCCTTCCGCATTTAACCCATCCAACAGAAACCCATTAGTGAACCACACACTGCAAATTCCCGCTCACAAGATCGATCCCTTAAGCTATATAAACTGGAATTTAGGTATCAAAAATGTTTTAACCCCAACCATTCTCATCTTTTGCTGTCCCATTCGTATGGCAATTCTGATGTTATGCCATCTGAGAGCTTGTTATGGGTTTATCAGCTTCATTAATACCAGCTTTAGCAAGCTCTAACCTTTGTACTTTTAGTTATATTATGTACTTCGATCTGACTTTTATTGCTACTTTGTTAAGTGTTTTTATTTTCTTCATACTAATATATCTCTACTGACGTGTTTCCCAACATCAAGTGTTATTTAGCTGGCATTGTGGATATCCCCAACAGAATGTTGAGCTAATGTTGAGGAAAATACCTGGAAATGGTCAATTATGCCTAAGCATTTCTGTGGCGTGTAGTAACCTAAGACGTACTATATTTACTATTCCACTGATTCTGGACACTGGAAGCCGCTGCACACAGCTTAAAGTGGACCAAACTCCACCACGATCTGCCCGGGAATCTATAAGATTTCCGGGCCGATCAATTCCCCCCTGGGGCATCCAAAATCAGGCTGCCCCGCTGTGTAAAACCCCCAGGTTGCCCCATACACTTACCATGGTTCCCGGTCCAATCACGCACTTGCAAGCCGCAGTAGCATCCCCGCTATCCATCTAGCCACTATGAATGAAAGGCGCGGGCACGCTCCCTGTTAGAGGGTAGCGGGGGATGTGGCCGTCAGCGCGCTCGGAGCCACGAGTCTTAGATGAAGCCTTAGATGCTGTGACGTCAGCGGCTTAGAGCGCGCTGATTGGACAAGCGGTCGCTCATATGCCGTAGGACCAAGAAGAGGTGAGTTGACTTAGGCGATCTGGGGGGTTTCACGCAGGGGGGCACCCCAAGGGAAAGGACCAAAACCCAGGACAGACAAAATCCTGGGTTTCGGTCTACTTTAAAAAGTAATAAAACCTGGGATTTTCCTCCTCCCAGAATCGGGATGCCCCTCTGTCATACTCTCCAAAACTCTGGGTCTGCTTATCTCTCCGGCAATCCCACGGATTATGTGCGGGTTCTTCTCCAAACAGTGTTCTATGTCCTGCATATTAATGAGCGACACAGAACGAAGAATAAAAAGAGAAGGGCAACCATCCCTGTGGGTGCTTCCCTATGGCTGTGCGTACATGCACTAGCCATTCAGATACGCGGAATATGATGTTCATGCGAATCACACACACGGAATAAATGATTATGGGCAAACCAGGAAGTTACGCATTTCAGGGCATCCTGGGTCCCTGGGTGAGATAATGTGAATCGATATGTATAGCAAATTATGCAGGGGGAAGCAGGCATCACAAATCAGGATGCCTGTGTGTGGGGGGGGGGGGGTGGAGACACTATGATGGGTGGGGCAGCCTGAGGAGTTTAACTACCCCCCCCCCCCCGGGGGCAGTGCAGGTTTGGGGTGCCCCCCTTTGTGAAGGACTGTGGTTTGCCAGAATTCTTACCTTGCCAGCAATCCAGCAGAACATGCATGGGCTCTCTTCAATTTTTTAGCTGCCATATTAATCCACTCCAAAGAATGCTTAACCCTTTAAGTGCCAGCCTGGAGTTTTTGTCACCCTTTGTTGCCAGACTATTTTGCACTATTTTGCGCTCCCCATGTTCAAATGTGATTTTTGAAGGGTTTTCCCAGGAAAATGATATATTGTTTTTTTCAGCAGAGTCTGGGCTTTAACATGAAAAGTCTTGTTTGTCATTTTTTAGGTGTATTCTCAATATTTTTGGGTGAAATATGTGCAAAAAAATAAAAAAAAATCTATTTTTGACAATTTGTTTTTTTTTTTGTAATAAAAAAATGTAAGTTTGTCAATAAAATCTTATTGCGTGTGAAATCCCAATTTCAACCGGTTACAGCGATACCACATATGTATAGGTAGACACCCTTTCCTGCCCAGGAGACTCCCCTAAACAGAAACAGCGCTTTAGGTGATTTTCAGATAAAATACAACTATGCTATGCAATATGTGCACCTTGCAGTTTTTCCAGAAAAACAACCCTTTACATTTGAAATACCCCCAACAAACTATATATTCTCTGGAAGTACAAACCTCAAGCTTTCTAGGTGTACCAGGCTTGTTGATGTGGCCATAGTTTTCTGGAAGTAATCCCTCAATGTATTCTTTGGTTGCAAACAAGAAAAAACAAGTTTAATCTGAAAAAGCAACATCCCCCGAACAGAACGATACCCAACATGCATAGCTACTGTCAAGGGAAGAGTTGCCAAACACCCCAAAGTAAAGCATGTGCGTAACGGTAATTTTATTTCAGCTCTGCAGACAAAGTGCGCACCTTGCAATTTTTTAAACCAAAACAACCCTTTACATTTGGAATATCCCCCATAAACCATATATTCCCTGAAAGTACACGTTAAGCTTTCTAAGCGTACCCAGCTTGTTGTAGTGGGCTCGTCTTCCTGGAATTAATTCCTCAAAGAATTCTTTGGTTGCGCAGGGTTTCCCTAAAAAATGTATAAAAAAGCTGAATAAAAAACACCTTTTTCTAAAATATAAATATGCAAACCAGAAAAAACAAGCTAAGTCTGAAAGCGCAAGGTCCCCCGAACAGAACAATACCCAACATGCATAGGTACTATTAACCCTTTTAATTGCCAGCCTACTTGAGATTTTGTCACCCTCTGTTGACAGGTCATTTTTCCCCATGTTTTGTGCCATTTTTGCTGGAATTTTCAGGAAAATTATATATATATTTTTGCAGCAGAGTTTAGGCTTTAACATGAAATGTCTTGTTTGTAAATTTCATTTAGTTTTTTACAATATGAAAAAAAAAAAAAAAACTCCTTTATTTTAAATAAAAAATTTATTTTATTAAGGAAAACCATATTGCATGTGAAAGCCCCATTTCTAACGATTAGAATGGTACCACATATTTATCGGTAGCCCACCGTTCCTGCCCAGGAGACCCCCCTAACTTAAACAAGTACTTTATAACAAGTACTTTATAACATTTACAAATAAAATACAACTACCATCCACACTACAAAGGGGGACCCCATTTTTAAAAACCCTTAAAAATCCAAAAAAAAATTGACATGGGGTCCCCCTTACCCAAAGTAACCAGCCCGGGACCAGCTATGCAGGGCTTGTAGAAACAGGGCACAGGGGCCAGCTTTTGTGGCCCCTGGCCCTGCAGGCTACAATCCTGTACAGCCCGTGGCCACGGGCTCTTCTGCCCCCCCCTGGGCTTTGGGGAGGCCGGTAATGGGGGTGCCGGGGGTTAATGGCAAGTCACCCACTAGGCTTGGTTTTTTTTCTATCAATGGAAGGAAGAGGAAATTGGATGACAGGTTCTGTCACCCCTGATACACTAAACCTGTCACCCCTGGATTTTATTCTTACCAGCCAATGTGTTTAATTGGGTTTTTTAACATTACACAATTGCAGTAGAGTAGAGTGGATATCAAGAACATCATTTAAAAAGCCACAAAATGTAACACAATAACCATTCTAGGAATTTTTGATCCAGGAATCTAATCTTACTACCCATCTGGAGTTAGGAGGGGGTAGTAATATAGTCTGTAGAGGTTTGGCTTGGTCTTCTCATGGACCTAGATGTAGGGTTTATACTTGACTGACATGTTTTACTATGTGTATGCCCACAGGGGGGTTTTGCTCGGTACTTCAGGTAAGCTGTACTTACTTTTATGCGGAGGTATCCATGCTGGCCGTGCTGGCTACTTGTCAGACAGGATGGGGCGGTCTTGCGAGGCCGCCACTGAAATGCCCGGCATGGTCCTCTGGCTACAAGCCTCATGGCATCAGGCACATAGGAGATGGCTGCCAGTAAAGAAGCAACATAAACTAGGATCCAGAAGAGGACACCTGATACCCGCAGGGCCGCCCGGGTCACCATCAGGAGGAGGTGGGATATGTAGAACTGCATGCTTTCTCCACTGCCTGCAAAGAAACAAGACTGTAAATTACCTTTTCTGAGCAACTTTTACTTCTAATGCCAGTTAGGTGCCCACCAAGTTCACTTCATTGAAATGTAGTCAACCTGCAATCAAATGAAGATCCTATAGTGGATGATGTAAGATGGAATGCCTCAATAAAAACCCAATACAGAGTAGAAAATTTGGCTCAAGACTCCATGTACACCTCTGTTGCCTATTCTTCAAGAAAAGTCATGGCCTGGACACTCTAACCTGCTGATCTCACAGTGAATGAAAAGCACAGGCAGTGGGGGAGCTTGTGAAGCCAGCAATGGGGAAATCCTCTACAATTTCCAGACCAAGACTGACCATGCTAGAAGCTTCTGCGGCATCTTTTACACTCCAGGGAGCCTAGAGTCTCAGGAATCCCCCTACAGATCAGGCATTCCCAGCTTCACTCTTGCCAGATGTGTAAGCTGGCATATGGGACCAGGTCAAAGTGCACATAGACAAGAATGAGGACAAACTGGCCAGGTCTCATATCCTGCACAAAGTCGTGAGTGTGGAAGCATATTGATCAGCAAGGCAAAGGGCTCTGATTTAGGATGCTTGCTGCTTCTATCTCCCCTGTGAGCTACTCCCCAGATCAATTCACTTGAGCAGGAGTATTCGTATAGGGGCCACAGGAGCAGGTTTGGGTGGTCCACCACAATAGACTTTCCCTTTATAGAACCTTACAAAGCACAGTGTGCTGAGGGCAGGGGAGTTATAGAAAGTTCTCTAGGCCTTGAAAAAGACACAAAAATACCATTTTGTGAATACTCACCTTGTAAAATGGGTATTATAAGTATGTCACACACCCCGCTTCAAGATATTCATAACCTGTGGGTATACTGACCTGTAGAGGGCGATCTGCAGAGATGATTGGAGGAAAGAAAGACCCTCCCGGTCCATAAATACCTGGGACCTCCCACTCATTACCCAGTATAAAGAAAGCAGTAAGGTAAGGGACCAGGAAGAGCCAAATATAAGTCATAACAATGCAAAGTTCACAATATGAAGGATCCAGAATACAAAAGGGCGGGTTGAAGCGGGGTGTGTGACATACTTATAATACCCATTTTACAAGGTGAGTATTCACAAAATGGTATTATTCTAAGTATGTCACACACCCCGCTTCAAGATATTCATAACCTGTGGGACATCCAATAGCAGTGTCCATAAGGGGTGGGGATCCAAAACAAGGCATAAAACACAACTTAAACCACTGCAGCCTGCAGAACTTTGCGGCCAAAAACAGCATCCGCTGAGGCCCGAACATCAACCTTGTAAAACTTGGAAAAAGTTTGAACAGAAGACCAGGTAGCGGCCTTGCAAACTTGCTCAACAGAGGCCTGGTGCTGAAAAGCCCAGGAAGCCCCAACCGCACGAGTAGAATGAGCTGTAACACGAAAAGGAGGATTCCTCCCCTTAGCAGAATAGGCCCCAACAAAGGCCTGACGAATCCACCTACTGATGGAAGACTTGGCGGGCGCCAAACCCTTCTTGGGCCCAGATGGCACCACAAAGAAAGCGTCAGTCTTGCGAAAGGAAGACGTTACCACCAAATAGTACTTCACAACGCGAACCACATCCAAGGAATGCAGGGCCCTCTCCTTGTCATTGCTGGGATTAGGACACAGAGAGGGCAGAACAATATCCTGATTTAGATGAAAGGAAGAAACCACCTTAGGAAGGAAGTCCGTCTTGAAACGGAAAACCACCTTGTCCTGATGTCTTTCAAAATACAGAGCTTGAATAGACAGAGCCGCCAACTCAGAAACACGCCGAACAGAAGTGATAGCTACCAAAAAGGCCACCTTCTGTGTAAGGGAAGACAAAGGAATATCATGCAAAGGCTCAAAGGGAGGACCCTGAAGAGCAGAAAGAACCAAATTCAAATCCCAAACCGGAATCAGAGGCTTCCTAGGAGGCCGCACATGCGTAACCCCCTGGAAAAAAGTCTTAACCAACGGATGAAGCGCAAAAGATCTTTGGAAAAACACCGCCAGGGCAGACACCTGCCCCTTCAGAGTACTGAGCTGGAGTCCCAGATCCAAACCATGTTGCAGGAACTCCAAAATTCTAGAAATAGAGAATTCCCTACAAGGGAAGGCCCTAGTCTCACACCAATCAATGTAAGACCTCCAAGTCCTATAGTACACGGATGAAGAAGACCTCTTCCTAGCGCTAATAAGAGTCTGAATCACAGCATCAGAAAGACCCTCCTCCTTCAAGATGGAGGTTTCAGCAGCCACGCCATCAAAGCCAGCGTTGGTAAATTGGGGTAACGAAGATGACCCTGTGTGAGTAGATCTGGCAGCAGGGGCAGAGCAAACTGATTTTCTGCTAGCCTTACCACGTCTGCGAACCAGACCTGTCTTGGCCACCTTGGGGCCACCAGAATTGCTGACGCACCCTCCATAGCCAGCTTGCGCACTACTCTGGCCACCATGGGAAACGGAGGGAACAGGTACAGAAAACCCAGATCCCTCCAGTTCAGAGACATGGCATCCGTTGCCAGAGCCAGAGGGTCCTTCGCCAGAGACACGAATGACGGAAGTTTGTGATTGTGACGGGAGGCAAAGAGGTCCACCACCGGTGACCCCCACCTGCGACAAATTGTGTGAAAAACCTTGGGATTGAGAGACCACTCCCCTTTGCGGGCTGACAACCTGCTCAGAGAGTCTGCCTCCATGTTCTCCACTCCCGGGAAGTAGACCGCCGAGATGCACGGGACGTGGCTCTCCGCCCAGTCCAGAATCAGAGACACTTCCCTGAGGGCACTCCTGCTGCAAGTCCCTCCCTGGTGATTGATGTAGGCAACTGCCGTCCGATTGTCCGACCGGACCTGAACCGGCAAGCCCCGCAGTTGATGAGTCAAATGACAAAGAACCATCCTGATGGCTCTTAATTCCAGAACATTGATAGGCTCGTGGGCTTCCAGGGGTCCCCACAAACCCTGAAATTGCAGATCCTTCCAGAAGCCCCCCCATCCTGAGAGGCTGGCATCCGTGGTGACCACCTCCCAATGAGGAGTCTGAAAAGATCTGCCCCTCCGCAGGTTGGCTGAGTTCAGCCACCACCGAAGCGAGCGGCGAACCCGGGGAGACATCAGAAAGAATTGATCCAGCGACTGAGGAGACCTGTGCCAGACCGACAACAGATGGAGCTGTAGTGTCCTTGTGTGAAACTGAGCAAAGGGGACTGCCTCGAAGGAGGCCACCATCAACCCCACCAGTCTCATCCCTAGCCGGATGGACGGCCGAGGAATGGACATGAGCAACCGAATCAACTCCTGAATCAAAAGAACCTTGGACTGAGGAAGGAACACTCTGGCCTGATCTGTATCCAGAGACCAGAAAGGATATTAACCTGGACGGGTAGAGGGAGGACTTGGGGTAGTTGATCACCCAGCCGAACCTCTCCAGAGTGGATATTACCGTCCTGGTGTCCAATTCCGCTTGGCTGAATGACGATGCCATGATGAGGAGATCGTCCAGATATGGCACTATGCGAATCCCCTGCGCTCTGAGGAGAGCCATCACCCCAGCAAGCACCTTGGTGAAAACCCTTGGGGCTGTGGTGAGACCGAAGGGAAGAGCTACAAACTGAAAATGCAGATCCTCCACCGCGAACCTTAGAAACCTCTGGTGCGCGGGAAAAATGGGAACATGGAGGTAAGCGTCCTGGATGTCTATGGACGTCATGAAGTCCCCCTGACGAAGAGAGTGGATAGCAGAACGCAACGTTTCGATGCAAAATTTTCGCAGCCTGACAAACCTGTTGAGTATCTTTAGGTCCAGGATGGTCCGGACGGAGCCATCCTTCTTGGGGACCGTGAACAGATTTGAATAAAAACCCCGACCCCGGTCTAATGGGGGCACTGGGCAAATGACTGCCATTTCCATAAGACTCGATACCGCCGCCCGGAGCTGCTGCGCAGCCAGAGCGTCCGGGGACATCCGAGACCTGAAGAAACGCAGGGGGGGGGGGGGGGGGGCGGGACTCTAACTCCAGCTTGTAGCCGGAAGACACCACTTCCCGGATCCACTTGTCCGAGACCTCCCGAATCCAGACCTGGGAGAAGTGTCGCAGCCGTCCCCCCACCCGCACGGGTGAGGGCGCCCCCTCATTGTTGAGCGGGCTTGGCTGCGGGTTTGGGTTTAGAGCCCCAATTGTATCCTGAACGGGAACGACCCCTGCCCCTATTCCAGGAATCTCCTCTAGAAGAAGGAAAGGCAAAACCTCTTCCAGCTCTGGATCCCCGAAAGGAAGGAGTGAAGGAAGCCGCTCCTCGAAAGGGGCGTCGTTGCTTCTTGCGTTGAGGTAGTTTACCACCTTTGGCTACGGAGTCCAATTTATCTCCAAAAAGCCGTAACCCAACGAAGGGAAGAGACGTCAGTGACTTTTTTGACCCAAAATCAGCCGCCCACTGGCGCAACCAAATTGAATGCCTGATAGTCACCATTAGAGCAGAGGCTCTGCTACTCATCATCAAGGAATCATCCAAAGCGGCTAACATGAAGGACAAAAACACCTCACATCGTTTTAGTCCAAGAAATTCGTCACTGTCCGGATCCAAACCGGAAGAGGATAACAAGTCCCTGACCACCTTTCTAGTAGCCACCGCCAACAGCAATGAGGCACAAACGGGCCGTATGGCTGCCCCAATACTGGCAAAACCATGACAAGCCATCTGGTCAATGCGTTTATCCTCACCATCTTTAAGAGAGGAACAATCAGGGTTATTCAAAACGGCTGAGTTGGATAACCCCAAAATTGGGGCGTCCACCTCGGGGGGGGGGGGGGTTCGGACGCCCAGCGCTTAACCGTATCCACGGGGAAGGGATATCTTTTATCCCAACTCTGAGGAATGGCGAGATAGCCAGAACCTCAAACATCTGAGTCAGAACATTAGGAGTATCCGAGGAAATCCCTGACCCCCGATCGGAATCAGCGCCAACAATTTGCTGATCATCAGAATTATCTGAATCCTCAAATAACTCCCCTTCCTCCGGAGGGGAATAATCTGACCAATCTAGACCATCTGCATCATCGTATTCAAAATGAGTAACCGGTGACAAATGCTTTCTCTTAGCCGGTGCCTTCTTGGCGACCGCAGAAGAAATAAATTTTTCAATATTGGCCAATCTGGCACACACATCAGATTGCGACTGCCCCCCCATGACAACGTCACACGGGGCACGGGTCAAAATGGGAGGGGGAGGGGATGAAGCCTGGGGTCCGGACTGCCGTTTAATAGTCTGCTATGCACATGATATACATAAGAAGAAATCATCCCCAGTTAGGGATACCCCGCAACCCAAACACTTCCGGGATTGTCCCGAGGGGAGCCCGGAATCCTGGGATGCCTCCATAAGGTGAACTTGAGTAAGTCGCTATGACCTAGGGAATTACGCTATTAAGCAACCCGGGATGCCCTTATCCCTAAGTGGGAGGATTTGTAAAATATATTGAAAGTACCCAGGGACCCTAGGACCGGGAGAAACCCTAAATATCCCTGAAGATTCACCTAAAAAAATACAGAAAACACAATGAGAAACATTATGCTGTAAGAAGAATCAAAGAAAGGGAGGAAAAAGGCCCACAGGGCCACTCACTGTGCCTCCAGGAGATGGACGGCCGAGGACTGCAGCCTGCTGAGGTAAAGACAGAGCAGAGCGGGAGACGAAGAAGGGGGGTGTGGCCAGCGCGGACCGCGCGCTTGACCAGCTCCGCCCCCCTTCGCAAGTCAGTGAGGAGGAGAAAGCTCCTCAGCGGTGCTGAGAATTAGAGGGGGCGGGCCGCGGCGACGCGCCGCAAGTCCGGCCCCGCCCCCAAACTAAACCGTGAGGGGAGAAGCTCCCCTCTGCTGTGTTACCCCACGAGCCGGTGTCGCGGCCACCCGCGGCACCGGGGAAATATATAAAAAAAAGGCGGTAGCGGGCCGCAAAGCATGCGGAGCCGCTCCCCGCTCGAGCCACGCTACATTAGGCTCTGTGGCATAAAGGGCGCGGGCCGCCAACAGAAGAGCGTGAGGGGAGAAAACCTCCCCTCCGCCTTCTGAGGTAAAAGGCAGCACCGCGGCGGCAATGGCGGCCGCGGTGTCTGTTAAGTCCCCCAAATGACAGGCATTTAATAAACAGACACCATAAACAGCCATCAACCACTCCTGAAACCAGAGCAACCAATTCATGAGGGAATACTTCCAGATGAGCCACATAAACATACAAAAAACCTAACGCTGAGGAAAGGAGCCCCTACCCAAGCTAGAAAGGTGGGGATAGGCCAATTGGACAGGGCATCCCAAACCGGGGTCACCAACCCGGTGTAACCGCCTACCCTCTATATAGGGTCTCGCGGCGGAGCATAGCTCCTGAGCACCCGTGGTGCTAATATACCTTCGCCCGGACAGCAGTCAAGACTGGGAGGCATGCAAATGTACAGGGTCATAAAGGGATAAAGAATGAGTCCAAATGGGAATAAAAAATACTGGCCGGGACTAATCCCGGCTACCTGAAAACCCCCTGTGCAAGGAGGAGACACCATCTTCTGCTTGCTCGCCATCTGCAGAGATGAAGACTGGGTAATGAGTGGGAGGTCCCAGGTATTTATGGACCGGGAGGGGCTTTCTTTCCTCCAATCATCTCTGCAGATCGCCCTCTACAGGTTAGTATACCCACAGGTTATGAATATCTTGAAGCGGGGTGTGTGACATACTTAGAATAGCCATTTTGCTGACCCCCTGTATCCCCCACGTCAAAGTAGTTAAGGCGAGGCGGCTGGCTCGGTGGTGCCCTGCTTTTCAAACAAACAGTTTTTTTCGCCATCAAGGCTACGCCCACCTGACAATTTTTAGATCAATAGGCTAGATTCAGAGACACATTCGTCTGGACTTCCGTAGCTATCTGTGTATGTTTTTGTGTGTGTTTGTCATTTTTGGGGTTTTTCGTTCCATTTTCCATTCGTACTTTCGTTCGCGCTAATGCGTATATGCGCTTTCGATGGACGAATCTAAATCTGATCATTTGTGTTAGTTTGGCTCTTATTCGGATCTAAATCTGATAATTTGCGTTACTTCAGATAACTTACGTTATTGGGATGGGTTTCCGTGTGATTCAGAGACCTGATTGCCGATGGACCTTTGCCCTATAAAACGGATTCTTTTCCGCTTCACTTACGGGTCCTTTGAAGACTCGGATTGCTATTGTTGAACATGTTTTGCGGCTATGTGGAGGAGTCTGAGCACCTTCAGCTCCAAGGCATTGCATGTATCAGCATGGCCGAGGCCATAAATTGTATAGCAATGCATACCTGAATCAATACATTTCATGTATGCCTTATAAAAGCATTTTAATGCTGATCTTAATTAGTCCTTAGCATGTAAACCTTTATTTTCCCACACATCCATATAATTGGTATATTTTTTAGACTTGTGTCCTTTCTTATTTATATTTGTATTGTTGAACTTGAATCTTAATTTGTTGTTGGAGTTATTGTTTTAGTTGGTTACCTTTGCTTTGTGTAATTATTTTATATTTGGTTGCAGGAACCGCAAGATGTGCCACTCGCACAACATATAAGCAGTGTTTGGTCCGGATATGAGATTCCTCAGTGTTCTTGCAGGGCATCTAGGGTCGTCCCATGATGCTTATATATTGCGGAGCTCCGGCTTATTTAGTCAGTTTGAGTCAGGAGAATTGGTGGATGGCTCCTGGGTAAGTTTGCTCACATTCCATCAATCCATTTTCACTGTATGGCAATGAATATAGTTAATGACCCATGTCTTAACCTATGGCTGTTGTTAGCCCTTGATGACATGTCAAACAATATTGTTGCTTAGAATGTGCATTTTATGTTAGTATTTTTAAATTCTTTCAGGGGATTCTGGATATCTGCTCCTGCCCTTGCTCCTGACGCCCATTCTTCGCCCCCCCGGAAAATGCGGGCCAGGAGTTCTATAATCGGGCCCTCTGCAAAACCCGGGCCGTTGTGGAGAGGGCCTTCGGGCTTTTGAAGTCCAGATTTAGGTGTTTGGACCATATGGGGGGGGCACTGCAGTATGACCCCAACAAGGTTATACCAATAATTTATTTTACGTTTTTTAACAGGGACCACACGTGCCAGAGTGGCACAACTGAGTGCCAGGGTCCTTCAGTTGGTGGGCGAGATGCAGGAGCTGCGCGACTCATTGGGGACCACTGATGAAGAAAAATGTTCTGTGGACTGCCATTGCTATGTATATATTTTACTACATTTTATATGTTATTTTAAAAATTTAAAATATGTTAAAAGTTTTATATTTTTTAAAATAAAAAAAAAAATTAAACAAAGTTGGAAATTTGTGGAAACAATTTTACTTTAATAAAAAAAAAACCCTGAAAAATGGCATTTAAGATTATTTTTAAAAAAATGTCTCGGTGTCATTTCCTTTTCTAAATACATTCATTAAGGGTTGGTTACCACAAAACGAATGCAAAACACTAAATTTAGATATGAAGATTCGCCAGACCGCGAAGTGATTTAGGTAAGCTTTAGGTGTGAGAAATGGAAGAAGAATGAGACCGCGAAGTGATTTGGGTCAGTTTTAGGGGTGGGAAATAGAAGAAGAATGAGACTGCGAAGTGATTTAGGTAAGCTTTAGCTGTGAGAAATGGAAGAAGAATGAGACCGCAAAGTGATTTGGGTAAGCTTTAGGTGTGAGAAATTGAAGAACAATGAGACCGCAAAGTGATTTGGGTCAGTTTTAGGGGTGGAAAATTAAAGAAGAAGAATGAGACCGCGAAGTGATTTAGGTAAGCTTTAGGTGTGAGAAATGGAAGAAGAACCTAAGCGCAAAGGGGTTTGGGTAAGTTTTAGGGGTGAGAAATGGAAGAAGAACCTAAGCGCAAAGTGGTTTGGGTAAGTTTTAGGGGTGAAAAATGGAAGAAGAACCTAACCGCAAAGTGATTTAGGTGAGTTTTAGGGGTCAGAAATGGAAGATGTAGGAAAGCGCAAAGTGATTTAGCTAAGCATTGTAGCAGAAGTGAGTGACCCAAATATGTAGGCGAGCACTTTAATGAGTTAAGTTTGTAGTGCGCAGGCGCAAGATCGTAAGGATTTTCGTCTGGACGATTAGTTATTGAAAAAGGAAATCAGAATCTAACGGGAAACGTAAAGGATTCATGGGAGGAGACGATGGAAAAGGGCAAAAACGAAAGCCGACGTTGTAACATGAGAAAATAAAACGGAAAACTAACGCTGGAAAATGACATTCTCGTACTCGTACTTTGGCATACGAACGGACGAAGACTTTACAGAAGGCTTGCAATGCATGCATAGAATCGCTCGTACACTCATACAAGAGCGGGAACATTTAAAAAAAAAAACAGAGCGACACAAAAATGAAAGTCTTTTTTTGTCTCTCTGAATCAACCCTGTTTGGCTGATCTCAAAATTGCTTGCTGATCTACCTACCGGATGCATCCTCCTGTAGTTTGGGGAGCGCTCCCACCCCCAGAATATCTGAATCATTGGATGCGGGACCACACATCTACAGGGAGGCCAGAGATGCGGTCACCGGCAAAGACAGCGCCCTGGGAGCTGCTGTTAAAGGTGAGTTTAGTGGCAACCCTCTGGGTTTCACACAGCAGGGCATCCCAATCCCCCCCCCCCCAAGGATAGGCTAGCGGCTGGATAGTGGGGGTTTTGAATGGCTTTAATTAAAGTGATTCAGCAGCAAAAACAAAAGAGTACTTACCTTTTATTCCCCGCAGCTGATCAGTGCTAGTCCAGTGATCAGAAACTTGTCTGATTGTTTGATCTGAGTCTGCACCGCAGTCCGCGCATCCCACCCCATCCAGGGCCTGAACATGGGGTCGTAATTAATCATGGGTTCACAGCCCACCATCAGTCACAGGCGCGTGGCCATGTTTCCCTCCATTCATTGCATTGTAATGAATAGAGAGGGGACGTGGCTATGCCCCTGTGACACATGGCGGGGCTTTGGGAGCTTTTTATTTAGCTGCAGAGCATAGACCACCGGGTAAACAGGAATGAGGGAGGAGATATCAGGGGTCCTCTTACCTGGGGCATCCCGATTAGCAATGCCCTGCTGTGCGAAACCTCCCAGATCGCCCACATCAATTACCTCTCTACTGCTCCCATGACACATGTGCAGGCAGCATTTTATGCCGTGCATACTAATACGTAGCATTATGTAAGGGGAGATGGGGCATCTGCCTCCCGATTTCCCTGAGGAGTGAACATGCTCCCGCGCCCAGCCTACCTGAATAGGATACTGCCCACGATCGGGCCAAGGTATTGGCAGAAAGGTAATCGATCAAGGGCCACTGTGGCGGTTCACATAGTGGGGCATCCCAAATCAGAATGGGGGCAATTATTCGGTCCGCCCTGGAGTCTTTTAGTCATCATGAAGGGCTTAATCTTGGGTTTTGTTCCTTTCCCACAGTGGCTACCCCACTGTGTAAACCCCCCAGATCGCTGAGCGCAACTCACAGCTCCAAGCACGCTGATGGCCGCATCCCCTGTTCCCTCTAGCAGGGAGCGTGCCCGCCCGGCCATTCACAAATGCCTGGTGCGGGCACATGCCCTGCTAGAGGGATAGCAGGGATGCGGCCGTGGCTCGCGCATGCACTGTTAGACAGGGAAGCAAGATAAGTGTATGGGGCAACCTGGGGAGTTTCACAGTTTCGGCCCAGGAGGAGGGAATCGATCGGCCGATAGCGATGTGTTTTGGTCTACTTTAAAGTCCAGCCTTTATAAGTCACCCCCCCCCCCCCCCCCCCCGGATTAAAAAAAAATTAAAAATTTTACCTGGTCCCAGAACCAGGTGAGGTGTTTTATTCTATTTACCCCCCTCCCCCCACATCCTGTCTCCGCACCAAGTGGGGGGCTGCTTTAATGAATGGTCTTCTACGGATAGTGGGATGCCCCAGGGGCAAATGTTAACAGGGACCTACATTTTGGATTGGTAAATTAGATCCATTTCTTAATGAAGCTGTGTAACACATCGGATCTGGAGAAATTAAAATTTGAGCAACCAGCTCGATGCCTAGGAAGATTAGATTACTCCTGTGTCATACATGGCAGTGGAATGTATAGGTGCAGCACATGGGTTGGGGTTCATAAAATATGCGTCTGGTGGAAATGATCACGCCCTCGCAGGGTATGCTGGGAAATGTAGTTCTGCAGCTGGAGCTTGCAATGTCATAATAACGTTTGCTTCTAGAATTCAAATGCTTCACACGATAAAAGCAAAACATACAAGAGCCACAGGGCAGCGACTATAAAGCATATCAGTGACCCGAGATATTACATCCACCCTCCAGTGTCCCCATCACCTGCCACCACGTCCCCTTCAGGCTTCCACTGTGTATACAGAGGGCATTTCACCAAACCCGCCCAATCACTCACAGTTGCCCCTCTATTGGCTCGACATTCTGTCCATCTTCTTCCTCTAATAAGCTATTGGCTACAGCAAGACCAGTAGGTTAGTAGATGGCACCTGTGTAGTTTGGCTGAGGAACAAATTTTACTCGTATGGGCTAGGCAAGAGGCTCGACTGTTCGCCTATTGGCTGAATGTGAGGTCCATTCAGCGAATTAGGTCCCTCTAACAATTTGATTGACAGAAACGCAGGCCAATAATTGCGCTTAATTTTTTTTTCCCTGGGTAAGTACTGTCTGGTGAAAGCGTTCTGATTCTTATGTTACTATGGCGACTGACTCTTCTCAGTACAATGCTGGGTGCCGAGGACAATGTTATTCTGTTATTTATTTATGACCAGCTAATATTATCTAATTATTTATTTATCTATGTAATGTAGCTTATTTATCTAATATGATGTATCCAACACAATATATTTATCTGCTAGCATAGTGTTTTATATATATATATATATATATATTATTCATCTGTTAGAATGTTATATTTATAGATAGATAGATAGATAGATAGATAGATAAAACACAAGGTAATGTAATCTATTTTATCGAATATCTTTTTTTCTCTATTTCACATCAATGTACATCTAATTGTTTTGTCTTCTCACCTACACCCATCTAATATAATCCTAAATGTTTCCCTGTTGCTAATATAATCCCATCTATCTATAACCTATTCTATCATTATTATCTGTCCATGATCATCTTTTCCCATATTATCCCATAGCTATTTAGCTTTTTTAAGCGCAATGTGACAGTGGTGGGGAGCATCCAGATTGCTGGAGCAATTAAAAATGGGTCCACTTTAAAGTGAAACAAAACCCAGGATTTTGATTAGTCCTGGTTTTGTTCCTTGTCCTGGGGCATCTCAGTTTGGGATGCCCGTCTGTGTGAAACCCCCCAGTACAAACTAACCATTTCCCGGTCCCATTTCATATGTGCAGACTCTCGTCCAATTGGAGATGTTTGGCGTGTGTATTAATGCTCGCCAAACGGCTCTGTAGCCATCAATCATGACCAGGAGCAGGCACA